>JAGIQG010000001.1:151946468-153328278 GCA_024679065.1 Sphyrna mokarran
ATGTGAAGATGGAACCATGGACTATATGGTGGTCACTTGTACCAATACACTCTCAAACACACTTACAAATCATAGGTCAGTGATATTTTTCCTTCCTTTTTGGTTCTTTTAACACTTGAAGGCTCAGTCTGATATGTCTTTCAGCAAAAAGTCTCTCAACACCAGATTAAAGTCCAACCAATTTATTTGATAGTAAACCCACAAGCTTTTGGAAGCACTGTTCCTTCATCAGCTGCGTGGAAGGTTTGACTGTGTTTACCTCAGTCCAATGCCAGCATCTCCACAATATGTCCTTCAGGACACAGGCAGCTCAGAAGTAATGCTCACCACTCTTGGTGATAGATACTGAAGGATTTCATTCTCTATCCTTGTTACTCTGCTTCTTCCAAGTGATTTCAACATGGAGGCTTCTGTAACTGTGGCCATGTCATGCTGTTTCTTTGCTTGTCAATGAGATATTTCTCCTAATTCTAGCACAAATCTGTGTACGTTAGTGAAGATGGCTTTACAGTCGAAAACAGCTAGGAGAATGTCAGGTGGCCCATCCAGCTTTAATCTTATGAGATCTTTGTGTAGCTGTTGGAGGCTAGGCCGTTTCAGACAGGAGTTAAGAATCATTTAGACTGGGTGAAAATGGCAGATTTCCTTCCCAAAAGGACATTAATGAAGCAGATGTGTTTTTATCACATGGCCACCATTACTGATACTAGCTTTTTACTCCAGTTGTATTTAGATTTGGTAGCTGCTATTTGAACTTCCCTTGGTATTCAACGGCATTATCAACTCCATATCCCCCACTTATCAACATCCTGGGGGTTACCATTGACCAGAAATGGAACTGGAGAATAAACATAAATGCTGCAGCTACTCAAGGCTAGGAATTCTGCAGTGAGTAATTCACATCGTTGCTCTCCAAAGCATGTCTATTATCTCCAGTGTTCCAGTAAGGGGTGTAATGGAATATGATTGCAGCATCCAAAAGTACTCAGAAGTTCATCAGACAAAGCCCTCCATTGCCAATGCAATAGGTACCACATACAAGGTGTACTGCAGCAACTCACCACAGCTTCTTTGACAACACCTACCAAACTGATGACTTCTTGGTCATAATTTTCTCGTTTTATAATCTTGATCTCAAAAGACAATAGCAACAGATGGAAACACTAGCACCTGCAGGTTCCCCTCCAAGTTGCACACCACCCTGACTTGGAAATATATTGCCATTCCTTCAGAGTCAAAATTCTGGAACATCCTTCTAACAACAAGGTTGTGCAAAATCTCACTGTTATGGCAAAAATGATGGATGAACCCAGACATTGGAAGTCCCAATTTTGAACATGGGGAAAGGAGTCACATGATTCACAGAAGCAGCTGGGCCAATTAAATCATCAGCTGTTTCCACTCAAATCTGATTTTGGTAATCCAGGTATGCGAAACCTGAAGTGTGAAGTTGACATGGCAAATGCAGGTTTGAACATTGTGCATTTGTTTTGCTAGCCTCCTCTTTGAAGAGATAAGTTACCCCTTTGGATCTGGTCCTGGGATAACTTTGAGGGTGGTCAGGTGCACATTGGAATTGTTAAAAGGAGGCATGACTGTGTATAAGCATTAACTGTCAAGCTTATCAAATCTGTCAAAAGTTTGAAGAGAACTTGGCAATGGGGACAGCCAAAGCATTTAAAAGTCCTACTCTTTAAAATTTTGAAATAAATTGTCTGGAGTGTGTGTTTTTTTTAAGAATTGCTTGTTAATTTCATTTCATGTTCATGTTGATATAGCTTGAGGGCTTCCATTAGTGGATTACTGCTGCAGGACTAATTTCACAACCGTTCATTATTACTTGTGCCTGGCAGTTCATAGTTTAATTTACAGCTTCAAATGGATATAGACTCTTGAAGTGGGACTATGAACTCCAATGCTTGTTTTAAGGAATTATGCACTTGAATTAAGTGTTTGGTGTCATTATAGCATTATATAGTTAAATGAATATAAATGTAGAAAATCGTTTATTTTATGATTGAGTTTTTTCAATGTGATGATGTCTGCAGTAGACACTTGGAACTTTATTTTATTTGATCTCTGCATGTGCCCTGAGGTCTATCAGTGGTGGCTACTGGGTGAATTGGTATGGTAGATGGGGGCATAGGTTGGCATTAAGTTGACATAGGGCTATAGGGGTCAGTGAGGTAGATTGATAAGGGAATAGGTTGGCATGAAGTGTAGGAGGGGATATTTGTGCAGGTGCAGGGATATTGGTTGGCTTGGTGGATGAGTGCAGCTGTGGGGATTGTGTACAAGGCATGAGATATTATGGACTTATGTGGAAAACTTGCAAATATTACTTTTGATTCCCTCATCCCAATCATTGACTGAAATTGTCAATAACTGGCGCCTAAGCACTGATCCTTGCAGGACTCAACTAGTCATTGCCTGTCACTTCAAAAAAGAGCCCCTTTTTTTTTGTTATATTTCCTGTTTGCTAACCAATTCAATATCCAGGCCAGTATATTACCCCTTTTGAAAGGTCTGGTCATCTTGGTCGAAGATGTGTAAGTATGAATTTTAGGGCTTGGCTTCCACATGGGCATTTGCGATATGACTACAGCTCAGAGGTCCCTTACAGAACAGACATTGTACATGGACTCAGTTCTCAAACAGCAACAGTTTATTCAGAACTCATACAAGCATATGCAGGGAGACTGCTACTCCAAGTCCATCTGCAGAGCGATCTGACAATGTTACACAGAGCTCGCGTATTAATATAGTTCTCTCTCACGCATTCGCACTCAGCTTAGTCACTGCCCAAAAGTACATCATGTGCTATTACAGTTTTCCAAAATAAATGCAAAGTATATAGTTAACTAACCACATTATCTCCTAATTATAGGTTGTGATATATCAAAAAGCATTTGCATTACACTCATCAACAAAATTGCCTTTCAACTGACATTTTGGTTTGCTACATCCTACCAACTCAAAACTATTCTTCCCTTATTATATTTCTCTTTGATTATTAACTTCATGTTTCCCATATGCAGAATTTTCCTTCAACATCCCCAACCTCATGCACTTTAATTTTATCCATTAACTACTTTTGTGTGACTTTGTCAAAAGCGTTCTGAAAATCCAAATACACCACGTCCACTGATCCCTTTATCTATACTGATATATCGTCAGAAAACTCCAGTAGGTTTGTTAAACATGATTTCTGTTTGATAATTCCATGTTGATTTCTGTTTAAACCTGTAGTGTTCTGTTATTGCATCTTTTATGACAGATGCTAGCATTTCCTTGTTCTCTACTTGACCTATAGGAGACCTACAATTGTGTTCACTAATCTTTTTTTCTCTTTACATACACTTAGAAGCTTTTACCATCTATGTTAATATTACTTGTAAATTTATTTTCCACCTATAAATCATACTCTTGGTCCTCCTTTGCTAAATTTTGAATTCAATCCTCAGGCTTGCTATTTCTCTTCAAGCAAATTTATGTCACTCTTCTTTGAATCTAATACTATTCATGTTATTTTATTAGCCATGGTTGGGCTGCTTTTGTGTTTTTGTGCCAGGAAAAGAAACATACAACTGTTGCAATGCATACAGTAGTTCCTTAAATATTAGCCATTATCTTTTGACCATCATGGCTTTTAATGAAATTCTTTGATCTAACTTGACCATCTCACTCCTTATGCCTTCTAATTTCCTTTTGTTTGGATTTAGGCTCTAGTTTCTTCTAGTGTCTTCACCTTCCAATCTGATGAAAAATTATATAATGTTATGGTCACTGTTCCCCAAAGTCATGGTTTTCAACCATGGTTGTGGGACAGATTCTGAGCCCCAATTTTATTCTTTCTTTCTGCTAATTCCCAATGGCGTGGCTCCAATGGCACTGTAGCAGCCATAGCAATTAGTATTAACTAATTAATGCAAACAACAGCTCTTAACTGGCTGGAGCGGACAGAGGTAAAGAAAATCAAATTGAAGATTGTCATATTATTCCAAAAGCTCCAGAGCAACTGACTACAAGGCCTACGTTTGGTGATTTCAGAACTGGGAGCTGCTAATGGAGAGTTGGAATGAGCTTTCAGCTATTATGGCCCTTTTGAATGTGTGGATGTTGTTTGAGACCCCAAAGATGCAGACAATGCTGTACGGAGGATGGATGACAAGATTTAGAAAGGTGGGGTGTGGTGCAAACACCAATTTTTGATACCAGTGGCTGCTGGCATTCATGGTTTTTTAAATGCTGTTTTCTGTTGAGGGGCAAAATTTTTTATTTTGCTCTTAAAGGAAAAATGATGCTGGAAATGAGCAGCAACCAAGAATAATGAGAGGCTAGTGATGTGGGAATGACTCTTGATTTTGAGAAATCTTTGCTTTCTTCTGGTGTTGTGAATTACATGTGTTCATACCTTTTTAAAATATTTACATCAAATCTTCTACAGTCATTCAAGAGTACCAGTCCCATGTGTTGAAATAGGAGCTGTATACTTTAAGATGACAAATTATTTCCATAAACATTTATAAAGGTGGCAGAATCAGAAAAAAATCATTTAAGGGGACTGAAAGCACTCAAGGGGCCCAATTTAATATCCTGTTTTGTGCCAGTTAATTTTGGTTGTGGTTCACTCGAGCTTTTATTGGCAGGTACAAAATACCAACTGATAACACAGAGCAGGCAGGCTCTGCACAATTCCATTCGTTGAACATATCCAGAGCTAGAATGAACTCAAATGTCCTCTGAATCCCTTAGCTGTATTTTTTTTGGAGTTGCCACTTTTCAGAATTGAGTGAATAATAAATCCACAGGCCCTTGCTAGCTCCCAATTTCATTGACATTAACCTGCATTATTAAGTCAGCAGCATTTCTGCTTTCTAGCTCTGAAAATGATGAATAACATGGGGCACGCTGACATTTTAACAGTGGAAGGAAAATTAAATGCAATTTATTACTGAGCTAACAGTAAAAGACTGCAGATGCTGGACATCTGAAATAAAAACAGAAAATGTGGCAAAGTTTGTACGTGGCTAACATCTAGAAAGATTTTGTACTGTTTGAGATCCAGATCAAGGGTATTGTTAGACCAGATCCAAAGCCACAGCAGTGAATGCCAGACCTCTTTCTTCTTTCTATTCTAAGAGAAGTTGGTCCCTCACTCCTATGAGGTCCAAGTCCAGACCTCCATTTCAAAAATCAGGGTCTGTTTCCATTAAACAGAAAAGTCGTCCCCCTTCAGGAAGTTCTCCTGAACAGCCCAAGTCCTTGAAGATGGTTGAAATGGAAAGACTTTGTGAACAGCACAGCAACAA
Source organism: Sphyrna mokarran (assembly GCA_024679065.1). Classification (NCBI taxonomy): domain Eukaryota; kingdom Metazoa; phylum Chordata; class Chondrichthyes; order Carcharhiniformes; family Carcharhinidae; genus Sphyrna; species Sphyrna mokarran. The sequence goes on from JAGIQG010000001.1 coordinate 151,951,781, forward strand.
GGTCCTCATCATCTGACCATCTTTGAACTAACCTTGATTTTTTTTAATGCCTTTTTACATACATGTTTCCACAAAAAAATAATACTGCTGTTCGCTTAGCAGGACTAAGTGTTAGTTGAATGTTGTGAAACAAACTGTGCAGCTTGTTCTGTGAAGCTTCCTCATTAGCTGGGAGGGTTCAGTAAAAATTATTGCTTTTTTTTGTATTAAATTTTTCATCCTTGTCAAAGTACGGAGATTCTGCTTCAGTGAAGTTGTTGCAGCATATGCCAGATAATATCATAAATATTATACAATTGTAAATTTCTAAAGCTTCCAATCATCTGGTCTGGCCTACATGTGACTCCAGACTCTCAACAACAATGTGGTTAACACTTAACTGCCCTCCTGAAATGACCTCAGTTCAAGGGTAATTAGGAATGGAGCAACAAATGTTGGCTACATCCCATGAAATAATACATGAATAAATTAGGAATTACACTATGATTTTTCTCAGGCATGTAAGCCTGACTGAGCCAAGAAAGGCATCTATAGCTTTTCCCCTCAGTTTCCAACAAATAGAAAGTCTTATCCCACTGCGAAAAGGTATAAACCTAATCAAAACAACTGCAAAAACAAATTCCATGAAGTGCTCAAAACCATGAATAGATTGACTGTTTTCATGGAGACAGTGGGTCAAAAATGTGAATTGTTTGTCTCCTTGAAGTGTGATACAGTTCTGAAAATATTGGGAACCACTGTTGTGAAGGACCCGCACAACAAAATTATTAATTAATTCCCTTCTCATTGTAACAGCAAATCTAGCATATCAGGTTTCCTAGTTGGTGTATTCACATTTATCATGTCACACGTGCTTGTTATAAGTTTGTTTCTGCCATAATACCTTCTTGGCTCAGTCATGCCTGAGAAAAATCATAGTGTAATTCCTAATTTATTCATGTATTATTTCATGGGATGTAGCCAGCATTTGTTGCTCCTTTCCTAATTACCCTTGAACTGAGGTCATTTCAGAGGGCAGTTGATGTTAACCGCATTGTTGTTGAGAGTCTGGAGTCACATGTAGGCCAAACCAGATGAAGACAGATTTCCTTCCCTAAAAAGATCAATTAGGAATGTTAGATGGGTTTCTTTGATTGATGACAGTCACAGACTGGCTTTCAATTCCATGTTTTATTTATTGAAATTTTAAATTCCACCAGTTGCCCTGTTTTGATTTGAATCTGTGTCCCTAAAGGATTAGCGTGGACCGCTGGATTTTATCCCAATAACCATTGCCACTGCGCCACCATCTCCCACAACTGATTGGAGACAGCAGGAGTGTAGCCCCTTGTGATCTGAACTGGCTATTTGTGTTTTTCATGCACATATCTCCTTAATTTTTCAATCTTTTTATAAGATGGATCAAGTAAACATCTGCTCAGAGGATTCAGATATATGAATCTTGAGATTTTTTGAGAAACTCTGGAATTTGCTCCTTAAACCTCACTACGTCTCTGCTAATATTCTCCTTTAAAACCTATTACCTATTTCCTGTTCCCTGTTATCTCCTTACGTGGCTCACTGTCAGATTTTTTTGTGTTTTCTGTGAAATGCCTTGGGATGTTTTATGATGCTAAAGGCACGATGTAAATACAAGTTGTGTATTTCACTAAGTAAGCTGAAACAATAGCTAGTTTAATTCAATCAGCACAATGTACCTTCATGTAATAAAGATGAATCAACTTTTCCCAATTTTCTGCTTAAAAAATCTGACTGTGTATCTTTGACTTTGCCACTGTTTAAAATCAGAAAAGACTTAGATCAGCTCTACTGAGCTTCTCAAAACAATGAGTGGGAGGTGTTCACCAATAACCAGGGTAGGCTGATTTAAAAAGGTATTTGAGGACATTTATTATTATAAGCATTTGAATCACCTTAAATCTGTTTTCATTCTATGGCTACACTTCTTTAAAAACCTGACATATGTTGTATAGCAAGTCTTTCTTTCACATTTAAATTTACAAGACTTGAGAAGTTGAGTTACAGCATGTGGTCTGTTTAACAATGAAGTACCAAGATATCTGAAGCAATTCACAGATTACATGTGGGAATTCCTTGAATTATAGAATACCTACAGTGTGGAAAGGCCTATTGAGCCTACATTGACAATAATCCCATCCAGACCCTAACGCACTAACCTCATATGTAACCCGTACATCTTTGGCAGAAGTAGCGGAAGAAGTATAAGCAGAGACAATAGAACTATGGAGATCAAGCCACACGTGGGCAATAAGGGGAGAAATTAGTTGATCAGTAATGTAAATAGAGATATTTTTATGTATGCACAATTAGTAGATAAGGTGCCATCAAAGATCCAAGAAACATTATTGTGTAAATTGTAATAAAAGTAACACATGTAACTGAGGTCTGTAGTGAATTAATGGCACTCGTTGTTTTTTCCACTTGCCTGCAGATATTATTGTGGGACTTTGCATTGGTATTTGTAGTAATTTAAGAGCCAAAACAGCAGGGCACCACTCTCCCAGGGGTTCTAGGATGTAATAATATGAATAAGACAAGTAACAACGTATCTCCTTGACTAATCATATTTACTGAGCCACTAAACCAAGAAATGCAAGTTAGAATATTTCATCTTATGTCAAATCATGTACAGAAATTGGAAAGAAAAAGAGTAGGAAAGATGGAGAATAAAGGAACAGTTGCATAACTATTGGATATCTCAAGTACTTTGCAGTTAATGGAGTGCTTTTGAAGTATAGTCACTGTTGAAGGAATTGAGAGTGGCAAAATACATTAAAAATTTATTTTGAAATGGAAAAGCCTGAACATTTCCTGATATGTTTTGTGGATATGCATCCCATAAGTAATGCATAATCGTGCCCTCCGTGTATTCTAGTGCTGGGTGTCTCAGTAAGATACAGGTGTTGTGAAGCTTGGGGAGAAGCAGGTAAACTCGGACAGCAATAATTTTATTTAAAGTTTACGAGTGTCACAAGTAGGCTTACATTTACACTCCAATGAAGTGTAATGGAGATCCCCCATGAAAATCCCCTAGTCACCACACTCTAGCGCCTGTTTGGACACACTGGAGGAGAATTTAGCATGGTCAGTGTGCCCAATCAGCATGTCTTCCAGATATGGGAGAAAACTGGAGGAAATCCACACAGACACAGAGAATGTGCAGACTCTGCCCAGATGGTGACCCAATCCGGGAATCGAATCCAGGACCTTGGTGCTGTGAGGCAACAATGCTAACCATTGGGCAACCATGCCACCCCATTTAATTGTGTGTGTGTGTGTGTAGAAGTTACTCGCGACTTACTCAGTAAACTATACATGCTTATGGTCTGGCTGTCACTCTTCAAAGTCTGGTCATTGTTATTAAATATGCAAGTGGGCTATTGGTTAGAGATTTTTACCCTCACCTTGGCTCAGATGTTGTGTTACAAATTGCTTTAGGTGTGAGCAAATAACTAGGAGTGGAGTATCTGAAACTGTATTGAATAGATGGCATTAAACTTTTCCTCAACTATGAGATAGATTTAAGGATTGCAAGTAATGAAGGAATGACAAAAAATTATAATTAAAGACAAACTAGATACAGAAGGAGAAATGGTAAGAAAAATTGGATTGAAAGAGGACATAAAAGAAGTAAAGTTTTTGTAACTTTTAATAAAATAATTTACTGCCTGTCAGACTGAGATCCCACAATTTACTGGGCTGTGAGGTTGCATTCTATTCATGAAGAGTATTCTTGCATTAAGTATTGGGCTTAATTTTCTGTGGCAAGTTTAATTTGTTTCATAACAATGTAAATGCAGTACTTTTTCTTTGAAAAGCATGAGAAAGTTGAGGCAAGCCACTGCTTTTATTGAGACTAATGGTAGAATGATGCAAATCACCTGGTAATTTGGACTGATCTCCTCTTGAGTGCAAATTGTTGGTTTTACACAAATATAACGTATGTATTAAATTTGCTGTTATTTTCCCAGCAAATCCAGGGCCATTAATTTTGGTGCATCATTAATAGTTAATTAATAAATGGATAAGTATTTGCTGTTGCTGTGCAGACACATGGATTTGGGCCTGTGTCTGCGGGAGTTTGCGCGTTCTCCCCGTGGTTGCGTGGGTTTTCTCCGGGTGCTCCGGTTTCCTCCCACATCCCAAAAATGTGCTCTTAGGCTGATTGGGTAACAAATTGTCCCTATATTGGTCTCTATATGTCATTAAGACGTTAGGATGGCGGCGCGGGCTCGTTGGGCCGAAGGGCCTGTTTCCCGTGCTGTGTTGTTCTTTGTTCTTTGTTCTTTATTGATATTTGAGCCAGCCCCTAATAAATTTAGCCATTCAAATCCAGGTCTTGAGAAGATTAGTATACTAGCAAAGACCCAAAGGTAATTTCAGTCAGTTCAATAGTAGTGTAGTGGGTATTCAGAATCTTAGATAAAGGGTAATCTAAGAGGTGCTTGCTTGAACTGTTGCACATTGTGGAATGCAACCCATTGAACAAGTGTTCCAAATAATTTCTTTCTGCGGGTCTTATTCAATAATTTCTTTAAAGTTAAACGCTGTCAGCAGCCGGAAAACCTGACACCTGTTCCCTTTTTGCACAAATGTCATTATATAATTGCTTATAGATAGTATCATTTTTAATCACACAATGTCTCTCTAGGCTCTTAACTTGCCTCCATCACTGAGATTGTTCTGATTTATTCAAATTTTGATAACAAAAGTGAAAATAATTACCAAAAGGCACCAATGGATGGTGCTCATGAACCAGTTTGAAAATCTCAGATCTTTGCAATGTTGCCTTCAGTCCTTTTCATTGTAATTGCAATCATGCTGCTTTTTTGTAAGTCCATTACTTTTACAATTATTTCAGGCATATGGAGCATGCTAAATTTAATCAATGATTAATAAGTTCGATAATAGGCAATAATTTTAGTAACAAAAGTTGATGTGAAACTGTGATTTACAATAGAACCTGCTTACACTAGAAACATTCTGAAACTTCTGTTATAGTGAAGAAGAATTATATTAATCCAGATCATTCACTATTGAACTGCAAACTGTAGAAAATTCTTCTGTTGTAACAAAATTATAACTTTATTTTGAAAATGAGTGTTTCTGTTGCATGCTAAGTAAATAGACTATAAGACCTGGAAATGGCCCACTCTCTTCTATTGATTTAATCTCGTGCAGGAGTGAGATGCTAAATTGTATCTGATCCCCAAGGGAAGGGAAACATTAGCCAATGGTCCTGTTTGCTTCTGAAGAGCAGGGAGGAGCTGAGCATTGTGTCAAAATAAATTACTACCAGGTTATGGTCGATTTTAAAGAACTTTCTGAGCATTATTTTTGGTTTTTAGTCTAGACACAAATAAATGAGGATAACTGAGGGCAGCACACTGGTTAGCACTGCTGCCTCACAGCTGCAGCGACGTGGTTAAATTCGGCCTTGAATCATTGTCTGTGTGGAATCTGAACAGGTTCTCAATGTCTGTGTGGATTTCCTCTGGGTGCTGCAGTTTTCTCCCATAGTCCAAAGATGTGCAGGTCAGCTGGATTGACCATGCTAAATTGCTCCTTGGTATCCAAAGATGGGTAGGTTGGATGAATTAGCCGTGGGAAATGTGTGAGGTTACAGGAATAGGACGGGTTGGAAAGTCTGGGTAAGACACTGTATCTCAATGGGCTGACAACCTCTTCTGCGCTGAAGGCAGTCTATGATTCTACAAAATAATTTCAACTTGTCATGGTGAATAAGCTAGAAACAATAAAATAACGGAGGGACCAGATGAGATGATGATCATAATATCCTTTTGGGTAAAGTGGTTGGACAGGGGAAACAAAGGGAAATGTGCAACTGAATTTTTCAGATGTCCTCAGAATTTTTACATCAGATGCCTTTTGGCCTATTGCTTTTTGTGTGGTCTTTCTGCTATTTCCTCATATAAGAAAAATTACTCTCTTTCAAATGTTTACCCAAATATTTTTAAAAGTATGTTCTGGATTTTGCCAGTAGCACCATTTCCAGTAGGCTTTCTCATGTTTTAAAATGCTGTGCAGAACAAATTTTCCCAAATTCATACATTGCTCTCATGGAGAACATATTAAATTTATGTTCACTAGTATTCACTAATCAGTTTCAATTATTTATTTTTCTGATTTACTTTATCAAGACTTCACTCTTGAAATTTTTGAATACCTCTTAACTTTCATCATGAAAAGATTCTCAATTTATCCAGTTTTCCATTGTAAAGGAAACAGCTCATCCTAACAATTGCCATGGCTACGATATCCTTCCTAAGATGCTCAAACTGGATATAATACTCTAACTAGCGCTTAACCAATATAGATGTAACAACATTCCCTCTTGTACTCAGTGCTTCTATTGTTAGACAATTTTGTAAATAGCTTTTCAATGTTTTTCTGACCCCCAAGGTCCATGCTTCTCTGTGCCTTGTGGAGTTTTACAGTTCAGTGTATACGTGCCCGTTTTATTTATCCAGAGTGCATTGTTTCATACCATTCTGCATTGTTTCAGTCCACTGTCGGCCTTTTAAAGCATATGTTGCGTAGAAATATTACTGGGAATAATGAAAAGGCAGTTGCACTAAATTTTTCTTACCTATTGAAGACTGTAATCAAGTTCTGGATAGTCACTTTGAGTGGGGATTTATAATGCATTTAGAGATTAGTGAAGTTGCTTTAAATGAATTAAGTGTTTGTAGAACACTTGATTGAAGAAGATTACACTGCAGATAAAGAAGGAAGCAAATGGTGAAACAGGATCCAGTGGAGTTAATATTTTTAGGAACCTTAAATATTAGAAGATGGAAGGATAGCTACTGCTTTTTCCTAACAGAGAGATGAGAATTAATGAAATAGTTCTTTTGGATACTGGCCATTGTACTGCAACTAGGGGAACAGTATCATTTGGATTGGCTCCTTCACTGTTGGCTCGGTCAAAATCTTGGAACACCCTCCTGAAAAGTCCTGGGTGTACCTACACCACATGGCCGGCAGCAGTTCAAGAAAGCAGGTCACCACTATCTTTCTTGAGGGCAATTATGGATGGGCACTAAATTCTGACGTTGCCTGTGATGCCCACATTCCGTGAATTAATTTAAAAAAAGGCTGAACTGGATTGGAACTAGGCTCCTGATGGATTCTAATGCTTTTGCTGTGATATATTCTATTGTCGCTATGCTTAAAGGATACTATTAAAACACCATGAAGCAGTTTTGTATAAGTTGCAAGAAAGTCTTTATTTACAATACTGAACTATGTACATATTTATCATAGTTCTTTGGAGGTTTATTTTATACATTGATCATTTTGTCTGAAGAGTAATTTCCTGATATTGATCTCAACATTTACCTTTTTAATGAGTTTACTTGTGTCCTCTCATTTCACTCCACATTTATATTAACAGTTGATTTTTTTTCTACATCTTTGAAGAATCTTATTATATTCCATGCAAGTAGTTCTTTTCTGAGCTGAAAAGCCCAACTTTCTGTAGGCTTTTACATAGCCCACAGCTGACATTGGCTATCAGACATGTACCAAGTCTTTGCATACCTTCTGGTTTTGACAATCAGATCTGGGTGGAGTATTCAATGGCAATCTGACAATAGATATAGGGTTTCATTATTATTTCCTGTGATTTGCATTGAACAGTTTGGCAATATAGTTTACATCCTATTGGTTTTGAATGCTGACCTGCTTTGGTTGAACATGTTTAATGTTTTTTAGCTTCAATGACATTTACGAATTATGCCAGTTATCTATTTTTGTTTCAAATATCTAGCAACTTTGTAGAGTCTGGATTTCATTTCTGCCTGCTGTCTACCCATTTATTATATCCAACTCATTCTGCATGTACTGAGCTGCCTCTTCCAGTTTGACTGCTCTTCTGAGTTTGTTATTGTGCAGATTGAATAATTTTGAATTCAGCTTTTGAATCCAGTTCAATGTAAGCTAGCAATAATGGAGGTCCTGAGCCAAAGCCCCAAGGCACGTCACTGAATACTTTCGCCAATCTAACAAATATAATAGAATTCCTACAGAGCAGAAGGAGACTATTTGGCCCATTGAGTCTGCACTGACAACAATCCTACCTGGGCTCCATCCCTGTAATCCCTATTAATTCCCTGACAGTAAGTGGGGCCATTTAGCATGGCCAATCAACATAACCCACACATCTTTTGGACTGTGGGAGGAAATCAGAATACCCCGGGGGAAACCCACACAGATACAGAGTAAACATGCAAATTCCACATTGTCACCTGAGGCTGGAATTGAACCCAGGTCCCTGGCACTGTGAAGCAGCAGCGCTAACCACTGCGCTGCCATGTTGTCTAACTCCTCTTGGATAACCTAACTCCTTTTAGGTTATTTATTGGTTTTACTCCTCAGCCAAATTTTTTTTTCAGCCTAAACACCCAAAGATTAGATTTTAATTCATAGCATTCTCTGTGGGATTATATTAAAACCAGTTAGAAGCACGTTATACCATTGGGCTTACTGCAGTGCACTTCCTCAAATAAATTGCATTAATTCAGGAGGATCTTGCCCACCTAAATTACAGAAACATAAAAAGGAACATCAGAACAGACTAGGCCATTTAGCCCTATCGTCTGTTTGCCATTCAGTTTGTTTGAGCCTGAGCTATGACCTATTTCCATAAATCATGCATCTTATTTTGGCTGATCATGCAATAACAGGATGCATATAGGTAAGTAAGAGCAAGTTTGGAGATCTGGACCACTTGAGTAGAGGGATAAGGGATGATGTATGCATTTTAATGTGTGTCGTGGGGAATTTCAATTTGGTGGCCAGATTTCTTTTAGAATTACTCTTTGGATTTTTTAATGCAACTTTGCCAAAGGTAAAATGACTCTGTTTAAGGCTAATAAATTTATTTTAAAACTAGTTTTAAAATAAATTTATTTTTAAAACTAATGGCACAACTGTACCACAGAACTTTCTCAGAAGATCCCACTTTTCGTGCCAAAAAGTTAATTATACATTTTTGTTCCCAACAGTTCACCCAATAATTAGCTTATGATTTCACTTACTATTCAGCATGTCAATCTAATCATGACAATATTCTGAATCTAATAACAATGTGACATCTTAAATAAAGTTATTCTATTAGTCCCTTCTGATCAGCAGACATCCATCTCTTGGCATAGATTGCTTTCTTGCTATGGCTTTCAAGACACTTTATGTTGCACAAATCAGCATTGGCTAAACGCTGAGACCTGGTACAACACCAAATGAGGTCCCATCATTTGACCTTCCTCCAGGTGTAGGCAAGCAAATCTTTTACATTATGATGTAAATGTTCCTATTATATGATAAGTTTGCCTGCATCCACTGTCTTCTGAATTCGAGTTTACATCAATCATAACAATTTTGTTGCTGAATGATATCTTCTGATTATTAATGTTGACTACTTGCATGTTTGTTTTCAAAGTTTTTAAATTAATACATTTTCAAGTTTAAACACAACATGTTTCAAATTAAAATACATTAGATGTTTCTAATTTATATAAAACGTATTAATTTCATTTAAATCTTTTTAGTATAAATTCAGTTCATTTATCCTCATGTTGAGTAAGATTGATTATGTTTTTCTAACTCCTATGTGTTAGCTTACTAATGCCTATAAGTTCAGTCTACTAAATTTGTTTCTGCAAGTTGAATAAACATCAAACTGCAAAAAGGGCTGAAAAATGCATAGTGGATAGGAAGTCTGGTAGCAAAGGTGGAAAATGACAAGAGATTATTGAAAGCTTTCAGTTCACACAAAGATTCCTTTCAGGTTTACAACACAGACCATTTGACCCATTGTGCCATTGAACTAAATCAATAAAGTTAATCAAATGCTTTGGTACTGAGAGGAAGGGATTATGTAATTGAAGGCAGAAGGGAATCAGGACAGGCTAGCAAGTTTTAACTAACTAGAGATTAGAATATTGTCCTTTCCTTCCCTTCTATGCAGAATTGGTATTATGTGGAAAAGAAAATTGATAAGGCATTGATAAACTCCATGGATATAATTAGGTTTCTAAGAGCAGGGTTATGGATGAAGGACAGACACAATTGATAAAATATAATGTGGAACATGATGGATCATGTGCTGCTGGGTTCACTGATATGTCAGCTATGGAAAGTAATTGTTATGAATGAATGGTGTATGTTCAAAGTTATACCAATGTTGTTGGGATTTGTTTTTGTCATCGTTCACAAGGCAAGTTGTAAATGGAAGGGATAGGCTCCATGGTCTGGATAACCTTTTCTTATTCCCGATTTTCCTTTTAAACTGTATCTAAATTGATACAGGTATCAGATCCCTTATCGAGTGAACCAGAATCCAGAAGGACCTGCAAATGAGTTACATTTGACAATGGTGCCTGGATAGCAATTTTTAATTGATGTGCAGAGTACTTCAAGCTGTTGCTTTATTTGGTGGCACCAATTGCTGCATCCATTACAAACAATTTCTAATGTTTGAATGCATGTCTGTGCAATTCTATCTTTATTAGCTATAGTTTCATGTCAAAAGTAGAAAGTCTGTGGCTGGCAGGAGTGCCAAGAGAAGAAGTGTTTGTTGCTATGTATTGAGCAGAAAATGGAATTATTATTACCTCTACAGAAGGGTGCATCAGTCAGAAAGTTAAGTGAAGAATATAGTGTTGATACATCAACGATTTATGATTTGAAGAAGCAAGAAGAGAGATTACTTCAATGCTAACAATATGTGCCCAAATTAATGGATAATAGAAAAACATTGCCGTCAATCAAAGACAGCCCATGTAGACAAAGTTTTACAAGAGTGGATCAGGCAGCATGGAATGAGAAGTATCTATTCAGTCAATTTATTATCATCACCCAAGTGAAAGAGAGTTAAATATAACAACACGTGGATGCACATTAGATGTTCTTGGAACAAAACCGAATACCTTGGAAAATCTCAGCAGGTCTGACAACATCTATGGAGAGAGAGTTTTGAGTCTGGGTGACCCTTCATCAGAGCTGATGAGCTGGTTCATTTGCCTCTCCATCCAACCCATGAATCAAGGCATTCTGTGGACATTCAAGACCAAGGCTTACCTCATGAATAAAATGCTCACTGTGCAAAAAAGGCTTGGGATTTAAGAAATTCCAAAAATAATTCAAAGTAAAAGATGCATGCAGGATTTCTGTGAAGACCTGGGTCAGTGTACTCCAACATATTTTGATAAGTGGATGGCAAAGCTTGTGGCCATTTATCATCATCCTTGATGGTGAAGATGAAATTGAAGCTGATTTTAGTGATTTTCGTGTGTCTGAGGAGAAAGAAGTTGTTAAAGATTTATTGGTATGTGTAAAAAGTTTGTCATGTGCCAAGTTGTAGAATAAAGAAGATGTTGAGGATTGTCTGAGTATTGAAAATGATGCTTTGGTTCACTTCCAACTCTTGATGATGAACTATTCAACACGATGTTGAGTAAGGAAAAGATTGATAATGACTACAATGAAAATAATGTATTGAATTAACAGGCAAAGGTGTCCATTGAAAAGTGAATAAGGATCCAGATTCAATTCCCAGCTTAGGTTACTGTCTGTGCAGTGTCTGCATGTTCTCCCTATGCCTGCATGGGTTTCCTCCAGGTGCTCCAGTTCCATCTCATAGTCCGAAAGACATGCTGATTACCTTTATTGGCCATGCTAAATTCTGTGTGCATCAGCTGTCGCTGGAGTGTGGCGATTAGGGGACTTTCACAGTAACTTTATTGCAGTGTTAATGTAAGCTTACTTGTGACACTAATAAATAAACTATATTAGATATTCCCTTTATTGTGCAATCCTTTTGATGTTTTGATTCTGACTGGAAACTCTTAAACACCTGAGCTTGTTTTTATTTTTATATTGCAGTCAACCTCCTAAGGTCACCCCTGAAATGATCCAACATTTCTACAGAAATGATTTGTATAGTACTTGATATTTATTTATGTCTCAAGGCGAGTGAGATTCTGAAATCACTGTCTCATTATAGAAAAAAGACTTACTGCCTTATTTTATCGCTTTCAATCTTATTTTTAACTTTGCTACAACATATTCCACTTGCTGTTTTCAATTCTTCTGAGAGTGAAGGTGAAGAGTACATGCTTTGGGATTTTCTGCAATACTTACTGCCCTTTTAATCCAGCATTCCTGCTAAATCCGCTAAGCAATGAAAACCAGCTTGTATGTAGCACTGTTGCTAATGAGGCCACAGATTACTTTGGGTCCAGGCTGATGGACTGAAAACTGATTACAGCGGGGAAAATAGCTGGAAAATATTTTGATCAGTGTATTTAAACTGTTTCAAAAAAAAGCCTCAGCTGTTTCAAGGGAACCATTTTTATTAATAAATTGCTACAGAGGTCACCTATTCAAAATGGGAACCACTCAACTGATCAGAATCTGGTACTTTCTATACTAGAGTCAAAAGTCTCAAAGTAATTTTTACTTTTGTATTTTGTCATACTTTTCCATAGAGTAAACATATTACAATTCAGCCATTGCAATTTCAGATATTTATTTTGAATCTGTATTTTAACACCTTGGTTATTGGAATCAGAATAATATTCTATCTGAGTTGTAATTTTCAATAGGTGGATTTAGTTTTGCTATCATGGAACATGCATGTCAAGGCTGGTGATTCCTTTTGCCTGGACCTCACTTGATTATAACAGCACACAATCTTGTGCTAGGTGAGAAGCAAGATATTGCCATGCCTGTGGAGGCGCATGACAACTGGTGAATTTATAACAGTATCCATGGTTGGGATAGCGCAGTTTCCATTCACCTGATGAAGGAACAGTGTGTTCTGATAGCTTGTGGCATTCTACTATCAAATAAACCTGTTGGACTTCAACGCGGTGTTGTGAGATTGCTTAGTGTGTTTATCCCAGTCCAATGCCAGCATCTCCACATCATAGCGCAGTGGGCCAGGAGACATCAGTGGCAGCCATTTCATGGGATTCATGCTGGGAGCCTGGGCCTCCACGTGTCTATCAAGCTGCATTTTTCAGCGTAATCGGCTCTGTGCTGGAAATCGGTGTCTCCAATATGATTAGCGAGCCTGGGATAGTATTTGTCCAGGCCACTCTCCCAACCAGCAGTGGTTCCCTCCGAAGGTGGTTTTGACTGCTCCCTGCTAATGGTGCCCAAACCTGCTGAAGAGAACAGAGGCCATTGAGACCCCCCCTGGAGATCAGGGTAAAGGAGAATGTCTCTTAGGCAGTGCCAGCCTTGGGGAGGGGGCATAGAGATCAGGGGAGGTCTGGGAGGTTGCAGTCGGGAAGGGGGGGTTGGAGGAGAAGATCATAGAATGGTAGAGCAGAGTCAATGGATCAAATATCTGGTGTGCTCTAACCATTTTGTGGCCCTTGTAGTTCTAGAAGATCAGCTTGACATGGAGATTGAGGGCAGAAAATGGTCTGTTTCAGCAAAGTGGCACACAGTGCTTCAGGAGCAGTGTATCATTATGGTAGGTCTACCTTGTATGTTGCACTCACCTTGATTGAAAACTGAGGACTGCCACATGCTTGCGGCTCTTTATTGATTGTGTTTTAGACCAATATAATTTCATGCTGGCATGATGCAAGAATTAAAAGCCTGATTGGATTCCAGCAACCAGCTGTTTTGATGAGCATTCATGAGAGACAAATTATTTTCAAACCATCAGCCAATGGGAAGACCAGTCCACTACTGGGAGCATTGCATGGCTCCCATTAAATTAACAGCTCCTGTCCACTACCAAATCTACTGTGGGTGGGATGGGAGAATTCCATCTTTTGTTGGTACGGCTGAAGTGATGGAAGGGTTTTTTTTTTGTTTGGGACAGCTTGGTGAAGAATAAATGTCATTTTTCAGGAGAACTGTGAAAAGCACCTGAGAGTAGGAAACTGCTTGTAATATCAGTCAGCATGGGGATCAGGATAGGTGGTCAACAGTTTAGCATGGTTGGGTTAAGAGAACAGGAAGCTAACACTGTGGGGAAAGGTCAAGCTGAGTTGCAGAGCAGGTTAACGTAACCCAGGATGAAACATTAATTGGTAAAGAAGCTGAAGGAAGATAGCAATGTGGGTATCGAGGTGAAAAACCTGGTTTGGGTTAGCACTATAAAGCAAATGTTTAAGTGTCAGAGAAGGAAAGAAATTGACCAACGTGAGATTTGGTGATGAGGACTGCACTGCTACAACAGTGGCATAGGAGATTCAAGTGGTGAAAGATATAGCCAAGCTATATTACGGGAATTATACAAGGGGAATTACACATTCCCCTTAGTCAAGTTTCTGTCCAGGACAAGATGATGTAATTATTCTCAATAAAGACTTGGACAGCAAATGAACTAAGATTCAGGACGGAGATGTAGAGAATAATGCTTGATCTGATGACACTATCCATGAGAGGAATTCTCTACCACAGAAAGCTGTTGGGGCCAGTTCATTAGATATATTCAAAAGGGAACTGGACGTGGTCCTTGTGGCTAAAGGGTTCAAGCAGTAAGGAGAAAAAGAAGGTGTGGGATGTTGAAAGTGCAGGACCATCTCGAAGGGCCGAATGGTCTACTCCTGCACCCATTGTCTATATCTCAATGAGATCACTGCTGGGTAGAGTAAATGGAACAAGGAAGAGTTTGTCAAGTTTTTCAGCCCCAATGGACATGCTGGGTGGGGTAGTCAGCAACAGGGTAGGATGGGCATTTTTGGGTTGTTCTCCTCTAGAGGCAGTGAGCTCTTATGAGATTACCAAGAAGGGCTCAGCAGGAAGCTGCAGGTTTATCCAAGAGGGAGTCTAGCTGGGGATTGTGGCAGGAGTTTGGAGGTCAAGGTATAGTGAAGGGATTAGTAAGATAGATTCGCAACCAATGAATTACTTCTAATGGTTGTCCTCCTTATTACATAGCCAATTTAATCACAGCAAGGTCCCAAAACACTACGAGAGGAATACTGACTAATTTTCTGTGGGCTGGAATTCGCTAGCAGTTTACACTGCTGGTCTCACCAATGAAGTACCCCCACCCTGGGCTTCCCAGCAGTGAGAAATCTCATCAGTAGCGGTGGGTACAGAAATTCCTGGCAAACATTGCACTGTCTCCTGCCACAAGACACATGCTGTGGGGAATCCAGAGAAGGAATTCTGTCATTCTCTGCTGTCTCTCAAAACGTTGTGATGTGCACTGTACCTTGTCAGTGACAGTAAACAGTGGGGCCATAGTTTAATGTCCCAGGCAACAGAAAGCAGTGGGGATTCTTCCAAAATAAAACGAAGTGCCCAACGGGTGGGAAAATGGAAGAATTTCCCACTTTTTTTTTGGGCGTACTTACCTGAATGAATCTCTGACACTCTGCACAATGCTTAGTGCGTTAGAGTGATTCACGTGGAAAAGTGGGGGTGCTGGGGGCCTCACTAGAGGCCAGCAGCATAATGCTGAGCAGGCCATTGCACATGCAGAGATTAGTGCATGCGCACTGGCCTTCCCCCTCCCCCCTTCCATTTGCCAGTCATCTCAATCACTCTTCCCACCCGCCAGCCCCCCCCCCAAAAAATTGCTGACTTGGTGGACCCCTGATGACTAACCCCATCACTTTCACTCCCTTTTCCATGGATAACACCTGTGCAGCTGTCCTCACCACCGCTCCCCCACCCCACCCCCCATCAGTACCTGGATGGTACCAGTGAGCAGTGCCAGGATACCAGGCTGGCATTGTCCAAGGAGCATCCTCTTACTCCTAACCTTCCATGGGGGCTTCAACGGCTCCTGTCTCCACCAGCTGGGTGAGGATGCCTCTTCCCCATTATTGAGGAGCAGTTGTAAACCCTGCAGATGGGAACCACTCCCTGCAGGGGGAAGGACATGAGCAGGCCCAGAGAATATTGTTTCGGGCCTGTTAATCAAATGTTAATTTTCATATTATCATCTCTGTGCCAATTTCTGGCATGGGGCTGATTGTGCTTCTTTAAAAAAAAAAGCACACATTTTGATACTTGTGACCAGCATTGCATCAGCAAGCCCCCTCCCCACCCCAGTTGTTTCCCGGCCCATTGTGCAGCTTGAGTAGTGCAGCAGGCTGGCAGAATCCTGGCCAACATCTCTAGTCGCGCAGCACTGAATTGTCACCCTGGAATATTTACTGAAGTGCTGGAGTGGAGTTTAAAACCACAATTTACTGATTCAATAAGAGTGCTGTAAACTGCATCAAACTGATATCTGGCAATTTTGTTTGGATGATGGCATCCAAACATCTTTACAATGTATAAACTCAACAAGCAAAAGAAGTGGTGAGTGCGTGTGTGCACAGCAAACCTCAGAGTACTTTGCAGTGAGGTAATGGTATTGTCACTACTAATAATCCAGATAGCTAGGGTAATATTCTGGGGACCCAGGTTCAAATCTCACCATAACACTTAATGAGGATTGAATTATAAGTTAAAAGCTGACCGTGAAACATTTCAATTGTTGCGGTTCACTAGTGTCCATGATGTAGAGATGCCGGCGTTGGACTGGGGTAAACTCAGTAAGAGGTCTGGCAACATCAGTTTTAAATCCAACCGATTTATTTGATAGTAAATCTGCTAGCTTTCGGCGTTTGTGCCTTCGTCAGGCAAATGAGGTGTTCTGGTCTCCAAAAGCACACATATCAGCACAGATTGCTGATTAGAATGTGAATCCTTACACCTAACCTGCTATTCAAGTCTTAAAGTAGCTAACAATGTGAGTGCAAGGAACACTGAGCACTGAGGGGGGTTAGTGAGATGTGTATTGTCTCCAGACAGCACAGTAAGTGAGGTTTTTTGCTAACCCAGGCAAGTCATGGGGGTTACAGATAGTGTGACATGAAGCCAAGATCCCTGTTAAGACCAACCTCATGTGTGCGGAACTTGGCTATCAGTCTCTGCTCAGCGGCTCTGCGCTGTCGTGTGTCATGTTTACCCGAAGGTCGGTACATTGGGGAGACATGCAGATACTACGACAGTGGATGAATGAACATCGCTCGACAATCACCAGGCAAAACAGTTCCCTTCCTGTAGGCGAACACTTCAGTGGTCATGGGCATTCAGCCTCTGACCTTCGGGTAAACGTTCTTCAAGGGAGCCTTCATGACACACGACAGCGCAGAGCCGCTGAGCAGAGACTGATAGCCAAGTTCTGCACACATGAAGATGGTCTTAACAGGGATCTTGGCTTCACGTCACACTATCTGTAACAATACAGATCTCTCTAACCTCAGTGCTCAGTGTTCCTTGCACTCACATTGTTAGCCACTTTAAGACTTGAATAGCAGGTTAGGTGTAAGGATTCGCATTCTAATCAGCAATCTGTAAACTGTCTGTGCTGATATGTGTGCTTTTGGAGACCAGGACACCTCATTTGCCTGACAAAGGCACAAACGCCGAAAGCAACAGATTTACTATCAAATAAATCAGTTGGATTTAAAATTGGTGTTGCCAGACCTCTTACTAAGTTCACAAGTGTGCCACCCTTATATGGTCTGACCTACATGTGACTTCAGGCCTACAACCATGTAGTAGAAATAATTGAGCAAGCCAGTGACATCCCCATCCAATGAAAGGTTTTTAAAAAGGAATGCTCATAAGCTTTACTTACCAAGTATACAAAAAGATTTAAAGGTACCACTCATTGGAAGAATCAGCACAAAAGAAAATAGTTGCAATATTGATCGGAAGGCCAATAAAGTTGATGGAAAAGATTCATAAGTTTTATTCTGTTATGACATTACAGATTTGTGGACTGAAATTCAGTCTGGTTGTAAGAACAAGACAAAGCAATATTACAGGAGGAACTGTTGGTTACAGTAAAAACACAAGCTTTTGCAATCGATCTAAAGGACGATAAAAGAAAATACTGGTCTTCTCTCCCTATGGAATAACCTCTTGAACACTTCATCACTTGAAATTCTGTCCCTTTTATATCCAGGCAGAAATACTCTGTTCCACGTGACTAAGCAAATGCATGGTATTGACATTCCAGTAGAAATCAACTGCATTTTTGTTCTGTCAGCAATCAGCAGAATCCATTTTGCAGGATTGGCTCCGTATCTCAAACCTTACGGCAGTAACAGTCTGTTAAATCACCTAGTTTTAATGTGATAAGTAGAAGTAAGGGCCTCCTGACCCTATGGTTTTATTAACTTCTGTTCGTTTATTTTTTTTTTTCTCCTAATCTCTTGCTGTGCTCATGTAGAGAAAATGATGACCGTAACCTTGTTAAGAATGACTACTTGACATATGGAAAATTGGCAGGAACCTTAGTCTTGCCAATCTGTGTGCCTTGGTACACAAGCTTATCAGTTGAATCTAACAAATGTGACTTTGGATCAGAAGGAACTAGGAAATATTGCAAGGGTATTGCTTTTAATAGAGAAGGATTTATCAGTTATTACTAATAACAAAATCTTATGTCTCAGTTGGTGCTACCAATGAGGTTAAGAATTTGCACTAAAGTACATGCCTTTGACCTTCCCTATAAATTACATTGGATTAGTTTTGTTTCAGTTGTAACACAAATCAAATTGAAGTTTGACCTACTGGGTGCTGCTACTGCATCAAGGAAGGTTTTTAATAAAGGTTTTATTCTTTGATCCATTGGGATTAGCCTATTTGAGGAAAGGAAATTCTACCATTTTCGCCATCTGGGAAAAATTTTGCTGCAGCAGATGGTATATATCCATTGAAAGGAAAGTATTCTATGAGATATAATTTTCAAATTTAAATACATTTGTACAGGCAGATGTAACTTATGTAATTGGGTCACTGAGTCACTGGGTGCATCTAAGTTATGTAGATTTGAGAATTGTTTGCAGATGTTATAACAAACTTTGAGCTGTTGTACCATATTCCAGTTTGATTTACATGTAGGAAATGTTTCTTTCCACTTACCACTCAGGAATTAATTGGATCATGTAGTGTCTGTACTATTTACATTTTTTGAATGGTTGTTGGTATTCTGATACACTGTAACTAACTTGGAAATCCCTTCAAGATGCAACAATTCATAGCTGTTGTCTTGTTTGTATTGTTTCATAAATCATGTGTGCTCTGTTATTCAGCACTACATGCGTTGGAAGGTACAGATTGATGCATTTGCTTGTTGCTAAGAAACAGCTTAAAATGTTTGAGTCACAGGATTTGAGCATTAGGATATAAGCCAAGTTGATATTGAAATTTGGCAGAAGCTTACCAGAATAGAGTTGTCAGAGGTTGAGGCACAGCAGTCGTTGGAGCCTGGTGCTTGTTGTTAATCTTCTGCTGTACATTGCTGTCTATTAATTTATTAAAGGTGCTATATAAACACTAGTTATTATTGTTTGATATGTTTTTGTTCATTTAGTAACACATTTGAGACTAAACCCAATCTGCGAACTCCAGAAAGGTTCACTTGTGGTTTGGGCAAATTACGTTTTAGTACTAGTTGTGTGTTATCCTTTCAAATAGTTATTGCAAGGAATACTGTTGAGGAAGCTGGTTTAATTGCATTGCGAGGGGGTCAAAAAGTTCAGGATGACTGCAAGAAGTTTTTGGTTTCTTTTTAACCAGATTGTATTTCAGTTTGTTCTTATTAGAAAATGCAGTGTTTAGAATTTCTTTTCAGATTGGAAGAATGAGAGGCTTGTGTTTATGTAGTGCTTTTCATGACAACTGGATTCTCAAAGTGCTTTACAGCTAATGAAATTGCTTTGAAATGTTACTAAGCATTGTTATGCTGCAGGAAATGCAATGGCCAATTTGCACAAAACCACATCCCACAATCAGCAAAATGATATTAAGATAATCGTCAGAACTCTACCTCCCTGTCCACCATGGAAATTGGAGGGGCAGACATTGGGAAAGTCCGTTGATTCATGTCGGGCTTTCCGATCTCTCGTCTTGGTGAGTGAGGCCAAAAAATCCTGCCCAATATGTTTATATGATGATTGAGCAATAAAAATTGGCCAGGATACTCGGGATAATTCTGGTGCTCCTCTTTGAAACAGTGACAAAGGATGGATCTTTTACATTCACACAAGAGGGCAGACAGAATTATTGCATTGCACTGGAGCATCAGCCTTTTTTTGTGTTGTGAAGCTATAGAATCCCTACAGTGCAGAAGGAAACCATTTGGCTCATCGATGCCGCACCTACCACAATGCACCCAGACTCTGTCCTCCTAATCCCACCCTACTAGTCTCCCTGACATTATGGAGCAATAACCCTAACCTACAAAGTGCCTGGAGGAAACCCACATAGACACTGGGAAAACATGCAAACTCCACATACTGTCACTCGAGGCCGGAATTGAACCTGGGTTTGTCAGATTTGAACCTGGAACCTTGTAACTCTGAGGCGAGCATGTGGTGTGAAACATTAATCGAATATGTTTTAGATTTAGCCTGTACTGCATATTTTCTTAATTGTGCTTCTGGAATCCAGCCATTGAGTCTGTGATATATGCAAAGATTCAATTACAAATTATTAGTAAGGGGATGCAGTAGTTTCTGGTAGTGAAGCTGGTAGGGAAATTGAAATGTTGGAGTTTTTAAAAAAAATTGTTGATAAATTTCAATGATAAATTTGATTCCAGAATCCTGCGAACATGTGCAAAATCTAAATGTGGCCAAGCTTCAAAGTTTTTTTGCATTCTGAAAATCTTGTTTAATGGAAATGGTGTTGTTCATAGGTGCAAAAAGTGAAGTAGGAACGTTTTAGTTAAAATCTGGTAATATCAGATGCAAGATGTTAAACTTTTTACCTGGCACTCTAGTTGTTTAGCTGATTATGTAAATGGTGAGCAAAGAAGCCTGTAGTCCAGATGAAATTCTATCTTTTGGAATGCATTAATTCAATACATTAAAGTTGCATTTACTCAAATTCGTGTAAGATATTATTTATTTTGAGGCAGTTATATTTAATGTAACAGCATTAAAACTTAATGACTGGTGGATGAATTTTGAGGTTTATTATTATCTCGTGGCTTTCATCTCCTTTCTGAACAATCAAGTGATACCCTGTGATCTGGAATGCACTTTAATGGATTACAATTAGTTCGTTTGTACTATTCTGTTAATGATTTTAACAGATTTTTTTTTTAACCATGCAAGAGTGTCTCCCTCAAAATGATGGGTATTAGCCCATTGGCCAGACTTGCAGATTGAAACAATCAAACAATATCGAATTGTGATGTGAAACACAATGAGTAGCATACACTAACGCTGTCAATAGCTACATGTGAGAGATATAGGAGTATGAGTGAGTGGATCAAACTTACTAAATATATAAATATATATACCTATGTTATAAAGTGAAGCATTTACCTTTGCAATTATAGCTTTTAATTAAGTCTTGTGCACAAAATTCTGGTACCTATGTAGCAAAATGGTTATCTCCAGAAATCTTCTAATCTGCTTGTTGGTATTCAGTTTAAGTTTCATGGAAGCATTTCACTCCAGATCTAATCATAGCGTGAGCTGGATGCTAGCAATGAGGTGACAATGCCTTCAGTCTGAAAGCACCATTCATCCAAACAATATCATGGAATAAAAACAAATGCTGATACTCAGCAAGTCAGGCAGCATATGTGGCGAGAGAAGCAGAATTAACATTTTAGGTCAGCGAGCTTCCTTCTGTTGACCTGAGAAGTTAATTATGTTTTTCTCTTCATGTGCACCACTCAGTCTGCTGAATATTTTGGCATTTTCTGTTTTTATTTCAGATTTTCAGCATTTGCTTTTTGACTAATGCTATCATGGTGCCTAAACATAATTGAAGTCTGTGAGAGTGAGATGAAGCTCTTATGTAGCTGAAGCCCTAGATGAAGGGAGACACTTGTGGCTATTGGAGACAATAGTTGCAGCCCAGCATAGTTTATCAGACTTTTCACAATCAAAAGTTCAGCATTGGACTTGTTTGTTGATGCTTCTACAATGTTCAGCTCCTTGGTAGTATGCAGCAGAGCTGTGTATTGAGTGATGAGCAATGGCCGTTTTTAAGAGCAAAAGATGTATTCAATGCTACTTGATCTTCTGTGGCACCATTTTTACCCAGACACCCTCAACATTGTTGAGGTCATCATTAACAGAAACTTAACGAAACAGTTATCTTCTAAGATGGCTACAACAGCTGAGAAGAGGCTGGGCCACTTCTGATGAGTATCTTGCCGTAAGAAGTCTGACAACAACAGTTTTAAATCCAACCGACAAATAAATCGGTTGGATTTAAAACTGATGTTGTCAGACTTCTTACTATGTTTACCCCAGTCCAAAGCCGGCATCTCTACATTGAGTATCTTGCCACCAGACTCCTTGAGCCCCTCCACCATCAACAAATCAGGAGTGTTGATGCAACATAAGCCATATTGTGTGCAAGAAGTTTGGTAACATCCAAGATTGTAACTTGCTTGATTGCCACCTTGCCATTGTTTCGTCAGAAGGAACTCTTCAAAATGCAGCTAATGAAAATATAACAAATCTCTCTCCAACTTCTAAATCAAAGAAAGGATTAATAAAGAAACATCACTTGGACCTCACCCTGGGCCACCCCAAGCTCCCCACCATTCTACATAGTTCCTTATTTATAATGAGTCAGCTGACTATTACATCAAACTAATTACTGGGTCAGCTGACCCTTACATCTTGTATTCATTGGTCACAACAGAGTTGTCAGTGGTTACGTTCGAACAGTCATTTGATTTGATACCCAATCCTTGCACCACTGGTGGACCAATGCTGCAATATGTATTGCTTTGTAGAAGACACATTGCAGCAATAGCACACTTCCTTGAACAGTGCCTCCCTGTTTGGCAGACCCAATCACTAAGGAGGACAACATCCATAAGATCATAGGAAGGCATTATCATCTTTTCCTCCTGGTAATCAGCCTCCATCCTGATTTAGAAACACATGGCCATTTTTCCATCATTTGGGCCAAAATACTGGATTTGATTTCAAAATACCACAGGTGCAAGAACTTGTAGTATTTCTCTGCTACCTAGAAAAACAACAATAACAGGCACATGCGAACACCACCATCTGCAAGCCCCCCCTCTCTCCCTGTTACCACCAGTAGTTTACACGTAAGCTGGAGTTTGTTGCTACTCGTGGAAATGGGCTCTGGCAGTAAATTGGACCTTGAATGGGCTAATGGGGAGGGGGGGAGCATGATAACAAGCGCATAAAAGCACATAGGATTAATTAAGTAGCTTAGACTGGCATCAGAAATATTTTGCACTATTTCATACTTTTCAATATTAATCCAATTTTGCTGCTGTTTTCATTTTTCATTGCTTGATACACAAATATATTTGTATCTTTTTCAAGGTACTTTACTATGGCAACAGTGCTTCTATAACCCAGAATCCAACATTGTCCATGAAGTAAATGGATTTGAAGGAAAAAAAATGCATCAGGTTTGAATTTTCTATTGGGAAAATAACTCAATTTATTCATTTTATTTTGTGTTTAGCAACTGCTGCTGAACTTGATGTGTTGAGGCCACGTTAAGTCATCATCCGTTTCATCATTGCTGTAATGAAATGAAATTCAACTCAGCTGAATTGTTCTCCATTGCCCAGAAGCCTCCAATCTGTTTTGAAAAGGAAGGCATCTTGAAGACATGCAGAAAATCCAGAACTAAACAGAGAAAACATAAAGGTTAAATTAAACTTATTTCTGTGTGTGTGCATCTGTCTAAATTTATGAAAGTGTCAGAAATGAATACCCCTTAGTTACACAAAAAAACGTGAAATCTCCTCCCAAATAAAAAGATTTGATTTGCCTTTTATAATTTTATAATTTGAAACAATTGCAAAGGTTGTAAAAATTGTTTTATTTATCATTTAATGTTGCAATGATATACTTTCAATAAAGACGGATACTTGGATTTGTCATTCAGTTGAAGATTCCGATGTTAAATATAGTTTATGGCTCCATATGTAATGTTATTCACTTAATAATCTTTGTTTTTAAAATATATTTTATTTTCTAACACATTAGCCGATACACGCTTTCCTTGCATAATGGTTGCAGAAGTGTCATTTGCTACACTGAGTCTATTGCCATAGCTGTTCACTATTTATGTTTCATTGTGTCATGTGACAGTGTTGTTAGGTCTATTGATATAACTTTCAGAATTAAAGATTGAATCATAGATATGTTTTTCTGAAACGATGCTTATGATTCACAAAGTTTTAATAATGCTAGTTTATGTTATCAGGGATATGCAACATATTCTACACTCGAGAGATTGATTGATTTGATCTTTCTGGTGTAAATTGCTACTCTACCTTTTGAAGGATGCTCAAGTTGAAAAATTTTTAGCTGAAAGATTGTATGGCGAACGTGGAACTTGGCATCTCTTTTGTTGTATGGAGTTTTCATAGAGCTTGTTTTCATTTTGTAAACAAAAGTATATTATGGAGGATATTAGCAGGTTAGTGTTTGGAAATAAAGGTTCCAGGTTTAAAGTGAAAAGAAAAATCAGAAGTCAAATTTTCCATTTGCAGAACATGGGATGGAGTTGTCTTCCAGCAAGAGTGGAATTGATTTCATTCATCCCAAAAGAGAACTAAATAAATAAGTGAAGAAACATAATCCAAGTAAATATATATGGGAATTATCCATGTATTCCATGAAAAATAATTTGTATACTCTTGGGTCTGTTGAAGAAAGATGTCATGATAAAGTTGAGTTAGTGAGTGGTAAATTGTCAAGTGCAAGGATAAATTTCTGGAGTTTTGCATGTAGATCTGAAAGAATTTCAGTTCTTTCAGTTAGATGTTTGAACTGATCCATGGGGTGTGGAATAGGCAGAGAATGGGGTTGATTGTTTATTCATTTTTTTTAAGTTCTTCTCTGCTGTTGTTTCAATCAAACGTAAGCTTTCTATCGCAATTAATTGAAATGTACATTGTTTAAACCAAGATGGACAAAAAAAAGACCTCTTTCTGCACTGTAGGGATTCTTTTGGTTCTATGTTTTTTATAAATTAAGTGTAGAATTCCTACAGTGCCGAAAGATGCCATCTGGCCCATTGAGTCTGCACCAACTCTTTAAAAGAGCATCCCACCCATTCCCTCTATCCTTGTACATTTTACCCAGCGAATCTATACATTTTTGGACAGTAAGAAGCAACTTTGCATGGCTAATTCATCTAACCTGTACATCTTTGGACAGTGGGAGGAAACCAGAGCGCTTGGAGGAAACTCAAGCAGACACTGGGAGAATGTCTTTGTATTGTTACCCAAGGCCGGAGTTGAAACCAGGTCACTGGTGCTGTGAGCTAGCAGTGCTAAACACTGTATTGTTGTTGTGGAAATTTTATGCCTAAAGGGATTTGTGTTCCTAAAGCTAAAGGCAAGCTGAAATGCTGAAACTTACCATTAGAATGAAATGTAGACACGGACCAGAATTTTAACAGCCCGCCTGCCACAGGAATCGGAGAGGATGAGGGGCAGACAATGAGAAGATCTGTTGACTTCGGGCAGGATTTTATGGTTTTGGGATGAGCAAGGCCATAAAATCCCACCAGGATAATTTTAGACATTGGACAATTGTATAAAAAGCTAAACACTGGAATTTGCAGTTCTGTGTTGTGAGGAGAGATCATACAGCTAAACTTGTTTTCATTTTGCTGGAGAAAATAGGATGAAAGATGTGAAGGATGTAGATATCTATTGAGAATTTGGAAGCAGAAGTTGCAGATTTAACATGAACAAACCAGAGGCCCAAATTACTCCATGCCTGAATTTCACAGTCCACAATGTACATGGCAAAATAAAAATGAACTAACTCAAAATTAACCACAGTAAAATAAAACTTTGGGTAAATTTGGATATCCGTTCATCGAAGAACACCTTCTGAAACTAGCTTTGGGATTTGTGTTAGAACTGGGATTTCAATGGCGATCAAGCCAATTGCAATTAGAAAAACGGTTCATGATGTTCTAAATTTTTTATTAATAATTGAAGGAAATGATTTGTGAATAAATATCAACAGAAATTCTCTACAGCATGATTTGTAATTAGTTTAATTGTAGTGCAGTTTTCTGAAGTAATTAAGATCTCTGTGTAATCTTAATTCATATTTAATAGAGTGTGTTAATTTTTGTACTGGAAATTTACACAGGTGTTTTCTTATAAAGTCATAAACAACTGTGTTAAGTTAGTTATATACTTATTAAGTGCACTGTCATGTAACCATTGAGTACTTTGACTGTGAGCTCATTTAATTATTCTTAATAGTTGTTTTGTTTTCCTGGTGTAAGTTTCACCAATATAATGGGATTAATTCCTAGGTTCAAATTTTCTTTAATTAACACCATTCAACATTATGTTCTTGTCATGGTCATTCTTTTCTTTTATAAATTGGCTTTTTAGCTTAAAACTGTTGTTGTCCTGCTCACTTTGTGTGTTCAGCTTTATTATTCACTGGTTTCAAATAATTCTAATTGATTTCTAATTTGTAGAATTGCATAAGATGTACAGCAATTGATGGGACCATCCATCCTGATTATCTGCCCATCAAACGCACTATGTTCATGGCCAGGTGTCCCTGGAGAGGGAGCATACGGCGTCTATGAGCACAGTTGATGCTTTACACACTTGTTGGGCACTGCAGGGGCTGGGGTGTATTATGGACTGTGGTAATCACATTTTGATTTAATGTTTTAAGTTTTCTTTTGACTTTGGTTTCTGTTAAGGCCATTCCCCCCTTCCTTTTTGGGGGCCTGCCCCTTCTAATTTGTTCCCAAGTTAATTTGAGTTTGATTACTTATTCGGTATGCAAAAGAGATTCGGCACAGTAACAGGTCCATTGGCCCAACTAGTCTAGATCAGCGCTAATGTTCCAGTGAAGCCTTTTCCTATCCTTCCTCTTCTAATGCTATCAGTATAATTGTTCATTTCCTCCTCCCTCGTGCTTGTATGACCTGTCCTTAAATGCATCTAAATTATTCTCCCCAAAAATTCTCTGTAGCATTAGCTCCATATTCTTAGTACTCCTGCATTAAAATGTTTCATCTGAATTTCCTTTTTGACTTCTTGATGACTGTCTTGTATTAATGGCTTTTAATTTTTCTCTTCCCACAAGTGGAAACATTTTGAGCGAGAGTCTTTTTGATCCCACTTGCCAGCAGGAATTATCAATGCAACTGAAGTTAATGGACATTTGGCTGGCTCATTGCATCTGCCACTGCGGTACTTGCTGCAGTCTGGCTGGAAAATTCAGATCTTTCTCTGAATCTGTGGTCTCAAAGACCTTCATAATTTTAAAGATCTAATTGGTCACTTCTTGCTGTCTTTTGGCAAGAGAAAAATGATCATACCTGTTCATAGTTTCCTGATTAGTTTAACCTCATCATTCTGGTCACATCCTCGCAAACTTTGTTTTGGCGTCCTCTCTAGGAGCTCTCATTGCAGAATGTAATGACCTGAACTGGAAACAATACGCCAGGTGTGGTCTAATCAGGATTCGATTTTTCAATTCCACCTCTAGAAATAAACCTTAGTGCTTAGTTTGCTTTAGTTGTGGCCTTATTAACTATGCCACAGCTTTTAGTGATTTGTGTATTTCGTATTCCCAGACGTTCTTTTCATTTTTCACTTAGATTCTTATTTTTCAATTCCAAGTACTACGTGACTTCTCTATTTTTCTTGGCAAAAGTTCAAGCTTGCCTATGTTGAGACACATTTGACAATTACGTGGCCGTTCGTTTAGCTTCGATTATGTCATCCTTTAATTTTGCTCTAATCCACCTTTCTCAATATTTATTACTCATCCTAATTTGGTGTTGTCTGCAAATTTAGAAATTATGTTTTTGATTCTTAAGTCTAAATCATTAATCTGAACTATGAATAATAGTGGTCCTAGCAAATAACTTGTGGGATATCATTTTCCCATCTTCTGCCTCTCTGATTAGTTTTCCTTTACAGTAATTTCTGATTTTTGTTTTGTAGCCAGCTTACTACTCTTTCTGCTATTTGTCCACTGACTCCACATGCTGACCTCTTTTATTGATTTACTATATGGTACCTTATCAAAGGTCTTTTGAAAATCCAGATATATTGTGCTTACTATATTAGCCTTGCCCCTTCTCTCTGTTACCTCTTCAAATAATTAATTGAGATTGGTCAAGCAAGACTTTATGCATGAAATCCATATTGACTATTCATGATTATATTTTTGGTTTTTGATGTTTTTCCTTTGTTTTCCTTGAGTAGGGATTTTGTCATTTTTCCTGTAATAACTCGAGGCAACTCATAGAATCATAGAATCCCTACAGTGCAGAAGGAGGCCATTTAGCCCATTGGGTCTGCATCAACCACAATCCCACCCAAGCCCTATTCCCATAACCCCAGTATTTACCCTGATAATCCCACTGACATTAGGGTCAATTTAGCATGGCCAATCAACCTAACCTACGTGCCTTTGGATTGATTCGATGTGACAAATGATTAACCCTGAAGGCTTATTAATAAGAAAAGTAAGTACATGAAGGGTTCAGTAGCATGACTAATTCAGGTCCATTCTAATCATGCACTGTCTTAAAATGCAATCCTTCAGCACTGGAATTTCTCATCTCTTGCTTCAGATTAGTTCAGGTTTACCCGTTCATGTTCCATTGGCTCCATATTATGTCAACCCCTAAAAGGGCCATGCCAGAGCAGCGCAGCAGGCTGGGAAAATTGTCCACTTTGTGCCCTGAGCTTTGGGTGATAAGTTCTTCATCAGGTTGCAAACCTGTGAGCGATATCACCTTATTATTTTTCCTTGGCTGCTATTTGTTCGCCACGAAGAAATACTGTGGCCTCCCAACATATTGCCCCCAAATTTCGATCTTGGGGTCAAATGGTTCTATCTTCCCAAACAATAGTATCTTAAGATGGATTTTGCACTTCGACTTTGAATGAGTGCTCTCTTCCTCCCTTTACAATTCTGCATTATGGGGTTTTAATGTCTGATTTTTTTTTTATCGTCGTCAACTCGATGCGGCAAACAATTAACCAACAGAATTTATAAACAACAACTATATATGCAAAGAGTTCAATAGCATGACTAATTCAGGTCTACTCAAGCAACCTTCTCCAAATATGATGTTGGCATTATCCGACCTACCCCATGCTACATGCCTTGTAAATTGCCCCTTTATACAAAGCTAGTGCTTGAAAAAGAAAAGGGCAAGTCTTTCCTCTATGTACTCCCCTTACTCCATGCTAATGTGTCTCCACTCACTTGCGGAAGGAGCAGCGCTCCAAAAGCTCATGATTCCAAATAAACCTGTTGGATTTTAACCTGGTATTATGAGACTTCTAACTGTGACCATGCTGATGCAGCTGGAGGTGCACTTCACTTCCCCTGTTTTGCCCAGCCAGAGTAAAGAAGGTTGAATGAGATAGGGACTTTGGAATTTCAACAAGTCCCACCAGAGTAGTAATCTGACAGTGATCCTGCTCCAAAGAAGTTTCAGGCCATTGTGTTTTATTATACTCCTGTGAAGTGCCTCATGTTTCATCATTTAAGATGTTAAATAAGTGCAAATTCTTATGACTATATTGTTTTCTAATCTCACTGTGTGATGTCAAGTTTACCTGATTTCTCTTTCTTTCTTGTATAGACTGAAGCAAAGTAATTAATATCCTTGCCATTCTTATTGTCCCTTATGATTCTACTCCCATACTGACTTCATATTTTTACTATGAAATGTTTTACTCATTTTGTTTCTTGATAATTTCATCCTTCCTGTTTGCCTTCCTTTTTTTTAACTTCTCTCCTAATATCTTTATGATCTCCCTTTTTTATCATTGCTGCGGTATTAAGTGTACACGCCTTTCTTTGCTCTTAAATTTCCTTTTGTCTTTATTCATTTGTAATATTACATGAGTATTTAGCTTTAGTTCATATAGTTTTCACATTTAGCGGTTCAGTCCACTTATTCAGATTTCCTGCATATTTATCGTGACAAGCAAGCCAATTTTTGCTTTCTGTGAACGAACTGAAGGTAGTGTACATATTACAAGTAAGTGAATGGAATGGGGAATCTCTGCTGATCTAAATCCAAGATTGTCATGTGTGTTTTCAAGGACTCATGAATGCAGTTTCCTTGTTTGTACTTGTTTAAAGTTGTGAAAGATTTTTTATGTCTACAGATATCTGATCATGATAGTGAAATTCCCTCTACGTTCCCATATTTTATTTCAAAAAATGTTAAATTTATTTTAATTATGCTGATTCATGCAAACCAAATTAACTGATCTGAATGATTACAGGGATATTTGTATTTAGAATTTGGCATTGTTGCTCTTACATTGTTCATGATTCTTCACTGTGATCAGTGACTGGTGACTCTGGTTGCCAGTACATATTGCGTGAGGACAGGTTTTAGGCTTAATTTCCATGTAATGCAGTCACAAATTGAATAACCTGATTGCTACAATCGAGACTTGCAAATGAATAATTGCTGTTGGGAGGCCGAGAAGGTCCCTCATGCATGTGGAACACAGAGTTGATGAATTTGTGAGAAGGAAAAAGTTGCTGAGAGAATAAATACCCACCAAGGTGGTTAAATTTGGATGAGTCAATTCAAAGTCAAGTGTCTATTATTGAATTTGACTAATTCAAAATTTCCACATTGTACAGTGAGCATAGAAGGCAAATTTAGTGTTTTCACAATATGGTATTTCTGCTTTATTGAGAACTGCATTTGTCTATGACAACGAGACACTTTTATTTTGGTGTCTGTTGCACAATATTAATGTTGCCACAGCAAATTACACTTGGATTGGTTGCCTAGCAATGTACATGCTATGAGCATAACAATCAAAAGGAAGAGCAACAGGACATCAACATATCAGTCGAAGTAGAAAAGGGATATGACGGAGCAGAAAACATTTTGGATGGTGATGTACCTGGTTATATGTTATCAGTGTATTTGAATTGCAGGTGAGTTTGAAGTCTCAGCTCTAAGTGCAGTAGTATTTTTATAATCTATCCTGCATTTTTTTGAGATACCAAATATTGCAGCTTTATGTCCATCTAAAATTTATTGTCCCTCTCTATACTTTAAGAAAACGAGCATTTACTTTTCATACGAATTTGTTCAGAACTTAATGAGAGAAAATGCCATATTTTCACATCTGGCCATTATCTGCAGGATATTGTCAGATAAAACCAGTGCTCCATCTCTTTTATTGGAACACTTGGCTACAGAATGTCATATGTACAGTTGTTGCAGAGAACCATTAGCAATAACTCTGGAAAAAGTGCTGCAGTAAAATTTCCCAGCAGTTGAGGAGATATGATGGATAATTTATGCCTAAATGCAATGTTAAAGTAATTAACTCTTTGGTCTGCCTGTTATGCTGGTAAAATGACGACGATGGAAACTATGATCTGGATACCAGTGAGTTATTTTTATAGCAAAATGATAAACCACGGATTGGTGATATTGTGATTTTGTTGTATAATCCATGGATAATTTAACCTTTATGCTTACACTTTTTATTAGTGGTTGAAATATCAATTTCCAAAGTCCAGGCAGTTTTGCATAGATGTAGAGGTGCAAGCCTTAGTAACGTTAATGGCTTTGGTATTCTTCAAAGTACCAGCAATGTGTACTAACTTCTGTGTTCGTTACTTCTGCAAAATATTTTCTGATTCATATTGAACAAACATTTACAGTATCCAGCCATTAAAATTGATACATAATGTTTCAAATAATTTAGATTTTTTTTTAAAAAGCCCTCTATCCTGATAAACAAAAACTTAATTTTGATTTGAAGAATTGCTCAAAAATCTGTGGGCCCATTTTTGTTTTAAAAGAACCGAAAAAATGGTATCTTTGCCAGCTTTAGTAAGGCTCACATTTTGCCATCTACTCTTGGGCTGATAACCAGATAATCTTTAAACCTGCTTTTGGAGACCCAGGAGTTGATGCTTGGTCTAAATGGATCACCAACTGAGCTGAGTCAATACACTCGCATGACAGCATTGATATCTTTAATGAGCTGATTATTGTCGAATGCAATCCCAGCAAGCAACCAAAGCCAGTTAAATTGAACAAAGAACAAAACAGCACAGGAAACAGGCCCTTTGGCCCAATGAGCCCGCGCTGTCACCCCAATGTTCCCGCCTCTACATGTGATCCCTGTCTATGTTTATAGATCTATGGATTAAAAACCAAATTTGAGACCATTTAGGGAGAATTTGTTTTGCCAGTTAGCCTAAGAGCACATCTTTGGGATGTGGGAGGAAACGGGAGCACCCGGAGAAAACCCACGCAAACACGGGGAGAACGCGCAAACTCCCACAGACACAGGCCCAAATCCATGTATCTGCACAGCACAGCGATAATCACTGAGCTGTCGGGTTGCCCGTCAAATGGTCCAGGTCAAGCGTGCACTAATGACGTGAAGCACTAGGATACTCTCAAAAAAAAATCCAAGAGCAGCCCTCTCACGACCCATCGCATGTATGTCCCTTGTTAGACAACAAGGTGGACCAAGCACCTATAGGATAAAAACAAGTACATCAATATCATCATCTATTTACACACTTCCCAGGGACTCCCAAGGCTCATGATCCCTATTTTAAATCAG
Source organism: Sphyrna mokarran (assembly GCA_024679065.1). Classification (NCBI taxonomy): domain Eukaryota; kingdom Metazoa; phylum Chordata; class Chondrichthyes; order Carcharhiniformes; family Carcharhinidae; genus Sphyrna; species Sphyrna mokarran. The sequence continues at coordinate 151,984,410 of JAGIQG010000001.1, forward strand.
TTTTCTATACCCCTCCTTTCCCATTCTGTTCATGTGCCCATCTAAGTATTTCTTAAATAACTCCACAGTGCCTGCCTCCATCACTTTACGTGGCAGCACATTCCATACCCCCACCACCCTCTGTGTGAAAAAACTCCCTCTAGCATCCAAATTATACCTTACTCCCCTCACCCTAAGCCCGTGATCCCTTGTGCTATTCGAGTCCATCCTAGGAAAAAGCTTAACCCTGTTTACTCTATCTATACCCCTCATAATCTTGTACACCTCTATTAGATCTCCTCTAAGTCTACGTCTTTCTAAGGAAAACAGTCCCAATTTGCCTAACTCTCCTCGTAACTCAGACCTTCCATACCAGGCAGCATCCTGGTAAACCTCCTCTGCACTCTCTCCAGAGTCTCCACGTCCTTCCAGTAGTAAGATGACCAGAACTGGACGCAGTATTCCAAATGAGGTCTAACCAACGTTTTATACAACTGCAACATTAAAGCCAGCTCTTGTACTCTATACCCCTTCCTATAAAGGCTAGCATACTATATGCTTTCTTCACAACCTTCTCCACTTGCTCTGCCACCTTCAGAGACTTGTTCACCTGCACCCCCACGTCCCTCTGCGTTTCTATACTCTTAATAGGTCTACCCTTTATCATATACCTCCCCACTACATTCTTTCTCCTGAAATGCATCACCTCACATTTATCAGGATTGAATTCCATCTGCCATCTATCTGCCCAAACTACCAGCCTATCTATGTCCTGCTGCATCGCCTGACAATGCTCCTCACTATCCGCAAGTCCAGCCATCTTTGTATCGTCTGCAAACTTGCCGATCACTCCACTTACTCCCTCTTCCAAGTCATTTATATATATTACAAACAGAAAAGGTCCCAGTACCGAGCCCTGCGGCACACCACCAATGACTGACCTCCAGCTAGAAAAACACCCTTCCACTATTACTCTCTGTCTCCTATTACCAAGCCAGTTACTTATCCATCTAGCTACCTGTCCTTGTATCCCATGAGCCTTGACCTTCTCAACTAACTTCCCATGAGGTACTTTGTCAAATGCCTTACTGAAATCCATATAGACGACATCAACGGCTCGCCCTTCGTCCACCGTTTTCGTCACCACCTCAAAAAAATTCTACCAGATTCGTAAGGCACGACCTCCCCTTAACAAAGCCATGCTGCGTATCCCTAATCAGATCGCAATGCTCTAAGTGCCTATACGTCCTATCTATAAGAATCCCCTCCAACATCTTTCCTATCACTGACGTCAAACTCACCGGCCTATAATTTCCAGGGTTATCCCTACTACCCCTTTTAAACAACGGTACAACATTAGCTATTCTCCAGCCCTCTGGGACCTCACCTGTGTCCAAAGAAGAGACAAAGATTTGCGTCAGAGGCGCAGCAATTTCACCCCACACCTCCCTAAGCAGCCTGGGATAAATGCCATCAGGCCTGGAGATTTATCAGTTTTAATGCTGCCTAGAAGCTCTAACACTTCCTCCTTCGGTATGGATATTTCTCTCAACTGGTCCACAGCTCCTTCAGAGACAGGAGCTGTCAACAAGCCCCTCTCCTTCGTGAATACCGACGCAAAGTATTCATTCAGGATCTCTGCCATTCCCTCGGGCTCGAAGCACAGTTCCCCTCCTCTGTCCCTAAGAGGTCTGATTTTTCCTCTAACCACCCTTTTATTCCTAACATAGGATTAAGGAAAATCCAAAGGCTTTTTACTCCTATCTGCCAAAATTATTTCATACCCCCTTTTTGCCCTTCTAACTCCCCGTTTGAGCTCCCTCCTACTCTCTCTATATTCCTCCAACGCTGTCACTGTTCCCAGCTGCTTTGACCTATCATATGCCTCTCTTTTCTTCCTAACCAAGTCCTCAATATCCTTAGTAATCCACGGCTGTCTAATCCTACCATTCCCATCTTTCCTCTTAGCCGGCACATATCTATCTTGCAACATTTTCAGTATTCCCTTGAAAGAGTCCCACATGCCTAGTGTGGACTTGCCCTCGAACAACCGTTCCCAATCAGTTTCCATAAGTTCCTGCCTAATCTGACCGTAGTTAGCCTCCCCTCAATTCAGCACCCTGCCCCTAGGGCAACAAGCATCCTTTTCCATCTGTATCCTAAAGTAGACAGAATTGTGGTCACTGTTAGCCGCATGTTCCCCTACTACAACATCAACCACCTGCCCTGGCTCATTACTCAGAACTAAATCCAATATAGCCCCTTCTCTAGTCGGGCTAGCCACGTACTGCTCCAACGATCCTTCCAGTACACATTTTACAAATTCCTTCCCGTCCAAACCCCCAGCTCTAGATACCTTCCAATCCACCCTAGGGAGATTAAAATCTCCCACTGTAATGACTCTTTTTTCTGCATGTTTTGATCCTTTCATAAGTTCCCATTCTACAGACTAGAAGTCAAATGCTTGCAACTAGGTGGAAACCTTCAAAAGTTAATTTTGAGGAAGATAAATCAGTGGAGTGGAACATAATCTACAGTGTCACGAAGTAGCAAGTGGAGATTTGATTCCCATATTTGGGTTGGAGCCTTGTTGAGGTGATGAGGGCATGAGCTGTTGCTTTTTTGATGAGGTCACCAAATAGCAGGTACAGAAGTGGACAAGAAAAACACCACAGTAGTCAAAATGTAAGTGTTCAATTTGGTGACAGATCACAGAACCATAAATTTACAGCACAGAAGGATCCATTCGTCCCATCTTCTCCATGCCAGCCTGAGGGCACCCAGATGCTTTTTCTAATCTCATCTTCTTCCTGCACTCAGCCCATAGCCCTGTAGTTTACAGTACTTAAGACATCATATACCATCCCATGTAATATTTACAGGAATCTCAGAAATTTGTAAACTGATGCTGCCAATTCCAAGATTCTGCCCTTGCTTTAATTGCTGATCAACCTCTGGAATCTACATAATTCTGTCGAACCGCCAGGTCCGCCTCCGTGAGGTTAATGGACAGTAATCCTCTGTCTGATTTTGGTAAACCCCATTCTAATTTTGTCTAGTACTACTCAACTGCTATCAGTGCTGCTGGTCACTTCTCAATGCAACTAAGATCCTGTTATAAATTAATTACCTACCTTCATCAAATTGCATACCATTTTGCTGTATATAAAATGAGAGATTAAAAATTCAATATTTATGTAAAGGAATACATTAAAGGTCACTCATTTACGGTTTTCAGAATAATGGACAGGATTACTGAGATCAATTCCCATAGGACCAATAGGATTTTGAGCATGCAGTGAAATAAAAACATAATTTGAATTGATCCGTTGTCTTGATAATCCTTTGATGGCATGATCATGTTGTTGTTATTATTATAAAAGAACACATCCTCCACTTAACCATGAACAAAATGGTAGAAAATCTTCTAGTAATATTTTAAAAGCCTTGGGTATAGGGCAAAAATGCTGTTCTGAAATGCATTTCTGCCACACATGGTTGAAGATGGTCTTATTGTTATAAAACAGCATATCTGTTGACTGAGTAAAGCCATGGGAAATGTACAAGTGTATTAAAATTAATCAAATCATCTCCGGTAAATGTCTGGATACATGAGAAATAACTTCTCAATTCTGGCTTGATGTAATTCAAAACAATACAGTTAATTTTGAACAAACACCAGTGCGATAAAAATATAATTCGTGAGGGAAGTAACCTCAAATAACCTGGTAAATCTGTTGTTTTGCAGCAAGGTTGAATTATACTGAACTATAAGCAGTCCACCTACAGTTATTTACCATAACTGGTTAGTTGACAGTTCCAATATCAAGATTTCTTCAAGCGTGGTGGTAAATCACTGAATTGGTACACATCTCAGTGGAATCTTCTAAGTCCTCAGCAGGATTTCAAGTTGACTACTGAAATCTGGGAAGTCATTTAGTTTCTTTCTTGCTGAATACGTACTGCACTTGTTTTTTCATTTACTGCAAAATTGCCTTTTCTCATTGAATGCTGCAAGACTTTGAGTGAGCTTCATTATTGTTGCTTAGTTTGCTGTTGGGTGCATTCAGTTCAATGATTTCCTGTTGAAATTGCCAGTCAGTTTGCTTTCTGTCCAATTGTTGTTGACCCTTGTTGCTGGTCCCTTTTTCACCTTGTACTGCTTCGATTGAGAGAGTAATGAAAGAATAACTGAAGAAAGCAGAATTATGCTGAGATGATTTTGTTTCTTTCTCTCTCACCCCTACTGTCTCGCCTTGTGATACTGAAGAATTAGTTCAGTTGGAGGTGTTAGAACAGTAGGAAACAACTTCCGATTTTTTTCTGTAACCCAAGTCCATTTAGTAGAATACAAGTGCATTTACTATTATGAAAGGTTAATTTGTCATATTGTATCCTACAGCATGTTTTTAATGAGTTTATTCAGCACTATACCCATGTGCTAATTTATTCACAAATATCACCTATCAGATGCAAAAATATTGTGGAAAAGATTTCTAGACTTTTGACTTAGATCCATATTTTATGTTTTAAATTAGCAAATTGTGTAATGTTAGATTTGTAGTCTCATCCATACCTTCTGAGTCTGTATTAAGTACATATTCAGTCAAAGTTAATGTAATGAAACTTCTTGGAGCAAGCAGTGCTAATTGGACTTTACATCACCATTCAAATCTCTGTTTGCACCAGAAATTGCTGGAATGTCAATATAGTAATAACTGAGCAATGTTATTGTTACATTTGAGATTTTGCCACCATTGTGTCCAATAACATTTCTTTCCTCATCAATCACGTGGCACAATAAAACAAAGTAAACGGTTGTCATAATCAATTAAGATGTAGCACTGAGAGGTGAGTGACCTGCAATCTCTGAAATGACCTTAAATCAACTTTTAAGAAGTTACTAAAATTAAAAGAACTGTTTTAAAAAAATAAACTTGAACAATACAGTTTAAAAAGTAAATTAAAATTTTCTGCAAATGCATTTTTGCACAGAAAGATAAATCAAGAAGTCAAAAACATTTTCAGAACTTTCAAGGAAGACATGAGATATTTGATTGAATTGAAAGAGTGAGTGGCTGCTGAGAACCATGAAGATAATAGTTCACCGGTTGATAACCATGGTGGTGTAGAGGGAGATAGAACATAGAACATTACAGCACAGAACAGGCCCTTTGGCCTTCGATGTTGCGCCGACCAATATAAAAAGCAATGCCCCTCCAAACTAAACCATTCCCTTCTCTTCCATATACTTATCAACTAAGCTCTTAAACGCCACCAAACTTGGCGCATCTACAACTGCTGCAGGCAGGGTATTCCACTCCCGAACCACCCTTTGGGTAAAGAACCTGCCTCTGATATCCGTCCTATAACTATCACCCCTTAATTTAAAGCTGCGTCCCCTCGTGCTAGCATGATGGAAGCCTTTATAGTATCCTTCATAGACAGCAGAGAAGTGCAGGAAGAAAATGTAATGACCTGACCAGGCAGAAAAGTCAAGCATTCAATTCAAAAAACTCTAGTTAAAGCATAACATTTGTTAACTTTTGTTGGTGTAATAATATTATTTTGTTAATCAGTTTTGTTCAAAGCTGAATGCAAAGGTAAATAAGTCTGTCTTAATGTTGTGAAAGTAGAGCTTTTCCGTAATGATGAATGCTGCAGAGTTATTTTTAATGGAGAGAAAATTTGAATGCATGCAAAGAAGCGTCTCACAGTGTGAGAAACTTAAGTGACTGTCTCTCTCTGTCTCTGTCCTCCATAAGAGCACAAAGATGCACAGTAAATGAGAGCACGTGGAGAGGCTATCTTAAGGAGATTTACCTACCCCTGAAGGCAAGACCCCATATGGCTTCCATTGAGCAATTTGCATGGTCCTTCTGAGGTTGGAATTGTATTGTTGATAGAAGGTGGGTGTCAAATCTCCTTGCTTACCTACTAGACAAAAATCACCCAAGGATGAGTGTGGAGAAAGATAGTTGAGATTTGTGAAATGCATGTGTTGCTGTGGCTTGTATGTTTGAAATCTTTCCTGGCAGCAGGTTGAGAAAAGGAAATTGCAGTGGGACAATGCTTGTGCAATACATGGTACTTCAAGTGAATTACCTTTTCTATGTATCAAATATGAAGGTAACAATTATTTGATATATAATTACATGCTGCATCTTTGAACATTTTGCTAATCTTATCCACTGGGTCCACAGCGGTCTGAGAGGAAAAGGAAGGTATACACACCCATTGGAGCAAGGAGGAAGGAGTGGGTGGGTGATTGGAACAAGCAATGTGGCTTAGGCATTCCTGTTCCCATTTTGGTTTTAATATGAGTGAGGGGAGATGCTTGAGCAAGGCCAACTTCTTGCCACCTGTTTGGGAAGCCCACTTTTTTCATGTAACTTGGCATCTTCCCAACTCTCAGGCAACCACTTGTTCGGTAGTTATAAATTGCTTGTCCGAGTATGCCTCTACAAGAACCGTGCCTGCATCACCACGCACCCCCCCGCCCCCAACTTCAACCTCTGGATACAATTCAGAGTCATGAGGAGCATGCAGCTAATGAACATCAAGGTACCTGTTTGCAGGGTCAATGTCCATCTTCAAGCTTTGTGCTTGCTAATATGGCCTTGCAGAACATGGTTGAGAACAACACTCCAGTGATGCTGACAGCAAGTTTTCTACCGGCGGCACCTACCAGTGGTCACGGGCCATTTGTTCCCTTGTCTCCTTGGAAAAAGATCAGGAACCCACATTCTCAATTCAGACTGAGGGGCCAGGCATGAAGGTGGTACACTTAGCAAATTTAGTTTGTGCTTGAGGTGCAGAAGAGAATAGGGTAGTCATCTCCTACAGAATTATCTTGTTATTGCTGTGTCACTCTCAGTCATTTTCAGACTTTTGTAGATAATTCGGCACATTTTTATAATTGTTCTCATTGATATTGTGACTGTTGTTCTCCTCTTGCTAATGTGTCCTCTTGTCTTATTGTCATACTTTTTATTTAAGTTTTTAATAAACTTTATGAAAATAAGACAAGTAGACACATCAGCAAGTGGAGAACAGCAGTCACAACATCAATTTATGCTATGAAATAATTCTTTGACAAGTGATTTGCAACTTCATATTTTGGAAATATTTTCAACGCTATTGCAAAAATATGCAGGACTTGGATTTTTTTTTGTTTGATCAGAATGTATAGGTTCAGTATTTCTTTTCTTTAAATAAAAGGTCCACTGTTTCACTTTCAATCTTGTCCTTCCTTTTGTTTGTATCACCATGGGGAAATCATTCCATGGACTCATTCTGGACTTTCTGGTTCAGTTTGATCCTGCTGGTGAAGTCCTGGGAAAAGACTTTAGGAACCCTCATTGTCAGACTACCTAGGTCACCAGCTGCTATTGAGTCCCTTGCTCACTGAAACTATGCCATTCTCAACTGCAGTTCAGATCTGTCAGCGTGTTATGTGCCAAGTTCAGGATTAGTCCTTCTTGCAGGTCAAAGTTTTACAGCGTGAAGCAGGTCACCAAGGTCAAACAACATCCAATTTATCCAGGCAGTGGAAACCTGATTTGAGCACTCTAATTATCCTCTGGCACGCTTGTACCTTTTCTGTGTTCCAATATTGGTGAGACAGAAGGGTCAGTCACAATTGTGGGTAGGCCACTTCACTTACTAATTCTAAGTGCTGAAATAGCTTTGTATTCTAAAAATGATCATTTTCCAACACTAACAGGAGTTTGGGTGGCAAATACAGACAACTGAAAAAAATGAACGAATTAAAAAAAAAGCTCTTGGGAACACTTTATTACCTTCTGGAGAGAAAATTCACAGCTTCTGACTTTTTCTGGGCTTCTGAGATTGAGTGTCATTCAGTACCATAAATCAGGTCTTTAACAGAGTCCCCAGTGATTTAATTACCAACCCTATGTGGCTCCAATCAAAATAACTTCAATTAACATTGCAAACTCAGCAATTTTACGAATTGCCATTAACTTCAGTGGGGAGGCTCATAGTGAGTTGGGCCTCCCATCAGTTTTGGTGAGATCAATGGAGCGGCACAAATTGTCCGGCAGTTTGCGAAGAATCAAAACTTGTGGAGTATCTCCTTTGCTCTGCAAATTATGGTATTTTTATGTACTGATGATGACATGCTCTGATGTACCATTACAATCCTAACAATTTCAGGTCCATTGTGAGATTAAATTAGGTTAAACACTCCATTTTCTTCAACCTAGGCCAGCTATAAGTATTTTCCAATGCACTTGAGATCTGCACTCACTCTTCCAATTTTAATCTGATTGCACTGTACTGCATGTAGAGGATCAAGGTTTACAACAAACATTAATTGAAAGATCATTCCTGCATGGTCATTCACCCATTCTGTCTTGCCAAAAATAAATACACAATTTAAGTAAATTTACACTAACTACAAGGTGCTTGCACTGCTCACATTAGCATGTGTGGTCATATGAGCTACACATTGCTTCTCTTGTGATTAGTTGATTCTTTTCATTAAAAAAAATTGTTGGCTTCAAACCTTCCTGCCTTATTACTGCTTTACATTGACTTTTTCTGTTTCACTGACTTCGCTGTTTACTGTAATGATCATGGTTGCAGTCTGTACGTGGCTGCATTATGTACTAACCGCTGCAGCATTATCAAGGCTTGCAGCATCATCCAAACCTGTAATTTGCCCATCATGAATGTCTAGAGAAGACAAGTGTATGTTTGTTTCATGAGCATCTTCAATTTTTTAATATCTATTTTAACAAAGTTCCCACCTACTACCTTTCCACTATTGAATAAGCTTGAAGTTGTGTCAATATTGTAGCTGAGCTTTGAGGGTGCAGTATACATCCTTTTTCTTCTGGTCAGAAGGAAGTGAAAACAAAGTATGCCACTCAATGGAGTTCACTTGAAACTTAATCTCCTCAGATCAAAACAAATGTAAATTTTACTGGATGACCCCAGCTGAAAAGTATGGTGAGACCCATACTTTTGGCGATGTAGTACTGAGAGCAGCACTGTCCTAAATACCAAATTATTACCAATGTTTCTGCCTTGTTCCTCGTACTGGTGGTACTATTTGATGAAGGCAGAAACAAAAATTGTTGCTTTAAGGGTTAGCTCAGGGTTTCATCATGCCTCATTTTGAATCCATTTTGACATTTTTTTTGATGTGTTCAGTATGAAACTATGTATACATGCGGAAGCATTAGTTACAGTGCTTGACATAACCTTGGCCTTGTGTGTTAATGTTCAAAGTGCTCTTGTATGGATTCTTAGAGATGAGTGTTTATGTCATCATGGCACTGTGCTCCATTTAATATGAGCCTTTCTCACTATTGTTGCTAAGTTTTAAGCTTATTTATCATTGTCACAAGTGGCTTACATTATCACCACAATGAAGTCACTGTGAAAATCCCCTAGTTGTCACACTCTAACACCTATTCAGGTACATTGAGGGAGAATTTAGCATGGCCAGTGCACCTAACCAGCATGTCTTTTGCACTGTGGGAGGAAACCGGAATTCTTGAAGGAAACCAATGCAGATATGGGGAGAATGTGCAGATTCCACACAGTTACTCAAACCAGGAATTGAAACTGGGTTCCTGGTGCTGTGAGGCAGCAGTGCTGACCACTGATGCTGAAGCAAATTAGACATTTCCTTTTGTCATATTTCAGGTCATCTTTAACTAGTTTGATACGTGCCTTTCAACATAATCTTCAGGTTGTATAGGATCCAATGGTCTTCTGGATGCTATAAATTGAAACCAAGTTAGGGAGGGTTAGCAAATCTGTTTCAATGAGGCTAAATGCTGGTACATTGCTGCTGCTGGCATGAGTTGAATTTATAGCAAAGACAAGGAAGTCGGTTGTTTGTCTACATCTTTGTGGTTCTGATATTGATTGTTGATTCTATTTACTTGATTTTATTTGACTTATGGTGGTGATGTTCTTACACCTCTGCTTTAAATGCTGAACTCAGAATTATTTGATAATCTAGCTTTATGGCACAGAGGGCTACCATTTGCCTGTTTATCTCTGTGTTGGGTGAAAAAGAGCTATGTTTGATTTTTGTAATATGGGTCTCGCCAATAACTTTAGCTTCTCGTCAATGAATAAAGGATAGGGACAGCATAAATTTGAACAAGTTCAAGTCAAAAAGGTGGAGGATGGAAAATACTTTGTAAATTTGAGAAGGGTTTCTGCCTTTCGCACAGTTTCAGGTAATGAATTTCAGAGTCCCACTATCCTCTAGGTTGAAGTATTTCTTCTCCACCTTCTCTTACTTTTACCTATTACTTTAAATCTATGCCTCCTGGTTATTGACCTGAGTAAAATAGTTCCTTCGTATTCAATTTTTTTAGGTTCCTCATAATTTTACACATTTCAAGTAAATCTTTCCTCAGCTGCCTCAGTTGTGAAGAAAACCAGCCCACCTTATGCAACCTTGCCTCAACTAAAAATTTTCCCATTCCAGTAACGTCCTCTCTGCGCGTTCTCTCATGCAATCACAGTCTATCTGTATAATGATTGGAACTGCATGCAGTACTCTGGCCTAACTAGTATTTTATACACTTCCAGCATGGCTCTCTGCTCTTGTATTCTAAGCCTTAACTAATATAGGAAAGTATTCCGTATGTTTTCTTAATCAGCTTATCTACTTGTCCAGAGGTCTGTAGACATGCACCTTGAGGTCCCTCTGCTCTCTTCATACTTCCCAGTATCCTACTAGTGAGTTCATTCCCTTGTTTATCCTCTGGATATGTTACCTCATCTTTCTCAGATTTAATTCTATCTGCCACTACCTGCCCACCTGACTATTCATATCTTCCTGCAGTCTTGCATCTTTTTATTTCTTGCTGTCAACCATACAGCCAAATTTTGTGTCACTTGCAAGCTTTTTAATTTTGCCTCTTACATTTAAGTCGAGATCATAAAGAAGTATGTTGCCTAGTACGGAATCTCATTGGAAACAGCCTTTCAGGCACAAACATCCATTGACTGTTTTCATTTGTTGCTGGATCAGTTTTGCATCAAACTTGCTACTATCCCATGGATCCATGGTCTTTTACTTTTACTTTTATTTTTCTGACCAGTCTGCCATGAGACCTAGTCAAAGGTCTTGTTGAAAATCAATGCAAATTACACCAAACAGAACACCACTTCCTTATTAACTCCTCAAAAAGAAATGCAGTTTAGTCAGCTACAACCCTCCATGCAGACTGTCCTTGATTAATCCGTGCTTTTCCAAATGACTGTTTATATGATCCCTCAGAATCTTTTCCAGTGGTTTTGCCACTGCCAAGGCCAGGCTGTCTGGCCAATAGTTACACAGTCTATCCCTTTCTCCTTTTTTAAATAATGACTGCATTTGTAAATGGTGTAGCTTAACCAGAGGGCTGGTACATTAGAGGCCTCAAATATAGAAATTTAATTGTACCAATCTCTTGAATAATTATATGAGCTAATTTTTGCCCTGTGGGGAATAAGGCATGCCAATACATAACACTTATTTTGTTTTGAGGAAGTGGCCTACAAAACCAATTAAACCTGAGGCTTTATAGCAATCAATGTGATGGTTTTTAAGCCTGGCATGTATGACCAGATGTCATGTAATTACTAATTTTTTTTTAACAGTCACGGTCAGTAAGCTCAGTGGAATTTTACATTGTTTTTGTGATGCTTGAGGTGTCCACTCAATGGATCACTATGAAGCTCTCTCCTGTAGATGATTTGTTATTTTTCCAGCAAGAACGACATGCTTTTTTTCTGCTCAGCATGTCGTCTTTGCATGCACTTTACCCTCACTGAACATCAAAGCTATTTCCCTTTTTGTAGCTGACTTACCAAATTGATTTTCTGACTGAATGATCACCAGATCCTCCTCGTACAAATTCTTACCTGAATAGAAACTCTCGCATGAAATGGAAGAACTATTGCTAGTGTTGCACACGGAACATTTACTGTAGTTTGTATTTGGTGTCTGTCATAGAGTTCCTGTGTAATGCATCTGGTACCACATTATGGTCTCCAGATTCAGGAATTAAATACGAATCAAGAAACTTATTAAAATATTCACATCATCACTCCAGGTGACCAGATGGGCTTGATAAGCATGGATGTGCTGCAGGTCACAGTGATTAGAACAACCTGAAATTAAACTTAATTAAAGTGGGGTCTAAGATGTTACAATAGCCAAATGTGCCCAGGCACGTTTTGCAGCTCCAGTTTGCAGATAATCTGATTTATAAACGCCATCACCAGTTCTTTAATGTTTTATAGACCTACAGCTATTTATCAATCCAGTTCCGTTATATCAGTATATACTTTCAAACAAAGTATGTAATTAGGATGCTAAATGATATTCGCTGTTTATTTGCACCATAAATGCAGTAAATGGTACAAGATGTTAGAGAACATATCAGCTGAGCTAAATGGCCCATATCCACAGACATTTCTAATGACTGGGGCTAACTGTCTCCATAGGCATCGGGTTAAGGAATTAGTTGAAATGTAGCGCTGAGCCCATTTCTACACCAGTCTAAAGACTATCTACTTCCACAGATAAAATCATCTGTCTCCATCCCTGCCTCAGGTCATTTGCTACTGAACCTTATATCTATCCTTTCATTGCCTCCAGCTTTCGACCCTCTAAACTTGATCTTGTCCAAATCTATGTTGCCCATACCTCTTATTCATTCATAGGATTTGAGCATCACTGACCAGATCAGCATGTTTCATCCATCCCTAATTGCCTTAAAGTGGTTATGATGAACTGCTGGAATCAGTATATGCACAGTGTTGATGGGAAGGGAGTTCCAAGATTTTGATTCAGCGACCATGAAAAAACAGTACTGTAATTCAAATGGTGTGTGTGGTTTGGAGGTGGTGGTGTTCTCATGTGCCTGCTGCCCTTGTCCTTCTAGGCATTAGAGATCATGAGTTTGGAAGATGCTGCTGGAGGAGTCTTGGTGAATTGTTGCAATAAATCTTGTAAATGGAATTCACTATATGTCAATGATGCAACATTAAATGTAGAAGTGAGTTGCCTTGTCTTGGACAGTGTCAAGCCTGTGTTGTTGTTGGCACTGCATTCAACCAGGCAACTGGAGAGTATTCCATCACACTCTGATTTGTGCTTTGTAGATGTAGGACAGTTTTTGGTGAGGTGAATTACTCACTGCAGAATTCCCAGCCTCTGACCTACTTTTGTATCCACATTTTTTAAATGCAGAATTTACATAACCAAGAAACAGTCTCTGACTAATGAAACTCTAGGCCTCACTAAAAGTGTACACGGTTCACACTCCAGGCCTGAAGGTGCGCACATATTAAGTGTTCATCTCAATGAAAATGCTGTTGTCTGTTCTCCAATTCCTGAAGTTCAGCAACAAAACAATAAATTGTATTCATATAGCACTTTCATCAGAGTAAAACTTATCAAGCCATTGAAGGAGCTATTATGGCAAATAACCAGAAGTCTTTTCAGGAGCACCTTAAAGGGGGGGAGGGGGAGAATGTGAGATAGGGATACATAGAGCTTGTGTTGTAATATGCCTTTAGGAGATCACAGCATGCCATCAAGAGAAGGGAAGTGTCATGTGGCCTTTCGGCCTGTGAGCAAAACACAGCACACACAGCTCTGTTGCTGATGTCTTCAAGCTTTCCATGTGTATATATACGTATTCTCATGTGCCTAATTTAAATAAATAAATGAACCCACAATGTGTTTAGCTATTCCACTGAGTGACTAGTACTTTTATTATCATTATAAAAAAAACAGCAGTTTAGGGAGGGAACTCCACAGATTAGAACTTCAGCAGCTGAATGTGCAACTTATCATACAGAGAAATAGCAGTCAGTGGAAGCATTTGTGTTTGGTATTGTTAAAATATCTTAAATGATTTCTACATTTAGTAAGGTTGTCATGCAAACCATCGCATTCAAGTCTGTACAAATCAGCTAGAGATCACAGAGCCCATCATTATCAATGAAATGAATGAGTTGTTTTACTTCATCTTCAAAGGGATTTGTATCTATATCTTCCTGTTAGAAGGCATGATGTGGAGATACTGACATTGGACTGAGGTAGGCACAGTAAGAAGCCTCAACACCAGGTTGAAGTCCAATAGGCTTATTTGGAATCACTAACTTTTGGAGCGCTGTTCCTTCATCGGATTAGTGATGAAGGAGCAACCCTCAAAAAACTCATGATTCCAAATAAACCTGTTGGACTTTAACCACGTATTGTGAGATTCCTACTGCTCCCATTAGAATTCAGTTAATCTCTTTATGTAATGGCTCTTAACATTCTCATCTAAACTTCAGACAAAAAGCACATAAGATAGATCAACAGTTTTCTTTAGAAATTCACTTCTCTGCAATTGCACCGTTATTGTGTCACAAATAACACTGACAATCTCAGCGATGATCTTCTCTTTCCCTTTTAAAATGATTTCATTGTCTCTAGTTTCTTCAAAAATTAATTTCCTGCATATTTGCACCTCATCGTCAGAGAGATCTCAATTCTTTGTTAATGTTAGTGCCTTTTGCTTTCGAATTTTGAACAAAACTTCTGAGACTAACAATTGTAAAGCATTCAATAAAGCTATACCAACATGTTGTAGCAATTTGCTGATGGTATTAATTCTTTGAAGTAAATGGTTCCATAAGACAGTAAAAACTGCAATATTGCACTTTTCAAATTGCCAAGGATTTTGCTTCAGTTTTCATATGTGGTTTCTTTAAATTTGATATGGCTATGTCTAATAAGCATTTCTTTATATTAAAAAGTTCATTTCCAAAGCCAGAACAGCATCTGCGTGATGTCTTTTGACTGTCAAATGTTTTCCCTGTGTCTGTTCCAAGCGTGATTGTAGCATATTCCACTGATGCAAATAAATACATGCAAGTTTGATCGAATTGAGAAAAATATATGGCTGCCCCACATGACTCAGCTACTGCATTGCAGATTATATTCAAAGAGTGACTGGAACATGGGATGAAGAATGCACAGGGGCTTGCATTGTTCAGTCTTGTTTGTAGACCGGAGTATTTTTCTGCCACATTTGCAGCATTATCAAGGCTCTGCCCATAACAATGTTTGATGTCCAAATCTAAATTTGCAATGATTTCCAAAGCAGTTGTGTCCAGACATTCAGGCGTGTGCAATTGTAACTGGACAAAAAAAAATCACTCTACAACTTCATCAGTGGTCACATATCTGAAATTTAACATTTAATTGGTCCACGTGACTTGCACCTGTTGTTGAATCAATTATTATGGATAGTTTTTCCATCTTCTACTTCATTAGTGAATTGATTTCTGAACTGCTCTGCTTTTATAGTTATGGAGTCATCATAGATTCTGTGTGATTAAAAATTTAGACTACCTGAGACATAATATTGATAGCTTTTTGGATACTCTTTGAGAAGTTTGTCAAATTCACTGAGGTGTTTAGGACAGGCTAAAAATTTACCAGTTAATTTTTCCTGATAATTTCTGTCTTTGAATAAGTGCACACATAGCCTTAATATGACTTTTGGAAATTTCATAATCAGCAAGATCACTTCCAACTTTTCTTCAACTAGAGTACGAGTTGACAAACGTCTCTTTCCTAGGGTCAGGGAATAATTTGCGAACATAACAGCAGACTGCCTTAGAGCTTTCTGGGAAAAAACAACCAATATCTCCTTTCTGTCATGCCATTTCACTTCACCCTCAGAAAATGTGATCCACGAAGACTTCTAAACTGTATCAAACCTCAATCTCTTTTCCTAAATTTGCTAAATTCTCAAAGTCACGATTAATTTTGTTAAGTTTCCACCTATTACTATTTAAATGACTGAAGAAGACGTTTGGATTCCTTTTTATGTTGGCTCTGAGTCTCTTTTCATAATCTGCTTTTGTTTGTCTTATTTGCTTTTTCAATAACCTTCTCTGCAGCTTCCGTACTTGGACTGGTTCTCTTTTGTGTTATCCATCTAATATTGATCAGAAGCACATTTTTTCTTTCTCTTCTTAATTTCTATCTCTTTTGTCATCTAATGAACTCTGGATTTATTTGCCCTTTGTGAGGATACACCTTGAACTATCTCTTATTTAAAGGCAATCCAGTGTTCAGTTACAACTTTCTTTGCTCATTTTTGGTTCTGGCTCAGGTAAATTGGAATCATTCTTATTCCGTTGAAGTTGGCGTCCCCCTTGTTAATTCTTATGTTGGATTTCTCATTGTCCCTTTTTCATAGTCAAATTAAACCTTATGATGCATTGATCACTGTTCCCAAAATATTTCCTTTTCACTTGGTCCACATGGCTCACCTCATTCCGAGGAACCAGGTCCAGCAATGCCTCTTGGCGATGCTTCTGGCCAGCGAACTCGCGCCTGAGGGCACAATAGCACGTAACTCAGTACTGAATGTATATCTGTAGTACTTCAGCATAAGCAATTACCCCAGGTCAGCAATTTTAGTTGGAATTACATGTCTGTGTAGCAGTGTGTGATCACATTTATCCTTAAAGGTGGTAAATAGGAACCTATTAATAGAAACATCAAATTTATTTGATTTGATTTATTATCATTGCATTGCTTTTCACTGTATGCTATACAAAGCATATCGCTCAGTGAGAAGGAGAAGAAAAGGTGCAGAATGTAGTCTTACAGTAATAGCTAGCTTGTAGAGAAAGATCAACTTATTATAAGGTAGGTCCATTCAAAAGTCTGATGGTAGCAGAGATAAAGCTGTTCTTGAATCAGTTGGTACGTGACCTCAGACTTTCTTTTTTCTAACATAAGGAGGTAGAAGAGAGTGTACCTGGGGTGTGTAGGGGGCCTTAATTATGCTGGCTGTTTTTCTGAGGAAGTGATAAATGTAGACAGGATAGGAGACTGGTTTGCATGATGGACTGGGGTTCGTTCACTATTCTGTATTTGTTATGCCATCATTTAACTGTGACTTTTATTTGGCCAAAACCTGATTGGCCTTCACACTATAATATTTTGGGGGCGATTCTCCCAAAAAAATCTAAGTGTCGAAATTGTAGTAAATCACATTGTTTCTTTTTCAGCAGGAGTTTCAAAATAAATCTCCCATACTGTGCATTACAGTGAATCACGCTAAAATTCAGGAATTGGACTCTATTCCCACTGGAGAGGCTGGCAGCATAGCACTAAGTTGGCCACTGCATATGCCCTGATATGTCATAGTGGAAATCTATGCATGCGCAGTAGCCCCACACTGCTGGCCTCCCGATTTTTTTTTTTTTTTTTGATCAGCTCAATCACTGCCCAGCCCCACAACCCCCACATCACTGGTCCTTCAAACCCCCATAGCCCGATCATGACACCACCCCCATCTCCAAAAATATGTCTGGACCAGTCTCGACTCCCCTCTGCCTCTGGCCCATCTCAATCTCCTGATCCCCTCCCAAGCTCCCAGCAGGCTGACCTCCTAATTTTTCCCCACCTGAATATCATTCCCAATCGCTAACCTCCCTCCCAGTTGTGATTTGTAGGCAGAGTGGCAAGGCGCCCCCCACCCCTATTGATTATATGCCCCACCCCATTAAGTCCTACCACATTGCATTGTCTGATGGACAGTGGCAAGGTGTTCCCTGGACATTGGCACTTTGCTCCTTAGCAATGCTAGGGTATGCTTGTCACTGCCAAGCCAGCAATGCCCAGGGGGTCTTGATGGCCCCCTCTTCACTCCAGCAACGTTGGCCACCAGGTCCCCGTTACTGGGGAGTAGAGTAAACCCTGCTGGAATGAACCGCTCTGAGCTAGGGTGGGGGGAGAGTCCTGAGATTTCAGTCCCGGACCTGCTAATGATATTTAAATAGGATTTATATTGTAATTAACATAATTTATGTTGCTCTGTGCCAAAAATTGACTACAAAAGCAGCGCGGTGGGCTGAGAGATTCCCCCCCGCCATACCCTTTGTTTTTCTAAAGTGATAAAAAATGTGATGTGGTAGGAGCTTTTGAATAAGCAGCTTGAAATAAAATAATCCTACCTATTCACTGCTAGAAGGATAAAATTGTTTATGGAATATAGTATGCTGGTTGTGATAAACAATTAGCTTTATTTTCGCAGCTAATTGAGTAAAATGATTTCACTTTTGAATAGTGCCACATTGATCAGCACGACAGGAGGTGTGATGTAAAAGGAAAAAAATCATTTGATATGTAATAAATCGAGGGTGACTCAATGTGGTTCAAAGTAATAAGGGATTTATTCCAAAGGGAAGGTCTGAACTTGGTGGATTCATTTGGCTAACCTTTGGTGAGGTTAGATGTCCCCCTGGATATAATCTTGGGGCACATTTGGAGAAAGTGAGATATCTTTTGGGGTATCGTTATAACTAAATATAATTGTGCGCAAAAAGTGCATAAACTCATTGGAACTGTCGAAGCTGTCAAGTAACTGTCAGAGAAAACTAAGTGAGTTGGCATGGATGGGATAAGGGCAAAAGTTGGTGGTAGGATGACATGAATTGTTGTAAGTTAGCATTAAATTGGCATAGGAGCTATAAAGGGCTATTGGAATGTTGGTGGCATAGTGTTTATAAGGAACCATGAGGAATGGGTAGAGGGGCATAGGGTGGCATTGGGAGAATGAGGTGGCATTGTTTAGCTTGGATAGGGCATGAGAGTGTGGGGAGGTGGTGGTGAGTACTGGTTTCTGCTTTAACCTTTTTTAAAAATAACTTTAAAAAATGATGGACTATTGAGGCAGGACTTCCACCCAGCTGAACCTCAAAACCTGTGTTCTGGGAGCACAGAGCACAGTTTTCAATGTAGCCCTCCCCCCCCTTGTTAAAATTCAAGTTTGCGAAGCTGAGAATCCTCCCATTTCTGTGCAACTAACGTGGGAATGAAAATCTGGGCCAAGGTTCACATATTAACTTGAAACCCTTTCCCATCAAGAAAATCCATTTAGTTCCCAGTCTGGTTATTATACATAGTTTATTTTATGTGGTAGCAATGTATTACATTGTAACAGTGACACTACATTCACAATTTTAATACATTCTAGTTTAAACATAATGTGATATGTCATGTGGCTTTTGACATAATATACAAAGGTGACAGGGTGGTCTTACTGGAACTTCAAAACAGCTCCCTCCCTGTGCATAGGGTGCGTCTGCAAGATACAGTCCAAGCTCAATTATGTGCTAAAATGTGACTGGGTGTTGAGTGAGGTATTAACTCATTCAGTTGCTGCTATAGCATCAGGTTGTCTTGTCTGATATAAAGATCTGGGATTTCATCTTAAATTGTGCCTCAAGCTGCATCATTTTGATGATGTCAAATTACACCCAAATATTCTTTGAATCTTGGCAATGATGGAGGCTTCGATATGTATAATTGGTTGAATGAAATCATTAACCATCCAAGTTCCAATAACTAATGCCTTACCTAAAAGCATGTTTAGAAACTCTGCTACATCTATCAAGTGATCCCACTATTTCTTTGAGTTGTAGGTAGACCGTTGTGGATAATATTGCAAATCTTGCGATGCTTCTGGCCAGCGAGCTCACGCCTGTGGCCAGCTGATTAGAGTTCCGTAGCTGCATCTGGGACTGTCTCACTCTATCTGGCTATTGGGTACTGTGGTAGGTATTGATTTGAGGGGTGGTGAAGGAGCTGATGTCCTGAGAGAGGGCAACATTTGCCCTCTCCTGTAGGTCTATAGCTCATCACTTCCATTCATCAGATGAGAGCAGTCTGCAAGAGTTGAGTGACATCTTGAAAGTCTCTCTGTGTGGACACTAGTTTATCCATCTGCTGCACTAGTTTGTCTAAAGTGGAATAGACACTGGAGCCCTGAGTCTGGATTGTGATCGTCTGAACTTCCATTAGATTTGCCACAGAATCACATTACTACAGTATAGGAAAGGATCTTTGGCCCATCAAGTCTGCGCCATAAAATGTCCTGACCCGCCCACCTAACTCCACTTGGCCCATAGCCTTGAATGCTATAGTGTGCCGTGTATTCATTCAGGTACTTTTTAAAGGATATGAGACATCCTGCTTCCACAACCCTCCAGGCAGGGCATTTCAGACCATCACCACGCTCTAAGTCAAAAAAGCTTTTCCTCCCACTCCTCACTTTTATCTTGTGTCCCCTGATAACTGACCCTTCAAGTAAGGGGAACTGCTGCTTCATTGTCTCTCATCGTCTTATACACCTTGATCAGGTTCTCTCTCTCTCTCCCCACCCCCCCCTCCAAGTTTTTCTCTGTTCCACTGAGAACAACCCGAGCCTATCCAACCTCCCTTCACAACTTATACATTCTATCCCAGGTAGCATCCTGGTGAATCTACTCTGCATCCTCTCTAGTATGTTCATATCCTCCCTATAATATGGTGACTAGAACTGCATATTGTTCTTCAGCGGTGGCCTCACCAAAGTTCTGTACAGCTCCATCATAATCGTTCTGCTTTTGTAATCCATAGCCCGATTTGATAAAGGCGAGTGTGCTATATGCCTTTTTCACCACCCCATTTACTTGCCTTTCCGCCTTCAGAGATCTATGGACAAACATGTCAAGATCTCTTTGTTCTTTGGAATTTCCCAGTGTCAGACCTTTCATAGTATACTTCCTTGTTAAATTACTCCTTCCAAACTGCATCACCTCACATTTTTCAGGGTTAAAGTCCATCTATTCATTTGACCATCTTGTTTATATCTTCCTGTAACCCTAGACACTCAACCTCAGTTAACCATCCAGCCAATCTTTGTGTCATTGACAAACTTACTGATCCTACCTCCCAAATAATCATCAATGTCATTTATATGGATGACAAACAATAGGGGGCCCAATGTGGATCCCTGTGGTATGCCACTGGTGACTGGCCTCCAGTCACTAAAGCAGTCATCTGTCATCACCCTCTGTTCCCTATTGCTAAGTTAATTATGTATCCACTTGTCAGATCATCTTGTATCCCATATGCATTAGCCTTCTTAATAAATCTCCCATGTGGGACTTTGTCAAAGACCACTGAAATTCATGTAAACTACATCAGCTGCATTACCCTCATCCAAACACCTGGATACATGCTCAAAAAGTTCAGATTTGTTAGGCATGACCTCTCTTTGACAAAACCATGCTGACTATCTGTGATCAAACCTTGTCTTTCCAAAAGGAGATAGATACTCACTTTGAGAATCTTTTTCAGTAGTTTTTCAATCACAGACGTGAGACTCACTAGTCTGTAGTTCCCTGGCTTGTCTCTATAAGGTTTCTTAGATAATGGCGTCACATAAGCTGTTCTCCAATTCTCTAGCATCTCCCTGTTGGATTGAAGAGAAATTAAAAATTTGGGTCAGAGTTTCTGGAATTTCCTCTATTGTTTCCCATAACAATCTGGCATATAATTCATTTGGACCTGAAAATTTGTCCACTTGTTTAAGTTTGCAAATACCCCCAATGATAATTCTCTCAAGAACCTCACAGTCTCTCTCCCTGAGTTCTGAACTACCGTCTCATTCTCATGGGTGAAGACAGATGTGAAATATTCATTTAAGACCCTACCAATGTCTTTTGCCTCCACTTACAGTTTTTTCCTCTTGGTCTGTAATAGGCCCTACTCTTTCCCTGGTTATCCTCTTCCCATTGATATATTTATAGAATATCTTGGGATTTTCCCTACTTTTACCAGCCAGAGCTTTCTCTTTGTTCTCCTAATTGATCTGTTAAACTCCATCTTGCACTTTCTGTACTCCACAGACTAACTGCCTCCATAGACTAACTCCCCTAGTATTTGCTAAAAAGCCTCCTTTTTCCTTCTCATTGTATCCTGAATGTCTCTGGTCATCCATGATTCTCTGTCCCTATTACCCTAGAGGGAACATGTGGGGCCTGTACCCTCCCCATTTTATCTTTGAACACCCTCACTGTTCTTCTGTAGATTTCCCCACAAGGGACTCGTTCCAACTTTGGTGAGATCCTGCCTAATTCCCCCAATCTAAACCCTTTTTCTGCAACTTGTCAATGTCTTTGTCTACAACAAACTTGAATTGACTATTATCAAAATGCTCCCCCAGCAACCATCTGTATGCTTTATTCCACAGAATTAGATCTTCTTGGATTCTGTACATATTGACCTAAGAAGTTTTCCTTATACATTTTAAGAACTCTACTCTCTCTAAATCTTTTAACATAATGGCTATCCCAGTTAATGTTGGGAAAGTTGAAATCACCTAACATAATTACCCTCTTATTATTTTTACAATCTGCAAATTGTGCACATATTTGCTCTTTAATTTCCCACAGATTATCTAGGAATCAATAATGAATACTTAGCAATGTAGCTGTCCTTTTTTTTTTATTCCTAAGCTTTCCCCACAAAGCTTCATTTTATACTCCCTTTAAGATGTCATCTCTCTTTGTGCAGTAACTGCCTCCTTAAATAATATTGCAAACCCTCCTCCTCTTTTAGGGGGTAAAAGATACCCAGGATCTATATCCTAGGATGTTGAGCTGCCAATCCTGCCCCTCACTCAATCATGTCTCTGTAATCGCTATTACAATTATACGAGTCAATCCGTGCCTTAATTCATCCATTTTACCTTTATTACTCCTGGCATTAAAGTAGAGGCCCTCCAGCCTCATCTTACTCCCTTGAAACTTACAACTGTTGTATTCCTTCTCACCTGATTATGTTTCTATGTTATACTGTGTACCTATTCTGCTAACAGTCTGGGTCCCCTCCCCCTGCAGACCAGTTTAAACTCTTCCCAACCGCACTAGCAAATCCTTCAATGACATTAGTCCTGCTCTGATTCAGATATAGACTGTCAACAGCTGATGAAGTAGACATCTTCTGTGAAATCCAGCCCTAAAGTTTCTGAGGGTGACCATGCACTCTAGGGACAACTTCAGAGTGGAAATACCATGTGAACTTAATGCTTTGCTGCAAGCAAACTCTCCCACACTTTTGAACATATAATGCTCAAAGTATTTGGCAGTTTTCCATGCTTCATATATTCCTGATATTCCTCAGGCATTTATATTTTCATGACTAGACCCTGGACATTTGTCCCTGTGTTCAACTGAAAGGCATTAGGAAAGAAGAACCTAATTTTGTTCCTTGTGCCATGTGTTTCATCAGATGTAGGTGCCTCTTTTCCATCCAAGGTAGTAATCTGTACACTGGATGCTTGCTAGGAGTAAAACACATCAGGATGTTTCCTCAGTTAACCTGTTGCAAGTTGTCCTCTTTAAGAGCTTCATGAACTTGATGCTTCTGAAAATGGCCAAGAGTTAGGATGGTTATGAGAAACAGGACATTCATATATGAAAGCTTTGATGATAGTGTTTGAGGTTTTTAAGGTGATTGAAAATATAATTGATTGTGATAGTTGAAATGTTACATAAGCCTCATCATCTCTAATACTAATTGCTGCTGATGTCCCACTTCCTTTAATAGTTTATTGCACCATTGAAGTGAGGGACATAGTGTTTTAAGTCCCTCTCTGGTCTTATTGTGCGCTGTTGTTTCCTGCAGATGGATGGATAATTATGAGTTGTGACTGAAGGGGCAAGTGCTTGGATGTAGGGCTTCCACATATAGTGCGTTGGCTGAGAGAGGATGCTAAGAGAATGGAAGTGACTTGCATCTGAATTAAAAAGGGAGTCATGAGATGAGGTATAGGTTCAGCAGCTGATAATAAGTGAGAAGAGTGTGCCATGAATGAAAGTGATGGCAACAAGCAGCAGCTGAGTGTATGAATATACAAACATAAAATGTAGGAAGGAAAATGAGTAGGCCGTTTGGCTCTTCAAATCTGCTCCTCCATTCATTATGATCATGTCTGATCATCCAATTCAAAATTTGATCTCTCCCTACCCCTCAACATTCCCCAGCCCGGATATCCTTTGACTCCTTTGCCCGAGAGCTACCTACTTCTTGAAATCAGTGTTTTGGCCTCAACTGCTTCTGTGGGTAATGAATTCCACAAGCTATCTGGATGAAGAAATTTCTCCTCAATTTATCAATTTCACTTCCAATTTCCACCCCATTATCACCTTCACGTGGTCCATCTCTGACACTTCCCTTCCTGGACCTCCCTGTCTCCATTTTTAGCAATAGACTGTCCATTGATATCCATTACAAGCCCACTGACTCATTGATTACAGCTCTTCATGCCCCACATCCTGTATAGAATACATCCCATTTCTCAGTTCCTTCACTTCCATTGCATCTGTTCTGATGATGCCACTCTCCAAAATGGTACTGCTGATGTGTCTTTTTTTTTCTTTATCGTGGTTTCCCACCCACTGTTGTTGACAGGGCTCTCAACCTGTCCCATCATCTACACTACTGCTCTCACCAGCTTGTCTCCTCCTAAAACCAGGATAGGAATGCCTTGTCCTCATTTTTCACCTCACCAGCCTCTACATTTACAGGATCATTCTTCACAATTTCCGCCAACTCCAGCATGATGTCACCACCAAACACATCCTTCCCTCGTTCCCCTTATCCGCAAACCATAGGGGCCAATTCCTCTGGAGTATCCTGGTCCAATCCTCCATCACACCCAGCACTTCACCCGCTACCCATGATATCTTCCCATGCAATAACAGAAGTGCAGCAGCGACCCCCTTTTACCTCCTCCCCACTCACCATTCAAGGGCCGAAGCATTTGTTCAAGATAAAGCAGTGCTTCACATGTACCTCCTTTAATCTGGCCTATTGCATTCACTGCTCCTAGTGCTCTCTACTCTGCATCGGAGAGACCAATTGTTGACTAGGTAATTGTCAGAATACCTTCGGTACGTCTGCAAGCGGGACCCAAACATTCCAATTACTTGCCATTTCAACACACCATTCAGTTCTCATGACAACATGTCTGTCCTTAGCCTGTAGCAATATCCCAGTGAAGCCCATTGCAAACTAAAGGGGCAGCATCTCATCTTCTGATTAGGCACTTTACAGCTTTCCAGACTTAACATTGAGTTAAAAACTTCAAAGCATGAACTCTCTCCAACTTCACCCCATTTGCATTTATTCTATTTCATTTCATCACATTTTATTTTTGTACTTATTTTTATTTCCTCCATTGTTTCATTTTTTCATCTTTTGAAATCTCACTTTCTATGTTTCTCAACCTGCTATGGTATTGTCTCCCCCACTCTCCTGTTATCTTTTGACACTGCTTACCTCTAATCTGCCATTGACACATTCTGATCTCTTTATGGCTGCTATCATCACCCTTCTGAGCCACGATCACTACCATTTGCATTTCCTTTGACTTTTTGTCTATGACATCTATGTAATCTCACTCTCCCCTCCACTCCCATTCCCACCACTGCTGCCCTGACAGTATAACTATTGATGATGTAGATCCGGCTACTATTGTAGACCAGAGCACCTCATTCGCTGACGAGGGCTACAAAGGCCGAAAGCTTGCAAGTTTACTATCAAATAAATCGGTTGGATTTAAAATTGGTGTTGTCAGATCTCTTACTGAGTATAACTATTACCGTACTTTCTATTGTGTTCAGCTCTGATGATTAGTCATCTAGATTTGAAACATTTGCTCTATTCTCTCTCCAAAGATACTGTCAAACCTGCTGAGACTTTTCAGCATTATCTGTTTCTCTTTCAGATTCCAGCATCCACAGTTACTTGCTTTTATCAGAATCTTTTATGTTTCTATGAGATTACCTGAAAAGATCCGGCCACAATCAAATTTGGTTGCCAATGGCTTGTGATTGTTACCTGACCAATTAAAGCAGGTCATGATTTAACCAAAAACATCCTTGCAGGGGAAGCCTGACATTAAAGGCAAAGATGTGCCGTATATATTCTGTGGAGAGATAGTCAATCAATTTAGTAACCAGCACAGTGTGTTTTTTTAGCGAGATGAAACTGCCGATAAGCAAAGTTGTTCTGTCTAGCATGTGATGTATGGTCAAGACTCGAGGATGCCTGATTATCAATAAGAAAATATACAAAGGGGCTGAGAACGTGTGGGTAGAAAACACAAAGAACATCATCGCAGGAAGAAGTGGACAATGTTTTGAAGCAGATAGATGATGGCCAGAATTTTTCCAGTCATTATGTCCTGGCACTGCTGCCAGTGAGAATGAAGCATTTGACACCCAGCCAAATCTCGGTTCAGTGCAGTGGGACTAGGGAATCCCAGCTGTGGGTAAGATTGGAGAATCCAGCCCAAAATATATGTGACTAACGGGCACCTGCTTCGTTTCAAAAGAAAATTCCGTTGAAGACATAAAATCTGGAGCACAAGGATGTTCTATGCTAGCTTTGAAGATCCACAGGAAGAAGAAGAAAGAGAAGACAGAAGCAGCAGTTTTATCAACTGACTTAGAGCACTTAATCGACAGACTGATCATCTGTAGTGTGATTGTCAGTAAAGAGAGCTTTCTGCCCACTGTTGTAATATACTTAATCCTGAATGCTTATGCCTGAATGTTGAAATTTGAATAATAAATTTTAGTCAGAAATTAACTAGAAATAATAGTCAGTTTGTAATCTTAGAGTAAAAGAACTGGTGAATGAATTGGGCAAAGTTTTTTTTTACATAGGTGATATTGTTCTAAACTCCAAAGAATTCCTTTTAGATTTCTAAATTTCCTTCACCTGACTGCCTCCTGCGCTGCCTGGCTGCCTTTTAGGTTAAAGTCCTGTTCACACAGTCCTGGTTGCACAGTCTGTCAGGACACTGATGCCAGCCCAATCTAAGTGGAACCCATCTCAGCAGAACACCTCTCACTTTCCTGAATACTCGTGCCAGCGCTACTTGAATTGAAATCCCTTTTTTCCACACTACTTCGTTCCCTGCATTTAATCCTCTAATCTGCTCGACTCTATGCCAATTTGTGGTTGGCCCAGACAATTGCCCTCGAGATTCTGCTTATTAATTTAAAACCCAGTTACTCAAATTCTGCTTGCAGAACTTCATTCTTTGTTCTAGCTATGTGATTATTTTCTATGTAAATCACCATAAATGGATCTTTCCCCTCCCAGGCCAAGTTCTCTTTCAGCCCCAAGGCGACCCTTTGAAGCTTGGAACCTGGCAGACAAGGCAACTTTCTCAACTGCTAGTTTAGAAGTGGGTATGTGAGGTTGCCAAATGTGCCCTTTTGATAGGAGGTGAGGATCTGGTGCAGGGGTGGTAAATTGATGTGAATGCTGGAGAATGGAGGAGAGGGATTGCTTACAGTTTGTAAGGAAGAGATGGGAAATGAGATCTGTGCCCACTTTCTGATCCACTAAAGTAATTGAATGTCTTCCTGTACTGGATCCAGATCTCTGGAGTGATGATTCTTTCAGCTGCCTCATGTTTTTAATGGGAGGCTGTTGAGCTCTTTCTCATCTCATTTTATGGGAAAAATACATTCCTCCTGTGACTGACAGCTGCCAATGACACCTCTGGTGAGATTTTTGAACATCTGGGGGCAGTCCCTTACTTTTTCAAGCCATCTTCACGAGCAAACACACAAAAAAGTCAAGGTCTAATCAAGGTTCTTTGCAATTTGTCTCGAAGAGGTGCATTCTGCTTTAAAATATCCTCCTTTTTTTCTGCAATTGCACAGTAAATGTGGATAGCTGACCTACTGCAGGAACAATTGATATAGTGAAATTCTGTTTTTAAAATCAGTCAGAATACATGCCAATTTTGTCTTCCAAGGTTCTGGCTGACTCCATGCCCTTTATCCTAACACCCCCCCACCAGCCTTCAATTCTGATTTTAACTGATCCTGCTCCAGATTCAAATTGTCCCCGTACTATTAAAGAGGTTTTTCTGAGTTTATTCTTTCTAAAATATTTCTTATGTGTTACCTCCAGTTATGGGCAGTGGTTAGCACTGCTGCCTCACAGCACCAGGAACGTGGATTCAATTCCAGCGATGGGTGACTGTGTAGAGTTTGCACGTTCTCTCCATGGGTTTCCTCTGGGTGCTCTGGTTTCCTCCTACAGTCCAAAGAAATGAAGGTTAGGTGGATTGGCCATGCTAAATTGTTCCACAGTGTCCCAAGATGTGTAGATTAAGAGGATTAGCAGGAGTTATAGGGATAGGTTTGTGGGGACTGGATAAGATGTTCTGTCAAATAAGTGGTATAGACTCAATAAGCTGAACAGCCCCCTCCTGCACTGTAAAAAATTCAATGATTCTATTCAGTGATAATGGATAGTGGGTGGAATTTTTCTTTTTTGCTCTTAAGTGCTGGCTGCGGTGAGAAAAGTGGCATGCAGCTTACTGGTTACACAGTTAGCTTTTCTCACTATGTTGTCCATATTGTTCCATAAAATCCTGAAGGCATGCCCCATGCTGGCGGGATGGGGCCTGAAAAAGTCAGCAATGTTGGGCTTCTAGAGATTAGAAATGCACCAATTTCCAGCTCAAAGAAAGAGGAACTATAACCACCCGCAGCGCGGGCTCGTTGGGCCGAAGGGCCTGTTTCCCGTGCTGTTTTGTTCTTTGTTCACACACAAAGACATTCCCACATGTACACAGGCAATCCTCTTCAATCCACAGACATGTGGAAACCCCCATCATGCACAGCGAACCCCCCCAGCCCACAGATATGGGAACATTGACAAACTCCATCCCCATGTGGACCTTCCCAAAGGAAGCCTGGCACTGCTTCCAGCACCCTGTCACTGCCCCCAAGGGAAAGGAGGTGTAAATGCCAGGATACTACCAAGGCATAACTTTCTTTGTCCAGGGGCTGTACTTCCCTGTATGCCCCCAACAGGTTCTTTTTGCACTTTTACAAATCTGTTGTAAACTTTGCTGATATAAAGCCATATGGGAGGACAATACAATGGGGATCCCATTAATGACATTTGAAAGTAGAATGAGGTTCCGGACCTTTCTGGTCAGAAGATTTGTTATGCAATGATGGGGGTTGGGAGCAATCAAGCTATGAGATCTCGCTGGCGAGAATCTGGTTATTGGCTTCTCAAGGTATTTAGCACACAAATTATTGTTTAAAGATCCAGACCATTGTTTGAAAAATTGAGAATTGTTCCAAACAAGTGAAAGGAAACAATATATTACTGTTCAGCAAGCTTGACATTTTCTGAATTCTTTTTCATTGCGGTGGAAATATACGCGTTATTGATATTTCATATTGATATAAATTAAAATGCATACTGAGTGAAGCCATTTGTGGATTTGAATAGCAAGCTACTTACAGGAGACTTGCATTGCTTTGTGTTCTTAAAGCTTAAGAGAATATAAGAAACATAAGAGATAAGGACAGGAATGGTCCATCTGGCGCCGTGAGCCTGCACCACCATTACATAAGTTAGTGGCTGATCTGATCATAGGCTCAACTCCACTTTGCCATCTCCTCCATGATCCCTGACGACTTTGTTCATTACAATTTTGGCTGAATAAAAATTTATCCAGCTTCTCAAGTTGTTTTTTTTCCCCAAATTACCAGACTTCTCTATTATGTAACTTTACGAGTCAATTGTTAATATTTTTAACAGGACAATTTTATCGTGGCAAAATACGCTGGGCACGATTATTTGCTTAAAAATTGCATTTCCACAAAACCTACTGATGGGCGGCTTTGGGACCACAGGTGATCCAGAAATTAAATTTTAAAATTTTATTTCAGCCATCCCTGTGGGCCATCAGAGTTACAAGGAAGTTTTGAGCCTTACTTGTCTGAGGTTAGCCCTACTCCTGATCTGTGGCAGATTATTTTGCCCTTTTCTGATCCTGCCCAGGGTTTTTCTGCCATTCTGCCACCATGTTTCACCCCCCTCTCCCTGCACCCCCCAACTGGCAACCCTCCATCTCAAATGGTGGCCATTCCCTTTCTATTCACCTCTTGCTCCCCACGTCTCCCTTTCTCCTTCCAACTCTGATCGTTGCCCCCACAGTTCTACCTATCATTGACTGCCAGTCACACAAGCTCCTAGCTGCAGTCTCTTGCTGCTACATGGACATTCCTGCTTATTGGACAGATAGTTAACCCACTTATTAAGTTTGTTACATTTTATATTTAAATGCAACCCTGCCATTAAGGTTGGCAGGTTGTCTATGTCCCTAGGTTTGTTTCTTGCAACCTGCTCCCTTGCACTTTTCTTAAGACCTGGTATTTATTCCAAATGGGGATGTTCTTGTCTATTTTTACCATGAGTTGATTTTTAAGCATCTTTTCCTAACTGACTGTCAGAGAGGGATGCTTCCCTGATCTGTACTTCAATTATTGAATTTTGCAAAATTAGTTTTGCAAATTATTTGATGTTTTGCATGCAGCGCAAAAATAATTTGCTTCAACTTAATGAACTACGGTACGTAGTCATTTTTTTTAAGAAAATTCTGATGAATATTTCAACCTGTCTGCCTGGCTTGCTGAGAATGATTTGCATAACTGAAGCCAGTTTATCTTGCTGTAATACATTATCACGGGCTTTATCTTTATCTTTCTTTGAAAAAAAAAGACCATCGTCTTGTTTTACATAAAATCACACAAGTTCCTGTTTCTGCTTCCCTGTGAGATGAGAAGCCA
Organism: Sphyrna mokarran; assembly: GCA_024679065.1. Taxonomy (NCBI): domain Eukaryota; kingdom Metazoa; phylum Chordata; class Chondrichthyes; order Carcharhiniformes; family Carcharhinidae; genus Sphyrna; species Sphyrna mokarran. The sequence continues at coordinate 152,014,899 of JAGIQG010000001.1, forward strand.
ATGAAAAAACAGATGGTTTCTGCTGCAGTCACCAAATCTCTCAGCTGCAGGGTAAGAAGAGCCTTCTGGGGAGTTATCTGGCATTTAGCAGGCTGTCATATGTACGCAGCTGCTGGCTGGAGCACGAATTTTCTAATGATTTTCTTCTCTGACCTTTATTACTGATGCATCTTCTTTCAGAACCATTTTTCCTTCATCAACCAAATGCCATTTTATTAATGTTTCATTTTCTCACGCAGAACTAACAGAAAGATGGTGTCGCTTGAAAGGAAACCTGCTCTTCTTAATGAAAAATAGAAGCAGTGTAAGTAATCACCATATCTCTTTCAACCTATGTTTTATTGTGTTTTCCAATTAAGCTTTCTATTTTATAATCGTGATATATTCCTGGTGTCCTTCAAAGGCAGCTTAATAAAATGAAGAGTTGCTTGTTGAATTCAACTTTCTGATGAGATTTGTTTTGCAAGCAGTGTCAGCTGTTTCTTGAGATGTTTTGAGCAAAAGAGATATGAAAATCAAAGTGATATATTTCTTAAGTATGGATGAGGAGTATTAGACTAATTGACAATTGTCAGGCTGGCTGAGTAAGCAGCTATGCATGTCAAATATCAATTCAACAGTGCAAACATTTGGAAAAAGCTACATGTAAATTGGATGCAATCTGTGCACACGAAGAGTGTCCCCAAGGTGTGGTATTAACAGCTTTAAAATTTAATTAGCTGATAAGTGTGCTGACAAGAGGAGCAGCAAAATAAATATGTGTAATAAATACTCCAGTCGGTGTTGGCATATAGTTGTATGAAATAAAGAATCTATAGGTCAAAACACAAGCGCGATGACTAAATGTCCTGCTTCCTCTTTCATGATTAATTATGCATCAAAGTTTTTGAATTTCATGTTGTCGGTTAGTCATTTTCATCACGAGTGAAATCTGTATTTGTATCTTTACTCTGCTGTTGTAAGATATGAAGCTTGTTTTAATAAATGGATTCAGTGAAATGAATTTTTCTGGAAAGGTATTTGGTAGAAATTATGCTTTAAGATGTGTATTTTGTTCCTACAATTATTACAATAAAATCTAATATTCTATGATTTCTCTTCAATCATTAAAATATAGTTGACAGCGCTAATAAGAAATTAATTAACAATGATATTATTAGACTGCTTTTTATAAGGTATTTGCTATGTGCAATGTTTTCTGTCTGATAGTGACATTGGGCTTTTCTGATAGTGACATTAAAAATAAATGTTGTCACAGTACTTGTGTTAAAAACTGTTTTGAATTGTGTGCCATCACATGCAGATTCCTTTTTAACTGCTGAGATGGTACATGATTTCAACTGTTCTTAGCTTTCAACCAAAATAATCTTGTTAATACACCTAGTAAAACTATTTAGTTTAAACAAATGATATAACTACAAAATAATATTGCCACTTAGAAAGATGTGCTGCAAATTTGGTTGTTCACTTGATATTTGATAGAAGCTAAATCATTGAATAGACATTGAGCTGCAGCATTGCTTGCCTGCCTGTTACACTTGCTTTTGAAATGTGAGCAATCTTTTGGAACAACTTTCCTTGTAAGTGGCATATGTACACAAACAATTCAGATTTGTATTCAGTAAAATCAAACATAGAGAGTTGCAGTTGTTCAACTTGTTGGTACTTTGAATTTTTTAAATGATTTTAAGAATGGCATGAATGCAACCAGTTTCCTCCAGAGATAGTTTTAATACTTGTGGAGCATGATGGAACAGTAATTCTAAAGTATAAATGTAGATGTAAACTCTAAATCACCATCTCTTTGTAATTCAAGTATGATTGTTTTGAAATGATCTCTGAGTTTTATTTGCTGCAATTATTGTACACCATAGATTTTCACGTTGGAGTCGGTGAATGATGTAGAGATTCTGGGGGTTCTACATGTTAAAGTCTGAGGACAGGAAAACATGTTTATCATTAATTTTTTTCTGTATTTACTGACCAAACAAGCATGTTATTATGTTGCTGTATAGTGTTTTTAAAAAGTTTTTGCAATTAAATCAGTGGGTTGTTCTTGTTGCTGGTACTGTATTTTGGAAGCAGGGACAGTGGATTCCTGACTCTGGAGAATTACAGTCAGACTTCACTATAATGAACCCTCTTGGACTGTCAGAGAATCATTACAGGAGAGTTTGGTGACTTGCAGCATTAGAAAAAGGAAGATAGGATCAATTTGAATTGAACATTATTTTATTCTCTTTAAAGAAAAGCTATACAGTGTAGATTGCTTTATATTATTCATGCTTTTCTCGATGCGCTCTATTTCTATCTTGTCAGCCAGTCCAAAAGATCTGCAGCTCTGAGGTAACCACTGGCAAATATTTTGGTCTTTGTGTGGAATATAGCACCTGATTGTGAAATGTTACTGTCACTGGCTGTCTCAAATCAGTGATAGACCATCTCATCAAAATCTTCATGAGTCACGTTTAAAATTTGACTTCTCTAAATTTTCCACAAAGGTGATCTCTTGCCAGCCATCTTCACGCATGTTGCATGACTGCAGTTGCCATTTCCTCCTTGCAGTTGCCTCCTTATGTCTGTGACCTCACTGGAATTTGTTTGCAGTTGGCAAGTTAATTTAACCCAGTTAAGGCAAATGTCATGTAGGATTTCTATTAGTATAGGTTACCATTCAATTAGTTCTAACTTGATTCTGTTGTTGCATTTGGTAAGGTGTTCATTACATCGGGGTTAATTTCCATTGAAAAGACTTGGATTTTGCTATCGGATTCATTGAAACTAGGGGTGCGTGACAAGCAGGACTTACTATACATAGCAAACATATGCTGTACTTATTGGGGGTCTGGACAATGTGCCAATATTTGTAACCATTACCAGAATGTGCCCCACACAGAAAAGTTTGAAAACCAATACTGCATCACAACACTGCTTGATTATTTTGTTTTGTTTCCTGCTTCAGCCTGCCAGCTCCCATACATCCAATAGGAATTAAAATTGGTTTCATAGAGCCTTATGAACAAAGAACAAAGAAAATTATAGCACAGGAACAGTCCTTCGGCCCTCTAAGCCTGCACCGACCATGCTGCCTATCTGAACTAAAACCGCTATTCTTCAGGGGATGGTATTCCATGTATTTGTTAAGACACAATAGTGACTTTTAAGGGGTATCTCCTTCCACTAATTCCCCTGGCAGCAAGTTCCAGGCACCCACAATGTCTGTGCAAAAAAAAACTTGCCTCGTACATCTTCTATAAACCTTGCCCCTCTCACCTTAAACCTATGCCCCGCTAGTAACTGACTCTTCCACTCTGGGAAAAAGTTTCTGACTACCCACTCTATTCATACTCCTCATAATCCTTCCATCAGGTCATCTCTCAACCTCTGTTGTTCCAATGAGAACAAACAAAGTTTCTCCAATTTCTCCTCATAGCTGATGTCCTCCATACCAGGCAACAGCCTGATAAATCTTTTCAGTACCTCTCTAAAACCTCCACATCCTTCAAGTAGTGTGGCGACCAGAATTGAACATTACATTCCAAGTGCGGCCTAACTAAGGTTTTACAAAGCTGCACCATGACTTGTCAATTTTTAAACTAAATGTCCTGGCCATTGAAGGCAAGCATGTTGTATGCCGCCTTGACTACCTTCTCCACCTGTGTTGCCACTTTCAATGACCTGTGTACCTGTACACCCAGACTCCTCCGCCTGATAGGGTTCTGCCATTTACTGTGCATTTCCTTTCTGTATTAGAACTTCCAAAATGTATTACCTCACATTTGTCTGGATTAAACTCCATCTGCCATCTCTCTGCCCGATTTGCCAACCAATCTATATCCTGCTGTATCTTCTGATGGTCCTCTTCGCTATCTGCAAAATCTACCTTTGTGACATCTGCAAACTTATTAACCAAACCAGTTATATTTTCCTCCAAATCATTTATATATATAAATATATATTACAAACAGCAAAGGTTCCAGTACCGATCCCTGAGGAATGTCACTTATTTCAGCCCTCCATTCAGAAATGTGGCCTTCCACTGCTTCCCTCTGTCTTCTACGATCGACATGATGTGGAGTTACCAGCATTGAACTGGGGTAAGCACAGTAAGAAGTCTCACAACATTAGGTTAAAGTCCTAAATTAGGTTACTTGGTTTATTTGGCTTGTGCTAACAAATAAACCTGTTGGACTTTAATCTGATGTTGAGTCTTTTTACTGTTCTACGATCGAGCTAGTTCTGTATCCATCTTGCCAGCTCACCTCTGGTCCCATGTGATTTCACCTCCTGCACCAGTCTGCCATGAGGGAGCTTGTCAAAGGCCATGTAGACAACGTTCACTGCCATACTCTCATCAATCATCTTTGTCACTTCATCAAAAAATCAATCAAGTTAGTGAGACATAACCTCCCCTTCACAAAATCATGTTGCCTCTTGCTAATATGTCCAATTATTTCTAAGGAGGAGTAAATCAAGTCTCAAAGAATCCAGTCCAATAATTTCCCTATGGTACAGAAGGTGGTCATTTGATCTATTGTTCTTTTTGGAAGAACTTTGATTATTGCTCATTGTTTGATCTTTCCTGAGATACCAGCATTTTTAAAGCATATATCCAATTCCCTTTTAGAAGTTATTACTGAATCTGCATTCTTTCTGGTAGTGTGTCTAATATCATTATTCAGTACATTAAGTAATTTTTCCTACTCTTTGTTATGGTGCTCTGCCAAGTATTTTAAATTTCTCTCCATTAGCTACTAACATATTAGCCAATGATAGCACAGTTTTCTTATTTACTCCATCAAACCCTCAATAATTTTGAATATCTCTTAATTCTTAACTTTCTCTGCTCTAAAAACTACATACTCAGCTTCTGTAATTCTGTAAAACTAAAGCTCCTTGTATTAGTATTATTCTACTAAATCTCCACTAGATCCTTTTGGAGTGCGGTGACCATATTTACACTTGTTGACTCTGACCTCATGAGAAGCAGCATATTAAAGGGGAAAATGGACTGAAAGTTAGGCCTAATAGCATTTCTTTAATTCTGGAATAGGAGCTGGTTGCACTTTAAATGAGGTGTAAATAAACTTAACACCTTTAAGAACTTTTATTTCACAATTTACCGTTACCAAAACTGATGATGGACATCACTTCATGCTCTAGAATATTTTATTACTTGTCAGATATCTTAAAAAAAAGTACTTTGCAGATTTCACCTTGGCCTGACCAGCGGTTATCTGCAAATAGTTTGGTCATGTCATACATTGAGCTCAAAGATAAGCCATGACCATGATGAACATTGAAGCAGGCTTGTCACACTCCTGTTCTTAGTATTTATATTCTTTGTCCAAGTATCTTGGAAGGAGATCCAAATGCCTTATGCAAGAACCAGTCTTGTGGTATTTGGCCTACCGCAGACACAATAAATCTACAGTGCAGATCATTATTTCATTTAGCTCTCACTTCGAGCAGCATGAAGCTTTGACTCTCAAATGCAACTTGCTACTGTCCAGAAGGAACACACAGGTAATGATCTGTGGGACATTCATTATCTGGAGAGAATGATGCCTGTGAATGAGTGCAACACATTCCTCTTAACTCCACAATTTCATGGTTTTTGCAGCTGAAAAGATCCAGAGATAATTGGATGGCTTGGAAGAATCGGGGTTCATACACTCAGATCAGCAAGCCCAGGAAGTACTCTTGCCCCATATCACCTATAGCAGTGGCCAGTGCAATTCCTGATTCCCCCTTCTTTCTGGTCCAAAGTTCTCTTCCTGTCAAGGGCAAATGTTGACCCTGTCAGACATGTAATAATTGTACATTTTAGCACTGTGTGAGATTCATCTTAATGTATTTGCAAGTTAATCTGTAATGTATCATAAATTGGAATACACTGAAGAATGCAATAAATATCTGAAAAAAAAGGTTTTTGGGAGGGAATTTGAATCTTTTAAATGAGGTGATGCAGTGTTGGAAATGATGTTGTAGAAAGAATCATTAACACATGTGATGTGATGACTGCAGCAGCATTTCTACAGCAGGGTCATAAATTAGTTCAGAGTTTTCTTTTAATTTAAATTTAAGTTTTCTTTTAATTTAAACTAAAGTACTGCGAATTACGAAATGAATGCTCACTGCATTAGAAATGAATAACCAGCTTTGTGAAAATGTTGAATGATAATGATAAATATATGAGAGGAAGGCTTCCCAGGCAGTCTCAGAACTACCTTAATAACAGGACTGTAAATAGTATGATCAGAAATCTGGCAATAACAGAAAACCTGTTAGCTGCTATTCTCTTATCAGATTTGATGTCAATGGACAATGACTTCCTGTTGCTAACACTGAATAAATATCACAATAAAATTAGCAATGATCCAATTTCATATTGTGGTTGTAGATTGTTTTGAGTTCCAACAACAGCTGTCACTCTACAAGTTGCAGACATGATGAAAAGCAGTGATGTTCTTTCATACTGCGAAGAAAAAATAAACAATGGATGTGTGTGTTTCCTTTTCCTGTGCAGTATTTAATTTTTTGTTTCTGTAGCAATTAAAGTCAATGTGAAGAAAATCAATTTTCCACTTCTGATTTGACTTAAAATACTGTGCACATACAAAATCTAAATCACAGCACCCAAACATAATGACTGTAAAATTACTGTTGGTGACCACCTCAGTTCCTTTGTTATTCATTTGCCCATGCAACCCTTTACATAGAAACGTAGGAAGTAGAAGCAGGAGTAGGCCATCCAGCCCTTCAAGCCTGTCCCGTCATTTGTTTTGATTATGGCTGATCATCAAATTCAATATCCTGATCTTCCCCAATATCCCTTGATCACTCTAGACTCAAGAGCTATATCTGATTTCTTCTCAATATTAAAGAAGAACTTGATTGGTCAGAAATCAGAAATCACATTTTTAAAAGGAATCCTGCCTCATTATGTTTTGATCAGCTTTGTCACCTGACAGCATAGTAAGTGGGAACAGGTCTGGCAGGAATAGCATACGGGGCTAATAAACCTGTGGCATGAATTAATAATCCAGACACTGAGCTCAAATTCCACCATTACTGTTTGAGAATTTAAAAGGTGGAATAAGAAGCTGGTATCAGCAATGGTAACCACAAAATTACTGGATTGGCACAAAAAAAATCCAAGTGGATCACTAATGTCTTTTAAGGAAGAAAACCTGCTGTTTTGAACTTGTTTGGTTGAAGCATGACTCCATTCCCATATAAATGTGATTGACTCTTTATTATCCGCTGAAATTGCCTAACAGGCCAGTCAAACTTGCGCAAAGGAAAATGGTTATGGTTATTTGAGGCTAATCATCTCAGTCTCAGGATAATGCTGCAGGGCTTAAGCCCATCCATTCAGCTATTTTATTAATGACTTTCCCACCATAATGGGGATGTTTACTGATGATTGTTTAGTTCCATTTTTAACTCTTCATATCATGAAGCAATCCACAGCTACATGCAGGATATTCAGGACAGCATTCTAGCTTGGACTGATAAGTGACAAGTAAAATTCATTTCACATAAAGGGTAGGCAATGGAAATCTCCAACAAAAGAGAGCCAAACCACATCCCTTTGATGTTCAACAGTGTTAACATAGTTTAATTCCCAATTTTGTGCCATGGCTCAGTGAAGGCACCAATTCCTTTGTCTCAGCAAGATGTAGACTTAAGTTCTACTTCAGAGACACAGGCATAGATTTTCAACCTTATACGCTTAGCTAAGGATCCAGCTATCTATTGGAATAACAAAACACCTGCTCCCCAGAAGAAACATTGTTGATTGACAGCTCAGGCTTCCTGACCTCTGTAGTCAATTTCACAGTATTTGATTTGTGATTTTTGAAACTTCAAAGGAACTGGATAATTGACATTTTCGGTAGCTTGTTATCCAGACCTTCTCCACAGGTGAAATTGATTAATGGATTACGTTTTTTCCAAGTATTTTTTAAATATGTCACTTTACATTGTAGTGTTCATTGGTTCTAGAAGGTATAATGTTGGTTAATGAGCATGCAAGTTTCAAAGCTTGGCAAGGGGGAATGAGGGGTCTGATGGGATAGACCCCATGTCGGGGATAAGAGACATGGGGTGGTGGAAGGGTGGAGTTTTGCGTGGGGACAGAGCTTGACATGGGAACATGAGGGGCCTGAGACGGTGATTATAAGGGCAGAGTTTGATAGGGAGTATGAAGGGTTATGGGGGGGGAGGTGAGTGGAAATGAAGAGCTTGACATAGGTGGCATGAGGGAATATGGGGGGGGGGGGGTGGTGGGTCAGGATTGTAAATTGACTTGGTGGCATGAGGGGGATGTTTTGAACTGTGGCACTTTTAGAAACTGACCTAATTCTATGAAAATTGTAGAGGCTTCAGAAATATCAATGTCTGCAAAGGAGCCAGCCATTTTAGTACTTCCGGATATGGGTTTCTGATTGAATACAACCTGCACCCTTTCTCCCTGCCAGAAGTTACAGGCGTGAGCAGATTCCTTTGAAGTCCTCCAACAGAGAGGAGATTATAATTTCACTGGGGATATGCAGTTCTAGAGTGCCCAAATATGCACTCAGCCCCAATGTAGGCACACAGCTTTGATTTGCTGAGGCTTCCCGAACAACAGAAATCATAGAAACCCTTGCCATCGCACTTGATCTGTAGTAATGCCTGAGAAGAGATTCCACTGTCAGATCAATGGATTTTTATCACTGTCCAGCCACCTGTGTTTAGTTTGATTTCCCTTCACGGTTTACTGCACTTCAACTACCTCACTGATCCTGACCGCAATCTGGATGGTCTAATCCTGATTGACAGTCTGTGGTTTCACTCTGTCTTTGTCAAACTCACTTATCCACTGACTCCTGTTTCTCTGAACCGTGCGAATCACGATTGGAGTCAGCAGGCTCAGAGAATCCCCTTCCTTATTTTCTTTAAACTATGTCTTCTCACATGGACCCTGTTATAGATTTTACAGATTTCCTGAGATTCAAGAACATGGATTGATAGGTAGCAAAATATAACTCTGCTGTTCAAAAAAGGAAAGAGAGGGAGCAAGGAACTTTGGCCGATTAGGCAACATTAGCAAAAAAATGAAAATGCTAGAAATAGTTATTAACAATGTGGTAACAGTGGATTTGGAAATCATCAATAATTGGACAGGCACAGAACTGCTTTGCGAAAGGCCAATTGTATTTGGCAAATGCATTGAAGTTTTTGAGGGTGCAACCAGCAAAGTAGATTGGAGTTGGTATCGCTAGAAGTAACATTTCAGAAGGTATTCTCTAAATTTTTGTTTGTCATTCATGAGACATGCGCGTCACTGGCTGGCCAGCATTTACTGCCCACCCTTATTTGCTTGGTTCTGGAGTCACATGTAGGCCAGACTGGGTAAGGACAGTAGATTCCCTTCCCTAAGGGACATTAGTGAACCAAATGGGGTTTTTCTGACCATCAACAATGGTTTTATGGTCATCAGCAGATTCTTAATTCCAGATATTTTTATTGAATCCTGCCGTGGCGGGATTCAAAGCCAGGTACCCCCAACATTAACTGAGTTTCTGGATTAATAGTGTAGTGATAATACCATTAAGCCATCACTGCCCACCCAATTGCCATACAAGTTGCCACACAATAGGTTTTTACACAACATTAAGATTTATGGTATTGGGGTAATGTGTTAATGTACATTAACAGTTGGTTAATAGTCAGAAAGCAGATGAGAATAGATGGTTCATTTACCAGATGATAGGATGTATCCAGTGAAGTGCTTCAGGGATCAGTGCTGTTCACAAAATATATTTGTGGTTTAAAGAGGCCCAGGTTTGCTGAAGGAAAAGCTAGGTAGAAAATAAATTTGTGAGAAAGATGTAAAAAAGTGGCAGAGAGATATAGATTTGATTGGACAAGAAAGTAACAGATGTGTGGGGCTCTGTGAAATGCCACTTTGGTAGGAAGAAAGGAAAAGAAGATTTTGTGTGAGAAACTAATAAATGTTATGTTCAGTGGGATTTGGATATCTGTGTACATGAATCACACAAAGTTGACACATAGATACAACAAGCAATTAGATTGGTAAAAGGTATGTTAGTCTCTATTGAAAGCAATTGGGAGTATGAGAATGCATAAGTATTGCTGCAATTACATAGGAATTTGGTGACACTGCATCTGGAGTCCTGTGTACAATTTTGTTCTCCTTGCCTGATAAAGTTGCCTTGGAAGCATGGTGGCACTGCTGCCTCACAGCGCTAGGGACCCAGGTTCGATTCCAGTCTTGTGTAACTGCATGGAGTTTGAATGTCCTCCCTGTGTCTGCATGGATTTCCTGCGGGTGCTTTGGTGTCTTCCCACAGTCCAAAGGTGTGCAGGTTTGGTGGATTGGCCAGGGTAAATACATGCATTAGGGCAGAGGGGTGGGCCTAGGTGGGATGCTCTTTTGGAGAGTTGGTGCAGCTTCAATGGCTGGTTGACCTCTTTCTGCACTATAGAGATTCTGAGATTTTATGAAAGTTTACAAACTTGATAGTACTATTCTCCAAGAAGAGATTGAGGTCTATATTCTGAGTTTAGAAGAATGTCAAATGATGTCATTAGAAAGAGCAGATACAAAGAGACTGTTTCTTCTGGTTGCAGAGTACAGAATTAAAGGTCATAATCTCAGAATAAGGGACAGGATAGTTATGAAATCATATAATGGTTATGACACAGGACATTATATGGTTCATTAAGTCCGCACAAGCTCTCTCCAAGAGCATCCATTAATCTCACACCCATATCCTTTCCCTGTAAGTTTTTTTTATCTCCAGGTACTTATCCAATCCCCTTTTAACACCACAATTGAATCTGTCTCCACTACGTTCTCAGGAAGTGCACTCCAAGTTGTAACCATTCATTCCAGAAATATATATTTTCCACATGTTTTCGATTCCTAAGCTGATGAGAACTGTTTCTATCTACTCTGTCCTCATGAATTTTAACGCTTTTATTAGATCATCTATCAACTGTTCGTTCGTAAATGAGAATAATCCCAGCTTCTCCAATTAATTTTCCTAACTGAAACCTCTCACCCCTGAACCATTCTTAGAAATTTTTACTGCCCTCTCCAATGCCTTCACATGTCTATCCTATGTGTGATGCTAGAACTGGACAAAATATTCCACCTGAGGCCAAACTAATATTTTATAAAGCATCATCATAACTTCTTTGTTTTTGTATTGCATGCCATAATTTAAGAAGCTCAGGATCTGCTTTTATTTAACAGATTTGTCAACCTGTCTTACCTACTTCAGCTATTTGTGCACATGTACTCCCAGATCTGTGTGCTCTTGTGCCCTGTTTAAAATTGTATCTTTTAGTTTATATTGCCTCAGTTCCTGTTTCCAATCAAAATGTATCACATCATACTTCTCTGAAATATATTTTAGCTGACGTGTTTGCCCATTTCACAAGTGTAGCAATGTCTCCTTGAAATCTATCACTATTCTCCTCACAGTAAATTGTGCCTTATACACCGAAGTCCAAGTCATCAGTATTGATCAACAAAAGCAGGATTTCAAATATTGACTCCAGTTTAAAAGGCAACTCTTTACCACTACTCTCTGTCTCCATACTGCCACTGTCCTTTTATATTATGGGCTTCAACTTTGCTGATAAGTTGTTATGTGGCAATTTATCAAACTCCTTTTGGAAATCCATGCATAACAAATCAAATCCATTACCCATTTCTGTGACCTCAATGAGAATCTTATTCAAGTTAAACATGATTTGTCTTTAACAAATCCATGCTGGCTTGCCTTAATTAATTCAAACATGTCCGAGTGACTGTTAATTTTGACCTGGATTACCATTTCTGAAAGCTTTCCTACCATTGAAGAAAAATGATTGGCATATCCTTGTAATCTTTTTTGAACAAAGCTGGAAATGTTACAATTCATCAATCCTCTAGCATCATCCCTCTCTCTAAAGAGGCTTGGGCAATTACGGTCATTGCCTCACAATTTATGCCCTTACTTCCCTCTGCATTCTTGAATGCATCCCACCTAGTTCTGGTGATTTAGCAATGTTAAGTCAAGCAACCTCTATCAACTTTTAGTCCATCCAGAATATTAATTACCTCTTCCTCCATTATGGTTTTGACATCATCATCTTTTGTAAAGACAGATGCAAAATATTTACGTAGTACCTTAGCCATGCTGTCTGTCTCTATGCATGGATCTGGTTTTTGGTCCTAATTGATCTCACCCTTTGTCTAACTATCCTTTCACTGAATATAGGAGACTTTAAGAATACTCTTTATGAAAGTCACTAGTAGTCTGTTGTCGTACTCTGCCTTTGCTTCTCTTATTTCCTTTTTCATTTCACCTCTGAATTTCATATATTCAGCCTGGTCCTCTTGCCTTATCAACCTGACATTTGTCATACGCACCTTATTTCTGCTTCATCTTACTTTCTACCTCTTTTGTCATCCAGGCAGCTTTTGTAAGAATGTACAATATTTGTATCTAAACTATTTCTTTGTTAATAACGGTCCGTTGGTTCTGTTATAGTTTTGTCTGCCAATCTCATTCCAATATACTCAGGATGCATTGGTTTTCAGCCTAGTGAAATTGGTCCTCCTCTATTAAGTAGTTTTATTTCTTTGGATTACTCCTTGGCTTTTTCCATAGCTAACTTAAACTTTATGGTACAATGATTCTTAAATGTTTCCGTTTTGACAGTTGATTCACTTGACACGCCTTAATTCCCAGAACCAGATTCAGCAATAGAAATTTCTCAATTGTGCCAGAAATGTATGGATCATTGTTTCTTGAGTACACTGCAGAAACACTTCTCCCTCTCTGCCCTTATCTATATTACTATCCCAGTCTGTTTAATTAAAGTTTCCCATTATCACTACTCAAAGTTCTTGCATCTCTGTATTTTACCTGCAAATTAGCTTCCTTTATATCTTTCTCACCAGTGGCAATAGTGTAATAGTGTAACAGTGTGTAAACACACTGCCACTACATAAACAATTGCAGGATGGAACGTTACCTCCCACATGCCAAGTTCAAGATTGTCATTAAGTGGCGGCAGAGCATTCTGAGGGGAAGCTGAACAATCAGAGGTCACGGTCCATTTTGGTATCAACAACAGAGGCAAAAGGAGGGATCAGGTTCCGTATACAGATCTTGGAGAGCTATGAAAGAAACCAAGAAGCAAGACTTCAAAACAGTAATCTCCAGATTATTCCCTAGTGCCACATGTTAATGAGAACGGTGCAGATAAATTCACAAAGACGTGATGTAGGCAGAATATCTTCAGATTCTTGGGTAATTGGGTTTAGTTTTGATGGAAGTGGGATCTCTGCAGATCAGAGTGTTTGTACCCCACAAAGACCAGGATCAATGTCCACACAGAGCAGTTTGCTAGTGCTGCTGGGATGGATTTAAATCGTTTGGCAAAGGGATGGAACCAGGATGTAATATTAGGAGGGATAACCATGGTGCACAAAGAATTGGGAGAGATAGCTAGCACTAGAGGAAGTAATAAGATGGGATCAAGCCAAGAGAAAATAAAGGAAGACCAAATTCAGTTTTAAAGTGCACAAAACCACAGAATCCTGATAGCGCAGAAGGAGTCCAAACAGCCCATCCAGCCTGCATCGACTCTCCAACAAAGCATCTTAACCACACCTGTTTCGAGAAAGGGACAGAACTTGTTTCAAGAAAGGAACTAAACATTCCTGGTTACAAGTGTTCAGGAAAAATGAGAAAGGAAACAAAGGTGGCGATACTGCAGCATTGATTAAGAGAATATTACAGTGATTGAAATGATTGAAGACATTGGCTGGAGTTAGGAAAAATAGTGCTGCATTACACTATTGCCTATTTTCTATAGGCACCAACTGGTGAGATAATAGTGGCAATACACTATTACACCAGTGGCAATAGTGTAATGCAGCACTATTTTTCCTAACTCCAGCCAATGTCTTCAATCATTTCAAACACTGTAATATTCTCTTAATCAATGCTGCAGTATCGCCACCTTTGTTTCCTTTCTTGTTTGAATACCATCACAGTTGTGCACTGGATTTTATATTTCCCTGCCAACATATTTGAAAGTGGGAGGATCTGTAAAATCCAGTGACTGGACCTTTTACTACGTATTCACATCCCCCCCCCCTCCCCGCCACTCTGCTTCCCAATCTGTATTAAATTTTGTGGGGGATGGAAGAGGCCTAGGCCTATTGAGGTCCTTAAGAAGCCAATTAATGTGCACATTACCTCTCTCCAGGCCTCTTGAACTTGGCCCTTTGCCCTTTTTTTTTGACAGTCCTGACCCTGGATTTAGCTGGGTTTCTCAGTGTTGTGTGACTGCCTGCAGTCCCAGTGCTGGCCATTTCTTCCAACTGGTGTTGCTGATTCTGCATGCATTGAAGGCAGGACTTCTTCCAAGAAAGGGACAAGGAATCTTGCCCGAAAGCAATTAATGCTGTTCCTAGCATTGAATTACTGTATGGGCAGCCATTGGGAGCGTGAACATGCTCCCTCCTGACCTTTTATCTGGAGACTGGTGGCTGGGATGATGGCTCCTATCAAACCTTCCCTTTGAAGTGTGTAGATTAAAGGGCTGTTCCAGAAAATACATTCTGCTAAATGCCTGAACTGATCTTGCTTGCACAATACTCAGAATTCCATGTCCCTTCTACGACTTAGTCAATGGACACAGAATGCTGTTCTGCTGCCACTTTTTAAATGTTCAATGAAGAACTTTTCTGGACAGAGTTCAATTACCAATTTATTCACTGGCATTGTGCCACCTGTTAGTGCTAATGCCTTTTCTCACAGTATTCCCTTAGTATTGGTCTATCGTGCCAGCTTCCAGTTCTTGAAATACTACGCCTTCTAAATGAAGTAAGTGTATTGACTGACTTCAAGCTTTAAATGGAATTTGTTTGGGACTGGGTAATTAATTTTTTTGTCTTTGTTCTGAGAATGGCCCATCCATGTAGCACTGAGAATGGCCCATCCATGTAGGTTGCTGCCATGTGTCAATTGTCTCCTTACACATCTGCAACAGTCAATTTGTAAAGTAGGGGAAATTGGCAGAATGTGCTGTCACCTTAAGAGATAGTAGCTTTGTCTATCCATTTTATTGTAAATTATAGTCAAGGAGCTTTCCTGCCTGATTACACAAGTATGACTAGTGGACTCCTCTGTAATTCCAGCCTGATTTTGCAGGAAGTGTTTTCTCAAGTGACTTGTGTGAATCTTGCGACCAATCTTGCCAAGATAGTAATATATTTTTGAAACAAAGTGCTGATGTCCACATACCTAGGCTTAGCATCTGGGGATGGAAGAAAGCTTGCTGTCCGGCGAGCAGCTTCCTGCTTTTCAAATGATACCATCACTTATTCTTTCACATGGACCTCATGTGACCCTCACAAGCTGACTATTGGTATTCTTGGGAGTAATTGTTCTTCTTATGACAGTTGGTGATAATGACATAGTGATATGCTGTGATGTTGGCGTTTTGGCTGTCTTGTTCTAAATGGGGGGAGAGGAGGGTGCAACAAGTCGCATATCCCTGAGCTGGGGTTTAAACTGCCACTTTATTGTCTTCTGCTCCTTTTTTTGCTTGCATTATCCTGCATGGTCTCTTTTAAAGAAAGTCAAAAGATTTGATATTTATCAGACCACCCATTTGACAGGTTTTGTCCTGTACCATCTTAATTCCGCAAATGGAAGATAATGCTTGAAAGTTGCAACTTTCATGTGAAATCAGTGACTATCCTGGAGTCCATTCCTTTGTGATTAAATGAGCATGCCTCAAGCCAACTGGGGTTATGTGCATTTCCTAACATATCAGTAGCTTTGATTGTAAATTACAGTTTGAATTTGTATTGTGCTGTAATGTCCTGTACTTGATGAGCATTCTAAATTCTGTAATGTTGTTTAGGTGTTTACCATATAGTCAGACTAAGATATAAGAGCATATGCAAAAACCAAATTAGCGTCAGTGCTTCAGGTCAGTGGCTGACCTAAAAAATTAACTCATGCTTCTCTCTCCACGGGTGCTGCCAGAGCTGCTGAGTATTCTATTTTTACTGCAGATTTCAAGCATCCGCTGTACTTTGCTCTTTATATGAGGAGACAATTTTTTCATGCATAATTGGGACAGCTTTAGCAAACTAATAGAATACCTTGTCTTGACAGCTTTCTTTAGGCCTGCCAACTTCCTTGTTTATAGTCAGGTTCACTCAATGTTGCTGATGGAGTGAATGCTAATAGCGAAGTATTTTGGATCACTGGTTTTCAAGTATGAAGAGAGCAGTCCATCACTTCATGCAATAAGCTGTTAAATGGACATGGACCTTCAATTTCACATGGCTTGTGTAGCTGTAATCCTCTTCCCTAACCCTATGAAGTTTGTCTCAATGTTGTGAACACTCCCTCAGAAAGGTGGTAGGAGGATAGATTTCAGCCTGAAGAGTCAGTGTAAAAATAAAGGCTTGCTTGATCTTGGTGAGGATTACAATAAGCTTGGAGCTGGAGAATGGTGAATGTACAAAGACTGTCTTTCACAAAATATTGAGGTCTCAAGTAATGGAGAAAGAAAGTGGCAATTTAGATTTTTAAGAGAATAGACATCCCTTTTCAAACTTTCCTCCAACATTCAAATTCCAATTCATATATGCAGAATTATCCTTTTTGGAACTAGAGCATAAAATTACTTCAATCTTCCCAGATTATATGATATTCTTCTCACTCATTTCAAGTTGACACTATTCTTTTCACCCACCATTCAGATTGGCTTTATATTTATCAAGATGCTATTCCCTGTCCCCGCCTTTGTTCAAGGTTCACAGTACCAGTTCTTCCCTCTTTAATTTCCTGCTCAGTCAAAACAGACTACCCTGTCATCCACTTTTCAGTTAATGGTGGCAAAGCCGTACTGCATCAAATTGCCTCCCACAGGTTCTTGCTTCTTTTTTCCCACCCAAAATATAACTTCCATGTTTTGCCCTGTTTCATTCCTTCTTCACTGTCATTCTTCTTCCCTCTTTTCAACGTCAAATTTCTGCCCTTCATTCTCACCGGAGTGCCTGCAGAGAAACAATTTTACGTCTTCCATATTGCACATTGCAATTCCTTTGTTTGTAAGTGTTAAGAAGTGCCTGGAAATTTTTCCATTGGCAACAAGAGTGATCTTGAGGAAAAGTGGCCCAGTTTGCACTAAATACACACAGAATGGGCTCTAAAACACTGTTGGCATGATGAAATTAAAACATCCTTAGATTAATGGTTGAACTGAATCTGCTGATGTAATTTATCTGATTTGCACTGTCAGATTGAGTAACTCTTCTCAGCCAGTTCCCAGAAGATATATACTCACGTTTTCATCAGCACTCACTGTCTAAAAATGCTGAAAAAAATAAATGGCAAGAGACAGAGAAAGCTGTTAATCATTATGCTTTTCAATGTTTCTTTCTGTAGAAAGGTGCTTTCAAATAGCAATTTAATGACATCTTTAAGTGCAAATGTTAATTAGTTAATTGTTCACACACAATTCATTTAAATAGGTCATGTTGAACAAAGGAAAAACCTTGACTGTACATTTGGATTTCAGATAGCTAAATAATTACTTATTCTTGTTCCTGCTGAAATTTCTACAAATCGTTCCTTTTGAGATCATGCAGGCTGGGCATATTAAAATTGGCCAGTCCTACCAGACTTATCCTTCAACAAAATAAAAAAATAGATTGGACAAGCGAGCACGTTCTTTATAGAACTATTTTGGATATATTAAAGTGACATTGTATTGTCTGTGCTAATTTGCTGCCAGTATGAGGGCACCATGAAAACAACTAATCTATTGAAATGAAAATTGTAACATACTTAATAGGTACATTATGCCTTGTTACTACTTGTTGGATATTTTATCTTTGTGTGGATGGTAACTATAAGATTATTATATGAAGCCTGACTTGGATTGAATATTAATTAAGTGAGTTGTAAGGTATGTTGCCCCGACATAAAATTAATTTGAAAATGCTGTCATGTTTTTGATAATGGGTGGTTAAACAACATCTGCAGGTGTAATAAAATTGTATTTTAATTATTTTTACACTGCAGTGCATACGATGGAAAATTATTTGTTTCTGTCCACTTGTTACTTTCCTATAATAAAACAGAAAATATTGGAACATGCTACAGGTCTGGTAACATCTGTGGAGAAAAGAGACACACTTATCTTTTCAAGTTTTATCAGAACATTTTAAATAATTGGTAGGGATGGGGTTGGAACCAAAAGGTATTTGAAAGAGAGGAGGACTGGGATAAATTAAATCTATGAGAGGGAAAATGTTGCAAGGCTTAAGGAGACAGGTATAGAAATAAAAGATGGGTTTAGAGGAGGTGTAAAATGTGCAAGGCAGAATACGATGTTTTTATGTCTGGCTGATACTGTAGATTGTACAAATTGTAGCGACTCTTGGCACCAAAACTCAACTATTTGTCCTGAGGATGGTTTTATGCTGACTCCATTTAAAGGAGTAAATCTCAATACTTAGGTTAAATATCAAAAAAAACACTGTCCTCTAACTACAAACATTTTATCCTTTCTGTTACAATTAAGGAGCAAAACTGGGCATTATAATTCTTTGGTCAGCTTGCTGCCTGGCATGTGCAGAAACCTATCACCCTTTATTTACATTGGATGCAAGCTGGTAAGAGGCAAGCTTGTGGGATCCCATGTGTTCAGAGATGTTGCTGAAATATGACTGGATAAAGCATTCTAATACTGGGCTCTACTTGCTGTTACCATGAAAACAAAGACTCCCAGAGCCATTAAGCCATTTTCAGGGAAATCTGGAGTTGGTCAGGAATGACAGGTCTCTAGATCCTACAGATGACCCTTGTTTTCAGCATGGAAGTTGCTACATCTGGCAGTTTCTGATGGTGTAAAGATGCCGGTGTTGGACTGCATTTGCCTGACGAAGACACAAGAGTGTTGAAAGCTTGCAATTTTACTATCAAATAAATCGGTTGTATTTAAAATTGGTGTTGCTAAATTCTTACTGAGTTTCTGATGGATCAGCTGTCTTTATTTTTTGGATGTGCACGTTCAATACAGTGTCTCAGACTTACCAGATACTTTACAGTACTTGTTTGAAGACCAAATTGTTGATATCCTTTTCAGGGTATTCAGGCTAGTGAAAGCTGGAACTGTCATGTTCTGCAACTGTTTTTTCCCTTTTGCCACAAATCCATCTCGCAATTTATACATGTAGGCATAGAGAAGACCTCCCTTTGAATCATCTTTGGAGTTCTGATCCATGAAGAACTGCTTATATACATTATTTATATGCCACCATCTTTGCTATCATTTAAAAAAAAAACAAATCCTCCTCACATCTCCTCACTCATCAGATTCTAGGCTAAAGTTAGTATCTAGGAAGGTCAATATGAATGAACAATTAAACCAAATCTTTAACTCTCTGAAATATCCTTTTGGGCTAAAATCATTATTTGCCATGTTGAGCATTTAATCCCTGAAACAAATAATTTAAGGGAAAGGAAATATATAATGGAATAGTTTTTAATTCTTGAATAGTTAAACATATTTTGCTTGGGGCAAAACTAGTTGTGATGAATGAACTGGTTCAGTTTGAGTTAATTAGAGTCAAGTTCACCATAAACCATTTAAACCAAGACCATATGTGAATCTCAACATTAGGGCAGATTTACTTATCTGAAATCTGCTAATGGTAATTAGTAATTTGGAAATGAATTAATAATTAGAAGCTGATATCATTATATAATTAGCTATCAGATTATAGCTCAGGCTGAAATCTAAAAGAAATTGTCAAAGTCTTTCGATATCATTTCTGGCATTGAAACCTTATTCCATATCATTGTCATTTAACAAGTTCAGGTCTGCTGTAGATACTTTCTCATATAGTGCTGTAAGTGTCCTGAATGTCTTAGTTGTTGGAGGTGGATGTAATAATAAAATGTGCATGTAATATGGATTTGGTATTTCTTCAATTACATGAAACTAGAACAAGTTAACTTGGTTCAAATTCTCAAGTCGCTTTATTGCAAAGTAAGATAAAACTATAGTAACTGATATAATCAGATTCAATTTGTTCAATTGAAGAAAATGACTTTTGCTTCATCTGGAGTTTCCTCAATAATTTTGCATTGCTGCCTCTATACTTGACTTTGAAAGCCTTTTGAAGAAGAATCTTTATGATTATTACCTCCTCCCAAATCTCATTACTTTGCCTTTGAGTTAAGAAAGTTGTGCGTTCAAGTTCCACTCCAGAGACTTGAGCAAAAAATGTAGGCTGACACCCCAGTGTTGCATCAAAGGGATACTGCACTGTCAATGGTACATCATTCAGATGAGAAGTTATGAGGCTCTGTCTTCTCTCCCGTCTGAAGATCCAACAGCACTATTTCAAAGAAGAGCAGGGTTGTTATCCCTGATGAGTAGCCAATATTTATCCCTCAGTCTGCCTTGCTGAAACAGATGATCAGCATGTCCTTTGTGGGAGTTTGCTGTGTGCTGCCATGTTCCTTGTAGTACAAGAGTACACTTCAAAAGTGTTTCATTGGGGACACCTGCAGTTCTTCTTTCTTAACCTGCAAAGCATTCTCAGACATCTCTAGTGATAATGAGTCCTATAGATGTAAAAGTTGCTCAAAGGGAAGAATTCTAAGTTGGACTGAGTGGAACTAGAAATGAAAAGCATGGAAAAAAAATTTAAAACTACTTTGAGATGCAAAAGGAAATATATTCTTATGAGAAATAGAGGAGAATTATAGTTCATGCCGCACATACATGACTGCACAAGGATGTCAAAAGTAAGCTTAAGCCTTATTATCTTAAGACAAAATCTTGAAGACTAGGAGTCAAGAAGTAGTAAATTGAGGATAACCAATATTATCCTATTAGGATTAGGAAATTGTGGAAAACTGAAAAGTTGAATTGCTGGAAGCTTTAAAAGCGATCAAAATATTTAACAGTATCTATTCACAATGAGTTTGAAGTATTAGTGACCAGACAGAGAGTTTTTGAAGGGTAGATTGGGTAGAAATACCATGGGAGAAATCAGGAGATCACGTTTGTTAAATAAATTCAACACATCCATTTTCATGAGGGAAGAGTGTGGACACATTCCAGATTCAGTTAAACTCGATCACAAATTTATTAATAATCAGACGATAGTAAAGCATGTACTGGATGTGACACACCCTTGAAGAATTGAACAAAAGAACAGTTTTCTGAATTAAAGTGTGCTATAAATATTGCAATGGTGCATAAAACCCACAGAAGTCATCCAATCTTCAAAAACTGACAGGTTCATGATTTGGAAAGTCTAATATTAGCAAGGGATAACTACTTGAGAGCTTGATGGATGCTGTCAGTATTCAATTATAGGGCATTTCGATCAAAAGGAGCAGGCAGCATGTGGTTTTAGAAGCAATGGGGAAGATTTTCATATAAGTTGGTTTCACATAGTTGGACATGGAGAGGATATTTCCACTAGTAGGAAAACAAGAACCAGAGGGCACAACCTCAGATTGAAGGGACAATCCTTTAAAACAGTGATCAGGAGGAAGTTCTTTAGCCAGAGAGTGGTGAATCTGTGGAACTCTTTGCCATGGAAGGCTGTGGAGGCAAGGTCACTGAATGTCTTTAAGACAAAGATAGAAAGGCTCTTGATTCATAAGGGGATCAGGGATTATGGGGAAAAGGCAAGAGAATGGGAATGAGAAAAATATCAGCCATGATTGAATGGTGAAATAGACTCGATGGGCCGAGAGATCTAATTCTGCTCTTATGTCTTATGATCTTAAGAGCAGGCGCAAATCTTGCTAGAGCAAATCTACTAATAACTACTTTGATTTTGTGGTCAAACTATTTGCATAATGTTTTGCAACTCCAAGTAAGTATCTTAATCAGTTGAGTGCATTAAGATCAGAAGGAAAAATTTTCTATTAATCAAATTTAAAAAACAGATCTGGGTCATAAAAAGGAAGTGACAGAATAGGGAAACAATGTTCAGAATCTGTGAAAGGCTCAAAAAGTATTTCCACCTGTTGGCAGCCTTTTTCAATGTGATGGTCAGGGCTAAGCACTGATTTGCAAAACAAAAATTAAAGAGATCAGGATGATATGGGGGAGGCCTGAAATGCCATGGAACTTATTATCTGATTCCATTTGGCAGAAGGCCAATTTAACAACTGTTAGGCTTTCTTGGTGATAAATCAGCAGCAATTGAGAATATAGAATTGATTGTGATTGCAACATGGAGAGACAGGCATCTGGATTGGAGGGGGATGTCAACAATTTTGGTGGGGGTATGAAAGATCAGTTGTCCTCAAAGAATAGACCACAAAATTGTTTGGGTTGGGGGAACAACATGCACATCCTGAACCATAAAATGTGCTGTAAAAGGCACACCTGGGTGAAGGCACTACCCACCTTACCATCACTGTTGGATTTCTCAGACTTACAAATGGGCTGTAGAAATTCAATTTTTAAAAAAAAGTTCCTGATGCTTCACCCTTCCAATGGCGGGACATTGCAAAATGCATCACTATGAAAATGAGCATTGGGCCTTGTACACAACAGGATTGTGGAAGCTTTTCACGTTTCTTTTTTAAATTTTTACCTTTACCCTGACCTCCTCTCATCTGCCATGGAATGATGGGCCACACTGTGTTGGTGTGGGCTCACAGATATGTGATTGACCAAACCAGCTCTTCTACTGTTTCAATGGCTGCTGGAGTAAAAGTAGTTTCTGGTTGAAGTAGTTGTGGGGAGAGTTTCCCTCTATCACATTCGATTGTACCTGTCCCTATATGCAAACATGGCAGTATGCCTGAATCCACAGCTGGTGGATATTATCAGTGGATAATATCAGCACTATGCTACATCTTAGGTGTAAGTGAAAAAATAGATGGCACTGTTCTGCATCTGGTTTTAGTTGGACCTTCTGCACTGATAGGATTTACATATGACACTAGCCCAATGTGATGGCCAGAAAATGAAGTGGAGGTTTAATTATGTCAATTTGGTATCATTCTAATATTATTTTGCAGTCTGGCACTGCTGTGCCTCAAGAACCAGTGCATATGGGATGCTAATTACATGAAAATCCATCCTAATGGGCCACACTTTGAGAAAATGGGTGATTGAAGGGGCTGCTATTTTCTTGGATTTCCAAGAGGTAGTTTGGCTATTGGACTATCTTTAAACATTATGAAGTAGCATGGAATTGCTGGAATAATCTTGATTGTAGATCCTGGAAGATGATGACAATTCAAAAAGTGAAGTGAAAAATCAAGTTCCATGACTATTCTTTATGCACTTTTATAAACTACAATATTAATTTGCAATTATATGGCAACTTTAATGTAAAGTATCCCAAGGTGTTGAACAAATAATATGAAGGAAAGTATCCAGACTTATCATAAAATTTGTGAATGACTTTAAAGTGGAAAGCCATGTAATTAATACAAGGTAAAATTGATGGTATTCAAAATACTCTAGTAAAATTAAATTGACTGTTCACCACATAGTACCAGGATTTTAATGTAAATATATGTGAGATAATACCGATCAGCACAGAATATTTTAAATGTGATAAATAATGTATACACTATTTGCTTTCTACAACTGAACCAATTATCAATTCAGTTTACTGATTTTTTTTTTGATCTTAAATAGATATTCTTATCAAATGCCTTCTAAAATTTCAAATATCTTCTCCACTAATCCTTCTTGATGAATTGGGTTACTTTCTCAATGAATTTCAATTGAAGCATGATTGTTATTGCCTGTTTGTTGAAAACATCCAGTAAATGACAATGTTGCCAAAAAGCCTAAAGCATATCTATATTCATAGAACAGAATCCCTTCAATACAGAAAGAGGTCATTCAGCCTATTGAGTCAGCACTGACTCATACCCAGCCTTATTCTGTGACCACAAGGATTTAACACACTGATCCCTTAATCTGTATATCTTTAGGCACTAAGAAATAATGTTAACATAGCCAATCAACGTAACCTATACATTTTTGGACTGTGGGAGGAAACTGTAGCTTCTGGAGAAAATCCATGCAAACACATGGAGAACGTGCAAACCCTGTGTGGTCACCCAAGGCTGGAATTAAACCTGGACCTCAACAGACAGCTTTGCATCAGATAATGGATCTTATGGATGGCGGCGGTGATATACCCCAAGATGTTGAAAATTCAACTTGAAAGAAGGTTAAATCTCAGAGCTATAGAAGTGGTGCTAAAATTGCAATACACATACTCATAAGCACAGTTGAAGAACTCCAGATCTGCACCATAGACAACAAAGTCAGGAAATGAACTTTTAAATGCATTCATTGTTGCACCACAAACATAGTGGTCTGTACAGAAAATCCTGATCTAGTGATCCTTGGCTTTGAATTGGAGAAACCATCAAAGACTGTGGACTACGTCAGAAACCCATAAAATGGGTAAAAACTTGATTTTACCCTGCATACTAGACAGACAGCACTGGGAAATCCTGATCCCTAATAAGGGAGGGTTGTGTAAAACCCTGCTGTTTGGATCTGGGATTGGTGCCATTCCTCGTGCCAACTGTTGACACTGCATTTAAAAAAAAAAGGCTGCAAATACTTGATGTTCTGGGGAAGGGAGTGAAGAGATTATTTAAATAATTTGAAACAAACAGTTTTAACAGCTTTATTGCATTGAAGAAATAAATACCAACTTTAGCTGAGAGATCCTCCAGGGAGAGACATTGAATGTGGTGGGTCTCAGTGAGAGGCTAAACAAAACAGTGTAATAATTTTACTGAGGCCAGTCTTCCATTAACAATCACCGTTTATTTGCAGTGTGCAAGAAGTATTATTCAGTGGCTACAAAGTGCAGGTCATCCACTGGCCCTTCAAGTGCCAGCCCGAGTGGAACCAGCTGATTTTAAACCTTCCCTATTGGGCAAACCTCCACTTGCAAAATAGGGGAGCTCAAATTCTACAAGGGTCATGGGGAGATCTATTGACGATCCTCTGTGGCCATTGTAACATCCCTCCCCCGCAACTCTGTTTCTTTCCCTAATTTCTGAAAAAAGATATAAAGCTGGTGAGGCATGTGGAGGTCTGTGAACTCGACAGGGGAGGAGGTGAAGGAAAATCTTGGCTCAGGAAAGCTCCAGTGAACCATACAGTTCCTTAAGCTAAGTAATGTAAAAGAAGGTACAATTTGAAGGGAAAATGCTGTGGTGCCAGAAAGACCCCAAGGTGTGAGCAGTGAGTTAAATAATTTGTTCTGAAATAGGTGAGTGTTTCCTGTTTGTGGCAATGTATTATCAGAGATGATAATATCAGATCACGCCCTGGTGTAATCACACCAGTTCCGAATAATATGTCTGGCAGGTAGTGTTAAATATCAGGAGCAAATATGAACCAGATGAATGAATCCAGCTGTGGGACACTGGTATGTAAGGCTCTCAGGGTGTTGAGAAGGGGTTGGGGGAGGGGGTGGGGGGGTGGGAGGGACATGCCCAGGCAGCACCCTGGCAATGTCCCCTGGCATTGTGAAAATGAATCTGGGCATATAATTATGGAAAACAAGGAAATGGTAGAGCAGTTAAAGAAATATTTTACATCAGTCTTTACAGTGGAAGATACTTTGAACATCCCATTAATATTAAAGAACACTGGAGGAGGAATTAAGTACCATTACAAGAGAAGTAGAATTAGACAAACTAATGAGGCTAAAGGCAGATGAATTCCCTGGTCCTCATGGCTTGCAACATAGGATTCTAAAAGAAGTAGCTACAGAGACAGTGGATGCATTGGTTATAATTTTCCAAAAATCCTTGGATTCTGGAGAAGCACCAAAGGATTGGAAAACTATCAATGTAACACCCCTATTCAAATAAGGTGGGAGGCAAAAAGCGGGTAACTATTAGCCTAACACCTATTGTTAGAAAAATGTTGAAATGAATTATTAAGGAAGTAGTAGCAGCATTTTTGGAAAATCGTAATCTAATCAAGCAGAGTCAGCACACCTTCATGAAAAAGAAATAGGTCTGATTAATTTATTTTAGCTTCTCAAAAACGTTTTAACCAGAATAGATAGAGAGGAACTAGCAGATGTGTTGTATTTGGACTTCCTCCAGAAGGTGTTTGACATGGTACCTCAAATTTTGCAGTTGAGTGTCCCGCATTTGGGGACATTGCAAGTGTCAGCTCACCTGAAGTGCAATGGGCTAGCCTCTCCCTGAGCAAATCAACTGCTTGATAGGTTAAGTCATAAAATAAAAGCCTATGGTGTTGGAGGTAATATATTGGCATGGATAGAGAATTGGCTAATGGGCAGGAAATAGTGAGTGGTGATTTGGAGTTTTTTTCCCAAAGCTGTAACCAGTACTGAGACTGCAATTGTTTAAATATATATTAATGACTTAGAAGAAGGAAGCGAATGTATTGTAGCTGAATTTGCAGACAACACATGAATAGGTGGAAAGGCAAGTTATGAGAGGGATACAAACAATTTATAAAGAGATAAGTAAGTGGGTAAAAAGTTGTCAAATGGAGAAGTTGTTCATTTTGGAAGGGAGAACGAAAAGAGAGTATTATTAAAAACTGCAGAAAGCTGCAACACAAAGGGACTTGGGGGTACTTGTGCACAAAGCACAGAAAGCTAGCACAAAGGTACAGCAGGAAGGCTAATGGATTGGTGGTCCTTATTTCAAAGTGGTTGGAGAATAAGAGTATTGCTGCAATGGTAGGCGGTAATGGTGAGACTATATTTGAAGTACTGTGAACAGTTTTGTTTAAGGAAGGATATTATTTCATGGAAGATAGTTCAGAGAAGGGTCACTCATATGATCTCTGCTATGAAGGGATTGTCTTATGAGGAAAGGTTAAACAGGTGGGACTCTTCTCACTGGAATTCAGAAGAATTCAGATGATCTCAATGAAACATACAGGATTATTAAGGGGCTTGACAGGGTAAATGCTGAGAGGAAGTTTCCCCTTACAGAAGAATCTAGAACCAGAGAGCATTGCCTCATATGAAAGGGGTGCCAATTTAAGGCTGAGAATAGGAGGAATTTCTTCTTAGAGGGTTGTGAGTCTTTGGAACTCCTTGCCCTGGAGAGCTGTGGGGGCAGAGTCCTTGTGTATATTTAAGGCTGGGATGTTTGGAGCTTTGATCAGTAAGGGAATTAACATTATGGGAAAATACAGGGAAGTGGGATGTAATAGTATTAATGTTCCAGCACAGCTAACACAATGGTCTAGCAGATGGTTGATCTGTTCCAGCCAGCTCGATCAAAACACCCCTTCACAGGTCCTAATCTTCAATAATGAGGCTAATGGCCGAAGCATTAATTGTTCTAACACAATGGTTTCAACAAGGAGCCTCATTTAACAATCTGAAATCAGTATCACCATTGTTCCTATGAAACTCACTTCAAACTCCATGGCTTGGGCCTTGGCTCCTCCCACTGCAACTGGATCCTAAACTTCTAACCTACAGACCATATTCAGTAAGGATAAGCAACAACACCTCCTCCACGATCATTCTCAACACCAATTCCCCACAAGGCTGTGTTTTCAGCACCCTATTATACTCCTTATACACCTATGACTGTGTGGCCAAATACCCTTCCAACTTCATTTTCAACTTTACTGATGACACCACCATAGTGGATCAAATCTCAAACAATGACAAAACAGAGTACAGGAATGAGATAGAGAAGTTGGTGAACTGGTGAGACTTCAATAATCTCTCCCTGAATGTCAACAAAATGAAAGAAATTGTTGTTGACGTCAAGACACATACCAGAGAAAATGCCTCTGTTTACATCAGCAGGGACGAAGTAGAAATGGTCAAAAGCTTCAAGCTTTTGGGTGTCCAGATCACCAACAACCTGTCCTGGTCCCTTCTTGCTGACTTTATAGTTAAGAAAGCCCACCAACGCTTCTCAGAAGATTAAGGAAATTTGGCATATCAGCTACGACTCTCATCAACTTTTACAGATGCACCATAGAAATCATTCTTTCTGGTTGTATCATAGTTTGGTATAGCTCACGCTCTATCCAAGACCACAAAAAAACTACAAAAGATTGTGAATGTAGTCCAAATCATTACGCAAACCTGCATCCCATCCATTGGCTTCATCTACACTTATTGCTGCTTCGGAAAAGCTGCCAGCGTAATTAAGGTGGTGCATGCACACAGACATACTCTTTTCCACCTTTTTCCACCAGGAGAAAGATTCAAAAGTCTGAGGTCATGTGCCAACCAATTCAAGAACAGCTTCTTCCCTCCTGCCATCAGACATTTGAAATGCCCTATCTCACATTTAGTTGATCTTTCTCTACACCCTAGCTATGATTGTAGCACCACATTCTGCACTCTCTTTTCCCACTCTATGGTTTGCTTTATATATATAGCACACAAAAAACAATACTTTTCACTGTATATTAATATATGTGACAATAATAAATCAAATCAGTATCACAATACTGAGACTTGGATCATCTGAATTCCTTTAATTATTCATTCTTTTGACCTTAGAGTCAATTACTGTTTGACCTCCAACAGGAACAGGACTCCAGGCAACAGTCTGTGCAGTCCAACATCAAGCCAATGACAACAAAGAACTCTGGCCCTCATCAAAGTTGCTAACTAGTGGAACACTAGAACTCGTGCCTCCATACCTTCATTCTCTATACCTTCTCCCACTGTGTAAGTCCTGCATCAGAAAAGATGGGCTGGAATTCTCTGACCTCACCCATTACAATAAATGGAGTTTGAACTGAGTGTCAGCTTCTCCATTCTCGCTAGCACTGGTGGCAAGGCGAACGAGTTTTTCTTTTTGCACTTATTCCTCCAATCAAAGGATGGTGAGGAAAATCAGGCAAGATCTTTCTTTCTTTTTATCTAGAGTGAACGGCAGTGAAAGCAGTGCAGTGTTCCTCCTGCAGGATGTTTGAAGTGAGAGATGACGTTAGTGTCCCTGCTGAATTCACCTGTGGTGCACCCATCTTCTGTTCCTTAAAAACCACGTTAGGGAACTGGAGCTGGAGCTGGATGAACTTTGGATCATTCGGGAGGCAGAGGTGATCAAAGATAAGAGTTTCAAGGATTTGGAGACTCCAAAAAATGAAAATAGATGGGTGACAGTGAGAGGGGCTGGGAGGAGGCAGCCAGTGCGGGCATCCCCTGTGGTTGTTCCCCACAGCAACAAGTATTCTGTGTTGGATTCTGTTGAGGGGGATGACCTACCAGTGGGTAAGCCAGAGTGATCGGACTTCGAGCACCGAGTCTGTTCCTGTGCCTCAGAAGGGAAGGGAGGAGAGCAGGAGAGCAATAGTAATTGAGGACACGATAGTTAGAGGGACAAATAGGAGGTTCTGTGGCAGCAAAAGAGACTCACGGATCGTATGCTGCTTCCCGGGTGCAAGAGTCCGTGATGTCTTGGACTGTGTTTTCAAGGTCGTTAAGGGGGAGGAGGATCAATCATAGGTCATGGTGCACCTTGGTACCAACGACGTAGATAGAAAGAGGGATGGGGATTTAAAATAAGAATTTAGGGAGTTAGGCTGGAAGCTGAAAGCTAGGACAAAACATTGTCATCTCTGGTTTGTTGCCAGTGCCACGTGCTAGTGAGTTGAGGAACATGGAGAGAGTGAAGGTTAACATGTGGCTGCAGGGGGTGTAGGAGAGAGGGTTTCATTTATTTGGATAATTGGAGCACATTCCGGGGAAGGTGGGACTTATAAAAACAGGACGGTTTGCATCTGAACCAGAGAGGCACTAATATCCTGGGAGGGAAATTTGCATTTGCTCTTTGTGTGTGGGGCGGGAGGGGTTAAACTAATTTGTTAGGAGTGTGGGAAAATGAGATGTAGTCCAAAAGCCAGTGTTGAGGATACCAAGGTCGCAGGAGTGTACAGGCAGACAGGATGGTGGATTGAAGTGTATCGACTTCAATGCAAGGAGTATCAGGAATAAGGTAGGTGAACTTGGAGCGTGGATTGGGACTATGATGTTGTGGCCATTACAGAGATAAGAATGACTATTGGCAGTTTCGGGTATAGATGTTTCAATAAGAGTAGGGAAGGCGGTAAAAGAGGTGGAGGAGTAGCATTGTTAGTCAAGGATAGTTTAACGGCTGCAGAAAGGATTTTGAAGGCGACCTGCCTACTGAGGTAATATGAGCTGAAGTTAGAAATAGGAAAGGATCGGTCACGTTGTTAGGAGTTTCCTATAGGCTCCCAAATAGTAATAGAGATGTGGAGGAGGAAATGGCAAAACAGATTATAGATAGGTGTGGAGGTCACAGGGTAGTTATTCATGGGCGACCTTAACTTTCCAAATATTGATTGGAACCTTTATTTGCTGAATAATTCAGATGTGACACTTTTTGAATAGTGTGTGCAGGAGGATTTCCTGACACAACATGTGGGTAAGCCGACAAGAGGTGGGGCCACATTGGACTTGGTACTGAGTATTGAACTGGGCCAAGTGTTAGATTTGTTTGTGGGAGAGCACTTTGGAGATAGTGACCACAAATTGGTGTCCTTCATTATTGCAATGGAGGGGGTTAGGATCACATGACAGGGCAAGGTTTATAATTGGGGCAGGTGCAATTGTAATGCAATTAGGCAAGAATTAGGGAGCATAAGATGGAACAGAAACTGTCAGGTATGGGCACAAACGAAAAGTGGAGCTTTTTTAAGGAACAAATACTATGTGCCCTTGATAGGTAGGTCCCTGGCAGGCAGGGGGGAAATGGCCGAGTGACGGAACCATGGTTCACAAAGGAGGTTGAATGTCTTGTCAAGAGGAAAAAGGAGGCGTATGTAAGGATGAAGAAACAAGGTTCAGTTGAGTCGCTTGAATGTTACAAGGTAGCTAGGAATGAATTAAAGAAAGGGCTTAGGAGAGCTAGGAGGGGGTATGGGAAGCCCTTGGTGGATCAGATTAAAGAAAACCTCAAGGCTTTTTACTCTTATGTGAGAAATAAAAGAATGACCAGGGTAAGTTAGGGCCAGTCAAGGATACTAATGGGAACTTGTGCATGGAATCAGAAGAGATAGGTGAGGCATTGAATGAATACTTATCTTCAGTGCTCACTAAGGAGAGAAGCCATGTTTTTGAGGAGGAATGTGTGATACAGGCTGATAGGATGGAGGAGGTAGATGTTCGGAGGGAAGATGTATCAGCAATTTTGAAAAACCTGAGGGTGGATAAGTCCCCCTGAGCCAGATTGGATACATCTTAGGATTCTTTCGGAGGCAAGGGATGAGAATACGGAGCCTTTAGCTTTGATCTTTGGGTCCTCACTGTCCATAGTGGCAAATGTTGTTCCTCTTTTCAAGAAAGGAAATAGGAATGACCCTGGTAATTATAGACCAGTTAGTCTTATTTCGGTGGTCAGTAAGTTAATGGAAAAGGTCTTGAGAGATAGGATTTTTGACCATTTGGAAAGATTCGGTTTAATCCGGGATAGTCAGCACGTTAAGTCCTGCCTCAAAAATTTGATTGAATTCTTTGAGGAGGTAACTAAGTGTATGGACGAAGGTAGAGCAATTGATGTCGTATACGTAGATTTTAGTAGGCGTTTGATAAGGTTCCCCATGGTAGGCTGATGAAGAAGATAAGGAGGTGTGCGATAGAAGGAAATTTGGAAAATTGGAAAAGTAACTAGTTCTATCGTAGAAGACAGAGGAAAAATTTTCAGACTGGAGGCCCATTACCAGCAGTGTACCACAGGGGTCAGTGCTGGGTCCTTTGCTTTTTGTGATTTTTATCAATGACTTGGAAGAAGTGGCTGAAGGGTGGGTTAGTAAATTTGCTGATGACACCAACATTGATGGAATAGCAGATGAAGTGGAGGGCTCTTGCAGGCTGCAAAGAGGCATTGAGAGGATGCAGAGCTGGAGTAAAAAGTGACAGATGGAAGTTAACCTTGATAAGTGTGAGGTGATTCATTTTGGTAGGACAAACTTGAACGCAGATTACAAGGTCAACCGCAGGTTTCTAAGGAATGTGGAGGAACAGAGAGATCTCAGGCTTCATATCCACAGATCTCTGAAGGTTGCCACTTAAGGGGTTGGAGCCATGAAGAAGGCTTATAGTGTGTTAGCATTTATTAATAGGAGGTTTGAGTTTAAGAGCTGTAGGGTTATGCTGCAACTATACCAGACATTGCTGAGACCATATTTGGAATATTATGTTCAGTTCTGGTCATCTCACTATAAGAAGGATGTGGAAGCATTGGAGAGAGTACAGAGGAGATTTACCAGGTTGCTGCTTGGTTTGGAGAGTAGGTCTTATAAGGGAAGGTTGAGGGAACTGGTGCTTTTCTCTTTGGAGCAGAGGAGGATGAGAGGTGACTTAATGGATGTTTATAAGATGGGATTGATAGAGTGCAGAGACTATTTCCTCGGGTGGATGTAGCTGTTACTAGGGGGCATAACTATAAGGTTCATGGTGAGAGATATAGGAAGGATGTCCGAGGTAGATTCTTCACTCAGAGAGTGTTTGGGGTGTGGAATAGACTGCCTGCTGTGATAGTGGAGTCGGACACTTTAGGAACTTTCAAGCGGTTATTAGATACGCACATGGAGCACTCCAGAATTATAGGGTGGGGATAGCTTGATCTTGGGATTAGACATAGCTTGGCACAACATTGAGGGCTGAAGGCCCAGTACTGTGCAATAATGTTCTGTATTTCTATATGAGTTTGGAGAATTCTGGCCAGGATCACTCAACTGTCAGCCAATTTCCCCTCTAAAGGAACATTCCATTTGGCTGTTGATTCTGGACTCACATAAAACCCTAACAGGTATTTTATTGTGGTCGTGCCCTGAACCCTCTTCCTTTTCCTTATCCCCAATTTATTATGAGTGCAAAAAGAATTGACGTTTTCTGAACAGAAATAAGTTAATTTATCTAGGCAGTGGTCATTCCAGTAGTTTGTCTTCGTAAAACAAAGATCATCAAAAGGCTGTGTTACATGACAGATGACTATTCATTTTTTAAAAATTGTCACAAATATAAATATCTAAAATGAAATTGAATATTCAAAACACCCAAATCTGCAACCTTAATCAAAAATGTATAATCTATGGGCACAATTTTTTGTGCAAAATCTATTAATTTGCCAGAAATTTAAATTTATGCATTGTTTTGCAAATGGATAATTGGATGTAAAAATATACTTTCTAGAGATTTCTGAAGCCTTACTTGTATGTGCACACACATGCATCAGGTACCTGCAAACATCATTCTATCTAAGCTTGAAGGTACATCTGCAAGGCTTCACAAGACACCACCTATACAATCTAATTGATGTTAGTGCCACAATAATCTGACATTCGTATTTATCTTCGGTATGTCTCATTAGTTGAGCAACAGGTCTAATTACAGCCAGCTGATTGTTTACTTTGGTTTATTTAATACAGAAGAAAGATAGGCATGTAAAAAATGAATTGGGTGCTAAGTGAATTAGAGAGATGTGAAGAAAATCAGCATAAAATAGTTGACTTGTCAACACATGGTTTATGGTCCTCACACATACTCCATTAAAGCAATTGTTCTATCTACTTTTATTCATTTGTGTAATTTTGAAATACAGGCATAGTGAAGTGTAGTTTCATATTTAATGTGTTTAATAAATAAAATGTATTGCAACATGATAATAGTACCTCTTAAAATGTGCCTCTGTTTTGGACCTGTTATGCTGTTGTAGTAATGGCTGTATGCAAATCAACAGTACTGAACATAGATGTAGTAATCAACAATTGCCTGGCTGGATGAGCATGTAACTGTGCATGTCAGAATTGTCAACAGTGTCTGCATTCCTTGGGAAACACTTTTGATGTTGCAAATTAGATAAAGTCCATCTGCTGCATATGACTGTTTTCAAAGCATACCATAAAGTGTTTTAAAACAAACTAATTTGTGAATTGACAAAAATGCTGGAACCAAGAAGTACTGTAACCTGTGTCACTGACTGTTGCTTTTGGAATTATATCAATAATGCACTAAAGCATTGTACTCCTCGCTTTTAAAATTCTCATCTTGATTTCAAATCCTTCCACGGCCTTGCTTACTTCTTTGAGCATGCTTCTAAAAGTACCCTAAATATGTCTTTCAAAATGTCTCCTTGGCATTGAATTTTGTTTGAGTTTGTTCCTTGTGATATTTCAAAACTGAATAATGCAAATTATTGTCCTTCTTGTAGTTGTAATAAGGCATGTCGATAGGCATTCTTATTAATTAAACAAGTATACTTGAGCCTCTTTATTTGACATTCTGTGCAGCCTCTTCCAGTCCTACAACTTCTGAAATCTTTGAGCTCCTCCAATCTGGCCTCTAGCTTGTCCCTGATGCTTTTTGCTTTATGAATAATGGCTAAGTTTTCAGCTTTGGAATTCCCTCTAAAGCTCATTGCCCATTGAAAACTAGCTATAATCCAGAAGCCAGTGTTGAATATAGTGAGGTACTGAAGAAGGTATCAAAGTCGCAGGAGTGTACTGGCAAATAGGAAGGTGGATTGAAGTGTGTCTACTTCAATGCAAGGAGCATCTGGAATAAGGTAGGTGAACTTGGAGCGTGGATTGGTATTTGGGACTATAATGTTGTGGTCATTACGGAGACATGGTTAGAAAAGGGACAGGAATGGTTGTTGGAAATTCCAGCGTATAGATGTATCAGTAAGAATAAGGAAGGTAGTAAAAGAGATGGAAGAATAGCATTGTTAATCAAGAATAGTTTAAAGGCTGCTGAAAAGCAGTTTGAGGGGGATCTGCCTACTGAGATAATATGGGCTGAAGTTAGAAATAGGAAAGGAGTGGTCACTGTTAGGCCTCCAAAAAAGTAACAGAGATGCAGAGGAGGAAATTGCAAAGCAGATTATAGATAGGTGTGGAAGTCACAGGGTAGTTAAATTGGGTGATTTTAACTTTCCAAATATTGATTGGAATCTTTATAGGATGAATAGTTCGGATGGGACAGTTTGTGTACAGTGTGTGCAAGATTTCCTGACACAATATGTGCTTAAGTTGACAAGAGGTGAAACCACATTGGACTTGGTACTGGGTAATGAACTCGTGTTAGATTTGTTTGTGGGAGACCACTTTGGAGATAGTGACCACAATTCCATATCTTCCATTATTGCAATGGGGAGGAATAGGGCCATATGGCAGGGCAAGGTTTATAATTGGGGCAGGGGTAATTATGATGCGATTAGGCAAGAATTAAGGAGCATAAAATGGGAACAGAAATTGTTAGGGAAAGGCACAAATGAAAAGTGGAGCTTGTTCAAGGAACAAATATTGCGTGTCCTTGATAGATATGTCAGGCAGGGAGGAAATCACTGAGTGAGGGAATCACGGTTCACAAAAGAAGATGAATATCTTGTCAAAAGGAAAAAGGAAGCGTAGGTAAAGATGAGAAAACACAGTTCAGTTGTGTCACTTGAGGGTTATAAGGTAGCAAGGAATGAGCTCAAAAAAAAAGGCTTAGGGGAGCTAGGAGGAAGGTATGAGAAGCCCTTGGTGGGTGGCATCAAGGGAAACCCCAAGGCTTTTTACTGTTATGTGAGAAATAAAAGAATGATCAGAATGAGGTTAGGGCCGGTCAAGGATAGTAGTGGGAATTTGTGCGTGGAGCCAGAAGATATGGGTGAGGTGTTGAATGAATATTTTTCTTCAGTGTTTGCCAAGGAAAGGAGCCATGTTTTTGAGGATGAGTGTGTGAAACACGCTGATAGGCTGAAGGAGGTAGGTGTTCTGAGGGAAGATGTATTAGCAATTTAAAAAAAATGAGGGTTGATATGTCTCCTGGGCCATATGGGATATATCCTAGGAGTCTTTGGGAGGCACAGGATGAGATTGCAGAGCCTTTAGCTTTGATCTTTGGGTCCTTACTGTCCACAGGAATCGTGCCAGAGCACTGGAGAGACAAATGTTGTTCCTCTGTTCAAGAAATGAAATAGGAATGACCCTGGCCAGTTAGTCTTACTTCTATGGTTGGTGAGTTAATGGAAAAGATCCTAAGGGACAGGATTTATGGCCATTTGGAAAGGTGCATCTTAATCCAGGATAATCAACATGGATTTGTGAAGGATAAGTCTTGCCTTACACATTTGGATGAATTCTTTGAAGAGATAACTAAATGTGTAGATGAAGGTAGAGAAATTGATGTTGTATACATGGATTTTAGTAAGGTGTTGGATAAGGTTCCCCATGGTAGGTTCATGAAGAAAGTAAGGATGTGCGGGATAGCGGGAAATTTGGCTGCTTGGGTAAGTAACTGGCTGTCTCATAGACAGAGCGTGATGGTGGAGAGAAAATGTTTAGACTGGACACCAGTTACCAGCAGTGTACCATAGGGATCAGTGCTGGATCCTCTGCCATTTGTGATTTTTATCAATGATTTGGAAGAGGTGGCTGAAGGGTGGGTCAGTAAATTTGCTGATGATACCAAGATTGATAGAGTAGTGGATGAGATGGTCGGCGGTTGTAGGCTGCAAAGAAACATTGATAGGATGCAGAGCTGGGCTAAAAAGCGGCAGATGGAGTTTAACCCTGATAAGTGCGAGGTGATTCATTTTGGTAGGACAAATTTGAATGTGGATTACAGGGTCAATGGCAGGATTCTGAGGAACGTGGAGGAACAGAGAGATCTTGGGGTTCATATCCACAGATCTCTGAAGGTTGCCACTCAAATGGATAGAGACGTGAAGAAGGCTTATAGTATGTTAGCGTTTATTAACAGAGGGCTCGAATTTAAGAGCCGTGGGGTTATGCTGCAACTGTACAGGATCTTGCTGAGACCACATTTGGAATATTGTGTTCATTTCTGGTTACCTCACTGTAAGAAGGATGTGGAATCATTGGAAAGCGTGCAGAGGAGATTTACCAGGATGCTGCTTGGTTTGGAGAATAGGTCTTTTGAGGAAAGGTTGAGGGAGCTCAGGCTTTTCTATTTAGAGTGGAGGAGGATGAAAGGTGACTTAATAGAGATTATATGATGATGAGGGGAATAGATAGAATGGACAATCAGAGACTATTTCCTCGGGTGGATGTAGCTGTTATTAGAGGGCATAAGGAT
Organism: Sphyrna mokarran; assembly: GCA_024679065.1. NCBI lineage: Eukaryota > Metazoa > Chordata > Chondrichthyes > Carcharhiniformes > Carcharhinidae > Sphyrna > Sphyrna mokarran. The sequence continues at coordinate 152,052,049 of JAGIQG010000001.1, forward strand.
AAGATTCAAGGTGAAAGATCTAGGAGGGATGTCCAAGGTTGGCTCTTTACTTAGAGAGTGGTTGGGCTGTGGAATGGACTGCCTGCTGTGATAATGGAGTTGGACACTTTAGGAACTTTCAAACGGTTATTGGATAGGCACATGGAGCACACCAGAATGATAGGATGTGCGATAGCTTGATCTTTGGTTCGGACATCGAGGGCCAAAGAGCCTGTACTGTGCTGTACTATTCAATGTCTATGTTCTATCTCTACTTCTTCCCTCTCCTTTAGTGTGCTCCTTAAAACTCACTATCTTGACCAAGTTTTGGCCCTCGATGTCCGAACCAAAGATCAAGCTATCCCATCCCCTATCATTCTGGTGTGCTCCATGTGCCTATCCAATAACCGCTTGAAAGTTCCTAAAGTGTCCGACTTCACTATCACAGTCCATTCCACAGCCCAACCACTCTTAAAACTCACTATCTTGACCAAGCTTCTGGTCACTGGAACAACAGAGTTTGAGGGGAGACCTGATAGAAGTCTATAAGATTGAGAGACATGGACAAAGTGGAAAGTCAGAAGCTTTTTCCCATGGGAGAAGAATCAATTACTAGAAGGCACAGGTTGGAGGTGCAAGGGGAAAGCTTTAAAAGAGATGTATGAGGCAGGATTTTTTACACAGAGGGTGATGGGTTGTCTGGAACTTGCTGCCAAGGGATATAGTGGATATATTTTGAAGGGGCGTCTTGACATGAATAGGATAGGAGTGGTGGGATATAGTCCTTTGAAAGGTCGGGGTTTTAGTTAAATTGGACAGCATGGTCAGTGCAGCCTTGGAGGGCTGAAGGGCCTGTTTCTGTGCTGTACCTTTTGTTTTTTGTTCTAATTAATGTAATTTTCTGACTTCACTGCACCTGTCACAGATTTCGCTGATTCTGGAAAATGGCATGCGGGTCTAAAAATTGGTCCTGTGCCTGGCGCCAAACAATTTGCAGTTGTCCCAGTCCCTTTTTACTTGCATGAACTGGATGGGCATGCTAAGGTGGATCAGCATGCGATTGATAGAATGTCAATCTTATTAGTGAGTTTGATATGCCCCACTCTTGGAATGTTTCCACCTGTTTGGGACATCATATGGGTAAAAATCAGTACTGTAAATCAGTAGCAGGAGTCAGATTCAATAGCCACGCTGGCAGAGGCTCAGAGGCCATTGAAACTCCAGGTGATGAGGACATGGCTGGGCAGTGCCCACTGGACATTATGACACTGCCCACTGGATACTTTGGCCATGTCAGTTGGGCCCTGCCACTGTACTGGGGCAGTGCCAAGGGGATGGATCCTGAGTGGGGACTGTGGCAGAGGGGCTATGACGGGGAGGGTTATGCGGTGGAGGTCGTAGAGGAGTAGATTATGAAGGGGGTCCTGATAGGGGGCATGTCAGGGATCATGCTGGGAGGGCAAATTAGAGGTCATGCCAAGAGAACATGTTGCGATTCGTGCTGAGGATCATATAGAAGGTAATGCAGAGGGATTCGCAGAAGGCCCTGAAGCTGGTGACCCATGCCTGGGAGGGGATAGGGGAACCATACTGCCAATGGGGTAGGGAGGAGGGATTCCGATGCCTGTGGAGGGAGGGAGAGGGTTATCTCAGGGCACCCTTGGGAAATGGGCGGAGCTCTCTTCAGCCAGTAACTCATCAGTCTCCAAAAAAGTTACTTGACTGTGGGACGATTGCGATCCGGAGCGATCCTGATGGACTGGCGAGGAGTACACTGGTATTTTCACCTTTATGATGTAGCTTTTTGGGGAAAATACCACCCAATATCTTGATGTGAGTTTTGGCATTGAAACTTATTTGATGTTGTTCCTGTGAGGCACCTTGGGATGTTTTACTAAGTTAATAGCACTTTTTAAATGAATGCATCTGATTGCAATATGCATCATAGGATGTTTATATTTAAGTGATTTCTGAAGTTGCTTTGCTCGTATGTGCGCACATATGCAACTTGTACCTGCAGAACGTAATTCTGTCTAAGCTGCAGATACATCTGTGAGGTTGATACAAGTCACTATGTAAACGTTATACTGGTGATGGTACCAAAATCTGACAATTTAATTTATCTTCAGTGCGTCCTATTAGCTGAGCAACTGGTCTTATTGTAGCGTGCTGATTACTTACTTTAGCTTATTTATCACGTAAGAAAGATAGTCAAGTAATGTGTAAAAAAAAAAGGAATTGGATGCTAATTGAATTACAGAAATGTGAAAAAAGCACGTGTAAAATAGCTTGTTAACACAAGGTTTATGATGCTTACACATACTCCATTAATGCAATTTTTCTCTATCTATTTTTCCCAGTTTTCATAATGTTGAATTACAGTTCTAGCTGAGTGTAGTTGCATATTTAATGTGTTTGATAAATAAAATGTATCATAACATGACAGTTATATTATCTCTTAAACTGTGTTTCAGTTTTGGGACAGTTAGGAATATTGCAGTAATGGCTGAATGCAAATCAACATTACTGAGCATAGATGTATAGTAATCAGCAATTGCTGGCTGGATGAGTGTGTAACTGTGCATGTCTGGATTGTCAACATTCCTTGGCAAATACTTGGAAATGTTGCATGCAAATTGGATATCATCCAACTGCTGAAAATGGCTATTTTGAAGGCATAGCGTAAAGTACTTTAAAATTAAATTAAAGGTATATTGACAATAATGTTACATGTCAAGAATACTGTGATCTATACCATAGAGTGTTCCTTTTAGAATTACATCAGTAATGTACAGAAATATTTAAATTCTTGATTTGAAAATTCTCATCCTTGATTTCAAATGATTCTATGGTCTTGTCGCCTCTTATTTATGTAACTTCTCCAAGCCTACAACCTCCAATATAGAATCATAAACCCTACAGTGTAGAAAGAGGCCCTTCAGCCCATCCAGTCTGCACCGAACACAATCCCACTTAGGCCCTACCCTCATATCCCTACATATTACACCAACTAATCCCTCTAACCTAAGCAATTTCTTAGCATGGCCAATCAACCTAACCCGCACATCTTTGGACTGTGGGAGGAAACCAGAGTACCTGGAGAAAACCCATGCAGACATGAAAAGAATGTGCACACTCCACACAGACAGTGATCCGAGCTAGGAATCGAACCCAAGATCCTGGAGCTGTGAAGCAGCAGTGCTAACAACTGTGCTACCGTGCTGCCAAGCTCTAAGCTCCTCAAATTCTTGCCTCTTGAACATCACTGATTCTTTTTGTTTCATCTTTGATGGCCGTGCCTTAGGCTGCATAAACTCTAAGCTCTGTAATATCCTCTGAATCTTACTGCCTTACTCTATTCTTCTTTTAAGGTGCTCCTTAAAGCCCACTTTTTTAAATAAGCTTCTAATAATATCCTAATTAAATCCTAATAATGCCTCCTTGTGTTTCTGGCATTCAATTTTATTTGATTTTATTCGTTTTGATGTTTTACAATGTTAAAGTTGCTGTAGAAATACAAATGCTGCAAGTATCCTAAGATATGCAGGGTAGGTCGATTGACCATGCTAAATTGCCTCTTAGTGTCCAAAAACGTGCAGGTGAGATGAATTAGGCACAAGAAATGTGGGGTGTTATGGGGATAGGATGGGAGAAGAGGGCCTGGGTAAAATACTTCGTCAGAGAGTTGGTGTAGACGTGATGCATTGAATGGTCTATTCTACACTGGGGATTGTATGATTCTATGAGATTGTTGTACTCCTTGTGCTTGTAACAAGGCATATTAATAAACATTCTTATTAATTCAATGCAAGTTCACTTGAGTCTCTTTATTCAACACAAATAACTTCGGGGAATTAGTTGCTCAGTGTTTGTCACTTGTTTCATTAATTGTAATTTTTACATTTTGTGATTCAATTTCTTAGTGCATTATAGATCAGACACAAATTACATTTTCATTATATCCCAATCTTCAGTGCAGAGGCAAATGTTTCCATAAAGGTTTTTGAATCACTGTGATAATTTTCTGTCTTCACTGCTTACGTGGTGTAGTTCTTGAATTTCTCATTTGTATCGTGCTGCCCATTGCAGGTAATTTTCCCGCATGATTTTGGACAATGTTAATTAAATGAATTTACAACACTCTGTGCAGCACAGAAACCACCAGGTGATTTACACCAATGTAGGGTGGGGAGGATGGGGGGGTGGGGAGCAGGGAGCAGAGAGCAGAGGAGGGAGTGAAGATAGGAGGAGGAGGTGGAGACAAATCCCACGAAAGACAAGCAGCAAACTGCTGAGGGAGCCGCTGTGCATGCACCAATCTCCCAGGAGACTGGAAGAATGATTGACATGTATTGCCACCCTATCCACCCACCCCACCCACACATCCAATCGCTGACCTCAACTCCATTGCCCCCTATAGGACATCACTGGTCCCTCCTCCTTTCCCTCCCCGCCTCCGATCACCAGCACCAACCCTACCCTCTCCCTGCCAGTGGCCAGCCTGAGCCTCCTGATGATTGGCCCCACTACTTCTCCCTACTCCAGCCCCCATGTAGAGATTCCCCCTCTCCATCACTCCGATTTCGACCAATCTCCATCTGATCCTGCACCCTCGAGACCCTGATCCCTAGGCACTACCCAGTGCTCAGTGGCATTGCCAATGTGCCAGATGGGCACTGTCCCCTTCGCCTGACCTTCCGGGAGGCTTCAGTGGCCTCCAGTCCGATCAGGGATGTTATCACTCCTCGTCCCCATTGCTGGCATTGGTGAGGTTGGAAACATAAGTGAGCCCAGACAATTGCATACGGAGCTTACAAAACATGTAAATGAGGAAATTAATATTGTGACCTGTCTTGTGCCATGTCCCATAGCAGGACGGAAAAATTATGCCTGCTGTTAGGAATAGAGTTTCAGGATAGTTATGCAGCAATAATGAATGAGCTGTGATATGTGTCCAAATGAGGATAATATGTGCTTACTCGAATGTGTATTTTTCAGTTGTGCAGTTTAACATTTGTTTTGCATTAGCTGCTCTGCATTGAATGTCTTTCAAGTTGAATCCATTGAAATTCTTGGGATCTTGTTCAGCTTTATTGCTCATGGGATATATGTGCTGTCTCTTTTTCCTTCCTGTTTTTAGAGCTTCACACTTGTCTGTAGCATTAACGTTCTTCTGCCAAAGTAATGCTCATGTTATGTTTTTGTTCAAACTCATTTGGTTACTTCTAAGTTGCTTCCTTTGGTTCTATTGTTCCGCGTAGTTTATATCGTCTACAGATGATGACTAATTTGCATTGGAATTTTGGATTTAAGATATTAATATAAGTGAGAAACTGTAGTGACCTCAGTGTTGAGCCGTGAGCCAACCCATTGAGTATTTTCCCATTTCCTGGCAACAATTTCTGTAAATTCTCATTGTTTCCACCTTCAGTTAATTTCTTGCCTAATCCCAATATTTATCATGTATCTCCACAGCTTTGTATTTAGGTTAGAGCCTTTCCTGTGGAACTTTGTCAAATATCTGAAGTCTAAGTTTAATAGTCTGCTTGGGTGTTAATAATTTTGATTGCACATGACTGATAGTTATCTTGTGGCATGAAATGAATACAGAAGATGCTATGGACCCCAATAACATCCTGGCTGTAGTGTTGAAGATTTGTATTTTAGAATGTGTTAAGCACTTCAAGCCAGGCTGCTCCAGAAAAGCTGCAACTATGGTTCATAGCTGACAAATTGGAAAATTGCCCAAATGTGTCAGTCCACAATAACCACGACAAATCCAACTGAGCTCCTGACCTTATTAAAGACTTAATCCAACATGGATGGAAGACTTGAGCTCAAGAAGTGAGGTGAGAGTGACTGCACTTGACATTAAGGCAGCATTTGACTGAATGTTTCAACACACAATGACAGCAGTGTGTACATCTATAAGAGGTACCACAGCAACTACTGCATGGTATGTTGCTGCATGAAGTTAAATCTCGCGGGACCCAGGCTGAGGTAATTAAATGGATACAAAATTGGTTTCTTGATAGAAGCCAGAGGGTGGTTGTAAAGAGTTGTTTTTCAAACTGGAAGCCTGTGACCAGCAGTGTGCCTCAGGGATCAGTGCTGAGCCCACTGTTATTTGTCATATCTGTTAATGATTTGGATGAGAAAATAGAGGGGGCATGGTTAGTAAATTTGCAGATGACATCAAGATTGGTGGCATAGTGGACAGTGAAGAAAGCTACCTTCAATTGCAACGGATCTTGATCAATTGGGCCAGTGGGCTGATGAATGGCAGATGGAGTTTAACTTAGACAAATGCAAGATGATGCATTTTGGTAGATTGAACCAGGGCAGGACTTACTCTGTTAATGGTAGGGCAATGGGGAGAATTACAAAACGAGGAGATCTCAGAGTACGTAGATCCTTGAAAGTGGAGTCACAGGTGGACAGTGTGGTGAAGAAGGCATTCGGCATGCTTGGTTTCATCGGTCAGAACATTGAATAAAGGAGTTGGGACATACAAGAAATTGGTAAGGCCATACTTGGAATACTGTGTGCGAATCTGGTCACCTTATTATGAAAAGGATATTATTAAACTAGAAAGAATGCAGAAAAGATTTAATAGGATGCTACCAGGACTTGATGGATTGAGTTATAAGGACAGGCTAAATAGACCGGAACTTTTATCTCTGGGGTGTAGGAGGCTGAGGTGTGACCTTATAGAGGTCTATAAATAATGAGGGCATAGACAAGATAGATAGTCAATATCTTTTCCCAAAGGTAGGGGAGTCTAAAATTAGAGGGTATAGGTTTGAGATGGGAGTGTCTGGAACAAGCTTCCAGAGGTAGTAGTAGAAGCGGGTACAATTTTATCTTTTAAAAAGCATTTAGGTAGCTACATGGATATGATGGGTATAGAGGGATATGGCCCAAATGCAGACAATTGGGATTAGCTTAGGGGTTTTAAAAAAAAAAAGGCGGCTTGGACAAGTTGGGCAGGAGGGCCTGTTTCTATGCTGTAAACCTCTATCACTCTATAACTCATCTTGACAACACATTCCAAACCCATGGCCTCTACCACCTAGATGGATAAGGATACCTACAACTTTCCCTCCAACCCACATACCACCCTGATTTAGAACTGTATTGCCATTCCTTCAGTGTTACTCGGTAAAACTCCTGGAAATCCTTCCGTAACAGCACTGTGGGTGTACCTACAGCACATAGACTGCAGTGGTTCAAGAAGGCTGCTCACTACCAGTTTATCATAGAATCATAGTATCCCCATCGTGCAGAACGGGGCCTTTTGCCCGTTGAGTCTGCACTGACTCTTCAGCAGAGCATATTAGCTAGGCCCACCCCCTCGCACCCTACCCTCATAACACCATGTACTTACTCTTCTTATTCTCCTAACCTACATATCTTGGGACATTAAAGGGCAATTTAGTATGGCCAGGCCATTCAACCTGCACATCTTTGAAGTGTGGGAGGAAACCGGAGCAGGTGGAAGAAATGCAAGCAGACATTGGGGGAATGTGCAAATTCCACATTGACAGTCACCTAAGGCTGGAATTGAACTGGTGCTGTGAGGGAGTACTGTGCTACCATGTCATCCCCTTCTCAAGGGCGATTGAGGATGGACAATAAATGCTGGACTAGGCTATGATACTGACATTTCTTGAAAGAATAAGAAAAATGAAATTGTTGTTGGGTATTCTCCAGCAACACTCAAACCTTAACATTATCTAAGATGATACAACGCACTTGATTAGCACCCCATCCACCAGTCTAAGCATTTACCTCTTGTACCATCAGCACCCTATGACTGAAGTGTGTACCATTTACAAGTGGCACTGAAACAATTTGCCTTTGACTCCTTGACAGCCCCTTCCATACCAATAACGTTTAACATTTTGAAGAACAAGGACAGCAGGAGCATAGGAACACCACCAACTGAAAGATCCCTTTTAAGTTGCACACCATTCTGACTTGGATATATATTGCTATTACTTCATTATTTCTGGTTCAAAGTCTTGGACCTCCCTACTTTGCAGTACCTTGGGCGTACTTAGCCAACACAGACTGCTATGGTTCAAGGGCAATACATATCTGCCTTGTTCCCCATTCACCTGATGGAGGGGCAAAGCTCCGAAAGCTAGTGGTGTTTGTTACCAAATAAACCTATTGGACTTGAACCTGATGTTGTGAGACTTCTTACTGTATTTGCCAGCAATGCCCAGATACTTTGAAAAAAATTACACAATATTCAATATTGTACAACTATTTAATGGAAAGGGAAATCTTGAACAGGTCATGAAAGAGGACCAAACTGCATGTGAGATTGTTGGATGTGCTTCACTTTATGGAACATTGGAATGAATGCTTTACCCAATGGCCCACTTGGCTGGCTGGCTGGGAATATTGACTCTGGTTCTTAAATTTGTTCCTACCCATGATGAAAACTGAAATTTAGCTTCCTTTCTTGTTCTAGAAATAATCTGAATATAGAAGTTTCAAATTAAAGTTCAGTTTGCATTTAATCATTGGATCACATTTACCCAGATCTAATGATGTTAATCACATTGAGATTCAAAATATATTTGGATCAGATGGTGTAAAATATTCGGATCCGTCCCCTTTTTAAAGCTGCCTTTCTGATGAAGATATGAATTAGATAGGAATAGATTGTAGCAATTGAATGATTCCAGAAGATGATTACTTTCATTTGTTATTTGTAAAGCTTTTTACAGAATATGGTAATATCTTTCCTGTCGGCATGGCATTGTAATCTTAGAATTTATTATCAAATAATTTACCAATTGATTTGTTTCCTTTTCTATCAATTGGTTTACATGGGAAACAGATTTAAACCACCTTTGATTATTTTCTTTGTTAATGTGAGGATTTTTTTAAAGCTTTTGTTGTGACATTTCCCATAATATTTACAGCCCAAAAACAGCTGATTCAATCCAATACGCCCATGCCATTGAACCTATTTCATTACAGTTTAGCAATTGTTAAATTCCTAGTAATAGTGTCGAATTATTTTGCTCTATTCTATCTGTGCCAAACCACAAGATGCATTTAAAATAGTTCAATGTCACTTCTCATTTTAATTATAGTATTACCGGTGGGATTGTTGCAAGAATTAACTCTCCTTTGCTGAAAAGAAGTCAATTTCTATGGATTTCCTCAAAAATTGGAGTATTTTAAATATTTATGCTGAAATTTTTTTTTGTTTCTATTTTCTTTGCCTTCTGAATGTCTTTCAAAAAGAGAAAAGTCATAGTTTGCAAAATTGCCATGATTATTTGGAAGAACTATGGAAATTTAGAATAGCGAAGATGGGTATTTGACCCCAAGTGGCTGCCAACTTTTTGATGAACTGATCCAGATCCCACTGCCTTTCTCTCTCATCTCTCCCTTACTGTCACCTTCATCCTGTAACTTGCTTGTTATAAAAGTTTATCTACTCATCTTTTAAAAGATGAATTCTTACAGCCTCAGCTACTCATTGTGTAGCACTGTGTTAGCCAGAAATCAAAGCCTGGTTTGGCAAGTTGCAAGGAAGAATTCTCCCACCAAACCTCTCCATTTTGTGTCCAATCATTTACTCTATTTACTCTTGTTGCTCTATTTTTCTTTTTAAGTACCTCTACTTAAAAGCATTATGCGCTATTTCCTGACTGTGATGTACAGTTGGTCTGTTCAAAGGCCAATGATTGGCATCTCTTGCCAGCTATGAGAGGATGGGATATAATTTAAAAATAAAATCTCACACAGTCAAGTTGTCTTTTTTCAACTCCCACTTAAGTAGTGGATGGTGGGTGTCTAGGATTCGCTGCCCGAGTTTGTGGTAGAGACAGAGATCCTAAACTCTTTTAAAAAAAAACCTGGATCTGCATCTTAAGTGCTGTAAGCTACAGGGCTATGGGCTGGATACAGTAAATTGGGATTAGTAAGGGCACATGGGTAACCTTGGGTTGGCATAGACAGAGTGGGCCAAATGGTCTCCTTCTGCGCTGTAACATTTCAATGGTTCTATGGTTCCACATTGAAGATGAATGAGGACCCAGTGCTGCAACCCACTAATCTATAACCATCAAAATTTTGAAAAATGCACAACTAATTTCCTTACAAGTGTTGGATTTTATCTTAGTAAATATGTTTTGCTGATAATGAACTCTAGTATAGAGTGCATGTTATGCTGCATGGAGCATCACACTGCAAAAGTGTTTACAATATGCAGTCTAATACTCATTCTGATATTCAAGTACATTTCGCAAAACAACAACAGAATGGAAGTTGCCTGAGAAGTTTTACAGCCCAACACCAGAATGTAGATCACCGGCACACTTACTACTCTTATGTATTTACTCCGCTAGTGCAAAGTAGACTTGCTTCGCATCTGTTACGAAATCTGTACTAACACGGGTTAAATCTGTCATCAGGACCTAACCTGTCATAGAAGCAAAACTGAACTCTGGGCTGATCCTGATACAAATTAGTTGTTAGTGTGAAGCAAAAATCCTTTCATACAACTGCTCAACTTTTATTGTAGGTCAACCTCAAGTAAGATTCTGTATCCTTATGCTATTAAAATGTTAATGACTACACGATGATGCATTACCAATGCTTGTAATTATTTATGCACATTACTTGAGTAGGAAGTTGATTGTCATTTTGAACAATTATGTACAAATTAAGGGCTATTTCTTAAAGTTGCTGTTCATGGAATTACAAAGGCAGCATAGAAAATATGATAATTATGGCATGATGGTTGGGTTTCTGTCTTTCCCTTTTGAATATTTTCTGTTTGAGGTAAAGGTTGAACATTTTAATGCTTTCAATTTTTTTCAAATTGTCAAGTCCAAGCAAGGGGGAGGTCCCACAGTGCAACATCTCTATATCTAGATCTGGATGGATGCTGCAGATTCAAGTCCTACTTCAAGATATAGTAATCATGGCGATTGTGTGCACATTGTGGTCAAACAGGTTGATTAATAGCTTGTAGATGCTTGCAATGTGCCTGATGGCAGGCAGTAAAGGGCAGGAGAGTCTCTTGGTCACTCATGCTGCAGAAGGCCACGGCAAACCCCTGTAGAATTTTCCAAACATAATATTGGACCAATTCAATGGAAGTCAATGACTTCTTAGGGCAGAGACTCTGATGGTGGAGGAGAAGAAGGAGAAGGAGAGTCCAAGCAAAGTGTTTGCTTAATTTCTGAAGATTGATTTGACCATGCCACTTTAACTAATATAAGTTTTCACTGAAGAATTTAGTCACACTCCAGTGTGTGTTTTACTGTAAGTAAAAATGTCCAAAGTAATCCAAAGCATTTTTAAAAATGTATTCTTTGATGAATCAGTTGCTGGCGAGGCCAGCATTTTTTGTTCATTCCTAATTGCCTTTGAACTGAGTGGCTTGCTAAGCTATTTAGAAAGACTAGTAATAATCACATTACTATGGATCAGAATAATATGTAGATCAGACCAGGTAAGGATTGCAGATCTCCTTCTCCAAAGGACATCAACTGAAATGGATGGATCCTTTCTCACCCAACAACCGGCAATGATTTCATTGTCACCCTCAGTGAGACTAGCTTTATATTCCAGATTTTATTAACCAGATTCAAATCCCATCAGCTGCCGTGGTGAGATTTGAACATGGCAATATCATTTGTTCAGCAATATTACCACTACAACACCATCTCCCCACCTTAAAAACAATACAACTGATTCATTGACTAAGAAATTAACAGATTTGTCAGAGCTGTGAATATTTCACTTTCTTTTGACAATGGAGGCTAAAAGCTTCATCGGGTGCCACTGATTTTAGTCTATTTTATAAAGGGTCTATTAACTTAAGATATTTGAAAAAATATTGATAAATTAATAGATTTCCTTTAAAAGGCAATCTTTGATTTCTAAATCCAGCTATTTAATATTCATATAAGGCAGACTGAAAGCACAACGATTAACATACAAATAGAGTTGTACTAATGCAGCTGATATCACAGAATCTACAGCACAGAAGAATGTCATTTGACCCAATCTTGTTTGTGTCAGTGCTGTCTACACTAACCTTATTTCCCTTTCAAATTTAAAAGGTGACTAAATTATGCTGTCACTGCTTCAGTTGTTGTTTGTGATGGTGTTTCACTTTCCAGTAGTTCTCTGTGCATAGTCAGAATGTCCCTCTTTATTATTTCCATCCTGAATGTTGTGCCCTCCCAAATCCATACCTTTCAAACTTCTTGACCAGATGCCATCACTTGGAGACAGAACTACAGCTTCATTTAGTCTCTCCCTTGGTGTCCTCTGACAAGACCATTGAGAGACTTGTCACTGCCTCCAGAATGCTGGATCAAAGGTTAATCTTTCTGATCTGCTTCCTGTTCAACTTATCTTTCTCATTGTTGATGCAGTGGACTTTCATGCAACAGAACATCCCAAAGTGTTTTATGTCCAATTCAGTACTTTTGAAGTGTAATGTTGCTCAATAATGTTCATGACACTGGGCATAACTCCCCCGTGATCTTCAAAATAATGCCCTAGTATCATACACATCTATCTGAGAGGGCAGACGGGGCCTCAGTTCAATGTCTCATCCAGAAGATGATTCCTCTGACAGTGCTCCTCCAGTAAAGCATTGGAATATCAGGCTAAATTTATATGCTCAAGTCTTTGGGGTGAAACTTCAATGTATAACCTTCGGATTCAATGAGAATGCTACAAACTGAGTCAAAGCTAATAGTGGATCAATTGTCACTCTCCCTTGTTGCTGTTCTCCCAGAAAATATTCACTCATTTCAAGAAGACACTTGCCAACAGCATATCTTGTTTTTTTTTTGTTGTACATGACTGATTTGTTGAAGAGTTTGCATTCTTTAAATTTTTGCACAGCTGTGCACATGGGGTGACCCAATTTAAGGGCATGTTGCTTCCCATCCATGAGCTTATTGTAGATGATTGCAGTGAAATCATGGGCTTGATGGAAACCTGACTAAAGGATGAAGCAACCTTTTCTCCATTAAATTGAGCATCCACACCTAGTTACACCTTCCAACATTTGCCCTAACCAGATTGTTCTGATGGCAATGTGGCTCTTATCGCCAATCATAACTTAGTTTGTCCTACTAATTGGCTGGCTCTTTTCCTTTGAGCATCGTATCTTGCCTCACATCCCCTACCTAATTGAAAATCCTGCAGGTAATAAAAAGTTTTCTCTGAAGTGACTTCACTGCTTTCCACCTTTAATCTCTGCACCATCTGGTGTGACTTCGACCTCCATCTCAATTCATGAAACTGACTTTCCTCTGAGTTGATGCCCTCTTCTCCTCCCTTAATCTCTCCCTCTATGCAAACAACATTACTCATATTCACTGCATCTTCCTTGATATGTCATCTTAAATGGCATCACTATTCCCATCATATCAATCACAGATAAGACCATTTCTTTTTGCTGCCTTGCTTTGCTCTTCATGCATTGCCCTTCCAATGTCTCAAGCACATTTCCTTCTCTGTCCTCTTCATGGGGAAATAATAACTGCCAGTTCACTTACAACTGCATTTCCAAAGTCCTTACTGCTTACTCTTTGACCCTTCATTCAGCATAACATTTCTGCAACTACCAATCTGTTCAACCATGCCCTCACCTTCAATTTTGATTTTCTAGTCTCTTTGTACACCAAAGCAAAATACCACAAATACAGGAAATTTGAAATAGGAACATAAAATGCTAGAAATTTTCAGCAGGTCAGGCAACATCTGTGGAGAGGAATTGAGCTAATATTTTAGGCCAATGACATTTCATCAGAACTGTTCAGAGTGATGAAAGATATTATATACTGTGAATTTATCTTGTCCAAACGCAAGAGAGAGGTGTTATGAATTGGGACACTGGGCATTATTAATGGGGATATGAAATTTAAAAGCAAGGAAATTCTGATAAACTAATATAAAACACTGTCTCGGCCTCCTCTGGAAGATTCCATCTAGTCTGGATGCCACACTGTAGGAAGGAGTGATTAGGATTAGAGATTAGAGGTCAGTTAAGGAGGATATAGGGATGAAAAATTTCAGTTATGCAGATAACTGGTAAAGTTGTTACTATTCTCCTTGGAGAAGAGAAAGTTGAGAGGAGATCTGATAGAAATAGATAAGGAGACACTTTTCCCATTTGTTATAAGATTGAGAAACAGAGTACACAGATTTAAGGTGATTGATAAAAGAAGCAATGACATGAGGAAAATGCAGTGAATGGTTAGGATTTGGAATGCATTGCCTAAGAATGTAGTGGAAGCAGATTTAATGATGGCATTCAAAAGGGAATTGGATCATTGAAAAAATATGCATGGCTACAGAGGAAAGGCAGGAAATTGGCATTCAGTAATTTCTTTTGGAGAGCTAGCAGAGACATGATAGGCTGAATGACTGTAATCATTCTATTTTTTTTTGTTTTTGTCTTGGATACCTCTATCAGGCTATCTACCTCTTTACCCTCCTTTCTGGGTTGTAAAGTCCAGGTTTCTCCAGTGCTTCCAGGTAACTCAGACACCCTGTGATTGTGAAGTGTCTTCTTTAGATTGCCTCTAGCACTGAATATCTCCCGTTTGGTTTAGAATCAAATGTGAAGCAGAACTGAATGATTTACTCGAGCACACTCTTGCTGAAGCATTCTGCAATTTGAATACAGCTAGTTTTGACTTGCATTCATAAGTTTTGAATATGCAGTTTAACATTCTATTGGCTTTGTTTACAGCTTTGGATTGGTTGGACATGGAAACTATTAAGACACCAAGACTTCACCTCTAATTATTTCCGCTTAATTTGTAGAGTGAATATATTTTTCATACATGTTCCCTTTGTGCAGTAACCTGCAATAAGTTTAATTTAGAATTGATCCATCTAACATATTTGTGATCTTGAATTACTTCAATTCCATTGCTCTTGCAGTTCAGTACTTCTGCAAATTTGTTCATTTTGTTTCAAGTTTGTGGCTGCATTTATGTAAATGAGAAATCATAGGAGGCGATTCTCTCAAAATAATTCTAAGTGTCAAACTTGCATAAAGATGGAGTAAATCCAGTTGCTGTTTTTGCTAGCAAGAGTTTCAAAATTAATCTCCCACATTCTGTGCACTGAGAGTGCACTAACATAAATAACGCAAAAAATCGGAGTGTGGGACCTATTTCTGCTGGAGAGGTTAGCAGCAAAGCAGTGAGCGGATCATTATGCACACACCAGCATTGAGATTGACGCATTTGCAGTGAATGCTGGCTTTCCAATCACTGTAAGAAATCTGACAACATCAGGTTACGTGCAACCGATTTATTTGACAGTAAACTCACAAGCTTTCGGGGTTTCTCCCTTTGTCGGGTGAATGCAAGTTCTGACCTCAGTATATGCTCTGTCTGAGGCCAGAACTCTCCATTCACCTGACGAAGAAAGAAACCAGGAAAGCTTGTGAGTTTACTATTAAATAAATCGGTTGCACAGAACCTGATGTTGTCAGATTTCTTAATGTGTTTACCCCAGTCCAATGCCGGCATCTCCACATCATGTTCCCAATTGCTGACCAGCTCCACAACCCCACAATGTTGGCCATGTGATCCCTTTCCCATGGCCTGATCACTGACCACCTGGCTATGTCCGGGGCCAGCACCGACCCTGCTCCATGGGTCCACCTTGATGTCATCCTGCACCCCACCCCCTGCAAGTCTTGATTTCCTAATTATATTCCCCCACCAGTAGCCTGGACCCACCCGAGTCCTGACCCTGCTCTGGCAAGCTGATCCTTCCCCCTCCTAATTGCCAGCCCTGATCGCTGGCCTCCCTCCCTCTGTCACTAATCCCAGTGCAGAATGGCAGTGGGAACTCCCAACCCCACCAATCGCCCTGCTCTTTTGGCACTGCCTGATGTCCAATGGGCAATGTCAAGATGCCCCTTGGACATTGCAACTTTGGTCCTTGGGCAATGGAGGGGCAGGCTGGCACTGCATTAATGAGGAGCTTTTGTAAACCCTCTGGAGTGAAACAGACAGGGGTGGGGGGTTAGGGGAAAGATGCTAGCAGGCCTGGAGATTTCAGTAACACGCCTGCTAATTAGATGCTAATATATATCAGATATATCTCTAAACTCATTCAGTCTGTTTCTTATACATTGTCATTTGCGTTTGAGAAACTAGTGGGGGATTGCCACTTGTCCATGAAATTTTGGCAGAAAAGATGCTGAACTGTGGAAAACAAAATTCATCCTCTCTCACTTTTCACAATCCATTGGAAATTCTCAAAGAAGTTGAGTAGATGAGTCATAAGGCTACAAGGAGAAGATGGGAGAATGGCAGTTGGCATATTGCTCCTACCAAAAGCTAGTATAGACAAGATGGCTGAATGGATTCCTCCTGTTGCTGTAACAATTCTCAACTCTCCTTTTAATTCCCCCATGGTAACTATTTACAATGTTATTATTGGGCAGATTTTCCTCAAATTCAATGTTAATGGTTCATTTAATTACTTTATGTTGCAAAGGGATTAATTAGCCTGAAGTTGTCCATTTCTAGTTTTAAAGGCTTCTTTGAATATTTTCAGAATACTCGTATCTTTTAGTGTTATTGCTCATTATTCATCTCTGTCATCTTTTCTGGAGTAATTACCACCTATCTGTAATGACATATTGGTTTTGAGCTTTTCTAACCAGGTGTTCCATTGAATTTATGTTGAAGTAATTCATTTTCCTTTACTTATTCTGTGGAACCTGTGTTTCTTGAGCCTTCCCTCGTGAATACTTTTGTCTGTCTTTGTGAATGTATATGCTGTTCCTTGTGAATAATTGGAAAACAATGATTGGAATCTTCAGTTTATTTCTTTTTCAACTTTAATGCTAATGTAATGAATGGGATCAGGTGTAAGCAATATGGCCATTTGAGTCACTTTGCCATTCCATAACAGCATGGCTGAATTTCCACATTAATCACTTACTCACCCTTCTGGCATACAACCATCTACGAGGGTGATGGACATGCAACAAACCAACCCATTTCAAAAGGGGTGTTTTCATGTGGTCCATTTTTTTAATGGCTGGAAATCAATTCTTCAGAGGCAGATTCTGGCACAAGTGCTACACATGAAACTACCAAGTGTTGTGGGTTTTTATTTAAGATGTTGCCAAGCTGCTATAGCCACTGGTCATTGTGGTGGTGCATACCAGCCCAAAAGAAATATTGCCATTTTTCTCCATTGTCACTTATTGACTCTCAGGTGTGATAACCAATGTCTCAGGCCTTCATGTCATGCTTTCAAGTATCATTGAAGCAGAGCTTTGGGCATCCTGCTGATCATCTGGCTTGGCCACCTCACCATACAGAAAGTCCTTGAACATGTGACTGTCTTCCGTTTTCAGGACACGTTATGCCAGTGGGGTCATCTGTGTTGGATGATGCCAACAAACTTGAGTGCTGTGCTTTTGAGAGCAGCTGCTGTATTTCTGATTTTGTCCTGGCAGGGTATACCCATGCAGTAAGCCCTCACTTAAAATTGTGGTTGCATTCTTGAAAATAGGTTTCCCTTGGGATTAATGTTAAAACTTCATTTTTTAAAATCTTTTTCCCTTTGTTCAGCATTTATAGTGTGTCTGCACTTTTAAAATTTATGAGATGAACTCTTTTCCATATCTCTGCTGATAATTTTTCTTCTTTATACAGCTTTTAATTTATCTGTTAAAACGCTATGAATTATATTGGGATAATCTCAGTTTATTGATTTCTAGGCATGTACTTTATCCTGAGTACTCAGCATTATTCCTTTAAAAGGTGTTCCTCTTTTCCTCTGCTGAGGATGTTTGCCTTTGTTATTCACTTATTTAATTAGATCTATCCCTCTCAAAGTTATGTATCCGACTGTTGATTTTTTAGGTATGTCTGACAATCAGATCATGTGATATTTTGTCAATCTGTATACTTATTCTCCATAGGTGCTATGATTTCCATTTCATGTAATTAATAGATAAAGACAAGCACTACCTTTCATTACCTTGATGCACTGTGTTATCAAACAGTAATGCATTGCATTTATCAACTCTATATTCTTGCCGTGATTTTAATATCCTTCCTATAATTGGGTGCTTAAAAGTGCACCCAGTACTCCATCTGTGGTGGTTCTGTCACACATAAATTTGTTTGAACTATTGATTTATTATCAAGAAAGAGAATTAAATCTGATTCATGTGGGCATGTTAGTTGAGTTAAATATTTCTTTGCTGATAATATTTGCTAAATATATAGAAGGAGATTTTGCTAGTATCTCTTGAGAAATCCATAGTCATGAATGTATTTCTGCACTTTATCTTCCTTGATAGTATCGCGCAAGAAACATCTAATGTTATTATGACAACTTAGATTTATGTAACATCATCACATGCTCTTTAGAGGTTGGTGGATAGTGAGTGAACATTAATCAAAGAGGAAAAAGCACAAAAGCACAGTCAAAGAGCAAAAGGGTGACTTCATTGTAAATTAAAATTGGGCATGTTGTAATGTGCGGTCAATCTAATGTGACCCTTTCTACAGCGTCATTGAAAGTCAAAGTTATGCTTGAAGATATTAAGGGAGGGAAGTGGAAAGATTCCATGCTGAACATGGGAATTTCACAGTGTACAGGATAAAAAGGATGAAGGGAAAAAGTGCAAAGAAATTGTGAAGTAAGGAGTTTATCCGTGGCAGAGACCAGATGTGCAAAGGCACAAGTCTGCAGCTGTGCTTCTGCACATCTGCAAAGACACAAGTTAAGGAAAATTGGGGCAGGTGGCTTAATGAGTGAAATGCACGGGATGTTTTTAGTTTATGGGTGGTAAAAACAAAAGCAGAGGAGATGACAAGTGAGGTGAGGTGAGAGTTTGGATTTAGATTTTGATGATGGAAGAGTAGAGATAGAAATGGAGATAAGCAATGTTTTAAAGGAAAAATTAATGGTCTTGATGATGGTCAGATGCAGGAGAGAACACTATGTGAGGATCAAGCAGTGTGCTGCTTTTTATACTTTTAGGCCTTAATGGGGTGGAGGCCAGAGATGCGCAGATGTTTGTGAGAGCAGAAGAAGATTTGGATTTTTACTGACGTCTTGCTGGAGGATCATTAGGATCATCTGGATTACAATACCTGTTGGGCAATTGGTGGCAATAGTTAGGCATTCCCTAACTGTCTATGGCAGAGGCCAGCAACTTATGGCTCCCCAGGGCTGTTGTGTGGCTCCTGAGTGGTCCCTGAATTATCACATCTTTCAAACATTGACTGAAATAGTTTTCAGGGAATTATTTCTCCGATGTGCTGCCAGTGCAGAAACATTAAAATATCATTAGCTCTCTAAAAATATTTGTCTATCAAATATTTGCTGGAAAAATGGTGTCCTGCACTAATCACGTGAATAATGCATAGGGAGTCACTGATCAATAATTCATAAACTCACTCCAGCTTGGTTGGTCTATTTGAAAAGCTTGCCCAAAATGGTACACTCTGGTTACCAAACTTGGAACCTGTTTGATTGGTATGAGTGGTTAGTGTCCTGTAATTGTTGGCTGTATGTCAAGACGGGTGGTGATTAATCAATTATAAGTGTGCTTGTAGTTCTTAATTCTCTGCTGGTGAGTATGTGCAGGCAGGGACACAATTCATGTGCACTGAGGTGGTATTGGTGAGCATTTGCACCATGTACAGGCAGACAAATCATTGAAGGAACAAACATACTCTGGCCCGTGTTTTGAAGCTGTTTTGGAAATGGTTGGAAAAAGGAGAGAAGCTGAAGGGGAAAATCAAAAATTTTAAGACAAGCAGATTGACTCATTTTCATCTGTCCTGAATTTGGCTCATCTCCCTGTGCCTTATTCTCACTGCAATGAGAAGCTCACCAACAAAAAGAAATCAAATCTTGATAGACATTTCACTGAGAAGCACAGTGCCGTAACTGGAAGTCATCCTATTGTGGAGGCCTGAAAGAAAGAAGATTGTCAACAGGTAACTCAACTTCTGCTAGTTTAGTGGCAGCTCAAAAGATTGTGAAATGAGGAAAGCTGTTCAGAAATGGTGAATATATAAAAGGGTGCATTTCAGCTGGTTTGTGAGTTTGAAAACAAAAATGAATTTATTCAAAAAATTCAGGGCGTGCCTTTATCTGCGAAGACTGTGAGGGACAGAATAGACACAGACATCACTAGCCAGCAGATTACGGACATGAATTCAGCTTCTGCGTGAGCAAATATTTTCAAATGTGAATTTTATAAAAGCAATTTGAATGACAAAATTTCACACTACTGCTTGAAAATGAAAGCAACAACAACACTATCCAGATTTCGGATGACTCCCCAAGGAAACCTAATATTGTATTATATTTTATTTAAGGAAGGAATTGATGTTAATTAAATAGCTTGATTTTTAAAAATTTGTTAAATTATTAATTTTTTTTAATATTGTACCTGTGATAGAGTATGATACAATTAGTCAAGTCTTTAATCTGTGAGTGATCTTCTTGATGATAAGGAGGCATTGAAGATGATAAGGGAGGTTGACAAAGTAGATGTGGAGAGCAATCTATAGAAAAAAAGGACAATGTTTTAGGATAAAAGATTTAAAACAGGGATGAGGAGAAATTACTTCTCTCAAACAGTCATGAGTCTGTGGAATTCACTACCCCAGAGAGTGGTGGATGCCAAGACCTTGAGTAAATTTAAGGAAGAGGTGGACAGGTTTTTAATTATTAAGGGTTAGGAGGACTAAGATGAGCAGGCAGAAAGTGGAGTTGAGGCCAAGATGAGATTAACTGTGATCATATTAAATGGCAATGCAGGCACGAGGAATTAATTGCGTACTTCTGCTCTTAGTTCTTATATTGTTATGTTCATTGATGATTCATGTTCGTGTATGTTCATAAATGTTAGTAAAACAGTGTTGCTTAGAAATCCATAAATTATCTCTGTCTTGTTTTCTATTATTATTGACACTTGAGTAATAGTGTTGTAACTCTTCAGGTATTGTATTTTTGGCTAGGTTTTTAAAAAATGACCCTTCTTGTCGTAAAATCCTTCCAGTGCAGAAAGAAGCCATTCAGCCCACCTGACAGAGTACCCTGTGCAGCCCATTTCCTGCCTATCCCTGCAAACCCACCAACCCCCCTAACCTACACATCTTGGGATACCAAGGGGCAATTAAGTATGGTCAATCAAACTACCCTGCATATCTTTAGATTGTAAGAGGAAACTGGAGCACCCAGAGGAAGCCGACACAGACGGGGAGAATGTGCAAAATCGACACAGACAGTCGCCAAGGCTGAAATCAAATCCAGGCTCCTGCCGCTGTGAGGCAACAGTGCCAACCACTGCATCATTGTGGTCATTTAGGTTGTAGATCCTGAGCCCAGTGATTAGCTGTTCCAATTTAACTTTGTATGTTATATTGATATCCAAATCTAAAACTTAAGGTTATCAGGTTCTCTGTAACATCAACTGTTGAAAATTCAGCCTTGAAGATCATTTCAATCACATGGCTTGACAAAATGTGGCAATTGTAGATGAGTTGTGAAAAGTTAATAAATAAAGAACAGAGAAATAGCTGGGGAAAAGCTGCACTTATTAACATTTCTAATATATTAGTTTCTCATTATTTAATGATTGCTCTCATTTGTAAATTATGAATAAACAACAGTGAACATCAGTCACAGAATTATCTAACAGTGATGAACGCTACCAACAGATATGTTGCTGGAAATTAACATCTTGTTCACTCAGCATTCCACTAATCTGATGCACATTTAAAATAAAAGTACATTTATGGGATGTGAGTGGCAGTGGCTGGGCCAGATTTATTGCCCATCTCTAATTGCCTTTGAGAAGGTGATGGTGAATTGTCTTTTTGAATTGTTGTAGACCTTCTAGATGATAGCAATCATGGATTTAGAAAGTGATTCCTAAGGATCCTTGTGGGTTCCTACAATTCATCTTTGATATACTGCTGTCACTGTGCATCGGTCATGGAGGATTGGATGTTTGTGGACAGGGTAACAATCCTTGATGGTGTGGAGTGTTGTTGGAGAAGCACTCATTTAGGCAAGTTGTGAGTGTTCCATCATATTCCTGACCTGTGCCTTGTATATGGTGGATAGGCTTTTGGGGATCAGGAGGTGGGTTATCTGCCATATGATTCCTAGCTTCTGATCTACTCTTGTGGCCACAGTATTTATATGGCTAGTTCATTCAGATAATGGTCAATGGTAACCTCAGGATATTGTTTGTGGAGGATTGGTAATGTCATTGAATGTTGAAGGTGATGGTTAGATTCTCACCTGTTAGAGATGATCATTGATTGCACTTGTGTGGTGTGAATGTTGCTTGCTACTTATCAAACTAAGCCTGAAAATTGTCCAGATTTTGCTGCATGTGGACATGGACTGCTCCAATAGTTGAGGAACCACAAATGGTGCTGAACATTGTGCAGTGATCAGTAAACACCCTTCTTCTGACCTTATGATGGAGGAAAGGTCATTGATGAAGCAACTGAAGATGATTGCACCGAGGACATGAGTAAAATGGAACTGCCAGTGTTACTTATAATACAATTATCCTTATTGGATGAACGGGGAAAATTACAACCAACAGTGCTATTGGGTATTTTATTAATCTTGACGTGGCAAACTGGCTATTTTCACCATAAAAGACAGCATCTATCAGAAAAACCCGGGCAAATTACTTGAAATTCATGTCCCAAATAACATTTTGTCTATACTGCTCAAAAGACTTTAATCCACTGACAGTAGTTTCTCCTTTGCCCAAAGCAATTCTGTTCTGCAACTACCAGACTCACAACTGGGTTTTAAATTGGACTTTTTTCCCTTGCGAAAAATGCTTTTACCTAAAACTATTGCAATTTAGTGGTATAAATCAGTTTTGATCATAACATCTTGTGGTCCAACAGTTTTTTGAAGAGCTTCAATCAGCAAAGCGCTGACCTCCTGCTGACACAAGATTATTTTACATTTAAGCAATTGAACTACAAACTTAGACTTGTGAAGAAAACGGAAATAGGTTTACACCTTAGTAGGCATTTCCTTGGGACATGTGATGTTTGGGAATACGCCACAATTTGTCAAGATCATCGATCATAATGCCAGTATGATTTGTTTCTTTTGTAGTTCATTTGAGAAATAACAACAAAGCTAAATGTTAAAAGTAAATTCTCCTTGAAATAATCTGTATTCTGGTACATGAGTCTCACATATTAAGGGCTGGATTTTCAATACTGAGGAGGATATCGTGACACGGAAAATTTTGTGATTTGACAGACTCACCTTGGTTCCAAGGCCTCCATTGTATCTTATTTATACTCTGGGGAGGTGGAGGCAGGATACAGTCAGGCCTGCTGACCCCAGAAGTAAAGTAAAGGTATCCAGGGGAACAGGTGAGTGCCCAGGTTGGCGCATGGTCCTCTGGGACTTTGTACTGGTTGTTCTAGAAATTATTAGGCATTCTTGCCCACATTACTCAGCACGCACCCACCCATTGCTGTTCAATGCGAACTGATAAACCCACCTACCAACCGTACATGCACAGCCTTATAATTCACTTGGCTCTTCATATCCAGCTACATAACCACTCATTCATTATGCAGTATCAATAGACTTCAGGAGCCATATGCAGATGAAAAAAAATCTTCTTGCAAGTCATACAATTCTCACTCATACACATTTAATACTGATAAAGCTCACATTCATGAGACAGATTCAAAGCTTTCTCGTGTTCAATCTGTTACAAAAACAAACAACCTTCTATTCAGTCCCCATATCAACAATAGATAATACTTTAAGTGCCGCTTTAAACTATGAATCAAATTAGGAACTCAACCTGCCTGTTGAAATAATACTTTTGTAGCTCTTCAAACTCAGCCAGGCATTCACACTAATCTCAATTGGATAATTCTGACAAGGATTTCTATTGAAAATATGGAACAGATGGTCACATTTTTCTAGTCTACACCAGATGTCCTAACAATCAAAGCCAGTCGGATATTTTAACTCACTGACAATTCAAGCCTGATTTTGTTTTCAAGTTTGAACAGCAGGAAATTTAAAAAAAAACTCAAATCCTGGTGCTCAAATAGATCTTATCCTCCCGTTCGAGAGTGTTTTTGTCTACTCCTTCAATTGACAACCCCAGAATGAAATAGAGGGCTGTTTCCAACCAGTCCATATTCAACATATGGATGAATATATTGAGAGGTGAATGAGAATGTATTATAATGTACAAGAGATCATCAATTCCTAATAAATTATTCTTGCAATTGCATACATTTCTCGTTTTATATTGAAAAGAAGAAGGCAATATAATGTTAAAAAAGACTAAAACAAAATTTTTGTACTAATTTTTAAAATCATTTTCTTATTTATAATAATTTGATTGTACAGAGTTTGAATACTGCTGAAAAAATACATTTTGTTGAAATTTTTCATCTTGCACTCATCATATGATTGTGAGAATACCAATGTCAGGAGAAACAATAACATCATACTATATGAGAAGAGAGTGCTGATTGTTTGGCAAATGGATTCTGATTGGTAGCAGCATTGCCAGAGGTAAAGGTAATTCCTGTACAATCTAGAATCCACTTGCCAACCAGTGAACACTCTCTTATCATGCTGTATAACATTGTCATTTGGTGCGAGTGTACCAACATGAGAAAGTCTCCAATTTGCTGTTGTCCTTACCACCCTACTTTTGTGGACATGTCTTTCATGATAGCATGAGTAGAAGTGACCACTACACAGTCTTTGTAAAGATAAGAATTCATTCCCAAAAATGAGAATACCCTCCATTGTATAGAATGGCATTAAAATGATGTGAAATGGGATAGACATAACAGACGTAGCTCTCCAAAACTAAGTTTCAGTTTGGTGTTATCCACCATCAGTAGCAGCAGAATTGTAGAGCATTGCAAACTGTGAACTCGAAGCCTGGCACAGCTTTGCTCTAGATCAGTGCCAGGCAATGACTATCTTCAACAAGAGAGAATCTAAACATCTTCCCTGGACATTAAACAACATTGCCATCACTGAATTCCCTGTTGTTGACATCCTGGGAGTTGACCAGAAACTTAACTGAAACTAGAAATTAGGTAAATATTGTGGCTATAAGAGTAGGCTAGAAGCTGGAAATTTGTAGAGAGTAACTCACCTCCTGGCTCAAAGCCTGTCCACTGTTGGCAAGGCAAAAGTCAGGAATGTGAAGGAATACCCTCCAACAAGAAGCCTGGCACAGTCCAGGACAAAACAGAGTGTTTGTTTGGTGCCAAATTTACCATCTTAAATGTTCACTCCGTTCACCAGTGACACAAAGTGGTAGTGTGCATCATATACAAGATACACTGCAGCAACTCGCCAAGGCTCCTTGAGTAGCAACTTCCAAATCCACAACCCCTACCACCTAGAAAGGCAATGGTAGCAGGCAGTTGGAAAGATTACTTGGAAGTTTCCTTTGAAGCCATATAACTTCCAGATGTTATGTTCCTCCAACAAGGAAAAGAAACTCAACTCTATGTTTAAAAATATTTTCCTTGTTGCTTTTTCCTCTCTTTAAATTGGATTTTTCTGCTGAATGAAGACAATGAAGATGGTTGACCATCTGTCTAGAAATTATTCCCTTGTGGTCTCCAATATTCTGTTCTCAGTTTTGGGAGGGTCATACTTCGTTATATCTAAGCTGTTTTGAAGTGACCACAATGGACTGTAGAGATCAATTTCAAAGGAGCTGCAGAAATACCATTTGCCTTTGTTAAGCCACCACTGCTAGTGGATTCAGTGGGTCTATTGAGAAAATATCTTTTTAAGAACTAGATCCTCAATATGATTGGTGCACCTTTCGATCCATAATAGTTGAGATGTTATCAGTCCTGTAAACAAAGCCAAATTTGTTGAAGTCATTGTGGAAAAGAAAGGTCACATGATCCAAAAATCTGGCCCTTTTGACCATTTAATATTACCTTTCTGAGTTGTAAAACCAGTCTGCTATTTAACATCCAAGTGACAGGCCACATAGAAACAAGCTCTGTACAAGTGTGACTTCTGGTCCATCTAACCCAAATTTACTGGAAGATTTTGTATTGTTATCTATATAATTAACACCAATTCTGCACATGCGTTTCATCTTGTGACATCAATATCACCTGAAAACGCAAATCTTAAAAAAACCAGACTCCATCCAGCTGACTATCAAATACATTAAAGACTTCCTCATTGAACTCTGACTTTAGGAATCTGGAACTCATGTGAATCAGTGTTCAATTTCTCTGTGACTGCGGACTGGGGTGTTGTGAACACTACTTTCCCTTTTACTTGAATGTGCAAAATAAACAAATCTTCTGAGTTAATCCTGACTTTCAGTGAAATAATGTGTTACAACGGTACATTGGTCTTTTGGACTTTTCATTTGGGATGAGGTGAGAGGGATGGGTGTGTATGAGAGAGAAATAAATGCACCGAAAGTAGGGATAAATTAAATAGGCTGACTATAGAATTTCCTATCCAAACTGAACTTTTATACATAGTAATCCTGTTAGTTAATAAAATTATAATTTTTCTCTTTCTGCCACCCACAGTCCTTACCATCATCAATCCACTACAATGATGTATTTCAGATCTCAAATTGTCTCTGCATATCCATACTTTATGCAATTGCTATGTGTATGAAATAATCAGACTGCAAAGTGAAATCTTGGATATAATGATTTTGAACACTAATCAGATTACTCAAATGAATTTCATATGAAAATACTTAGAGTTGGTGGAGAGAAAATAACTTTCTTCCATTGCTTTGAGCTACACTCAATCACAACTGATGAAAATTCATTTTATCATCTCTTTCTTAGTCATGTGGGTGGATTTTTTTTCTTTGGTTATATGAGTGTGAGCAAGGGAAGAAATAATTACACTGATAATTCCAATTGGCCAGGCATTGGTTTAGATAAATTTAGCCCCCTCAGTCAGCCAAGGTCACCTCTGAATTTCTGATAGAGGTTATATTAGGCAAATATTACACCCTCCCGAATGTGAACAGGATAATTATAATAAGATTTAAGTGAAACATTGGTCTTATAAACATATTTTGCAACATTTACAGTGCAGCAGTTCAGGTATTGACATCAAATTTGCCCAGTGTTCAGTATTGGCATCCGTTGTACTGGGGGCTATGAAATTTTATAAAACTTATTTGATTTGTAGTTAATTGCAGGGAAGATTCAAAGAAAGAATGATCTTTAACTAACACCACAGGCCCTAATGTTATGGAAAGTTACCCTAAGAATTATTCTCTTTACCCATCCAATCAGCCATTGTAAGGGGACCAAGTGTCTTCACTAATTATTTGTTACCCTGACCCTGGGAAATCAGCCGAGATCAGAACTTGGGAGAAATTCTGTCAGCCGAAGATACATTATGGCCCAGATCCTCTGATCTCCGAGTAGTTGGAGACCAGACACTTCCCTCCAAAATGTGCTGTGGGACCCCTTGAAATTCCAATGCAATGACTCCTTGGAAAGTTTCAACTTCCGATGGACAATTCCTTTTCTCTCCATGACCCTTAGAGTCGGGGCTTTGGATAATTTTGACTTACTTGCCAGAACAAAAATAATGGAAACAGGAGAGAAGTAGGCCATTTGATTCCTTGAGCCTCTGCTGTCATTCAACTAGATCATTACTTATCTTCTACTTCATTTCTCCATATTTCCCCATGTTCCTGACATCTTTAATATCAAGAAACTCCTTGGCCTCTACCCCGAATATACTCAGTGACTGAACCTCCACAGGTCTCTGGGATAGGGAATTCAAAAGATTCATGCACACCCTGAGTGAAGAAGTTATTCTTCATCTTAGCCCTAAATGGTTAACCTTTTATTCTGAGATTCAGAACTCAAGGTCTAGATCGCCCAGACAGGGGAAAATCTTTCCTGCATCTACTCTGTCACACCCTATATGAATTTTATGAGCTTCAATTAGATCACTTCTCGTTCTTTTAAACTCTCAAAAATATAGGCCCAGTTTCCTCAATCTCTCCTCACCGGACAATTCTGCCATCCTACGGCGGAACCTTTGTTGCATTCCCTCTATGGCAAGAATAGCTTTCCTTGGGTAAGGAGACCAAAACTATACACAATGCTCACCAAGGGTCTGTACAATTACAGCAATACTGTTTTCCTCCTGTCTCAATACATCTTGCTATAAAGGCCAAAAAAATCATTTGCCTTCTAATTTCTTTCTGCACCGGTATGTCAGGTTTTGGTGACTTGTGAACAAGAATATCCAGGTTCATTTACATTTTTGTTTTTCCTACTAAAGTGGATATCATCACTTTGTTAGTTGTGATGATCGTGTGCCTTTAAGAAATGTATTTTGCTTCATGTTTATTGTGCAGGATTGTTTTTAGGAGTCAGTTCTAGTTACCAATGCCACTTCGACTATAACTGGGCAGCCTACATATTGATGCTGCAGAAGCATAATTGATCTTAGTTGTTGGAATGTTTGTTTTAATCTGGGCTAATACAGTGTTGTTGTTATAGTGTTTTTTTTCCCATGGTTTCTGTTAGGGTTTGATGAGGTTGATTGCCAGGAACATTGTATGACTGGGCGGAACTTGGCTCAGAGTGTCATAAGCTCAGCTGCTGCTTGGGATATTTAGGGAGAAATAGCTCTCTGTCTCTTTCTTTCTCCCTCTGGAGATTAGAGTCTGGGATCTATCAGAAAATAGGTCTCTTCTTCTGAAGTTGCTGTTTGATGATAAATCTTTCCCCGGAAACTGCTGTGTGGGCATCAGAAGCAGGTATTCTTTTGTACATATGTCCAGAAGGTTTAAAAGAGTGGAAATTTGGCATCCATGTGATCCTTTTTTCGTTAACTAATCCTGAAGAAAAGATATGGGGATATTGCTTAAATTAGAACTATGGACATAGCAAGCTGTTAAGAATCATACCTTGTCATGATTAGGTATTTCAATTGATAAGAGTAATCCTAATTCTTTTTTTTAATCTTTTGACTGTGCTGTTAAAATAAAGTTTATCTTAATACAAACTTCCTTGTGGGTCAATAGAATCACACCTGGAGTGAATTACTTTATGCTCACACTAATGCCAAAATCAAAAAAATATTTGGCGTCTAGGTTAACTTCATAACATACCTTGGAGTTTCAGATCTGGTCCCTGACATAGTTTTTTTTATTTATCCACCATATGTGGGTATCACTATCTGGACCAGCATTTATTGCCCATCCCTAACTTTGAGAACATAGTGGTGAGCTGCCTCTTGAACTACTACAGTCCATGTGAAGCAAGGACACCCACAGTGCTGCTGCAGAGAGAGTTCCAGGATCTTGACCCAGCAACAGTGAAGGAATATAGCGGGTGATTCTCCCATTGTGACCTGCAAGTTTTCTGGCGGGTTGAGTCAGGCGTTGCACGTGCTGGTCATTTTATGGGATTCGCGCATGCATTCCTGATGCATGTGCACCTCCTAGAGTCAGAGAACAATCTTGGGCGGGACCACACTGGAAACCTGCGGGAAGAGAGGTAACTGATTTAAATCTTTTTAAAATGTGATTATCAGGACTAGCACAGAACTTGCCGGGCCCGGAGTACTTCACTCCATGAGGTTTAGAATAGCTCTCCAGTTTGGAGAACTAGGCTCTACTGGAGTAAAGCGGGGTCCTCCAGGAGGTGTTGGGTGGTGCCCCTAGCCATGGGCACCCTGGCAGTGCCATCTTATGCCCCAGCACTGCCCAAGGGGAGAAGTGCCATGCGCAGGGACTCTTTGGCATGGCCTATCAGACAATGGGCAGTGCCAAGAGGGAGGCGGGACCTATTGTGTATGGCACCTCGGAGCTGATCAGTGGGAACAGGGGTGGTCCTGATGCCACTCTGCATGGAATCGGTCTGGGTTCGAGCACGATTGTGGCAGGCTGGGGGAGTGGGAAGTGGAGCTCACCTCCAAGGGTTGGGGGGGGGGGGGTTTGCCTCCCGCATGGGAGTCAGCTGGGGTGAAGGGAGCGGGGAGAGCGCCGTTGCTGGGTGCAGGGAGCTCTACATTGGGGAGTTCCTGGAGGGGGAGTGGTTAGGCCTGGCCCAGGAATTGTCAGGCCGTGGGCTGGAGGGGCAACACTGTGGGGGTCCTGAACTGGCCAGCAATTGAGTTGGCCAGTAAATGGGTAGACTGACAGATCAGGACTACTGTGCATTCGCAGAGTTCTGGAGCTGTCAGACTCCAGCATGAATAGGACCTCCCCAGGTTTTTAATGGTATTCTTGATTGTGATTTCTGCGTGCACAGAATACGGGGATTCAGATCTGAAGTTGCACTGTAAAACCAGTTGTGATCTAGACCGGTTTTCCTGCCAGCTCAGGACTTTTGGGAAAATTGCCCGTGTAGTTCCAAGTCAGGATGGTAAGTGGCTTGGAGGGTAATTTGTAGGTGATGGTGTTCCCAAGCATCTGCTGTCCTTATTCTTTTTGGTGGTAGAAATCAGGGGATTAGAAAGCATTGTTGAAAGGACTTGCTAAGTTCCTGCAATGCATGTTGCAGATTGTACGTGCTCCTCCCATTATGCTTCAATGATGGCTGATGTGATACTATTTAAGTGGGTTGCTTTGACTTGGATGGTGGATCCAAACTTCTTGAATGTTGTTGGAGCTGCACTCATCCAGACAAATGGAAGGTATTCATCATACTCCTGACTTGTACCGTGCAGATGGGGGATAATCTTTGGGGGAATCAGCAGGTGAGTTATTCACCATGGAGTTCTCAGCCTCTGATCTCCTCTTGAAGTTACAGTATTTATATGGCTAGTTCAGTTCAGTTTCTGGTCAGTGGTGATCCCCAGGATGTTTATAGTAGGGGATTCAGTGATGTTAATGCCATTGAATGTCAGTATTGATGGTTAGATTCTATCTTGTTGAAGATGGTTATTATCTGATATTTGTGTGGCATGAATGATAGTTGCCACTTAATAGCCCAGGCGTAAATGTTGTCCATGTCTTGTTGCATATCACTTTCAAACATAATTTTAAATTTGATGACTTTCCCTTGAGGCTCCTTTACAATGGGGTTGTTAATTATCCATTTCTCATTGTACAATGCTAGATCCAAAATAACTTGTTCTCCAATTAGTTCCTCAACATATTTTTGTAGAAAACCATCTTGTACATATTCCAAGAATTTGTCTTCCACAGCATTAGTGCTAATTAAGTTAACCTAGTCTGTATGTAAATTTAAGTCCCAAAAATTATTGTACCATGCTTGTTTTGTACACATCTCATTTCCTGATTTATTCCATGCCCTTACATCGACGTTCTGTTTTGTGGCCCATAAACAACTCCTTGTAATATTTACTGCCCTTGCTGTTTCCCAACTCCACTCAAACAGATTCTACATCTTGATCTTCTGATCTAAGATCCTCTCTCTCACTAATGTACCAGTCTCATAATTTATTAACAGCGCTATCCTGCCTTCTTTCCCTTTTTACTCATTCTTTCAAAATTTTGAATACCCTTGAACATTCAGTTTTCAGTCTTGGTCACCCTAAAGCTACGATTCTGTAATGGTAATTTGATCATAGCTGTTTGCTTCCATTTATGCGGTTGGTTCATCCATCTTTTTGTGAATTCTGTGTGCATTGGAAAAGTACTTTTTACAACCTCCAACCTTATCTGCTGGTGCACTTTTATGTTTGTACACAATGTCCCTTTCTGCTACACTCAGATTATCAATTCTTTTATCGCTACCTTGTTCTCTTTCTTTTCCTCTCTCTTTAACTTGTTACATCTTCCCTCACTTGACCCCCACTATTTAGTTTAAATATCCATTAAGTTACCGAAGAAATGTTAGATGGAAAAAAAACTAGCCTAATTCTGGGATAACCATGTAACTGCACTCCACCAACCACTCACCCTGCTCCCCAAACTCCATCTCCCCCTCCACTGCCCTCCCCTCTGCTGCTGACTCTACCTTCTAACTTGGCCAGCCCCTTCCATCTGACTTCCTTTCAATCCTTCGACTTTCCCTTGATACCCCTCCCCCTGACACCCAACTCCCTCCTGGCTCCATTTGACTGTTTGCCAAGACCTGACTCTCTGCCTGACCTCCCATCTCCTCCCGACCCCCAGACTCAGCCTGACCTAACTTGAATGGCTCCTGAAGTGCTTTCTTGAATCCCCCCTCTCCATCCTCCAGACTCGACCTCGCCATTATACCCTTTACTCATTTGTCTTGCCCAACTGGCCCTCTCACCTAGCCTACTTCTTACAAATTTATCTTTTTCTGGTAGTTTTTCAAAGAAGCTTTAGGACATTTAAATTCATATGCTGCAAAAGGGGAATATGTTTTCTTTTGCATATTCTCTCTGCAACTTCCACCAAGGTTTGCTCTATTTTAGGAGGAACTTCCAATGGAAGACTGCCCAAAAATATTACAGGAAATTGAGGCTCTGACCCTCATCAGAAAATTCAGATCATTTCGTTGTGTCGATGGGGAAATCCACAACGCTATCCTGATACTTTGAATATTAATCAGGTTTTCATAAAATATGCAAGCAACCTCCCAGAAGGTTTTTGGTTACTTAAGGTATTAATATAATTAAAGATATATATTATTTTCCTCAACGTTTTCCCAAACAATATTTGTCCCTCTACCCATGTTAGCTGGCAGACATGTATCACTTTCCTTCCAACAAAATTTGACATGTTTGGTGTAGGTGTGCAATGATCTTCAGTGTTTGGAGGACCCCCTGGAGTGAGAAGATCATTAATACAATACAGAAGCAAAAATTTGAACTGTCAGAGTGATCCATGGAGCATTTATTGTTTGTATTAGGTTATTGAAATGTAATATTTGTTAAACCGAGCAATTAGCTGATATTTGTCTGGAATTTGAAATTTAAAATTTGGTTTGTGGCATTGATGTAAGTTGAACTGTTGTTGACAGTGCAATTAGCACTTGCAGAGGTAATGTATGTTTTTAGTTTTGAGAAAATTTTTTATTGTAGGATAATTACTCTTCTGATCATCTGCTATTCAATCGTGCCTTCATGCATTGAAATAAGATTTCATGTTAGATTCAAAATATGCGACATTCTGAAACTGATAAGCTTTTTTGCATAAAATCAGGAAATATCAATGAATCTGCTCTCAGAACAATTGCAACATTGAGTCATTCACAGATATTGTGTCTGATTTATTGGTAATATATATTGAATGTTGCTACTTGTCAGATCACACAGTATAATATCAGAAACAATCAAATAATTATATTAGGATTTTGGCCGTATTTCCAAGCAGGCAGTGCGAATTTAGATTAATGCAATACAATAAATGCAAAATACCCCTTGTATTAAGGTGAAGGCTTCGTGTTCTTCTCTTTTTCCTTCTTGACTAAGTTTTCTAGCAATAATCATCCTCTTGCCCCTTTCCTGTGCTATTTTCAGAAAAGAGAGAGTTGAAATATTTACTGAAGTTATTGAACTGAATTAGGGAAAGATTGGAGTGATCTGAGAGTGTTCATGGCAGAGCAGCAATTGAGAAATCAGATTGAACACAAAGCTAGCTTGCTTGATTATTAAAGTGTAAGTCAGACTGTTACGCTGAGCTGCTCAAGCTGCTCATCCAGTGCAACTGCCAAGCTATTGAAGATTCCGGATATGTGAAATAAAAAAAAGAAACTGCTGGAAATATTGGTGGCACAGTGGTTAATTAATGCTTTTGCCTCACAGCACCAGGGACCTAGACATTGAGTGACTGTCCATTTATGTGGAGTTTGCACATTCTCCCTGTGTCTCCAGGTGCTCTACTTTCTTCCCACAGTGTAAAGATGTGCAGGTTAGGTGGATTGGCCATGCTAAATTGCCCCTTGGTGTCCAAGAATATAGATGTTAGACAGATTAGTGGGTTACGGGGATAGGGTGGGGAAAGGATCTCTGTCAGAGAAAGTCACCGCAGACTCAATAGGCCGAATAGCCTGCTTCTGCACTATAAAGATTTTATAAGCAGTTGGCATTTGTTGCCTTCAGTACTCTGCTTATTTCTATTGTTGAAACAGAGGACGTTCCATGTAACTTCTACTACTACTAAATATCTTTAATGCAATAGAGTACCCCAAAATGCTTTACAGAAGCATTATAGAATGAAACATAGCACTGGGCTATAGGGGGAAATATTAGGTCAGCTGACCAAATGGTAGGCCAAAAGATGGGTTTCAAGCAGTGTCTTAAAGGAGGAAAATGAAGTGGAGAGGTAAGGGAAGGTATTCCAGAATTTGGACAATGGCAGATGAAGACACAGCCACGAACAGTGAGGTGCTTAAAATCAGAGATGCACAAATGTCTTGGAGGTTGCAGGTATGCATAAAATTACAGAAGAGGAGAGAAAACTGGTCATTGAAAGATTTGAGAACAAAGATGTAAATTTTAACACCAATACGTTGCTTGACTGGGAGCCAAGAAAGATTAATCGACATAGGGGAAATGTTCTTGCTGCAAGTTAAGAAATGAGCAGCAGAGTTTTGCATGAGTTCAGGTTTATGGATGCCAGACTTTTGAACATAAGAACATGTTGTTCTTATGTTCAACATAAGAATTATGTTGAACATAAGACTGTTGAACACTTACCCGCCTGCTCCCCATAACCCTTAATTCCCTTGACCCTTATTGGTCAAAAATCTATCTATCTGTGACTTAAGTACATTTAATGAGGTAGCCTTCACTGCTTCAATAGGCAGAGAATTCCAAAGATTCACTATCCTCTGGGAGAAGAAGTTCCTCCTCAACTCTGCTCTAAATTGATTCCCCCTTATTTTGAGGCTGTGCCCTCTAGTTCTTGTTTCCTTTCTAAGTGAAAATAATCTCTCTGCTTCTACCCTGTCTAGCCCCTTCATTATCTTGTATGTCTCTGTAAGATCTCCCCTCAACCTTCTGAACTCCAACGAGTACAGGCACAATCTATTCAATCTCTCCTCATAAGCTAACCCTCTCTTCTCCAGAATCAACCTGGCAAACCTTCTCTGCACTCCCTCGAAAGCCAATATATCCTTTCACAAATAAGGGAACCAAAATTACACACAGTACTCAAGTTGTGAGACCAGCCAGGAATGGATTGGAATAGTCAAGAGAGGCAGCAACAAAGGCATGAATGAGGGTTTCAGTAGCACATGAGCTAATGTAATTGTGAGGTAGAACAGGACATCATCAACCTAAATGTGAAAACTAACAATGTGCTTTCAGGTAATGTTGTCAAGGATGGCATATAGTTGTGCAATAGGAAGAAATCATAGAATCCGTAGAATCATAGAATACTGACAGTGCAGAAGGAGGCCATTTGTCTCATCATATCTGCTCCGACAATATCTCCGTAGACCTACGTATTTACCTTGCTAATTCCCTGACACTAAATGGCAATTTAACATGGCCAATCAACCTGACCTGCACATTTTTGCAGTGTGGAAGGAAACCAGAGCACCTGGAGAAAACTCACACAGACACAGGAGAACTTGCAAACTCCATGTAGACAGTGACTCAAGTCGGAAATTGAATCCCAGTCCATGGTGCTGTGAGGCAGCAGTGCTAACCACTGTGCCACTGTGCTGTGAGGGAAACAAGGATATTAGAGGAAATGGTGCAGAGAAAGAAGCAAAGACATTGCACGTCATTCTTTGGCTATCATTAGATAGACAAGAATGAAAGCAAGTCAGAACAGTCCCGTCCAGATGGAAGACTGTGGAGCAGTCTTGGAAATGAGAGAACATTCTTGTCCAGGAAGCAAAAGTGAAGACCTGTGAAATGATTTCACAAATGCAGATATAAGGAAAACAATTATTTTTGTGCAACAAGATTCGTAGGTTTCAGTGAATAGATTAAATCACCTCTTTGTAATCTCTGATCATAAAATTTGTGAAATGATTAGTTAAGCCACAGATAAAAAGTCTTATATTGAGAGATTATTATTGATGGGATTTTATGGAACACCATGTTATCTGGTTTGAGGGGCGGCCACTGCTGAGAATATGGCCAGAATCATAAGATGAGGAGAATCAGAAAAGCAGACTGAAGGCAAGTCTTGGAT
Organism: Sphyrna mokarran; assembly: GCA_024679065.1. Lineage (NCBI taxonomy): Eukaryota > Metazoa > Chordata > Chondrichthyes > Carcharhiniformes > Carcharhinidae > Sphyrna > Sphyrna mokarran. The sequence goes on from JAGIQG010000001.1 coordinate 152,088,140, forward strand.
ATTGGTCGGGACTGGCTGTTCGGTCTCAGCCAAGATACTGAGGGAGGAGTGAGTGGCCTGAGTTTGAGAGTCTGGAGGCAAGGTCAGAGGGAGGATATAACCTTGCTGTTAGTGAGAGTGGGAGTGGGGGGGAGGGAATGGGCATAGGAATCCCTCCCAAAGAAAGAACCCTCTTCCTTGTTCAACGTGGGTTCAGTCAGTAAAAGCTGCTTGGGCCTCCCTCTGCCATGGGTAAAATAATGACAGGGATGGGATGAGACACTTAAAAGTTGTCATTAATTGGCCATTCAGTGCTTCAGTGGGCCTAAAGGCGAGACAGGTCATTGTAGGTGTGAAGGCAGTTGCAGGTCATAAGCTGGATTTTATGAGCTCACCACCTTCAAACAAGCTGATGGATGGCTGTAAAAAACTGTTCTATGTTCCTGGAGAGGAATAGACTGTAAATGACTTTCCAAGGCATTGAAGAGCTCTTGAGAAGGCATGTTCACTGACCTTTCTGAATGTTGCTGTGGCTTACTGGAGGGCCTCTCTTACAAACCTATCATAAAGTGAAACCTTTTATTCCTTTTATAAACTACTTCCTTTCACTTCCTTTTCACTTTTTCTAAATCTCAGACAGTGAGCCCTGAATGGCGATGCAGAATGAATTGATATAGTAAGTGGCATAGTAACCATGTTCTGGACACAGGGAAATGGGTTAGAAATGTCAGTAGTCTGTGTTATAAATATCACCACTTTGAACTATGAATTATATTTGTGCACAGAATATGTTTCACTGCTCTGAAATATTACTTAAATAAAGTGATTTGACCTTCAAAAGCTAGGATCTCTAAAATGAATTTGCAATTTGGTACACACAGGGTTAAAATTGGTTATAGCTAGCTGCTTCTGCAAGCAAGGTATGGATGTATAAATTATGGTCCGGTGCACCAAATGTTTGATATACTTCTGTGGTTTGTTGCTGTTGACAAAGAGAAGTGTTGAGCTGTTTTTGTGATTCTATCAGGAAGCACCCGTGATAGCTTGCTGGCCAAAATGTTAATTCCAAATAGTCATAAATGTTTGAAAGCAGTTGAATCAGAGAAATTTACAACGCAGAAGGAGGCCATTTGGCAATCGAGCCTACACCAACAAAAATCTGATATGTGTAGTCATCCAGTGAAGGTGCCAAATTGTGGGGAAGATTAATTAGCAATATTAGGCAGGAACTGAAGAATGTAGATTGGGCACAGATGTTTATGGGCAAATCAACATTTGGCATGAAAGGCTTGCAAATGTAAGTTGAAAGGAATTCAGGACTGGCACATTCCTGTACGGATGAAGAGTAATATGGCAAGTTTCAGGAATCTTGGACAATGAGAGAAATTGTGAGCCTAGGGATAAAGTAAAAGGAAGCATTTGTCAAGACTAGGAGGTTGTGAACACACGAAGCAAGTGGAATATAAGGAAAATAGAAAATTTAGCAAGGAATCAAGAAGGCTAAAAGGAGTCATGAAAAGTCATTGGTCAGCAGTATTAAGGAAAATCCCAAAGCTTTTTATATGAAGAACACAAAGGTAGAGGATTGGCCCACTCAAGAACAGGGGAGGGAATCTATGCATGAAGCCAGAGGAACTGGGCAAGGTATTAAGTAAGTAGTTTGCATTTGTATTCACCAAAGAGAAGGACTTGCTGGATGATGAGTCTGGAGAAGGGTGTGTAGACAGTTTGAGTCATGTTGAGATCAAAAAGAAGAGGTATGGAGATCTTGAGAAATACTAAAGTGGACAAGTCCCAGGGCTTGATAGTATACACCAGAATGTCAAGAAAGGCAAGGGATAAAATTGCTGGGGCCTTGAGAGAAATCTTTGTATCCCCACTGGCTATGGGGGAGGTCCCAAAGGATTGGGGAATAACCAATCTTGTTCCTTTGTTTAAGAAGGTAATTAGGATAATCCAGGTAATTGCAGGCTGTTGAGTCTTATGTCAGTGGTAGGGAAATTATTGGAGAGGATTCTTTGAGGCAGGATTTATTCCCATAAATGGATGTATTAGTGAGAGCAACATGGTTTTGTGAAAGGGAGATCATGTCTCACTAACTTGATTGAATTTTTCGAGGAAGTAATGAATATGATTGAGGGTAAGACAATGGATGTTGGTACATGGACTTCTGTAAGGTCTTTGATAAAGTCACTCAAGGCAGGTTGGTGCAGAAGGTAAAGTCGCATGGGATGAGGTGAGCTGGCAAGGTGGATACAGAAGTGGCTCAGTCATAGAAGACAGAGGATAGCAGTGGAAATGTGTGTTTCTGAATGGATGGCTGTGACAAATGGTGTTCCTCAGGGATCAGTATTGGGGCTTTTGCTGCTTGTAATATATATAAATGATTTGGGTAAAAATGTAACTGGTTTGATTAGTAAGTTTGTGAATGACACAAAGCTTGCGGAATGCAATGAGGGCTGTCAGAGGATATAGCAAGATATAGATTGGTTGAAGTCTTGGGTGGAGAGATGTTAGATGGAGATTAATGTGGACAAATGTGAGGTAATGCATTTTGGAAGCTCTAATAAAGATAGGGAGTATACAATAAATGGCAGACTCCTTAAGAGTATTGATAGGCAGAGGGATCTATTTGTACAGGTACTCAGGTCACTGAAAGTGGCAACAGAGGTGGAGAAGGTAATCAAGAAGGCATACAGCATGCTTACCTTTATCAGTTGGGTCATTGAGTTTAAAAATTAGCAAGTCACATTGCAGCTTTATAGAACCTTAGTTAGGCTGTACTTGGAATATAATGTTCAATTCTGGTTGCCACACTGTCAGAAAGATATGGAGACTTTGGAGAAGGTACACAAAAGATTTACTAGGATATTTCTGGTATGGAGGGCATTAGCTATGAGAAAAGGTTGGAAAAACTTGGTTTGTTCTCATTGAAACAACGAAGTTGAGGAGTGACCTGATAGAAGTTTACAAGATTATGACGGAGATGGACAGAATGGATATTCAGAAGCTTTTTCTTCCTGCGGTGGGGGGCACGAGGGGTAGGAATAAGTTTAAATGTGAAGGGAAAGGTTTAAAGGAAAGTATGAGGCAATTTTTTTACACAGTAGGTCGTGGGTGCCTGGAACTCACTGCCGAGGGAGGTAGTGGAAGCAGATACGATAGTGACTTTTAAGGGACATCAGGACAAATACATGAATAGAATGGGAATAGAGGGATATGGCCCTCAGAAGAGTAGGAGGTCTTAGTTCAGTTGAGCAGTATGGTTGGTGCAGGCTTGGAGGGTCTAAGGTCCTGTTCTTGTGCTGTAATTTTCTTTGTTCTTTCTTCTAATCCCACCGAAGCCCTATCCCCAGAATCTTATTTATTTACCCTGCTAATCCCCTGAAACCAAGAAACAATTTAGCTTGGCCAATCAATCTATCCTGCACATCTTTGGAATGTGGGAGGAAATCCGGGCACCTGGAGGAAACCCAAACAGGCACAGAGAGAATGTACAATCTCTACACAGTCGATAACTCAAGGCTGGAATGGAACCCTGACACTGAGGCAACGGTGTGAAACACTGTGCCATGCACAGTGCAGCTAGGAGAGTAGACAATCTTAAGCCACCAGTGGAACATTGCTTCTGTTGCAGGATTTCATCAAATTATTTAGCAAGAGTACTTTCAGGGTCAAATGTTGTGTTGGGCTGTGTCACGTGAGAGACACCTTTGTTGCTCAGATAATTGAGGAGAATGCAGTTTGCAATCAAGATAAATTTATTGTTTGTTTACTGTTATATTTTGACTGAGTTTGTATGTTTGTTTGTGGTCTGAGTGATGGTTGGAGTGGGTATTCTTCTGTCTTCCATAGGCAGAAATGCTGGCGCATGATATATCCCAGTAATTTGGACTACAGTGAAATGGTGTGCAGTTGTTATGTTACTTGACTAGTAACTCAGAGAACATGAGTTCAAATCCCACCAAGCCTATTTGAGAATTTGAATTCAGTTTTTTCAAAGAACTAACATAAGCAAAAGAGTCTATGCAAGTAATATTAAAGAAAATAGTATTGGATTGTCATTAAGAACTCAACAAATTCACTGTTGTTGCTTAGGGAAGTCGACTTAACTCCCATATTTGATTTGGGCTATCTGTGACTCCAGTGTCACTTCTCATACCCTCTGAGGTATTGTGGCTGTTGTATAAAACCACTATCAGTGATTCACAAATAAATCCACTACCAATTTCTCAGGGTACTAAGGATAATTAAAAAAAATGCTGCATTAGCTAGTAATGCCCATATCTTAAGAATGAACTAAATAAAATACAGTCACATGATATTATAGACCTTGAATTTTTCTGCACTTACCAGGACAAATGTGTGAATACTAAATTTCAAAGGTCACAACAATTTTTGCTCCAGGTAAAATGAATGCAAGTTGACTCTGGACAGTGCTTTGCTCTGAAGAAAGCAACAGGGAACTACAGATTTCCCAATGCCTGGGTCATTCAAAAAACAGGCAAGGCTTGAACATATTCCTTTTATTTCCAGAGAATAGGTCCCTGGGAATTAATATAGTTTGCTGTTAGCAAGTTACTTATGAACCAGTTTGATTGATGATCTTAAATTTGTTATTGGTGTAGTTATTAGCACACTCATAAGAGTTCAGCAAATGCTGCCCGATCACAAAATCACATCTGAGTCATAGAATCCCTGCAGTGCAGAAGGAGGTAATTTGACTCACCAGGCCTGCATCAACAAGAATCCCACCCAGGTCCCATTCCCGTAAACCCACATACTTACCCTGCTCATCCCCCTGACATTAAAGGGCAATTTAGCATGGCCTATCCACCTAGCCTGCATATCTTTGCACTATGGGAGAAAACTGGAGTTCCCAGAGGAAACCCATGTCGATACAGAGAGAATATGCAAACTCCACACTGACAGTGAACCAAGGCTTTAATTGAACCTGGGTCCCTGGTGCTGTGAGGCAGCAGTGCTAATCACTGTGCCACCAAGCTGCCCATCCTAATAGCCAGTGTTTTGTTCTGGGTGCTGGCATGATGCCAAGTATATAGGCCATACATCCCAGTGACTGTCTGATCATAATCATACAGATCGTACTCAATCAACCCACGCTTGCAAAAATGAAATAAAATGCCTACTGTTAAATATGATTATGGAGGGAAAATGCAACCACAGATATTACTAAACATCAGGAGAATGCATGCTTAAGCTGAAATATAAGGTGATGTAAGTGGATAATTTGAAGAAGATGTCATTGGAGTCACCAAATGATCAGTTCATCTCTTTCCAAGATGTATATATATTCTTGTAGAACATGTTTAAAAATTTGACTGCTGAAACCTTCAGCATAGAAATTTCATCTTTTATGACCTACCTTTTCTTATAATTTTTTTGAATTATCCAGTAATGCGATCAAAGCAATTTGATTTAAGCAGTAGGAGGTATTTTTGAATGATTTTAATTTAAATTAGCAGATTATTCAAATTGAGCACGAAAAGATACATGTATGTTGTGGACAAGAGCATCCCATGTGCAAAGGGATAAACTTTGAAGAAAGACTAGCGAAGCTTTAGCATTATAATCTAGAATGAAAATTGTCGATGATGCAGAGAAGCAAATTATATACATTATAACATGAAGTATTAAATGATATAAATAAGGTAAAAAGGAAAATAGTAGGAGAAATAATTGAAATCCAGTGCAAAATAAATTTTAAATACCCATCTGAAAGAATTACTCCATAAACTCAGATGTTTGGAATATAGTCATCTGGCAATGAACATAATAAAGGTACTCATGGAGTTGTTCAAAAAATATTAGATATTATGATTAGAGAGAGACCATGGGATACTGAAGAGCTTTTCTCTTTTCTTTTCCCTTTTCTTTTCCCTTTTCTCAAGTCTGAACTTGCCTCAGTTCTATGTAATATAATGCCCCAATCTTCTGATTAGCGTAGGAACTGCTTTGTCAAACATTGAAAACAAAAACTATCCACTCATCTGCATAAATTTAAAATGCCAATTAAGCCAATTTAAAATGAACAGACTTCCAATCCATGATGCAGTAGTTCTACCTCAGTGAAAAAACCCATGCAGAGAGCAGCAAAGAGAATCAGTGCACAAGCCACATCCCTTTTTTTTTGACAGCACCGACTTCTGAAAGGTAAAACTTAAAAAATCTAGTGTGAATTTTAGTGAACGCTTGAGTAGATGAATAAGTGAATTGGAAGGTGGATGAAGTAGTGAGTAAGCAGCATAGGGTTTGATAAGTGGGTAAGGTGTGAGGTCCATGAGATTATGGGTGGGTACAGTGATAGGTTGCCAGGATAGCAGATGGAGAGTGTGACAAGTGGGTGAGATGGTAGGTGGTTAAGGTGGCAAGTGAGAAGAATGACATTGTAATAGATTGATAAGTGTAGAGGTTGAAAGGGGTAATGTCAGGAGGAAATGTCAGGTTGAGCGATGGATGGGTCTGATTGGGGGATGGTTGGATCTTGGAAGCTAGTTAGATTTGATGTAGAAATAATCAGGTGAGGTTGGGAAGGGTAGTCAGACAATCAGGGGTCCGTGTGGTTGGGAGGAGTGGTCAAGCTGGCAGGGATAGTCGGATGAGCGAGTCAGGAGTGCCAGTTAGGAATTAGACTGTGAATTTTCAGTCTAACATTTCCTTTGTAACTAACCAGTAAGACTGTCAGAACTGTTCAAAGTGTCTGAGTGGAATTTCTCACCTGAGACTTAGTGGTGGGGATGCGAATGTGGAATATTTTCTGCTGCGGAGGCCAGCAGGAAATTACACCATATTTTTTAGCCCTGACTTCATTAATTATGCAATTAATATGTTCTGTGGCAAGGCAGCCCGATGGCGTGCTGTCTGCCATTGTATCTGGTGCCATATTGTCACAGTGATGGTAAAAAAATTATTGAATTATTCTGTAAAATATTGAACTTTAAATGGGCATAAGCCAAAGTTGGCTGAGGATGTAAATTCCATCATTGGCTGAGTTGCTGTTAGGTGATGCTAAAAGGGAGAAAGGCAATGAAATCACACCCTGTTTCCAGACAAGGATATATTAAAAGCACAAAAACCATCCAGAAACTAATTGTCATCTCTTGTAGAGACAAAGAGAGGCAATGGGAGATAAGTGTATTCTCAGTGAGGATGATCCTGTGAGCAATGTCCCAGATGGATTTGTGGGTTTCGCCTGCCAGGAGTATACAAAGAGTGGGATAAAAGCCAGCTGCAAAGTTTGGTCAGGTGTCACCTAGTGCTAGGTGCGTCAGTACATGCGACACAAGAGAAAAGACAGCAACAGACCCTTGCAAAATTTATAGATAACTCTCTCTCTCTGACTGTTGAATCAAGCCAAGTCAGCGAAGCCTCAGCTGAGAAGGGAACAGGGCAGCTTCTCAGCCAAACTGCAAGACATTGGAATCTCCAAACCGAGTATTCAGTTGTTGAAGTCTGCACCATTCAAATCATGAATCATGACATTTCATCATCTACCCATTTATGGATGGGTCAACTGCTGTTTGTATACTTCCTTTTTAAGTTATACACTTTGGACTAAATTCTCATTTCTAATCTGTACGGACATACATGCATGTATTTTCTTGTATTTAATAATTAATAAACTCACTCTACCTTTAACTCAATAAAGTGTTGTTGGATTGGTTCCTTTTAAAACAGAAAAGAGAGGGATCCTCTTTTTTAATATTAATTTTGTTCAACCAACCAAGGGTATTGGGAAGGGAAGCCAGCACATCCCTCTTCACCTGGGACGACATAATTTGGGGGCATTCCAGTTAGGAACTAACAAAATGAGAGATCTTGTCCAGAATTTTAAAAGAATATGGCTTGTGCTGCAATAAATCCCACAGAGAGGACAGAGGATCGTGACAAATTATGAGACCTTGCTGAGGTTAACACCTTGCCTGGGGACCTGGAGTAACAATATTGAAAGGTGCCCAACATCAGCGACTCACTCTTAAAGAAAATGGACCTCCTGAAAATGGAGATGGATATCCAGGAGCAATCCAAGATTGAATGATGGACCTCTTCAATGACTCTGAATCTGGCTATCCATCTGTAGATTCCACCTCCTGCCCCCTCACTCTCAGCAATCCACAGTGGTGGTGTTCGGGGATCCAGGTTGTTGGTAGCTTCCATTCCAAACTTTGGAGGAAGCCCCATGCATTGTTCAGATGAGTCCCGATATGCCATGTTGTTCTGGATGTGTTTGGCACCAGTGTGTTTTCCCATTGGCTTCGCGTACAATCAGGCACGTGTGGAAGAGTCTGGTTTGGCCTTCATCTGAATCCATTATTGGGATGCAAATCAGTTGTATGCCTATCACCATTGATTTTCCCAAACTTCCACATTGGTTACCAGCAGGAAATACTGCTGGAAATTCACACTGTCGTGAAAACAATTTTTGCACTCCCACCAAATTCTTTTCCCTTGCCCTCCATTGACTCACCAGCAGAGCCATGGAGTTTCTGTTGTCTAACTCTAGCTCAGAGTTGGAATAATTTTTGGAGAGTCCTAAGTAGCAGGGTAATTGCCCTTCAGAAGTTCTTAGGCAATTCTTATGGAGTCAGCGCATTAGGACATTGAGTTCTGACATGGAATTTTAGATTATATGTCTGATCATGACAATCTGGAGAAGAGAATTTAGCCAATTTATTTTTCATGTTCTATTTTGCTTCTCTTCATCAGTGAGCGGAGCTATAGAGCTGGATTTGTTTACAGTAAAAAGAAGGTCTTTTGGCCTATCATGTTTGTGCTAGCTCTTTGCTAGAATAATCCTAAAGTAATTTCACAACTGAACTCTCTTCAGTTTCAGATTCTAACTCAGATTCCCTCTTGCGCAGCTTTATTCTTTGCTATCCATTGTTACATTTTCTCCCCAGTTTCCTTTCCCCCATTGTTGAAGTACCCTAACAGTAACTACATGTTAACTCCCCATAGAAGTTGAAGTTACCTATTTAAAGCACATTGGTCATTCGTGGTTCAACTTTTTCTGTACTTTTACAGTATTTCTAATAAAACTGTGCGATCATTTGATTTCCTTGATTCTTCTGTTATGCAGACTGCTCAGTTGGACTGTGCTGTTTTGCTTAGCTATTATAACTCTGCTCTGAGCTAACGACTATGTTCTGTGTTAAATCCGTTGTACTGAGGCTTATCCTCAATAACTATTACACAGTCATGCATCAGGAACACAGCTCTTTATTTAGTCTGCTTGCTCCATATTCCAAATGTTGACTGCCCACACTGGGTGGTTCCTAATAGTTCACCCTGCAACTGAGGTCACACATGACCTGTACCCTTCAAGGGGCTATGTCCTTTACGTAACACTTTGCACAGTTGTTTTGTAAACTATACCATACTGAGCTAAATCAATTATTTTCCACTAGCTTCTGGGCTTGGCTGTGATCTCCACGTTTGCTGCCACTGCCTCTGTTCTAGTACCTGCTCTGTTTCTACAAGTACAATTTTCTCCTCTGCAGGAAAGTTTTCATTCAATGCTGAGCAAACTTTAACCTTAGTGACTCTCATCCTCACAGCTGAATGATCTCTGCCTTGATTCTCACAGTGGCTAAGGAGTTTCAATCCGTCTTCAAAATCCCCTTAACATCCTTTGCTGGGTTGGATTGGATTGAATCTTCAAGTTCCTGCTGCTCCCGATTTGGTATTCTTCTCACTTTCCTGAAACTGTTGCTCCATGTAATAGCACAGGGGCAGCAATAATTCAGCTTCTCAAGGCTGATGTATACTTCATCTCCATTTACCTGCCACAGCTCAATGCCAATCTAACAAAATCTCAGTGATTTCAGATTGAAAATTATTAATTTAAGCTTACAGCCATTGTTTTTGCAGGAGAGAGTCCCACATTTCTACCAGCCTCTGCATGAAGAAATGTTTCCTAACTTCTTTCCTGAATGGCCAAGCTCTGATTTTAAGGCTACATCTCTTTGTCATAGACTTTCCTACCAGTCAAAGAAGTTTATTGCTACTTACCCTATCAATTCCTTTCAGTTCTACTAATCTCAATCACAATATACATCAGTGCATTAGATGTGGGGACCAAATGTAATATTTCCGAGTTTGCAGATGATAAAAAAAACTAGGCAAGGATGCACTTTGTCTGGAAGATGTAAAATAGCTGCAGAATGATTTGGACCAACTCAAGTGAGTGAACAATTATGTGGCAGATGGAATATAATATGGATATATGTGAGATATTGTACTTTGGTAAAAGAAACAAATGTTCAGAATACTTCCTAAATGGTAAGAAATTAGAAGGTTCAAAAGTGCAAAGGGATCTGAGTGTCCTTGTCCATAAGTCACTGAATGCTAGCATGCAGGTGCAGCAAGCTATTAGGGAAGGCGAATGGAATGTTAAACTTTATCATGAGAGGATTTGAGTACAGAAATAGTGACATTTTGCTTAAATCATATAGAAGTTTGGTTGAATCACACCTAGAGTAGTATGCAGTTTTATCCCCTTACCTCAGAAAGGATATTATTGCCATTGAGGAAACTTAGCAGAAATTCACCAGGCTTATTTCGGAGATGGCGGGGCTGTCGTATGAAGACTGATTGGGCAAACTGAACCCGCTTTCTTGAGAGTTTCAAAGAACGAGAGCTGATCTCGTTCAAACCTACAAAATACTTAAAGGAGTAGATAGAGTTGATCCAGGCAAGATGTTTCCCTTGGTCAGGGAGTCCAGACCAGGGGACACAATTTCAAAATAAGGAGGAAGCCACTTTTAGCTGAGAGCAGGAAAAATGTATTTTTGTTGTGAAGCCTTAGAATTCTCTACCGGAGAGGGCTGTGGAAGCTCAGTTAGTTAATATGTTTAAGACAGAGATTCATGGATTTCAGTTTGACAGAAATGTAAAGGGCTATGAGGATATTGTGTTATATGATGATTATTGTCTATAAAAGTCACAGAGTTGTCTGATCAGCCATGATTGTATTGAATATTTGAGCAGGCTTGTTGAACTGAATGGCTGAATCCTATTTCTTAAGTTCCTAAATCAATCCTCAACCTTTTTAATTCCACGGACTAGTTCCCACATCTGCAAGGACACTATGAATGTCCTTTTTTAATACTCGCTCAGCCACTTATTCCAAAATTCTGTTGTTGTTATCCAATTACATACCAAATCCTGCTCAACCTTTATTCCTTTCCCTACTGACCTAGATTAGCACCTGATCACCTGACACTTCCTATTTAAAATTATCACCTTTATATTTAAATTTAATCAGAGCTTTGCCATCTGTAAACTGCTCAAGTTTGACAAATTCCCCACACCCAGAACTCTCCATTTCTCTGATTCTGGTCTTTTGAGTATCCTCTATCCTTTCACCCTACTATTATTCCATTGCCTTCAGTCAGCCGGGCCTTGTGCTCCATAATACCATCCCTTAAGCCACTTTATCTCATCTCTTTTAAGATCCTTCTGAAAATGAATCTTGGCAACACTCGTTTGGCTTGGGCTCCATTTTAATTTGATTATGCCTCAGTGAAGAGTATTGTGCTTTTTTTCACAGTTAAGTGCATTATATAAATGCAGGTTCTTTTATTACTGTATCACCTCCTTCAGATATTTGCATATTTTTCCCTTCAAAGATTTAATGAATTCTCTCTCATGTTCCCCAAGGCAAATATTTACAGGTTCCAATAGTATTTGCAGGAGTCCAATATTTACAGGTGGGCAGTGAGGGTGCAGAGGAAGCCAAAAGGGGCTGAAGAACCCAGCAAGGGCCTGGAGATATTTGGCTGCGTCTCATTATAACTTTTTAATTCTATTTCAAATCCATTAGTTGACAACAACTAGTGGAAACTCTTGGGGATGGTCCCTGGCAGCTGGGAACATAGAGCAGCCTTCAGATTGGATGTTGGAAGAAGAGACTGGAGAAGATTGACCATTGTTATAGGAAGGTGGCATGCTGCACTTTGCGCTTGAGGTTGTGGGGAGTGGGTCACATCACTACTGGGGAAGTGAGATCAGCATGAGGGAGGCCCAAGCCCTCCTGGGGGGATTAGGGTGAGATAGGGTTCTATCATCTGGGGATAGAAGCCCTCAAGGAGTTTGTTTATTCACTACAAGTTGACTTACATTAACGCTGCAATAAGCTTACTGTGAAAATCCTCTAGTCGCCACATTCTGGTGCCTATTCGGATACACTGAATTTAGCATGGCCAATGCACCTAAATAGCATGTCTTTTGGACTCTGGGAGGAAACTGGAGGAAACCCTTGCAGACGCGGGGTGAACATGCAGACTCTGCGCAGTCGCCCAAGCCAGGAATTGAACCTTGGTTATCTGGCGTGCTGTGATGTAGCAGTGCAAATCACTGTGCCACCATGCCACATAGGTTTATTGTCTTTGAGCTGAACTCCTCAGTCTGATGATGCAGCGAGCTGTAATTTATGAATTTTGAAGTTGCTGCCCAGCATGCAGCATCCCCTAACTTTGAAGAAATATATCAACAACTTGAATACAAATTCATATGGAAGTTTCAGAGTATTATGGAATTTGCCCTGTAGTGTGTGTGGGACTGTTTCCAGAGCACTGGGAATTATAAGCAATAATGCAAAAGTATTCTTTGAAGTGCTTCTGATATATATAAATAAACCATTAGTTGGAAGGTGCTTTTACATTATCCATTTGTTCTTTTCTTTAGGGAGAATAGTCTGCCTCACTAATTGCCGTCCCCCTTTTATTTTTTATTCACACTGAGTTCCATTGTGTAATTTGGAGGTGCTATGTTACTAAGAGTGGAGAAGGATCATGTCTGAAAACAACTTCCTTATATAAGCTAAACATACCCATGTGTATATAGCATTGTCAGTTTGCCAAACATTTTATATCTTTGAGTATGGTGGGGCCAGGTGATAGACTAGAATTATAAGTGCGTAGTTACCTCCGCTCCTGTGATAGAAAAGCACTTAGGCCAGAATTTTCCAGCCATTCATGCTGGTGGGATCTTTCTGTCCTGCCAAAGGTGTACTCCTGCCACAGGTTTCCCAGCAGGAGGAGTGCATTCAATGGGAAACCCTGTTGAAACCCTGTCAACAACAGCAAGATCAGAAGATGCCTGAAATCAAATTCCACCACTATGGTGGGTTATGAACCCAGATCTCCAAAACAGTATCCTTGTTCTCTGGATTATCAGTCCAGTGACAATATTACTATGTCATCATCTCTCCTGTTGACCCCTGTTCTGCTATTAAAACATTCTGCACCTTCTCTTTATACCGTAAGAAGTCTCTCAATACCAGGTTAAAGTCCAAGAGGTTTATTTGGTAGCAAATGTCAGTAGCTTTTGAAGTGCTGCTCCTTTGTCAGGTGAGTGGGAAATCTGTTCACGAACAGGGCATATAAAGACACAAACTCAATTTACAGAGTAATGATTAGAATGCAAGTCTTTACAGCTAATCAAGTCTTAAAGGGACAACAGTGTGAGTGGGGTGAACATTAAGCACAGATTATAGGGATGTGTATTGTCTCCAGACAGGACAGTTCACTATCAGTTGTCTACCAGTCACTGCTCAGCGACTCTACATTGTCTTGTTGACAATGTAGAGTTGCTGAGCAGAGACTGATAGCCAAGTTCTGCATACATGAGGACGGCCTCAACTGGGATTTTGGGTTTATGTCATGCTATTTGTAACCCCATGACTTGCAAAATCTCACTAACTGTGAACAGATCTCCCACTCACCTGATGAAGGAACAGCACTCTGAAAGCTAGTGGTGTTTGCTATCAAATAAACCTGTTGGACTTTAAACTAGTGTTGTGAGACTTCTTACCATGTTTACCCCGGTCCAATGCCAGCATCTCCACATCATGACTACCTTCTCGTTATGCCATTAATAGCATTTTCTTTAGTCTTTGACTTTATCATTAACTCTCCCTTTGTCTTGTATCTTTATCAATCTCTTTAAGCTCCCACCTATCCCTGACCTTCTATTTTGCTCCTTCTCCATAGACTCTCCCACCACATAATTCATCACGTGTTTTCCCTCTCTTCAGCTCTGAAAAAGAGTCATCTAGAAACATTAACTCTGTTTCTCTCTTCACAGATGCTGCCAGCCTTAATGAGTCTTTCCAGGATTCTTTGTTTTTATTTCTGAATTGAGCTGTTGTGCTCAATTCTGTGTTGACTAAGCTGCAGTTACACTTGACAGTGTTGGTATTCACGAAGGATAGGGGCTTGTTGACGGCTTCTGTCTCTGAGGGAGCTGTGGACCAGTTGAGGGAAATATCCATACCGAGGGAGAAAGTGTTAGAGCTTCGAGGTAGCATTAAAACTGATAAATCTCTGGGCCTGATGGCATTTATCCCAGGCTGCTTAGGGAGGTGCGAGGTGAAATTGCTGGGCTTCTGACCCAAATCTTTGTCTCTTCTTTGGACTCAGAGGACTGCAGAATAGCTAATGTTGTACCGTTGTTTAAAAAGGATAGTAGGGATATAGGCACGTAGAGCATTGCAATCTGATTAGGGATACGCAGCATGGCTTTGTTAAGGGGAGCCGTGCCTTACAAACTTGGTAGAATTTTTTGAGGAGGTGGCAAAAATGGTCGACAAAGAGTGAGCCGTTGATGTCGTCTATATGGATTTCAGTAAGGCGTTTGACAAAGTCCCTCATGGGAGGTTAGTTGAGAAGGTCAAGGCTCATGGGATACAAGGACAGGTAGCTAGATGGATAAGTAACTGGCTTGGTAATAGGAGACAGACAGTAATAGTGGAAGGATGTTTTTCTAGCTGGAGGTCGGTCACTAGTGGTGTGCCACAGGGCTCGGTACTGGGACCTCCTATTTGTAATATATATAAATGGCTTGGAAGAGGGAGTAAGTGGAGTGATCAGCAAGTTTGCAGACGATACAAAGATGGCTGGACTTGTGGATAGTGAGCAGCATTGTCAGGTGATGCAGCAGGACATAGGCTGGTAGTTTGGGCAGATAGATGGCAGATGGAATTCAATTCTGATAAATGTGAGGTGATGCATTTTGGGAGAAAGAATGCAGTGGGGAGATATATGATAAAGGGTAGATCTATTAAGAATATAGAAATGCAGAGGGACCTGGGGAGCTGCAGGTGCATAAGTCTCTGAAGGTGGCAGAGCAGGTGGAGAAGGTTGTGAAGAAAGCATATGGTATGCTCGCCTTTATAGGAAGGGGCATAGAGTACAAGAGCTGGCCTTTAATGTTGCAGTTGTATAAAACGTTGGTTAGACCTCATTTGGAATACTGCGTCCAGTTCTGGTCGCCTTACTACCGGAAGGACGTGGAGAGTCTGGAGAGAGTGCAGAGGAGGTTTACCAGGATGCTGCCTGGTATGGAAGGTCTGAGTTACGAGGAGAGGTTAGGCAAATTTGGACTGTTTTCCTTAGAAAGACGTAGACTTAGAGGAGATCTAATAGAGGTGTACAAGATTATGAGGGATATAGATAGAGTAAACAGGGTTAAGCTTTTTCCTAGGATGGACTCGAATAGCACGAGGGGTCACGGGCTTAGGGTGAGGGGGGTAAGGTATAATTTGGATGCTAGAGGGAGTTTTTTCACACAGAGGGCGGTGGGGGTATGGAATGCACTGCCAAGTAAAGTGGTGGAGGCAGGTACTTTGGAGTTATTTAAGAAATACTTAGATGGGCACATGAACAGAATGAGAATGGAGGGGTATAGAAAACTGATTTAAAAAGGGGTCATAACCCTTGGGAGTCTCTGGGAAGTGTGTAAATAGATGATATTGATGTACTTATTTTTATCTTACAGGTGCTTTGGTCCACCTTGTTATCTAACAAGGGGCATACACACGATGGGTCGTGAGAGGGCTGCTCTTGGATTTTTTCAAGAGTATCCTAGTGCTTTACGTCGTTAGTGTGCGCTTGACCTGGACCATTTGATGGGCAACATGACAGCTCAGTGACTATCGCTGTGCTGTGCAGATACATGGATTTGTGCCTGTGTCTGTGAGAGTTTGTGCATTCTCCCCGTGCTTGCGTGGGTTTTCTCTGTGTGCTCCGGTTTCCTCCCACATCCCAAAGATGTGCTCTTAGGCTAATTGGCAAAACAAATTCTCCCTAAATTGTCTCAAATTTGGTTTTTAATCCATAGATCTATAAACATAGACAAGGATCACGGGTAGAGGCAGGAACATCGGGGTGGCGGCGCGGGCTCATTGGGCCGAAGGGCCTGTTTCCCGTGCTATTTTGTTTTTTGTTCTTTGAGTGCAGACACGTGTAGAGGGAAGCAGTGACAGGTTGGGCTTTTTGTGCATTTGTGACGGGGATCTGAGGCAGCAGAGCAAAGGCTCCAAGGGATCTGCAATGTTTGGACTACTTATAATGTCCTAAAAGAAGATGTGTGGTTTGCATAGGGAGATTCAAACTAACAACATCAGCTTTATTCTAGCAGCCTTTGCCCTTCCAGCCAGGGGAGCAATGCCAAAATTATAGCCTCTGCAATACCCTGATGACATCACCATAAATCATGTGATCAGCTCTTAAAGCAATCATGCAATTGGTTAAATATAGAACATAACTTCATAAGGGTCTTATTAGGCTGACCCATCTTTCATTGGGCATTCACATGTGAGACAGTAAGAAGAGAAAAACATATGAAGGCCAATACCTGCACTTGGAGCTGCAACCAATACTTCACAGCAAACTCAATGTCTACCACCACCAATTGCAAGCAACTTCACTATTTTCAAGAAAGTTGGTGGCCAAAAAGAACCCATCATTGGGCCTGTTCCAGACTTGAGTTACTTCCACTTCTGGATTGGACTTGCCTTATTGGGTGGCAGGCTGGCTGTCGGCCAGTTAAGGCCCAGGTTTTGCAAATTTGCATTTCACATCAGGGTGGAGAGATAGTGGAAATGCAATGTGGTATCAATCCCCTCCTGATTCCAAAGCTCAAGGAGTTATATTACCAAATTATGATAAACAATTATTTCCTTTGTAATGCAAACCATTGAGCTTGTAAGGCACACATTGCATTCAGTTTTCTCCTTATAGACTTACATGGACAGCAGCCAAAATTTAATGTTTAAACAGCTAGTCTGTCATTTAAGACATAAGCATTATGTCTACTCAGTAGCTCTTGTGTGCTGCCAAATACTGTTGTAAAATAATTGGGATTGACATTAACTTGGCACAATGTGAATGGCAGAGTCCAGCAGTGTTAAAGAATGTCTGCAGTTCAATGTCTTTGTTGCATAAAAAAAAGGCAAGTTGGGAGGCTCATGTTCTTGGTCAAATAACCTTTACAAATTGCACAATATTGTCAAGTTCTCCATAGTTGCCATGCTCTAAGTTGATTAGCAGTGGAATGGTTTACGACTTCAGAAATATGTTACTTTTCTAACCTTCATTATTATTATTGTCCTAAAATATCCCTTGTTGAGAATTAGCAAAATGTGTGTGTTGGCACTTAATGAGTTTGAATAATTGTTAAAGGAGCGATTCAAGAAGCAGTTTAATGAATGAGAGTGCAGCACTCTGGTGGTAGAGCAGTTCAGTATTCTTCATGTTAGAATTTTTTTTAGCAACAATGCACTCTAACATCAAACACACACTTTGGGGGATTTTTTTGCCAGTGTTCACCCTGGACATGAGAATTCTGATGTCGAGATCACGTTCTCAGGTAGTCTCTGCCTCTCATCTAAATTTATTTTAATAAATTAACATATTGGTAAATGGATTCCCCACCTTATGTTGCCCCCAGGTAAAAAAAACTCTCCCCTTGCCGATGTGATGCCACATCAGCGAGGTTTAAAACAGGTATTGAAAACGCAGTAGTTGAGGGGAACACATGGGCAACACTCCCCCTGCCATTGCCCCTGGCTATGCCAACTTGGCAGTGCACTCTGGCAGTTCCAACCACGGGGGCAGTGCCAGGTGCAGGGCCTCTGGGGAGCCTCAGAGGGAATGTTCCCCTTATGTGGCGGGGGGGGGGTAAATTGCCCTGGTGCCTGTGGCAGGTGAGGAGGAAGTTTGCCCTAATGCTTGTAAAGACGATGGGAGGATTGCACCAGTGCTAGTGGTAGTGGTGAGGGTTGCAATGGTGCTTGTAATGGTTGGGTGTGGTTAACCCAGTTCTTTTGGAAAGGGGGAGATGCCCTAGTGTTTGTGGAGGGTATGGGGGTCATGGGGGTGAGTGGGAGAGGTCCCCAATGGTCCGTGGAGAAGGGTGTGGGATGGGGGAGTATTGTTTTATGTCAGAGATCGCTGCCTCTATCAGACCCTGCCCCGACAGTGTCATGGAATGTGTACAAAACACTAGCAAATCTGGAGAGAAAACTCAGCTCTACAGTTGGAGAGCTGCATGCTGGGTTTTGTTTTGCCCCCCTAGTACCCTGGGTATAGAATGCAAAATTCCACCCTTTGGGTGAGATCTTGTTGAGTTGTTGGGGGTCTTGTCTGCCAGTTTCTTTTCAGGGAGGCCCATTGAACTGTGTGCAAATCAAACAGTGGCATGGCAAGTGGCAGACCTTCCCTGGAATCAAAAATCTGGGCAGGAGTCTCCCTGATCGACAGCTGCTGGTTGCTTAGAGATCAGCAACTCTTAAACTCAGCTGCACACACTGGATGCCATAGCTGCTGTTTGGAAGACAGCAGAAAATACTACCAATAGCTGACACCGTGATTTTATGACCTATAAAAGTTACTTCTGTTGAAAATGACAAATCATTTTCAAGTACCGTAATGTGAAAATGTATATTGATATACAAGTTTTAGTTCTGTGTTATCCCTGTATTTATGGCCAGAATATTGTTTATTTATGTGAAGAAATATTTGGAGCCCTTGTCTCATCTGATTCCCATGCATTGTAACAAGTTATGTGAATCAGCAATTGGAATGAACTAGATATTCCAGACTTTATTAACTAATTACAACAGGAAACATACAACAGCTCAGATTTTTGCAGCGAAAATAACGGTGAGGCTATTTGAAGTAAATTGGGCACCATTGACTTGTCTCTGCACGTGTACGATTAAACATGGAAATTGGGAAGTTGCTGTCAGTGTTGCTTTGCTCCTCCATAAGCTTTGCTGCAACAGTAATTTATCGGGAGTTCCAGTTCGAAATGCATGCGGGAAATTTTGGTACTTCTCCACAAGATGCACACCAAAAGCATTAGAAACAAATCATGACCATTTACTTAAGTGTAAGTGAGTTTTCAATTCTTAATCCCTATCAAATAACTTCTACGACATTGATTATGTACTTTTACAAATGTGGTGTCTCATTCCTTCATCATTTTTATTGCTAGAATTTTTAAAGAAGTGAACTATTTCTCTCTCTCTCTCAATTTCTTACTTCATTCTCCCTGTCTATTTTGTTTTCTGCACATAATTTTGAACTAAATTATATATTAGACCCTGACTGCCTCAGGAAGAGTTTAACAATCTTATTAGGTGATGAGACATGCAGTTGGTTGCCCTTTTCAGGCAAATCCTGATTCACTGCAGAGTGATGCATTGTATCTGTTGAGAATTAACCAGACAATGCATGATGAGTACTCAAATCTTTTGAGCTTTTATTTGGAGAACAGACATAATATTCTAACAGTGTTCCACAAACAACATCAGTTAGAGCACTTGTTAGCCAATGAAAGAGAACATGTTAGTTAAAACACCAATAGCCTCACAGTTTGCTGTGTGCTTTCAACCAATATAATTTATAATTGTTCATTTGCATACAGAGTCTACCAATCATAATATACGTCTTTGCCCTTTCTTATTCAATAGCAAGTCATCTTCTTCATTTGTGTTATTTGTCAACATATCTTGTTTTTTGGTATTTGTCGTGGTAACCCTTTGTCCTTGTTTTATCCTGCAGTGTTTATAAAACTGACACAAAGTTAGATTAGTTTCTTTCCTGAATACGCAACCGCTGATCCTCAACGAGATGTTGTCTGCCTTGCTGACAGACCTGCCATGTTGTTGTAACTTAATTTCCATATCAGCATCTGCAGTTTTTAACTGCTTTTAACAATAGTTTCACAAGTTCCAGCAACCCAGTGGAGCTTTATTTGAAGTGAGCATCCTTAATTTTGCAGAACAAAGCGAATTAAATATTTGGCCATAGTTGGAATTGCAACTTAATTTCCACATATCAAACTCCTGATAATGGTAAATTGTTGTGTTTAAAAAAAACCGCAGAAAAGCCTTAGAGCAGCTGTGAGCATTATGACTGGTGAGTGCTATTATCCTGATGCTGATATTTGTTGCTTAATAAACTTCTGTAAGCTTTGCGTTGGTTCATTAAGAATTTTATTAGCTTTATCATATACAATTGCAGATGAAGAAACAAATTCAAAGTAGTGTTCTCCTGCGTCTGCTGTCTTTGTTTTCCGAGGTGATTGAAGGTACTGTTGAAAGAGTTACTGCAGTGTGATGGAGGGAGCAAATGTTGATTGTGGCTGCTTTGCCTTAGATGTTATCCAGTTTCTTGAGTGCACTCATCCAGGCAAGTGGATGACACTTCTGATTTGTGTCTTGTAGATGGTGGACAGGCTTTGGGGAGCAGGAGGTAAGATACTCACTGCAGATTTTCCTAATCTTGTTGGCACAGTATTTATAGAGCTATTCCAGTTTAGTTTCTGGTCAATGGTAATCCCCCGGGATGTTGACAATGGTAATGCCATTGATGTCAAAGAGTAATGTTAGATTCTCTCTTGTTGGAGAGGGTCATTGCCTGACAGTTGTGTAGAGCAAATGCTATTTGTCAATTATCAAGCTGAGAGATCCTGGCGAAACCCAGGATCTGTGAGAAGGTCATTGCTGTGTAATGCCAATTGATAGCATTTTCGATGACACCCTTTGTCACCTTGTTGATGATTGAGAATGGACTAATGTAGTAGTGATTGGTCGTATTGGATTGGCACTGCTTTTTCTGGTCATGACATACCTTGGCAGTTTTCCACAGTGCTGGATAGATGTCAATGTTGTAACTATATTGGAAGAGTTTGCTAGGGGTAGCTTGTTCAAGAGCACAAGTATTCAGTACTGTTGCTGGAATGTTGTCAAGGCCCATAACCTTTGCAGTCCCAAAGCCTTTAGTCATTTCTTGATATGAAGTGGAGTGACATCTGTAATGCGGGGGATCTCAGGAGGCGGCTGAGATGGATGATTCAAAGGGCAGTTCTCATTGAAGATGTGTGCAAATGCTTCAGCCTTGTCTTTTATAGTGATGTGCTAGGATTCCCCTGTCTTTCAGACTGGGGATATTTGTGGAGCAGCCTCCTTATTTGTTTAATAGTCCATTCCCATTCACACTTGAATGTGGCAGGACTGCAGAGCTTAGATCTAATCTGTTGATTGTGAAATCACGGAGCTCCATGTATCGCATATTGCTTCCGTTGTTTGGCATGCAGGTAGTCTTGTGTTTTAGCTTCGTCAGGCTGACTCTTATTTTTAGGTATGCCTGGTGCTGCTCCTGGCATACCATCCTGCATTCTTCACTGAACTCTTTACTGCTAGAATATCAGCAGTAGTGGGATGAGGCTTTTTAGCTGGCCATTAGTTGTTAGGGCATCTAGTGACTTGTGGGGAGACCATTTTCAACATTTGCATCCCTGACTTTATTGACAGGAGTTGGGAAAGCACACCCCTGGCTGCCTTCCATAAGATGTAGGAACAGAAGTAAGCCATTTGACTCATTGAGTCTGCACTGCCATTCAATGAGATCATGACTGATCTAAAATGATAACCCTCGACTCCACTTTCCCACCTTATCCACAGAATCCTCGATTCCCTTGCTGATAGAGTATGTTCAAGGCTGAAATTTTTAAAGACCCAGCTTCCACAGCCCTTTGAGGTAAAGAATTCCACAGATTCACTACATTTGGAAGAAGAAATTCTTCCTCATCTACATCTTAAATAGCTGACCCGTTACTCTCAGATGATGCTGTTCAAAACTCCCCCACAAGGGGAAGCAATCTGTCAGCATTCATTCTGTCAAGCCCCATGAAAACCTTATATTTCTCATTTAGGTTGCCTCTCATGAGTACAGTTGCTGCTTACTCAATCTCTCATCATAAGAAAATCCCTCCATACTGGGGATCAACCTAGTGAACCTTCTCTTGATGCCTCCAATGTCAATATATCTTCCTTTAGATAAGGGAACCAAAGCTGTTCACAGTATTCCAGGTGTGGTCCAAGACTTCTCTATTTTTAAATGCCATTCCCTTTGAATTGAAGGCCAACATTCCATTTCCCCATTAACTGCTGGATTTGCATGCTAACTTTTTGAGATTTATAAACAAGGACCCCCAAACACCTTTGAGCTGTAGCTTTCTGCAGTCTTTCTTCATTTAAAAAATATTCAGCTCTTTTATTCTTCCTAATAAAACGCATAACTAGACATTTACCTATATTATATTCCATATGCAAAGTTCTTACATAAGCTTTCTATTATCTCTCTGCAACTATTTGTGTCATCCTCACCACTTGACTTCCCAACTACTTTTGTGTCATCTGCACACTTGGCAATGTCCAAGTTATTAACATATATTATGTAAGAATCTAAAGATCAAACCGACTCAGTTCAATAGCAGAAAGACAGGGAGAGTGATTTGAATGTCGATCTGTAGTTCTGCAGGCATTAATGGAAAGATGTTAGGGACTGTTTGGTGAGGCTCTGTCCCTAGCTTGAATACATACTGGATGTTTCAGTCTAATCTTTGATCTGCACTTCCATCTGGAAAGGCTCCATACCAGGAGTATTGTCTTGCAGAATTGTTCCATGCCAGATTATTTTGACCTAAATTATATAATTTTAAAATAAGTTGGGAGGTAAATGCAGAAGAGATTATTGATTGAATGCTCAGCTGCAAGGAGAGATACTGAATTTGCTTGTTTTTAAGTTTAGTTGGCAGTCTGATCTGAGATACAAATGTACATGAAGGAAAGTTAAGCGTTAAGAAATGCCTTTTTGCTAGTCCAACTTTCTCCCTCATCCCTGGAGGATCTACCCTAGTTTTTTCATCTCCGACCCTCCCATACAATATCCGTGGCATTGCAATCAGCTTTCTGAAGCATGCTGAAAATCTCCAGCAGCACTTTTCTTCTGTGTTCCTTAACCCCATGACTTACCTATTATTTTTATTTTTAGTCTATCTCTTTTACATCACAATATGGATGAGCCAGACTTCCCTCCAATTAAATACATAAAAAATCCAGGCCATCATTTTTGACTCCACCACATGTTTCTTACGTTCATCCCTTGTCCCTGTGCAAAATGTGTCTAACCTCAGTGGCCCAGAGCTGAGCTGTATCACCAAGGGCATTTCTGCCATCAGAGCATTGCCAGTCTTCAGCTCACTGCCACCTTGCATCTTTGGCACTTTTAGTTCAACTTGTCTAATGACCTCCAAACTTTAACTAACATAAGATATAATTTACTCAAAGGTCAACGATCAGCATCCTGTATCATGAGTGGCCAAGTGCCACTCATTCACCTATCTTTATATTGATTCCTTATCATTGGAAACATTGAATTTAAAACACCTTTCCTCATGTACAAATATTTCTAAGGCTTCACCCCAGCCATGTGCTCTCTCAAGTTCTCTAGCTTTTTGACTGTGGATTTCTGTGCATCTCTTCTGACTCCCTTTCATCATTGATAACAGATTCTTCAGATATTTTAGTCTTGGCCTGTGGCTAAACCCTGCCATTGCTATCTCATAGAACATAGAACAATACAGCACAGAACAGGCCCTTCGGCCTTCGATGTTGTGCCGACCAAAATAAAAAGCAATGCCCCTCCTAACTAAACCATTCCCTTCCCATCCCTATACTTATCAACTAACCTCTTAAACGCCACCAAACTTGGCGCATCTACAACAGCTGCAGGCAGGGCATTCACTCCCTAATCACTCTTTGAGTAAAGAACCTACCTCTGATATCCGTCCTATAACTCATACCCCTTAATTTAAAGTTGTGTCCCCTCGTGCTAGCTTTTTCCATCCTAGGAAAAAGGCTATCACTGTCCACCCTATCCAAACCTCTAATTAGCTTATATGTTTCAATAAGATCCCCCCTTAGCCGCCTCCTTTCTAACGAAAACAACCTCAAATCCTTCAACCTCTCTTCATAGGACCTGCCCTCCATACCAGGCAACACCTAGTAAACCTCCTCTGTACCCTCTCCAATGCCTCCACATCTTTCTTATAATGTGGCGACCAAACTGCACACAATACTCCAAGTGCGGCCGCACTAGAGTTTTGTACAGTTGCAACATGATGCTGCGGCTCCTAAATTCAATCCCCCTACCAATAAAAGCTAAGACTCCATATGCCTTTTTAACAACTTTATCCACTTGACTGCCTACTTTCCGGGATCTATTGACACATACACCAAGATCCTTCTGTTCCTCAACACTATTAAGAGCCCTACCATTAGCCCTATACTCTACCCATTTATTGTTCCTGCCAAAGTGCATTACCTCACACTTTTCCACATTAAACTCCATTTGCCACCTCTCGGCCAGCTCTGCAACTTGTCCAAGTCACTCTGTAAACTATAACACCCCTCTTCACTATCTACCACTCCACCGACTTTAGTGTCATCTGCAAATTTACTGATCCATCCCTCAATACCCTCATCCAGATCATTTATAAAAATTACAAACAGCAGGGGCCCCCAAACAGACCCCTGAGGCACACCACTCGTCACCGAACTCCACGATGAAAAACTCCCATCAACCACCACCCTCTGTCTTCTATCTGCCAGCCAATTTCTAATCCAATTTGCTAAATCACCCTCTATTCCACACATCTGCATTTTCTGTAGAAGTCTTCCATGGGCCACCTTATCAAACGCCTTACTAAAGTCCATAATACTACATCAACCGCCTTACCCCCATCCACCTCTCTGGTCACTTTCTCAAAAAACTCAATGAGGTTAGTAAGGCATACCTACCCTTCACGAAACCATGCTGACTATCCCCAATCAATTCATTTCTCTCTAAATAACTATAAATCCTATCCCTAATAATTCTCTCCAATACCTTGCCCACCACAGAAGTAAGACTCACTGGCCTATAATTCCCAGGAAGGTCTCTCTTCCCCCTCTTAAACAATGGGACCACATTCGCTATCCTCCAGTCCTCCGGAACCACACCCGTAACCAACGAGGACCTGAAGATCAGAGCCAGAGGCTCTGCAATCTCCTCTCTTGCCTCCCAGAGAATCCTAGGGTAAATCCCGTCCGGCCCAGGGGACTTATCCAACGTCAAACCCTCGAGAATTTCTAACACATCCTCCCTATCTACTACAATACTCCCCAATTTGCAACCCTGTACCTCAGTGCTCTCCACAGCTACATTTCCAGCACTCTGCGTGAATACCGAAGAGAAATATTTATTCAGTGCCTCGCCAATCTCTTCAGGCTCCACGCACAACTTCCCCCTGCTATCTATGACTGGCCCTAATCTTGCCCTAACCAATCTTCTATTCTTAACATATCGAAAGAAAGCTTTAGGATTCTCCTTATCCTATCAGCCAACATCTTCTCGTGTCCCCTCTTAGCTCTCCTCAATTCACTTTTTACCTCCTTCCTAGCTAATCTATAGCTATCCATTGCACTACCTGATCCTTCAAGCCTCATCCTGACATAAGCCTCCTTTTTCTTCTTAACCAGCAAATCAACTCTTTTCGTACACCAAGGCTCTCTTACTCGTCCATTCCCTCCCTGCCTGACAGGGACATACTTATCAAGGACTCTCAGCAGCTGCTCCTTGAATAAGCACCACATTCCAGATGTTCCCAGTCCCTGTAGTTCCCTAGTCCAATCTACTCACCCTAATTCTCTCCTGATGGCCTCATAATTACCCTTCCCCCAGCTATAACTACAGCCCCCAGCTTCATGCCTATCCCTGTCCATCACTAAGTTGAACGTAACCGAATTGTGGTCACTATCACCAAAATGTTCACTAACTTCCAAGCCTAACACCTGGTCTGGCTCATTGCCCAGCACCAAATCCAATGTAGCCTCACCTCTAGTTGGCCTATCTACATACTGAGTCAAAAAACCTCCTGCACACTCTGTACGAAAACTGACCCCTCTAACGAGCTAGAGCTATAGCTATTCCAATCAATATTAGCAAAGTTAAAGTCCCCCATCACAATTACCCTACTACTTTCACACCTAATCAGAATTGACTTCGCAATCCTTTCCTCAACCTCTCTAGAACTATTAGGAGGTCTGTAAAAGACTCCCAACAGGGTGACCTCTCCTCTCCTGTTTCTAATCTCAGCCCATACTACCTCAACAGACAAGTCCTCATCAAACTTCTTTTCGATCACCGTGATACAGTCTTTGACCATTGTTCATTTTTGGGAGTCTTCTGAAAAGTCATCTCTTCACTTGTTCTCGGGTTTTCATCACTTCTATCTCTATGGCCGTAATTTTGTGCTCTCATTAATGTTGAGTTCAGAGACCAGAGGAGCATTTATTTAGGCGAGATGTTAGTATACCGGAACCACACAGAATCCCTTCTGGCATAGGTTCCAGATGGGAATACCCATGATCAACTTTCCACCTTGCTGCCGATTGCGGCTCTTAAGTGGCCCATTAGTGACCATTTAAGGGCCTCAATCCACCACTGATGGTATTAACACAGTTACAGATAAACCTGTTGCCATGTGGCATGCAGAGCAGCTAAGACCATGTGGCCAATCTTTCATCTCTGGAGGCTAGTTGGTGGGAGTGGGGGGATCCTTGATGAAAGGCACTCTTCTCCGATTGAGGAGACTGGACTTCAGGAAAGAGGGAAGGGGACTAATGAGAATCACCTTTCTGCCATTACTGCTGAGCCCTTTTCACCCCTCCTGAAACCTTTCATGATTTTGAACACCTGTCAAATCTCCTCTCAACTTTCTCTACTTTATGGGGACCAACTCTACCTAAATGAAATCCCTTGTCGTTGGCCCAGGCTCATAATTCTTTTCTGCACACTTATATGTCCATGTCTGGTGATTAGTATCTATTGAAAATTGCAATGTGTTAATCGCACTTGGGAAACACCACTGTCTAGTTCTCTTCAGTCCCATAACACGACTGCCCACTTGCTACACTATTGTCTGCTTTCTGTCCTTTAGCCAATTTCGTAATCACATTGCTATTGTCACTTCAATCTGACAAGCTTCAATTTTGCTTTCAAATCTATAATGTGGTACTTTGCCAAAATCCTCTTGAAAGTCCACATCAACCTCTGTACTCTCATCAAATCAACTCTGCAGTTATTTCATCAAATATTCAGTTAGTTTTAACAAATCCACTTGGTTTTCATTTATTAATCCATAATTTTCTATGTAAAGACTGTATACAATCCCCATTCTTTTTCTTCTTGGTTATTTATTTCATCATGCAAAAGATGGTGGGATAGCAACATCACTGATTAACGAACCAGGATTTTGCAGCCAACATCGCCTGTTGGCTGAAGAATTATGCACACTCTAAGACATGATTGCCAGTCTTGACAGCAGCGGTGCCAAGGTTAGTCTATATACCAGCAGCAGAAAGATCAAGAAGTGACAGCTAGATGGCAACAGGGCCATCACCTTTGCACAACAGTACATCAAGGACATCAGCAAATTGCTCTACCTAGAGACAATGTTTCCAGGCAGAGCAATATAGAGATCACTTCCACACAAGAATTGACAAGGCAGCATCAGTCTACCTATGGCTCCACACAGTCAGGCATCTAACACTGCCGACATGATCATGAAGCTGCGAATCTACATGTCGATAGTAGTACCAACTACAAGATACAGCCATGAGACCTTGAAGAGAACAGCAAACATGCCATCCGAGGAGGATGTTTTTCATCAATGTTGCCTACATAAGATCTTGGAGATAAGAAGTTGGAGAGACAGTATAATAATGAAGAAATGCTAAAAAGAGCTGGCAAGACATTGTGATGAAGGGAAGACTGAGATTGTCAGGGCACATGTTTTGCACCCTGAATGTACTGTCTGAATGTTGATAGAATGGACACCACCAATGGAAAATAAATATGGGGCTGGCTCAAGAAAAGCTGGTGAAGTAAATATAAGGAAGACCTTCAAGCGAGGAACACTACTTGGGCTGGAGCCAAAGAAACTGTGATGGACTGAGACGGTGGCAGGGTCCTGCTGCTCACTGTTCCATATTGGACCAGTGGAACTAAGTCTAACTAAGCAAGTAATTTTAAACACTCAGAACATTATTTCTGCACCCCAGCATCCCAACGTTCTTCCCAAAGAAAAATAACTTGCTTTGGATTTTGTGTAACTTTTGACTATACTTTTTCAATTTCATTTTTATTGACCTTTTCATCCGTCTGTAAGTTTGCTTGCTTAGGTGAATGTGTTTCCCTTGGGTGTATGTTTGTTTGGCATAGTCAATATTATGTGTTCAGTTATCTTTCACTGAGATATCCATCACTATTTTCCAGTTAAAGCCTTTTAATATCTCATTCCTTTTTATGTTATAATCTTCTTGCCGTTATTTCTTTTGCATTGCTGATTTTTAAAAATTCCTCAAATTGAACCATATTTCAGTTACCAAAGGCTCCATTTGAATTATGAAATTTTCCTTTATTGCTTGTTAGAACCAACTCAAAAAACTAGTTGGCCTCAATCTGAGTTTCAACATATTAAAACAGCTGAATTTTAACTCATCAAAACTGAAGCAATCATCTACGAAATTGATCAATTTTAATTCCAATTTGAATGTTCTCAATTTAGGCTTTGCTCCTTTCCTGTAAAATTAATTTAGCTCCGTTAATTTCCATGTTTTCTTGAACATACAAAACAACAATCGCTTTTGTTTTGACTATTCCTGTTTTTCCTGAATATCTCGCATCCCAGTATTTAATTGATGTCCATTGACTGGTCTGACGCAATGTTTCAATGATACCTGCAATTTCAAGCCTTACAGGCTCATTCCAATTTCTAGTATTCAGATAATGCCATTTGATTGTCATTTCAGCTTTCATCTTGCATTTAGTTTTCTGGTGTTTATTTACATTACCTGGATTTCTTTTTGTGTATCTTCTCACTCCTGTTACTTTTTCAATCTTTCAAAGATTTGTATTTTTATAGCTGAGGTCCTATCAATTCCCTTTCTATATCCATTTTAAATGACCTTCAATATGTTTCTTTATAGCTAGTGTATTTCAAGTGAAGCAGCACATATTTGCCACATCTATCTGTCCAGACAAAAATTACTTTACTTCCAGGAGATTCTACTTTTCTAGAGTTGGTGCTTACGTTTTTAAGACTTTTGACAGGCTGATCTCCGCTTGGTTTGCATAGCAAAAAGCATTTTTACCTGAATTGATCATTAACTTGACACACAAGCCCAGGAAGATGCCGTTAGTCTGACTCCTACCTTTTAATCTGACTGGTTTGGGTAGGTCTATTAGGAGCTATGTTGGTACAAGTTATCAAGAGCGTTGGAGCTTTCCAACATATCAAGCTGCAGCTTCTTCGTCTAATGTGAAGATGGTAAAATGTAAATTAAAATTCACATAAAGCCAACTAGGAGAGTAATTTTTTTGAAATCTTTAATAATAGGAAAGCTCTTTGTCTCTCATGAACCCCCTGTCCATATATTCTTGTGTATCCATACGTACTGTCAAAAAACAAAGGTAATTTAAAAATGTCTTGATATACTACCATATAATCAGATTATTAACTAATTATTTTGGTTGCATTGTTAGTCCATCAGTCTTCTCCTCCTCTGTGTCTGAATTGGAATGCTTGCCTTTAAATCCCTGAAATTGCAAAGTGAAATATGTTACAGAGAGATTTTGATTGTCACTTAATGCATAGTCTTTCTGAAACAGTAAGAATTAAATAGGGAGCACTTCCAAAATGCTTATAAAAGAAGTTGTACATTTAAGAATGTGGTACCACTATCTTCCAATTCTGCCATTTTACTCATGAATTGCAAATGTAAGGAATTTTCTTTCTTTTGATACCATTTAGTTCATCACCAACCTCTCTGCCCAGAACTGGATTGCATTGAGTTGACATACAGTCAGCCCATGATGAAGAAAATACTTTCATTTCAACATGTTTTGTATAAAAAGGAGCTTCATTGCCATCTCCAATATCTTGGAGGTTAAGAAATTTCTGTATGTAGATTAGTGCTATAGTTGGCATGTTTTTTCTCTGATTGTCAATTGATTTAATTGATTTACCATTGGAATAGTTTTATTTTTCTTTCTCTAGTCACATAATGACTAATTAGTTATATTCCTTTGAGATTTATACGAGCAGTATATTATAGTGGAAATCGGTGCTTGTGTAGCCTGGCTGTGCATTATAATGGCATACTTCCCTGCTGTATCCAATAAGTTTTCAATTCTTGTTGAAATAAGTAGATGAGCTGCACAAAAGTTCTGTAGTTTTTAGTCATTGTTTCATTTTTGTTGTTGATTCCTTGTATAGATTGAGGTGTAAGTCGTTATTTGACCAAACTAGTCCAATATCTATAATTGAGAAGAAGCATTAGACACTCTCTCTTTGTCCTGCGGTCTTGTCAAGAATTGCTGTATTGCTCATGTTCCTTTTTGCAGGCAAACATGAAGAAGGAAGAATGTAAGGAACGAAAAGGGCTACAAAGTTTCAGTAGAGAGATGGAAAATAAATGATTTGATTTATTATTGTCACATGTATTGGTCTATGGTGAAAAATATTGTTTCTTGGGCACTATACAGACAAAGCATACTGTTCAAAGAGAAGAAAAGGAGAATATAATGTTACAGTCATAGCTAGGTTTGATTTCATTTGATTTGATTTATTATTGTCACAACTATTAACATACAGTGAAAAGAGTATTGCAAGCTATACAGATAAAAACATAGAACATAGAACACTACAGCACAAACAGGCCCTTTGGCCCACAAGTTGTGTCGAACACATCAAAACCTACCCAGCCATAGAGCTATCTATAACCCCCAATCCCATTGGATCCCATATACTCATCCACATACACATACCATTTATAGAGAAGGAAATGAGAGTGCAGAATTACAGTCGTAGCTGGGGTGTAGAGAAAGATCAATTTAATGCAAGGTAAGTTTATTCAAAAGTCTGACGACAGCAAGGAAGAGGCTGTTCTTGAGTCGGTTGTACATGACCTCAGACTTCTGTATCTTTTTCCCGAAGGGAGAAAGTGGAAGAGAGAATGTCTGAGCTGTGTGAGATCCTTAATTATGCTGGCTGCTTTACCGAGGCAGTGGGAAGCGTAGACAGAGTCAATGGATGGGAGGCTGGTTGGCATGATGGATTGGGCTACATTCACGACCTTTTGTAGTTCCTTGTGGTCTTGGGCAGAGCAGGATCCATACCAAGCTGTGATATGACCAGAAAAAATGTTTTCTATAGTGCAAAAGTTGGTGAGAGTCGTAGTTGACATGCTAAATTTCCTTAGTCTTCTGAGAAAGCAGAGGCATTGGTCGGCTTTCTTAATTATAATGTTGGCATGAAGGGATCAGGACAGATTGTTGGTGATCTGGACGCTTAAAAACTTTCTACTTTGTCCTCATTGATGTAGACAGAGGCATGTTTTTCTTTACACTTTCTGAAATTGACGACAATCTTCTTCTTTTTGTTGGTATTGAAGGAGAGATTATTGTCGCTGCACCGATTCACCAGGTTCTCTATCTCATTCCTGAACTCTGTCTTGTCACTGTTAGGGTAAAATATATAGAGAAAGATCAACTTAATATGAGGTAGGTCCATTCAAATGGCAGCAGGGTACGTTTCCTCAGATTTTTGTAACTTTTTCCCAAAGGAAGAAGGTGGAAGAGAGAATGTCGGGGTTACGTGAGGTCCTTAATTTATACTGGCTGCTTTTCCGAGGCAGCGGGAAGTATAGACAGCATCAATGTATTGATTGCGAATGGAGTTTTGAAGCTAAGCAGAGCAGAATTGATTCCTTGTTTTTTTGAAATTCTCACATGATTTCAGCTTTCTGAATCATTTTTAAAAAATACTTCTAACATTCTTTTAGAAGTTTTTTAGGGCATTTTATTTTTACGGCCTTGTAGAATACAGCAAATGTTCATTCTTTAGAGGATTGAAACATAGAAACTAGAAGTAGGAGAAGGCCAGTCAGCCCTTCCAGCCTGCTCTGCAAATCATTTTGATCATGGCTGATCATCAAATTCAATATTCTGATTCCCTCTCTCCTCCCCAATATCCCTTGATCCCTTTAGCCACAAGAGCTATATCTAATTTCTTCTTGAAATCAGACAATGTTTTGGCCTCAATACATTTGGTGGTAGTGAATTCCATACATTCACCATCTAGGGTTGAAAGAATTTTTCCTCACCCCGCTTCTAAAAAGTTTATCCCTTTATCCTTATTATACAGCTTTAATATAAACACCTTCCAAGCAGCCCATTTTAATGAGACGAACAAGAACAGTAATTCAATTGTTTCTTTACTTAGCACTTCTAGTACTAACTCAGGCATAAACAGTTACAACTCGTTAACTCTTTACTGAACATCAACTTTAACTATTTAACTGAAAATAGATACTAGTGAGTTTCGGAAACCCTTGGCCAAGAAATATCCTTGATGTTGAATCTATCTGCTTATTCTCTGAAACATCCTTCAGGGTACATTTCTCCTTGTAATGGTTGTTCTGTTTGCTTATTGCTACCAAATGAAGGACTGCAGTGATTCTCCCCTCGCTTTTGGAAGATTCTCTGTCATCCAGTCAACTGTGTCACCGATCATCTAACAAATTTGATTTGATTCATCATTGTCACATTATTAGCGCTCAGTAAAAGTATTGTTGCTTGTGTACTATACAGTCAAAGCATACCATTCATAGAGAATGAAACAAGACAGTGCAGAATCTAGTGTTACAATCATAGCTAGGATGCAGAGAAAGATCAATTTAATGCAAGGTAAGTCCATTCAAATGTCTGATGTCAGCAGGGAAGAAGAAATTACTTTTGAATGACACTATTGTTGTTGTTAAATCATTGTTATAGCTGTTCTTTCTCTGTCCATATCCTCAAACTTCGACTCCTGGTTCTAGACTCCCCCACCAGTTGGGAAATTCTTTATGAACCTATCCTGTCTAACCCTGTTAGAATTTCATATGTTCCTATGAAATCCTCTCTCACTCTTCTAAACTCCAGCGAAAATAATCCTAATCCTAATCCTGACTTGGGATGACAGACCTGCTATCTCAGGAATCAAATACTCCCTCAATAGCAAGGATATCTTTCCTCAGATAAGGATACCAAAACTGCACACACAACTCCAGATGTGGCCTCACCAACACCCTATACAATTCCTGCAAAACATCTCTATTTCTATAACCAAAGCCACTCACTATGAAGGCCAACATGCCATTTGCCTTCTTTACTGCTGTCCATGCATGCTTACTTTCAGTGACTGATGCATGATAACATTAAGGTCTCACTGTGTACCCATTTCTCTCAATTCATACACATTTAAGAAATAATCTGTCTTTCTATTATTGCTACCAGAGCAGATAGTCTCACATTTATCCATATCATACTGCGTCTATCATGCACATGCCCACGCACTCAGCCCGTCCAAATCAGGCTGAAACATCTTGCATCCTTCTCACAGCTCACCCTCCCACCCAACTTTGTATCACATGTAGATTTGAGAAAATACATTTAGTTCTCTCTTCCGAATCATTAATATATATAATGTGACTAGTTGAGAGTCTAGCATAGATCCCTGTGGTACCCCACTCATCATTGCCTGCTAGTCAAAAAAAAGACCCATTTGTGCCAACTCTTTGCTTCCTATCTTGTGACTAGCTTTCTATCCATCTCAAAACATGCACTTTGACTTTATTTAATAGTCTGTTATGGGAGACGTTGTCAAAAGCCTGAAGATAATGAGACAGGTACAAGTGGTGAATTACTACTATTTCATGGAAAATCTGCAGAGGCCGCTCAGCACCGAGTCACCAATATCAAGTCTGCACTGACTCTCAAAGAGCTCTTGATCACCGCCTCAGTCCCATTTCCATTATCTCATTTATCGTGGCTAATCCATCTAATCTACATACGTTGGGACACCAAAGAACAACTTAGCATGGCCTTTCCACCTAATCTACACATCTTTGGACTGTGGGAGGAAACTGGAGTGTCGGGTGGAAATTTATGGAGAAAGAGGGAGAGTGTGTAAACTTCACAAAGGCTGGAATCAAACTTGGGTCCCTGGCTCTGTAAGGCAGCAGTGCTAACCATTGTGTTGTCCTAACCCAAGGAAATTGTTTTGCCCAATGAAACCAACATTGTCTAAGCAAGATCACTTATGCTCATCTCTTGTTCCTGTGACTTGTGGGTTTCTTTGATCCCTAGAATGTTCTGACATATAGTTGTGTTACCACTGCAAGTATGACTCACTTCTCCCAGCTCTCCAGTGTCTTGCAGCCCATTTGACTGAGTATCTCTTGTTCACACCTCTCATGTCAACTGTGAGATGAAGTTTATGAGGCCGCCTTTTTGCACGAAGCAGGATCTCTCACCAGTATGTCTGTAGGTGTTTTAGGGTGACTTCCCACCAGGACTCCCAAAGAATTTGCGTAAAAAAATTGGAGTAACTCCTGTGGCATTTTTAGCAGGATTTTCAAAATGAACCTTTCTCACACTGAGCACTGCTGAGTGCCCTAGTGAGATTCATGTTTAAAATCAGCCGCAGCAGAGTGCTGAGTGGGCCATTGCGCAAGTGCCGATCTGTCGTAGCAGAGATCAGCACATGTACAGTAGCTCTGCACTGCCAATCTCCCGATTGCTGGTCAGCACAGCAACCCTCCTTGGCTGGCCATGCAAAGCCCCCACCACCACCACGCCGCCACCACCACGCCATCACCCCTGATCACTGGTCTCTGGGCCAGCTCTGCTGCTTCCCCCCTCCCATGGCCCTCCTCCCCACAGGCAGGCAGAGCATCTCCTCCCCCTAAATTGTTGTCCTCCCTCCCACTGCCACTTATCCTAAATACAGAGTGGCAGTGAGTCCTGTCCAGTAGACTCTGCCTTTCTGGACTCATTCACAATGCTCCCCCTGGAGAATTGCCTATTGGCTCGATCCTCCGGGGGGGCCCCCCCATGGCCTCCCTTCACTCCAATGGAGTTGTGCCACCAGTTTGCTCTTAGTGGGGAGCTTTTGTAAACTTCTGGCGGGGGATGGGGAAGATGGGTGGGGATCATGGTAGAGAGGGGCTAGCAGGCCTGGAGACTTCAGTCCAAGGACTGCTAATGAGACCAAAATACAGATTAACATATTTAAATCAGCTCTGCACCAATTTCCAGTGCAGCACAGACATCACTGGAAATCCCAGGCCTGAACATGCGTGGATGCCATGGCACCCAGCGTGGAACCATGGTCTCAGCTTATGCCTCCCGGCCTGCTGTGCTGCTCGAGTGGGCTGGGAGAACTACCCCTTTTATGTCTAATAGCAAAAACATAAAGAAAAGTTGAAATATTAATATGCAAGGAAAGAGAGGAAACATATTATCAAGGGACAATACAGAAAAACCTTAATCAGGATAAAGCATCTGTAGGCACTTTAATGTGTGAAATGACTCGATGCAGATTAAAACATTAACAGCATCCGTTCAAACCGAATCATTCTTTCGACACAATCCCTTTTAAAAAATCTAAAATATAATTATAACAATAGATGTTAAAATTGAGGAAATTTAAAATTATTTTGTGTGCAAGATGGAATAAATATCAACACTTCAGTATAATATGAGTTGTTTCTTATGAATAGCAAATTTGAAATGGTCTGCGAGGGAGCAGGAAGCCTTCCATTATTGATGATGCTTTGGTAGTGACTCCAAAGAGCAATTCTGCACCTGAGATGTGCTTTGCTTTTTTTCTCTTCATTGTTCAGAATCATAGAGTCATTATGCAGAGAAGGAAGCTATTTGGACCATTAATTAAACTGTTTTTGTTTAACATATTTATTGAAATTCTTCAATTGAAGCTTTATAGCATTCCAACTTGCATGACATTGCACTCTTAAATTATTATTGACTTTTTTGGCAATCAGGTCTTTACTTTCTGGGAAGAACAAAAGTGTGCTGTAGTGACTGCTCTTGCTAATCAATCACCATGTTCCAGTGTGCTAAAGTACACACATTTAATCTCATTATGTAGAATTCCTGAGTTGGGATTAACAGAAAAAATACTTTTTGGTATCAGCCATGCTAACCCACAATGTTGTCGTTGACTCTTAACTGCATTCTGACATGATCTAGAAAGCTACTCAGTTGTATTAACCCATTACAGAGAAGTTAGGTATGAACAAAACTTGATCAGCCACCTCAAGTTATTCTGGGCAGCAAAAAACAACAAAGCGATATCCAGCCTTGCAAAATTTTCCTCACAAGCATCTGATGACTTGTGCCAACATTGGCATAGCTGATTCACAAAGTAACAACCTAACAGAGCTGTGCACAACATCATGCCTTGACACCAGTGTCTCAGATTCCTCCATTGTCATCCTAGATGTGTCCTATCCCATTGGCAGTGGCATACAGTTGGCGTCTGGGCTGATGGTCCAGGAATCTTCAACATTGTCCACATGAAGTCATGTGGCATCAGGTCAAAACGGGCAAATAAACCTGCTGATTACCAATTACAACCCTTCTTCATGAAGAATGAGTGAATCTCTATGTTAAACATGAATAGGAAATATCACTGAGGGAAGCAAGGGTGCACAATGTACTCAGGGTATAGGCACTTCAACTAAGACTGGCTTAGTAGCACCACTACTGATTGGGCTGGCTGAGATCCGAGGACATTTACGTCAGATTAGGTATGCAGCTGGTGGCAAGAGAACCAGCAAGAGGGAAAAACATATTTGACCTCATTCTCACCAATCTACTTGTCACAGGTGCATCTGTCCATAACATTATTTTAGAAGTGACCAACACATCGTCCTTGTGGAAACCGAGTTGAGTCTTCACATTGAGAACATGGTCCATTATACTGTGGCACTGCTATTGCATGGATCAGATCTAACAGCTGAAAACTGGGCATGAGGTGCCATCGCAGAAATGGTTTCATCACTACCTGTAACCTCATGATCTGGTAAATGTCTTATTTTATCATTGTCATCAAACCATGGGGTCAACCCTGTGTACGTTGAACAGCATGCACACTTATAAATGAAAGACCAATGGTCAATGATAGAATAGTGATGATGTTACTGGACGAGTAACCCAGAGATCCAATTTAATTCTCCAGACCTTTCATAGCATCTAGGAGAATTTAAAATTAATTAACTCTGAAATAAAGCACTAGTCTCATTAATGATGGTCGTGAAACTATTGGGTTACTATAAAAACCCATCTGGTTCAGTAATGTCCCTTGGGGAGTTGGGGTGTATAATTACTGTCCTTATCCAGTCTGACTGACAATGTGAGGAGTAACTCACCTCCAGACTTCCCAAAGCCTACCTGGCATTTAGAAGGCACAAGTCAGGAGTGTAATAGAATACTCTTCACTCACCTGGATAAGTGCAGCTACAACAATACTCAAGAAGCTTGACACCATCCAGGATAATAGTCCACTTAATTGGCACCACACCCACCACCTTCAATATCTACTCTCTCCCCCACCAATGCACAATGAATCAGTGCGTGCCATCTGCAAGATGCATTGAATCAACTCACTAAGACTCCTTCGACAGCACCTTCTAGATCCGTCGTAGGCAGCAAATGAATGGGAACATCATCATTTGCAAGTTCCACTTCAAACCACGCACCATCCTGACTTGGAACTATTTTGCTGTTCCTTCATTGTTGCTGGACTGGATTAAAATCCTGGAATTCCTTCCTTCAGTAGGACTGCTAGTGTACCTACATCTCACTGTCTTCAGCAATTCAAGAAGGTGGCTGACTATCACCTTTTCAAGGGAAATTAGGGATAGGCACTAAAAATTCTGGCCTTGTCAGAGAGCCCCAATCCCATGAAAGAATAAAAAGAAACAATGCACACATTCTTTAAAAAAACCTTGATAGCTATCTATCATCTCAGTCAAAGCCATAATTTTGCTACATTCACAAAGCCTTTTAACATCCTCTGCTTTTCAGCTGTTCCCATAGATTATTTCTCTGTCATCCAGAATAGATACTATGAATTAATTTTTCAAATATGAATAATTATGTAAAGTACTATTTACATTTTTTGAAGGTAACATTTGAAAGGTGTTCTCACAAGTATCTGCAGTGGGAATAAGGACATTGGATGAGATTTTCCAGGAAATTGGCAATAACTGATAGTGGATGGGAAAAGCAGCGTTGAAGCCTCTGATGGCAATGGCTGCTTTCTGCACCATATAGTCCAGGACATTAAAAAAATCTTCAAGCATCATGTCACATGGTATATTGCTAGTGGGGTGAACTGATTCACTTGCTTGCCAACAACTTAGAAACATTAGGATCGGGGCACCATTTTTAAAGGCCTCCCCCCCCCCCCCCCCCAGTGCACAGCAACCAAACCAATTAACCCTGGAACCACATGAACACCACCTGCCACTACCTGGGCACCCCCATGCCATCCTGACATGGCTGGGTAATGCCAGGTAAATACCTAGGCATGACTTTTTCCTTCTTAACCTGAGCTCCCATCAGAGGTTTGCACACCTTTGGAGACCAGTTGGGCTTCATACCGTGGATGGATTTTTTTAACTGAGGGAGGGAATGGGGGAGTTGTGACGGGTCGGTATGGGGATGGGAATGATGCTAGTATAGGGGCCTGATAATTACATGGTAATGTATTCAAATGAATATATTCAAATGAAGTTCCTGATGTTTAATATCAGGAAATACCTAATCACTGACTGGGGCAAGGGACAATTGCATCATGTGTTTACGTCGACTTAAAATGTGGGTTTGCACTTCTTATGATACTTTTCAGTCCTGTTGCCGAACCTGCCTGATGTGAATGCAATAGAAAACCCCAGCCAATGTATAACATGATATCACTGGGGACACTTGACAAAAAAAGATAATTTATGCATTTAAGCTTTATTATGCCAAATGATGGTGCAGCAAAGATTCTTAAACAGTGACAAAAATTTTAAATGTTTTGATGGCTCGGTCTGCTGGCCAAATATTTAGTGGCAACCCCAACTCTGCCAGTTGTGGAAACCCTGACTTGATTTTATGATCGTTTATTAATTATCCTATATTAATTGCATGCAGTCAGTGTTTTCTTTAAAGGAGGATATCCTGCTCACAGGAGCTGCCTATCAATTGAAGGGCAGGCAAACCTTCAGTCTTAGCTATGCCACTGGGAGTAGTGGCCACCACTGGGAGTAGTGGTAACTACAACCTACCTGGACCAGCCACCATAGAGATGGCATTTGAATGCAGATCTGTGGGGCTTCGTCTGTCTCCTGGTCAAGGGAATGGAGTTGGGAGGGAGTTAGTCTTTCAATGGAGTGAGTCTTGCTGTTGGTTGGGCTCCTCATGGGCCACAGGTGTGATCTTCAAGCCTGCATGGAGGCCGCAGTCCCCTGATGTGATGAAATGTCCATCAGATTGCATAAAGAGACCTTTCAGTGGCTTTTAATTGATTGGCCTCAACTGGCCTAAGAGAGGGCAAAATTCTAGTGACAGCAGGCAGGTGACAGGCCTGTCATCCTTCACCATTGCACGTGATTATACACCTTCCAACATGCTCTCTGGAGTCCCATAAAATCCCAGCCAATATTGTTCAGGCTTCTGGAGAAGTAGAAGACTAGTTTTCTTCATCATTGTAGTGTTTGCAGGTAACCTCTGCAAATATCATGCAGGGTAAATATTCTGCATTTTGTCATTTATATATAATGAGACTGTGGCTCAAGGGAACAGGCAAATGTCATCATCCAAACATTGCGTAGCCATTTAATTTATAACCCATGGAAAGTGTTCATGAAAGATTTCACATAGCCCCAATCTTGGTGGGTTTCCTTCTTTTCCCATTGAGTAGAGAATGCTTTGACTCTGTTGGTTGTTGACTATAGATATTTCCAGTGTGGGAACTTATGTGTGTGGGGATTCATAAACTTGAAATGATGCCTTTCCTTTAACGTTAGATCATTACTCACTGAGCAGCCAATTTAATACATTTGAATCACTGCTGTGTGTTTTTGTTTTACATAATTAAATTTGTAGTCTTCTTGCTATCTAGCCTTTGAAGTTTTGATTATAAGTATTGCATTTCTTGAGAATATTAATTATAGACATTATAAATATTTAGTTAATTCCTACTATAAACATACCATCAATCATTTATTTTCAACTACATCGACCATAATTAATAAGAATTTTTAAACATTTAAATATTGCATTGAGTTTTTGAAAATTTTGTCGCTATTCATAAATCACAAAGTCATAGAGGTTTACAGCAAGAAACAGACCCTTTGGCTCAAATTGTCCATGCTGTCCAGATTTTACCACTAAACTAGTCCCAATTGCCTGTATTTGGCCAATTTCCCTCATATCTATGTAAATGTCTAAATATTTTTAAAAGACAAAATTGTACCTGCCTCTACTGCTGCCTCTCGCAGCTTGTTCCAGACATTCGCCACACTCTTGAGTGAAAATATTGCCCCTGTGGACCCTTTTGCATCTCTCCCCTCTTCTCTTAAACTTATGCCCTCTAGTTTTAGACTCCCTACCTTTGGGAAAAGATGTTGACTACCTTATCTATGGCCCTCATAATTTTATAAACCTCTAAGATCACTCCTAAACCACCTATGCTCCAGTGGAAAATGGTCCCAGTCTATCCAGCTTCTCCTTATAACTCAAACCATCAAGTCCTGGTAGCATTCTAGTAAATCTTTTCTGCTCTCTTTCTGGTTTAATAATATCCTTTCATTCATAAGCAACCAGAATTGTATACAGTATTCCAAGTGTGGCTTTACTAATGCCTTTTACAACTTCAACAAGATGTCCCAACTCACATATTCAGCGTTCTGACCAATGAAACCAAGCATGCTGAATGCCTTCTTCATTACTCTGTCTGCCTATGACTCACCTTCAAGGAGTTATAAACCTGCACCCTAGATCTTTTTGTTCTATAACTCTTCCAAACGGTCTACCATTAATTAAGTCCTGCCCTGATTTCGATCTACCAAAATGCATCACCTCACATATACCTAACTAAATTCCATCTGCCATTCATCCCACTATCCCAATTGAGCAAGATCCCATTTGCAATCCTAGATAACCGTTTTTACTGTCCACTATGCTGCCAATCTTGGTGTCATCTGCAAACATACTAACCATGCCCCATAAATTCTCATGCAAATCGTTAATCTAAATGACAAATAACACTGGAAGTAGCTCTGTTTCCTGAGGTACACTGCTGGTCACAGCCTCCAGTTTGAAAAACAACCCTCTACAACTGCCTGCTATCGTCAAGTCAATTTTGTATCCAACTGGTTACCTCACTTTGGATCCCATGAGACTAAACCTTACGCAACAATCTTTTCCATGTGGTGCTTTGTCAAAGACCTTGCTAAACTCCATGTAACAATACTGACTGCACTGTTTTCATTTATCTTCTTGGTTTCCCCTTTAAAAACCTCAGTCAAATTTGTGAGATATTATTTTCCACTCACAAAGCATGCTGACTGTCTCTAATAAGTCCTTGTCTCTCTAAATGCCTGTGGATCCTCTCAGAATGGATCCTCTCAGAATCACTTCTAATAACTTACCCTCTACAGACATTAGGCTCACCAGTCTGTAGTTCCCAGGCTTTTTCCTGCAGCCCTTAAATAAGAGCACAACATTTGCTCCCCCACCAATCTTCAGGCCTCTCACCTGATGGATCTCTGATAAGGGATCCATCATTTCTTCCCTAGCACCCCCTCCCCCGCACCATCCTGGAATATATTTCATCGGATCCCGGGGATTTATCTGTCTTGATGTCGTTTAAGACTTCCAGCATCTACTTCTCTGTAACATGTACACTCCTCAAGACATCACAATTTATTTCCCCAAGTTCCCTAACATCCATGCTTTTTTCAACAGCAAATACCAATGAGAAATATTCATTTAGGATCTCACCAATCTCTTGTAGATCTGCACATAGATGACCTTGTTGATCCTTAAGAGGCAATTCCGTCTCCCTAGTTACTCTTTTGCCCTTTATGTATTTGTAGAAGCTTTTTGGATTCTCCTTTGCCTTATTTGCCAAAGCAATCTCATGTCCCCTTTCTGCCCTCTGATTTCTTACTTAACTCCACTCTGACAACCGCTATACTCTTCAAGAAATCCACTTGATCTCAGCTGCTCATGCATGTCATATGCCTCCTTCTTCTTTTTGACCAGCACCTCAATATGCCAAGTCATCCAGGGTTTCCCACTTCTACCAGCCTTGCCCTTCACTCTAAAAGGAAAGTATTTACCCTGAACCCTGGTTAACACACTTTTGAAAGTCTCCCACTGATTAAACATCCTTTACCTGCCATCAAACTCCATCAATGAACTTTTGAAGTTCTTCTTTAATACCATCAAAATTTAGAATTTTAACCTTTGGCCAGACCAATCTGTCTAATATTAATCAAGAGATTAAATATAATCTCTAATTTTGCCTTTTCTTTCATAGTGACTTTTCACTTTCTTCTTTTTGGATCTTGTATGCTGTGGATTATTCTGTCTATAAGTCTAGTTTTGCTGTTGGCATTACTATTTTAATTGATTTTACATTTAGTAGCTCGAATGGTGGTCACATTTCATGCAGATTGGGATTTCTGTTTGCTTATAAAAATAACTTCAACATGTAAGTAGACGTAATAAGGGTGGGAGGGTGGATACTCCAAGCCCTCTAGCTCCAAAGGCAAATTGCAATGGCCTGGGCTTTGGAACCTCAGATGATTCAACAGGGTCAGTCCAGTGACCATTTGTCTCTCGGCTGCTGCCAGGCTGCAAATGTAGTTGTATTCTGGATTATGTTCCTGGTGTTCTGTGGCTCTCATTTTACATGGGCTGTCCAGCTGTTGCTATTTATTGGCAAGGGAACATGCTGAGGATGTTAATTGCCTGCATGATGCAGGCGATCAACATAGACCAGGAGATATGCTCAAGATTGAAAAAATTCATGGCTACCAAAAATAATTGCCCCCTCAAAGTTTCTTCTAACTATTGGCTTCAAATTAGCGGTGATGTAGTTGGTGTTTGGTCATGGCTGTTCTCCTTTATAACTATTTTCAGATTGATGTTCAGAAAATACTGTCAGTGATAAAGAAGGGCTGTAGAAGTAAGACTGGATATGTGTTCAGTAACAGTTTTTCAAACCCTCATCTTAATCATTCCAAGTAGTGTTCAATTGATCTTAGATAGTGCTTAACATCCACAAACTTAGCTTGGTTGCAAATCAGATTGAGAGCGCACTCTATCAGTCCAAAGAATAATCGGATCATGAAACATTATTCTCTCTGTGGGAAGTTCACTAAAGCTGCAGCACACCAGCATAATTACAATACTTAGAGAAAAGAACTGCTGGCAAGATCCAGAAACCTATCAGTGTAATTTATCAGTGTGGAAGCTACTAGTCTAGATCCAGAACCAGTGAATAAATAATTGGGACAGTGACTTTCAGTTATTAAAGAGTGAAGCAAGGGCTCTGACAGGTTCTGGCTCGGTTTTTGGGGCAGAGTAATCAGGTGATTTGAGTTTACTTTGCAGAATAATGAGGAAGATGACAGTGTTGCTTCTTTGTGTGGTACCTATGGGTATAACTAACATGACTTTTTGGATGATTCTGCTGTGTAGGTTTTATTCAGGAAATCAGCACTGACACTTTGGAAATTGATATTCTTGAGAGAGGGAGTGTTGCACCTTCAAATGGAAACCTTCAAATCCCAATCCAACTGAGATGAAAGCATTTGCGATCACAGCATACCATATCCAAGTGAAGTCGATTTTTTTTTACTCCAGCTAGGGCGAGAGGTGACCTCTTCCCCTTCTCCCAGGGTAGCTACATCTCTATATTTAGACGTATCAGTCAGCTTGTCAAGCAGAAAGAAAAATATCCTTTATATCAGGTTAGAAGATTTGATAGATCAAGGGATTTGAAAGTCATGCTGGGCTAGTTAGATTCCAGAGGCACTGTAGTTGGAGTCAATTTTTGTTTGAACTTTTTTGGGAGATTGTAAGTTCTATAGGTAACAAAGAGTCCTGTCAACAGTGAAGCCAGGGTCTGAAATGAAGAACTTAACCCCATAATGTCAGAATATCAATGATGTTTCTGTATTCCAGTGGTATGATGCTTCCAACAACACCCAAATCTTCTTGGAAGGCTTCTCCAAGATATAATGTGTAGCCTCCAAAACTGCTTGGCACTTTATTGATATTTAGGCAACACTAGGTGGAGTCTTCAAACCAATCCTGGTTCAAAAGCATTGCTTTTGAATAAAAACTACATTCGTGCTGGCATGGAAACATTTCTAGTACACATTTGCAGCAGAACCAACCATGGAGACAACTTCTAGCCTGGATATTTTCTGTACCTATGTATATAGTTTCTAGTAGTTAATAACGACGTACTGCTTAACTACCTTAAACTATAAATACCTTAAGACTTGCTGAACTAATAGGACAGCAGCTTATGAAATCGGTAATTTAAACTTACTGGCAACTATAGGACCTAATAATGTGATATTGTGTCTGCATGCGTAGAGTGCCATGAACAGTCTGTGCC
Source organism: Sphyrna mokarran (assembly GCA_024679065.1). NCBI lineage: Eukaryota > Metazoa > Chordata > Chondrichthyes > Carcharhiniformes > Carcharhinidae > Sphyrna > Sphyrna mokarran. The sequence continues at coordinate 152,132,852 of JAGIQG010000001.1, forward strand.
ACATGAATGATATTTGAACCCACAAGCAGCATAAAACCATTATTATTCGTATAACATATTAAAAGTATTCTGTTTGTAGATTCAGGAGCAGTCAAGGACAAAACTTACAATTAAATAGTATTCTTCTTAAATTAGGAAAATAACCCTCAAACATTTGGTTGTGGATGCCAGTTATACGCACTGTAATTCACAAACTACATTCATTGATGAAGCCAAATGGCTGCTAAATTCTTTCGAAAAATCTGTAAAAATGCTATCACCTCCAGAGTTTTGAATGCAAAATGTTAATGTAAAAAGGCATCTCGCCTTAAATTTCATTCCACGTTAATACTGCAGAATATGTCTGTAAGCAGTAATGCATGAGATTACTGCAGACATAAAGTGGTGATTTTGCTCTGATTATTACAGTTTACTGCTGGTTGGAATGAGGACAATTCTCGTTAATGCTCTTCTCATGATTCAGTGTTGATATATGCAGTTTGTATTTACTGACAGCTAATACCAGCTTAGTGCTTCCCTACAGGCACAACTTCATCTTCAGATTTTTGTTTACTCATCCAAGGAAAATTGAACAACATTAGATTTAAATTCTTTTACACACACTTCCTGGCAAATTAAAAGAAATGAAAGATGAATGTCACTGAGATAATGCAGACTTTTACATTGTTACGGATCAAGATATACAATATTTGCAAAGGACCATAAAGTTTTGGGAGATATCCATAATGTGAAGCATTCCTTTATTGCCCATCCACTCCTCTCCCTCAGGATATCAGGCACAGACAATCTGAATATTGATGCAATAAACTCCCCACAAACTGGCCTTGAAAGTCTTAGGAAGCTCAGAATTAGTTAACCTTGCTCTGTTGGTTATTTGCATCTTGATTGTCCCTATTCCAATCGAGATGGGCTATATCAGAATTTATCCAACCAACCCATCTTAGCGTTGGCCCGAGGGACTACTGTACAGCCCTCCTCTCCTGAGTGTTGCCTGCAGCCTTTGTGCTTAGCAGAGGGCCAGGCAGCAGAAATTGGAATCCATTGTGGATCAGAATCCACCCCTCCTGAAAGGCAGATTGTTCTCCTTAAAGGGAAGTTGCACTGAAGAAAATTATGGCAAATTAAAAGAAAAGAAAATTGAACACCACAGCAAAGAGAAGGTTAGAGAGTGCCAAGAGTTGACAGCGGATGTATTGACACTGCGGGTGGGGACGAGTAGAGATGCCATGGATTTGTGGGATCCAAGACACCCTTGAGGAGTACTCTCAGAATGGTGACATGTAAGTAGGCAGTGAGGTCACTTCCTGGATTCAGCACCAAAAAACTTGGTAGCAGTGTCAGAAGCAGTCTTATCACTTCCTGAGGATACTCAAAGTCAATGAAGGTATCATTGCAGAGGAATCAATGCTGTGTTCTTTTTTTTGTTGTTCACTCTTTATTGAGTGCTCATGTTAGTGTCCATGCCAAAGATGCTAATCTGGGACATGGCTGAACTTGCAGGCTCAGCTGCCCTCCCTTTGTGCATTGCAAAGGACTTTGTTTGAGATCACACAATGGTGCTGATTGATGGAGGTAAACTCAAAGTCTTATAAGGACTTTTCCAGCCGCCACCCTGAGATGGACACATGCTTAGACTGACACCGCCCTTTAGGTCCTTCATTTTCTTACCTTGATTGACTGTTGCCCTTCTACCCATAACCAGGATGTCAGACCTTCCCCACTTCTCTCATTCAAGTCCCTAACCTCACCTTCTGTACTTTCCTGGATTTTCCTTCGATTCTTTTTTGTCACTGACCATACTCCATAACTCCTCTTGTAGTATAAAGTTGGCACACAAGAGGGTTAACATGGGACTGAGTATAATACCACCCCAGTGATCGAAGAGAACACAGGGCCCACACCAAGAGATCAGTATGGTGTTGGACAGAGCTTTGTGCAGAACCAACCATGGAGACAACTTAGAGCTTGGATCTTTTTTGTACCTATGTATATAGTTTCTAGTAGTTAATAAATACATACTGCTGAACTACCTAAGATTATAAATACCTTAAGATTTACTGAATTATACACAACACAATACAATAGGGCAGCAGCTTATGGAATAAATGAAAGCCTCGCAGAGACTGCACAAGAAAATTCAAATTGTGGAGAACTGGAGGAAAAATCAAACCATTCTGATAAGAAGGGAAAGCTCAGAAATAAATTGCCAGAAAAAAGGCTCCAAAGAAAGTCTTGGAAGCTCAAGGCAGAAATTAGATTCCTCACTGCAGCAGAAGACTCTCTCCAATTCAGTGGAAATGCACTTTCAGTACCCAACATGTTCAAAATCAGCAGACGTTGTGGTGTGAGCTAAAAATTTAAAACTCCATGACAACACTGTCTAAAATCTACCACCTTGTTTGCCCCAGAATTGGAGCGGGGAGGATTTGGCAACGGCAATCACTGTTGAACTCTAGTGGGAATTTCTGGTCTTGCTCAAAGGAGGCTGCAAAATCTTGCCTTACAAGTCCAGAATAAATATGGCAATGGTCAGAAATTGTCATTTAAATCGCAGTCTGAAAAATTCTGATTCCTGAGTCTGTGCCCTGATGCCTGCCAATGGAGCTCACACCAAACAAAACATTTTATTGAAAATTAATCGTGACTGAGTAGGAAGCTTAAAACCCCCCAGCAAAAACTGGGATTCAATGCTTTGAAGACCCAGGGACCTTGTGCTCAAGTGGGAAAGCCACTTTACAGTCGAACCAGACAACCACTTTTCAAAACAAAATGTAAATGCTGAGATAGTGAATGCCATTAATGCAGGAGTCCCCCAAAACTAGGAAATGTGTGAAAATCCTTTGTGGAGAAGCAGACGGAGACATCATCTTGAATTTTAAGAAACCTCTTAAAGCTGAACCTGCAGTTTAAAAACTATAACCTTGGGTCAGAAATCCGGTTTTCCAGGGATTCTTGCAAATGCTAAATCTGACACAAAATTGTGTCTTCCAGAGAGGAATGTTGTTAATTACTGGAGTACACTGGAGTGGTGGGAAAGAGTCTCTGCCTCCCTGGTGTGTGTTTCTCACAGTGGGAGGCAATGTGCTGTTTGCTGCAGCAAGGTTTCCCACTGACCGCCCTCCCATGTCAACAGGAAACCAGAAGATCCTGCCGGAATGAACAGCTAGAGAATTCTGACCCAGTTCTAAGTAGGAAACCTGTAGAAGTCCAGATTAATAACTTCTTATTCTCATTCAGCGAATGACCTGACAAAGTAAACCCAATGCAATGCTTTGCTGAAGATTCAGCTAGCTTGAATAAAATATTAAAAGCCTTTAATAAACACTTCAATCTTCAAGTTGTGAAGTGCATGGAGCTTTAAAAAATGGATTGAAAACCCCCAGTAAAGTTACAAAAGTGAAAAAAGCACTACTTAAGCAAACCACGTGAGGGTGCTAGAGAGGCAGGTGGAACTTCTGAAAGTCTTAATAGTAAATTATTTTGAAAATATCGTCACATTTCCTGAACTGTAATGGCAGTTTGCAATGTTGAACCAGCCAGCAGTAGTTTAGGGGAAATCTGTGGACCATTCCATATTGTGAGCTGATCGTGAAGCCACATGCAGCACCATTATGGAACAGAACAAGTTAAGACTTCACTGGAGGCCAATGTAGCCAACACTGAAACCAAAAATGAATGACATGAAAGCTCCTTGGCAAGCAGAGAAAGAAAAGGCAGGATTAAGATTGGAATATCAAAGTTGGCCTGGAGGATTCAAACTGGCTATGTACCTTTGGAAATGCATGATTATCTAAAGTCCTCCAAACTGTTCAAGATCTGAACAATCAAGTTTCTGAAATGGCACAGAAAGCATTAAAAGAAACAAAAAAGTTGAAGGTTGAGAAATAATTGTTGTTGCATCAGAACAATAGATTGAAAGCAAAATTAACAACCAGAACTGATGAAATTCCTGAATTTTGATCCATTCAGAGTAATATGCAGGATGATAAGCATAGTATGGAACAATGAATCCAGACTTGACAGCAGACAAAGAATAAATTGAAGATCTAATGAATGAATTGAAGGAGCCTAAGGACCAGGAAGTGACCATGGAGGAAAGATCTCATAAAGAACTGAATATGAACAAGGAGCAAGAGTAAGCCTTTCAGGCCCCTTAGCATCAATAAGATCATTCTTGATCTGACAGTAATTTCAAGTCTGTATCCTGCATACCCCAATAACCTCTTATTCCCTTGCTTCCCAAGAATATTATCCACTTCTGTCTTAAAAATATTCAAAGACTCTGCTTCCACCACCTTTTCAGGAGCAGAGTACCAGAGACTCACGATCCCCTGAGTGAAAAACTTTGCCTCATCTCTGTTTTAAATTGGTGACTCCTTGTTATTAAATAGTGACCTCTAGTTCTAGATTCTCCCTCAAGAGGAAACATCCTCTCCACATCCACCTTGTCAAGACCCCTCAGGATCTTAAATGTTTCAATCAGGTTGCCTTAAACTCACAGATTCAAGTCAAGCCTGTTAAATCTTTCCTCATCAGACACTCCATCCATTCCTGGTATTAGTTTGGTAAATTTTCTCTGAACTGCTTTCAATGAATTTGAGGGCGTGATCTTGTGTGCCATTAAGGCCACACTCCTCGTGCAGCAAGGTTGGAGAATTTGGCTGCCAACCACTTCTCCGTTAACTGCAGCAGGATGGAAAAATTCCACTGGCATGAACGGTGGTAAGATTCTGGCCTAGATTCTCCTTAAATAAAATGACCGTTATTGGACACAATACTCAATAGTGCCTTGTAGAACTGAAGCATTACCTCCCTCCTTTGGTAATCAGTTCCCCTCACAATATATGATATTTTATTAGCTTTCCAATTACTTGCTGTATTTGCATACTAGCCTTTTATGATTCGTGCAATAGGACACCCAGAAATCTTTGCACCTCAGAGCTATGCAATCTCTATAATTTAAATACTATGCTTTCTTATTCTTCTTGCCAAAGTGGACAATTAGACATTCTGCCCATTATACTCTATTTGCTAGATGTTTGCCCACTTACTTAACCTATTTATATCTTTTTGTAGCCTTCTTATGTCCTCTTCACAAGTTGTTTTCCTACCTAACTTTGTGGCATCAGCAAATTTGACAACCATCCCATCCGTCCCTTCACCCAAGTCATTTCTATAAATAATTAAATAGTTGAGATCCCAGCACTGATTCCTGTGGCATACCACTTGTAATAGTTTGCCAACCTGAAAAAAACCCATTTATGCCTATTCTGTGCTTCTTATTAGCTAGCCAATCTCCTATCCACGACAATATGTTCCTCCCTGCACCATGAGCTTTTACCTTCCGCAATAATTTTTGACATGGCACCTCATCGAATCCTTCTGGAAATGTCCAGGTGAAAGAAGCTGTTAAGCTATCAGAGTTCTGCACATAACTTTCAGGGTAAAGTCAGTGGCACATGAGAATCTTGTGGCTTGCAGTAGTCTGCTTTATGCAGTAATGTGTAAGGTCAGCGATTTTCCTTGTTTAAATATACTGCACAAGGGAGAGGAGCAAGTAAATGGCAGCTTGCATGGAGGCTCAGGACTGGCAAGAGTCATCACTGGTAAGAAATGTTTAGATAGCCCAGTAGATCTTAAGGTATTCGGACTCTTGGGTGGTTCATTGATGTACCTTTATTAACTGCTACGAACTACGTACATCTAGCAACTTGGGTTCTATACACAGCCCTGTCCATCTCACAATATTCCTTGTAATCTCTTCCGGCCCTACAAGACTTGGAAATATCTGTCCTCCTCACTTTTGACCTTTTGTGTAGTCCAAGTTCCATTGCTCCACCATTAGTGATGATTATATTCAAGTTAATTTGCAAGTGTTAATTTTATAAGGGATCTGTAATAGGTAATATTGTAGCTTAAACAAGTGGCCAGTAAGTATGTGTAATATTTGAAATAAATGTGCTGCATAATGAAAGTAAGTGATGAGTAAATGATAAAACATACTCACTAAATTACATTTCCTTTGTTCAAATGTACGTGACAATGTGGGAGGATCAGAAATTAGAGAAAAATGAGCTGTGGTAATTGGTAAAAGAACAAGAGGGTAGCTGATATTTTTTCATGCAGTAAGTTTCCATGATCTGTAAGATTGGTGGAAGAAGATTCAATAATACCCTTCAAAAGAAAATGGGATAATCCCATTAAATGGTAAAAATTACTGGCTATGGAGAGAGAGCAGGCAAGTGAGACAAATTGGATAGTTCATGCAAGAACAAAGAGGAGGCATGATGGGCTGAGCGACCTCCTCCTATTCAGTATGATCTTATGAACAATGTTTCCTGTCAGGGATTTGTTTGAAGAATCCTGAATAAAAGGACAAAATTGAATATGTTTTAACAAAGTTCTGTTTGAATATCTTGTGCACTATTGCAGACTGTTTAGCAAAGGCCCACATATGGAAAGACTAGTTTACCATGATATATTATTGACATCATCCATTAGGGGAGATGATGGATTCCGCTGTGGTGTATGTCACTTCTGGATTGAACATTGTCTATTGTGGCTCTAGAGGTCAATTGTAAGTGGTAGTCCCTTCCACAGCTAGCATAATGAATGGTGTTAATCCAGGGTTGACTAATTTTCTTTCTTCCAGCAGGTTATTATCTCTGCAGTTTGCTAATTTCTTTAGAACTTTATTTTTTTCTGTGTACTTCCTGACTGCTGTTCTCCAAGCACTCTGATCAGCACTCCTCATGATATATGCAGGAAAATAGTAAAGTAAATTATCATATTTAACTCGGATCAAGAGACCAAAGTTGGAGGAATGCAGAATTCTTGAAGGGTTGTGGGCTGGAGGAAGTTACAGAGCTATGTAATGGATGAGCTATCTGCTCGTTTATTTATTAGAGTGAGGATTTTACTAGTACTGCTGGATAAGGAGTCAGTGTAGATCAATGACCAGGAGAGTAATGGTTGAATTCAAATCAGAATATGAACAACAGTGTATTGACTTAGTTTAAAATTATGGAGGGTGGAAAATAGATAGCTGGCCAGTCTTAAACAGGTTTCCAGAGAGTCATTTCACTTTAATATAAAATTAAGCATTCTTCAAGTGCAGCTTGGTCTGAACTGGCGTGATGCTTGAATTGCAGCGGAATGTGAGTGGGAGTTTTATGACTCAGGAAGTTTGATGAGGAGGGAGCCAGGTGATCCTTTCACTTTCCACATTTCCTCAGAAAGAACAGCAGTAATATTGCGAAGTAGAATCTGGTGAGTATTTCTATTAATCCTAATGTCCCTTAAATTGGAGAAAGTAAAAGCACAGGGAGTAATTTAAGGATAAGTCATGTCAGGACAACTTGGTCATGTGGAATGATCTTCTTGTGCGACACTTTCAATGTCTAGGGATATCACATGTGCAGGAGGTATCTCCAGCTGCAGCTACTTAAAATCCATGTTTCAGAGTTGTGACTGAAATCAATGTGGAACATCCACAAAGATGAGATTTTCATAGATAGCACATACAATGGGGTGGTTATTCTGCAGATAAAGATGCACAGACAGAAAGGGATGGGTGACGGCCAGATAGAGCAAAAGCTCAAGGCAAGTTATGCAGGACTCCCCTGAATTCATCTCCCTCTCTAACTAATTTCTCTTTTGGATATGCAGGGGAATGCAGCAAGTCTGTGCAACATGTGGCTGAGCTGTGTGTGTTGGAGTTGGGGAGGGAAGAGATGGAATGCAATAGTGATAGCAGGTTCTATCAAAGGGGGAACAGATAGATGTCTCTGTGGTCACAGGCATGACATCAGTTAGTATGTTACCTTCCTCGGTCCAGGATGTCACTGAATGGGTACAGGAATTCTGAAGGGGGAGAATGTACAGCTGGAGGTTGGGGTATCCAATAACATAGATAAAAAGAGGGATGTGGTCCTGAAAGCTGAATATAGAGAGCTGTAAAATATATTGAAAAACAGGACCTCAAAGATAGTCATCTCTGGATTACTCCTCGTGCCATGTGTCCACAAGAGCAGGAATAGGAGAATAGACCATATCAATGTGTAGCCAGAGAGATAAAATAGGAAGAGGGATTCAGACTCCTGAGGCATTGGAACAAATCTCTACAAGCTGTTTTTTAGTACTGTTGGGAAGGGTTTGAATTAGAATGATGTGGAGATGCTGGTGTTGAACTGGGGTAAGCAAAGTAAGAAGTCCCACAACACCAATCCAACAGATTTATTTGGTAGCATAAGCCACAAGCTTTCAGAGCGCTGCTCCTTCCAACTCACAAACCTGAAACCTTTATTGTTTCCTTTGTTTCAATTTAGGCCCTACTTTCAGATTTACTGCAATTCAAACAACACTCCAAAAGCTAGTGGCTTTGCCACCAAATAAATCTGTTGGACTTTAACCTGGTGTTGTGAGACTTCTTACTTTGGATTAGAGTGGTAGGGGAATGGGAATCTGAGCTGGAAGACACAGTAGAAGGAAATAAAGAGTAGAACAAAAAGATAAAAAAGTAGAAGACAAAAGTTGAAGGCAAAGGAAACAAAGAGAGCAGAAAATGGTGTCATAGTACAAAAAAATCTGTAAAAGCCTTAAAAGGATGTGTCTAGAGAGACAGAATCTGAATGCACAGAGCATTTGCAATAAGATTAACAGAGCAAATTGGTATACATGAGTATGATAATATTGCAATTATGATGACATGGTTGCAGGTGGTCAAGACTGGTAACTGAATATCCAAGAATATTTGATATTTAGGAAGGACAGACAAAAAGGAAAAGGTGGTGGGTGATGTTGTTCATAAAGAATGAAATCAATGCAATGGTGAGAGAGGATATTAGCTCAAAAAATTTAGATGTAGAGTCAGCTTGCATGGAGCTTAGAAGCATCAAGGAGCAGAAAATATTCGTGGGAGTTGTCTATAAGGCTCCAAACAGTAGTGATAAGGTAGGGATGGCATTAAACAGGAAATTTGAGATGCGTGTAACAAGGGTGTTACAGTAATCTTGGGTAGTTTAATCTACCGATAGATTGGACAAATCAAATTAGCAGCAATATAGTGGCAGATGAATTTTTTGAGTACAAGATGGTTTTTTAGACCAGTATGTCGAGGAACCAATTAGGGAATCTGCTGTCCCAGATTTGAAATTATGCAATGAAAAGAAGTTAATTAATAATCTTGTGTGGAGTCATTCAGGGAACATAGACAAGAATGTGATAGAAGTTTTCATTAGGATGGGAAATGAACACATCTGATCTGAAAGTAAGGCCCTAAATCTAAGCAAAGGAAACTACAAAGGTTTCAGGTTTATGAGCTGGTTAAGAGAGATTGGGGAACTTCATTAAAAGGCATGATAGTAGAAAGGCAATGGTTAATATTTGAGGGATTAATGTATACAGTACAACAATTATACATTCCTTCTAGCAAAAAAAAACAAGAAAAAGTGCCCAGCTTGGCTGACAAAAAAAATTAAGATATTTTTAGATCCAAGGAGGAATCATATAAAGTTGTTAGAAAAAGTACCAAGCCTAAGGATTGAGACAAGTTTAGTATCCAGCGAAACAGGACAAAGAGATTGATTAAGAGTGGAAAAATTGAGTATGTGTAAACTTGCAAATGACATAAAAGTGGACTGTAAAAACTTCTATAACTATATGAAAAGAAAAAAGATTAGTGAAGACATATGTAGGTCTCTTATAGTCCAAACAGGTGAATTCATAATAGAGAGCAAGGAAATGGCAGAGCAATGAAACAACCATTTTAGTTCTGTCTTCATGGAAGAAGACACAAATAGCATCATAGGAATGCTAAGGGTCTAGTGATGAGGAGGAGAAGATTAGCTTCATTGGAAAAACAGTGTATGAGAAATTAATGGGACTCAAAGTCATTAAGATTCCAGATCATCTTCCATAATTTTGTAGATTCTGGAACAGTCCTGGCAGATTAAAGGGTGGAAAATTTAAGCTCTTTAATAAAAAAAGGAGGGAAGAAGAAAATGGAATTACAGACTGGTGAGCTGAACATCAGTCGTAGGGAAAATGCTGAAGTCTATTGCAAAGAATGCAATAACAATATTTAGAAAGTATCAACAGGATTAGACAAAGTCAATATTTATGAAAGGGAAATCATATTTGACAACCTGCTGGAGATTTTTGAGGATGTAACTAGTAGAATAGGTAAGTGTGAACCAGTGGATGTGATGTATTTGAATTTTCAGAAAGCTTTTGATAAAGTCCCACTTACAAGGTTAGTGAACAAAATTAAGATGCATGGGTTTGGGGGGTAATATACTAGCTTGGATATTGAATTGGTTAGCAAACAGGAAACAGGGAGGAGGAATAAATGGTACTTTTTTTGAAGTAGTAGGCAGTGACTAGTGGGATCCTGTAAGGATCGGTATTTGGACTCTAGCAATTCTCAATATATATCAATGAGGGAACCAAGAGTAATCTTTCCAAGTTTGCTGATGACACAAACGTTGATGGGAATATGAGTGATGACGTACATGTTAAGAGACTTCAAGGTGATTTAGACAAGTTGAGTGACTGGGTAAATACATGACAGATACAGTATAATGAAGATGATGGTGACGTTATTCACTTCAGATGGAGAAACAGAATGGCAGAATATTATTTAAATGGTGATAGATTGAGAAATGTTTATATACAAAGGACCTGGATGTTCTTGTACACCAGTCACTGAAAGCAAGTATGCAGATGCAGAAAGCAGTTAAGATGGCAAATGATATGTTGGCCTTCAATGCAAGAAGATTTGAATACAGGAGTAAGGATTTCTTACTGCAGCTAGACAGGGCCTTGGTGAGACCACACCTGCTTATCTAAGAAAGGAGGGAGTGCAGTGAAGTTTCACCAGACTGATTCCTGGAATGGCAAGATTGTCCACAAGGAGAGGTTGAATTGACTGGGCCTGTATTCACTGTGACAAAATATTTGGAACTAAGCATAGAATCCTTTCGAACAAAGACATGGTCTCAATATGAAATTCTACAGGTGGCACCCAATGGATACCAGGAACAATTTGAAACAGGACCAGTGTCCTCCATGGTAAGAGTTGAAGACACAGAAAAAAGATAACATATGGACCACTTAAAATGTCAGGAGCTTTCAAAAGAAGCAGCCAACTTGGTGCGTATGCCACCAGAGACCCCAAGTACAGAGGGAGGACAAAACATGTCTGCCATTGGGAGGCCCTGAAATGCAATATGAGATCTCTGACTCTGAAATGGAGATGAAATATCAGAAGCCATTGGTGAGGAATAACCATCTCCAATAATACTTTGTTGGTCATCAAGAAAGAGGCGTTCACTGAAATGTTGTACCCCACCTGACCAGACAGAATGCGAAATAGGAAAAAGACCGCAGGTCAACAGATGAAGATGGCCTTGGCACCCAAAGAGTGAGGGAGAGCTCTTGGACTTGGACGGGGTGAGGTATGATAATACCCATGATCTACATGGGGAATCATTAATTATCTTCTCAGTTGGGCTCGTTGAAAATGAGCTCCTTGGGACTGGTAATGAGCCAACCAGGTAGAGCTCATATTCTGAGCCCTGTATAAAGTTGAGAGGGTCCATTAAACCTTTAGTTCTGATTGGGACCTTTGTGTTCACCACAGGCTTGTGGTTATTGTTTATTTTCATTTGTGCATTAAAAACACGGTTCCTTCACAGATGATTCCTGGAGTTACTATAGTATGAATATAGTGTACCCACAATGGTGTGATTACTATGTACCAACAATGATATGGCTGTAACACATTCACAATGGTGTAAGGTGGAAGATTCCATGATTTTGACCCAGTAACAATGGCAATCATGGCATATATTTCAGTCTGTTCATTTGTGTGTGTCTCTCTTTCCATCTCTCTCTCTTATCCTGATGCCTCTTTCCATCTTCTCCTGCCCTATCTCCTTTCTCCCTACCTTCTTCTGTCCCTGCAATCTCTTCCCTCTCTCCCCCAGCCTTTACTTTTCCCATATTTCTCCCCCTTTGTCCTGTTATTTGCATTTCCATCACCCTCTTCCTCCCCTTTCCTCTTTTCTCTCACCCTGTCATGTCCAGTTTTTCTCCTCTTTCAACTTGTTCCCCTCCATTTTGCAATCCCCCCTTTCTCCTCCTCCTCTTCCCCCTTAGGATTTTCTCCTTTTCTTCTGGCTCCTCCACTCTCCCTGATTGTAAAGTATTTAGGCAGTCCCACATTTAACACCAAAACAATTCAGTTTGCTTATTATTGAAGAGTACTTACCATATCAAAATCCTCTTTTGAAATCTGTAAGTTTACAAAAGAAATTGCAAATGTTGACATTGAATACCTTGCCCTGTAAATAGCTAACACACGTCTCAATGTCAGTTTAAACTAAAATCGTCATTCTTATTTAATTAATTAAATAAAAAGATCACATTCAGACATAACCTTCAAAATATGAACAGCATGACCTTTAATTAATGCAAACTGAATAGTTACCATGAATAGAACTGTAGAAATTTGCAGTAAAGCAGCATCACGAGGATGTAAGGTCGACGTGTACTTGAGGATTGTCTGGTCATGTTCTGGTCAAGATAACGAGGATACAATTTCTCTAGCGCCTTGAGAAAGCTTGTGCTCCCATCTAATTGTATTATCCAACTATGCTCCAGCTTTCAATTTCAAAGCTGAAATTCACAAGAGGTTGTATCAGCTCTTCTAGCTTGTCTGATATGAACTGTCTGTTCTGCAAGGCCTGATACAATTCTGAGGGGAAGAGGTGGGCCTTAGTTCTCTGGAGCCCAAATGGAGTGAGTAAATTTCAAATCTACATATTTATCCAGTTCCTGCAACGAAGCTGTGGATTTGCAATAAACAGTAATTTGTAAGTGCAAGTGGACCTATCAGTTGAACAAATTACAGCTCCAATTCCACTATTCCTTCAGGAGAGATATACTATGCTTGGGTAGTATGGTGAAATATAAATATCAGGACATTCATTCATTTCTCATTTAAACACTGAAACTGTAGTGCTGCTAAAGGATCCCTAAACAGCACACACTTAAGATTGGCTTTAGTGTGTGTTCCACTGTTCTCTTTGTTTCCTGAAATTTATCCTGGCCGTACATTTTACAATACAAGGTTGGCTTTCCTCACAGCCAAACATTAAAAGATAGTTAAGCATGTCATTGTAACCCAAGAAATACATTGCACTAATATTTCCATGGATATGACAACTCTTTAGTTACATCAAAGATAAGTGGAATTTACTCAGAACAAAGTGAGGATTTGCCATTTAGCATGCCTATGATTGCATATTTAAAAAGAAAATTCAGTTCTTATGATGGGAATCAGTGCAAGAGTGTCTTCAAGGCCAGACTTCGCAGTCATTGTTAAAACAAGGACACTCGCTCCTGACCATGAAGTAAGTCTATCAATCTGTCTGGAAAGAATTTCACCATCTATCACTGTGCAGTGATACTGCAACTACTTGCAGTGTTCTTTCCTGGACCTTCACGGCATGGGAGTCATCTGAGGTCATCAGACTGGCCAAGCAGACAATCACATTAAAGATTTTCACAGGCAGTAACGGGAAACAAAAAGACTATCACTTTTAAAAACTATTAAATGAAGTAAATCAAAGATTGGGACATACATATGTGGTGAAGGTCAAAGCTAAAAAAAAATGCTGACATTTGTCATCAGGATGGACAAAATTCTATTTGTTTCCACAATGTATATTTGACAGATAAAGCATTAGATGTGTTTGATTTAAAGTATAGGAAAATGTAGATTATGAATGCTCACTTCATTGCTCCTTGCACAAACTAAGACTACATCATCTACCCATATCCTCTTCCAGAAATAACTTCTAAAAAGTTTCTCACTGCTCTTCAATAGGAAAATTGAACAAAAACCTGTATAGCCTATTTAGTCTTTAGACCTATATTCTGCACTGGTCGTATTCTTTGGTCTTACGTTACTGAGAGATGTGGGGGAGCCCAATAACAGGCAATGAAACTGACAAGGTTAAGGATGTGAAAGTTTGGCAGAGTCTCATTTAAACTGAAGAATGTAGGGTCCTTTAGCAATCTAGTCGGATTGACCATGTGGCAGTCGGGCCGTTGCTTGAATGTATGGCAGGCGATGACATTCAGGCAGTCATGCCTAAGGTGAAGCCTGATCATGATTGTGGCATCCTGGCCACCATTTCTGTATATTCCAAAATTACCTTACACAATTCACTACTTAGAGTGAAGCATCTCTTAAGCTTCTATTAATTTGCCTAATTTTTCTCATATTTTCTCTTTCAGATTTGTGATCAGTCTTGTACTTCACTGCATTTCTGGGACACACAAGTGTACCATTTTGTGCAAGTGTGGCCATTATTTTCTGAGCAGGTGTACCTCAAAGCAACACAATTCTGTGCTTCTGCACTGATTTTCAATGGCAGGCTGTAATGCAGGCTCAGAAATATGTTTCGACTGAATGATAGCGAGGGATATGGCATTTTTTCAGAAATGATAGGATTGTTTTTGGAGAACCTTTGTCATTCTGATGAAATGCCACTCTGGTACTGGATGTAACTGTGACAGTGATTTTACCATGTTGTTTGTCTAATTGCTAGGTAAAACTAGGAGTTTCAGATCCATTTTTTGGGCTTGTTTTCAGTGCAGGCAAGCTGAAACAGTTTGCCTCTCCCACTGCAGGGGCTTGCAGCCCAAAATACAGCCCCCACCGACCATTCTCTGCTGTCCGGACAGATTGCAGCCCCGCTGCCCTCCCCTCAAGGGTATTGGTGAACTGACAGAATTGGGAACACAACTGCTGCCATCCAGAGAGAGATTTGTATACCTTGGAGCCATTGATATGCTCCTGGATTGGACATCTTGGCGATCCTCGGAAACTATTGTTGCATAGATGGCTGGCCTGCTGTGAGAGCTTGAAGCCCTCTTGAGTTTTACTGTCATGATGGCATCAGCCTGATCCTGCCTGGCTACAGACTGGGCTTCCATGGCAACAAGGATGGATACAGTAAAACCCCTGATAGTCACATGTTTCTGGCTTCATTCTGAGCTGTAGTGGAAGCTGAGACATTGACCATCAGATGCTCCAATTCCAGGTGTTGTCATGGAGTTGGCTACTCCACATGCTGATCCTGCCTCTACACTGCAGTCTAAAATCCACACAGTACTATTGTCTGAGTTGGGCGCTATGATTGACAGATCAAGCAGCAATGCTTCTTCACGAGGCAGAACTCAGATCTTGTCGTGAGGCAGGCCATGTGTTGTGGATCACCTTGTCTTGGAGGAGAGAGGGAAGAGTGTCACTGTGTGCTGCAATAAGTTTGGATGATGTCCCTTCTGTAGCTGAAAGTCTAGCAGCATGTGGGCGGCACAGTAGCACAATGGTTAGCACTGCTGCGTCACAGCCCCAGGGACCTGGGTTTAATTCCCAGCTCGGGTCACTGTCTGTGTGAAGTTTGCATGTTCTTCTCATGTCTGCGTGGGTTTCCTCCCACAGTCCAAAGATGTGCAGGTTACGTTGATCAGCTATGCTAAAAAATTGCCCCTTAGTATCCTGGGATGCTTAAGTTAGAGGGATAAGTTGGTAAAATATGTAGGGATACGGGGGTAGAACCTGGGTGGGATTGTCGTCAGTGCAGACTTGATAGGCCAAAGTGTCTGTTTCTGCATTGTAGGGTTCTATGATCTATGAGCATCGATATGTGTGTGATTGGAGATGGAGTTTCTGAATGTTAGGTCTGAGAATAACATACAAAAATGTCAGAATTTCTGTCAAACAATGATAGAAGTTGCTGATGAGTAAGCGATAGGTGTGTAGTGCATTGGGCATCAAGGTGTGGTGGATAGGAGATGTCATTTGGAGATACACTCACTGACCTTGATCACTTGTTTGGCACTGCAGCTAAATCTCCAGCCCTGGTCTCCTGGGAGTGCCCTCTATGGTTGCATGCCTCGTTACCTTCTCAGGATATCCCTCGAGGATCTCCTAGCCATCTCTGGAAACGGGATGGTTAGAATTTTCTGGCTGTTCCTGTGGCATTCTCTGGTTCCACTGCAGTGAATGGAGATTTAGCTGAGCACCAAATTCTCCACCATCATTAGCAGCGATGGCAAGTAGTGCAAGGCCAGAAAATTCTCCTCTTCTCCAACTCTGTTAAGAATGCATCACGCACCATGTCAGAAAGCCTGTGAGTCCTCTCCCTTGCCTGCTGCTCCCTTTGATGTGCATTCTCTTCTAACCAGACCTTCTGCAGATAGTCTGCAGCAGCTTCTGTTCCATTCATTCCCCTTAAATAAGGTTAAGCTGCCTATAAGAGGCCCAGGCTGGCTGTGTGTGTCATTTTACTGACATATACTGCTGAGTCCCCTGTTGGGTGTGCAACCAATCAACAACGTTTTTCCTTTCTGGGTGGTATGTTGAAATCGCTTTGATAAACCAGGAATTTTCGGTTAGGATTAAATCATATAGAAAACACAAAATAAAGATTGGGAAAAAATTGATGGGATTATGAGAGACAAGTAAGAAACTGAAATAAAAATGTTGATTTCAATTTTTTTGTAATTGCCAATGTTTGTTAAATTTTCAAGGATTGAGATTCCATAGTTCGAAAGATAAATTTCCAGGGCCAAGGAGTTTCTTTTACAATAATTATGGCTGATCACACCACTAAAAGTTCACTGAACCATTAAATGCACAAGCCTTCAATTTATCATATTTTATTGGTAACTGGTGTAAGTACCACAATATATCAACCTTGTACTGATTTCAGTGCTGAGTTTAATAATGAGGTAACTTTGTAGTACAATCTTTGGTATCTCAATTTCCAACTCCTAGAGCTTAACCTTCCCTAAAATAAGCAGAGTGTCACATCAGATAGGAAATTGAATTTGCTGGCCCCAATGGTGCTTTCTCCACAGTTCCATTCAACTGCTAGGAAAAAAAGAACTGGAAGGGGCTAGTCCCACAACATCATGCTGGTAAAGATCAGGGTGCCATATAAAGGCCACCCCAGTATAAAAGAATCAAAAATACAACGCCCACATCCTCCCAGTGCTGACTCTGCCAGGACATGACACTCTGCCCCTGAGTGATGCACTCATCTGATGTTCTCTGGTGGGTTCTGCCCTTCGCGTGCACAGATTGAAGGACCTGTCATAATTCAAATGGCATGCCCAGACACTGACATGAGTGGATAACGTAAAGGGGGCAGTGGGGTGAGTGGTGGGTATGGAGGCCTGATAGTCAGGTGCTAATTTTTTCTAGTAGGGATCCCAACATTGAGTGTTATGATTCTCTTTATGTCACTGGTGGGGTGGAGGGGAACAATCGTGACACACCTTATGTTGGCATGAAACACAGTTCAGACCTCTCACAGGATTTTCTGCTCCTCTTGCTGAACCTGCCAGTAAAAGCACAAACTCTCCTCCAATTTCCGTGTTTAATTGTGCTTGCCTAGACATCAGAATGTATTGTTTGACTTATTCCATAATAATGGTGAGCGCTGATAGGCACACTGACATTTCCAATGAAAAATCCAGGCCACTGTAAAGAACACCTGCCATTTTACTCGCAATAATTTTCTTTGGGGAAGACAACAGAATAATAAAATGGACTTCAGCGAATTAGATTTAACTGAGAGATTCTTAAATCTCTCTTATATTACTTGGCATATTAATCACTGAAGTTCTTCTTTAGGATAGCTATTGCTATAATTCAAAATTCAGGAGAGCAAACTAGAACAGCATGTCATTCACAGCATCCTGGGCTATGGCTCATTCATGAATTAAGCCAGCCCATGTTTGTGCTGAATGCTCAAATTTGATTAAGGCTATAATTGAGACCCATTCTTCCCTGAGGATATTAAATACAAATACCAGAACTGGGAAGAAAGAGGCTGTGGCTTATTTGCTCATTATGGATAAAAAGTCCATTTAACCTGTAAGCTCATAGTTCAGCTGATATGATTTGTATAAGCTCACAAACGTTAGCAATGGGATTTGGCAGAGTCCTGTTAATGAGAAGATGATTGCACTGACAGTTTCTGCCTCATTCTTCCCTGCCTATCTTCGAAGATTATCAGAATGCTATGTAGGAGAGTAAGGTAGTCACAGGACTGATTGTAGCAATATCAATTGTGCAGTTACCAGAAACATTTTTTTGTGGGAGAAGAAGATACACAGCTTCATGACTGCTGAGAGAAGTTCAACCTCACACTTAAAGTGGATGCTTATAGGTATCAAAACTATAATTCACGTTCAAATCTTAATCCTTTCCGTATGTATTTGCTTGAACAATACCACAGTTATAGAATACAGTCTTTCATTACAACACTGATCACCTACCATTTCACATTGGAAAGGATGGACCAAAAAAAAGCTGGATAACCAACTTAGACCACTTCTTATACAGGTGATGCACAGTGTACTCTGTGACAGTGCACTATATTCCTCCTATTTAATTTATATTGGTCAATCCTCCATGGATAACAGCAACATTACCCATTATAGCTCAAGGACACCATGCTTCATGCAATATTTGATTATCTCAGCCTGCATTTAATCACATAATCTCTACTCATTTTCTCAAACAACTCCATTTTCTGAAGGAACTCATTTGCACTCTCCTGTTGTTAGCAGTTTATTCTACATAGCTGCTGTTTCGTAGGTAAGGAATTGCATGCTTATATAATTTGTGACTTGTTAATTTAAAGCCTCTGCCCTCTGAATTTGACATTAACATTAACCATATTTCTTTATTTAAAGAATTGAAATCATGACCCCTGGTTCAGTAATCTTTTCACCAACTTCTGCAAGTTAACCTTCATAACTTACAGCCTTCAAACCTACAGTCATCTTTGGTGCATTTCAAAAGCGACAATGTCCCTTTGAAGTACAGTGCTCCACATTTCTTATGGTAGTCTAAGTACAATATCACTTCTGAGTTACAAAAGATTAGATAATTTCTTTCAATTTCTAGTGTATTGTAACTGTAGCATTGGGCCAGTCGTCAAAGGTTATGAGTTCAAATTGTACCATAACAAGTTATGAAATTGAATTTGTCGGCTGGCACTGGGGAAAACATGACTACAAAATCTGATGATTGTCATAAAAACACATTGTAGAGAAGGGACCCAACTGTTTCTAACTGGTCTAGCCTATATACAGCTCTCGTCCCCTACTACTTGGTTGACCCTTAATACTTGGGCTTAAAAAAGGTAGCATGGTAGCACAGTGGTTAGCACTGCTGCCACACAATGCCAGGGACCCAGGTTCAATTCCCAGCTTGGGTCACTGTCTATGTGGAGTCTGCATATTCTTCCCTTGTCTGCATAGATTTCCACTGAATGCTCTAGTTTTCCCCCACAAAGATGTACAGGTAAGGTGGATTTGCCATGCTGAATTGCCCCCTTAGTGTCAGGGGGCTGACTAGGGCAAATTCATGGGGGTATGGGGATAGGGCCTGGTGGGATTGTGGTTCCTGCAGACTCGATGAGCTGAATGGCCTCCTTCTGAACTGTAGGGATTCTTTGGATTCTACTCTCAGACCAACTAGGTGAATAACAATGACCTTTTCAGTATTGCCCATGTGAAAAAATGCTTTTTAAGCTTCATTTCGGTATTTGTCAAGGCTCTGTCGAAGAGCCATCCTAACTTGAAATGTTGGCCCTATTCCATCTCCACAGTTGCTATCAGATCTGCAGAGATTTTCCAGCATTTTTTCATTTCAGATTCTAGCATCCACAATATTTTGCTTTTATTTATTTGAGAAGGTTATATTGGCAAGAGCATTACACTGCCTAGAAACCTTTTGGCCTTTTAGAACACGTCTGAATTGTTCCTTCACTATTTCATAACAGGTGTGATGGAAAAATATTGAATTTATTGGTTGGGAAACTTTTATGGGATTAGTTTCTAATTGATTATGTAAAGGAAACATCATCTAGCAACCTTTACTATTAAGCCAAACCTCCTTAGTTTCTTGTGCCTATGTCTGATTGTTAACATTAAGGACTTCCATAATCAGCTTGTGAACAATACATCTTGTAGAATTTAAATAAAGCACATTATTACTTCAGCAATACCAAGTTGGAGGAGTTTTACCTATGACTGCTTCCAAAATTGATCAGTCTCATTGGTATGCAGATTACATGCTTAGAATGTACTGTGTGATTGAGATGTGAAGTCTTACGTACTGGTTCTAAAGTCACATTTAATTCGGCGAGGCTTATCTCTGACTGCCAGAATATGGTATCTTGACATACCTTTAGGACAATTTATAATTTGTAACAATTTGTAATTATAACTGCATTAGAAAAAGGGAATAATAAGGCAATGCAAAATTGTCACAGATGAGAACTTGATCAAATAGAACTTAAAGTGCTTTCATGAGGCTCAATTTAGAGTTATCCATAATGTTAAAGTTTTTCATCAATCTGTGCCTAAAAATGGAGTTCGTACTTGCTAAACTTTCACTCCATGTTACCTGATATTTACTACATGTGACGTGATAACCATGTAATTTTTGTTTCAATATCGTTAGTCCAAAGAAGGCTTACAAAATTCTCTTTGAGAAGCTGCCCAAATACTGGCAGATCCCAAGGTCAAAGCTGAATTTTAAATTTACCTTTGCTAAAGTAGTGGGCATTTAGTCTCCTGTTTGGCTTTTTGCTGCTATTATGGAGTTTCATGTCTTAATGCCCCCAAGTGCACAGCAGTGATGCATGCAATGTTTCTTTAGTTACACAGTAAGGTAGGAGTAATATTTAAGAGTAATATTTCATTGCAGCAGATTTTAATTAATCATCAAGAAATTAATATTTCAAGTCAAGCAAAATTAAAAAACTGGAAACAGGGCTGGCTGCATTTGTCCAGAGAAAAATGGGTTAATGCTTAAAAGCTGTGGCCTTTCATTAAATCATTTGATAATAAAATCTAGTGTTTTGAGATTTCTCATTTCTCAAGGCCATAATTCTTGAGTTAAGTGAATGGTGCCTTGTTCTTCAACTTATTTTTCCTTTTGGCGAAGATTGTCAATCCTTTACTGAGGTTTCTCATTTTTGTTCGTGCCTCAAAAATGATTCTGAGGATTGTCAACAGGAACGAACATTTGTACCGTAATTAATTAACTGGGTGAGGAAGTTAGGTTCTCAATGTATTAATAAGAAATTATTGGTTGAGTTTGAGTCAAGGAGTATCTCCTAGTAGGTTCATATAAATTACAATCTATTTAATTTGAACTAGTTGTGAGCTTTATCGAATTAGCAAGCAAGCAATCATTTAGAAAGCAAAAGTTTGTGCTGTCAACCATCCATAACCACATGATATGGCTCCATTTCATTCAGTGGGTCCATCAGATCATTACTAATCTGGTAGCCAGAATCATAGAACTCTATAATGCAGAAAGAGGCCCTTTGGCCCATCGAGTCTGCACTGAACACAATCCCACCCAGGCCCTACCACCATATCCCTACATATATTACCCACTAATCCCTCTAACCTCTGCTATCCTGGACACTAAGGGCAATTTCTTAGCATGCCAATCAACCTAACCTGCACATCTTTGGACTGTGGGAGGAAACAGGAGTACCCGGAGGAAATCCACACAGACATGAGAAGAATGTGCAGACTCCATACAGACAGTTAACTGAGGATGACTTTGTGGTTTCCTTCAATCTGGAGAAGGTTGGTATTCCTTACAGACTGATTCTTCCAGATGAGTGCCTGGTTTAAGGCAATTTTATTCCTGAGATGTGGAATGTGACCAAATAGTGCTTGGCAGTGGTAATTAATTCTGATTTTAATCTTCTCGAATCCAGTTTTCTTTGTTATGTCTATGTTGCAGCCTAAATTGAACCATCAATTCAAAGCAGTTAACTTTGAAGTGCTTTCTTAGTGACTTTCTTGAGCAGTATTCATTTTTCAGAACAACTCAAGTATTTTTTAGGTTTTATGGGGATTTGTACCATCTTTTGATTTCAGATCTTGGCAAACTGTTAAGGAAATTTTCCTTAGCCTATTTGGCTCACAAAATACAATTGTTGCAATTTGCTACTTAATTTAGTAAATCACCCACTTCTTCCAACCTCTATCCATCTCTGATGCTTTAAATTGTAGCTGATTGCAGTGATATTCTGAATGCTTATCTTTGCTGACGACATCAAACAAAGGCTGATTGCCTTTGACCCAATGTTTTCTGATGCAACTTTGAGATTACTTGCACCCTAATCAATAAGGATGGCATGCGCCAAGTTGCCCAGTTTGGAAAAAAAAAGGTTTGATTGACTGTTACCTTTTTTTTCAGTCATTCAGATGAAGATCCAGTTTATTCCATGATGAATCAGGTTTGAAGCCAGGCCACATTCTGAATCACACCAGATCTGGTGTGGAATATCTTGGACTTATATTCCCAGTGCATTAAACCTTGAATGAACTTCAGGAAGGTGTTAGAAACACTGATGCCTTGTAAAGCCTTCTACAGGGCCTTTCTGTCAACAGAGCGTTATGTATTCAACTGCAAGGGGTGTCACTTGTGGGGTTTCAATCCTATGACAATGTCTGTGCCTATTCTTATTCCTATTCTAGCTGAGTCTGTATTGTCTGACAGACTACCAGACTATTTGTGTTGCATAGAGACGAAGTATTTATTGATGAGTTCTGAATTCTCACACACATTGTACATTATATATCGTACAAGATATACTTCCTTGTTGTATCAAAGGGTAATTAGTGATGCGGTGATGATCAGTGAGGAGATGCTTTTGCCTCTCTTAACCTGGTATGGTTTAATTATCCTGCAATTGCAGACTAAATAAACGATTGAGCTCCTTACTTATCTGACTGTTGTTTGATATCCAGCTTTCTCCTTTCTGTTCATGGCATATGGGCATTGTCAACAAGTCAGTATTTATTGTCCATCATCAATTGCCCTTGACAAGGTGGTAAGCCTTCTACGGCTACTGACCATTCAGTGTAGGTAGGCCCACAGAGCTGTCTAGAGAGTGCCAGGATTTTGATGCAGTGATGATGAAGCAACGACAATATATGACAAAGTCTGGATGGTGTGCAACTGGGAAGGCAAACTCTACATGGGTTACTTCCCATATGCCAGCTACTCTTGTTGTTCTGGGTGATAGAGGTCACTGGAAGGTAATGTTGAACGAGCTTTGGCACTTTGCTACAGTGTACCTGGTATATGGTTCACACTGCAGCTATGGTGTGGTGGTGTGGGAATACATATTTAAAGCTGATGTCAGTAAAGGGAACTCTTCTGTCCAGGATTGTGTTATGCTCCTTGACTGTCTTTGGGGCTATACCTCATACAGACAAATGGGAGTATTCTATTATCCTCCAGACATGTGCCTTGGAAATGGTAGAAGGACTTTGGGATTCAGGAGGTGAGTTTTTACCTCACAATATCTAGCTTCTAACCTGCTATTGCTGCCACAGTAGTTGTCTCACGGGTGTCACAATGTCTGTTTCAATTGCCTGCGCTGATAATATAACATGATTTAAAAGAGAGGCGTCTCAATGGGATATTAATGTTTATTGTTCCAGAGATGAATGGATTGAATATAGTTTCTAACCTACCTCTGAGGCAGCCTAGTATAGCATTGATGTTTCCCAGCGTGATGAGTTTGTGATGCAGCTGCGCATGTGTATCACTCCTGTGAACTGCTGATGGAATTTGTCTTTTTGCATCTCAATGGGTACATAAACCACAGTAATGAATACCTGTCCATGACAGTACACCAACCTGCCACATGAAAGTTGATCATAACTAGAATCCCACATAGCAAGTGTTTTATTGTAGGATGGTCAATCTGATCACAAAGTCGGTTTCTCTGCAGTGCAGAATACTCGTGGTCTCCAAATATTAATAATTATTAATCATGAGTCTGCCTCAGTTATTCCAACAACTACAATGTTTTATTTGTTTTATTCATAGGCCAACAATAGATTATATCCAATTCTATGTACATTCAATCTCCTTGGGACTAAGAAAAAACAGAGCAATATTTTGAAGGGCGCATCAAACCCCTTCTCAGTTAGTCTTTCACTCATAATCATTAATTTTGGAGCTCAGAATTGGAGAACACTTCAGTCAGCTAAAAAAAAAAATGCTATTTTTAGCTCTGAGACAGAGAGATAAAGTATTGTAGTCCCCACTCTCAGTATTTTTTTAGACTGATTAAAAACTCAAGATTATGCAATGATACTTTCACTGCTTTCCTTTCTCAAACTCTCCGCTCAGCAACCTCTCATCATAAGTGATTTCAGCCTTTATTTCAAATCATCGTGCTTTCTGTACAATGACTTCATTGCTCTTCTAGCCTTGCCATCTCTCTTTAACTCACTTACCTACATTCAGTTGTCCACATTGTCACTTCAATTGTTCGCTGTACTCATGTCAATCACAAACAAGGCAAACTCTGGTCATTTCCACATATCCCACTCCAAACATTATGTCCCTTCCATTTCCCAATCTCACTTCCTCTCTGTTCCCTCCCTGCCCTACCCTCCTGGGGAAGCTCTTATGAATTAATTATAATGGCATGTTCAAATTCCCTATTTTCTAATCTTTGGCCCTCCATTCATCACAACATTTCTGCAGCTGCTGATCTCCAGTGACTCCTTTATTTTACAACCTTTTCCATATGTTCCACAGCTTCACCCTTCCCTGTTCCTGAAATCCCCTCCAACTGACAATTCTGCAAGAAGTCAGCATTACCCCATCCCTGGAATGCCATTCCTATGACCACGTAAATATTTTGTGGAAGCAGCTCTTGACTGGAAGCCAATATACAACAGTAGGTATATGATAAAGGGTAGACCTATTAGGAGTATAGAAATGCAGAAGGACCCTGGGGGTGCAGGTGAATAAGTCTCTGAAGGTGGCAGAGCAAGTGGAGAAGGTTGTGAAGAAAGCATAGAGTATGCTAGCCTTTATAGGAAGGAGTATAGAGTACAAGAGCTGGCCTTTAATGTTGCAGTTGTATAAAACGCTGGTTAGACCTCATTTGGAATACTGCATCCAGTTCTGGTCGCCTTACTACTGGAAGGACGTGGAGACTCTGGAGAGAATGCAGAGGAGGTTTACCAGGATGCTGCCTGGTATGGAAGGTCTGAGTTACGAGGAGAGGTTAGGCAAATTGGGACTGTTTTCCTTAGAAAGACGTAGACTTAGAGGAGATCTAATAGAGGTGTACAAGATTATGAGGGGTTATAGATAGAGTAAACAGGGTTAAGCTTTTTCCTAGGATGGACTCGAATAGCAGGAGGGGTCTCGGGCTGAGAGTGAGGGGGGTAAGGTATAATTTGGATGCTAGAGGGAGTTTTTTCACACAGAGGGTGGTGGGGGTATGGAATGCGCTGCCAAGTAAAGTGGTGGAGGCAGGCACTCTGGAGTTATTTGAGAGATACTTAGATGGGCACATGAACAGAATGGGAATGGAGGGATATAGAAAACTGATTTAAAATAGGGATCATGAGCCTTGGGAGTCCCTGGGAAGTGTGTAAATAGATGATGATATTGATGTACTTGTTTTTATCCTACAGGTGCTTTGGTCCACCTTGTGGTCTAACAAGGGGCATACACGCGATGGGTCGTGAGAGGGCTGCTCTTGGATTTTTTTCGAGAGTATCCTAGTGCTTCACGTCGTTAGCGTACGCTTGACCTGGACCATTTGATGGGCAACACAACAGCTCAATGACTATTGCTATGCTGTGCAGATACATGGATTCAGGCCTATGTCTGTGGGAGTTTGCGCATTCTCCCTGTGCTTGCGTGGGTTTTTTCCAGGTGCTCCGGTTTCCTCCTACATCCCAAAGATGTGCTGTTAGGCTAATTGAAAAAAAATCTCCCTAAATTTTCTCAAATTTGATTTTTAATCCATAGATCTATAAACATAGACCGGGATCACGGGTATAGGTGGGAACATCAGGGTGGTGGCGTGGGCTCGTTGGGCCGAAGGGCCTGTTTCCCATGCTGTTTTGTTCTTTGTTCTTTATATGATATATTGAAGCTGAACTGTGATTTAATCATTTTAAATTCAGAAGCTTTGCTCAGAATTCCCTTCAAGCATGACCATGAGATAATCCTTTCATTAGTTGCCACATTTTGTTCATATGCATAATTATTGTTTTCAGTTTCACAGTATAAATGGCACAATGGCACAGTAGTAAGCACTGCTGCTTCACTATGCCAAGGACCTGGATTCATTTCCGACCTTGGGTGACTATGTGGAGTTTGCAAGTTCTCCCCATGTGTGGTGGATTTTCTCCAGGTGCTCCAGTTTCCTCCCACACTTCAAAGATGTGCATGTCAGGTGGATTGGCCACACCAAATTGTCCCTTAGTGTCCTCATATTTGTAGATTAGGTGGATTAGCCATGATAAATGCACAGAGGTTATGGGGATAGGGCAGAGGAGGATGAGTGGTCTTGAATAAGATGCTCTTTGGGAGAGTTGGTGCAGACTGGATGGGCTGATTGGCCTCTTCTGCATTGTAGGGATTCTATGATTCTATAAGTGAGGAAAATATTAAAATAATTTGCTTTTGCTTGGCATCTTTAGGTGAAGCGCCTCCATTGTGGACTGTCTGTTGAAAAATAGAAAACATGGCAACAAATCTACATTCAGCAAGTTCCAAAAATAAGAGTGAAATAATAATCAAATCACCTCATGGCATTGCCCTATCACCCCCAATGCAGCCACCTTCAGCTGCTCAGTTCTTTAGGAACTCGGCGCTCCGCCAATTCTGGTTTCTTATGTACTTCTGATTTTCATTCTTCTGTCAGTGACAGCGTGCTTTCAGCTGACGAGGCAGCTCTTGAATTCCTCTCTTCAATGCCTCCTCCTTGCTACCTTTCTCTCACCTCCTCTAAGATGCTCTTTCAAAATTAACTGGTCAGCCAAGCTTCTGATTACCCATCCTGATATCTTCTTATTGGCTCGGGATCACAGTTTGAATGCTGATACTCCTGTGAAGAATTTTGGGGTATTACACTGTGGTAAAGACATTATGTAAGTGTAAATGATTGTTGTAATGCCACTTTCAATTTCAGAATCATTGGAAAACAGTCTTCATAGATACCAAACTATATAAGAGGATATGCTGGAATGTAAATCTATAATATTTGCCTCCTGAGGCCCTCTAGTGTGCAGCTAACAATACAAAAGTACAATATGCTTCACCACTCACAGCCACATAAGTAGTTTAAAAAAAGGAGGTTAGATAGCAAAGACCAAATCATAAAAAGCAGTGAATGGTGAAGGAATAGAATTTTGCACTTCTTATTCCTACCCTACATTAACTCTGATTTATGTTCACTTATTTAATTATAGAAGCCATTGAGTTCAGATGTTCTGAAAAGTGAAATATGCCAGACTAGTGCACACTTCACACAACCACTGACAATTTCTGGTATGATGTGGAGATGCTGGCATTGAACTGGGGTAAACACAGTAAGAAGTCTCACAACTTTGTCATCTATTACTTTCCCGGAGCGGAGAAGCTATGACATCTTCTTCGGAGCCTTCAACATGTCATTGACGAAGACAAACATCTCACCAAGGCAATTCTCACCCCTACGTCTTACCTTCAATGAACCACATGATCTCAAATAGACCATCATCCACAGCAAACTATCCAGCCTTCAAGAGAACAGTGACCATCACATCACACAACTCTGCCACAGCAATCTCTACAAGACGTGCCGGATGATTGACACAGATGCCGTCATCTCATGTGAGAACACCATCCATCAGGTACACAGTACATACACTTGCAACTTGGCCAACATTGTCCAGCTGATATGCTGGAGGAAAAGATGTTCCAAGGCATGGTACATTGGGGAAACCAGGCTGACGCTACAACAATGGAAGGAGTGAACACTGCTCGACAATCACCAGGCAAGAATGTTCTCTTCCTGTTGGGGAACACTAACGTCATCACGGGCATTTGGCCTCTGATCTTCGGGTAAGCATTTTCCAAGGCGGCCTTCATGACACACAACAGCGCAGACTGGTTGAGCAGAGACTGATAGCCAAGTTCTGCACATGTGAGCATGACCTCAACCAGGATCTTGGATTCATGTCACATTATCTGTAACCTCGACAACTTGCCTGGGCTTGCAATGTCCTGGCTGGAGACAGTACACATCTCTTTAACCTGTGCTTAACCCTCTCTCCACTCACATTATCTGTACTTTTAAGACTTGATTACCTGTAAAGACTTGCGTTTCAACCATTATTCTGTAAATTGAGTTTGTGTCTTTATACGCCCTGTTTGTGAACGGAACTCCCACTTATCTAATGAAGGAGCAGCACACTGAAAGCTAGTGGCTCGTGCTACCAAATAAACCTGTTGGACTTTAACCTGGTGTTGTGAGACTTCTTACAATTTCTAGTATGTCAGAAGAAAGGTCAGAAAGAAAATAATCATGTAACTTCCTGGTTAACTTTACCTGAACTTTGATGAGTCAGAACACATGGAAGCCATAGACTAATGCTTATTAGAAAAATCATTTTACACATTCACACATTCTATAAAGTGAGAGCAAATTGATATTTTAGAATTTGGCCATTCTGCTATTTGAACTGTGCAGTTAATCATTTTGGAAGAAATATTCTGGTTATAATTAATCCAAAGAATATATAAAATAATTTTAACTAACCAGCTAGTGTTCAGATATTGATTAAAAAATCATAACCAACCAATCACCATTGTTAACTTCAGGACCACAGTAATATGTGCAGTTGAACATTGCAAAAACATTAGTCCAAGGTCATTGTTCCGATTTTGCCGTTTAAAATAAATGGGACTATCAGGAATCTGTTATTGAAATGTAAAGTTTAAAGTTTATTTACCAGTGTCACAAGTAGGTTTATATTATCACTGCAATGATATTACTGTGAAGATATTACTGTGAAAATCCTCCAGTCAACACACTCTGGCGTCTGTTTGGGTTTGCAGGAGAATTTAGCATGGCCAATGCACCTAACAGCATGTCTTTCAGACTGTGGGGTGAAACCAGAGCCCCAGAGAAAATCCATGCAGACACGGGGAAAATGTACAAACCGGACAAAACCAGTGTACCAAGCCAGGAATTGAACCTGGATCCCTAGGGATATGAAGCAGCAGTGCTTGCCAGTGTGCCACCCATATTGTAAATTGCACATTCACAGTTAAATGGTGAAATCAGGAAGTTGCTGTCCAAGTTGTCCCACTGTTCGAGAAGATTTGTTGCAGCAGTTGGTTGCCAAGAGGTTTGACGTTGAAACACATGAAATGATGTGAAGATGAGGTACTTGCATAATGGATGCACTTTAAGCATGCCAGATAAAGTTATGGCTTGTTCATTCCTGGGTAATTAAATTCTTAATGGTGTGACAACTCTTAATTACTATCAAACAATCACTCTTGCAATTAAAATAGCTTTTTCAAGTGTGGTCTCCAATTCCTTCAGATGTTAATTTTAGATATTTAAAAAATGTAATTTTTCAAATCTTTTTTGGCCTCTTTTATCTCTCTCTCAACTCCATTTTTCTTGCCTGTTGTTTTCTGTGCATGATTTGACATTGAATTAACTATTCCAACTTATAATTCCTGCTTCAAACTCTGCCGTAGGTGCCAATTATAAAGCTGCAGTAAGCATCCTGACTATTTTGTGATTACTTGTCATTAAGTCATAATTCCTGTGGCCTTGAGAACTCCTGTTTCTGCTATGAGCTCTTCTTACGAGTTTGCTGAGTTGACATATTCCAGCTTTGTTTAAGCTCTAAATAGGGGTTACACAGGTCAAGTTAAATTGGAGAACATTCACCTCGCCTTTTTAAACACACTCTTTTAGAAAAAGCTGTCGTTTTTCCAGGAATTTAATCTCAGCAAAATTGACATCTTCGTCAATTGCTAGTGCACTGAAATGCCCTCTGCAAATAACAGAATTATGCCTTCACTAGTTCACATCATTATTTATTTGTTACACTAGCTAATGCATATAGTGGGCTAATTGCACTGCCACAAATTGCCCACTATAAACAATGTCAGTGATAAGGAACATAGGAAGGAGGAGCAGAAGTAGCTAAATTCATTCCTCAAGCCTGCTCCACCATTCAATCCTCAAGCCTGCTCCACCATTCAATCAGATCATGGCTGATCTCTCCCTGGTCACAAATCCATCTCCCCACCTGTTCGCCATATCCCTCTTTCCTTTTTTTAATAGAAATGTGTCTATCTCCTTGAAACCATTCAGCAATTTAGAATCCATCATGCTATGGGGCAGCAAGTTCCAGAAATTCACCATTCTCTCTGTGAGAAGTATTCCTCCTCATCTCAGTTTTAAATCTACCACCTCTCAATCTATGCCTTGACTTCTTGTTTGAGATTGCCTCATTAGAGGAAAGATTTGATCTACATTTACTTTATCAATCCCATTTACAATTCTTATATACCTTGAGCGAACCTTTTCCTCTGAACTCCAGAGAGTACAAACTCAAACTGTTTAATGTCTCCTCATACATCAGCCCTTCATCCTTGAAATTAATCTGATAAACGAAACTATGCATAAATGATTTGGCAAGTTCCTACAGTTGCAGTTATGAAGGTTTATTTTAAATGATGAATTAGGAAGCCCATTGTGTTGCACATCATCAAAGTTGAAGAGGGCATGAGAGAAGATGAGGCAAGTCAGAATGTTGTGATTAAGTAATCCTTTGGCTTGAAAATTTACAGCATGTCAGAGGAACAGAAGACCAAAGACATACTCAGGTTCTGGGAAGCAGTGAGATAAAGTCAGAAACAGTGCAATGAGCACTGATGTTAACACACAAAACGCTATGCTCTGCTCAGTGCTTTGACTAGTTCTATTCCTGACTTTGGCTGCACCGAAAGCAATGCAGCTAAAGTTAGAAACAAAATTAATCTGGATCCCATTGCTTTGTGGCACTGGCCTTTTAACATTTGTACTATTTGCATTACATAAAATGAGAGATATTGAGATAACCAAACTGCAATGTTGGGTATGGTGAAGGAATTAATAAACTGTTCTACAAATCCACTTTGTAACCACATTACAAGCTGAAGAATTGCAATTCAATGATTGGAAACTTGATAAATTTACCAGGAAAAGAAGGGAAAGAATTAACGGCCAATTTAACTGAACCATGTGGATCTTTAAAGAAATTTATATTGAAGTCGATAAGTTTTAAATAATAACTCATTCAGTAAAGTTCCCAGTGAGTCTGAGATTATTGGCTGTTTGACCCAGAAGGAATTTTAGGTTTAACACTTCTAATATGTTTCTGATATGAACTCAGATTCAGAATTGTGAAGGAATTCTTTCTCACATTTTGATCAAAGAAAAGAAACTGGAATGTTCAGGATAAAGATGTGAATTAGTGTGTTAATGAGCTAGACTGCAGAATTAATGAGTCAGCCATTGACATTGTTAACTATAACAATCTGGTTATAATTTTGTTTCAGCCAGTGTTTACAAGTTACATGTTTCATCAGGTTGTGTTTTTCTGTACAGTGCAAGGATTGATCAGTAAGAATCCACTCTTGGGAAGGCGATAGCCAATTGAATTGGCAGCACCACAGGCCAAAATTTCAATCAGTGGATTGGAAAATCAGAGTTTTACCATCCCGCCTGTCATGGGAATCGTTGTGGGCACAACATGGATCATGCAAAGGTCTGTTGGCCTTGGCTGAGATTTTCCAGTCCTGGGGCAAAGGCAGCTGGAAATCTCATGCTCAGAAATAAAACTTTCCAATTCTTGTCTGTAAATGATATACTGGACCAAAGGACAACACTAACTCAATTGAGAAGTCAGCTGCAAAAAGCAGGCCTATGTGTAGAAACTAAGAAAAGACCCAGCAAGATTTCAGACGGTGAAGTAAACCGGGTAGCGTGATCGTTAGCACTACTGTCTCTCAACACCAGGGACTTGGGTTCGATTCCTGGCTTGAGTCAGTGTCGGTGTGGAGTTTGCACATTCTCCCTGTGTCTGCGTGAGTTTCCTCCGGGTGGTCCGGTTTCCTCCCACACTCCGAAAATGTGCGGGTTAGGTTGATTGGACATGATAAATTGCCCCTGAGTGTCAGGGGGACTAAGATTGTTGTCAGTGCAGCATCAATGGGCCAAATGGCCTTTTTCTGTACTGTAGATTCTCTGATTCTATTAACAACAAAATAAAAGCAAAATACTGTGGACACTGGAAAATTAAGAAATTTCATTTGAACTTGAGGCTTTGGCTAGAATTTTCTGGCCCTTCCTACTGGTGGGATCTTTTGTTCCCGACAACAGTGATCCTCTGCAAATTTGATGTTGGGGAGTCAGGCCCATTATTTTCCATACAATTACTTGGATGACAAAAAGCATTGATCAGGCCAATGGAAGCTATCTGTCGTTGACATGACATATCCTGTACTGCTCTTGTAAATGCAATTAAAATCCCAGAGAGTTTACCAAACTTTGATGATGAATAGCTCATATGAAAGTCTAAACTGAATCAAAAGAACAAAGAACAAAACAGCACGGGAAACAGGCCCTTCGGCCCAACGAGCTCACGCCGCCATCCCGATGTTCCCACCTCTACCCGTGATCCCTGTCTATGTTTATAGTTCTATGGATTAAAAATCAAATTTGAGAAAATTTAGGGAGAATTTGTTTTGCCAATTAGCCTACGAGCACATCTTTGGGATGTGGGAGGAAACCAGAGCACCCAGAGAAAACCCACGCAAGCACAGGGAGAATGCACAAACTCCCACAGACACAGGCCCAAATCCATGTATCTGCACAGCACAGCGATAGTCACTGAGCTGTCGTGTTGCCCATCAAATGGTGCAGGTCAAACGTACACTAACGACGTGAAGCACTAGGATACTCTCAAAAAAAATCCAAGAGCAGCCCTCTCACGACCCATCGTGTGTATGCCCCTTGTTAGACAACAAGGTGGACCAAAGCAGCTGTAGGATAAAAACAAGTACATCAATATCATCATCTATTTACACACTTCCCAGGGACTCCCAAGGCTCATGATCCCTATTTTAAATCAGTTTTCTATACCCCTCCATTCCCATTCTGTTCATGTGCCCATCTAAGTATTTCTTAAATAACTCCAGAGTACCTGCCTCCACCACTTTACTTGGCAGCGCATTCCATACCCCCACCACCCTCTGTGTGAAAAAACTCCCTCTAGCATCCAAATTATACCTTACCCCCCTCACCCTAAGCCCGTGACCCCTCGTGCTATTCGAGTCCATCCTAGGAAAAAGCTTAACTCTGTTTACTCTATCTATACCCCTCATAATCTTGTACACCTCTATTAGATCTCCTCTAAGTCTACATCTTTCAAAGGAAAACAGTCCCAATTTGCCTAACCTCTCCTCGTAACTCAGACCTTCCATACCAGGCAGCATCCTGGTAAACCTCCTCTGCACTCTCTCCAGAGTCTCCACGTCCTTCCGGTAGTAAGGCGACCAGAACTGGACGCAGTATTCCAAATGAGGTCTAACCAACGTTTTATACAACTGCAACATTAAAGGCCAGCTCTTGTACTCTATACTCCTTCCTATAAAGGCTAGCATACTATATGCTTTCTTCACAACCTTCTCCACTTGCTCTGCCACCTTCAGAGACTTGTGCACCTGCACCCCCAGGTCCCTCTGCAGTTCTATACTCTTAATAGGTCTACCCTTTATCATATACCTCCCCACTACATTCTTTCACCCAAAATGCATCACCTCACATTTATCAGGATTGAATTCCATCTGCCATCTGTCTGCCCAAGCTACCAGCCTATCTACGTCCTGTTGCATCGTCTGACAATGCTCCTCACTATCGGCAAGTCCAGCCATCTTTGTATCATTTGCAAACTTGCTGATCACTCCACTTACTCCCTCTTCCAAGTCATTTATATATATTACAAATAGAGGTCCCAGTACCGAGCCCTGCAGTACACCGCTAGTGATTGACCTCCAGCTAGAAAAACACCCTTCCACTATTACTCTCTGTCTCCTATTACTAAGCCAGTTACTTATCCATCTAGCTGTCCTTGTATCCCATGAGCCTTGACCTTCTCAACTAACCTCCCATGAGGGATTTTGTCAAATGCCTTACTGAAATCCATATAGACGCCATCAACGGCTCACTCTTCATCCACCGTTTTTGTCACCTCCTCAAAAAATTCGACCAGATTTGTAAGGCACGACCTCCCCTTAACAAAGCCATGCTGCGTATCCCTAATCAGATCGCAACGCTCTAAGTGCCTATACATCCTACCTCTAAGAATCCTCTCCAACAGCTTCCCGACCACTGACGTCAAACTCACCGGCCTATAATTTCCAGGGTTATCCCTACTAGCCTTTTTAAACAATGGTACAACATTAGCTATTCTCCAGTCCTCTGGAACCTCACCTGTGTCCAAAGAAGAGACAAAGATTTGCATCAGAGGCCCAGCAATTTCACCTCGCACCTCCCTAAGCAGCTGTTCCAATCCATGACTGCAGAGATGAACACTTCTATTGCAAACCCTCATAAACCCTTGGGGCAATAGGGAAAATTAATTTATTTTTAAAATTCAAAAAATTCCAACTGACAGCAGATCTAATAACTATGATGTGATTTACTGAGTATGTGGCCTTTCATTGAGTATGGTGTAGAATTCACTCTAGCAACATTCTTATCAAAGATAGAAGGATGTTGCTGAATTGAACGCTTCCTATCAAGTATAGGAGAATTGTATCATTATCATTATTTTAAGGCATTGAGAAATGTTTAAAAAATTCTTCAGACCATTGTGATTATGAAGTCTCACCCTCGGGTTATAATGCAATGGACACAGATGAAGAATGGAAATTGCAGAAAACCAACCAATAGATTTTTTTTTCAGAACAACCATAATCTGGCTTTGGTGGAACAACAAGTTGCAATTGAAAATTATACTTCTTTTACTGTTTGTTCCAATTGATTGTGCTTGTTGATAGGTTCTATATTAAAATTGTCTAAATCCCTTCATCAGTACAGAATGAAATTCTTGAAATGAAATGAAATGTGGAAAATCTTTTCTTTGACAGTAAGAGATTAGGATCTGGATTGCATTGTCCGAGAGTGTGGTCAAGACACATTCAGTCATGAGTTCTGAAAGGAATTAGACAATTATCTGAGGAGGAAAAGTTTGTGGGGCTTTGGGGAGCAAGGTGGGGAACTGATACAAGCTGAGTCGTTCTTTGCTGAAAGGTGGCACAAATATGATGGGTTGAATCCTCACCTTCTGTGTTGTAACCAATCTATGATTCTATGAATTCAACGAATTAACATGCACCTGTGTAAAGAAGATTGATTGATCTATTTTTACATGATCTATTCTTACATGATCTATTCGTGAGTTTATTTAGAGTTTTTTGCTTTCAGTTAAGCTGAATGATAATGATGGATGCCATTATAACTGTGTGCATGAGTGGAACATCAAAAATGTTTTGCTGGTTTGAACTTTTGATTTGATTTATTATTGTCGCATGTATTGGTATATTGTAAAAGTATTGTTTCTTGTGGGCTATACAGACAAATAATAGCACTCATTGAGAAGGAAAGGAGAGAATGCAGAATGTAGTGTTACAGTCATAGTTAGGGTGTAAAAAGATCAACTTAGGTCTGTTCAATAGTCTGATGACAGCAAAGAAGACACTGTTTTTGAGCTGATCGGCACATGACCCGACAGAAGAAAGTGGAAGAGAGTATGTCTGGTTGCATGGAGTCCTTGAATATGTTGGGTGCTTTTCTGAGGCAGAGGAAGATGTAGTCAGTATCAATGGATGGGAGGCTGGTTTGCGTGATGAACTGGGCTTCATTCACGAACCTTTGCATTTTCTTGCGGTCTTGGCAGAGCAGGAGTCATACTAAGCTGTGATAGAACCAGAAAGAATGCTTGCTGTAGTACATCTGTAGAAGTTGGTGAGTATTGTAGTGCATATGCCAAATTTTCCTAGCCTCCTGAGAAAGTTGAGGCGTCGGTGAATTTTCTTAACTGTAATGTCAACATGGAAGGACCAGGACAGGTTGTGTGCATTATGCACACCTAAAATCTTGAAGCTCTTGACCATTTCGACTTCGCCCCCATTGATGTGGACAGAAGGTGCCCCCCACCAGGCTACCTGAATCTGATGAGTATTTCTTTCATTTTGTTGACATTGTGGACTACTGTACCTACCCCATCTCTTCTATACGTTCTGTCTCTTTTTGGGTTACATCTGCACAGATGCCAATTACCATTCAATGACTGCTCCAATATCCATTCTTTTATGAACTTTTATGTGTGCTGGGAGGCTTCATACCCTATGCTGCTTTCATAGCTGGACCCTTCGCAAGTGCTCACTTTCAGCAAGCATTGTATGGTAGCAATCATAGCACCTGCCTGATATTTACTTCTCTCTTTAGCCTGAAGGTGTTGCATTCAAGTATGTTGTTTCTGTGATGGAAGAAGACTTCCATCATACTCCCACAACAACTTTTGTGACTTCTGTCATTTGATGCTACTTTAAAGTTTGAAGATTGACTTCAAGTAGGTTTTGTAAAACAATCATTTCCCTTGTTACTTGGAGTGAACAATATACTAAGATGTTTGGAAAATGCCATATCTCCAAGGGAGGCTATCCACCTAACTTGTTTCCTCAGGGATGCCATTGCTATTAATCATAAACTAATTAAGAAATCACCTCATGTCCTTGAAATAGTAAAGCACATAATGTTGCCAACTGCAGAAGAAATGAAACTCGTTCTCTTGGATTGCTGAACCATCAAAGGAATTTCATGTCAGTTGAAATTATGATGTGTGCTGCTTTAAGTCTTTTCAAGATGCCATGAGGAAATGAATATAGAGCAAGCCGAGAGTTTGCTGTTTGCATCAATCTACTAAAACTGATTAATATAAGGATTCTCTGACAAGTGAGAAAGAACCTTGTTGCTTTGGTATGTTGAAATATTCCCTTTGGAGTACCAGATGAATTGTATAAATGCTGGGGTATTTTCCTTGGCTTCTCAGTTCTCTGCCTTGACAGTCTGTTTTGGTATGAGATAGTGTAGGCGGCCCTGTAAGAATCAAACGTCCATAAGACCTTCAATAGAAGCTCCAATATTTAATGAAGTCGTTTTCTTGAGCTGAGTTTAGTGAGGAATTATGTCAAATACTGAGGGAGACTTAACTCCATGGTGTGTGCGAAACAAGTCTGAATAAGAGGCTTGTCTGTCTGTTGAGCAGAATGCCATTGGATAAACTGTAGCCTAAGAGGAGGTATACGTTTGATGCATGTTGAGATTAGAGACTGCGCGAGTGGGTAGAGCTTGATTAGGTGGTGACTGGTAGCTACCACAAAAATAAAAGTAATGAGGTGACACGGTAGTGGATTATAGTAAAACAAGCATGCTTATTAAGATATTGCTTATTCCAGGTTTAAGCTGGAACAGCCACAAAAACCATGAATCTTTCTGCTTACATCACTACAGATCATGTGAAATTATATAAGAAAAGATGCAACCACTTTAAATACACAATGTCCCTCCCCTTTTACTTCTTTTGTCCCCAAATAGCAACTTTTCCCAATGTTTCAACAAAGGACCCAATTAAACATCATTATATCCCATATGTATAATTAAGAAGAATGTCTGTCAGATGGACATTCATTTCTTTTGGGTTGCACTAGACATTCTGGAATTTAGCAACTTGAGTCCTCCAAAGTGTCCTTTTTCTCTTCTAGTAGTAATTCTTTGTGTGAAACTATTTCAATATCAGTTTCCACTGATGTTGAAGATTTTTCAGAAACAACAAATGATTTTGTCTCTGTGGTTAACTCTTGTTCAGATGTATTACTATTTAACATTTCTGATGTAAATATTTTTGGTGAATCTTCTGTGTTTTTACTTCTTGAGGCTAATGCCTTGATGGTATGATGTTATCAAACTCTCTCATCGTTCGTCTGTATGGTGTAAGAAACTGGATCTGTTTTTGTTAAGATAACAGCAGGTACCCATTTTTCTTTGGTAGTTTAGCTTCTTGCCAGTACTTGTTCTCACTGAATAAAAAAACTCTTTTTTTACAGTTTTGTTTTCTCCTAGCAATCTGTGATTTTTATTGTCGTTTCAAAATTTCTGGAATCAAAAGATCAAACTTTGTTCTAAGTTTCCTTTTTAAAATCAGCATCACTGGTGAGTTCTGTGTTGCTGTGTGCACGATGTTCCTGTAGGAAAGCAAGAATTTATTTACTCATCTTTACGATGTCCCTTGGACCTTTGATGCCTTTAGTGTTTTAGTGATTGTACAAATCATTCAGCCAATCCATTTGTTACTGGATGGTATAGAGCCAATTCAATGATGTATTGGACATCATTTCCTTTCAAATGGTCTTCGAACTCTTTTAAAACAAACTGTGTAACTTTGTCCCTTATGATTTGCTGAGGCCTACCAAATCTCAACAAATATTTCATCCAACTTTTCATAGCCTGCCCTGCTATTATGGATTTCATAATCACTACTTCTGGCTATTTAGAATGTGCACCTACCAACACTAGGAGCATGTATTTTTTTATTGAATCAGCATAATCTATGTTTACTCTCTGCTACGGCAGTTCCAGCCATTTCAATGGATTTAAGGGCTGCAGTGGTGGAGTGTTTCTTGATTTTGTACAGGACTGCCATTGTCCACTTTCTCTAATCCTGGCCACTAAAGATAATGATGTACCAGTTCCTTTATTCTTAGTATACCTGGGTGTCCCTTGTTTAGTTGGTCAAGGATTCTTCCATGCAAACATGGAGGAATAATCACTCACATCCCCTGCAGTAAAACTCAATGTTGGGATGTTGAGGAGAAATTGCAGGGGTGAGAAGAGATTGGAAGGAAATCAGTTCAGGGGAAAAGGAGGGGCTTGCATGGGAGGTCTCATGATTTCTGTAGGGTGTTTGGGTGATGGAATTGTCCCTGCCGAAATATTCAAATGTGAGAGAAGTTGGGAATTGTTTTGTAGAATAGTTAATTGAGAGAAGAGGAAACACTCATGTTCCCCTTGATCCGCAAGCAGTGCTGAAAAGTCTATTATAATGTAACCAATGATAACATTGGAATCTGTTATCATATAACCAATGGTAACATACTGTGCAGGTCAGCTGACCTAGTATAACTAGAAAGCAGATGGGGATTGTGGTGTAGTGTGGTCTGAGTGTAGATAGAATAAAATTTCTTTATTAAATTTTTTTCTTTGATCTACTTTCTGAAGTTAGTTCTTTTGTGGCTTGCAATTGAAAATCCTTACTACCAGATGAACAAAGGACTGATGCATTAGTCCTGTTTCGCTTCCTCCTTGTTGGATTTTACCAGGCTTGGTAAACCAGCCAATTCAGACAAAAATAGAAGTCTTGTTAAAATGAATGCACACAGTTTCCTGAAAGAATTTCAATGACCAACTTATCTCCTGAGTGCAGATTAATCACCCACCCCTCATCTTGTATCTGTTAAAACTGCAAGTCATTTGTTTGAAGATGGTTGGGTTCCTGTTTTAGAACTTTAACACTTTATTTTCTCGCATGATCCAAACCTACCCATTTTTATGAATTAAAATTTCCCCACACTTAAAATCTTCTGGAAAGAACTGCTAAGACTTTAGGGACAGCCTCACTCATATTGTTGGTTATTTGTGGCATTTATTTTTGCTTCTTTGTAATATTTTTCATTCAAAAAAATTCAAGAATATGTTGGCCAAGCTCTGGTGCAAGACACGCAGGCAATTATTAATCCGATGGCAGACTTTTCTTTTCAGCTCTGTGATGATTATTGTGTCTTTCAGAAATGTTTCTTGTGAAAGATATGTTGAAAATTCAATTCTGGTTTACAGTGCTGTTTCATCTGCTCCAGGCAGTCCACGTGCTGAGAATGCAGCAGAATAATTGATCCTAGATAGAAATATACGGGTGGCTGGAAAGCCATAAGGCATAGAAAACCTGCAGGAGAAACTGCCTATGAGGTACTTCCCTAATTGCCTGTTATACACTGCGGCAGCACTCACACTCGGGCAGTGCGGTAGCACAGTGGTTAGCACTGCTGCTTCACAGCTCCAGGGACCTGGGGTCGATTCTCAGCTTGGGTCACTGTCTGTCGGAGTTTGCACGTTCTTCCTTTGTCTGCGTGGGTTTCCTCCAGGTGCTCTGGTTTCTTCCCACAGTCCAGAGATGTGCGGGTTACGTTAATTGGCCATGCTAAATTGCCCCTTAGTGTCCCGGGATGTGTAGATTAGAGGGTAAAATATTTAGGGATCAACGAATAGGGCCTGCGTGGGATTGTTTTCAGTGCAGACTGAATGGGCTGAATGGCCTCTTTTGCACTGCAGGATTTCTAAGGTTTCTATTTACATGGAACAATCAGAAAAGGGGACTGGAAAATGCAGTCTGATCAGACATGCAGTAGATTTCCTATGAAATATGGGTCAATCAACAGGTGGACCTTATGGATCCTGATGTGTGAGTGAGGGTAGAAATTGGATGGATGGTTTCCAGCTGGCCATATTTCATATGTGAGACTAGATGGTGAATGTTAACAGACTGCTAGGGTTAGAGAATGCAGTGACAGAAAGCAATCTTCTCCTCATTCAACATTTATGCTGAAAGATGCTTTGAAGTCCAAATCCTAGCTGACCTTTTTCTCTCTTTCTGGCCTAGTATGCTGAGATCAAATGTAACAGCCTTCACTATCTTCCTGATGTTGGGAAACTCAAGATGAAAGAGAGGATCATGCTTGTTCACGATAGTTGATTACTAAAATTTATCACTGATCACGTCACATATAAACTTTCATAGAAAACAGAATTCCTACAGGACAGAAGGAGGCCATTCGATCCATCAAGTACATACAACCACAATCTCACCCAGGCCCTATTTCGTAGTTCCACACACTTGTGCCGCTAATCTTCCGACACTAGGTCAATTTAGCATATCTAATCAACCTAACCCACGCATCTTTGGACTGTGGGAGGAAACCGGAGCACCCTAAGGAAACCCACACAGACATGGAGAAAAAGTGCAAACTCCACACTGACAGTGACCTGAGGGCGGAATTGAACCCGTGTCGCTGGCGCTGTGAGCCACCATGCCACCCAAACACTGTGCCATCCTTGAGATTATTTTTAAACCTCAGCTTTTCTCTATCCTGCCTTAGTATAATTAAGTTAATTCTTACATACGTTAATTCTCGGTTTAGGTTTCGTCTTGACTTTTTTCTCATAACCATCTATCATTGTTTCGATTCTCCCCTACTTCTGCTCTTGTCCATTGTGATTTGAAAAAGTATTGGAGTCTTTCATAAAACGAGGACACTGTGAAATATGCAAGCGTATCATAGAATCCTACAGTGTAGAAAGAGGCCCTTTGGCCCATCGAGTCTGTACTGAACATAATGCCACCTAGGCCCTACCCCGCACTGTACCTGCAGCTAAATAGTGTTGGCAAATGACTAGTGATGTCACTGATTTATTAACTTTATATACGTGGCAGAAAGAATTGCAACTGCATTATCCAGTCCTGAATAAAAATTTGTGGATTTAAGAATGGGTGTTTAGATGAATGTAAATTCTAGATTTCAATTTGAAGCATCCAAACTTGACATTTTAAAATCTGCAGCAGCCAAAATATTGTGAAATGCTGCCTTAACTCACTGGATATGCATATAGTTATCAATTACATGCCAAATTATTTGCAGCAAGGTTAGCTCTTCTTCAGAAATACAGGGACATGCTGACAGAAATGACTTGAAACGGTTCTTTGAAGTCCTCAACACTCTCTACGGGTCTCAATCTCTCGGGAGTTCCGCCCTCCTGAGTAAGATGGTACAACTCTCATTACAGAGAGGGTCAGATCCTGCAGAGATGGGCTGAATATTTTGAAGCCATCCTCAACTGACCGTCATCTATTAACAATGAGGCAACAGACGGGATTCCCCAGGTCGCTATCGACAACATCCTGGATATAGTATCTGGTATCTGGTAGTAGTTTTCGTGACTTCGGCTATTAGCCAGCTATCCAGTGACACAGCCCCAGGGGCAGACACTATACCCGCAGAAATCTACAAAGCTGCTAGTTCTATACTTACTGAGAAGCTCATTGAATTGTTCCAGTCCTTTTGGAAACAGGGATCCATTCCTCAAAAACTTAAAGATGTTTCCATTGTACACCTCTACAAGAGAAAGGGCAAATGGCAAGTATGCACAACTATTGAGGAATCTCGCTGCTCTCCATCGCAGGAAAAACCCTCGCAAGCGAACTGCTAAATCATCTGGTCACTCATCTGGAGCTGGGCCTGCTTCCAAAGTCTGTGTGGCTTGTGCAAAGGTCGCGGCACTATTGACATGATTATTGCTGTGCGCTAATTTCAGGAGAAGTGTCAGGAGTAGAATTGTGAGCTCTACACAACCTTTATTGATTTTGCAAAAGCCTTCGACACTGTCAGACGACAAGGCTGTGGAGAATCTTGTCAAAGTTCGGCTGCCCCCCCAATTTCATTCAGATGGTATACCAGTTCCATGATGGCATGAGTACTGGATGGCAGAGAATCCTCTAAGACATTCCCAGTCACCAATGGCGTCAAACAGGGCTGCGTACTCACACCCACATGGTTCAGCATGATGTTTACTGCTATGCTGAATGATGCCTTCCAGGACAGAATTGCTGGAGTCAGCCTCAAGTAAAAAGTGGTTGGGAAGCTCTTCAACCTGAGGAGACTTCAAGTTATTACCAAAGTGAAGGAAACTATTCTTAAAGACTTCCTCTTTGTTAATGTCTGCACCCCGTACACTGGTTCAGAGCCAGAGATGAAAATCTGTATGGACAAATTTTCCACGGCTTGTGACAACTTTGGACTCACCATCAACATTAAAAAGACTGAAGTCATGCACCAGCCTGCTCCTCTTGCCCATAATCCATAATCACAATCAAAGGCAGAAACTTCAGGCAGTGGACCAGTTCACTTATCTTGGCAACACCTTCTCCCAAGAAGTGACTATTGATACAGAAATTAACTGCAGAATAGCAAAGGCAAGTTCTACTTTCGATAGACTATGCTCCACTGTAGAGAATGTTGCAGAATCAGCCCAGCAACAAAACTGAAAGTCTACAGTGTTGTGGTACTCACTATCCTCCTATATGCCTGTGAAATGTGGACTGTGTATCGAAGGCAAAGAAGACAGCTCAATCATTTCCACATGACTTGTCGTCACAGAATATTACGCATCAGATGGCAAGATAAAGTACCAGACGTTGAAGTTCTCTCCAGAGCAAGTCTATAATCAGTCCACACACTGCTGATGAGAGCACAGACCCGGTGGGCAGATCCGTTTGTTGGATGAGTACATACCCAAGCAACTTGTTTTTGGGGAACTCTCTGCTGGAAGGTGCTTGCATGGAGGGCAGAAGAAATGTAGCAAAGACACACTGAAGGCCTCCCTGAAGTTACTTGACATAGAGACGACCGTCTGGGAAATGCTGGCACAAAACCGCACTACCTGGCGTTGCCTCATCCACAAGCGCTGTCAAGTTTGCGAAGCAAGATGCATTGCTGAAGCACAACTTAAGCAGAGTTGTGCAAGTTCGGAGCCACCAGCGCAACAATGACAGTGCCTACACAAGTCTGTCCAATATGTGTCAGGACATTCTGTGCCCAAATTGGCCTGATTTTTGGACACACCACATCCAGCCTCAAAATGACTAATGGTGT
Organism: Sphyrna mokarran; assembly: GCA_024679065.1. Lineage (NCBI taxonomy): Eukaryota > Metazoa > Chordata > Chondrichthyes > Carcharhiniformes > Carcharhinidae > Sphyrna > Sphyrna mokarran. The sequence continues at coordinate 152,176,614 of JAGIQG010000001.1, forward strand.
TGAAGTTCTCATCGACAATGACGGACGAACAACAACAACCTGCCAAATTATTTGCAGCAAGGTTAGCTCTCTTTCCCTTTCCACAACGTGACTTCCATTCCTTTTTCAAAGTTCTCAAGGGTTATTCCTGAATCACGCACCTTTGCTCAACTCTTGTGTTTTCTGTTTTCACTTCATATTTTTAGAATTGTAATTTTCCAATTCACAGAAAATCAGATCTGCAGACCTGATTTAAAAATAGTACATGCAGATATTTGCTTTTACTGTAAAATCTGCAACCATAGCATTGTGTTGGCATTGTTTCAGATTAATGCTCAACATTGCATATTACTAATTTGTACGTTGTGTCAGGATGGTTATTTAACAGGTGACGAAACAAAACACAAATCTTCTCAAACTTTGGACTTAAAAAGGATGGAACAAGGTATTTTCTATATGGTGAATAGATAGAAACAGTGGAGGTCCAAAGAGAATTGGAGGTATCCAGCTTCATAACTCAATATTTTCTGTGTCTGTTTGTGATATTTTAATCAAAAAGGCAAATGGAATGCTGGTCTTTAGAACTTGAGGACTGGAATACATCATCCTTCAGTTGTACAAATCTCTGATTAGATCACATCTGGAATACTCTGAACAGTTCTGAACACCATACATCAGGAAGAAAATGTTGGCTTTGGGATGTGCCATCTAGATCTACCTGTACTTCAAATGTTGAAGGAAGCGGTTACATCAAATCATGTTGTATTCTCTGGAATTTAAAAGATTAGGGGTGATTGATCAAAATGTTTCAAGATGCAAAAGGTGTAGGGAGAAACTATTTCCATTATTTAGGAAGACTGGAGAGCATGGTCTAAAAATTAGACCCAGATCTTTCAGAAATGAAATTAGGACATACAAATAAAGGGTGGTATAAGTTTGCAACTCTCTTCTGCAAATAAAGTTGCTAGATCCATTATTAATTTGAAACTGTAATGTTAGATATTTAGTACACAGAGATGTTGAGGGATATGAGCAATGCCATGAACTGTGTCATTCTCCTGATTTCCATTGCCTTTTCCACCTCCACAGTAGTGATGATTATTGGAAGATCATGGCTGATTCTGTCTCTTCCTCGAGTTTTGCACTGTTCTGCAAGAAGAGAAAGCAGAGAATTACGGGTATAAGAAATGAAATCTGTTGTTATGTAAGAGTGACATTGGTGGAGGGTAACTCTGGTGATTGTCCCTTAAAAGATCAATCTGCAGGCTAAGGGTTGCATGATCTAGGGAGCAGGGTGGGGGATTCATCTTGGTAAACTTGGTCTTCTATACTCAGAGTCATCTTAAGTGCTGATTGCAACCTCTGTATAATTTTAACTTGTCAATAAACGAGTTGTCTTTTCCCCAAACTGTGAATGAGCATCTTTCCACTGACTGTAAGAGTTGGACATGAGATGAGAATTATGATATAGGTGAATGTCAGTAATGGCTGGTCAGATGGGGGCATGTAAGAGGTACTGAGAGGTGGAAATGTAAACTTGCACGTACCTTGGTCAATGGAGTGCTGTGCTGGAAATTGCTGAGGAAGTCTTAGTGTGGTGGTTAGTACTTGAATGTGGGATTCCACTCATCTTTCCTGCCCTAATAAAACAGTCAAACTCCTGATATCTGATTAGCCTGCGAAAATCTAAGTGAAACTTTTTTTTCCATTTTTAAACTGCTAAAAATTTATCACAAAATAAATTTAAGGAGAATGTTCTACGTTTACCAAGCAGCACATTATTAGAGTACCAGATGAGAAACCTCAAGGCACATTATGAAGTCAAACTAGACTCCCAACAATTTTTTTATGTTTTGGCATAAATGTAAAGAAAGGATACTTCACCTCGGAAATAATTTGATTAAAAAAAAGAATTTAAAAAAATCAAAACAAGCTTTATTTATACACAATTTAAGTATAACTTTTACAAAATGAAACAGTTTAACTGAACTATTGAACAATTTTTAAACATGAAAAGAAACAAACTTAACTTCTAACTTATTAATTAATTAAATTAATTATTCAGTTCCAATTTAGCAATGTTTCTCTTTTGAACTTCAATCCCGCTTTAAAAATTGTTAGCAAATCCAGGCATATTTTGGTTTGACTTGATTTAACAGCTTTGGAGTTGCCAGAAAAATCTTTTAGAGAGAGAGCTGCTTGTCAACTTCTATCTTTAAACAGCGCTCTCAACGAACTGAACTCAGAAAGCTGTTTTTCTCAGCCTCAAACCTATCTCCTTCCATTTCTAGTACCGCAAGCCTATTTGATCTATATGCCTAACTTATCTTTCCATTATTTTAAACAAGAAAACACTCCAAGGGTCTTACTCTTTTGTAAACAAAATATAATTAAGCCTTCTGCAAAATAAACACTTGCATGGCTAAAAGGAGTAACTATCCTGCTTTCCAGCCTCTGCTGTATTCCTTCCAACAAAACAACTGTTTGCAACAAAATATTGCATATTTAAGCAGGGCCCTCTTAAACATAGAATATATTAATAGAACAGTATCATGAGAGTATTGTCAAGGAATGAATAATTGATTTTGTGCTTCTAGCATTTGAATTTCTCCCTTATCAAGTACCTATATTTTGTCACTTTGTTTGTTGGATATATTTATCATTTAAAATGCAGCCAATAGTACTATAAGGAGTTCTCACCTAAAGGTATTATTGCATTACTGAAAAAAGTGATTTTAAATGAAATGACTATAATCGTAGGTTCCTTGAGGAATTAACATTAAAGCCAGAATTAAATTCCTTTGGACCGGATATTTCATGTTGAAATGCTGTAGCATACATGTGCACCATTATTGTTCCTAGCTGAAATAACTTTCAACATAAAATACACCACTAAGTATGAAATAAGTATTATATACAATATAATATTTAAAATAATTGCAGTACACTCACATACAGAATCATACTTTTAGGTTGACCAGGCTCCATCAAGTGGCAAAAGCTGGTTGTACAGAAGTCTGCCTTCAGCCACTAGGTGGAGCTCAGGACTTCAGTAGGAGCTCAGCAGCAATAACCAGGAATGAAGCCAGCAGTAGATCTAGGAGCAAAACTGTCTGCAGAATCCAGCAGCAAAACCACCAGCAAGAGCCAGGAGTGGACCAGGGAAAGCAGACTATACAGAACCATGGTGAGAACAGAGGCATGGAATGGAAGGCAAGAAGTCTTTTTGAGAGCAAAGCCGGTGGCACTGCTGTGAGACAAGACCAGCAGTAGGAAGAACTGGAACTAACAGCAAGAGTAGAAGTGCTGTAGGAAAGGTTATGTGAATGGGCAGGTCACAGAGAAATAAGCCTATGGCAAATGATGTTAAAGTCAAATCATCAACACTAAATGGATAGATTTAAAAATATATTAATGACATTAAAGCAAAACAATTTTTAACAACACTTTTCTATCTTCATTTTAAATTAACATTTTAATATATCTATATAATCTGTTTGAAAATGGTGTCTTTGACAATTTGCTTTGACAATGCATTTTTGAATTACTTGAGTAGAGGTGAATCCTTAATTGAAATAATTAGTTTCATTTGAATAGCTCACTGAAATGGACATGATTTGATATCTATTTGCACAGTTAAACCTCAAGGCAACAAGCTCTGAGGGAAGGCTTCCCCTGTTTCATATAAAAAATAGTCATAAAAACATAGCAAAAAGCAAATCTCCCCCTTTTCTGCATGTAAGCCATCAATATGTTGTGCTGGCAATCCACTGTTTGTAGGCTCAATTAATGTGCCAATATTTGCTGACAAAAAGTAACACAGAGTAGGTCCTGCTTTCATTCATGTGGCTTCTTCTTGAGTCTGGATGTTGATGTGCTCGACTTGATCACTTTGTTCTCCAGGTAGCTGTAAGTGCTGGAGAACATATTTCCGGATCTCTGGTGTTAATGGAAAGTTGTTCTTACATTATTCAGCAATCCCTCCTGTAATGTAAGTTTTGGCTTGGAGAGGAAAAGATGACCAGGTTGAGTACCAGTACATTAGTAGCTGTGGTTAGGAGCAGGACTGGGTCTTGATAAAATGGATGTTGTTCTAATGGATAAGTAATTATCATTGGAGAGGAAAACGAAAAAGGATGTCTGGCAGCGAAGAGAAAGGAAATGGCTCACACAGGAGTGAAAAGAATGTTAATGAAATGGAAAAGAAGGGATGCACAGAGAAGCTGTGAGGACAAGATTTTGGGGGGGGAAGGGGCGGAGTGTTGCTTGATTTTGAAAGAATGGGAATAAAGAGTTATGGGTTGTAGGAAGAGCACCAGGTTCAACTGATAGTTGGAGGGTGATAAAAGTACTAGGTAGAATTGAGGGTAGGTGGAAATAGAATGGTGTATGAACTGTGCAAATTGGAAGAAAATAAATTCTATCTGAAAAATCAGGCGTTTGGTGCATTAGGGAGTTACCGTGAACTGATCTAGAAGGGATACATTGCCTTTATGAACAATGTTGAAGTGGGATAGGTGTGGTGGGATGTTGGAGAATGCAACAATTGCAATACCATTTGATAAGTCATGATCTGTTTAATTGGTTGAAAACTAAAGTGACACTGTTGTAAATATTAGGGTCGATGAATTATGAAGTATGAAATTCTCAATCGGGACCGGAATGTATAAATTGTAATGTGAAACTTCTAAAACTTTCCATGAAAGTGTTCTCACAGATCCTCCCTGAAGTGCACCAACAATTTTCCCCCTTTAATTTGGACTTTGTCCTTGTTGATTTGAGTTACATATGAACTGAAAGGCATTTTCCATTGCAAGTGCTGGAATCTGAAACAAGAACAGAAAATGCTGGAGAAACTCAGCAGGTCTGACAGCCTCTGTGGAGAGAGAATCGAACCAATGTCTCGAGTCTGGATGACCATCTATGATGAACATCTACACTCAAAACTTTGCCTCTATTCTCTCTCCACAGAGGCTGTCAGACCTGCTAAGTTTTTCCAGCATTTTTTGTCTTTGTGTCTGTGGCATTTTCCAGTTGCCTTGCTGAGAATGACAGTGCCGTTGTTCCAGGGTCTTTCTGTGCCCTTTTGTGAGGTCTCCCATTGCCTGTTCCTTAACGTCCTTGTTGTGTATGGACCCTTTTGAGAGTTACCCTCTAGGTCGGGTCTCTTCCTATATTCCTATCCATTGTCCATTGATTCTTTTTGTGGTTGCTACTTTAAATGTATTGCATATTAAATATTTAACATTGTCAATGCATTATTGTTTTAAGACTATCATGTTTTTCCCACTGAGCTGTCGGCAGCTGCTCATCCTCTGTGCTTTCTTATGGTTTCGAAGTTTTGGAGTAAACCTGCTGCTTCTCCTTTGAACCTAATCTAAAACTTCATTTCTTTTTACTAATGTAAAGTTCTTCAGCAATCTCTGCAGCTTTTTTCACTCTGGCCAGTTGGAGAACTCTTTCTTCTCTTCCATTTGATGTGCTTTTTTTTTCCTATCAATTTCACTAGAGACCCAGCATTTTTGAGGACGAAGGGGCCGTTATTTTGAAAGTTTTATAACAGTTTTGTAGAAAACAGGTTGGGGACTTCACCACAAACTTCAGAACTTCACTATTTGCAGTCCCTCAGTGCAGGGATCATTACCTGGACCTCCTGGCAAGCTCTGCTATGATCCTGGCAATCTCAGCCTTTTCAGTTTCTTGCACTTTTTAAGAACTCACTGCAGCTCCTTGGGACACCTTTTCCTTTTCACTTGAGCATTTCTCTCTGTGCTCTCCTTTTTCACTTCAAAACAAAACCCTGCAATAATTTGGTCTTATTTTTTGATTTTTTTGATTTATACATTTCTCAATTTTTGACTGCATAGGCCAATTCAAATCCACTCCACCCCTCAAGATCTGGCAACGTCTCAAAATTTCATTGGGTCTCTTTGTCCAAAGACTGACATATGGAAGATTACTTTTCTTTTCAGTCTTTGATTAAAACAGAACACTCACAGGTGTTAGGCCAGTGGTTGTGCCTTCACAATCAATTTTATTTATCACAAAAAATTGATTATGGGTTTACCCATAAGTCATCATTTGATACAAAAATGAACTTTTATTTATTAGGAGATACGCCTGCGCAACGAACAAACTACATTGCCGAAAACGTGACCGTGGCATGAGAATCGCTCATGCAACACCGGGAGCTGTGCCCATCGCTGTCGACCACTCCCAGCCCCAGGGGTGTGGAAGACGTGTCTAAATCGGTAACTTTTTCGTCAACATCTGGCAGCGATCATCAAGAACAAGACGGGGCACCGCATCCCTTATCATTTATCAAGAATACAATGGGCATTTATTAATAAGATAATCTTCTTCTGCTGTGTTACACTTAAATGGACAATCACCACACTTAGTTTTTTTTTATTCATGCATGGGATGTGGATTTGCTGTCTCAGCCAACATTCGTTGTCCATCATTAATTGCCTTTCAGAAGACGGCGGTGAGCTGTTTTCTTCTGCAGTCCATATAGCGCAGGTACACTCTCAGTGCTGCTAGAGAGGGAGTTCTTGGATTTTGACCGAGGGACAATAAAAAAATATTTTTGTCTTCCCTCTCTCCCTTCTTGCTCTCTGTCAAGACTATTTTTCCACTGTTTCAGGCCATTTGTGAACAGTAAGAAAATGTGTGCAAGCTGCATACCTCAAGATACAAAGTACTTCTCGTGTAAAAGAGATGAATGACTTTGTATGAATTTTGCAGAGTATTAAAAATTTGTAACAGGATATTGATCAGCGTGACAATTTAATTCATATAAGATACAGAATGTTGAACAGTGCATTTATAACTATTTTGTCTTTATTACTTCCTACAGTTATAACTCTTCTGAAGTTGCATTTGTTTCATCACGATAAACAGCCAATTATCTAGTTCGTAGCTTCCACTTTGTATTATTTTAGTAGATAGTTGCAGCATGGATTTCATGAATTTACTTTGAGCATTTTTAATATATAGGTTTTCTTTATTTTAGACATTATCTTTACTAAAGCTCTGAAGTTGAAGAAAACCTTTGCAAAATACCAATAACAACTCGTATTATTTGTCCTTGATGCACATCTGAGGGATCACAAATATTCTAATATTTGATATACTGATGGCATTTCCACAACTGAGCCACATGTTTTTTGCAAGCAAGACAAAACTGAGTATGGAATTCTACCATTTCGCCCGCCACGGAATCGGCATGAGGGTCTGATAAAGGAATCTCCATTGACATTGCACAGAAATTTCCGGTCACGCCCGAGCGAAGCTGTAAAATCCCAAGTTCAAGTTTGATTATTCTAAATAACATTGATACTTGCAGTTTAAGCACTTTACAATTTGCAGCACAAATTTGCACCATTTGTTATTAGATTTACATCTTGGAGAAACTCATTGTAACTTCTTGACAGCTGTAAAATCAAAAATGTGTGATTGGCTTTTTACGGAGGAGTGAGACTCAGATAAATTGCCACTGGTGCATTGGGACACACAAATTGATCAACAGAATTGTTAGAGAGCCTGATAATTTACTGTCAGGCTAATATTTCTTACTGTACTTTGTTGGGATATGCAGAGAAAGAATTTGTTGCTTTTTGTTAACAACCGTTACAATATGCTTCAGCCTATAAATTTGAATTAAAAACATTCATACAAAATGAAACCAGAGGAAATGTAAGCTAGTTACACATTAAATAAGTTAGAACATATATTTTATTTGCATAAAATGCTAAGTAGTTCTTCCTTTCACTATGTGGCCCCAGATGGATTCAGTCATTTTAGAAGTGGATTTAATAGAATTCATTAGATTTCCTCCTGCTATGAAAAAAAGTATTTTACCAACATTACCTGCCAAATCACTTCATTGATTTTATTAAACCTTCAGTGTGAGAAACTATTAAAATTGAACGCATTACTTTATTGTTGAGATTTTTCCTATTGTTATCATGACCAATTTAACAAAAACATTAAAGTTTATACCCTTGGATTGAGATCAATGGCCCAAGACCATAAGTACAAAGTGTGAGTGCTGAAGTGAGCAACATTTATGCAGGTTGAATCAGCATGAGGCTGGAGCTTTTATAGGACTCAGCCTTATTTCAGTTTACAAACTGCTTCATTTTGCTTGAAACCATCAGCATTGGTGTGAGGACCGACTGCCAGTAGGATCCTGGTTGCAGCAAGGTAAGTCAGCAAAGTGTTAAAATTCCAACTTCAGGGCTAGAAATAAGGTAACAAGTTGGAGGTACAAAGTGCTAAAATTCAGAGCGCGAAAGGAAGCCTGCTCCAACCGGATGACTTCTGCATGCAATTCCGCTGCATGTGAGAAAACTCCTCAGGAGAGCGGGATTGCCAATTTACATTTGTGAATACCTCACTAACAGCTATTTTTACAGGGGTTTTCAACTCTTTAACTGTTGATACACTGGTTTCCAGTGCTTCCTGGAACTCGCTACTGAAAGCAAGTTGGGACAGGCAGTGCAGCAAACAGTGCTGATTATAGAAAATCCATGAGCTTTGAGAGTTCACAGCTGTTTCTCCACCTCAGTGGAAAGATTTTGTTCAAAATATTTGTGCTCAGAGTGTGCAATCTCTATTTTAGATGCCATTTCCACTACTTTCAGAGTAGTGATTTTCACCACATTTGGGGTTTTTGTGTGTCTGATCTCCCTAAGTAATCAGCTAAAATGGTGCAAGATTCATTGAAGGATAGATTTGGAGATGCTGTTCAGCCAGAATCTCCAGCATGATTATTGAGTGCTGTGCTCTGCACAATGTAGTGCAGTAGCAAAGTGTGTTTTCAGAGGCAGAGGACGATGATGAACAAATAATGAGATTGTGACACCAGCAGCATTGCACATTATTGTCTGAGATTTCCTCTTAACCACTGTCTCCCAAATCATCAGAGAAGCAACAATCACCACAGTGCTGGAACATTAGGGAAGACAAACTGTGCCCTGTTTTTATGGCACTGCCATATTCTGGGAAGTGTTCACTAACACATTGAAAGCTTTCGGACATTTAAACAGCCTTTCAGTGTGTTAGTGAATGAGCGAAGTTGTAGGTGAATGGGGTGCATGAGGTAAGCAGCTAGAGTGTCAGATGGGTACGTGGTCAGGGAGTATTTGGACCACGTCAAAAAAGGTTGTCAAGTCAGGTTGGTGGGAGAGTGTATGGGAGCTAGTCATGTTGGATCAGGGGGTGGGGGGAGCGGTGCTGGGAGTCTGGGCATTGAGGGTGGGTAGATGGGCAGCTGGGGGCTAGTCAGGTTAGGTTGGGGTGTCAAGGAGGAGTTGGATGGTTGGGGTTCATCAGTTTGGGGGGAGTTAGAGGGTAGCAGTGCAGTAGAGGTGAATCAGATCAAGTTGGGGCAAGAGGCAGTGTGCTGGAGGTTAATCAGGTGAAGTTAGATTGTGGAGTCAGGGGAGAAGTTGGGTAGTAAGTGCTTGTCAGATCAAGTAGGGGAGAGGTTCAAGTGGGGATGTGGGGTTCAGGGGGCTAGTTGATGGGCTCAGAGGAAGACTCAGGATATCAAGGGAAAGTCAAGTTGTCAGGTGTGTGGGCAGGCTGGGAGAGTAGTTAGCTGTGTCAGTTGTATAATTACCCAGGGGTGAGACTATTATTTTTCTGACTGATACTTCTTGTGTAACTATTTGAGTAACTAAGGTGGAATTCTAACTCAGAATTGGGAGACTTTTACGGGGGGATTGCCTATCCGAAGTGCGAATTATTACAATCCCAATTGATATGATAACTGGACAGGAAGATCCCATAATGGAACCCTGGCTCAAAAGATCATAATGTTTTACTTTCTTTAGAAAACGTGGAGCAACAGAGTCACAGGACCCATTAATTAATTTTAATAGTAAAAGAAAATTGAACATGTAGTTTGATTATGATACAGTACTAGTCCTTCACTCCCGCTTATCTTCACAAATATACATAGATTTTAAGATTAACGTGAGATACAAAGTATCTCTTGAGCTATAATGGTCTAATAACATAAGTCCCTTTTTAGACAAGCTGGTTATGACACAAACCACTCTGAACCCAAGTGAATTTCTGTGGATTTCGCCTCAAAGTCCTCCCAGATCAATCTTCTACCTTGAGCCACCTTGTCTCAATGAACTCTGACTTCCACACGAGTGATTTCAAATTCCGCTTTCAACAGAGACACCTTCAAATTTTCTTTTCACCGTGCTTTCCCTCAGTTGCTTCCATCAAGAATTCACTTCCAAATTTAACACCTCTTCCTTCTTTTGTCTTGAATGCGACACAAACTCTTCATAATTGCCTTAACCATCAATTGCCAGTATTAAGATAGCACCAACCCTTTGATTTACCGATAAAGTCTGCTCTCCTATTTAAATCTGGTTACTGCAGCTGCCTCTTTAACTCAGAATGCTTTACCTGTTTTTCCTTTGAATTCTCCCGAACAAGACCTCGTTCAGCCCCTTGGTCTCTGTTCCCTGAACTTCAGTTTTCCAAAAACATTATTTCTGTTCCAATTTCCTGTGTCTGGGCTTTATCTAGTTCTTTGGGAAGACTGCCTTACTGCAGACTCTTATCTTGTCCAGTTTTATTTCTGGCAGAGCTAAGAGATGTTCACTCCCTGGCTTTCTATTTTCAATTGCTAATGAATTTGGTTAAAACACAATCACCAAACCTTCCTAGCTTAATAGTAATCCCAGTTGCTAAACAATGACTTTGTGCTTCTGCCAGTTTATTTGATTTTTATGTTGTAACCTTCTCTAAGCAAAACAGAAGCACAGTTTTCTCTGAAACCAAAACTCCCAGAAACTAACACCTTTGTCTAGCATGATTTAAACTATACGTTTGTTCTTCCTTGGACAGTGTCACTAAATTAAAACCACTTAAACTACAGCTTACTTCTAATATTTAACAATGCAAATATAAATCCCTTAAAACTATCTCCATTTTCCTGACAAAACTTCCAGGGCAATTTCAACAAAATTAGTGCATCAAGGCTCCTGAGAGTTCCAAAGAACATCTTGGAGTATATATATCTGGTTTAAATGAACATTGTGCATATGATCACAATCTATTGGTGGATAACATCAAGTCAAGATGAGCAAGTGTCATATGCCATGTGGCCGTTTGACATTTAATTCTGTCACCAGGTATCTGGGAGGCAGGTATCTGGGAGGCAGCCATCTGCTTATCTTTGATGGCACGTTAAAAATACATTGCTCATCTGCAGCTGTCAATATCGAGATGGTGGGAAGACTACTCTGTCTCTCTTTGGCAATCAATACTCTTTTTCCCTGCAAACAGAAACAGAAGAGTACAATGACTGAAAGTGATGGAATATAATGACTGAATGATTTGTTGAGGGTACTAAAATGGATTGTTATGACGTTGAATTAAGACAAGGGTGCATGTCAGTGGTGGATGCCTGATGGGGACTTTGCGAAGGTCTGAGGAGTGATGCGCAGCAATGAGCTCTTAGAAACACAGTGAGGGTGAAGTAAAACGACATTAAGAACAAAAGAACTGGGAGCAGGAGTAGGTCATCTGGCCCTTCAAGCCTGCTCTGCATTCAATAAGATCATGGCCGATCTTTTTGTGGACTCAGCTGCACTTACCTGCCCTCTCACCATAACCCTTAATTTCTTTACTGTTCAAAAACTTATCTATTCTTGCTTTAAAAACATTCAACAAGGTCACCCCAACTTCTTCACTGGGCAGAGAATTCCTTCGATTCACAAACCTCTGGGTGAAGAAGTTCCTCTTCAACTCCGTCTTAAATTTTCTCCACCTTATTTTGAGGCCATGCCCTCTAGTCCTAGTTTCACCGCCAGTGGATTTAACCTCACTGCTTCTATTTTATCTTTTCTCTTCGTATTTTATATGTCTCCATAAGATCCCACTCATTCTTTTAAATTGCAGTGTGTGTAGTCCTAATCAACTCAGTCTCTCCTCATAAGTCAACCCTCTCATCTCCAGAATCAACCCAGTGAATCTCCTCCACACCTCCTCCAATACTAGTATATCCTTTCTCAAGCAAGGAGACCAAAATTGTACACAGTACTCCCTGTGTGGCCTCATCCACACTTATACAGCTGCAACATAACCTCATTGTTTTTAAACTCCATCCCACTAGCAACAAAGGACAACATTCCATTTGCCTTCTTAATTACCTGCTGCACTTGCAAAACAACTTTTTGTGATTCATGCACAAGGCCACCCAGGTCCCTCTGCACAGCAGCATGCTGCAATTTTTTACCATTTAAATAATAGTCTATTTTGCTGTTATTCCTGCTAGAATGGATGACCTCATGTTTACTCCATCTGCCAGATCCTTGTCCACTTATTTAAACTATCCATATCCAATTGCAGACTTTCAGTGTCCTCTGCTCACTTCACTCTGCCACATATCAAGATATAGTTGAATGTGCCATTATATCTATTATTCCTGTCCTGATTAGATCATTAAACTACTTCCAGCATTGAATTCAGGGATATAGCACTGCACTTCTGCTGCTTCGTGATCCTTCATGATCTCCAGCTTTGATCTCTGAGATAAGCTTTTTCCTTCCATTGACAGGATCCCAAAAACTCTTCCACTATCAGTTTTAGAGACGTGTTTGGGAATTCCTAAGTTCAGATGCTTCCCTTCTTCCCATACCTTCACAATCTTCATCCTTCATGGAACGGTTCAGCTGAAATCATGTCACGTAGGTTGCCATCACACCAACTCTCCTCTGGTTTGAAAATATGGAAGTTTGATCTAAATGCAGCAGGAAAATTAAAATATCTACTGACCAACATACTGCAGATACTTAGGGCTCACTGCATACTGCTGGTTCCACCATTTCCCAATAGGTTAACATGTTAAAAATCCACCTAAAATATCAGCTAATGAAAAGATGGTGCGACAGGAAGAGGATGATTCTGTTCCTATTTAAACCACTTCAGATCTGTGTTTCCAAAGGCTAATTCCTATGCATCCCATCTAATATCAAGCAACGTGATCAAGTTCAAACTAATTTAATCAATCGTGCATCTGATGAAGCATTTAAACTATACAGTGATGCATTGGACTAATGACTTGTTTTTTTGTTCTTGTTTCTTTTCATTATTTATTAGTGGATTTCCCTTTTGAAGTTAATAATATGCATCGATTTAATCAAGTTGACATCTTTAGCTGGCAGAATTATTGCATTCTCTGGAGGGTAGGAAGTTATTACTGAATAATCGGATGAGCTGTCTTTTCTCATGCTTTTATTAAGGAAAATGTCAATTCTTCTTGCATTGACAAACCAACATTAAAACTCTGGTCCTTAAAAATAATGAAATGAATTTTTGTGGTTTGTTTCGTCTGCTGGTGCCATCAGGCAAATATGCTACAGTTGGGTTATTTTCCTGATTGCTTTTTTCTTTGTAATAATACTGAATCACCTCCCATTGCTCTGCCCGTATCTAGCCCCTATACTGAAGATAGGATCTGAGGGTATTTGGAATTTCATATGGAAAGGCTTTTGCAGCTCAATTTAGGAACAAATTGGAATTTCTGAATGGGATAAAAGATGGAAGGCTAACAGGAAGAGCATTGACAAAATTGAATCTAGAGGTGACAGAATGTAGAATGGAGTTTCAATTGGAGAGCGATTTAGACAGGCAACGTGATAGAGTTGGAATTGGTATGTCTCCATAATAAATGGAATATGGGATTTGAAGCACCACTCTGGATTGAATAGGCTGAAAATCCAGAAAAATGCTGGAGAGGCAAATTGGATGACTGGCAAAGGAGAAAACTTCATTGGTGTTTAGGGATACACAATGGCTTTGGTTTTAATGCATCTTTTACCTGACACTGGTCACACATTGGACCAACAACTTGTTTATTCTTGAATAAAAGTTCCATTTTGAACTTAGTCATAATGTATCAATTTAATCAGGAAGGTCCTCAAACTGTCAAGGGTGGTGATGAAAAGCTAGTCCTACAGACAATGCCACCAAAGGAAATACAGATAAGGAAGCAAATGCGTCACAGATTGATCCATGAGGCAATGGAGCTTGAACAGGAAGTAAAACCATTGTTAGGTTATTGCTGCAGTGGACATGTTGTTATTGTAAACACATGAGGGACGATAATGAATTGTCACATGGTCAACCATACCATTTGTTGGGAGGATGAAGAGGACAGGTAGGATTACACTACCAAAGGATGTCACAACTTTGACAGTCTACATGCTTGGAGAGAGCTGGAAATTGTGTAGAAAGAAGTCAAATAGGTAGCTTCATGAGAAGTAGGTAAGACGCTGATGAATGATTACATGTTCGACCATTAGAGAGAAGAGGAAAATTGGAGATGGGATTGTAGCTGTGTGGGTTGAAATTGAATTTTCGTTAGCGACATGTGATAGGAGCAGAATAATGCCAAAGAAATGGGAATGTTGACATCATTTAATAAAGAGACAGAGAACTTTGGCTATCAAAGGAACACAGGATGAGTGACATGCAGCAAATTAACTTGGAGGAGGCAGGTAGGATATGAAAAGAGTGTAAAGTAGTGAATATTGGGATGGTAATGAGTGGAAGACTAAAATGGGTCACATGGTGGAACTTTGGAGCAGAAATGGACTGGAGCAAAGGAGTAGAGTGAATATTTGCATGGTTTGTCTCCATTCTGGAATTGAAAAATCTGCATATGCAATTAGAGGTGAAGGATTACCAAGGAGATATCTGAACTGCCTGTAACTTTGATCACTAGAGTCACTTTTTGATATTCAATTGCAAAAGCTTACAGTAATAGTTATTTAGATCGAAAACCTGAGCACTGAAGGATTATATCACATGAATTGAATAAGCATGATTTCTCTAAGCCATTAAAGCAGTACTAAAGCAATATTGAACTTGGGCATCCAGTTATTTTTTGATCCATAAAGAATAGGCAAATGCACCCAACTTTATTGAAAACATTTTTTCAAAATCCCTTCTGTCAGTACCCACAAAAAATCTATTCTAGAAAAAGAATTCCATTAATTTTCTTATATTTGAGGATTAGAATCCAATTTTATGAACAATAGGATGTTTAAATCCTGTCTCTACCATTGAGGCATCTTAAACAAATGTCTTAAAAGATATAGTGAAAGAATTCTTTCTTTAAAAAAAAAAATCACCATTGTGTTGATTTTTTTTAAAATTCTCTCTGGTTTAAATTTACAATCCGCAGAGGATTACTGGACTGCCATGATGTTTCATAATTCCAACTTAACTATCTATCATGTTCTTTGGACTGCATTTCTCTTTGAACCTCGATTGTTCGCTTTCTGGGTCGTTAGTCATTTTCTGTAACACTAACTTATTTCCATTCTTCTCCAGCTGTCATCGCTAGCCCATATTGTTGATGGCTTCTTGCACTTATTTCTCTGTAGGGATCTTTTTTCCATTAAGCAATGCTTTTCTGTTCTGTTGCGTCTTTTTTCAGGGCGAGAATTTTACACACGCTGGCCTCCCAACAAGTTCTGAGGTGGTAGCTGGGCTGGGGAGAAGTGTAAAACTTCATATACAAAATATCCTCCAGGAAGCCTGCCTATGCCCTACTAAGTCTCTTAAATGCCCATTTACTAGCTACTCTCTCCCCGAGTACCACCCACACCCTCCCCCCCCACCCATTCCCCGCCTTAATTTTTAGGTTGGCAGTCAACGATTGGATCCAAGTGCTAAATAGAGAAGAAGTCTTCACCTATGGTCACAACCAGGAAGGCCCCCTCAGATTTGGGGCACTCTCCTCTCAGGGACTTGGGATCTTTAGCTTTTTCTCTCCCCCGATCACTCAGGGCATCTCTTAATCTCCCGTCCCTAGAACTCTAATATTTATCTGAAGTGTGGTCCTGGGATTTGAGCTTAGGCATGGCACTGCAGTGCTTCTTCTGGCCATTGTAGCACTGTGCCTGGATGGGCTGGTCATTCTGAACTCCATTGACCTTGGCGGTACCGGGAAATACCAGCGGTGGAAGGAGCCATGAAATTACACTCCATATTTTTAACACTGTGTCATCCAGTTGAGAGTTATTTTCACTCCATCTCCTGGTACTTTGTCAACAGAATTATCTATCTCTACATGAGCTCATAGTTCATAACGTACAGGAAACTGTGCCAAGATTGATCTATTGGTGAATTCTAAACTTCAACCACATAATATTTTCATTAACTTGCCTGATTTGGTCTCAGAGAGCATGGCTAGAATCTAGACTATCTGCTAATGAAAATCTTGCCATGTCAGTAACCTTTTGTCCCTGTTGAAGAGGTGATACCCAAAATAAAAATAAACTCAGCCTATTGATGGTTTAATTTCTGTTTCTAACTTCCCTGTTGGTGAAGTAAAAAAAACCAAGTAATTGTTCAGTATTTTAATCTGTCAGCCCTACTTTAGTACCCATATTACAGAACTTTGTGCTGTGCTGTTCTGCAAAGTTGTCTTAGCCCCAAACCTCAGAAAAGCGTGTTCTACTGCACAACTGTGATTATTTTTCAATTCTCATGGTTTTATGCAATAAACAGCAAGTCCTGGAAACAGACAGTATCTGTATACATAGAGAGAGGCAGGTTAATGATTTGGAATGCTAACTTTTGTCAAATGCAAGTTCATCTATTATCCAGTGGCCTGCTAGAATGAGGTTGCTATTGAGTACTGAATTAAGGATTACTTTGAGGAGGGTGGGGGGGTGGGCACTGCTATCTTGGAGCTGGATTGAGACTACACAAACTAATTTCTGGAGGAATCCTTGCAGCCAGCAGCTGGAACTCTTGCAGGTCTGTAGATTCCTGGCCTCAGAGAAAATGGTGAGTGATTAGAAAAAATTATGCTAAGAAAACAGGGTCTTCTCACAGTTTCAATCCAGTCCACAGTGCAATTTAGTGTACTTTGTGAACAAAGACGACTAATTATCCAATTCCTTAATATTACTGCAGGAGAAAACTGCTGATAATACTCACTAAGCTGGATCGTAAGCCTATGTTTGTAAGAACCTTTGTGTTTGGGAAACTGTGTTCCACTTCTTCAGTGGAAAAACATTGAAACTTTAGTCTTCTGCTGACTATGCTAAACTTTCCAACATATCCACTGTACTTAATTGTTATAATTGTTTTTTTTTTAACTTTATATCAATGTATGATCAAAAATAATACACTTACTGGTGTATTTGAAACAAATTAGTAATTCACTTCTACTAATCTATTGGATCCTTAACCAAATGGTGGCTCCCGTGAATTCCCTTCTCTCTGGCTGATCATTTCTTCAATTTTTCAGCTCAGAATCACAAAATGCTTACGGCACAGAAAAAGGTAATTTAGCTTATTCACAAGTAATGGCTGCATAGACACAGAGAGTCCTCATTGCCTGTAGAATTGCAACAATAGCTGAGGAGAAGAATTGGAGAAAGGATGGTGGTTAGTACTGTAACACTGAGTTACAGAGACAACTTCAAGAATCAGATTGAAAGTCAGCTGGGTGAGAAACCAGACATCCAGAGTAAATCAAATGTTTGATGACATTTTAATGCAGTCTGTGAAGCAGTGCTGCAGGGACTTGGGTTCGATTCTTGGCTTGGGTCATTGGCATGTTCTCTCTGTGTCTGTGTGAGTTTCCTCCGGGTGCTCCAGTTTACTCCCACAGTCGGAAAAGTGTTCTGGTTAGGTGCATTGGCCATGCTAGATTCTCTCTCAGCGCACCCAAACAGGCAGTGGAGTGTGGTGATTGGGATAACATTGCAGTGTTAATGTAAGCCTACTTGTGACTAATAAATAAACTTTACTTTGTATTTGTGTGTATTAGGAACAAGGTATAGCATTAAATAAGTTTAGTTGTGTATTTCTGTATAAGAAAGGATTAAAACTTCAATTAGCCTCATATTAAACAAAAGTGCCTACATGTCTGTGGGTCTTGGTTGCTTTGAAACTGAGCCTGCATTGTAATTAAAGGATTTACAGTGTGAAAGATAACAAGATTTGAAGGAAAACTGGGTTGTTGTTTATCAATTGCAGGCCACCATAGATTAGAAGTAATTTTTTAGTGTAGTTTTAAGCTGAACCCGAAGAAGTTGGACAGGGTAAGGTACTGCAGGGAGCAGACTTCCCAAGAGAATGAGAAAAAAATCCAGAAATCAGTGAGTCAGGGACAAAAAGAATGTCTTGAGCAGATAGTTAAATTAGAGGAACGAAGAACAAACAGTTGAATAAAGTCCTGTTTAGAAAAATTGAAGTTGTCTCTGTAACTCAGTGCACTCACTCTGCTATTTACTTGAAGAATCAGATTGAAAGTCAGCTGGGTGAGAAACCAGACATCCGGGGTAAATCAAATGTTTGGTGACATTTTAATGCAGTCTGTGAAGCAGTGCTATTCTATGGGTGTGGCTGGGTACTTGAAAGATTGTGGGGCAGCTTGAATGCACATGGCAGTCCAAAGGAGAGAAATACTGAAAGGAAAGAGTGAAATTTTGGAAGTTGATCCTTGGTGAAATCTGGAAATGGATCCATTTGAGGGAAAGCATTGTTTGGGAGAAGGTTATTGATAAGTAATTATTTGAAGGCTTACTTTGAAACATGGAAAGCAAATTATTGGATGCTGACTCATAATCCTTAATCTGGGATATATTGTATCTTAGTACTACAAGGTTTCTGTTATGCCAAAGGTATGAACTGCAGAGGTCTATCAAGTATGTGGCCACACTTATGGTTATGATTCCTTTGAAGGTTACATAACCAATGTGTGTTAGATCCAAAACCTTAACTTGATAAAAGAAATATACAAAGGTGCTATCAGAAATAGCCTGATACTTAGTGTTACAAAGTTTATGGTGTTTGAAGGTAACTGGGATAACGTTGGATCTGTTGTAGTGTACCCAATGGTAACAAGCTGTAAGGATTAGCTGACCCAGTAAGCCATGTAACCAATGACAGAATGATGTAATGATCAGTTAACTCAGTATAAATTAGAACATGTTGGGTATTGTGGTGAGTTTGGAATGGCCCAGGGTGAAGCCTCAAGTTTAAATTAGTAAAGTCTCTTTATTAAACCTTTTATTTGATTTATAAGTTGGAGTAAGTTTTGTTATACCTTTATTGTCTATACTGGAAGAGTTCCTTCTGGATCAACACATGAATGAATTTTAATGGCCTTGCTTGTCCTGAAATGTAAAATCCTGCCCAAGATCAATGGACTTGCTTACTGTCCATGCCTTACCCGCTCAGATTCCCGCAGTGGTAAAATTCCGGCGCACAGGTCTGTAACACGATATTCTGTTGGTTGCAGTATGGGTGGTCACTTGAGCTCCTTTGCTGCCCAATGCTTAGCTAAATAATAGCTTCTGATAGCAATCATGACAATAAATGCTTCATAGCATGTATTCGATGCTGTGATAGCACATGCTGTTAAAGGTGCTCTCCAGTCTTTTTCAGAAGGTGAAAGAAAGTACTTTAGTGAAACTAAAAGCCAATTGTAAATCAAGTAACTGGTTTGTATGTTGTAAGATACAATCAATGATCCACAGTTTTCCGGTAGGAAACATTTATTTCCCCCCATACTTTGTACCATAAAATAAGATAATCAGCTCTGCCACTTGTGAAATTTAGAAATCTCAGAGTTGGCAGGTATTAGAATATTTCTTTTACAACCCACACATGTTTGTACCTCAGCCTAGAGTACCTCAGTCTTGCTATGTGACTAGGGAGTAGAATCTCTGCCTCTGATTGAAGATTTTTGATTCTCCTGGAGACTTCCTCAAATCTCTGAGAAATGATCAACAAAACTGTCAAAGTTACTATCTGGAATGAACCTCCTGCTTCCTTCACTATGGGATCTCCAGGCACTATATTGTCTGGCCAGCTGCTCGCTGCTAGACACATTAAATGAAAGCTTATTCTAACACTAGGGTACAAATATTTCACAATGTGTTCAATGCCTTGCCCTTGTTTCAATATTGATGCAGTGTGCAATTATACGGCTAGTCTGTTTAGTCAATATAGAACCCAATCTATGCAATGTTATAAATGTGTTACAAAGGAATATAGGAGCATAGGACTTAAGAGCGGGAGTACACCATTCACCCTTCAGGTCTGGTCCACCAATAAATAAGTACATCATGGCTGGTTGTGAACTCAACCTTGCTACCTGCCCCTCATTACCATTTTGGTGGTTTTTCCAGCCATGCTCGCCCCAAGACTGGAAAATCCTGTCTGATGGACCTTTGCATAATTGCAGCGGGAAGGACAGGAAAATTCCTTGGTTTGACTCCCTTGTCTATCAAAAATCTATCTCACTCTACCTTGAATAAATTTAATGACCCTACCTCTACTGCTTTCTGGGGAAGAGAATTCCATTGCCTAATGACCCTGAGTGGAAAAGCAAGGCTCCTCGCTCTTTCTTAGATTGGAGACATCTTATTATTGAATTGTTTCACTTAGTTCTAGTGTTTTCCCCACAAGAGAACCGTCCTCCTCAGTTACATTATCAGTTCCCCTCAGGATCTTAAAAGTATTGATAGAATCACATTTCATTAAACTAAACTCCAGTGGGTTTAGGGCCAACCTGTTCAATCTTTCTTCTAACATAAGTTCTGTATCTGTGGGAGTTAACTCTTTAAAAAGTGAATATACATTTGCAACATTACTTACTGTGAATGAAAATAAAATACTCTTTTTGGCCATATAAATAATAATCACAATATGTTCTGCAAGAATCTCTGGAGAATCACAGCAGGTTTTTGATCAAAAAGAGACATAAATTTCAGTAAATTTAAATTGATATTTCTTTAAGAAGGACAGATGGATGCAACAGTTGGTTGTGTTTCTTTTAGGCATGTTCAAGTAGTGAGTGAATGCACTGTGAACATGGCTAAATCCATTAAAGCCAAACTATACAGGATCCATTCCATTCCTATCGATCTGCAATTGATGTTCTAACATTTTTTTTCAACACAAATAAACACAGAAACTGCTGGGTAAACTCAGGTAAATGTATTGAGTTTATCCAGTTTTTTTTATTTCAGATTTCCAGCATCTGCAATATTTTGCTTTTATATGATGATACAACAGTTTGTGTTTGTTCTGACAAGATTCACGAGCTGCATGTTCGTGCTTATTGTAAGTGCGCAGCTGAATGGCATTGTATGACAATTTAAGTAATGTGGAATTATTTACACTCGTAGTTTGGAGTATAAATTACTCTTTTTGATAAACTGTTGGCCTTAGTTCAGTGATAATTGGTGTCTCCTCTGGAGTGGGGCTTGAACACTTATGACATTTTAAGTCAAAGAGTTGAACATACAATCAAAACTCATATTTCAGTGAAATACCGAGAGTGGGTTGGAGTTTTAAAATTTTAAGTTTAAAGTTTAGTTATTAGTGTTACAAGTAGGCTTACATTCACACTGCAATGAAGTTACTGTGAAAATCACCTAATTGGCACACTCCAGCTCCTGTTTGATACACTGAGGAGAACTTAGCATAGTCAGTACACCTAACGAGCACGTCTTTTGGATTGTGGGAGGAAACCAGAGCATCTGGAAGAAATCACACAGACACGGAAAATGTGCAGACCCCACACAGACCGTAACCCATGCTGGGAATTAAACCCAGGTCACTGGCACTGTGAGGTAGCAGTGCTAATCACTGTGCCGCCCTATGAGGTATCACCTTTTGGACATAGTAAATGAACTTGTCTTCACAAGTGGACACAAAATGTTTGCTGGCACTTTGAGAGTAACCGAGCTCTCCTGTAGTCCTGGCCAACCTTAACCTCTTGATTAATATCACAAAAGATTACCAGATTGTTTACCCTATTTCTGTTTCTGGCACCACTGCTATATGCAAATTGTCTGCTGCTTTCCTGCACAAAGCAATCACATTTCTCATTGGCTTTGAAGAGCTTCAGGATGCCCAAAATAAGATTATTTTGCTTCCCTGCTGGTTGGGTCTGAGCAGAAAAAATGAAAATTAATATCAAGTTGATCTAAATTTCCAATGTGTATATCCCACACTTTTTGAAAGTGTGAAAACAGAACCTTGGATGGGGATAAGACCTTTGGGGATGTGGAAAATAGCCCCTTGATCCTATTGCATCAACTGGAATAGCTGTTCCAATTTTAGTGGCCATGCTGGAATGCGAATTAAAAAGGAAGTTTAGGAAGTTTTCCAAAGTTTTCTGAAACAGATGATAAGCAACTCATCATCATCATTACCTATTCATATATCCATCTCAAGCTGTTTCACAGAATCATCATTAGAAAAATAATTGGCATCCAATGATCTCAGGATGGGCAATCAAAAGCCTGATCAAAAGAGAGAGATTTTAAAGGAGATCTTTAAAGGAGGAGAGAGGCATGATGAAATGGAAGAGTTTAAAAAGGAACGTTTGGAGTACGCTGCCTAGACAACTGAAGGAATGGTTGCCAATAGTGGGGCTTAAGGAAGGAAGGGTGCACAAAATACCAAAGTCAGAGGAATGGGTAGTTTTGAAAGGGTTCTAGGCTGAAGTAGGTAATAGAGATAGGGAAAGGTGAAGTTCTACAAGGAAGTAAGTGCAAAAATGGGAATGTTAAAGCAGCATCAGAAGCCTGCGAACTGGTTGACTATAATGAGAACAAGAGTAATGGGCAAGGAAGACTTGATGCGGGGCAAGATCTCAGCAACAGTTTATGATCTCAACCACAGTTATGATGATCAGGAAGTCTAGACAGGATGGAGGATATGAAATTGACTACAGTACGGATGAGAGTAAGTGGGTTCAGATTAGGGGAAGGCGAGAAAGTGACAGTACAAAGTGAGTAATGCAGAGGGCATGGAATTTGATGCTGAAATTGGAAACACTCTAGTTTAATCTGAACCGGTGAGGATGGAATCAATAGAATTCTGCAATTACCCTGTTGAGCACTTAAGAATTTTGTATGCTTGAATGCAATCACATTATTTTTCTAAATGCCATAGGATTTGGCCCCAGTCTCTTCGATCTCTCCTCACAGGATGATCCTGCTATCCCAGGTATCAGTTTTTTTAGAGCAACACAGCACGGGAAACAGGCCCTTCGGCCCAACGAGCCCGCGCCGCCGTCATAACTATATAGTAGCAATTCCATTGTCCTATTATAGATTTAGGTTATTCCTAATATGGAAGACTCTCACTATAGGGACAATTTGTTTCCCAATCAGCCTAAGAGTGAATTTTTGGGTTGTGGGAGGAAACTGGACTGCATGGAGAAAACCCACACAACCACGGGGAGAACGCGCAAACTCCCGCAGACACCGGCCCAATTCCAAGTGTCTGCACAGCCACATTGATAGTCTCTGAGCTGTCATGGTGCCCTTCAGGTGGTCCACATAAAGCACTCATTTACGACATGAGGTACCAGGCAACCCATGAATCAACATCCAAGAGCTGTACCCGCACCACCTGCCGAATGCATGCTCAATGTTGGTCAAGTATGGACTGAATTACCTGTGGAAAAAAGCCGTAGTTAAACAGTCCTAATATATCCCCCTATCTGCATACCGCTCATGTGGCTGTCCAAGAGACCCTTAAACAGCCCCAGCGTGCCTGCTCCCACCACCTTACTCGGCAGTGCATTCCACACCCCCACTACCTTTTGTGTGAAAAACTGCCCTCTAATATTCGTCTTATACATAGCCCCCCTCACCCTATGGCCATGACCCCTCGTCCTATCCATTTCTGAAGGTGGAAAAAGTTTACCTCCATTTACTCTATCTATACCCCTTATAATCTTATACACCTCTATGAGATCCCATCTAAGCCGACGTCTTTCAAGGGAAAACAACCCCAGTCTATTTAATCGTTCCTCATAAGACAGTCCTTCCATACCAGGCAGCATCCTGGTAAACCTCCTCTGCACTCTCTTCAAGGACTCCACATCCTTCCGATAGTACGGCGACCAGAACTGGGCGCAGTATTCCAAGTGAGGCCTAACCAAAGTTCTATACACTGCAACATCAAACTCCTACTCTTGTATTCTATACCCTTTTCTATGAAAGCTAACATACTATACGCCTTCTTTATCACCTTCTCCACCTGTGAGGACACCTTCAGAGACTTAATTTGGTGAACCTCCATCAGGGACTTCCAACAGTGGACTGCAAAAAGAAATGGCAAGACATGACTGACAAGGAGATGGAAGGTGTGCAACAGCAGATCATTCAGGAAACTGCTGCATGCAATACTCTCCACCTCAGTCTCTGATTTGCAAGGGGGAAGACCTTGCATTGAGAGCCCTCCATCAGGGACTTCCAACAGCAGACTGCAAAAAGAAATGGCAAGACATGTCTGACAGCAGGCGAAGACAAGGAGATGAAAGGTGTACAACAGCAGATCATTCAGGAAACTCTCTGGCTGTGCTAAAGGGCATGGTGGGCACTTCTGCAAGGCGATTCAGATTGTGGGGTACTGGCACCTGAGGGAGGGTTAGGCCCATGTGAAATTCCATCCTGATCGGAGTAAGGTCAGACAGGATCCACCATGCATTGGTGCCGAGAATCACAGTTTTAAGGCATTGGAATGTGTTGGGCATTAACTGAATGCCCAATGGCAATCAACATGCCAGTTAAAAGGGGTCATCCAGCCCGCTCCTTTACCACTGAGCATGTTCCCATTTCTGGTCACACCAACTACCATAGCCCCGCTCTTTGCCTACCACCTGAAATTATAGCAATCGAGGTGCAGATTCCTAAGAAGCAACTCCCTGATGCCAGCCTCTACTCAGACAAGGGAGAGCTGTGGCATGAGGTAATTGTGCTTCAGACTTTGATCAGGTCCTGGTGAAAGACAGGCACTGCCTGCAAGGAGTTATGAAGAAAGTAATTCAAGTTATGCACTTAGCAGAAGAACTGCATCGCCAGTGTACACCATCTAGAAGGGAATTCAATGTAAAGGTAACGTTGCAAGGTTTGAAGGTGGAAGGTTGCTGTCTGGTGCAAAGGCATACCAGCATCTGACCACCCTCCTGAAGGAGGGTCTAAGAACCTCAGCAGTGACGCAGTGCAATTTTTTGTCTCAAAAGATATTTTTGTGACAAACCCTGGGGAAGGGGTCCAACTGGTACCACAGCATGTGGATTATCAACACTCAACCCTTGTAGGACAATATTTGGAGCAGTCAGTCCATCATTTCATGGATGGCGCAGTGATTAGCACTGTTGCCTGACAGCACCAGAGACTAGGGTTCAATTCCGGCCTTCGGCGACTGAGTGTGTGGAATTTGCACATTCTTTCTCTGTCTGCTTGCATTTCCTCCAGATGCTCTGGTTTCCTCCTATGGTCAAAAAAAGTGCAGGTCAGGATAATTGGCCATGCTAAATCACCCCTTAGTGTCCCAAGATGTGTAAATTAGGGGGATTAACAGGGTACATATGTGGGGTTATGGCGATAGGAGCTGGGTGGTTGTAGGATTGTTGTCAGTGAAGGTTTGATGGGCCAGATGGCTTCCTTCTATACTGTCGGGATTCTATGATTTCAGATGGGTAGTGACTTTGGCCTCCGGCTGCTGGTATTTGCTGATTAAGATTCCTCAGCAGGGCAGAGCTGAACTCCCAGGAAAGGAGCCTGCTTCAGGTGAAAGGCCTCAGCTCTTCGGGTCGGAAGTCTATCTGCCAATAACAGATCAGGAGACCAGAATGCTTGTTCCAGTTGATGCTTGCAGAGTATACACCAGAGTACACTTCCTGGCATTCAAACTTGAGAATAATCTCCCTCTTTCTGTCTGTTAACCAGTTATTAACCCATGAAAGTATATTACCCCCAGTCTCATGTGCTTTGATTTTGTAACCACTTAGGCAGGACGTTATCAAAAGCCTCTGAAAATCCAAACACATGACATCCATTGGTTTGTCCTTATCTATTCTGTGAGTTATATCCTCAAAACAGGTTTCCTTTCATAAATGCTTGTTAATTCCGTCCAATCCAACCATTACTTTTTAAATTTCGAGTTATCTGATCATTTATAATAGATTTGAGCTTTCTCTTACCACTGATGTCAGGCTAAAAGGCCTGTAGCTCTGTTTCCTTTCCCCATCTTTTCCATTACACGCAACCTCACTGGGCAGGTTGTGTAGTGCATCTGGCACTTTTTGAAACATGTCCATCAAGGATCTCTGGTTACCTTGGCCTTTGGAATCAACCTGTGAGTTCCTATAGTAGAATTAAAATATGATCTTGCCTTCTGGCACACTGCGCACAAGAATATTGGAGACAGCCAATGTGTTGTTAATGATTGTTGGAGATTTCTGAGGTTGGGGTTCATTGTACTCAAAACATAACAAAGACTAACAACAACTAGAATGAGACTTCATTCTTGTCATGAAACTGTAAGAGAAAATCCAATCATGAGAGTCATGTGATCTTACATCATTTCCCCAAGAATTAGTGAACTGTCCATTTACACATTCACATTAACCATCTACACTTCATCTCCCTCCTCCCTAAGTCTCTAAGTTCTAAGTGTCATAACAGCGAGGAGCATATAGTGAACCATGTCTGTCTCTCAGGGGTGCTCCACTTTGCAATCTTTCGACACTCAGTCACTTTTTTTGAGAATTGGAAGCTTGATGTCAGTATGGGGGACAGAGCAGAAACATGCCAGTGAAACAAGCTTCAGTATGCTCAGTCACCATTTCGCAAAGATTCATGGTGCACCAGGAGACTTCCCTCCCACCCTGCATGGACATCAGATCACCCCCTGTATTGGCAGTGTGTTCTCCCCAAATCCCAACCTGTGTCACCTGCATCTAGGCATTATTCCCCTCTGATAGGTTAAGAATAGAAGATTGGTTAGGGCAAGATTGTTAAGAATAGAAGATTGGTTAGGGCAAGATTAGGGCCAGTCATAGACAGCAGTGGGAAGTTGTGTGTGGAGCCTGAAGAGATTGGAGAGGTACTGAATAAATATTTCTCTTCGGTATTCACGCAGAGTGATGTAAATGTAGTTATGGAGAACACTGAGGTACAGGGTAGCAAACTGGAAGGTATCGAAGTAGATAGGGAGGATGTGCTAGATATTCTCGAGGGTTTGAAGTTGGATAAGTCCCCTGGGCCAGACGGGATTTACCCTAGGATTCTCTGGGAGGTGAGAGAGGCGATTGCAGAGCCTCTGGCTCTGATCTTCAGGTCGTCGTTGGTTATGGGTGTGGTTCCGGAGGACTGGAGGATAGCGAATGTGGTCCTGTTGTTCAAGAAGGGGAAGAGAGACCTTCCAGGGAATTATAGGCCAGTGAGTCTTACTTCTGTAGTGGGCAAAGTGTTGGAGAGAATAATTAGGGATAGGATTTATAGTTATTTAGAGAGTAATGAATTGATTGGAGATAGTCAGCATGGTTTTTGTGAAGGGTAGGTCGTGCCTTACTAACCTCATTGAGTTTTTTGAAAAAGTGACTGAGGAGGTGGATGGGGGTAAGGCGGTTGATGTGGTATATATGGACTTTAGTAAGGCGTTTGATAAGGTGGCCCAGGAAAGACTTCTGCAGAAAATGCAGATGTATGGGATAGAGGGTGATTTAGCTAATTGGGTTAGGAATTGGCTAGCAGGTAGAAGACCGAGGGTGGTGGTTGATGGGAGATATTCATCTTGGGGTTCGGTGACAAGTGGTGTATCTCAGGGGTCTGTTTTGGGGCCCCTGCTGTTTGTAATTTTTATAAATGATCTGGATGAGGGTATTGAAGGATGGATTAGTAAATTTGCAGATGACACTAAGTCGGTGGAGTGGTAGATAGTGAAGAGGGGTGTTATAGTTTGCAGAGGGACTTGGACAAGGTGCAGAGCTGGGCCGAGAGGTGGCAAATGGAGTTTAATGTGGAAAAGTGTGAGGTAATGCACTATGGTAGAAATAATAAATGTGTAGAGTATAGGGCAAATGGTAGGATTCTTAGTAGTCTAGATGAACAGAGGGATCTTGGTGTGTATGTGCATAGATCCCTGAAAGTAGGCAGTCAGGTCGAGAAGATTGTTAGGAAGGCATATGGAGTCTTGGCTTTTATTGGTAGAGGGATTGAATTTCGGAGCCGCAACGTCATGTGGCAACTGTACAAAACTCTAGTGCGGCCGCACTTGGAGGATTGTGTGCAGTTCTGGTCCCCACATTATAAGAAAGATGTGGAGGCATTGGAGAGGGTACAGAGGAGGTTTACCAGGATGTTGCCTGGTATGGAGGGCAGGTCTTATGAGAAGAGGCTGAGGGATTTGAGGTTGTTTTCGTTAGAAAGGAGGAGGCTAAGAGGTGACCTGATCGAAACATATAAGATGATTAGAGGTTTAGATAGGGTGGACAGTGATAGCCTTTTTCCTAGGATGGAAAAAGCTAGCACGAGGGGACACAGCTTTAAATTAAGGTGTGATAGTTATAGGACGGATATCAGAGGTAGGTTCTTTACCCAAAGGGTGGTTCGGGAATGGAATGCCCTGCCTGCAGCAGTTGTAGATGCGCCAAGGTTGGTGGCGTTTAAGAGGTTAGTTGATAAGTATATGGAAGAGAATGGAATGGTTTAGTTTGGAGGGGCATTGCTTTTTATATTGGTCGGCGCAACATCGAAGGCCGAAGGGCCTGTTCTGTGCTGTAATGTTCTATGTTCTATGGTTGACCCCTGACATGCCACACTCCCCACTCATGACCTCTGACATGTCCCTCTGACATGACTCCCGACATGCACCCCTGGCATGACCCCTGACATGCCCCCGTCATGATCCCAGACATGGTCTCCACAAATGTTGAGTGCATCTCAGCATAAAACAGGATTTAACTCACTACAGCAAAACATATACTCATGACAAGAGCTGAATACAAGCCCACATTAGGCAGGGCAGGACAGCTAGTAAGTGAGAACAGCCCTTTGTCTTTTGGTACCTCTCTTAGTGTCCCAAGTCGTCTCAACTTCTTGAATCACTCAGGAATGCTGGACAAAATCTTCCCTGAGGGTTCCTCTCCACTGCCCACTTCATTGAGTCTCTCAAAGTCTGATAACTTGTTCCTTTTTTTAGGGGTCAAAACCTGGATAGACAATTGAGTGGCCTTTATAGTTTGATAAAGATTTAAATTAGTTTGAAATACTCTACAAAATATTGAATTTTTTGCATAAAGTTTTAGTTGAAAAGCCCACCTGCCATACCTTCTGGCCTTGATTAATCAGGCCTAAGCCTTAAATCATCCTTTCCGAACCTCGCCTTCGGCTGTTCTTCCTGATAAGTTGCGTCCTCCTTAGAAGCATTCCATTTCTGCTCTTCAAAACTAACTTGCAGAATTTTCATTCATCCGTGTCAGTCCTGTCACCATTTATTTATGGCTAAAGCATTTCATAGGGCCTGTGAATGAATGATATATAATGGCTATCCAATCTATTCTGTTCTAATTCCTCATCAGGCTGTTGAACTGTGGGATTGTTCAGTCAGCTTCAATTTTACTGAAGCACACTAATGAATTTGCGTATTTTCATGCGCATCTTAGTCTGGCAAGATTGAGTGAAAGGCTTAATATTTAGTACATCTACCTCCCACTAGGTCTTGTCTCACCATGGGCCATTCTAGGCTAGATATAGCTGTCATCACCTAAGAATAATCATCCACCGATTTGTTTCAGGAGAAATGAAACCTTTAGCAGTTTCCAATAAATCAAAATTTACAGCATCAACCTTTTCTTTTATTTTGTACCGATTACTGAATGTATTTTGTTCTAAGTGTATTGCTAATTTATAACAGGTGTAACTTAAAACCTACCCTCTTGATCGACCTTTTTCTCACCTGGCCTGATGTCTCCAAATGGGTGTTTGATAATGCTCCTGTAAAGTGTCTTGCTATGTTTTACGATGTTTAATGTGCTATGTTAATGAAACTAGTTGTTATTGATCAGGGAATGTGCCTGACGTGGTCAAGTAGTGAGACACAGCGTCCATGATTTGTGAGGGAGTAAAGTTGCAATAATGGTGATTGTATGGCTACAAAGAGAGTATGGTACAGTGATTATAGGTGAGTGAAGGGAAATGAGAGTGAGGCAGTATTGTGAATAGTGAGATTGGAGCTGCAGGGACAGAAGCAGCACTCTTGTCGTGACAGTGTTGGTGAGGTCATAAAAGATCTTTCACTGTACACAGAACTAGTTTAAATCTGTTTTCAATGGATTTTGCTCGATTGCTGTTGAATGATCTCTTTGATATCTATTTTCTACTTGTTTCTCTTGACTGCTGACTACACTTTGACTGGAACTGGTTGGACTGGGTTTTTGTAATCCTCAGTTCCATGAGCCATCCCCGTAATTCCTGCCCCAAACCATGATTACTTCTCTGCCTTTCAACTCATCTTTTAGCAGCTCTGTAAATATGCTTTTTGCTTCTCTTGCTTTGTTCTGAAGGATCCTTTGAGACACTAGTTGCTGCCTCTAATGGGCAATAATCCCAATTGTTCCATTTTTCCCTATGATTTTTAACTTTCACTGATCCTACCTGTGCGAGGGTTAATCCGATCAATCTCTTTTCCTGTCTTGTTTACCCCACTGATTATAGCCCCTTTGGATTTCACCGATGGATTAACAATCATCACTCCTTTCCACATTTACCTCCAAAATGTCCATTCACCCATAAACCAGGCTCTTGCCTTATTGTGACAATTGGATTGAGTCATGGCTTTGACTGAAACTTGGCTCATGGCTGGTGATGTTTTTCACTGAAATCTCCTTGCCTGAACATATTTTCTATCATATGTTTTGTCCACTTTGTCATGGCCTTTATTCCTGAATCATACTTTAATCTTTTCTAATGCTCTTTCAACCCCTCTTTCACATTCACCCACCTTACCTTGTTCTACTTCTCTTGCCTCTCGTTTAACATTCTCTACTGTTCTCTTCTAACCTCATCCTCTGTTTTCTTGAGATACTTTTGCTCCTTTAGCCTCTGCACTATGCTACTCCTCTCAGTGATTTTCAGCCTCCATCTCAACTTATTCTTTTCCCTGTCCAAACATTCATTAATATCTCCTTCTGTACAAATTCTTCTACAATTGATCATGTCCATATCACTTTGACCTTGCTATCTTACATAGCGTCTCTGTTGTCTTAATCATGAGAGAGGTGAATTCTGAACTCTTTCTTGTATCCCTCATGAGCCATCTCCTTCTGCTGATTACTCTCTTTGACTCTCCAAATAACTCCTCCTTTGTCTTGGTGACCTTCTGCTTTGATTATGCCTCTAAGATACCATGTTGTTTTACATTAAAAGCACTATATTAATACACCTTGTTTCTTTTGCTTTTTAAAGTAAATTGCGCACCATACTCCCAATACTTTCCACTTATAATTGCTATATCTGCTGTTTGCTAATGTTATCATTCTCCCTTGATCTCTCCTTTTTAAAATCTGATTTGTTGTAATGTTATGCATCTTTCAGTCTTCAGCTCTGAGGATGTATCATGCCTGTAACATTAAGCTTGTTTTTTCCTGCCTTTAATCCTATCCACAAAAAATTAGTTAAAATGACCCAAAATGCAACATGCATTTAATTGGAATGGACAAATAAATGGAAAATAAATTTTAATAGATATCATTTTTAGGTAGTAGGAAGAATAAGTATGGCATTTGTTTTTTAGAAAAGTAGGGGGCGATCTTATCAAAATATTTGTAAGTGTCGAACGAGCATGATAATAGGAGAGAATCTCACCCATTTTTTTGACAGGAGAAAAGAATTGAATCTTACTCCACTTAGAGAAAAATGGGGCAAAACGTGGTTCTTGCCAGTAGGGAGTAGACAGGGTCTATTCACGCCAATAAGCCTGCTGCTGAATGCTAGAGAGCATTATTGTGGATGTGCATGATCTCCCAATGCATTATGTACAAGAGTACACGCCCCCCCCCCTCACCATTCACCTATTCCGTTGATCGTTACTCTGGCGATCCTGAATTGCAGAGTGTACAGTTCCCCATGCGCAGCCTCCTCTTCAGGCCCTGTCCATCCTCTTAGCCCATCCCCTCCCAGCCCATGGCATTGGGCAGTGCTCAGTTGCCTGTTGTGGTTAGCACCAGGGTGCCCAGTGAGCAGTGCAAGAGTGTCAGGCTGGCACTGCCAGAGTTCCATGTCGGGGACCGGAGGCACTGTCCCCTCTGTCCCCGACCACCCAGCAGGGCCCCAACGACGAGGCCATTACAACTAGTGTTGTAATGCTGTGTGACCATACATGATCCTTGTTGGTGAGGCAAGAGGGCCCGCAGAGTTGTATTCCAGGCTCACAAATAATAATAGAATTTAAATATTAAAATCAGCTCACACCCAATTGATTAATCCGTCTCTTCAGGACCAATAAGATCATGAGAGACGAACCCAACTTTTTGTCTCTCTCTTGATCTTACTGGCTCACGGCACTGATGGACCGACATAATGAGCCTGTAAGATAGTGCCCATAGACTCTAAATGGGACAAATTTGCAGAGGCAGATACTGAATCAGAAATCATGAAAAGTAGCAACTAGGTTAGCTGCCGTAAAAAAATTAAATAATTTACAGGGGCTCAACTTGAGAGCAATGGAACTGGAATACTGAGAAATTGCTAAACTGATTAAAAACTTTATTTGGACCTGAGTGCAGAGTGCTGGTTTCCACACTACTGAAAGAGGCTATAAAAGCACTGAGAAAAGCACAGCAGACATTCACAAGAATGATAACAGAACTAAGTGGAAAAAACTATCAGAAAAGATTGAACACATTGGCCTCTTGTAGAAAAGAGCAAAATAAGAAGTGGGTGGAGAAGGAAGTAAAGAAGATATTTCCATTTGTGGCTGAGACTGGGACTAGGTATGATATGGTGACAGATAAATCCAGTGAGGATTTTGAGAGAAATTTGGTTAGAATGTTGATCTTGCTACTAGATGGAATGCTTAAGGCATAGATGCATTCAAAGGAAAACTAGAAAGATGATTTTAGTAAGAGTGAGATAAAGACAGGTAGGTGGAACATGAAGATCTGGCATTGGCCAATTGAATGCAATTACTTCTTTCTTTACTGTAAAATTCCACTTAATATAAATTGTTTTATTCTTATGTGTGCCTACCTTTGTGGGTAGGAGATCCATTAAGCACAGGGAAATTGAGTGAGTCAAATTTAAAAGAAAATGTAAACAAAAATTGTCAATACCCAGAGAGATAAATTGATCAGAAAGAAACTTTTCTCCCTGACTTGGTGATTTAAATATTTAAATTGCCTAGTGCCTATTTCAAAGAGATTAGATATATTCTTCTGTAATTGCTTACTTCATAGAATCACAGAATCCCAACAGTGCAGAAGGAGGCCATTTAGCCGATTGAGTCTGCATCGATCACAATCCCTTCCAGGCCCTATTCCCATAACCCCACATAGTTACCCTCCTAATGCCCTTTGCATGAAGAGGTTTTATACCACAAGAATATTTTTGTACTTATGTGAGACCATGAAGTATCGTGACGAACTGCTTCACAAAGGAAGTGGCCAACATATTCCACAACTACCTAGAGATACTGTAAAAGTAGGAAGACTGACTTAATATACGCTTGAGAATTGCTTTTTTGAAAAATATTATTGTGTTGGATTGCCTCTAATTTTGCCACTTTACTGAATTATATTTTTAAACTACAATCCACTATGAGACACTTAATGAAGATCTAAGTTAATATCGGCAAAATACAGATCTTGCTCCAAGGAAATATTAAATAACCCTCCTCCGTTAACCGTTTTGCTTATCCAAAAGGGTGAGCCAGTCTCTTGCTCTGCCAATGTTCTACAATTGCCCTTCCATGGAAGGTGTGAGAAAATGGTTTGGGGTGAAAAATCTGCTGAATGTTTCTACAGTCTCTCTGGGGAAGTGTCTGGATCCTGTTCTGTACCCGCCGGACAATCTCATTAACTGAAATATGACTGCTCGCTTCAGGGAGAATTGCAGAACTAGTGCTGTGTTCAAGAGGTTTAGATACTTGGTCTGAAATGAACAAATGGATCAATGGATGACAACTTAATACCATGGTCAATCCGTAATCTTGAGGTACTTCACCATGCTGAGTGATGTTCACTGAATTAATAGGGTATTTGAACAATTTTTAGCAGGACAAATGAAGGGACGTGGCGATTACATAAATGTAAATGAGAAACAATATTAGTCTATAAATGGACAATAAGAGAAGGTGAGTGATTAATTTACAATTGAAGGTGACTGCAGTGTCTCAGTAAAAAGAAGTAATAGAATATTACCTCACTGATTGTGTTGCACAAAGGTTTTTGCATAATTGAAGGTGAATATATCACATTTCATTTTGCATACAAGATCCTCAGCTTGTTCAAAATCAGTGGGATGGCATGTGCACACCTATTTGTAAATTACATTAAAACAAAACCCTCTTGGTAAAGTTAATGACTTCAGTTGCTTTTCTGTCATTTGTTTTGGAATCACAGGGGACTGTCTTTGTTCACTGTTTTAAGCCATTGTTATACCATTTGTTTCCCACATTTGAATCAACATTCATCCCAGATACTGAAATATCTTGCTTTAATGTTTCATTTCTTTCAGAGTAAAGATAACGAGCATGAATGGTTTAAGGAAAGTACAATGATTGGCAAATCCCACACTCTTGTTTTAATTAAAAGGGCATCATCTTCTTGAAGAAAAAAATTTGCCTAAAATTTCATTTAGTCCAAAGTCATTTTATGGTGTAAATTAGGCCAGATCATGTTGGAGTGTAGATTTGTACCTGCACATTTTATCTCGATTTAATCTGTACTGCAACCTGAAAGTATGAACTGATAATGGCATGGTGTGAGCAAAGTGGACCTTGGTGCACAGTTGAGTTTGTTCTTTAGTTCTCCTGTGCCAACTTGATGGAAAGTTACTTTTGGTCTGAACTGTTCTTGTTCCCTCTACTTTATAATTATAAAATATTTTATCTTGTTATGGTGAGTTATACTACATATTTGTATATTAATTAGAAGTAGTTCAGCACTGAATGGTGTAACTTAAAAGCAAAGGTGCTCAGTTTCTGTTTCGAAAAATGTAGTGAGAGACTCTCAACAAATGCAATGTATCTTGATTTTGCATTAGCTGCAACTTCTTTTGGAAATTGTTAAAACTTTGGGTGGAATTGTTCCAAAGAAGTTCTAAGTGTCGAATTCACATAAAAACTGGAGTAAATCACACTGGTTTTCTCAGCAGAATTTTTGAAACTAATCTCCGACACTCTGTGTACTGCAGAGTATACTAGTGTGAATATCATTATAAAGCTGTAGGTGGGGCCTATTCCCACTGAAGAGATTGGCAGCGTAGCACTAACAGGGCCAGTGCGCATGTGCCGATATATCAGAGCTGAGATTGGCGCATGTGCAGTAGCCCTGCACTGCTGGCCAGCACTGCATTGTGCTGACTGTGCAATCCTCCACATCATCTGATTACTGGCTCCCCAAACATGTCCAGGCTAATTCTGAACCCTCAGGCTGTCTCAATCTGCCCCTCTCCCAGCCCACCTTGATCTCTCCACCCCGCTGCAATCCTGATCTCCCTCACACGCAGTCCTGATCCCCCCTTACGCTGGCAGCCCCAAAAC
The DNA here is from genome assembly GCA_024679065.1 of Sphyrna mokarran. Taxonomy (NCBI): domain Eukaryota; kingdom Metazoa; phylum Chordata; class Chondrichthyes; order Carcharhiniformes; family Carcharhinidae; genus Sphyrna; species Sphyrna mokarran. The sequence goes on from JAGIQG010000001.1 coordinate 152,212,170, forward strand.
ACCGGCAAGCCGACCCTCCCCACCCCAGATGACCTGCCCCAAATGCTGACCTCAATTCCTCTGTCACTGCAGAGTGGCAGTGAGATCCCGCACCTTCATTGATCTCACCCCAGAGGCCCCGACCCTATAGGCCCTGCTCCCATTAGGCCCCACCCCCTTGGCACTGCCCAATGCCCAGTGGGCAACGTCAAGGTGCCCCCATGGACATTGTCACTTTGGACACTGCCAGGCTGGCAATGTCTGGCACAGATTCCATTATCCAAGACTTCCTGAGAGATCACTATAGCCTCTCTTCACTCCAGTGGTGTCAGGCCGCCAGCTCCCTGCAAATAGGGAGCTATTGTAAACCCTGTCGGAATGAAACACTTCTGATGGGGGTGGGTGGGTGGGGAGAAGGGAAAGGCTAGCAGATCCGGAAAGTTCAATCCCAACCACGCTAATGAGATTGAAATCATCATTATAAAAATTTATGCAGCTCTGCATGAATTTCTGATGCAAAGTTGACGGCACCAGAAATGCGGCAGCCAGACACTTGTGAAGATTGCAGTGTCCAGGTAGAAGTCCACTAGATGTCCTCTGCTTGAGTTGGCAAAAACAGTGCAACAGGCTGGGAGAATCATTCCTCCTTACCTTTCGTTATGGTCAGAGAGGCATTATGAGTCAGTGCCTACTGTTAAATGAGGCCCTTAGCTTATTTCCACTTGTAATTTATTTAACCTACATTGTGCTGGAAATCTGAAAGTGCACCTTCACTAAGCTGTTCCATTTTGTAATGGATTAGAATCAACCATTTAAGGATAATACATCCAGGTTTCGTTGTTGGCTTTTTATTATCTTTTGGGATAGGATATTTAATTTTTGCTGCAATTTGTTTTGCATAATATATGTTATCTTTCTGAGCTCTTGTGAGTTTTGTTGATAATTTGATGGAGACATGGTATAAATCCTCCCAAAAAGATTCTAACTTTATCAGCTCCTCCTGCCGGTCGATTGGTGAGGTAAGCTATTAAGAGTGAGTGAGAGGTGATAAATCAGGACCGTGTCTGGTTTTGTCTCTTGCAAACTCACCAGCACTGACTTGTCACTGAAATTGGCTTCATGCCCAGGAAAGATGCAAAGACGATTTCAATATCCATGACATCATTGACCTGCCATTAGTGAATCCCGGACAGTGTCATCTGGGCTTACTATGCTCACCCCCTCACCAGCCAAAATTCTCACTGGCAAAAATCACTTATGCCCCCACCAGCGAGGAGACCAGCCATGATGCTATGATGGCCTAGCTGGTAGGACTGGAGGCCGCTGAAGCCCTCCGAGTGATCAAGCGCAGGGCAATGCCAGGTGTGTTAAGTGGACCCTTGGTCAGAGTCCACCAGACACTCTAGCACTGTCCATCAAGTATCCTGGCTTTCCCCAGTGGGCAGTGCTGAAGGGATTCTGCCATGGTGAGGGAGGCAGAGGTGGCTCCATAAGTGGGTGGGTTGGAAGGGGGGAGCTTTGCAGGAGGGGGAACAGGTTGATCAATCAGGGCAATGATTGGGGTTGGAAATGGTTAATAGGCTGGGGTGGCAATTGGGAGCATTGGATGTTGATTGGCCAGAATGGGCATTGGGGTGTGGTTGGGGTTGATTAGCTGGGCTTTTGACCAGAGGTGTGAGGGTTTTATCAGACGGGGTGGCGATCACGTCCGGGGGTTAGAGGGAGAGCCCGACACAGGGAGCAATCAACAGCAGATCCCAATGTCCATGCAGAGGATGGTGATAGGTGATCTCCCAGTACGCTAGGAGATTGAGGCGCCTGCGCAATGGTACCCCTACAACTCAACAGCTGGCTTCACTGATGAAATTAGATTCAGCCCTGCCCCCTACTGGCAAGAATTGCATCCTTTCACTTTTTTGGACTGCATGTCATAAGATTGCTTTTATTTAACTCACCCAAAAAGAGAGTTCAAACTCCTTTTTTTTTTCATCATTTAGCACTTAGAAATTTTTCTATAAAATTCCACCTATATGTCATAAAAGACTGAAATTTGCTGTATTATTCCATTTTTTTCAGTGAGCTACCCTATGCAATCTTCCCATACGGATGACACCAAAGTCGGTGGACTGGTAGATAGTGAAGAGGGGTGTTATAGTTTGCAGAGAGACTTGGACAAGTTGCAGAGCTGGGCCGAGAGGTGGCAAATGGAGTTTAATGTGGAAAAGTGTGAGGTAATGCACTTTGGCAGGAATAATAAATGTGTAGAGTATAGGGCTAATGGTAGGATTCTTAATAGTGTTGATGAACAGAGGGATCTTGGTGTATATGTGCATAGATCCCTGAAACTAGGCAGTCAAGTCGATAAGGTTGTTAAGAAGGCATATGGAGTCTTAGCTTTTATTGGTAGGGGGATTGAATTTCGGAGCCGCAACGTCATGTTGCAACTGTACAAAACTCTAGTGCGGCCGCACTTGGAGTATTGTGTGCAGTTCTGGTCCCCACATCATAAGAAAGATGTGGAGGCATTGGAGAGGGTACAGAGGAGGTTTACCAGGATGTTGCTGGTATGGAGGGCATGTCTTATGAGGGAAGCTGAGGGATTTGAGGTTGTTTTCGTTAGAAAGGAGGAGGCTAAGAGGAGACCTTATCGAAACATATAAGATGATTAGAGGTTTAGATAGGGTGGACAGTGATAGCCTTTTTCTAGGATGGAGAAAGCTAGCACGAGGGGACACAGCTTTAAATTAAGGGGTGATAGTTATAGGACAGATATCAGAAGTAGGTTCTTTACCCAGAGGGTGGTTAGGAAGTGGAATGCCCTGCCTGTGGCAGTTGTAGATGCGCCAAGTTTGGTGGCGTTTAAGAGGTTAGTTGATAAGTTTATGGAAGAGAAGGGAATGGTTTAGGTTTGGAGGGTCATTGCTTTTTTTCATAATTGGTCGGCGCAACATCGAAGGCCGAAGGGCCTGTTCTGTGCTGTAATGTTCTATGTTCTATGTTCATACTGTCAGTTTTTGTGGCAGCAGGGAGATTCATGTCGAGGGGTCTCACCTTAGAAGCTGGCTGTAGACTCCTCAGGGTGCCATTGTACAGGTAACCCAATCTCCCAGCGCACTAGGCGATCTCCGGGCACCTTTTCCCCTACACCTCTATGATCCCTCCCCCCGCCCCCTCCTAATTTGTGGCAGTATAACCACCACCTCCACCAATGGCAACACAGGTCACTGACATTGGCACGATGGGACCTTTCCTAATAAGTCCTCCATTATGAACCTCTCCATGGTTCACTGAGTCTGCAGCCTCCCTTTGCTGATTAGCCTCATGCATATCCCTCTTTTGCCAAACATCCCTCTCTGCACACCGCCTCCTCTGCTGATTATCCACCTTCGTTAATCACATCTCATGTCTTGCCCCTCCCATCCAAAGCTCCCTTTCTTGTCCCACCCCTGCAGTTGTTCCTCCTCCTTCACTCCCATTATTGTTACACACACTCAGGCTCCTTCCCTCGTTCAGACCCCACGCCGCCCCTCCCACCCCACCCCTTTGCTCTGCCTGTAGCTTTGTTATGGTGCCTGATGGGCATTGTTTGCCCATACCCCAATCACTCACGGGTTTCAATAGCCTCTGATCTGCCTGACATGGCCATCAAACATGTCTGGTGTCTGTTGGATGGGGACCATGAATGATTCTCGTCAGCAGAAGCACTGTTGGTGACAGAGGAAGCACTGGGAGGCCAAAAAAATGATGTTAATGCTAATGATGATATCAATATTTAAATTGGCTTTGGGCCTTTTTGCACACATAGCCAATTGCGCTGGCAAAACAGGACAGGGAAGATGGCTTTCGGCACAAGTCTGGTTAATACATGGTGCGAAAGCCTTGCACGCTATCTTCCCAGCCTATTGCCCTGATCAGCAGACCAGAAAGTTCACACCCATCGAAATTGGAAAGGGCCATCCAGCCTTTCAGATCTATTTCATCAATTATGGCTGGTGCGCGTATCTTAACTCCCAGCAACCCATCTTGATTCTGCAACTTTTAATGCAATTGCCATACTAAAATCTACTTATCTTAGCCTTGAAATCTTTAATTGACCTGGGGAAAACCTCTGGGTTGTCGAGGATAAATATTAGCTTGCTTTGCATGTTAATTAAGCTTGGAAACATCTAACCAATCACATATTATGAGTGCTCTGTTTTAACTTGCATTCTTGAATACCTGTGAAGAAATTGGTATGACTTTACTAGCTTGTGTAAATATTCAACAAATACGGTGTACAATCCTTTCTAGCAAAGCTGGGAGTGACCCCTGCAGCTCTAATACAATTTATGTTGTGTTAAACCAATTCTGAGCAGTCATTTTTCACATTTGAGGGGTTGTCGGAATTTGTCTGAAAATGTTGTAATAGTACAGATGTGGCAGTGAATGAATGCAAATTGCCAGTTTTATGCTGTCAGCTTGATGCCAGCTCGCTGATGTCACAGGATGATAGATTAATGCTGTTGGTTAGTAAGCTGTCGGTGAAAAATGACTGAGCATTCTTCCATGAGGTGACTATTAGTACAGCAGACTGGAACAGGGTAACTCAGTGCCTGGGTAGGCTAATTAAAAACTCTGATCAAATCCCTGCAGAGACGGGCTTCACCCTTGTTTTACCATATCCAAGCATGCACAGTTGTCTCCATTCCTGAGGCATCATTTGAAGAGACAGTGTGCATGTTTTATGAGCTTGCATAGGCATTGTCTCAGAAACAGTACCAATAAAGTTGATGTAGTATCCTCTTTGATGCCGCTGCAGCTGTTCGGCAAACGTCTCATGCCATTAAATCCTAAATCATTTGAAGCTACTTGTGTTCAGGATTTATAACGGACTTGCTAAATATAGATGCTTCTGAAAATTACGTGACATAAACTTTCAAGTACACAAAAGGCATGTATTCTTTTATAAATTAACCTCTGACAAGGTACAATTTATCTCCGGACCATTGGAAAGAATATTATCTCTTGCTTTGCTGGATAATATGCCATCTGCAATTTCATAATAAGAAGGTTTTTGTTGGGCTTTTGAGGCTTTTAGGAAGCATTGAAAGCAAGCTCCTGCACAGTAGGATGCAATTTAAGTATTGGACTGCAAGTCTGTTGCGAGATTTTACCATGTAGGACATTTTGTTGGGTCTGAGTGATGAAATGATTTCATCATTATCATGTAAAGGCTTGAAGAATGGTACCAATTACAATGATAATGGCACGATTCCCAGTTCATCTCCATAACTATTCCTAACAGCTTGTATTCTTAAAAAAGAAGAAGCAATACTTAGTAGGTCAATGCACACCTGAGAAAGAAAAAGCAAGTTAACTTTCAGGTGACGTATTTTAGTTATCACGAAGGAGTCCATTTGAAATATTTAGACACATTTTTCTCTCAATTGCTGACTGACCAGCTGCATATCTCTGCTTGTTGGTTGACATTTCCAACCTCCATGATTTCTCTATTAATCTCCTGAATATTTTCAAAACTGTTAGTGGACCACACCTCATCTCTTCCTCCATGGGATTGCAATGCCAATTCAAAACTCTATTTCACACCCCCACTTGAGCTTATTCTTGAAATAACCTGCGCTTATTTGTTTGAAAGTTACAAAATCCCTTTTGGAGCTCTACTATGGGCTTGAGAAGAGGGGTTGACAATATTTAGAATTCATTTTATTAGTCACAAGTAAGACTTACATGAACACTGCAATGAAGTTACTGTGAAATGCACCTAGCCGTCACATTCTGGCGCCTGTTTGGGTCAGTGCACCGAATTAGCATGTCTTTCAGACTGAGGGAGGAAACTGGACAGGGAAACACACACACAACATGGAGAATGTGCTAACTCCACACAAGAAGCAAGCCAAGCCAGAAATCGAACCTGGAACCCTGGTGTTGTGAGGCAGCAGTGCTCACCACTGTGCCACCCTATATGATAGTAATTTTTATTGATTGGAGTAATATTCAAATTGTGAAAAAAAAGATGCATTTGGGAATGCAGCGTGGGTTGAATATTGATCAAATGGACAGAAAAAGTATTATCTTTCTTACTTTTTAAACTAACAGATAATATGTAACTGTGAAAGAAATTGGGTGTAGAAAATGTTTAAGAAGGCCACAAAAATCTCAGCAGGCATCAAAACCAATCTTAGATGCTATCAGCAACTTGGTTTGAATGTATCTTCATGATATATGAGGAGAATTTTACAGCCTTATTAGCTTTTCCATCAGTAATCATTTTATCCACTTTCCCCATTGACTTATATTAACAATTATAAGGCTTCCTTTTATTTTCAATACACCATGGTAACCATCCTGTTTATAAATTAGGCGATTAACTTTTATGAGATTCTGTTCAGATATTTAAGATTTATAGGATAATCAAGTGGAATCAGTATTAAATGGAATTCTCTGAGAGTTCATTTGTTGTCAAGCCAAATTCTAACTAATTGAATGGTTCATATGGCTTACGTTTTGTTAAATATCAACTCATTAGGAGTGAAATATCTATCAAATTGTGTCATAGTTTGGTCATTTTAAGAAGCATTTGCAAGTTGCATTTCACATTTATGCTGATTATTGAAAGTGACAGTACAACACAGGTGTTGGTTCCAATTTGAAGCCTGAATACACTATAACCATAAATTTATAATTCCTGCATAAATATCTCTAGTACAACACAATGTCATACATCAAAAGTTCCAGGCAAATGTTGCCTTCTGGAACTTGTAAACTTTTGAATCACACCTGCCTGTTCCTTAATATTAAATAGATGTTCCTGCCTTTTTACATCTGATTTAAGAATTAGCACATATGTTAAAGCATGACGGTGAATGTCTCCTTAGTCATTTGAGTTCAGTCCACATTATAAGAATCTGCTGAGTGCATGTTGAAATTGTTGAATGCTGCTTTCAATTAGCCATCACAGTGTAGCTGCAGCTCAAGTTAAATACCCCAGTTTTGTTGCTCGGCCAGTGGTGAGCGTTTAGAATTCACTGCCTGAGTTGGTGATTGAAGTTGAAATGTTCAACACATTTAAAAGATACCTGCATCTGCACCCGGACCTGCATCTGAAGTGCTGTAACCCGCAAGGCTATGAATCAGGTGCTAGCAAGTGGGATTAAAATGTATTACTAGTTTCTTAGTTTTTTTCTTTTTTGGCTAGGGCATACATGATGGGCTGAATGGCCTCTTAATATGCTATAACTTTTCTATGGTTCTAGCTAGCCTGGAATTAGGTTTAACTTTATAAACCTGAATTTTGGCTGTGAAATATGAATAAGTATAATTGCTTCATTTTTCTCTGCTGAAGTTATCCCTCTTCTTGAGGTTGAGCTTTGGTGTTCCAAGTGCGTTTAAACTTCATGGAAAACAAATTTTTTCATCCCATCCAGTCTACTGCAGCAAGACCATCCACCTCCCGTCTGTTTTCTGTTTCACTCCTTCTGTCCTTTGCATCGTAGTTCTGTCAGTCAGCAGCTGCAGAAAATGAATGATTGTTTAAAGGAAAATTTTTGTAATTTGCTTAATGGAGATTGGTTTAAGTAAAGTTTTCCTGGATATTTCAAAATGTTTAGAATGATATTCGATAAACTGACTCCAAATACGTGAGTAACAAAGATAGGAATTGTTTACATTTGTGTTTAAATGTCAAGTTATTTATCTGTGTTTTGGGCAAACTTGTCGTTAGGTAAATCATATTATTGCTAGACTTAATCCAGAAACTCAGCTAATATTTTGAGAACATGGATTCAAATCCTGTCATGTCAGATGGTGGAATTTTAATTCAATAAAAAAGTATCTGGAATTAAGAATCTACTGATGACCATAAAACCGATTGTCGATTGTCGGAAAAACCCTCCTGGTTCATTAATGTCTCTGAAAAATTTGCCCTCCTTACCTGGACTAGCCTATATGTGACTCCAATGCCACAGCAATGTGGTCACTCTTAACTGCTCTTTGAAAATCACTCAGATTAAGGGCAGCTAGGGATGGGCAATAAATGTTGGCCAGCCAGTGAATGGATAAAAAAAAAACAAAGAAATCTCCTTCTTGGATTTTATAATTGGACTTCAATTCCAACATATTCGAATTTCTGAGTCAGTTGACATGTTTTGCCATGTTACAGATGCTATATGAATGCAAATTGTTGTAGGAATCACAGAATGTGCAGCATGGCAATAGGCCCTTCAGTGCAAACTGGTCCATGCTGACCGTAAAGCTCACCTGAGCTAACCCCATTTCCTTCCATTAGGTCTATATCCCTCTAAACCTTTTCCATCCATGTGTCTGTCCAAATACCATTTAAATGTTGTCAATGTCCCTGCCTTAACCACATCCTCTGGCAGCTCATTCCACATATATAACGCTTTCTGTGTGAAAACATTGCTCCTCAGGTCCCATTAATTCTTTCTCCCCTTAAACCTAACTTTTAATTCCCCAACCCTGGGAAGAAGATTGAGTGCATTCACCCCAGGCATGCTTCTCATGATCTTATACACTCTGTAAGATCACCTCCTCAGTCTCCGACACTCCAAAGAAAAAAGCGTAGCCTGCCCAATTTTTCCCTATAACTCAGTCTCTTGAGTCTGGCAATATCCTTGTAAATATTTTCTGCACTCTCTCCAGTTTAATAACATCTTTCCTGTCATAAGGTATGTCATCATTGGCTTCAAGTATAGTGCCAGAAGAGTGGAAGATAGCAAATGTTGTCCCCTTTTCAAGAAGGGGAGTAGAAACTATCCTGGGAATTATAGACTGGTGAGCCTTACTTCTGTTGTGGGCAAAGTTTTGGAAAGGATTATAGGAGATAGGATTAATAATCATCCAGAGAGAAATAATTTGATTAGGGATAGACAACACAGTTTTGTGAAGGCTAGGTCATGCCTCACAAACCTTATTGAATTCTTTGAGAAGGTGACCAAAGAGGGGGATAAGGGTAAAGCAGTTGACCTGGTGTATGTGGATTTTAGCAAAGCGTTTGATAAGATTCCCCATGGTAAGCGACTGCAGAAAATACAGATGCATGGGATTGAGGGTGATTTAGCAGTTTGGATCAGGAATTAGCTAGCTGATAGAAGACAGAAGGTGTGATTGATGGGAAATATTCAATACTGGAGTTCAGTTACTAGTGGTGTACTGCAGGTATCTGTTTTGGGGCCATTGCTGTTTGTAATTTTTAATAAATGACCTAGATGAGGGTGTAGAACAATGGGCTAGTAAATTTGCAGATGACACTAAAGTCAGAGGAGTTGTAGACAGTAAGGATGGATGTTACAGTTTGCAGAGGGACATAGATAAGCTGCAGAGCTGGACTGAGAGGTGGCAAATGGAGTTTAATGTGGAAAAGTGTGAGGTGATTTGCTTTGGTGAGAGTAACAGGATTTCAGAATATGGGGCTAATGGAAGGACTTCTGATAGTGTTGACGAGCAGAGAGATCTCAGTGTACATGTGCATAGATCCCTGAAAGTTGGCACCCATGTTGATAAGGTTGTTAAGAAGGCGTACGGTATGTTAGCTTTTATTGGTAGAAGGATTGAATTTCGGAGCCATGAATCGTGTTGCAACTGTACAAAACTGTAGTGCAGTTGCACTTGGAGTATTGTGTACAGTTCTAGTCACCATATTATAAGAACGATGTGGCAGCATTGGAAAGGGTGCAGAGGAGATTGACCAGGATGTTGCCTGATATGGTGGGAAGGTCTTATGGGGAAAGGCTGAGGGACTTGAGGTATTTTCGTTAGAGAGAAGGTTAAGAGGGGACCTAATTGAGGCATACAAGATGATCAGAGGGTTAGATAGGGTGGGCAGTGAGAGCCTTTTTCCTCGGATGGTGATGGCTAACATGAGGAGAGATAGCTTTAAACTGAAGGGTGATAATTATAGGATGGATGTCAGAAATAAGTTCTCTACTCAGAGAGTAGTAAGGGGGTGGAATGCCTTGCCTGCAGCAGTTGTGGACTCGCCAACTTTAAGGGCATTCAAATGGTCATTGGATAGGCATATGGATAATATTGGAATAGTTTAGGTTAGAGGGTCATTAAATTGGTTCCACTGGTCGGTGCAACATCGAGGGCCGAAGGGCCTGTGCTGTAATGTTCTATGTTCTAGAACTAAACACAATACTCCAGATGCGACTGCACCATCGTCCCGTACAACTGCAACAAAACTTTCCAACTTCTATACTCAATGCCCTGACTGATGAAGGCCAGCATGCCAAAAGCCTTCTTCACTACCCTATCTACCTGTGCCTTCACCTTTAGAGAAACTTGTAGTTGAACTCCAAGGTTCCTCTGTTTCACGATACTCCCTAAAGTTCACTGTGAAATGCCAAGCATGAGCAATGAATTTACTTTGAAACTAGCCTTATGATATGAGGGCTAGGAGCTTTGAATGGCAGTGTTTTGTTCTCACTATGTGATGAGGCAGGGGCAAACACATCCTCTCCGACACTGCCTGTTTTCCATGATACATAAATTTGCATTGATCAGGTGGGTGAATCCCCCGAACAGACACTGCTAAAACCAGTAGGATACACTCCAGTTTTCCAGCTGGCATTAGCACTTGGAGCCAATTCAAATTTCGGAAACTGGAGAGATGATCTTAGAGAGGCGTATAAGATCATGAGAGGCATGCATAGGGTGCCTTTTTCCCAGCGTTGGGAAATCGAGAACTAGGGGATATAGATTTAAGAGGGGAAAGAATTAATGAGACCTGATTCACAAAGGTAATAATCACTTTACCTTTGTGATTATGAAAATGCATTTTAATGGAAATTGAACAATAACATAATCTGGTGCAATTTCAAGTGCATTCTGCATATAATTTTGTGGCAATTTTACCCCCCATATCTGATTTAATAATTTGTTGTTTTATAGAAGGCTAGCAGTAAATGTCTATGTCTAGTTGACTGGTATTGACTGGAAATATGGTTTGTCATAGAACATAGAACATTACAGCACAGAACAGGCCCTTCGGCCTTCGATGTTGCGCCGACCAATATAAAAAACAATGACCCTCCAAACTAAACCATTCCCTTCTCTTCCATATACTTATCAACTAACCTCTTAAACGCCACCAAACTTGGCGCATCTACAACTGCTGCAGGCAGGGCATTCCACTCCCGAACCACCCTTTGGGTAAAGAACCTACCTCTGATATCCGTCCTATAACTATCACCCCTTAATTTAAAGCTGTGTCCCCTCGTGCTAGCTTTCTCCATCCTAGGAAAAAGACTATCACTGTCCGCCCTATCTAAACCTCTAATGGTTTAACTATGGAATCTTATTGATAGAAGAATGGTATTCTGCCTGATCTTGCTCTTTGAAAGAGAATCCAGTTCAGTCCCACAGACGAGATTTTGTACTCCCACAGTCCTACCAATTAGTACTCTTCAAGTACATGTCTAATGGTCTTTTGAACGTTCCTATGGAATCTGATTCCACCAACCTTCAGGAGGAGCATTCAAAATCTTAACAATCACCTGTAACAGAAAAACATTTCTCCTCATTTTCCTTCTCGTTCTTCTGCCAATTATTTCAAATCTATAACCTCTGGATGCTAACCCATTTGCCAGAAGAAACGCCTTCCCCCTTCTGGCTCGATCAAAACCTCTAATTTTGAATGCGGATCTAAATATTTTTTTTCCCGAAGTGCTAACCTTTGTATGTGGGTAGAAATAATAAGAATTAAATAAGCTCTTGTCATGTTGAAATTGATTTCAAGTGCACTGCACTGAATTATTGATTTTATATTTATGGTAACTTTTTTTCTGAACACTCCTTCCTGGCACAATACAAAGAATCAAACAAGTAAAATTTTGAAACTAGACTAATGAAGGCAAAATATTTTCTGGCACCCTTTTGTTTCTTTTTCACTTTGTTGAACAATGCACTAACAATGTTGTTTAACAAACGTATTGTTTTTTTTCAGATACTTTAATTTTAAAGTGTCACTTTGTAAAATTTTGTACAATTTCTTTGACAAATTGGTGGTGTCTATAAATGTGGCTTTAAATCTGCAATGCTGTTTCTTTTGTTTGGCCTGGAAAATGTCCCTTTATTGAGTTTTATTAAGGTTAACTTAACAGAGGCCGAATTCTTTGAACAATAATGAAACAATTGAATTTTGTCTGTAGACTTTGCCCTCTTGCAGCCTTTTCCTAATCCCAGTAATTAGTTTATCAGAAGAGAGGGTGGACCATTTGAACAGCTGCTGCACATTATGTCGGAGTTGGTAGAGGTGCTTTGATTTCTAATTTTCCCTCATTCGCTTCCTGCAGACATCAGACCCTGTTGAGGTAATAGTCCTGGAACGATGTGACATTGTGGAATGCAGAGATAACAGGAGCACAGCATTAACTATCAGTGAGTATTGATCTAACAGATATTCAATTTTGAATGATTTCAACTTTTACTGCTGGGGAAAATGTTCAATTATATTCTAGGTAGTTTTATTGGTTTGCTGAATTTAAGCTAGTAGCGTGTAGTAAAATAAATTTTTTATTGAAAAATGTTAGTTGAAAAACCATAACCTGCAGTTGACATCCTATGAAGATTTTTGTTTTGAACTGTATGTAATGAAGCTTAGAACTTGTTAGCCTCAGGCTCTTTTGAAACAAAGTTGAATTTTTTTTCCCAAAGTACTAACCTAATCTGCTGCTCTTATCTGTGCAAAATATGCCAAATTTGAAATATAATTTGAAAGAGAAATGAATAATGCACACGTTAATGGATGTCTGGGGTGTTATAGGATTTGATGAATTAATGGCTCAGTGAGTAAGTGCACCTCCTGTATTTCTGCTGAGATTCAGACCAAGTTTCATGCTTCAATTCCTAAATTGTGCTGAATTGCTTGATCTCAGACCTGGTGAGTTGGCCTTGGGCCAGGTCTGGAAGATGCTGAAATTGACTTTGGTTCCCATGAGTGATGGAAAGGAAAAGCAAAATCAGCATATTTGCTGGTGTTGATATTTATGTTTGTTATCTCCGCTGTGCAGCACGTGTTCAATGCTGGGCGGAGGACAGATTGTGTTCCTGATACTTTTCATGTTGAATAATTTGCCAGTTTTTACTGTCACATGACAAAAGGCTACTGGTGACTCATGGAACTGTGCCGTAGCCTGATTTAATGCCTTTGGAGAGGAGGCAGCATAAAAAGACTGTGAAGGAGCACATAACTTTGAAACACTGCGGGCACAAATAAATCATTGTGTTTCTCTTTGATAATTAAGAAAATGAAGACCTACATCAAAGCAGAAGAAAACCTCTTTTTATCAAATTTTGTATGTTCTGGATATTTTGTGTCTTCAATTGGGAATTGAAATCATTCCAATGTAATCCCTTAGTGTCTAACTTACGTGCTTGTTGACCTAATTTCATAGGATGTTGTTTCACCCAATTCTGGAGCCTGGATCATCTTCTCAGAGCACCTGAGATCACTACGATGGACTGTTGAGGGCCTAGGTGCAGGCTATAGTGCTTTGACATTGTGGGGATGTCTGGGCCATTTGATTGTGTGGAAACAACAAGAGGATTGAAACAAAGGATTCAAACACTAAGGAGACCAGATGTTGGGTCATACTGAGAGAAGACTGAATGAATCTCTCCAATGGGATCAGTGCTGCTTTCATGTGGTCGCACCTATTCACTTCCATTGCAGTAATTGAGAGCAGTGTGGAGAAGTTTAATGATGCTCTGGAACCTCAATGTCCACACTTTCTATATTCTTGTTCAGTCTCCCTTTATTGATTGAAATCCTGGGGAGATGTTAAGCCCCATAGCCAGAGTAGCAGCAGACTGGGCTTAGTGCAAGGCTGTCAGAACTGCCACTAGAGGTTCCAATATTGTGGACTGCTTGGCAATGTTTAGAGAGCTGAGAGATTGCTCCATGCTTAACTGCATGTCATTCTCAAAATTGCAGATAATTTAGAGCTGAAATTTCTATAGTATTATATACAAGCTCACCAGCAGTTTGTCTGCTGCACTTAGAATATACTGTACTATCGTTATTCTGCCTTTTTATGTAGCCTGTGATCTTAGCTTCAATTGTGACTTTTGCTACAGGACATACATGTAGATTTTCCCTCTGTGTTGTCCTAACCCCCTCAGCACATTCTCACTCATACTCGTGTTTTTTTTATCAGCTCAGCCTTTGGTCAACTAAGGAAGAGAGTATTTGAGGGTCAGGATTCTAAACCCAAGCCCAAGGGAACAATGATGGCCATAGTCTTTTGTGTTTTGGAGATTTGGACCATCTGAAACAGGCACCTTAAAGCCTTTGCAAAACCCTCCAAATTCAATGGCACAAAAAAGCCTATCTAACAATATTGTTCTCTCCGAAGCCAATTTGCACAGCACTGCTACTTACTCAAAATCAGCTCCACTGGGTAGGACATGTCATTCTCATATCTGACACCATATTCCAGAAACAAATACCCTTCTGAGATCTTAGTTGTGCTGAGACTCTCAGGAGGACAACAGCAATACTTTAAGGATGTTCTCAAAGCTTCCCTAAAAAGGTCAGGTAGCTCTGCCAACTCGTGGGATCCCTTGGCTTGTGACTGATCAAAATGAAGAATGTTCATTTGAGAAGCACTGAACACATTGAGATACTTTGTCAGGAACATGCAAAGGCAAATTCAAGGCATTGGAGAGAGGGCACAAACCTCCCAATAACTCATCTGCCTGATCCTACAAGCAGCATTTTGCATCTCACATGCAGGGTCTGCAGGATGCACATTGGATTTATCAGCCATCTCAGAATGCATTGCGTCAAAGTGGAAGGAAGTCATCCTCAAGTGCAAGGAATTGCCAATGTATCTATTTTGAGTAATCTGTACAGACCTGCTAGCTTACTTGTAAAGGACTGGTATTTGCTTGGTTACAATTGTACCTTTATTTTAGCTTCTTGATGCCTTGTACTCTTCTCTTTCGATAGAAATAATTATAAAGTGGGCTAAAGATTAGCATTTAGTGAATCCAGTTGCATTTCATCATGTATAATCTGTGAGGTTTAGATTTCACTGAGAAGAGAGAACATAAGGTGCCAAAGAATACCACAACATGCATCCTTCATAATGACCATGGGAATGTCTCAAGTGGTGAAGTAAATAATCTTTAACTTGTGGTGTTCTCTTTTTGTCCATCCTCACTCATTGTTACCAATTGCAAGATTGTTCTGCAAAAAAGAAGGTAGTGTTCTAGTGCAGGGCATTGAATTGGAAGTTGGAAGGTGGAGTGAAGTGTCCTGCAAAGTGCTGATGAACAATAGAGTATGATGATAGCTTGTGAGGATGAGGGCTACAGGTAGTATAGACTTTGACAGAGTGTACTGTAAGGGCTGAGTTAGATGACTTACCTTAACAATCCTGGTTAGATCATTAAACTTTATCTGGCATTGTAATCAAGTGTGATGTTCTGAATGCAGACCCATTATGCCAATGCTGCCATGCAGCTTATCTGGAGATCTTATCATCTTTTGGGTGCCTTCCTGTCAAACCTCTTGCATCAGTAGCTCCAAAATAGCATCTGACAATCAAAGGCCCTTGCAATATTTTACTTGCTTGATAATATAAGATGTTTTCAATGACTGTTATCTGAATCCCAGAATTGTTTTGTTACCATCCCTCAACATGTTTTGTCCCAGCAAAGGAACAAATCACCAGATGTGGCAATGCAAGGGTAAACAGCATGGAGGCAGTGGTCCTGGAAGTTCTCAGTAATCCATGAAGTCTCATGGCACTAGGGAAAAAGTATGTCAGGAATTACCCTCCCTTAGCTGCTGAATCTGTTCTCCTCTATGTTAAATGCTACTTCAAAAGAGCACTGTGGGTAGCGAGGGGACGGAGTTTACTCTGGGTGGGGTCTTCAACGTCTGTTACTAAATGTGGGTCAGTAGTACCACTAACACTGTGTTGGTTAAGTCCTGAAGGAAATTGTTGCCAGATTAGGATTGCAATTGATGGTGAAAGATATATCACAAGGGGGAAAACTACCTGACTTCATCCACACCAACCTTCCTATCACAAATGCACTTGTGTGTGATGGTATTGGTAAGAATGACTATGACACTGTTGTTGTGGAGATGTACTGAAGATGACCTCCATTGTGTTGTATTGTTGTATCTCCGTGTTAACACTCCAAATGCATCTCTCTGCTCCACTGGACAACTATGAGGCACTAGGGATCATTATTGGTAGTAGAATTATGTTCTGGCACAACCTGTAACCTTATGGTTTGGTATATTCTTCACTCTCCCATTGCTATCAAGCTATGGGACCAAACCTCTTTCAATAACGAATGTAGAAAAGTAGGTCAGGAACAGTACCAGGCATAACTACAGCTGAGGTTCCAACGTTATGAGCTAAAGCTGCAATATAGGATCATCTATCTGCATGCTAAACAGTGGAAGCAGCATGCAATAGACAAAGCTAAGCATTCCCACAATCAATTGACTTGATCAAATCTCTGCAGTGCCGCCACATCCTGTTCATAAATGGTGGTGGACAATTAAACAACTAACAAGTAGAGGAAGTACCATGAATATCCCCACCCTCAATGATGGCAGAACGCAGCATGAGCACAAAAAGAGCTGAAACATCATCAACCACCTTCAGCCAGAAATGCAAAGTAGATGCTCCTACTTTGTCTACTCCATTATTCAGTGCTTAGCCAATTCAGTTTCTTTAGGTGATAACAAGAAATAGCTGAGCAAATTTGACACAGCAAAGGCTATGAGCTACAACAGCATCCTGGCTACAGAACCACTGCCTCCAACCAAGGTTTTCCACTTTGATTACAATATGAGCATCTGCCTGACAAAGTGAAAGCTTTTTCTCATGTATGGTCCATGCATGAAAAGCAGGACAAATCCAATCCAGCTAGTTATCACACTATAAGTTCACTATCAATCACAACAAAGTAATAGATGGTATAGTTAATAATATAAAGTGACACAGGGCAGGATTTTCTGCACCCCCTGTGGCATATTTCACGATGGTGAAGATGATCTGCCATTAGCTGGTGTTGGGATCTTCTGGTCACGTGGCTGTCAATGGATTTTTCAATTGTTTACAGTCTCCCATTGTTGGTTCAATGGTGGTTCAATGATGGCAACCAGATGATCCCACCAGCCAGAAGATTATGGCCACAATTGCTAACTTCTCAGAATCACTGGCTGTGGATATTTCGACAGACTTGGTTTCTTTGTGGTGGGTGCAGCGAGCCATTCACACCTCAGATGATCTTGGCGGTATCTTCTGATACCACTGGTGAATGAGGCCAGAAAATTATGCCCTAGTTTTAACAAGCATTTTAAAGGAGGAGAGGAGAGGAGGTTTTTTAAAATATTCTTTCACAGAATGTGGACATTGCTGGCAAACCCAGCAGTTCTTGCCCATCTCTGGGTGCCCTTGGGAGGGTGGTGATGAATTGCTTTCTTAACAACAGAATGGCTTGTTAGGCCTTTTCAGGGGATATTTAGAAGTCCATTTCTGAGTGTCTGGAGTCACATATAGTCCAGATTGGATAAGGTGAGCAGATCTCTTTCCTGAAAGGACATTATTGAATGAGATGGGTTCTTTACAACAATTCAGTAGTTTCATGATATCAACCCTTCATTTCAGATTGTATTAAATTAATTTACCTAATATAAGGGATATGAGGAACAGGGCAGGAAGTGAATTTGAGACTAGGGAGAGATCAGCCATAATCTGATTGAATGGCAGAGGGCTGAATTTACCTCCTGCTCCTAATTCCCATGGTTCAAAAGAACTGGAGACCTTGTCACAGTAACTTCAGTACAGTGTTAGTGTAAGCCTTTTTGTTATACAAATAAATAAAATAAGAACTGAATTTCAGAGGTAAAGTTAGAGTCACTGTTCTTAACATCACAGTAGCATTTAACCGAGTACAGCATCAAGGAGCCCAAGTAAAATTGAAGTCAATAGGGATTAGCAGGGAAACCCTCCACTGGCTAGAGTCGTATGTAGTACGATGAGAGGATGGTTGTAGTTATTGGAGGCCAATCACCACGATCCTGAACATTCCTGCAAGAGTGTGGCAGAGCAATATTCTAGCCCCAACTGCTGGAGTGACTTCATCAATGACCTTTCTTCAACATCAGATTCATTCCATTTGTAACTACTCAGATAATAAAATATGGAGCAACACCAGGACAATACTAGCAGCAAGTAACATTTGCAACACATAAATGCCAGGCAATGATAGTCTTCAATAAGAAACAGCCCAATCATCTCCCCTTTGTTAATCATACATTAATAGTGTTCAATTGCATAAGGTGGTGAATTCACTTGAGTGCCAGATGAAAACTGTCGTTGTTGGCGTAATTATGTGTATAAATACACAAGTGTGTAAAGGTTGGCTTTGGTATATTAGATTATTAATTCCAGATTTTTTTCTTATTAAATTCAAATTTGAACCTGGGTCTGCAAAGCATTGCGCTGAATCTCCGGATTACTTGTCCAGCGACAATACCAGTATGCAACTGTCTCTCCTTAGTGCTGAGTTGTGTTTGATGAGGACTGTATATTGTTAATAGAAGAGATTAATAAGTGTGAAGTTTGAAAGGAGTATTGGAGGATCCCATTACATCCCATTGTAAGCTTTTCAGGACAAAGCAACCCACGTGATTGGCACTCCATTTGCCAATATTAGCATTCACCAGTAGTTCAAGAAGGTGGTTAATCATCACCTTCTCGAGACAATAAGAATTGGGCTTGCCAGCAGTGCATGAATATTTTTTTAAAAAACAGCATGAGAGGAGTAGAAAGAGTGATTCTTTTTAAAATGAAAATGACAATGCTGTTGTTGTGCTGAGCAGATTTAATCATTTATTATCCCTTGGAGCACGTCTTGGGAATTAAGACACTATGGTCAGTATGTCTAATTTGTGGTCAAAGTAATTTCCATTTTAATAACTACAGGAGTGAAGTGACTGATCGTGAAATAGTGGTTACGAGTACCAAATATGTATTCATACATCTTTCTAAAGCCTCTAATGGTAATTCTGTAGTCATTGTATAAAAAAGTTAAAAGAAATCCCCAAGTTAGAGTATACTTTTTGTATATGTTGTTATATTTAAATAAAAAGTAGCAATTTTCCGAATTTGATATCCTGAATGTACTGGTAATGCTATTGTCAAGTTGTATTTTGCTGTCCGGATCTCATTTGAAATGCTTCGTGGGGCTCCTGTGATCTATGACATTATCTTTGAGCAGATTGCTGTGAGAAGTGAAGCTGACATTGAATGTGACAGTCTTAAGAAAAGATCAGAAGGAATTGCACTACACCCCAGCTGAAGTAATAAGAAGAAAATAGTTTCCCATGTTTCAGATATACTTGCTGTGTTTTTCCAATTTAAGAATTGAGTTTTGTTGACCTTTGTTGTTCAGATAAGACAATCTCGGATGCAGTTCTTGTTTTAATGTTTTTCTGGTGCATCTTATAGTAATAACTAATGGCAAAGGAGGCAATAAAGGTTTGGAAATTAAGGATTTGGATTTCAAAGAGGTAGTGAGTTTCCATCAAAGGGCTGAAAGTAGGGAAGGTACTCACTTTTGTTGAGGGGATAGTGGGAGCACTGGGCTCTATTTTTGTCAGTGGTGGCAAATTAAGTGGCTACCATCCTTATTAAGGATGCCCGCCTGCCTTTGTGATCTGTTGGCCAATCAGATAGCTGGTAACTCAGTGGCCTTGACAGTGCCACTGTGATAGTGGTGATTTCTGGAACTGCACCTGCAAGATAAGGGTGCATGGGTAAATAGCACCCTCAATGTCAAATAAATGGAATGAGCAGAAGTGAGGATTTTGAGACTAAGTAGTCAAATAAGAGCTGGGGTGTAGTTTGTGAGGTTAGGCAGTACCGTTGCCATTGGAGGACCTGTCATGGGCCAAAAAGTTCCTGAAAAGGAATGATCTTCTCAGAGCCCAACGGACAGCTACTGATTGTCTTCTCATGTAAAAGGGGGGGCACCAGTAACATATAAAATGCCTGTGGAGGTGAAGGTAGCGGGTGATCCTTACTTGACTACGCACATGGCTCAATTGGGGTCTGACAAAGCAGACCATCTGTCATGCTTTCCACTGCTTTCTCACAGCATCATACCAGCCTTCCTGCCTCCGAGTAGGTCTTTAGAAGGCTGGTGAAATCTACCCCAAAGTTTCAGCTTTTTATCTCCACAAGTAATTTATTTGCCCTGTCTGTTAGTTAGTTTTTCTATAAGCAATGTATCTCAAAAATGAATGGGCAGATTTCAATAAACTTGGTACACGTATAGCATATGACCAAAGGAAGAACTGATTAGGTTTTGCAAAGACGTGAATCCAGATCCTGGAATTTTAAAATTTTTTAAAAGATCTATTAACATGGGGATATGGAGGAAAATTGACCTCTTTTCTTTAGAATGTTGTTGAAACTGCATCCAGACAAGTGAAAAATATTCCATCACACTCATGACTTGTGCTTTGTAGATGGTGGAAAGGCTTTGGGGAATCAAGAGGTAAGTTTGTGTCTACAAAATTCCCAGCGTCTACTCTTGTAACAACAGGATTTATAAAGCTTCTTGTTAGTGATACCCCAGAATGTTAAAGTGGGGGATTCAGTGATGGAGTGCCAATGAATATCAAGGAGCAAAGGTTAGATTCTTTCTTGTTGGAAATGGTCATTGCCTGTTCTCAGCCCAAGCCTGGATAATTTCCAGGTTCTACTGCATTTTGGCATAGACTACTTCAGATGATGCTGAACATTGTGCAGTCATCAGCAAACTTGCTTACTTCCAACTTTATGATGGAAGGAAGGTCATTGATGAAGATGATTGAATCCAGGACCCACCTTGAGACACTCCTCTAATGATGTCCTGCAGCTGAGATGATTAGATTTTCACTGATCCCTGCTGCCTTCAGTTTTGCTAGAGGTCTTTGATGCAACACTCAGTTAAATACAACCTTGACACCAAGGACACTCAGTCTTGCCTTACTTGTGGAATTTAGCTCTTGTGCATGTTTGAATGAAGGCTGCAATGAGCTCAGGAGCTGAACGATGCTGGCAGCCCCAAACTAAGCATCAGTGAGCATATGCAGCTTGATAGCAGATTTGGTGAACAAGTTGTGCCACTTTATTGATGGTTGAGAGTAGACTGATGGGGCTGTAATTAATTGTGTCGTATTTGTCCTGTTTCTTGTGTACAGGACATAGCTGGGCTGGGTGGATGCCAATGTTGTAGCTGTACTGGAACATCATGGCTTGGGGCACAGCTAATTTTGGAGCAAGAATCTTCAGTACTATTGCCGGAATATTGTCAGTGCCCAAGCCTTGCAGTATCCAGTGTCTTCAGCCAGTTTTTGATATCATGTGGAAAGAATTGAACTGGCTGAAAATTGGCATCTGTGAAAAAGAGGGAGCAGATCAAGAATGCAAGTCTCTGTGTTCATCATGCAAGAATGCAAATAGGATCTCACGCTCGGATTAAAAAGATCCAATTCATAAGGTTTAAAATGAGGCTGGAAGATTCACCTATCTTGATTTAGAGAGAAAATTTCAAGAAAAAATGCAGTATGAATGACAATTGCAGAAATTGAAAGTTGCCGGGTTGGGAAAGGAAAATAATAGAAATAAACCCTCAGAAGCTGAAAATCAGTTTGGACTGATTATAGAAGAATTTAATGTTCACTTAAGGGATAGTGTAAAATGTAAATTACAACTGTGGATTGGATGATTTTGGTCATTTTGAATGTTCAAAGGGATTTGAGTGGCCATCAAAAATAGCATTTTGCAATAAAAGTTATGAACTTCAAATAGTCATTTGGTCATACAGAACTTCAGTGCTGAAAAAAGAAACATGTCAGAGAGTGCCACTTGGTTGGCATTGTCATAGGGAATGCACAGGTTAATGGTGACTTACAGTTCACTGCCAAACATTTCAGCTCACATGCCAACCAATCAGCAATCTCTTCTTATACAGTATAAATTGTTTTTCTCCCTTTACATTTCTAACCTTGCACAGTGTCCTGATGAGTGTAAAATAAAAGCTTCAACATGTCTTTTTTTTCAGCAAAAACTTGAAATTTTATTGTGTGATCTTTTTAAGTTGGCTACTGGGAATTTGAATTTCTTTTTTAGAAGTTGCCGTTCTCTATGGAAATTGTAACATCTCCATTAATACATTTTGCCACCTCACAGCTGTTACTATGAGATCTATATACAATTTTACTAAAATCCTCTTCTCTTTCTCATTTCAATTTGTATGCTGGAATTCTATCACCTCACCCCCCCCATGGAATCAGAGATGGCGAGGGTCAGACAATAGAAATGTCCGTTGATCTCGGACGGAATTTCCAGTCTCACTCGAACGACGCAGTAAAATCCCACCCATTATGTCTCCACTGCTTCTTATCATATCAGCTCTTAGCCAAGAAGTAATTTTTTCATTAATTTTTAATATTAATCCTCTTACTTTAACAGATTCCCTACCCTCTGTACAAATAAAAATCTATGCTTCCGTGAAAAAATTATATGGTTTGCCCCAAGTATTTCTTGTGATGAAACATTCTATGCTTTAAAAAAAATCTGTCTAAAAATGATGCTCTTAACATTCAGAAGTCCAAGTCACTGACTTTCTAACTAGAGGAAATGGATTTTTTCAGTCACCTATAAACAAGTCCTAATTTCCTCTTGGCCTCCTCCAGTAGAGATAGAAACCCTATAGTACAGATGGAAGCCATTCAGCCCATTGACCCAGCACTCACAACAGTCCCATCTAGGCCCTATCCCCGTAATCCCACATATTTACCCAATAATCATCTAATCTACATATCCTGAGACACTAAGGGGTAACTTAGCAAGGCCAAAGCACCTAACCCCACACATCTTTGAACTGTGGAGGAAACCGGAGCACCTCAAGAAAGCCCACACAGACACAGGGAGAATGTGCAAACTCCAACAGTTAGCTAAGGAGGAGTTGAACCCAGATCCCTGGAACTGCGAGGTAGCAGTACTAACCACTGTGCCACCATGCCGCCCTATCACATTTTGCAGCTGTCTCCTCAAAAATATAGATTTCCCATCATTCCATTAATGTTGTACAGAAAATAAAAAAACAGAGATCAATCAGTAATTAGTGCTTTTGTGACCAAAAGAAACCCTGGAAGGATAAAAACACTCAGAAGGTTAAGAAGTTCTCTGCTTTTGAAATCCTGCAAGAGAATGAGTTGAAGTGAGAAATGAGTTGATGAGACTTGATTTCAAAGAGGATTCATGGAGAAAGAATTCTTTCTCATCTCCATTAAATACCCACACAAAAAAAAACATTTACCATCATATTCTTTTGCAACTGAAGGATTTAAAACTACTGGTTTGGGAATTAATTAAAATTTAGACCTTGTAAAGCTAAATTAAGTTACAAAACTGTGAAATTGCACCATCAACTTACCGACCACACACACAATCAACTCAACATATATTTAGATAAGAAAATAAACCAAGAGTGAAGATTCACAATCCAATAAACATAACTTGAGGACATATATACTTACTGAAACTGAATTGTGGTTTAGTTAGAATTAAATTCTTCTTTATGCACGGTCACTTCTCCGGAATCAGCACTGGATTGCCATTCTGTATCTACTTACCTGAGACTAATTTCATCTGTGCCTGTCTCTGGCTGGACACGATCCAGGCAGCACAGTGTCTCCCAGAGTATAATAGACTCAGAGTGAGGAGAGGCATGCCCTCTTTTTTCCTCCATCAGTTGCTTTAAAATAGGTGAGTTTAAAGGTCTAATTGAAAATGACAGGATGATGAGAAGGTAAGTGAATATAATTTGGAGGGACGGGGGTCATGTGGGGTCAAATAAGCCAGGAAGGGCAATGGTCCAGCAAGTGCTGGGTTTTGTTCAGGTCAGGGATGGAATGGTCCAGCCAGGACAGAGGAATCAGGTCAAAATGAGATTCACGGTGGGGGTTCGTGGCGTTCCATATGGGGTGTGGGGTCGTGGAGTGGCAATTCATTGAGAGTTGTTAGACAGGGGATGGAGGAGTCCTTGGTGGGGGGGTGGGGTGTGGAGTTGGGCATGTAGAGGGGGGGGCAGTTGGCATGGGTTGGGGAGGAGAAGTGGCCCTGTGCTGAAGTTGGTCTGGGTGTTTAAAACAATTTGCGAGAAGTGAGCAAAAATGTTATTTATTCTGTTTAGGAATAGCTACATGAGTAACCCTGACAGAACCATCCCAATTTAATGATTTAATTGTTTTTTTGGATGGTTCAAAGCACTGTCCTTCTGGACAATTGCCATGCAAATGCATATCCAGGAAGTTGCAAGAGGGATTCCCCAGTACATCTTTCGAGAACCCCAACATCCAATGCTGGGGAGTTCAGTAGTTATGGCCCATTATTTCATTCAGAACAAATGTAACTATTGAGTAAAAATGAGCTCCAGTACTATCTTTTGATGATTGGTTTTCCAGGATAGAACATATGAAAGTTAAGAATGTTAAAAATCTGAAATAGAACAGAAAATACTGCAAACACACAGTAAGCCGATTAAAATCTTAATTATAAAGAAGTTATAGTTTTGACAAAACCTAATCTGCCAGTTCTAGTGAATAATTGCAACAAAACAGTTAACCTCAGGATCTTCTGCATAATTGATACTCGTGACAGATTTTTGAAACTTTTGCATTATGCAGTTAATACTTCTCACAAATTCAATAATTCCAGTTTAAAATGCTGCACACACAATCTGAGATTGCAGGACAAATGGATCAAGGTAGGGTTTCAAATAATTAACCATTATCCTGCCATATGCAAAATACATTAGGATCAAGTGAGCATTCATTTTAATGTTTACCATTGTTGATTATTGTAAAATCTGGTTCATTAAGATCCTTTAGGGAAGAAAACCTGCCACCCTAATTTGGTCTGGCCTGTATGTGAAATGGCTAAGCAAGTCACTGAGATTTATCAAATTGCTGCATAAAATCAGATAAGGAATAAAAGTGAACGGACTTAACCCTATCAATCCTGCAAAGTCCTCCTTACTGCCAAGATTGGGAGTGCTGTCTCACAGACTAAATGAGCATCAGCACACCATAGTCATCTCAAGGAATTATACCTTACAGAAATGTACCAAACACCACCATCACCAACCCTGGGACAGACTCAGCAGAGGTGGCAGCACAATGGGATATAGTAGGGAGGGAAGTGTCCTTGGAACATGTAAGTTTCAAGACTAGAACCCACAAAGTTGCACACACAAACTAGAAGCAGAAGTTGGTCGTTCAGTCCTTCACTCTTGCTCTACCTTCTTTTCGATCATGGCTGATCATCAATATCCTAATCCTACCTTCTCCACATATCCCTTGATCCCTTTAGCCCCGAGAGTTGTAACTAATTTCTTCTTGGCCTCACAGCATCAGGCCAAACGTGGGCAAGGAAATTTCCTGCTAATTACTATATATTGCACTTCTTCAGCTGATGAATCAGACCTCCTCCAAGTTGTGTTTGAGCACTGAAGGTGGCAAGGTTGCAGAATTTACACTGAGAGGGAGATTGCAGTGTTCTTTACCAAAAGTGGCTCAGTAACATCACTAGTGCTGAGTCAGTTCTCAAAGACATAGCCACTTGACAAGGTATTTGTTGGTGGTAAGGGAACTAACTAAGAGGGAATAACAGATTTGACCTCATCCTCAGCAATAAGATACATCTGTTCCTGGCAGAATTGGCAGGAGTAATTACCATACATAGCTTGTAGAAAGTCCCTCTTCATTGTCAATCACCAGTAAAATGACGAGAAGCGTGCTATCAAACGATATTTGGTTAGTAATAACCAGCTTACTGACACTCAGTTTGGGTTCTGCCAGAGTCATTCAGCTCCTGACCTCATTATAACCTTGATTCAAACACAGATAAAAGAGCTGAAATCCAGAGGTGAGGGGTGAGTAACTGCCCTTGACATCAAGGCAACATTTAACTGAGTGATGCATCAAGAAGCACCAGCAAAACTGGAATCAATGGGAATCTCTGCTGGATGGAATCAAACCAAGCACACCGGCCTTGGGTGACAATGTGGCATTTGCACATTCTCCCCATGTCTCTGTGGGTTTCCTCCTGCAGTCCAAAGTTGGATTGGCCATGCAGAATTGCCCCTTTATGTTTAAAATTGTACAGGTTGGGTGTGTTGGTCACAGTAAATATGCAGGATTATAGGGATAAGACGGGAGTCAGCCTTGATAGAGTGCTCTTTTGGAGAATCGGTGCTGACTCAGTGGGCCAGATGCTTCATTCTATACTGTACAAGTTCTATGGTTAACATGGTTGTGGTTGTTTGAAACCAATAATCTCAGTTCCAGGATATCACTGTATGGATTCCTCAGATTAGTGTCCTTGGCCAACCATCTTCAGCTGCTTCATCAATGACCTTCCTTCCATCATAAGATCAGGAGTGGGCATGTACGCAAATGTTGGCATTGTGCTCAACACCATTCAGATACTGTAGTAGACCCTGTCCCAAATTCAGAAAACTTGGACAATTTCCATGCTTGGGCTGAAAAGTGACAAGAAGCATTTGAGCCACACAAGTGCCAAGTTACAACCATCTTCATAAGAAGGAATTTTGCATATTACCAATTGTGGGTACTTCAGTTGCATCAATTATGGGCCTAATTAAAGGCTATCTCCATTCCTGTTGCCATCTTACTAACCTGAGGAGGAGATACAGATGCACTGGGGGAAAACCAAGTGAACTCTGGCAGTCTCTCAGCCAGAGACTGAGAGGCCTTCCTTTATGGCATCCCCATGACCCAGGCAGGATGTGGTATTTCAAAGGAGAAGCTGCAGACTACAGATGTAAGAAACAAACAAGAGCTTTTATTGGAGAAGGTATTGCTCTTGCAGGTGCTTGGATTAGACAGGCTATAAGTATGACCCACCTGCTGATGACATCATCAATATGTCACATGATCAAACTCTTAATGGGACCTTGTCCGAAATAGGGACAAACATGAATAAACATCAGAGGCATTCCCAATTATTGATGGCAAAGGCCACTGCTGGAGTGTGCCCCTGACAAGGTATGATGAGAAAGCAAACTTACCTTGTCTTTGAGAGAACAATTGCACTGAGGCACTCATTCCTTCATCCTGCTGCCCCATCAGTGGCCGTTGCTGACAGCCCTTAGATTGGAAGCTCCAGAGGCAGAGTGCCATCCTCTTTTAGATCTTGACAGCTCCACTCATAATATTCCATCCAAGGATCTTGTCACCTGATGTAGGAATACTGGGAGTTATTACTCTGTTGATAAAATTCAACCAATGCATTCCAAAGTCAAGTACTCAGGGTATATTAGATTTAATAATGATTGATTCATAAGATTTGAAGTGCTTATGATGCATGAACTCATGCTTAATATTGACAATAAAATGACTGAGTTCAGTGTGGTGTTAGAAAGGGAGAAATGCAAAACAGCTGAATTTAAGACCAACTTAAACTCATTAAAATAGATATGATTCACAGTGAACTGTGCAAATTTGTAATGGATAAAATCAAAAAAATGATTTGATCCACTCTGTTAATATTACTCAGAGTTTTAAAGATTTTGATCAAATCACCTCTTACTCTTCTAAACTCTAGTGGATACAAACCAAACCTTTCAAACTTTTCTTCATAATATAACCCACCCATTTCTGGTATTAGTTGAATACACCTACTCTGAACTGATTCTAACACATTTAAATCTTTCCTTAAATAAGGAAACCAATGTTGTACACAATATTTCAGATGCATCCTCTCCAGTGTTCTATACAACAGAAGGATTACCTTTGTAATTAAGTCCCCTTACAATAAAAAATAACACTCTATTAATTTTTATAGTTGCTTTATCTGTGTGCCAGTCTTTGTGATTCATGCACTAGGACATCGAGAACCCTCTGCACCTCAGAGCTCTGCAATCTCTAACCAATTAGATAATAAGCTTTTTTTTTCTTCCAGTCAAAATAGTTTAATTTTTGTCCACATTATATTCCATTTGCCAACTTTTTGACGACTCGCTTATCTACGTCCTTTTGTCCTTACATCCTCTTTGCAATTTATTTCCCTGCTTATCTTTGTGTCACCTGGAAGCTTAGCAATCATACCTTTGGTCCATTCATTCAAGTCATTCACATAAATTATAGAAGTTGAGGCCCCAGCACTGATCCCTCGCCACTCATGAGTGCACACCACTCATCACACTCTGGTCAATCAGAAAAAGAAAAAGACCCATTTATTGCCAACTCTGTTTTCTGTTAGCTAGCCAATTTTCTACCCATGCCAAAATGTCAGCCCTTACACCGTGAGCTTTAACTTTCTGCAATAAACTTTGACATGGTACCTTTTCAAAAGTCTTCTGGAAATCTAAGAGCATTACATCAACCAGTTCCCCTTTATCCACAGTACATATTTCCTATTACAGAAAAATCTAGATCTGGGGGTCACTATTTAAAAACAAGTGGCTGTCTATCTGAGACAGAGATAAGAAAAAACTTTTTTATTCAAGGGTCATATGTCCGTAAAATGCTGTTCATCAAAAAGCAATGGAAGTGGAGTCTTTTAGGGCAGAAGTGGATAGATTCTTGACAAAAATTGATTAATGGTTTTAATGGGCAGGCAGGAAGTTACAATCAGATCAACCATGATATTATTGAATGGGGAGCAGGCTTGAATAGTTGTGTGGTCTCTATATGCTCCTAATATGTATGTTTGTATGATAAAAGTAATGGTACAAAGAATGACAAATTCCCAAGATCTGATTATTTTTACCTTAGGGTTTTAAAGGAAATATGTCATGTATCAAGTTCTTACTGAAGTATAGTACTGCAAAGTTATTCCAACTTGGGAATCTTTCTTGGAGATTGGAAAATTGTATACCCATTTGTTATTTCAGAAAAGCGAAAGAGGGTAATGAAAGAATTATAGACCAGTTGGCATGACATCTGTTTTCAGGAAATTAAGTGTATAATTAAGAATGAAGTGACTAAACATTTTGAAAATTTTCAGCTGATCAGAGAAAACCAGCATGGATTTACCCAAGATAGGTCACGTCTGCAGAACTTGATAGAATGTTTTGAACAGGTGGTTGAAATTGCAAATAGATGATTGTTTGTGGATGTTATGTAAGAATATATGAAATAGGAGCAGGAAAAGATCATATGCATCCTTAAGCCTGTCCTATCATTCAATATGCCCATTCACTATTCCGTATGATCGTGCATGATCTTCTGCCTTAATTCCCCATGCCCACCCCAGCACCATGCTTCATTTCTTGTTTTGTTGAGGTACTTAAAGAAATCTATTTCAGCCTAAAAGAAGTTGTTGTTGTTGTTCATCTATTGTTGTTGATAGGGACCTCGACACCATTAGTCATTTTGAAGCTAGATGCACTACATCTGAAGATGACTGATTAGACCAATTCAGGCACAGAATATCCTAGCACATATTGGACAGACTTGTGTAGACACTGTAGTTGTTGCGCTCGTGGCTATGGACTTGCGCAGCTTGCGCTTAAGTTGTGCTTCAGCAATGCACCTTGCTTCGATAGCTTGACAGCGCTTGTGGATGAGGCAATGCCAGGTAGGGCAGCATTTTTGTGCCAGCATTTCTCAGATGGTCATGTCTATGTCAAGTGACTTCAGGGAGGCCTTGAGTGTGTCTTTGCAATATTTCTTCTGCCCTGCATGCGAGCGTCGACCTGCAGAGAGTTCCCCAAAAAGCAGCTGCTTGGGTATGCACTCATCCAGCATACAGATGATATGCCCTGCCCACTGGGCCTGTGCTCTCATCAGCAATGTGTGGACCGATGATAGACTTGCTCTAGAGAGAACTTCAGTGTCTGGTACTTTGTCTTGCCATCTGATGTGTAACATTCAGTGAAAACAAGTCATGTGGAAATAACGGAGCTGTCTTGCATGCCTTCAAAACACAGTCCATGTTTCACAGGCGTATAGGAGGGTAGTGAGTACCACAGTGTTGTAGACCTTTGGTTTTGTTGCTGTACTGATTCCTCAGCATTCCATACAGTGGAGTGCAGTCTACCAAAAGTAGATCTTGCCTTTGCTATTCTGCAGTTAACTTCTGTATCAATAGTCACTGCTTGAAAGAGGGTGCTGCCAAGATAAGTGAACTGGTCCACTGCCTGTAGTTTCTCCCCTTTGTGATTATGGGTTCTGTGTATGGTGCACGAGGAGCAGGCTGGTGCATGACTTCGATCTTTTTAATGTTGATGGTGAGTCCAAAGTTGTCACAAGCCGTGGAAAATTTGTCCATACTGACTTGCCAGTTTACAGGGCACCTTCATCGGCAAACAGGAAGACTTTCAGAACAGTCTCCTTCACTTTGGTAATAGCTTGAAGTCTCCTCAGGTTGAAGAGCTTCCCATCCACTTTGTACTTGAGGCTGATTCCAGCAACACTGTCCTGGAAGGCATCATTCAGCATGGCAGTAAACATCATGCTGAACAGTGTGGGTGTGAGCACAGAGCCTTGTTTGATGCCATTGACGACTGGGAATGCCTCAAAGGATTCCCCACCATCCAGTACTCTGGCCATCATGCTATCATGGAACTGGCGTACCATTTGAATGAATTTGGGGAGGCAGCTGAACTTTGACATGATCTTCCACAGGCCTTGCTAGCTAACAGTGTCAAAAGCTTTTGGTAGGTCAACAAAGATTGTGTAGAGCTCACGATTCTGCTCCTGACACTTCTCTGAAGTTGGTACACTTCATGTCAATAATCCCGCAATCTTTGCAGAAGCCACACTGTGACTTTGGAACCAGGCCCGGCTCCACATGAGTGACCAAACAATTTAGCAGGACTGTTGTGAAGGTTTTTCCTGTGATGGAGAACAGCGAGATTCCTCGGTGGTTGTTGCATACTTGCCTATTGCCCTTTCTCTTGTAGAGGTGTACAATGGAACCATCTTTAAGTTCCTGAGGAATGGATCCTTGCTTCCAAAAGGACTGGAACAACTCGGTGAGCTTCTCGATAAGTACAGGACCAGCAGCTTTGTAGATCTCTGTGAATATGGCATTTGCCCTTAAGGCTGTGCCACTGAATAGTTGGCAGACAGCTTTTGTGACTTCAGCTAACACATATTCAACAATGGATCATTCATAACCGTCTGGGATTAGGAATTCCAAAGATTCACAACTCTTGAGTAAAGAAATTTACTCACCTTAATGCTAAATGACTGACCCTTTACTGTATTCTCATGTTCTGGAATCACCAGCCAGGGAAGCAATCTTCTTGTATTTTATGTCAAGCCCTTTCAGAATCTTGTGTATTTTATAAGCTTATCTCTCATTCCTCTATGTCCCTGAGGTATTCCAGGGTGGTACAATGGTTAGTCCTGCTGTCCTATATCATCAGTAACCTGGGTTCGATTCTGGCCTTGATGATTCTACATGTGGAATTTGCACATTCTCCCTGTGTCTGCTTGGATTTCCTCCGAGTGCTCCAGTTTTCTCCTACAGAAAAAGATATGCAAGTTAGGTGGATTGGTGATGCTAGAAAATTGTCCCCTAATGTCCAAAAGATGTGAGGTGCATTATTACGATTTCCTCAGTAACAGATTCAATATCTCCCCAGTGACTGATATCAAGTTAATTGGCTGTGGTTCTCTGTTTTTTCTCTTCCCCCACCCTGCTCCTTTACTGACCAGTGATGTTATTAATATGGACTTTCAGAGGCATTAGATAAAGTTTCCGTGAAGAGATTGTTAGCTACAGTTAAGGTCTGTGGGATTGAAAAGGAGTTATTGACATGGTTAAAGATTAGCATGCACAAGACAGTTCACAAGAGACGTTGAGGTCAGCACATCAGCTTTCGCCATAGTGCCTCCCAACCCCCTCACCCCATTATCTGCCCCACAGCCAGTCCCCTCTACACTCCATTAATTGTTCTCTGTGCAGGTCTGCCTTGCCCTCGCACCTCCCCACCCTTCACCGATCGCTCTTAGTGTGCTCTCTCCCTCCACCCCTATCTGTATAGCACCTTCCTTCGTCATTGTCCCACCCCTCAACATTGCCCTACCACAGTTATGGTACCTGATGGACAGTGCCATGGTGGCTGATGGGCAATGTCAGGCTGGCACTATCCCATAGACACTGTCCGACTATGCTCCCGACCATCAGAGGCTTCAATAGTTTCCAATCTCAGCTGACGAGGACATCACATCCAATCTCTGCTGGTGAAGACCAGCTGTGACTCTCACTGGTGTGAAGCTTGACAGGTGAGGAGGTAAGTGTAAGTGAGCCCAGACGATAGTGTCTGGGACTCACTAATGACATGCTCATATCATGAGTATTAAAATTGGCTTTGTTCCCCTTTCTGGGAGTGATATTGATTTCGCCTGTGAAACAGGACTAATAAGTTTAGATGAAGTGAAAAACCAGGCGCAAACCTGATTTTTCACCTCTCACCAACCTTATCACCTTGTCTCACTGAACAATTGAGACCCTTAGTCTCAAAATGGGAGAATTCTACCCTTAGACATGTATTGTTAATATTTATCGTCACTGGGCCAGAGTCCTAACATTTCTAATCAACCCATTATGGAAACAGCTTTATCTCACTCATGGTTAAGGAGAAAGGCCCACTATCAGCTCCTCCAGGGCAACTATGGATAGACAATAAATGGAGTCTCTGCTAATAATGTAGGCATTCTGAGAATAAAGTTGTAAAACTAAACTGTCATTGTTACATGCATATCATTGTGTTGCTCCTAGTAACTCTTGGGATTTCTTCAGTGGCTGGTTTAATCTTCAAACACTAATTGAACTTTTGGGATTTTAGAAGTCAGAGAGCAACTATTTCAAGAGGTGGGATTAAAAAGCCTTGAGAAAAGAACGCGAGGTGCTAGGCCTAATGATGATGCACAAGCAAGTGCATTAGAAAACCATATTAAAGCTTGATTTTGGCTTCTGTGCAGTCATGCAAAATATTCTTTGACATTGCATTGAATACAGAAGTATACAAAGTAGGAACATTTGGCAGTTATTCTAGAATTTTATTTATCTGATACGCTGATAGATTAGGCAAGTTAGGGCTTCCTGTTCAATACAACAGAGATGAAGGAGATTGAAATTGTCTTCAAGCCGGACAGAAGAAACCATTTGGATCTGCGGAACCGCACGTAGATGTGTGTCAAGTTTCCAAATGCTGAGTTTTTTTTATTGTAATTGAGTGACGTAGAAAGTGAATAAAAAGCAAATGTCTGTCTTCCTCTTTCCCCTGCAGTTTCAAAACCCTCACTCGTCATGGTTTTGGCTGTATTCGGGGTAACTAACAGTGTCTGATCATTTAATTGATGCAACTACGGCAAATTGAATTGAATGAGAATGTTTCTGACCCTAGATGAAAGTAAATTCACTCCAGATGCCCTGTCAGTTTATATTTGCACTCCTGCCCATTCACTTTCTACTTCAAGAACAAGAAAAGTGGTTTTGATATCTGGTGCAGAGCTTTTACGGTTTATGCAGTGAAGCGATTGCAGTTCCTTGAAATATGTGTCTCCAGTTTTGCAGGGGAAAGATGGTGTATATTTAGGCGCAGGCATTTAAAAGTTGGATAACAGTACATTTTCATAGATTTGTTTCTCAGTTAGCCTTGAAGAACATTATTGACCAAATCATTTCCTTGGAACTGTATTTCCATTTTTTGTTTGTGATTATTGATCTTTCCAGTGTTTGACACTCACTTTGGTACCAACACAACATAAGTATATTGCATGCATTTTTTCAGTGCTGCTTGTTTTTTTTTCTCTTGCAGAACTGCTTAGCTTTGTGAGTTTAAAATGTTCATTTCGTGATCTTAGAATTGTTGTCAGGCTAGGGGTATCCCAGTCAAGTCTTGTACGTGCCCAACATTCAGACATTCCAGCAGGTATTACCGGAAGAGGGGAATGGATGACAATTGTATGCTTTGTTGACCTGAAGTCAACCATAAGAGTGCAAGAAAATAGCAGGTTTTACAAAGGACAATTCAAGTGCAGTGTTTTCTGTGCAAGATTTAGATTTTAGCTATGAGTATCTGACCTGGGTCATTTCTTGGTAACCAGACACTTAAAAAATCATAATGTGAAATCATGAAAGGGAAATCATATTTGACAAGCCTGTTAGAGTTTTTTTCACGGTGTAATAATGGTAAATTATGGCTTACAATTTGACCAGACATACAAGATGACCCAATTTCTCCAGCCCCAAGAATTATGTTTTTGCATTTTTTACATTATTTCACGAATGTGGGCATCTCTGGTTGTGCCAGCATTTATTGATCATCCTTAAATGTTGCATTTAGAGTTGACTTCAACCTTCAGCTGCCACATGCTTTTCTTGAATTAGGAATCAGTATTGATTTTTCACTCCACAAGTGCACATGTTTTAGTTATAGATACCTTACCAAGTATAAGGGATCAAGCAGGTGACACGGGCTGTAGTGGAGGTGCACAGGAACTTAAGATATGTGGATTGTTTGCTTTGGATGCCGGTGATGTTTCAAATGGGCAGACACCCATTCTGGGGTTAATTTTTATACACTGTGAATAAATTGATCTCTGTTTTGAGGGAAATTTTTTGAGACTTCAAAGGCCACCGTCTATGCCAACATTTATGGTACGAAGGTGGATAAGGGCGGACTAATAGATATAATGTGCTTGGATTTTCAAAAGAGCATTCTGTGTGGTGTCACATGTGATTATTGCATTGATTTAGACCTCATGGGATTGGGAATTATGTATTAGCCCATATTGGAGATCGTTTAAGGGACAGAAAGCAGATAGTCAGAATAAACAGGAGACTGTTTATCCCACTGTAGCTAGAGGTGTGCTGAGCCTGAGGTATTTGCAGTCTGTATGAAAAGGTGGAATTCTCCCAAAAAGTTTCTAAGGATGGGATTTTACGGCCTTGCTCATCCCAAAACCATAAAATCCTGTCCAAGGTCAACAGGCTGTTCCTTGTTCCGCCCCTCAACCATTCCAGTTCCTCTGGGGGAGGGGGCTGTAAAATTTTATAATGGTGAGAATAATGAAGTGACCTACGCCAGTCTCTCAGGTGCACTCTGCACTGCAATCCTCCTACTTTTTTGGAGAGTTGGGAATTTTGTACCAGTATTGGGGACTCATGACTTAAACACCTTGGTGAGCCTGGCTTCAAAGCCAGGCGCCCTGGGAGAGCCCCCTCCTTCCCTGCAACAGACATGAGGACAAACCCCCCACCTTCCAGCTATCACCAATGAGTTCCTTTCCCCCTGTCCGACATGGTCACTGGCCTTGAAACATTGTGTCCCCCTTCCTGCCCCCTCCGATGGGTCCCCCTGCCTGATTCTCAGCATGATCTCTTCATGATCCATCCCTGCACAAACCACCCCCCCCTCCCCCGCCACTGCATTCAGACCCCATCTTCTTGGCACTACCCTGGCAAACTGGTGGTGCCCAACTGGCACTGCCAGGGTATTTGGCCACTGTTGAGGTGTCTGGTGTCACTGTTGGAGTATCTGGTGGACCCTCGCCAAATGGGCACTGCCTGATATGTACTGTCCAGCCATGCCCCCAATTAGCTTCAATGGCCTCTGAGCCTGCTGGTGTGACCATCGTGCCAGGTCTCCATTCGTGGAGACCAGTAGTTTTCACACTGTTATCACACTGTGTCCGAAGGCTGGAGAATGCGGTGTGCTGAGATTTGAACAGGCTATTCATATTTAAATGTTACTTTAAGTATGCTGCTTGACCTTGTACTCTATCTGGGCACAATCCAGTTTGTGCTGTTAGGCAGGGGGCTAGGAAACTTGCAGATTGTTTGAGTGTGAAACCAATGCTTAGCACCACATGTTATTCTCTGGAATTGACGTGATCTGATAATGGTGTGGCAAAGTTGGGGAATCATCCCTAATGAGTTACAGAGATAAAATGTAGCACATTCAAATTTATTGATGATACAAAATTAGATAGAAATGTAAACAATGAGACAGACACAAAGAGGTAGAGGGATATAAACAGATTGGGCAACAGGATACCAACATGGCAGGTCAAGTGCAATGTGGTGAACTGTGATGGTATCCACTTTTATAGGAGAAACAAGTAAATCAGAACATTTTTGAATGGTGAAAGACTTGAAAATGTTTGCATTCAGAGGGATTTGGTATCCTTAGAGATTAAATAATGGAAGTAAATGTACAGGTGCTGAAAGAAATTAGAAAACAATTGTGATTTTTTTTGTTTCAAAGAGATTAAATTAAAATAGTTAAGAAGCCTTACTACAACTATATAGGACATTGAGAAGCCACATCTGGTGTATTGTGTGCACCGTTGTCTCCTTGGTTAAAGAAAGGCATACTTGCCACAGAAGGCTTGCAGTAAAGATTCATCAGGCTACTTCCTGGGATGAGAAATTGTTCAATGAGGAGAATTTGAGTAGAAGATAGAGAAGTGACCTAATAAAATCCTTAAGAGGCTTGGAGTAGAAAAATAAGGAAATGTTTCCCTTGGCTGTGAATCTGGAACATGGGGTCAGCCATTTTGGACCGAGATGTGGAGAAGCTCCTTCACTCAAAGGGTTTTGTGAATCTTTGAAATTGTCTACTGCAGAAAGCTGTTGGTGTTCAATCGCTGAATATGTTCAACACATTGGTTGATGGATTTTTAGGTGCCTGGGAATTTAGGGATATATCAGCCATGATCCTGCTTGCTAGGCAGAGCAGGCTCAAAGGACCAAATGGCCAACTCCAAATCCTCTTGTTTTATGTTTTTCTTATCTTACTCAAATTTGACTTCCTAATTGCTAGTTAATTTTCTGCAAATTTACATACTAACACATACAAATTCCTCTGAAAAGCAACATGTACAGGTTTCTTACATTTTAAAACTTCTGCTTTTCTAATTACCTACAAAATGAATAATTTCATATTTCCCTGTACTATACCTCTCTGCTATCTTCTTGCCCATTGACTTTCTCAGTCCATATTCTGATAGAGCCTCTTACATACTTGTATTTTACTTTCCCATCTAACTTTGTTTATCTGCAAACCTGGATGTGTTACAATTAATCCATTCATAAGTTATTGATGTAGATTATAAGTGACTGGGGTCCAAGCTCCGAACTATGTGACAATCTACTTGTTACACCCTGCCATCCTTTAAATGACAATACATTCCAACTCTGTTCTCTGTCCTTTGACTAATTCTTGTTTGTCACAGCATTCAGCCTCTGATCTTCAGGTAAATATTCTCCAAAGCGGTCTTCACGATAACGCAGTTGTTGAGCAGAGACTGTTAACCAAGTTCCGCACACATGAGAATGGCCTCAACTGGGATCTTGGGTTCATGTCACACCATTTGTAACCGCCACGACTTGCCTGGGTTTGAAAAATCTCACTAACTGTCCTAGCTGGAGACAATATACATCTCTTTAACCTGCGCTTAATCCTCTGTCCACTCACATTGTCTGTACCTTTAAGACTTGATTATCTATAAAGACTCACATTCTAATGATTATTTTGTAAATTGAGTTTGTGCATTTACATGCCTTGTTTGTGAATAGCACTCCCACTCACCTGATGAAGGGGCAACGCTCCAAAAGCTTGCAGCTTGTGCTTCCAAATAAACCTGTTGGACTTTAACCTGGTGTTGTGAGACTTCTTACTGTATTCTTGTTTCCCATTAGTCCTAATCCCAAGAGCCATAATCTTGTGTAACAATTTCTTCTGTACATTCCAATTCTTCCTGAGCTACCCTGTTAGTTACACCATCAAAAATTTAACAGAGTTGTCAAATATGGTTGACCTTTTATAAAATTTTGAGAAAACATAGTTTTACACTCGGGAATATGGACTTTGTAATAGGTATTCCTCTGCCATGAAGAGAAAGAGAATCAGGAAATGGAAGAGGCTTGACTTGGAGGGCCTCAAAATGAAGCATCACAAATGGCATTTCTTTCCTCAGTGTGCCAGCACCTCACCTTGGTTAACAGGCAAATTTCTCAATATTAGTGGTGCAAAAATCTGTGTTTGTCCCTGGAGACCTATGGGAAAATATATCAATGGCTGGCTGTAAACATGCAACCACTTCCGCCAGCATTGTTGATAACAGATCACTTCATTACTGGTTTGGATTTTTTTGCATTCTACAGGCAGTATATGGTGACCTTTGCCATATCTGTCAGAGACTGAATCAAGAAGGTAACATACATTCTATTTAAAGAGGGTCATAGAATTCCTATTACTTCCTAGTAAAACTAGAGAGAGCTACAAGTATTTGCATGCCCAGAGATGAAGGGAGGAATTGATGGATTTGATATGGCACTCCAAACCTCATGAATGAACCGTTTTGTTTTCTGAGTAGGAAGTTTGAGCAATGTGCACTTATCATGCAATACCAATTAACTTGTCCTGGTTATGAATGACTGATCCTCAGGGAAACTTTTACCTTGCAACAGTTGTGCATACAAGTCTTAATAACTCAAGAGACATGAATTAGGATGTTTGGTGATCAGGGCTATTCCCTGCTAGCATGTTTTATTGCACAAGTCAGGCTTCTGCAAGCAAGGGTGCCAACAGACTTACTAATATGACCTGTGGGATTATAAGAAGCATTATAGAGCAGATCATAAGTGCTCTGAAAATGTTTTATGAGGAAGAATTAAAATAGTGGAGACCTGACATAGAGACTAGCGAAAATGTTCCAAAATGTTTGTAACTTGCATAAAATTTCAACTGAGAATAGCTTGGTGCTTCAAGTAACCAAGGAGGCTGATGCTGAACATAGAGAAAGGAAGAGGAGGGAAGCAACTTCAGATCCCACAGGAACATGCACAGAAAGGGAAGGATGACAACTTATAACCAGAAGAAGAAACAACTTGTGCTTTCAATAAATGGAAGCTGACACCCCAAACGAAGCCAGTTTATGCTTGCTTTCTCAATCTATATTCTCATAAAGTACCATACTATGAAATACTGCAATCTATTTTCTTCATAAGGTGGAAGTCGCATTACACCTGCCACCATCCAATATCCAAATGTTAAAGGTCTACACAGAATTGCTCCCAAAGCTCCAGATAGTCAACACAAAAGCAAAGCACTATGGATGCTGGAGTTTTAAAACAAGAACAGAAAATGCTCTTTGGATAGAAAAACAAATTTCAGGTTGTTGATCTTTCATCAGAATTGGGAAATAACATAAGAAATTAAGAACAAGAAGCAGTGGGCATTTCAGCCCCTTGAGCCTGCTTTGCTTTTCAGTATAATCATGGCTAATCTCATCTCTGCCTCCATTCCACTATCAATAACCCTTCAAGGCATTACTAACACCAATCTCCCCATCGATCATTGGCTCCTTTTTGACCCCGATACCCCTGATCATCAGTATCTTCCCACCTCCTTTCTCCATTCTATCACCTCTCCCCACAGTCTGAGTTGTACCTGCCCAGTGGTCATTGCTTGTAACCTCTGCTCCTCCATCCATTCCTGGCCACTACCACATCTGCCACTACCAGCACCTTCTTTAATCTTTAACACTACCATTAACATTCCATTTGTCCTGTCTTGAGCTTTGTCAAATTTCTTCTTTGTTCCTGCCTGTTCCACACAGGAAGGTTTGTGGAAGGTTCTGATCAGAGAATGGTGTTTAAAATCACACACAGTTTACAGAATACTAATTAGATTGTAAGTCTTTACAGCTAACCTTCGGGTAAGCATTCTCCAAGGTGGCCTCCACGACACATGACAGTGCAAAGTCGCTCAGTAGAGACTGATAGCCAAGTTCCGCATACATGAATACAGCCTCAATCGGGATTTTGGGTCATGTCGCATTATCTGTAACCCCCATGACTTGCCTGGGTATGTAAAATCTCACTTACTGTCCTATCTGGAGACAATACACATCTCTTTAACCTATGCTAATGCTATCTCCACTCACATTGTCTGCATTTTTAAGACTTGAATAGCAGGTTAACTGTAAAGACTTGCATTCTAATCAGGATTCTGTAAACTGTGCGTGACTTTATATGCCCTTCTCTGATCAGAACCTTCCACATATCTGACAAAGGAATACCATTTCTGAAAGCTTGTGAGATTACCATCAAATAAACTGGTTGGATTCTAATCTGGTGTTGTGAGACTTCTTACTGTGTATATTCCCAGTCCAATGCTAGCAAGTCTACATCAAGATCTGTAGAGGCCATTTGGGCCAATTTTAACAGCCTTTGTCTGACTTTAACTACAGGTAATGGGTGAAAAGTGGGGGAGGTAACTTCACAACCTCCAAAAATAAGTTCATATTTTTTTCTGTGTTGCCATTGAGGACATCCATGACACTATGTTTGTTCATAGTACACACAGTCTCTGATTGCATTTGCAATTACAATTTAGTATTGCAGCATGAGGCAGAAAGCTTAGAGAATTAGTTTTTGCTTAGTATACAATGCACACAATGCTTGCTTGTTACTTTAAAGGAACTGGGGGTCAATTTTAATCTAAAGTTTAATCTGTTGATTGCACGAACATGAAAACACTGATTATGAAAATACCTTTCACTAGGAATGCGAAAAGGATGGTCTAGATCCAAAGAATAAAAGAGACTCTGAGAAATTTCATGTAGAGTAAAATGAATCTTCTAATGCATATTGGGAATGCGTTTTCTTTATGGCTGTGATTAACATATATCAGCTATCACTAATTCCTGCTAATTTACAGATTTTCTCAATCATGATAACATTTAATGTTTGAAATTATAGTTTGTCAAAAACAGACAGGTATGACCTTCTCCAGATTTTTGCTGCAAAAATCTGCAAATACTGAATATTTGTACACATGTCGCGAGGTTAGCAGATAGGTGAATGAGTAATTTTTGAAGGCTGGAGTGAATTAGGGAGCTCTCTGTGGTGAGATTCGAGTCTCATTTCCAATATTACGATGCCTGTGTAATTACAGTGAGTGCCTGTTATTATCGGACAAATCATCCCTATAATTAGCATTAGCAGCCTTCTGTCGTGCTATCTGTTCCTTTCCTTTGATACAAACAATGATTCAAGTTTGATAACTCACATTAATATTTCAGGAAACTCTAAGTTTTTTGGAATAGATATGTTTTATATCAAACAATACGCTCCCAAATGATGGAAAATATTCCTGAGTCAACACTGAAACTTTGTGGGGTGCAATACAAGTTTTATCTTCCCTGGAAATTAAATTTGATGGCCTGGTGTTTCATGTAATGGTACTTGTTTTCTTGCCCAATATCAGTGTAAATTGTTTAAAAGATTGTAGAATTTTAAGGTCTAATTGCATTCAGCATAATACATATTTATAAAATATGTTGCATTGTTTGAATAATATTGTGTTGAAAGTAAGATATGGCCATATGACTGGCCATGCCAACAGGTTGAATAAATCACCATTGGGGCTTTTCACTAATTCCACTGATCTGCTCCAAAAGTTGAGTTGAATGTTTTGGGAGCAAGGACACTAAAAGACATGTTTTAAAAGGTCAATGAATCTTTTTAAATATTTGTTAAGGAGTTTAGCACCACCCTAACATAAGAAAATAGCTTTGTACATTTTTTATAACTCTTTTTCAGCAATCCAAGTTTGGGTTCTTGCAGATAATGGATCAACAATTATTTAAAATGATATTGTTGGTGATTAAACCCATTTTCTATTGTATTAGTCAAAGTTTAACAAGTTACCGTGTTTGAATATGATCAAGGAATAGAGCAACTTAAAAAGAAACATGTTTTAAAATGCTGTGCTGGTTAATGACAGATTTGCATTTGCCAACATGCAAATAAATGTGAGAGGAAAGCCTCAGGGGGTAGGAGGGTGAGAAAACACTTCTCAAAACAGGCATAATTTTGGGCCTGATTTGCTTTAGAATCACCAATGGTACCCAAAGCAGAACTTTATCCTTGTATCTGCAGTGCTTATGTTCCCCCTTCACAATTTTCCAGATCTATCACAGCAAATAATTTTGCATATTTGTTTTCCTTGCAACATCAGTGATAGATGCAGCTAAAGTTAGAGTAAATGTCTGTCTTGCTGCGATCTCTTCTTGTCTTCACATCATAGGAAAAGACATTCTGTTTGATTTTTCTCATAAAAAGAATCTTGAAACACTAATATAACTCCTGGAACCCTATGTTGTAGAACATATTTTTAACATAATTTGTCGTCATAGCACTGTAACGAAGGCTTCTTGTCAAAACTGTATTGGAGTTTCTGTTTTAATTGGTGCTATTGCTTTTTTTTTTAAGGTGTGCCTCTTTTATATTCAAATGTATTCCTAAGCGTCTATGAACATTTTTCTTTGGCATGCATATTTATGGGATCCACTAATAACAACCAGAGAAACTGGCATCTTGAAATATTCAATTTTTAAGAATGGCAGTTTGGTTGGAGTTCACCACTTATGGGAAGAAACAAGTATTCATAATGGTTAATTAAAAGAGGAATTCTGAAGCCCACTTGGTACCCTTAGTTCTATTATGCCATTCTTTCACGAGGAGGTCAGAACAGGAACACAAAGGCAGCCTGCCAACTAACCCTACGTTCCAACCAGAAGAAAAAAATTTTGCTGGTGAGCTTGTTTCCCAGTCTGATTAAAAACCTGCCTGTTTTCCTTTTGAATGCTTCAGTTGAATGAGCATATCCCGAGATTTCTGACATTTTCTCGTAAGTTTGCAATGATCCCATATCTTGAACATACTTTTTTTGTAGGTCACACATTTTATTCTTTATGTTGCATGTACACACGAGCCAGCAATCAAGAGAAAATGTCACCAAAAATAACTAAGCTGTTTCCATGGTTTTTCTTTATGTTTTTACTTGTGACCATAAGCTTATACTATAATATTTATAACTTGCTTGTTTTCCCTCTGGCCTTTTCTCTATGATATTATTGTTTCTCCTTCCTATTTTTTTCAACAAGTTTTTGGTATCTTTCTATTCTTCTTTACATGCTCCAACAAGATTTGCCTCCAACTCTGTCTCTCTGATTAGGCTTCCGTGTCCCATGTTCCAGCTCCCAATTTGTGATAATGCTTCTGACTGACTCCTTGCAGTTGCATCTATGTCATTGGGTAATTTACTCAGTCTCAAGTCCTCTTTCGTAAGACAAATCTAGCCTTTTAGGTCTCACTCCATGGTCAAGATCTTTGATCATTTCACTTCAACCCCCTCTTTGACCAGATTATTCACTTCTTCCTCCAGTCTTTTCTCTGTGATAGGCTGCTGACTTTATTACTTAACTATATTATACACATTAAAAAAAGATGTGTACATGGGAGACAATAAATACATCTCTGGATTCAACTTTTCTCTGATGCTGTGTCATGTAACTACAGCAATGCCTGAAAATATTATTGACTATATCAGCCCAAATGCTACCAAGCAGGCATTGCTGGCTGATGACCACTTTGTTATGGCTCATTTCATATTGATCTATTTAAAGTGTTGTTCCATCTAAAGCTCAGGTGGATTGGCCCTTGGTGTCCAAATGGGAATTAGCAGAGTAAATACTGGGGTTAAGGCCTGGATGACATTGTTATCAGTGTAGGTGCAATGAACCCAATGGTCTCCTTCTGCACTGTAGGGATTCTATGATTAAGTGTGACATGCTGAAATAGGGAACAAACTGGTCAGGCTTTCGCATATATCACAATCTGTCTACAGAAGTAGAGCCTTCACATATACCAATACTCTATTAAATTGAATAATGCTCCCCTCTATTCCTGGATCTGATACAGCTTGTTCTAGTACAACGGGATGGACAAAGAGGACTTCTTGCCATCTGGCCTCCCCCATTAGTGGCCCTCTTCTTACTGTAGAGAGATTCTATTGTGAATTTTTCAATGTCAGAAATGGTGTTGTGATTGAAAAGAAGGCAACAAGATAATCATCAAATAAAAGCAAAGTACCACAGATGCTGAAAATCTAAAATAAAATCCAAAAAATGCTGGATAAGCTTATCACGTCTGGCAGCATCTTTGGAGAAAGAAATAGAATTAAAATTTTGACTCCTCATGATCCTTTGTCATGTGGATTCAAAATGTTGCAACACTGAAAAGTGTTGAATTGATGGCACAATTGTTTTAAACCCTGACTGCTCTATCAGTTTGGCTTCTCACCTGAACCTCTGTGCTCTGTGCACTGATGAAGTCTCTGTCAGGAATCTTATTTAAAACTCGGAGGGTCAGTGCCTATTTGTGCCAAAGTTTGACAGTTCTAGAACTCTATGCATGTGCAATGGTCCTGATCTGTCAGACTCCCTGTTTGCAGGCCAGCCCGGGACATCTGCAGTGCTGCCCCTTCAGGTAGTGCCCCCTCTGCGGCCCCCATGGCAATTCCTGGCCAGCCCTGACCTCTACTGTCCCAGAGCGCCCTGATAAATAGATCATCCCCTCCTCCTCTCATTTCTGGCAGACCCCCCTCCACTGCCAATCCCAATCACTGCCCTCCCTCCAATCCAGTCTGATCCTGTCCGCAAAGTGACAGCGGGATTACCCACCTGCACCAATTGTCCCTAGGCCCCACCTTCTTGACACTACTTGATGCCTGCTGGGCCCTGGCCAAGGGCCCTTTACCCTTTGGGCAGTGCCGGCAGAACAGGCAGGCAATGCCAGGGTGCCTAGGCCCGGGGGCATCGTTTTCCTCCCCCCCCCCCACTGCCCAACCACTTAGGGGGCCCCGATTGCACCCCCTTTCATCCTGGTGGGATCT
Source organism: Sphyrna mokarran (assembly GCA_024679065.1). Classification (NCBI taxonomy): domain Eukaryota; kingdom Metazoa; phylum Chordata; class Chondrichthyes; order Carcharhiniformes; family Carcharhinidae; genus Sphyrna; species Sphyrna mokarran. The sequence goes on from JAGIQG010000001.1 coordinate 152,256,924, forward strand.
CCCGCTAATTCCCTGAATGTGGGAAGCTAGTCTGAACCCAGCTGGAATGAAATGCTCCTGGCGGGGTGGGAGATTCAGTTGGGACCTGAAAGGTCAGATAATAAGCTAATAAACATATTTCAAATACAAGCAAAAAAAGATTTAAATCTGCCTTCCTGCTGGCTTCCAGTCTGGCCTGACAAGCGACTGTTCACGGACTCTGGGAGATGCACGTGCATTCCTAATGCAAATGCAAATCCCTGTTTAAGGCCGCGGATGTGTGTCTCCCACTGCGACCCAACAGAAAAGTTGCAGGTCGCAATGGGAGAGTCGCGCTATTAATTCTGTTTCTCTCCCCACAAGTGCTCCAGATCTGTTGAGTTTGCCCAGCATTTTTTATTTTTATTGCAAGAAAATCATGGTGGCTGAGATATTTGTTGAGATACTATATAAAACAATTGTGAAGAGCATGATAGAAATGACCTAAAATCTGTTAATTCATATTAGTGGCCCTTTTAACTGCCTTCTTTCTATACCTTGTCCAGTGCCTGGAAGCCCATTTATATGATGGTAATTAGAACTGATGTGTGCACAGCATAAAACCTAGAAAGTGACATGGGAAGCAATATTACTACTCTTGCATTTCCTTGTGCTATCATTTATAAGCTTATTTATCAGCCTCTCGACCATTTGTGTCGAGAAACTGATCTTGCTGGAAAGCCAACTCTCATAAAATCATGAGATTGGGTGTAATCCTGAATTTTTGGCTCTCGTGATTTTACCAATGGGCGGGTAAGCCAGTAAAATTCCACCCAATATCCTGAGGCTTAACCAATGTCTTGTATAAAGATGAAATGCTGTTTATAGTTGAAATTATTTCATAATGGATTGTCCTGTGTATACAGCCTTGAGCCTTATTCATAATATTAGTCACAAATATATTTAGAGATTGATGGGCTAAAGCAGCCATTCTCCATTATTTCCATTTTTTTAAAATTCTTTTGCTTCTAACATGTACCTGTGTTTGACATATATCAATGTATAAGTTGCAGTCTTGAAAACTGGCATGCATTTCCCCAATGCCTAATTCAGGGGTCATGAATGCAAATCGTAGCAATAGAGATCCAAACACTTGTGTTGGACATCACTGATAACCAGTCTCCAAGCATCCTCCACACTAGGGTTGGGACCTTACATAGACCCAGGCTGTTTTTGATGTATGGGTGTGTCTGATGGAAGTGTTCAATGTTTATTCAGGAGGGCCAAGTACTCCTGCTCCTCTTGACCCATAAGCAGTGCTATAAAGGCTTGAAGCTGTCCTCACCTTCTATCACTAGCAGGTTCCTTTTTGCTGTACTGTTCTATGGAGGTTGAATTTTGGCTGGGAAAAACTGGTATCTGATTCTCTCAATTTCTAGCAATATCTTGGAAAGCACTTATTAGACTGGCCAGAGGCTAGCTTGTCTTTGCTTGATTAATTATACTAGGGAGTACTTTTGACATTGCAGTAAGTTTACATTGTAAAAGTAGAAGAGTTACACAGTTTTGGATGTGATCCCTGATTTTGTACGAAGTTAACTGTTTACAGCCACGATGACATGTCAGCATTAGCTGAAGAATATTCATATAAAATAATCACATGAATGAAATGTATAATACTTGTGGTACCATAACCCATGGGAGAGCTGATCTCTCATAAGAAACAAGAAGATAATTGGTAAGAAAGAATAGGAAATGGCTGAATGAAATACCAGGAGATCTGTAAAATGACAAGTGGAACAAGGTTTTGTGCTGATCGCAATCCTGTGTTTGTGTGTGTTGTGGTTGCAGTAGAGAAGGTGATTGTTGTACAATTTCTAAGAAAGAAACAGAGGTTCATGAACTTTACCATCTGGTGATTCTTGTTGTGTGGGCCTGATACTTTTATGCGCAATGATTTCAGCATGTACTCATTGATATCTAAGTATCGCAGATATGAATTAGCTGATGGCTGCAGTTTGAAAATTATAATATTTATTCAGGTGCTTTCCAATGATCTAAAAACATTGCCCAATCCCAGGCGCCATGAGAATGTATTTCCATTGTCAACATCAAAAACTTTAAAAATTAGTCATCAAATATCTACCCATTGATTCCAGCACTGACTAGAAAGTAACTTAAAAAAACAGGAGTAGATCATACAGCTCCTTGAACCTGCTCTGCAATATCGTCATGGCTGATCTTATCCCTCAACCTTTTCCACCCACTGCCTTTAGGTCTTGATAGTCTACGGGATTAAAGATTACTCTCTCTCTCTCTCTCTCTCTAAATATACTCAATAATGGATCACCCCAGAACTGATGTAGACAATGCCAAAGATATACAATGATTTTTATGAAGAAATATTCTCTTCCCTCAATCCTAAGTGATCAATCTTTTATCCTGATCCATATTGTACATTCTGCAGCCAGCAATACATGTAACTCTGTGTTTCCCCTGACAGTGTGTTGAATATTTAAATTAAACTTTGATTCTTCAAAATTTCAGATGTTATAGGCCCAATTTTCTCAGCCTCTCACCATAGGCCAACCATCTCAGATTTTTGCAAGGCCTTTGCTAAGGTCCCACGCCAGAGATTTGTAACCAAAATTAGATAGTAAATAGGGGTAATATACTGACATTGTTAGGATTGGTTAATGGATAGAAAACAGAGTAGGAATAAACAGGTTGTTCTGAGGTTGGCAGGCTCTGACTAATGAGGTATCATAAGAATCTATGTTTCAGCCTCAACTATTCACAACCAATGATTTGGATGCGTGGATCAATTGTAATATTTCCAAATTTGCTTCCAAGTTGTGAGGATAATGCAAAGGGGATTTAGACAGACTATGTGAGTAGGAAAGAACATGGTAAATGGATTAAAATGTGAAAAAATGTGAAGTTATCTACTTTGATTTGGAAAGCAGAAATGTAGAGTATTTCTTAAATGATGAGAGACTGGGAATTGTTAATGTTCAGAGGGATCTAGGTGTCATTGTTCATGAATTACGGAGAGCTGATATGCATGTTCAGTATACAGTTAGGAAAGTAAATGGTATGTTGGCCTTTATTGCAAGATGTGGAGATGCCGGCGTTGGACTGGGGTGGGCACAGTAAGAAGTCTCACAACACCAGGTTAAAGTCCAAAGGTTTATTTGGAATTGCAAGCTTTCAGAGTGCTGCTGCTTCATCAGGTGAGTGTATTGCAAGAGGATTTGAGAACAGGAGTAAAGAAGCCTTGCTGCACATGTATAGAGTGTTGGTGAGATCTTACTTAGAGTATTATGTATAGTTTTGATTTGAGGAATGGCCTCATTTGTTGAGGAATGCAACAAAAGTTTAGCAAACTGATTCCTGAGATAGCAGGGTTGTTCTATGAGGAGAGATTAAAGAGACTGGGCCTATATTCTCTCGAGTTCAGAAGAATAAGAGGTGACATCATTCAAACACAAACTTCTAAAAGGTTTCAACAGGATAGATGCGGGAAGATATTTTCCTAGGCTGTTGAGTCCAGAACTACAGAGCACAGTCTCAGAATAAGGGGTAGACCATTTTGGGCTGAGATGAGGAGGAATTTCCTCACTCAGAGGGTGGTGGGCAAATCTTTATAATTCTTTACCCGAGAGGTGTGTAGAGACTCGTTCGTTGAACATGTTCAAGTTGAGAAATCAACTGATTTTTAGATATTAAAGAGTCATGGGCATAGTGTGGCAAAATGGTCCTGAGGTAAATCAGCCATGATCTAGTTAAATGACACAGAGACTCGAATGGTGCACTCCTGATCCTATTTCCTATGTTCCTCTATTCCTGGGGTGAATCCCTCACCTATCACTGGTTGAATACCAGCAGTGCAGTTAATTAAATCTTAACTGCATACTCAAGTGCTTCAGTTGGCCTTTGGCCAGAAGGCTTCTCTTCTCACCCAGAACATGATAGGAGGGAGTTGGGAAGGTGGCAGGATCTCCACTCTTCAACCTCCAACCTAATCAAATGCTTCCCTGTCTCCAAACTCTCTTCTGTGGAGACTACTAATTCCATATTTTTGCAGTTCAATCCCTTTGCAAAAAAAGCCAACATGTATTTGTCTTCCTAATTACTTGTCGTACTTGCCAACCTACTGTGTCTCTTGTACAAATAAGCCCAAGCCTTTCCGAATCAGTGTTCAGAAATTTCATGCCTTTAAAGAAATATTTTGCTTTTCTGTTCTCATTCCAAATTGAATGACCTCACAATTAAAACAATAAAACTGTAAAATCACTACAGCACACAGAAGGGGGCCATTCAGCTCATCAACTCTACATTGGCTACCTTACCTAGGCCTACCCTTCCACCCTATCTCCGTAACCCTGCACATTTACCATGGCTAACCTACCTAACCTGACACACCTTTGGGTAATGTAGCATGCCTAATCTCCCTACCTGCACATCATTGAACTGTGGGAGGAAACCCTCATGTGCATGGGGAGAATGTACAAACTCCACACAGACTATCATCCAAGGTTGGAATTGAACTTAGGTCCTTGGTGCTATGAGGCAGCAGTCTGAACAACTATGCCACCTACTTCTGGAAATTATATTCATTTTTACCCACTTAACCTTTCTATATATCTTTGCTGCCTCTTTTTGTCCTATTCGTAACTTAAATTCGCACCGAACTTTGTTGTCTGCAAAGATGAATATATTACTCTCCTCTTTGCCCAAGTCATTAGTGTTGATTGTAAATATTTGAATGCCCTGTTCTGTTCTTTCTGACATTTCACTTGTCTCATCTGCCAAAATAAAAATGCCCCATTTATCCCTATCTCAGCTTCCTGCCCATTAACCAGTTCTCCTTCCATGCTAACATACTACCCTAACTCCGTGGGCCCTTCAACTTTTGAATTAAACTTTTATATGGCACCTTATTGAATATCTTTTGGAAATTATGCCTTTATGCCAGGTTGTGTGTTTACCTAACAGGATAGCCACAGTGCTATATCTTTACTACATTTGCTGGCAATGTAGTAAATTGCTGGCAGCAATACACCTCTCTGCTCTCTATCTGAGTCACTGAGCTGTTCATTTCCCACCCTTTTATACATATATTCCCTCATTCTGGACTCTTTTCAAATCCATCCACTTTGTTCCAACCTGTCAGAATTTTAAATCTCTCTGTCAAATTGCTCTTTAATATCTTCTTTTAACAAATGTAGCCTCAGTTTTTGAGATCTTTCTTCATATTTGTATTTCTTCACATCCCATAACAACTTAGTAAATGTGTGCTGTGCTGTGTCTTATTACCTCTATGTCCTCCTTCTGTCATTGAGGCCCATAAAAGAATCGATTTAAAAGTAGAAAATGCTAGAAATGCTGATGGTCCCTGATTGTTTTAGAGATATACAACATGGAAACAGGTCCTTCAGCCCAACTCTGCCATGCTGACCAGATTTCCTAAACCAAACTGGTCCCATTTGCCTGTGTTTGGCCCATGTTCCTCTAAAGCTGTCCTATCCATGTACCAGTCCAAATGTCTTTTAAGTGTTGTAATTGTACCCACCTCTACAATCTCCTCTGGCAGCTCATTTCATATACGCATCACCCTCAGTATGCAAAAGTTGCTCCTCAAGTCCCTTTTTAAGTCTTTCTCCTCTCACGTTAAACCTCTGCCCTCAAGATTTCGACTCCCCTACCCTGGGGAAAAGACCCTTGGCTATTCACCTTATCTATGTCAATTATGATTTTGTAAATCTCAATAGTCCTCCTATGCTGCAGGGAAAGAAGTTCCAGCTGATTCAGCATTTCCTTATAATTCAAACCTTCCAGACCTGGTAACATACTTGTAAATCTTTTTTGCACTTTTTCCAGTTGAATAGCACTCTTCCTGTAGCAGGGTGACCAGAAATGTATGCAATATCCTTGATGTGGCCTTACAATGTCTTGTACAATTGTAATGTCGCGTCCCAACTTCTGTACTCAGTGCTCTGACTGAAGAAGGTAGGTGTGCCAAATGCCTTCTTTATTTCCACGTCTACATGTAAAGCCACTTTCAAGGAACTGTGTATCTGTGGAGAAAAAAATAGAATTAACCTTTTCAAGTCATGATCTTTTATTACAACTGAAGGAAGTTAGAAATATGATTGGTTTTGAGCAAATGAGAGGGATAGGGGGGCCAGGAACAAAAGGGAAAGTCTGTGATGTGGAAGGTCAAGGAAATTAAATGGCGGAAGGTTTCATGGTTCCAAAGCCAAAAAGAGCAATAATAGATAAAGTAAGAAAACAAATGTTTGAAATGTGAAGGGCTAAACAGTAGCCACGTGAATGCAAAAGGTGAAGTGATTGGGAAAGAAATTGAACCAGTGAATAAAAAAATGCAAAAAAAGATGGGGTCAGAAGTTATGGGATAAAAGTTTTGAACTCTGTGTTGAATCCAAAAGCGTGTAGAGTACTAAGCTGAAAGGTGAAATACTGTTCTTGAGCTTGTGTTAACATTCATTGGACACAGTAACAGATCAAGGACCCAAAGGCCAATGCAAGAGTAAGGTGGAGAATTGAAATGACAAGGTACAGGAAGCTCATAGTTATGACTGCCAACTGAATGAAGGTGTTCTACAAAATGGCCACCAAGAGTCTGCATTTAGTTTCCCATCATAAAGGAGACCTCATTGTGAACAGCAAATGCAGTATGCTAAATTGAAAGAAGTAACTTGCTACTACTTGGAAAGTGTTTGCAGCTTTGGATGGTGAGAAGACAGGAGGTAAATCAGCAGGGTTTGCATCTCTTGCTTGATGGAAAGGTGGTGTAGGAAAGGAAATAGGTGTTGAGTAAGACTGAGGAGTGGAATAGGGAAGAGAATGTCACCTTTAGAATGGGAAGAAGGATCCAGAGGGGTAGTGGTATACATGAGTATTTTGCTTTTGCACAAAGTAATTCTTACTAAGGTGTAGCCATAGATCTGTCATAGTATCTTGATTTTAGCATTTTACACATTTGCCTTCCTTTATATTTGATAATTAAATTCAGAGTTAAAAACACATTTTTTAACCAAATTGATTCATCATTTTATGGATGTTAATTCTGTTTTGAGTTTGTGTTGTTCCTAGCAGCATCTTGCAATACTGTGACAGAACTTTTATATGGCAAGTCTAATTTTTGTGGAAGCCATTCCTTACCCTAGTTTTTGAACAACCTTTTGTGCAAGCAACATTTTTTTTTGTAGATATATAATTCTGCAGGAAAACCCATGACTGGAATCAGAGAAGTCACAATCTCATCATTGTAGCTTGAGCTAAGAGGATCAACCGTGACCTTTCCCTGAATGATTTTCTTTCAAAATAACACTTGCTGCTTAATGATTTGAGGAAAAATCTATCCTTTTCTGAAAATCAAAAATATTTTGTGCCTTGGGAAAAACAGTAGGACTGGTGAATTATCTTGGACATATTTAACTATTTTCATTCCATGTCACTGTGTAGATGTTACAGCAATTCATTAAGAGTTTGGTTACTTACAAAAACATACAATATACATTTATTATTGTGATCCTGGTTGGAGTCAGGTTGGAAGTTTGGGAGAAAAGATAAATTGTCCAACAAATGATGATTGGGTAACATCAAGGTTAGTCTTTAAAAGGTTATAGGAGGCAGTGTGGCGCAGTGGTAGTGTTCCTACTTCTGAGCCAGTACTCTGGGTCCAAGACCCACTTCAGAACCTAATGCACATGGATAACAAGTTGATTATCAGCCTGCAAATCCTTCTAAAATGCTTGATGGCATATACCACTGTGCCACCATGCCATCCCCAATTTGATCAGCATGAATGTTCACGGTTCAAGGTCTTATTGGTTCTTAGGGAAACTTGTGCAGCTGTGCCACTTCTGGCCCTACTCTGGACGTGTTTGATTTTGCAAGTTTGGCAGAGGTGATCCTCAAAACAGTTGAATCAAATGTTGGTGCTTGCCTCAAAGTGGGATGGTCAGTCACAGTGGTCTGCAATTCCAAAGTTTGTTTGGCTGTTCCAAAAAGTGTCTGCTAGATTGAGTTACTCCAGCTGTCGTGTGTTAGGCAGTAACGCAAGATGCAGGCTTTGTTTAGGTCCCCTTTTATTGACCTTTCCAGTGAAAGCCACTCAGTTATACATCCCTAATGAGAGTAGCTGAATCATCGCATAATGCTGCTCGAAACTGATGCTGTTTCTGGCGGAGGCTATGTTATAGATTGCACACATATTTTGGTTTTCTCAAACACCTTTTGCTGATGCTTTGTTTGCACTTCCATCCCATGGTCCTAATCTATGGGCACCTGATACGGAGAGGGATGGGGACAGATTGGCGACCTCCTCGTGAACCTGCTCTTGGGCCTGGCGAGTCACACCATCAATAGGTCCAGGCAGTGGGTGATCGGGTCATCCATCCTGACTGTCTGCCCCTCTACCACGACTGCATTCATGGCCAGGTGTCCCTGGAGAAGGAGCATGCATATCGTAAGGTGCAGTTGATGCCTTTCGTGCCCGCTGGGCACCGCAGGGGCTGAGGTGTGTTATAGACCCCGACAATCACACTTTACGTTGATGTTTTAAGTTTCTTTTTGACTTTGTTTTTACGTTCAGGGTGCCTCCCCTGCTTTCTTTGGGGGAGCTGCCCTTTTAATTTGTCTTTAAGTTAATTGGAGTTTGTTTAGTTGGTTGGTGTCAAAACAGGTATCTAGTGACTGATCATCATCTGAGGGCCATCTATGTGCAGAATGAGGATTATGACTTAGTGTGACTGCACCTGTCACTTGACCTGCCTTCCATTGCTGTCGGACTCGATTGTGTGTGTTAGGCTGCACTTTACAGCTGACATTTGAGTATTGTGGAGAAAGGATAAGGATGGATATGGGTTGAAATGAGAGGCTGCAGATCCAACAATGGCTTCCTGCCTGGGATCAGTCTCCTTTTCATGAATGAAGCATTAGTTAGAACCCATCTAATAAACAAGATGTGAATGGGCTCACAATCTTTGATCCCCAAATGGCATCTCATATATATTTTTATAGAGAGCTTATAGACTTTACAGAGATTTGAGGGATTTTGATGAGAAAATAACAATTTTACAGCAAAGTTAACCATGGAAAAGATGTTGAGCAGAATTCTACAGCCTCATGAGACGGCTGCTAGGACTTTTGATGCCCTGCAGAATGGGGCATCAGCCAAAAGTCAAGATTTCCAACAGGCATCAAGGCAATTGGATTCACTCGACCCTGTACAATGGGCACATACCCAATAATTATGCAAACCTGCTAATTGTAAAGCAATTTCAGGCAGCTCCATGATCAACCTCTGCATTCCTGCCTGTCAGCTGTGTAAATTCTGAAGTGGCCAAATCATTTTACTCTCCATGTCCTCTGGTTATCTAACAGGGTTTCAAATCATTGCAGCACTCCATTCTGCAGCAGAGAGTTCCATCTCTCCCTGTCAGAAACTGCAGGTGTGAGCAGGTCCCTTTGAAGTCCTCTGATAGAGAGAAGATGTCATTCTTTTGAAGGGGAAGGGGGTGTGCTATTTCCAAGCTCCCTTTTAAAAGTTCACAATCTTAATGTTATCTTTGATAGGCTTTTGATCACATGTCCACCCCATCACCATGACTGCCTTACCCCAATAACATTGCCTGACTCCAAACTTGCCTCGGTACATGTGCTGCTGACACCATCACCGATGCCTTTGTTACCTTTAGACTTTTCTTGACTGGCCTCCTATCTTCTTCCACTCTTCATAAAAAAACTTTGCTGCTTATACCTAACTTGCTTCAAGTCTCTTTTATGTCTCATTGCTGGTGCACTGGCATACATTAGATCCCAATGAAGCAACACTTGATTATAATATTTTCATGCTTGCATGCAGTTCCCTTTCTGGCCTTACCTGTCTCTGCCCTCCCCACCACCAATCTCTGTAACCACCATAAACCTGCATGTCCTTCCACTTTCTGTGATTTCTGCATTTCTTCACTTCTAGCATCCAGTGCGTATCCCTTTCTAATTGCATTACCGTTGGCAGCCATATCTTCACTGCCATAGCCCTAACCTGTGGAATTTCCTCCTTAACCTCTACCTCTCCATCTCTCTCTTTTTATTTTATTTTTTCAAGGGATATGAGTATTGTTGGCAAGGTCAGCAATTGCTGTCCATCCTTAATAGGTCTTGGGAAGGTGGTGGTGAGCTGTCTTCTAACCACTGCAATCCATCTGGTATAGATACACACAAAGTACTGTTAGGAAGGGGGTGCCAGGATTTTGATTCAGTGACAATGAGGAAACAGTGATATAGACTTGAGTCAGGATAGTGTAAGACTTGGAGAGGAATTTTCATGTGGTGGAATGTCCATGCATTTGCTGCCCTTGTACTTCCAGATGGTAGAGGTCACGGGTGCTGCCAAAACAACCGTGGTGAGTTGTTGCAGTCCATCTTGTTGATGGTACACATTGTGCTTCAGTGGTGGAAGAAGTTGATATTGAGGTTGATGGAATAGGTGCCAAATAAGCAGACTGCTTTATCCTGAATGGAGTTGAGCCTCTTGAGTGTTGTTGGACCTGAACTCATTCAGGCAAGTGGCATCTATTCATTCACAGTCTAGATCAGAGTTTCCCAACATGTATGATGCAGCACACTGGTGTGCCATGAAGTGCGCCGCAAAATAAAATTTAAAATGATTAAATATTAATGTAAATAAACTAAATCTAGTTTTGGTTTTCAACTCCTTGATTGGCATAACAAAGTCCTAATGAACCTAAGGCCTCCCGTGCATGTGAGGGTTGGAATTGGACTGCACATTTGTTTTGGATTTTTTAGTCCCGAACCACTATAATAAGTCAGAGAGATGCATTGTGTGACCTTTTCCCAGCTGGCACATAGACAGGAGATCCCAGGTTCTTTGGGAATTGGAGATGTCAACCATGGGTTGAAGGCAAAGGCCCTGTGCACCTGTTCAAAAAGGACCCAAATGCCTGGGAGAAGCAAGGGTGACAGGGAAAGGTCAAACAAAAAAAAAACAAGATAAGGAGAAGTTTAAAAATGTTCCAGTAAGGGAAGAAGACAGAGGTAAGAAACAGGAACCAGTAAAGTTAAAAAAATGAAACACAGGCTCCAGTATCACATGTGACATGCAAGTGGTGATCAGACTTTCACTGCAAACTTCTTAAACGAATCAACATTGTATTAAGTGGTGGCTTGAGGTATTTTTTGGAGGTTTTAAAGATAAAAGGCTTTTGTGAAAGGGCAGTTCAGTTGAAGAAAATGGGAGTGTACCTCAAAATTATTTACAGTATAAAGGTGTGCCATGATGTAAAAAAAGTTGGGAACCACTAGTCTAGATTATGGACAGACTTTGCAGTCAGGAGGTGAATGATTTTCCTCAGAATCCCCAGCACTGGACCTGCTCCTGTAACCAGAGCACTTATATGTCTGCTTCAGTTCAGTTTCTGGTTATGGTGCAAACCCTCGCTCACCCCATGTTTGAGATACGCCTTAAAATCGACCTCTTTAACCAAGCTTTTGGTCAATTGTGTTGATTTTTTTTTCTGTGGCTGTGTCATTACTTTATATTGATAATCGCTGTGTTAATGGTATTATATAAAAGCAAGTTGTTGATGTTGAAACAGGATGACTGCTGTTTAGAGTGCAGGAAAGCTGAAGAAAATATCTCTTTGGAGAACAGAAAATAAAAGAGGATTTGCATTGTCAAGTGAAACACCCGGTGAGGATGAAGCTGATGCACTGCAGGACAAATGGAATAGTTTCCATTAAGGAAACATGACCTGAAGGATGATGATCAATGTAGAATTCACTCTACTCTCGCCAAACAAAAAGGAGAGTGTATTCAAAATCAATTTAAAATGAAATGGTAGAAAGAAAATTACACCAAAAAGTTCATATTTTGTTGAAGTATCAAGTCACAAGCTATTTCTGACTAAGATCTATTTTGTTGCTGAGAAAAAACATTCTGTTCAAGCTTTTCATGTTGCACACTTCAGGACAGGGCCAAGAATATCAAATTTTAAAAGGAACAACAATTTACAGTGCGTAAGAAAAGGGTGCTGATTGGTTGAGAAGTGAAATTGGTCAAGGCTTGCCATGGAAGATGCACCAGGGGACAGTTGTTCCCTGTGTGCTTTTGTTTAACTGAAAAGGACACAATGGTGTCCTTTCTGCTCTAGAGGACAGGGCAGAGAGCATTTTAATGTATGTGACTAATAAACTCATGTAAGTGAGCCAGGTTGTGAGCCACAATGATAATCTTAAATTGGATGTTCATGTAATCCTGAGCATACTTGGGGTTGTTCAGTTAATGTTGTCAAATTGTGGAATTACATCTAATGTTTGACATTATTTCTGTTCTGCAAGCACAGGCTTGTTGAGTACAATCATTATTCCTTTATCTGTTCTTAACAGCCATAAGGATGTGCTGTTTAATATGATTCACCAACAGTTGGGACATTTGAACTACGTGCAATATGTGCATCACACTGGCTTGGAAGATAACTGTCCCTGGTATAATCATAGAATTCCACTGTGTAGAAAGCGGCCATTCGGCCCATCAAGTCTGCACCAACTATAATCCCACCCTGGCCCTATCCTCATAACCCCATGCATTTACTCTAGCTAGACCCGCTGACACTAAGAGGCAACTTAACATGACCAAACCACCTTTTAGCATGGCGAATCCGCCTATGTATTCTGCATGAATGTCCCACATCTGGGATGCTGCATTCAGCTCTGAGTGTTGCAAATTAGAAAGGGTATATTGGCTTTAGATGGAGATTTTGGATTCACCAGAATGTGAAAGCATTCAATTATGAGAGCAGGTTTCTTGTCTAGTTTTGTGTTCTCTTGACAATAGAAAGTTATGAGTGATCCATTTTAGCCATTTAAGACATTAAAGGATTAGATAAGGTACATAGAGAGAAACTATAGGAGTTTTGAAGAAAGTTGCATTACCTTAAAATTGGACCTGTGACCATTCAGGTGATTACTGCCTAATTAAAGGCCTCATTGCATCCCTGTTCATATTCATCCAGGAGCAGGTCTGGTACCCACTAAGCTGAGAGCTCAAAAGGTGATCACTTTTGAGGTTGTTTGTGGACCTTCAGATGGGGTTCTTGTTCCAAGGCACTCGGTGCTTGATCTAGAGACCCCTCTGCCCTTGCTGTCTACCCCCATATCCCCTCCTCCACTGTGATCCTCTTCCTGCTATCCCTCACCTGTAGTTTGGGTTCTTTGGTGCTCCTGAGTGTCAGGTGGTTACCTTATTGGCAGCTGTCACCAACTTCCCAGGTCCTTGATCCCAGGAAAGGCTCACCACTGTCCAGTTAAATGTCTGACTGGCACTTAACGACCTTCCTGAAAAGCAGTGACACAGAGTTATTGTTGGCTCTCCAGCCAGTGAGTATGACCCCCATCACGTACATTAAATTCCGCCCTCCATTTCAGACTTGTGATTTAGCTGAAATCAAGAAAGTACTCTGCAGTAGTTCAAAAACCTGCACTTAGTTTTTTCCGATGTCAAGCTTCTGTAATTTATGAATTTTATAGTTCCTCAAGGAGTATGTATCATGTTGGTGAAAAGGTTACATGATTGTAAAATGCTTTTCTACCTTTATGAAACCATATAAATCCCTGTTGTTTCTTGATTGTTTCTGAGATTAATATGTCATTTATGGGTGGAAAATTGTTGGCAGTTTGGATGTTAGACTGAAAATGGAAAATAAAACTTGAGCAATTAGCAGATTATTAGACAGTTGGGAGGGAGATACAAGGCTCTGACCTAATTTCATAGGACAATGGATGTAGTGAACCAGGCAAAGTAAATTGAATTTGTTCTATATTACACCTAAAGTTACTGACACCTAAAATTCATTATTTCATATCCAAGACTTTCTTAGAACGATATGGTAAAGGGATTTGTAATTCATTTAAGTTGTTCAGGCTTGGACTGATGAGAGATAGATGGCTGTTACACTATTCAAGTGTCAGATAATAACCAGCTCGAAGAAGAAAAGGCCTGAGCAGAACTTATGCCTTTCAACAATACCATTGTCATCAAACCGTACTATCAGTACCTGGAGGTGACCATAAACCAGCTGTTTAACTGGGTAAGCTATAGCAACACTAGGACTGATAAAGAATATCTTATTGTGATTGCTCATCTTCGGATCTTACAAAATCAAGTCATGACTGTGATGGAATGCTCACCATTTGTCTGGATGGTTGCAGCTACAACAGCACTGAATGTTTTATGATTATTTATCCTTGATTAGTATCTCCACCACTGAAACCAGTACCCACTAGTTCTTTACGCAACACATCAACAGGCTCAACTTCAGCATCACCTACCAACCTTTTGATCTCTATTACTAAGATGGTCTTGAGCAGCAAAATCTTAGGAATGTTACCACTTCCAAGTTTCCCTCTGTACCATGCACCATTCTGATATGGACGTGGCTGCTCTTTTCTATTGATACTGAGTCAATATCCTAAGGTTCCCAACTTAGCACCCATTGTCGGGTAACATCACCATAAGAGACCTCACTAATACTTCAGGGCAGCTATAAATGTCAATATGTCTCATATTTTGCCAGCATATATAGAAAAAATTGTTTGAATAATAATTTTGATTGTAAGTAATTGAGAATAGGTGGTTTATGTAGTGGTTTGATATAGCATGAGCTTTCCAACAAAAAAAAGGCTTAAGACTGGGGTCAATTTTGTGAGTCATTATAATGACTGTTGGGATTTCAAGGTCAGCTTCTCTGTTCTGATCGAAGCACAATCAGTTTCTTGCTGCATTTATCTCTAGGATGAAGAGGAAAATAGTGCATGAGATGGGATGGAAAGTGAGCAGATATTGAGACAGTTCCAATTGAAACAGCTTTGAGGGAATGCAGAGACTTGATTTTCGAAAGTGAAAAGTTTGGAATCTCCCATGACAGAAACAATGTTTCAGCAAGATTGTGTAACTCATAATGGTTACAGCTGAGTGGATTACTGAGAATCTGTCTTGGTTCCATCTGGTGTTACTGTGCAGCATAGTGACTGCAATTACTTCATCTGTAACTTCTGTTGGTTCTGAATGTTGGGATAAGCGATAGATAATGTAAATTGCTTTGCTTTATTGTATAGTAAAATTTAAAGTTAAGGTTTATTTATTTGTCACAAGTAGGTTTACATTAACACTGCAATGAGGTTACTGTGAAAATCCTCTAGTTGCTACATTCTGGCACCTGTTTGGGTACACTGAGGGAGAATTTAGTATGGCTAGTGCACCCAACCAGCACATCTTTTGGAGGGAGGAAACCAGAGCACCTGAAGGAAATCCATGCAGACACAGGGAGAACATGTGAACTGCGCATAGACAGTGACCCAAACTGGGAATTGAACCTGTGTCCCTGGTGCTATGAGGGAGCAATGCTAACTACTGTGCCACCTATTTTGTTATTTTAAACACCAGGGAATCTTATGGCTTTATTCTCTTAGTAAGTACCTAGGATCTCAAACTTGGTCTACTTGGTTCCTAACCAGATCACACCAAAAGCCTGGTAACCTGGTTGAGGATGGATGATAGCAATTGAAATAAATAGATATTAAGATACCTTGACAATACAGGCCTTTGTATTTACCTGCTATTTTATTGCAACAATGAGGTCAAAATAGGTTTTTCAGAAATCACATTAAACATTGATTTTAAAATGAAGGCATGAAAATTGAACGGCGCAGAGACAGTTTGATTCTGATTTACACAACATCCTTTGCAAAATGGTGGGCAGGATCTGATTCCAGGAAATTTTTAAATCTGGCAATTTTCAGTGGTGAGTTCAGAGTGGGAATAGTCCACCCACACATTGCTCTCCCTACCCTTATTTGCTCCATTGCAAGGATGGGCTTTTTAAACCTCCTGTAATTTTAATGGAGTCAGGCCCCTTTAGTCACTTGCCATGATTCACGGCTTTTCAGGGAAGGCGTAAACCACAGGGGAATCCCAGATCCAAGCAGGAATCGAAACAAACAGAGCCACTAGTTTCTGGAATTCTTTGATTGAGGAGATTTGAATATGAAGAATAATGTACTTCCAGTTTCACCTATTAAATGCTGTTTTGTAAGTTGGATGTGTTTTCACTACAATGATTTGGATCTCTGGTATAAAAATCTGATGTGATTTACATGCTCAGTCCTTTCAAAATGTTAAAAAAATTAAGCTTTCAATTAGAGAAAAAAAATACACCACATATTACTGGACTGGTTTAATTGACAGGATATCTAATGTGGCTTAGAGTAAAAAAGACACCTGCTTTTACAATTCAGTGGATTCCATTGTTTACACTTCTAAGAGTTATCATAGTTGAACCCACTTTCATAGACAGCTTGTCTACACCGAATCTCTGACGGAGTATCTTACCCAGCCCTCTCCCCATAATCCCATATATTTAGCATGGCCAATCCATCTAACCTGCACATTTTTGGACTGTGGGAGGAAACCAGAACACCCAGAAGAAAAACACATAGACAAGGGGTGAACATGCAAACTCCACAGAGTCACCCAAGTCCAGAATTAAACCTGGGTCCCTGGGATTGTGAGGTAATAGATTAGGTTGTCTTTTTTTTAGTGCCAATCCCAAGGTTAGCCATAGCAGATACTGGGTGAATGGCTATAGAGGATACCTGGGGTATGGGAAATTTGATGGGCATGGAGTGAGTGAGGTGATGAGAGTGGGTTGATGGTTTGAGGGACTGACATCATTATTAAAACCAAGACAATTTCACAGTAAATGGAGGTCGGTATTCTTACCTAGTGGCCTGGTCATCTACCTGATTCCATTCCATCTCCCTGGAATGAAAACATGGTAGGTGGGGACTCTTTTAAAAGAGATGGACCTTTTAGGTTTGGAGTGCCCTAATTCATTCTTCCGGCCTGCTCCACAGAAGGCTAGTTCCTTATGTTAAATTTGCCTCAATTCTTGTGAATTAATAAATTATGCACTAATTCCTCAATCCAGGTAAAATTAGACATAAACATCAGCTAAGTCAATGAATAAGTGAGTTGACATCACTGAAGAAATAGGGAAACTGTGGGATTTCTAATTGTGAGAAACTTTCTGTTGGCTTTTATTAGTTCAATATGATATGTTTTAGGCGATCTCAGCTGGTTCTGAATAAAGGAAATTTTTGCCCTAACACAGAACTGTCTTTAATTTCCTCCTAAATTGTTCAGAAAAGTTATAAGGTTGAGCGATTTCATAAGTGAAAAATAGAAACCACTTTCTCATCATATCTCTCAATTTATTCTCTCTTTCACATTTAATTCAAATTGTTGATTCTCTAATACCGGTATCTTAATCAAGTCAAAAAGTACAAATGCAAAATGGAATTCATTCATTCTTGACACTGTAAATGGTACTTCAATGAATTACAATACATTGGTAAATTTCAAGTAGCAATTTAACAAGAATCATCAATCCATATGCTCAAAGAATTTTTATTTCTTTTCATTCGGGGTTATGGGTTTCACTAACTAGACTAGCATTTATTGCCATCTCTAACTGCCCTTGAGAAGATGTTGGTGGAACTGCCCTCTTGAATGGCTATTGTCCATTTGGTATAGGTGCATCCATAGTGCTGTTGGGAAGCAAGATTGGGAGTTTGAGCAAGCAACAGTAAAGGAACAGAGATATATTTCCAAATCAGGCTTGAATGGCTTGAAGGGGAACCTGCAGGTGGTGGTGTTCCTATGTGTCTGCTGTTATTGTCCTTCTAGACAGTAGCAATTATGGGTTAGTAAGGTGCTATCTAAGGAGTGTTGATGAGTTCCTGCAGTACATCCGGTAGATAATATATGCTATTGTCACTGTGCATAAGTGATGGAGGGAGTGAATATTTGTTGGTGGAGTGCCAGTTAAGTAGACTTCTTTCTCTTGTTGATGTCAAGCTTCTTGAATGCTGTTGGAACTGCACTCATCTTGGCAAGTAGAGAATATTCTATTACACTCCAACTTAAGCCTTGTAAACGGTTGACAGTCTCTGGGGAGTCAGGATGTGAGTTAATCATTGCAAGAGTCTTAACTTCTGACCTGCCCTTGTAACCACACTGTGTAGCCAGTTCAGTTCAGTTTCTGGTCCGGAGGTTGAGAGTTAGGGATTCAGTGATGATAATGCATTTGAATGTCATGGAGCAGAGGTTAGATTCTCTCTTGTTGTAGATGGTCATTGCCTGGCACTTGTGTGGTGTGAATGTTACTTGCTATTTGTTAATCTAAGCCTGGATATTGGCCAGTCATACTGCATTTAGACATAGTCTGCTTTAGTATCTGAGGTACTGTGAATGTGCACAACATTGTGCAATCATCAACGAACATTTACACGCTCCTGACCTTATGATGAAGGGAAGTTATTGATGAAGCAGCTGAAGATGGTTGGGCCTAGGAAACTACAATGAGGAACTGTTATTGTGATATCCTAAAACTGAGATGATTGGTCTCCAACAACCACAACCATCTTTTTTTGTGACTCCAATCAGCGGAGATTCCCATTGACTCGAGTTTTTCAAGGCTCCTTGATGTCACATTCGAGTTAAATGTTGTCTTGATGTCAAAGGCAGTCACTTTCACCTCACTTCTCAAGTTCAGCTCTTTTGTCCATGTTTCTAATGAAATCAGGAGCTCAGTGGCCCTGTCAGAACCCAAACTGAACGTTAGCAAGCAGGTTATTGCTAAATAAGTGCTGGTCGATAGCACTGTTGATGACGCCTTCCATCACTTTACTGATGAGGTGGAAATAGACCAGATTATGTTTGTTCTGGTTTTTGTTGTACAGGATGTTCCTGGGCATTTTTCCAAATTGTTGGGTAAATACCAATGTTGTAAGTATACTGGAACAACTTGGCTCGGGATGCAGCAAGTTCTGATGCACAAATCTTGAGTTCTATTGTCAGAATATTGTCAAGGTCCATAGCCTTTGCAGCATTCAGTGTGTTCAAATATGTTTTATACCACGTATAGTGAATTGAATTGACTGAAGACTAGTGTTTGTGATGCTGAGGAGCTTTGGAGGTGGTTGAGATGGATCATCGACTTGGCATTTCTGGCTGCAGATTGCTGTAATTGCTTCAGTCTTTTGCTCTAATGTGCTGGGCTGCCCTGTTATTGAGGATGGGACTATTTGTGATCAGATTCTTTGCAATGCAACATGCAATACACATTCTGGAACAACATGGTTTTCCGACTTGCCTAAACAATACTTCTAGAGTTTAGATGGAGGCCAACTGCAACACTGGACTTGGGATACCACAGCAATGGGTCAGGGAGCATCTGCAGGTGGACCATCCAGATTTGATATCCTGGAGATGGTGAATCTTGCAGGCTCAGAATGTTCATGGTAATACACTTTGGTTCTCTGGAAGCTCATCTTCTAGTCTCAGAGTGTTCCCAGAGATCCAGCTTCATTTTCAGAAAGTCCACCTTCTCTCTTCAGTAGTGAGTCAGTGATGTTGGGTACTCTTTCAACGTGGCACTTGGACATAATGGCGGACCAGACGTTGTCAGCCCTATCTCACCGTGGAATAAAAAAATTAAACACTTGGGTGTGAATCAATGAAGTAGGCCCTGGAAGATTTGGCAAATTTTCTCACTGGCTTCTGAAGCAGGAGATGTTCCATGTTCATACATTCACCCCGTCATGGGACTTAGTCCTCAAATTAGGGGAATTTCAGCTGTTACTTATGTGTAGGCATTACCTTGACTGGCTCAATAAATTTGTGACCTGAGTATTTAAATTCTGCTTTATTGATTATTCATATTTCACCTGCGATGGTGTAGGTGTATTGATTTTTGGGATGAAGTGGATTTTTTTGAGGGAAAGTTGTTCACGCTGGACCCCTATCCATGGAAATTAGAAGAATGGGAGGTGATCTTTTAGAAACAGAAACAGTTCTGAGGGGACTTGACAGAGTGGATACTGGAAGGATGTTCCCCCTTGTGGGAGAGACTTGAATTATAGGGGACACAGTTTAAACACAAGTGGCCTCCCATTTAAGATGGAGATTTGGAGAAACTTTTCTGAGTGTCGTTAGCCTGTGGAATTCTCTTCTTCAGAGAGCAATGTAGGCTGGATTATTGAGTAAGTCAGGCTTAGATTCTTGATCAACAAGGGAGTAAAATGATACAGAAGGTGCACTAGAAAATGGGGTTGAGGCCTCAGTCAATTCAGCCCTGATCTTACCAAATGGCCTAGTAGGGTCAAAAGGCCAGATGGTTCACTCTCTCTTTAATATGTATGTTTGTATGTTGAGACTCATCTGAAAATGACTGAGCAACCAGACTCCCGATCCCTGGTTGTTTTTGCATCTACTGAAAGAAAATGTAGTAAATTCCTTCGCTCACTCACGTGGATGCAAAAGCACAGAAAGGCAGGTGGGTATTTGTATGAAATACACAGCTGCCATATCAAGAAGCAAGTGTGATTGATATCCAGTTGTGCCAACTCCTAAGGTTGCAAAAATGTCTGTAATCTTCCCACTGCAACTTGTTGGCTGCCAATGAAAGTTGGGTTCTGCCATATTACTATCTGAAACTCCCGAGTGTCACTCTTGTAAGGATGGAAAATTAACTAAGTGTAAAGGCCATCCTTTAATGCTGAGAAGATGGGCGCATTCGCCTTAGTAAATCTCCATGGACTGGCTGCCAGAATTCTGTTTAGCACTGCAGCTGAATGCATTGGATTCTACGAAATTGGGCAGTGCTGATTCCAGCTGAGCAGAAGCTGCTGATGCGGAGTCCCTTTTTCTTGATAATTCTGCCATCTAGTTTAGTGGTGTGTTAATTGCTTTAGGAACGGCCGGGCTACAGTGAGAAAGTGCACTGAATGTATAAAACAGCAGAGGTAGCTTTCAGAGGTGTGTTAGGTGTATTTGAAATGCTACATGGCAGGGAAGATGGATAGCTAATGCTGCATGCTGTGTACCGCATCAACCCTGTCACTTTTTTTTTTGTGAAAATTGTGATTACTGAAGGTGTTAAAATGATTTTCTGAGTGCAGCATTTCAGAGTGGAGAGCCAGAGATTTATCTTGAAGCCGTCTCAAAGTCAGAGTGTGGAGACTGGATTGCAGCACTCCGGGAAGCAAACTCTGAAGGTTTGCAAAGGAGAATTGCATATCTCCAGCAACTCATCATGGAAATCAAAGCAAATTCAAGCCCAGATGGAACCCATCAGATTCGCCCTCTGCCAGAGATGCCATCTCCAATGATAAGTAAGATTTACAATGCATGAAACTCGTTGTGATTAAAAAAATGAGATAAACCATTTGAAGGCCTTAAGGCTACATTTATGGTTCAATTAATGATCTGATTAAAATTAAATTGAAAATGACAATATTGTAGTTATTCATCATGGATGTTTTTGATAAAATGAATGGAAAAATCATGCAACTTGTGTAAAATTATATTTTGTTTGAAAAAATAGTCTTAAAGATGAAGTTGGCTCATAGAATTTGAATTGTACAAGTGGTATGTGCATGCTGTCTATCATAGTATCATAATTGACTGTGGCACACTTTTTAAAAAAACTGTAACTAGTTTCAGCAACAAAAACTTGAAAACACTAGTAAAAGAGCATTTTAATTAGGCATTTATTTTTGAATAATTAACCTCCTCATTACTGTCTAATAATTTAAAAAGGCCTATGTTTATGTTATTTAACCCTGTATAATTGAAGTTGACTTCACTTCTGTCATTGTATTGAATTATATTGTATGGTATTTTGGTTACAGGTTTACTCCAGCTATAAAACTTTTCCGATAGCACACGTTAAAAAAATTCATTTTTGTTTTTGGAAGTGACATAACTTTTTTTCTTCCAGCAGGCATGCCATACCACACTATCTCATAATTCATCAGCCAAATCAAAGCATTTGATATAAAAATCTTTATTTTCTATTATTTTTTAAGCATAAACTAATATGGATTGACAGTTGGTTTATAACTTCATTTTTGGCTGATTTATTCTCTGACAGGTCAGAGCTCTTTGTGAAATCTCTATTACTACATATGAAAATGCCTCACTGAAGAATGTTTTAAATCCTGCCTGTTATTTGAGTATGATAATGGCTATCTAATTTGCTCCACTTCCCTAAACTTTTTATTTGCAAGCAAATATGTACGAACTAACTCTTCCCTCCCCAGTCACTGTCAGTATAAAGAATAAGTGATTGCTTCACACAACATTAACACACTTGGGACAGGAGGAATGCCCATGGTGCAGACAAATATTGCATTTAGGAGTAGTGGCCTGGATACAATACATGAATAAAATAATTCTGGTGTTAGTACTTTTGGATAGTTAAAGCCTAAGTGTCAGAGGAAGGAAAACATTGGGGAGGGGAGAGTAGCCCTTAAGCTGACAATCAGAGTATATTGTTGCACTGTGCTAAGCTGTGGTTAGCTACTGAAGTCAAAACTAGCAACCAGCATTCTGAGAGCTGAGCAGAGGAAGGTGAAGACTCAACTTGCACAGTGAGAGGCAGCACCTCTTCACTGGCACATCACCCAGTCAGCCTGAACCTGCATGGCATCACTTGAAACTTTGGTAAGACTTTCAGGCAATCATGCAACAGTGCAAGGTAGAAATTCCTGTGAGAGGCACTCAAGCTCCAAACCAGATAAATCTATGCGCTTCCAAATATTTTGGATTTCCTCTGCAGAAAGCCGTTCATCTGGCTGAGTGGATTGATGGAGCAGTGCACACAGTCCCAGATTGGATATGCATCCACAACAGGATTGTTACAAATCCAGAGCTTTTTGCATTGTCTCCAAGATTGTGAGACAGGCTAAATTTGACTCAGAAGTAACATCGCTCATGATCATTTCACAAGAGCCTGCTTGTCTGCTGTAGGCTTATCCTTCTGGTGAATGTTAGTCAGGAGAGAGGGACCTCCTAAGTTGCCATCCCTGGTCTTTGATTCTGCTTTAGAAACAGTCTCTGGTCTGAGGGCAGAGACAATGAACGCTTTGTTGTATCTTATATATCATCATGCACAGAGTATGTGTTCTGGCAAGACTCATTAAAGTAAAGGTTTGCACTAAAAGTGAACTATCCACTTTCCATTACTTATTTTAATATTTTTAAAAATCAAAATATGTCACTTGGAATGACGCATGAAAGAATATTAAATTATTTTTTTCTTTAAATTGAAGTTAGCAGTTGAATTGGTTTTATTCTGCTATTAGACTGTGTTCCCCCTTTCTCCATTAAAGATAAAGAAGCAAAATTAGGTGGTGAGAAAAATAATCCCTTTAGTGCAGAAAGTGGTCATTAAGCTCATCAAGTCTGCAACCAACTCTCCAACAGAGGAACTTGTACCCAGGCCCTATCCCTTAACCCCACATATTTACCCTGTTAATTCCTCCTAACCTACATATCTTGGGACACTAATTTGACATGGCCAATCAATACTTTTTCAGCTGATGCCCAAATCAAAGTATTTCCTGATTTTCTCTTAAAGGGCTTTTAACTTTATTGATTTCCTGTCACAAATTCTAAAAAAAAGTTCTTAACACAGCTTTGTTAGTGAAGGCAGGAACAAACAAGAGAAATAATTTCACAATATGATGTATATGTTTACTCAGTATGACACAGGTTTACATAATTGTGGAGAGGGATAATGGTTTGTTAATAATTTCTCTTTATCCACCTTAATCTGTAGGTACTGGCAAAGTACCATTTGAACCGAAGCTGGAATTTAGTCTTGGTAAGTTCAGAAACAAAATCGTCTTCATATTTCAAGGCACAAATTGTATTGTATTTGATGTGCTCAAATCTGTCTTCTATTTCTATTACAATTTTTCATAACATGTCTCAATTAAACTCCCTGCAAAGGTGAATTATTATTTCAAAGTATTTTCAACAATTCACGTGATTACAGCGAGCCCAGCCTGGAGTTTACAGGGTGCTGCTGCCTCTGTCCTCCCACTGAAAATGTTGGATGGGAGCCCACACAGAACCATGATGGCTGTCCCACAGAAATGTGATGCTAGAAGCAGTGTTAATTACTTTAAAGCAAGACTTCCAACCTTTTCTTGGAAGAAGGTCTCATCTTCGAAGGCTGCCAGCCTATCATGGAATGACACAGTGCAGAAGGAGGCTATTTGGCCAATAAAGCCTGCTCTTACAACAATCCCACCTAGGTGCTATATATGTAACCCCATATATTTACCTTGCTCGCCCCTTAGGGACAATTTAGCATGATCAATCAATCTATCCCACACATCTTTGGACTGCAGGAGGAAATTGGAACATCTGGAGGACACCTGTGCAGACATGGTAGAAAAAAACTCCACACAAACAATCACCCAAGGCTGGAGTTAAACCCGGTTCATTGGTGTTGTGAGGCAGCAGTGCTAGGCTCTGTGCCACAGAGAGAAGGCCTGCACTCAGGTTCTCGCAATGCCAGCTGGGATTGGTGGCATGGCTGGTGCAACAGGCAGTCCCACCATACTAAGAATCCCAGATAAGTCCAGGGTCTGAGATCTCAATTAGGGGTCAGGTTTAAGAGTTTAGGGAGATAGTTAAAAGGCCGGATGACCTTGGCAGAGGGAGGCCTCTGGCCCACCGGATCCACAAAGGAAGTCCCACCTCTTGCCCGACACCAGGCTGTACTAATAAGGGGGGGGGGGGGGTGCAGTGTAGAATTCTTCAGGCCCACTAGTTCCAGACAAGCCTTGTGATGGCATGGAGAATTGGCATCAGCTTCAAAATGTGTTTTATGCCCTTTGCTGAACCCCACTCCCAGTCCACCACACTGGCCTTGATCAGATTTCTGCCCAGAGTGAGTAGGAACCTGGTAAGTGTTCAAATTGCCTGGTTAATATCTGCCTGAAGTGTGATTCAATCCCCTCCCACAAATCAACCCCCTCCCCAAAGGGAGCTGCACCAGGCGAGCTTTGGTCTAGGTCCACTCAAGTGTGGACCTGACGTATTGGACCTCAAAGATCTAAGAAGCACCACGAGCCCCTCAGCAATGAGAGGCACCCAACCCCTCTCCCACATCATTCACGCACAAGGTTGACCTGACCCTCACTCGTACTCCCACTCCCTCTTAAGCCCTCACACATGCCCTCCATTCAGGCCATGTGCCTCGATGGTGCACTGTTCCTGGCAGTCTGGCACTGACAACCTGGCCTGGCACCTTGGGCCCTGAGAAGTCATGAAGAAAATAGGTCCACTGGCTATTCTGCCATTTCCAGGTGGCAGAGGAAGAAGGTTAGGTGGACTCGGGCAGGGGCAATGGGTTCACCTGAACACTCTCCCTTGGGTTGGAGTCTCATGTCCAGACTGCCCATCTCGCCTGGCAGAACTGGAGATCATACCTGGCATGGAATGAGTCAGACCTGTGATCAACATTTGCATTCCTATTTGTCAGCTGGGAAAATTCTGATGTGGCAAGGTCACTTTAATCTCCATGCCCCCAATCAGCTAGCAGGATTTTAAATTACTGCAGCATTCCATTCTGCAACAGAGATTTTCCTTTCTTCCTATCAGATGTTGCAGGTGTGAGCAGACCCCTTTGAAGTTTGCTGACAGGAGAGGAAATGTCATTTTTACCTGTTTGGGATTTCATTCTGCACAGCTACGCACCCAGCTCCAACATACACACACAGCTTTGACTTGAAGTTTGAGGTTTCCTAGCAAGCTTAAACCTTTGAAACCCTCTCTTTTTCACTGGAAAGCCACAATCATTTTCAAAGCTCAGTGTTTTGAGAGAGGCCGCTAATGACAACTGTGTTTAATTTAATTTCCCTTCATGCTTAAATGCATCTCAACTATCTTCATTGTTTCTAACCACAATGTTGACATTCATATGTGAGGCTTCGCAACTTGGTTATCACTCAAGTTGGCTGTGCCTGCTGATGCCTGTTGTGCCACAGTTTGTCCTGCAATGATGCAGACAGGAAGAATGAGGTGGAAGTGTGGACATTTAAGATTGTAATAGGTGTGGCAGGCATGGAGCTTGGGTGGGAACTGGAGTGCGAAGAGCACAGCAACTGTTAGGGAAACATGGTGATTGTAGAAGGGAAGGGGAGACCTGGTGCCTGGTATTGGAAAAGGCCAAGGTGGCTGAGTGATAGAGAAAGGCTTGAAGATGTGAGGGGTGTGCATGGGGATCCAGTGAGAGACTAGAGATGATTCACTTGCCCTAGCTGAGTGAAGAACACATTCATCTTTTTTCTGACACTGCTGTCCCATCCTCTTCTGGAGTGCACTTTCAGTGACCAGGGCTGCCATTGCATTGCAGGATGTGGTGTTGACATTGCTAGAAGGTCATGTCCTGCTGCAACGGTAAAGGGTTCCAGCTCCACTTCTTCCAGCAGTCTGATCAATGCCCCCCTCTTATAGAGCATGATGCTGCCTTTTTGGCTGCCATTCCCTGCAGTCATACAAGTGCTGGGGAGTCACTTACATGGAGCTCCCCAGTGCTTGCAGCTAATCAGTCAATACACTGCCAGCAAATCAAAGGGAGCTTGCTGTCAAAAAGGTGTGAAACTTATGAGAATAGAAATTAATACTATTGAGGTGTAAGATTTGGCCTGAAGACACACTGGCACTGTTGGCCTGGAAACACTCTGTTTTTTTGTGCCAGACCTGACATTCTGCCGTCCTTTGATAACATGTCGCCCAACATCATCTTATGTGGCTATTCATCAAACTTTGTTTGATAATGCTCTAGTGAAGTGCTTAGGATATTTTAGTTTTGTTACATTCCAGGCACCATATGGACCAAATGTTGTTGATAATAAATGAAAAGCACTATTCAAATGCATATTCAAAATTCTATTTAATATATGTGTATGATTTTCTAATTTAAAGTAACTAAAATAATGTGCACATAAACTGTTTCAAGGGAGTTGCTTCTCACTCTTGTGCTTTAGACTCCTGTGCTTGGCACTCTGCTTCAGTTAATTGTACTGTGTATAAATACAGAAGTGTGCTTCTGTTGCACAGAAATCTACTTGTAATGAGTCTGTGAATAAAATCTTTTAAGAGGAAGCCAGCTGTATGATTTCAAAGATTTTTTTTTGAAATGGGAGGTGACCATGGCAGATAACTTGTATCTTGCCTTGTAAAAAAGCTTGTAAAATAACTGCAGCTATGATGGAAGCAGCCAGTTCCCTTAATCTAGCTGCTTCTTAATCCATCACATCCATTATCTATTAAAAATCTATCAGCCAGCTGCTATGTTTTTGTCTTATTATAGTACTATGCAGTTATTTCTCTAGGTCAGGCATAGTAACGCAACTTCCATAACATTTAACTGCTGCAGAATAACACAGACTGCTATTAAATGTGGGGCTTTGTGACCCTTTGCATTCAAGAGTAGTTTTTTATTTTCTGCACCATTATCACTAGATCCATTAGGCACAGTATTTGAATATTCATGATGAGGTTGTTCCAGTGTTGAATGGTATACCAACCATCATTAACTGCTGTGAGTCACAGTGATGGCCACCCCTAATAAGGATAAACGTCCTGGTGGAAACTGGAGGAGATAATACAAGTGAGTATTGCATTTTGCAAAGAAGACGGTCCTTAACTCAGCAGCAATTTATTTTCTTTATTTCCTGCCCTTTCTTTATACTTGCTATTTTAAGTGCCACTGTCACTCTGCCATTGTTACTGAAGACAATTAATTCTTCAGGACAAACTTACTTCTGATGCAGCATTTATATCTTTACAAAGACATGTAAAGTTACTTAAATGCAGCATCAGCAAATTTCCCCTTAACTTCCCAGTAGTTTTCGTTTTATTCCAGCTTCCCTTCTCCACCCACACCTGACATTTCCAGGAGCAAAGCACCTGTGCTGGAACTGAGAAAGAATATAAAATGAACAAAGTTGTTTGAGCTGATGTGGAAACGCTGTGTCCTGCTGTGAAAATAAATTTCATCACTGCTGTAACGAATAACAAAAAAAAAATGAGGTGGACACAAGGAACATTGATAAAGACAAAATTCTGTGGATGCTCAAATTTGAAATAAAAACAGAAAATGTTGGAAAATCTCAGCAGATCTGACAGCATCTGTGGACTCAGTAAAGTTTTACAACACCAATTTTAAATCCAACCAATTTATTTGATAGTAAATCAGCGAACTTTCGACTTTTTCGTCTTCCTCAGGCAAATGCAGTGTTCTGGTCTGCAATAGCACACATCAGCACAGACAGTCACAGATTGTTGATTAGAATGCGAATCCTTACATCTAACCTGCTATTCAAGTGTCAAAGTGGCTAACAATGTGTGCAAAGGGAACACTGAGCATTGGTTAGAGAAATGTGTATTTTCTCCAGACAGCACGGTAAGTGAGGTTTTTTGCTAACCCAGGCAAGTCACGGGGGTTACAGATAGTGTGACATGAAGCCAAGATCCCTATTGAGACCATCCTCGTGTACGGAACTTGGCTATCAGTCTCTGCTCAGTGACTCTGCGCTGTTGTGTGTCATGAAGGCCCCCTTGAAGAACATTGACCTGAAGGTCAGAGGTCGAATGCCCATGACTGCTGAAGTGTTCGCCCACAGGAAAGGAACTGTTTTGCCTGGTGATTGTTGAGCAATGCTCATTCATCTGCTGTCGTAGTGTCTGCATGGTCTCCCCAATGTACCATGCTTCGGGACATCCTTTCTTGCAACGTATTAGGTAGACAAAGTTGGCCGAGTTGCAAGAGTATGTACCCACTAATCCCTCTAACCTATATTCCTGGCATACTAAGTGGCAATTTAACATGGAAAATCAACCTATCCCACACATTTTTGGACTGTGGGAGGAAACTGGAGCTCCCGGGAGGAAACTCCCATGCAAACATAGGAAGAATGTGCAACTCCACACAGATAGTGGTCTGAGGCCGGAATTGAATCTGGGTCCCTGTAGCTGTGAGGCAGCAGTGCTAACTACTGTGCCACTGTGCCACCAAAATTGATTTTGATCATCAAGCTTTTTGTGCTGCCTCTTCTAATTACCAAGAAACATGAAGAAATGAAGATTGCTATAAATTTATAACTTAGCTTTATGATGGAAAAATGTATCTGAATGGAATAGAAATGTATCCATATGCACTCCTGACTGGTAACAAAATACAAATTAAAGGGGAAAAAGTTAATGACTTTATTACTTTTAATATTGGCTACAGAAAGCTTGAGTAATCAAGACAGCCACTGGTAATAGGAGCCATAATCATTCTTTGAGTGGAAAATATGGTCAGTAAGTCTGCAGCTGTCATAGAAATTGGTTCCACTCAGATGTTTACCGCTGTCCCAGAAGCATATTAGGTTTCTACATATCCCTTCTGTGCATGCACACTTTAAACAAATCATTTGTGAAGCTGAGTTGTCGCCACATTACTTTTTGAAAAAAAATTAAACATTTTTAGCTTGTTGGAACAATTTTCTGTACTAAATTCAGAGAGTACTCAGATACATATTTATTTAATGAACTACTTGTAATATAAAATATCAGAGCCTCACCATTGGTCACGGAATGAGGGAATTGCTTTTAGGAGTTTTGGAAAAATTGGGGAAAACATTCAAATCAAATTTCAGAATAAGCAGAGCTAAATTTACTATTCTTCAATGACAATATCAACGAAAAATTGATTTACTAATTTGATTGATCACACTTGTCATTGAAACTTCCTCCTTTTGCAAATCATTTCTTTCTCTAGTGGTCTCTACTTGCTTGCTCGACTTCACCTAGTTCCCATTAGTGATAAAGGGAGAACAAGGGATCCAAAGCAAAGATATGCCCAGTTCTAAATACAAGGGAAAATAAGGAGTCGCCCATAAGACTGGTCTGAAACAGTGAAGCCAAAAATATCTATTGTAAATAACTATAAATAAAATAAAGCAAAGACATCCTGTTGAAAGAAATCTGTTTCAAATTATGTTGCACTGCTTTTAATTGTATAGATAATATCTGGAAGGTTCCAAGTTTGATTGAACTATCAAGTAGCAATAGGGTCTCAACAATAGGCCTCAGAGGTAGTGAACTGGGGAGTTAGAAATTACCCCTTATTGCTGCTTTCAATTGTTATCCAGTGACTCTTGCTGGAAGACATACATGAATGTTGACAGAAATCGTCTTTGTTTATGATAACTCCCACAATTTAGTAACTTCCCATCATTCTTTGTCTGTGTTTACACATGTTTATTTACTGCTAGATCAACATTCAAGATCACGAGGTAAAGTGTGCTGAGACAGTTCAGGAACCTATTCCAGTTCTTACCTTATGAGACACGTAGCACTGATCTTGATAGACCTGATGAGATTGCAAAAGTTGTCTCTCTTTCAGTACCTGTTGAATCTTGCCAGATTAAATTTAGCCTGTTCTGTGCTTGTCGCATTCATGATTCTTTTGATTTGCTGCCAGGTGTAAACTGATTTTTTATTACCGAACACCCTGTTGCAATGCATCCTCTAATTGTTGCCTGTTGTGCCCCACTTGTTTATAACACTGCATGCTTTCCTTTGAGATTGCTGCATTGCAGCACAAGTATACATTTTAAAGGGAACACTGGCCAGGATTTTCCAGCCCCATTGTGGCACAATCTACAGTGATGCGGCGGTGCAGCCAAATGCCCATTGATGTTCTGCGGGACAGTCTGATCCAGTAGCGGACAAGGCCTGAAAACCCCACCCATTATTTGTGGACAGCCATTTAGCCGCACTGTATGGTGCGTTTTGGATTGCTGCATGGTCCATCACCGCTGCAGTCGAGTGGAAACATTGTTCTGCTGTTCTTTGATATCTGGACTGGAATCTATTGTTCACCAAACAAATCAGCTGGAGCCTTTGTTTGGCATCACACTGGGAAAGACAGCAGTTCCAACAGTGCAGCACTCCCTCTATCTCACTTTCTGTTTAAGCTTCTGAAGCAAATTTTGAATGAAGGATTCAGATGAATGTGAGCTGAGATTAAATAAATTGGTCTGGAGTTTGCAGTCAGTAGCAAAAAAATTTGCTGTTGGCCGCAAAGTAGTTTGGCAATCTCTCTGGTGAGAACTTCATGATGTGGAGATGCTGGTGTTGGACTGGGCTAAGCACATGTTAAAGTCCAACAGGTTTTTTGGGCAGCACAAGCTTTTTGAGCACTGCCCCTTCATCAGGTGAGTGGGAATTGTGTTCACAAACAGGGTCATATATAGGCACAAACTCAATTTATAAGATAATGGTTGGAGTGTGAGTCTTTACAGGTAATCTTAAAGGTATAAACAACGTGAATGGAGAGAAGGCCAAGCACAAATTAAAGAGGTGTGTATTGTCTCCAGCCAGGACAGTTAGTGAGATTTTGCAAGCCCAGGCAAGTTGTGGGGGTTACAGATAGCGTGACATGAACCCAAGATCCCGGTTTAAGCCTTCCTCATGTGTGCAGAACTTGGCTATCAGTTTCTGCTTGGCCTCAACCGGGATCTTGGGTTCATATCAACTATCTGTAACCCTCACAACTTGCCTGGCCTTGCAAAATCTCACTAACTGTCCTGGCTGGCGACAACAGACATCACTTTAACTTGTGTTTGGCCCTCTCTCCATTCACATGGTCTATACCTTTAAGACTTGATTACCTGTAAAGACTTGCATTCCAACTATTATCTTGTAAATTGAGTTTATGAATATATATTCTCTGGTTGTGAACACAACTCACCTGATGAAGGGGCAGCACTCAAAGCGTGTGCTGCCAAATAAACCTGTTGGACTTCTTAGAGAACTTCATGCCCAGTGCCATGCAGTGGTACTACAATTGATTGCAATGTTCTTCACTGGACAGTCATAACATGGAGCAATTGGGATGACTTAGGCTGTCCTAACAACCAATTGCATTTCAAGAGTTTCACAGATAAAACAGGAAACATTGAAGCAATAGAACAAAATTTGTTTAATTTTTATATATGAATCAAGTTAAAGATTGAGTAATAGATATTGGTGAAGATAAAGTATTCTGACAAAAAGTTTTTAAAAAAAGATTATTTTAAAAATTAGCTGAGAGAAATCATCGAATTAATTATTTAATAGCACTCCACAAACATAAAAGCAGCAAGTTTCAGGGCAAGTTCATCTAACCTTATTAATCACATTGCTATTAAAAAGGTAAGTTCCGCCTGATTGAACCAAATTGGACTTTTTCAAGAGATTTTAGCAGTGATCTGGGAGCGACAATGTCAAAGTTATAGCTGTTTTCGTGGTTGCTAACTGTGGAAGGGATTGTCCACAATGCAGCTTGTGTCAGAACCTTGAGTGATCCACCTGCCACTTCAGGATATCTGTGCGCAGCCGACATCCTTAAGATTTGACCAAGTCCAGAAGGTTAACGACCGTGAATATTGGCAGTTCATCATCGATGCAACGGCCCTCACCATTCCCTGGCCCTCACCAAACCCCCTTCACTCCCAACCAGTAAGAAAAAATCTGTATTAATATTATTCATTTCAACAAATGTCAGACTAGTTTGATTTGCCAGGATGATGGGGGCATTTGTAATAGATGCCAAAATAGTTTATGAAGCCAGCCTTGCTCCTCCTTTGCTGCTCCTCACGACCAGCCATGGTGGTGCTGCTCACTCAGGGTGAAGTGCTGTTGGGTGAAGTTAAATATTTTGGATTAAAGCCAATTTTCTGTCCTGGTCTCTCCATGCCAATGTTGTAGTTCAGAAAGTCCACCAATGCCTCTACTCTGTCAGAGCAAATTCAGCATGTCCATTACGACTCTCACCAAATTTACAGATTCACCATGGAAAACATTCTTTCCAGATGTATCACAGATTGGTATAGCTCCTGCTCTGGCCAAAACTGCAAGAAAATACAAAGAGTTGTGAATGTAACACAGTCCATCACACAAACTAGCCTCCCATCCATTGACTTTGTCTATACTTCCTGCTGCCTTGGAAAAGCAGCCAGCATAATCAAGGACACCACGCATCCTCAACATATACTCTTCTACCTTCTTTCATCGGGAAAAAGACACAAAAGTCTGAGAACACATACCAAACAGCTCGAGAACAGCTTCTTCCCTGCTGCCATCAGACTTGTGAATGGATTGAACACATTAAGCTGACCTTTCTCTTCACCCTATCTGCAACTGCAACACTATATTTTACATCCTATCCTTTCCTTCTGCCCTATGCACTTTATGTTATGTCTGCAGAGCTGCAAGAAACGATACATTTCACAGTATCCCAATGTGTGTGACAATAATAAACCAAATCAAGGGTCGGATTCGAGAGTACACAACTTGTGATTGGTAACTTTTTAACAAAAATGAAATACTTTTATCTTAAATTCAGTTTGATGTTGCTAAATATTAAAGAACTTCTGTTTTCCTTGGAACCTCATTCTAGCAAAAGCAAATAATGAGTATGCTTATTTCCTCACAAATGAAACCATAATTTTTAATTTTCAAGAAAAAAAAGGAACTTGAATGCACTTCTTGGATAAATGTGTCTCTTCCCTCAAGTTTAAAAGGTTAATAAAATTTACAACAAATAGCTTCTATTTATTAAAAAAAGTATGATTTTCATAATTGTCCTGAAATATATTTGTATTTGTAAAGTGTATAATTGCTAGACTATTAATCCAGAAATTTAGCTAATGTTCTGGGCACCCAGATTTGAATTTTGCTACAGCAGGTGGTGGAATTTGAATTCAGTTTTAAAAATCTGGAATTAAGAATCTATTGATGACCATGAAACCTTTGCTGATTGTTTGAAAAACTCATCTCAATCACTAATTTCCCTTATGGAAGGAAATCTGCTGTCCTTACCTGATCCAGAGCCACAGCAATGTAGTTGACACTCAACTGCCCTCTGAAATGGTCTAGCAAGCCACTTAGTTGTATGACCATCACCTTTTCCCAGCAACTAGGGATGGCCAATAAATGCTGGCCAGCCAGTGCCACCCATGTCCCACGAATTAATAGAAACAATCTTGAATCAAAATTAACTCCTACCATGGCAGTTTATTTCAATTTATTTTAAAATATATAGTTAAAAAGCTGTTGATCGTGAAGCTTTGGATTGTAACCTAAAACCCCAAATGGCTTACTGTTAGTATTTACAGAAACCATGTTGAGTCTTTGTACTCCACTTCATGAATCCCAGTCAAATTCTTGACCCTTGAATGGCCTCTGTAGTGATCTAGTAAGCCTCTCAGTTGTAAAACATGGGGATAAGATGTTCAAGACTGAGGCCATCGACCCTCTGATAATAAATGCATCCATAATCTGAGATAACTTTTTTTTTAGGAGCAGTGGATGCATTTTCTATATGGACAAACCTGCCACAAAACCCAGAACAATATAAGAGATGTCTTTGAAATGAAGTGTGACGTGCAATGGAACCAGGCAATTACAATTGCTGTTGTGACATTGTGTGCATGCTATTACAATGTAAAGGTGCTCAGCAGAGTAAGCATTAATGGTGGACTGAAAAATAGCACTACCCACAGTATGATGGTGAAGAAGAACTGTAGGAGAAGGGAAAATCAGCCATGGTTCGCCAAGGAAATTAAGGAGAGTATTAAATCAAAAGCTGAGGTCTTCAGAACAGCTAAAAATAATGGGCGATTGGAGTATTGGGAAAGTTTCAAACAACAGCAAAGAGTGACTAAAAAGATGATTAAAAAAGGAAAGATGGAATGTGAGGCTAAACTAGCTCAAAACATCAAAAAGGACAGTAAAGGTTTTTATAAATATATAAAGAATAGGAGGATGGCCAGAGTTAATGTAGGACCCTTGGAGGATGAGAGGGATGGTTTAATGGTGGATGATAGGGATATGGCGGAGTTCTTGAATAAGTTTTTTTGTGTCGATCTTTATGGAGGAGGACATAAATAGCTTGCCTGAAATTAATGATAGAAGGGTGGTAGGAGATGAGGTCCTTGATGAGATTACAGTCATTAGGGAGGTGGTGCTTGATAAGCTAACGGGGCTGAGGACAGATAAGTCCCCAGGACAGGATGGAATGCATCCCAGGGCCCTCAAGGAAATGGCAGAGGTGATAGTGGATGCCCTGGTAATTATCTTTCAGAATCCGCTGGACTCCGGGAAAGTGCCGGAAGATTGAAAAACAGCTAATGTTACGCCGCTGTTTAAAAAATGTAGCAGACAGAAGGCAGGGAATTGTAGGCTGGTTACTTTAACGTCTGTAGAAAGAAAAATGCTTGACTCTGCCATGAAAGCAGGAATAACGAGGCATCTGGATATGAACTATTTGATCAAGCAGACGCAGCACATATTTGTTAAGGGGAAGTCGTACTTTACGAATTTATTGGAGTTCTATGAGGAAGTGACTAGTGCAGTAGATAGAGGGGAACCGGTGGATGTGGTGTTTTTGGATTTCCAAAAGGTGTTTGATAAAATGCCTCACAAAAGATTGCTGCAGAAAGTTAGGGTGCAGGGAGGTGGGGAGTAGGGTATTAGACTGGATAGAAGATTGGTTGTCTAATAGGAAGCAAAGGGTAGGTATTAATGGGTGCTATTCTGATTGGCAGCTGGTGACTAATGGAGTGCCCCAGGGTTCGGAGCTGGAGCCTCAACTATTTACCATTTACATAGACAATCTGGAGGAAGGGACTAAGTGCAGAGTGACGAAATTTGCTGATGACACGAAGATGAGTGGAAAAGCAAATTGCATGGAGGGTGTGGAAAGCCTGCAGAGGGATCTGGATAGTGAGTGAGTAGGTAGGCAAGGACCTGGCAGATAGAATATAATGTTAGCAAGTGTGAGGTTATCCATTTTGGTAGGAATAATGGTAGGAAGGATTAATAATTAAAATGGCAAAAAGCTGCAGCACGCGACAGTGCAGAGGGACCTGGGGGTCCTTGTGCACGAATCGCAAAAACACAGTATGCAGGTGCAGCAGGTGATTAAGAAAGTCAATGCAATGTTGGCCTTTATAGCGAGGGGGATAGAATGTAAAAGTAGGGAGGTTCTGTTGCAGCTGTATAGGGTACTGGTGAGGCCGCAGCTGGAGTACTGTGTGCAGTTTTGGTCGCCACATTCAAAGAAGGATATATTGGCCTTGGAGGGGGTGCAGAGAAGGTTTACTAGGCTGATTCTGGAGGTGAGGGTATTGGATTATGAGGAGAGATTGAATAGGCTAGGTTTATACTCTTTGGAGTTTAGAAGGCTGAGAGGGAATCTTATAGAAATGTATAAGATAATGAAGGGGATGGATACGATAGAGGTTGAGAGACTCTTCCCGCTTAGCAAAGACAGCAGGACTACAGGGCACAGCCTCAAGATTGGGGTGGGCGGTTCAGATCGGAGTTGCAGAGGAGTTTCTTCATGCAAAGAGTGGTGAGTCTTCAGAATTCTCTGCCCGATGAGGTGGTAGAGGCTTCCTTGCTGAATATGTCAAGTCAAGAGTGGATAGGTTTTTGATTAATAAGGGAATTAAGGGTTATGGGGAGAAAGCAGGAAAGTGGTACTGAACCACTACAGATCAGCCATGATCTTACTGAATGGCGAGGCAGGCTCAGGGGGGCTGGATGGCCTGCTCCTGCTTCTATTTCTTAAGTTCTTATGATGTATGGAGTCATATGGTAATTGACTCAGAGAAAGTAATAATTCCTGTTTGAATACCAGGAACATGCAGGACAGTAAACCAGGGATCTGTAGACAATTAAAGACTAACAAGCAAACTGATGAACAAGGAGCAGGAGTAGGCCATTTGACCATGCAAGCCCACCCCACCAATTAATAAGACTATGGCTGATCTGATAGTAACCCCAAATCTGCATCCTACTTACCCCATCTAACAATAAACGACTCATGTATAAACATACAAATTTCAAGATCTTTTTGTTGAAACATTTGAAGAACGTACATTACTGCAGGTACAAAAAAAATAGTTTAATTATCATGAAGTTCCATCTTTAAAAGTAAATTACATCCTTGTTATTGACCAGTCAACCAGTGAAGAAGATGGAAGGGGAGGGGAAGGGCAATGCTGGAAGTACGCTACTGTGATAGCATCATTGTTGATGAAATGTTATTGATACCAACCTAAAGAAATTTTGTTAAATGTCTGTAATTTTTTAAAATATTGCCATATAGATTTTAATAAAGTTATTGTTTATTATAGTAAGTAATGTTTCTGCTTTGAAAACGTGCCTTTTCCCAAATATTGCATATCACTGATGTGTGTTTGATTACTGTGCAATGTTATTTTAACAGTGCTCCTGGAGAATTCTGTTTAAAGTACACTGAAGCACAAATTTCATTTCCTGAACTACATTCCTTCTGGCAAATGCATTAAGTAGATTGATCTGCACCAGCTTGTAGCCAGCCGAGTCAGTTTTCCAAAATGTTTCCTGTCTCATTAACTTGCTTTTAAATTGGTGAAGCTCTTGTTTCTGTGAATCATTTAAAGAAAATACACTATCCGCACAGTCCTTTGAGACTTGTGAATGGTTTTATTCTACAGTTTGCTAATGACAAGTTGTATAAGCATTCCTGTATGTGTAATAGCACTGAGTGAAAGGGAATGTCAGAAAGACAAACAAGTTTCTGTATTCAATTTTGTTAAAATATTGTTTTATAGTTGCTACTTAAAATTATAGTGGATGGTTTGACACAACAGATGGCGAATGTGTTATTTCCTGATAAAACATAGATAGTGAATTAACACATTGATATACTATATGTGTATGTGTGTGTGTACACACATCAGACAACTGAAGAACATTCGGCAGCAAGATATTGGCAGGAAATCAAATAAAGGATGGTATAGTTTATGGAAAGTCTCCAAACAAGCTTTGACATGTGACTTCCTTCAATGAGCTTTGCTTCCAAGGACTTCCTTTAGTTGGAGAGTTCCTCTGTACAGCAGTGTGCTCTGCTGGAGCTAAATCTAGTCTGTCCTATGGTGAGGCTTTTTTCCCTTTCAGAAAACCAAGCTTACAATTCTTTTCTGCATTTTGTACCAGCCTGCAAGGAACTGGTGGCTACAGCTCGTGATCGGAAACCAAATTCTTTTGTGCAGATCACTATCATAAATCCTGCACAACAGAGCCTGACCAGATACTCTAATACTGAAACAGTGGAGGTAAGTGTATTATTCCTGCTCTTGCATGTGCTTAGCTTCAGTTGCCTTCTGTATTTAGAGTGTGTTATGTCAGTCTTTAAACATTTCTGAAGTTATGTTTGTGAAAAGAACGACAGCATTGCCACTACAGAAAAGGGGAGCAAAGCTGTAGTCAAGAGTTGGAACCTAACCTTTTAGTAATAACTGTTCTAAACTTTGTGTAAAGAAAGCTTGATTTAAGTTCCCAATACAGTGTATTAGCTCAGTCCTGATGCAGCTGTGATTTATGTGTCTGTGAGCTTTGGCTGACAACCTTTTAAGTGCTGATTTCGTGTTTTTTATCTAATCACTGAGGATATCCATTGATTTAGTAAAAAGGTTGTGGAAATACTTTACGTTTTGACCTAAAAGTGGGAAGATTGTAGCGTGCCAATTTTTATACTGGCTGGCATTTATTTCACTGAGAAGGTACAGCTGACAGCAGGCGTCTAATACTCCTATCATCGGCAACAATCTTTAATGTGAATGACACAGCTTCCTAGCACCTGATGTAGGTAGAGGCCCACACTTCATGTGGGATTTACTTGCTGCTGTCTGAAGCAATTTCTCCTGGATCTGTCTGTTAAATGCACAGGACCAGTTCTGGGAATCCACTTGCATGAATCAAGATGTACTAATGTGTGATGATGCATTGATCATTGGGCATACTCATGTGTGTATTGTGCTTCACAGCCTCATTATGTCTCAGTATTCTTCAGTTTGCACATATATAGGGGCATTCATAACTATAAGATCGTGTCCAATCACTTAACTGCAAAAGCAGTGATAGCACTTTTCAAAACAGGCCTCCTGTTTGCTAATTGTTTTCACCAGATTCAGAGGATAAAGTTAAGAGGCATTCTTTTATGCTTCCTCATAAAATGCAAATAGTAGAATGATGCATGCAATTTCTCTAAAGTTTTAAATGGCATTCAGAGCAGAATTACTCATTTTTATTATTGATTATCCTTAATAGAATAGCTTCTAGCTGTGCAACTATAGGAAATTCTTAGCAGACTGTTTAATGTTTTAAAGTGTGAAAAATATTTTCCCAGAACAAAAAAATGACAACTTTTCCATTAAGTCTTGGAGAAAATGACAGGCGCTGAGATGCTCTTTCTGATCATTGAGCTCCCTGTGGACTGCAGATCCAGCTGCTGCAAGCTAAACCTTTGGTCACTTTGACACTGCGACTTCTTATTTCAAATTACTTGCTGTTCTTTCTGGTTCCAGCATTTTACTGGAAGGAGTCAGTTTTGATTTCACTGCTTTCAGTGGATGATTGAAATGAGGCAGAATAGTTTCTTTTGACAAAGGCGAATTTTGCTGAATGAGGCTAGTGATCTTCACTTCTGCTTTTTCCGGATTCCTGTGATAGGAAAGGTTGTACTTTCTGCAGGAACCAGTCGAGGAAATGCAGCTACAGATCAAAAGGTTGTTGTTACTTGGTAGGAACTAAAGTGTTTACAGAAATTCACAGACTGCTGCATAAATCTGTAATAAATTGTATCATTAATGGATATGAATGATATTCAGGCTCTTCATTTAAGTGGTTTTAAAATAAGTACGACATGCAACAAATTTAGCATTTTTTTCTAATCATCCTTCATTTTCCTCCCCTCTGCTCCTGAATGTGCTGAATCATGCCTGAGGTGGAGTCCTGTGTACGATGACATCCTTCCAGAAGAGAGTTCAATTAGTCATTCTTTATTGTGATCCTGGTGACAACAGGCTTATTGATCACAGGCTGCCCTTCCCTCATCCTGCATAAGTTGTTAAATAAGAAAGTGAAGAAAGACTTGCATTTATGCAGCACATTTTTGAGTCCAAGGAGGTCCCAAAATACATTGAAGTATAATTGCTGTTGTAATGTAGGAAATGCAGCAGCCAATTTGTGCAAAAACAAGACCCCACAAATAGTTAAGTGGTTGATCTATAATAGTTTTACTGGCATCATTAGTGAGATCATCAAATACCAAATAGATTGAATTGGTGACTTTCCTAGTCTGCATGGCTTAGTTCTGCAGCAGCCATCGGAGATATTAGGGGAGCTTTCACAAAATTAAAGATTTTGTGAAATTAAAATTAAATTTGCTTATCTTTTTCCCTTTGGCTTTAAATGAAATTGTTCACTTTATTTTGGATTTGTACAATTTTCACACATTATAGAACATATTAGTTTAGTAAAGAATCAAGTATGCTGAAGTGAGTATGCTTCATTGTATTGACAATGGAATTTTGTTAAAATGTCAGTCACCTTTGTTCCAAAGATCTTGCATTTGCAAGTTATTCTAAGCTTTGGAATAAATTTTTCTTGAAGCACATTAAAGCCACATATAACAGTGTATTCACTATTTAAATAACCGTCTCAGCATCAGAGATAAAGATACAGAAAACTCTTATCATGATGACCAAATGTGGAGGAGATGAACTTTATTTACATTATTTACATTACTGGGTAGCCTGCAATTGTTGGCAGATTGGCAATGTGAATGAAGCAGCACTGCTGTCAACTGGGGCTATGTGCAGTAACAAATCAGATTATTCAGATGGTGCCCAGGTGACAGCGCTGTTTCTGATTTTTTTTAAACTTTATTCCAATTCAATCCAATCAAATCAAATCCAATTCAGAGTCCAAACAAATTGGGACATTCCCGATCCAAGCTGACAAGATGGGGCTTTCACCTCCTGTCTTGGGCTTGACCTACATGATCCAAGCTGATTGGAGTAGACATAGCTCCTCCTCCAAGGCTTTATCTCATTTGTATCTTAGCCAAAAGGCTGAGATGCTGCTTTAAAAAATTGCTTCAAATGAAGCTAAAGTGTAACCTAATGACTTCAACCAAGTGCAGCATGTCGATACTACACTTGATCTTAACCCAAAAGGCCGAGGAGCAGCACTGTTTCTGATGATGTTGTTACACAAGGAGTGTTCTTCAGGAAATAGTTCTCTTAATAAAAATGCTAGTCAACCAACCATCTTCATCCCCACATTAAATTTCAGCTTATCTGAAACTCTGCTCCATATCTTAACTTACCCCAAGTCCTGTTGATTCATCTCCCTGATGTCAATTGATCCATGTTGTTTCCCAGTCCAATAGCATCCCGAGTTGAAAATTTTTATTCTTGCATTCAAATCCCTCCATGCCTTTGTTCCTCTATCTTTGCAACTTCCTTCAGCTCCGCAACCCTTTGACAACTCTGTATTCCTGCAACTCTGATCCCTTATGTGTCTCAACATTGGCAGTTATGCTTTAGTCTGCTTTTGGAATTGCCTTCTTAAATCTATCTGCACTCTATCTCTTCCTTTAAGACACTCCTTAAAGTGTATCTCTTTGATAAAGCTTGTGGTAACCTATCCAATGTCGTTATGCAACTTGATGTCAAATTTTGCATCTGGGCAAAACCTTGAGATGCTCTCTTTCTTTAAAGGCAGTAAGGTATTTTGTTTTTATATTGCTGTGATAGATCTGACTGTGTTGGAAATGGTTAATAATCCAGCAATTATCTTACTGGCAAAATGTAAAAGCCTTGCCCTATCATAGTCTTTTTGATAATATTCATCCTTGAATCATGCCCAAAGAAGATGCACGAAACAGCTGTGTGAATAATCTGAGCAGTTGTTTCTCATTGTCTAATGATGTATTTCCAACTTTTCATGTATCTAGACCTGTTCAAGAATTATTTCATTTAAGTAATCTATTAAAGGCTGAAAAATGTGGCAGCATTCATTAATATGGATACCCCCAAAATATAAACTAATACATTCCTATTGATAAATTAATTTTGACTCATTTTATGCCTCTTCCACTATGATATCCTTGTCTTGTATTTTATTCTTCACTAGTGTTTTAAAAAGTTTATAAGTTTTTATGTAAACTTATTCCCAAGGCTAGGTTACCTTAATGACTAAATTGATTCACTATCATAGCTTCCAAGATTCAGTTTTCAACCCTAGTTTTCTGACTATTGCCATATTTTTACTAAGTTTTAAAAATGATAAATTTTTGACTATTTTATTTCCGAAAACAATAAACATTGTCTTTCATCACTTGACTTTTTTAATCAAGGGGCAGTCAAAAATCTCATACGTGCCGTAAACACTACCTCTTTTATCACTCCTTTTTTGAATGTTGAAGTAAAAAGCTGAAAACAGAAAACCTTTGTTGCAGCTGTTTGGCTAGCTTTGGAAAAATTAACAAAAAAGACTGAGGGAGCAAAAGAGTAGAGTCTCAGAGCAGCATGATAGGTTGTTTCTTGAAGCTTGATGTTAAATCTGCATTCGTGAACAGCATTGATCTTACATATTGTGCAGTAGAATGGTAAAACACATGTTCCCTGTGTGGCAGATACATGATCTAAGCTTAAGGAAAAGCCATGATTTAGAGGCAAGGCAAAGAACAAATTGTGGCTTGTAGCAGCTGCTCATTAAGGTGGATTGTATGAGATACTGTCAGGCTTCTTGTGTTGACAGATGCTTGATAGTAGGTCACTGTGCCCACCAACTGGTATGTCCAAGAAGAAGTGTGAAAAGTTACATTTACAATAGAAAAGGGGAATAAATATAGCCTTGGCTGCATCACTGTCATGGCCATTTTTTTGAAACATCAATTTGTGTCATCCAAAAATGAAATTACCTGTATGTTTGTTAAAGATAATGTCTGTAAACAATTCAGCAGCACTCAGTGAAGAATAAGTGAGGTACAATTTAAATTGTACAAGAAAGGATTGGCAAGTTATTTTGAATGATATCAAGTATGGTCATTACTGTGAGTTGGCTAGAAATTGTGTCTTGTGGCTTACTGTTGAATAGTCTGTTTGTGGCAACTATTAATGACAAACTCAAGCTGAAATTAGAAAGATTGAATGCAACTTTGTTAATTAAGCTGTGAAGTATATTAAATATGGATTGCAGACTGGCTTCAATTCTTTTGAGAAGTTTTCCCTCAATTATTTTCCTGAAGTCCTAATACAATCTCCACGAACTAGAAAAAGCCTGCTTTCTGGAAATAGGAAAACGCTTCATAGACATGAACGTGTTGAATGCTGTATTTACTGAACTCTGATATATCAGCAGATTGTTTCCATTTGAATAACTTGATTGATGGCAACTTATCCAGGCGAAGAGGTAACTACTTGAAACAGGCACCAAGCATGAGCT
The DNA here is from genome assembly GCA_024679065.1 of Sphyrna mokarran. Classification (NCBI taxonomy): domain Eukaryota; kingdom Metazoa; phylum Chordata; class Chondrichthyes; order Carcharhiniformes; family Carcharhinidae; genus Sphyrna; species Sphyrna mokarran. The sequence continues at coordinate 152,300,170 of JAGIQG010000001.1, forward strand.
ATTTTCATATGTGTCAATTATACTAACGTTTGAAAATGGCCTGAGAGGAGCCAACTGTACTATAGTATGGCCCATACAATTGCATGCAACTTATATATATCATGTCTCTGTTTTGCGTGGCTCCTCCCTCCTCACATCCTGTCAGCCATCTCTGAAATAGAAGATAGAATAGTACAGCACAGAGAACGACCTTTTCAGCCTACGATGTTTTGCCGAACATGACGCCAAATTAAACAAATCCTTTCTCCTCGCTCTTGGTCCATGTCCCTCTATTCCTTTCATGTGCTTGTCTAAATTCCCCTTAAATGCCCCAATCATATCAGTCTGCACTGCCATCCATAAAACCATAGAACACTACAGCACAGAAATAGGCTGAACCATTTTTCTGTCTAGTCCCATTAATCTGCACCTGGACCATATCCTTCCACACCCCTCTCATCCATGTATCTGTTCAAGTTTTTCTTAAATGTTAAAAGTGAGCCCGCTTTCACCACTTCATCTGGCAGCTCATTACACGTTCCTATCACTTTCTGTGTGAAGAAGACCCCCTAATATTCCCTTTAAACTTTTCCCCCTTCACCCTTAACCCATGTCCTGTAGTTCTTTTCTCTCCTAGCCTCAGTGGAAAAAGCCTGCTTGCATTCAGTCTATCTATACCCATCATAATTTTATACACCTCTATCAAATCTCCCCTCATTCTTCTATGCTCCAGCAAATAAAGTCCTAACCTATTCAACCTTTCCCTGTAACTCAGTTTCTCAGGTCTCGGCAACATTCTTGTAAACTTTCTCTGCACTCTTACAGCCTTATTTATATCTTTCATGTAATTAGGTGACCAAAACTGCACACAATACTCTAAATTTGGCCTCACCAATGTCTTATACAACCTCATAACATTCAAACTCTTACACTTAATACTTTGATTTATAAAGACCAACATTCCAAAAGCACTCTTCATGACCCTATTTACCTGTGACTTCACTTTCAGAGAATTATGTACCTGTATTCTCAGATCCCTCTATTCTATTACACTCTTTGGTGTCCTATCATTTACCTTGAATGTTCTACCTTGATTTGTCTGCATTAAACTCCATCTGCCATTTTTCAGCCTATTTTTCTAGCTGGTCTAAATCCTTTTGCAAGCTTTGAAAACCTTCCTCACTGTACACTACACCTCCAATCTTTGTATCATCAGCAAACTTGATGATACAATTTACCAGATTATCATCCAGATCATTGATATAGATGACAAACCACAATGGACCCAGCATTGATCCCTGTGGCATACCATTAGTCATGATGTGGAGATGCTGGCATTGGACTGGGATAAACAAGCAAGAAACTTCACAATATCAGGTTAAAGTCCAACCAATTTATTTGATAGTAACCCCACAAGCTTTTGGAAACAATGTTCCTTCATCAGGTGTGTGGAAAGTCGTGGGATTACTATCAAATAAATTGGTTGGACTTTAATCTGGTGTTGTGAGACTTCTTACTTTGCACACCACTAGTCACATGCCCCCACTCAGAAAAACAATCCTCCACTACCACTCACTGGCTTCTTCCATTGAGCCAATGTCTAATCCAATTTACTACTCTCCGTGTATACCTGGCAGCACATTCCAGACATCTTCCATTCTCTGTATAAAAAAACTTGAAATATCTCCTTTAAATTTCCTCCTTTCACCTTAAGTTAGGCATTTCAACTCTGGGAAAAAGGTTGACTGTCAACCCTATCTATGCCTGTCATAACTTCATAGAACTTTAGTGAGGTGTCCCCTCAGCCTCTGCTGCTCCAGAGGAAAAAAAGCTCTAGCCTTGTCAAAAAAAACATAAAACAGCGTACCAGTTTATTAAGAATAACTCAGTGAAATCCATATGACCCCTGAAGATGATCGTATAAAATGCAATAGATCACAGAAACCGCGTGCCACTTCCCCTGTTGCCACCTGCCTTTCTTAAGTTGTTCTCCCAGCCACTGTTAGAAACTTGTTTGGATACGTTTTGAATGTTTGCAACAAATCTGCACTCATGAACAGCATTGAATCAACAAGAATGCCGTTGGTTTTCTTTCTATTCTATAAAACAGCTTGTTAAATTTTGAAAGAAAATAAGTTAATATATAGAGTATACATGTATGTATATGAAAATGAGCCCAAAAAAAGAGTGGAACACCATTTTCCCTGAAAATATTTAAATAAACTTTGCTGCAAAAAAGCATGAATACTGTGTCAGCCTATGGTTCCAAGATGACAATGAAGAGCACAAACTGTTTTTGACTTTACATTGGCTATCTCACTCAGAATAATTGGTGTTGAAAGTAGGAAATGATCTAATGGTTCATTTCCTTCTGAAATTTGTGTTGTGAAAAATCTTTGGCACAAAGCAGTGAAGACTCTATTTTAATGCTGGCTTTGCTGTCTTGTAGGGGATGCTTGAAGTTTGATGTTAAATGACTGAAATTAATTCCCTTATCTTGAAAAAAAAACCTTTTGTTTAAAAAAAAGTGACTGATCTACGTGACCTTGTTAAATTTCACCTGTTCAAGCTGTTAAAAAAAATTTGATTGTTAATTCCTCCTCCTCCAGGCATCTTGCCCTCAGAGTGTCTTAATGACTGTGGATTTCGATTGGATTGATTCATGATTATGCTTGATGAAGTATTGCAATTGTTTGCCTGCTCCAGTATAGTTGACCAGGAATCTTGTCCACTCTACTGCCTGCCATGAGTCACATTGGAAGCATTTACAGGTTGCCAACTTATTTAGTAACATTACGCACGTGCCCTCCATGGCCATCAAGTCCTGGAGTGGAAGCGTCTGGAGTTTTCGACCCAGAGGTGGGGATATTACCCACTACACCACAATACCTCCCTGATGGTTAATTACATGGTTCTATTCTACTGACGTCGTCAACTTGAGTATTAGCTCTTCCATTCAAAAAAACATTTTCCAGTATTAAGATGTTAATTTGATTTTAACTGTATTCATGAGGTTCCTACCTGCTCTGGTTGGCATCCTGATCAGTGTCCACAGGATGGGCCAGAAGAATTGCAATGGGTTTGACACTCACCATGCTTTCAGTTTTTGCCCCAATTCATCAGACCAGTGCCAAATCCATTTGCAGCTTGTGGGAGTAGACATTCGCCCTTGGTGCTAGTTCTTTTCAGTTTAGTCTATCATTTTGGTTTTAAAAATAGGTAAATTTAGAATGACAGCAATCATATTTATGATGTTGGCTGCATTCACTATCTTGGATTTTTTTCGTACTCTTATACCATGGAAAATCCTTTGAAGTCATCTCTCTGACTGACAAGAGATGTCAGTTTCACTAGGTGGATTCCTTGTTTTCACTCAGTAGCCATTGGTGTGAACAGATTTGTTTCATTTAGAAGCTTCTCTGCCCCTCCCTTTCTCTCTCTGCCCCTCCCTTTCTCTCTCTGCAAAAGGACGCAAAAGGAAAACACAGTAAAATGTGAGCATCATAAAATTTCAAATGATGCAATATACTTAAAGTGGTTAAAGTATTGGAATCTAATAACAAAAGTGCTATAATGTAATTAAAATGGTACCTGATGCAACTATGTGGTATGAAGGTGGCACATTGGTTAGCACTGCTGCCTCACATCACCAGGGAGCTGGGTTCAATTTCAACCTTGGCTCACTGTCTATGTGGAATTTGCATATTCTCTACTATGTCTGTGTGGGTTCCCTTCAGGTGCTCCAGTTTCCCCTCTCAGCCCAAAGATATGCAGGTTAGGTTGATTGGCATGATAAATTGTTCCTTCGTGTCAGGGGGACTGGGAAGCTAAATGGGTGGGGTTTAGAAGTGTGGGCCTGATGGGATTGTTGTTAGTGCAGTATCGATGGGCTGAATGGTCTCTTTCTGCACTGTAGGATTCTATGACCATGTACTCAGAAATCTTCTTTTCTTGAAATTATCTACTGCTACATTTCTGTAGATAGATTAATGGTAACTAAATAGCCTAGTGTTTAGATTTATTCTCTCTTATGTTTGCCTCTAGCAAGATGACATATATAGATAGAGACAAAAGATATTTTAAAAAGTTTGTTCTAGTGTCATTAGTTCTTATAGTATTGAAGGTTTGCACATTGGAGTTTCAGACCAGTATATGCAATTCATATGTAATCAGGGCTGGCTTCCAGCTATCACTTCTAGTGCTGTGTTTGCAAAAATGGAAGAATGAAGTGGGCAGGTCTGTACATGAGCTGAAAAATTAAATACACTTCATGTGTTTGGGATAGGTTTATGTAAATATTTTCAGAAAAAAATACAATGTGATCCTCCCAGCCTTCTGTGTTGCTTGAGTAGTGAGTGGGACGGAAGACATCAGTAGCGGCTATTTCACGGGATTCCTGCTGGATGTCACGGCCTCCGCACATCTCCCAGCCTTGGTTTTCTGATGTAATTAACTCCACATGCTGGAAATCGATGTGGAGCTGATTATCACGTGGAAATGCTATGGAAATTGATATTTATTAACAAATCCCAACTATAGTGTTCAAATCAATTATGTGAATTGGGCTTATTTTTATATGCATGTTTTTACTTATCCTTGCTAAGGATAAGTAATGTTAAGTTTAATATACAATGTTAGCCACTAAGAGAATCAAGCCACAAACTTCCATTGGTTTAAAAGAATTAAACAAACTGTACCATACAAAGTCAGAAAAGTAAAACACTCTATTATATTGATTCAGAATTAACATGAGGTAAATACAAATTAACAGGCAAACTGTGGTCAGAAATGCCACACTGTATATTAAATGGCAGATGTAACCAAGCCAAATCCCATGATATCTCAGTAATCCACACAGACATCAGTGACCACTGTGAGTCACAAAATCACACTAAAACTTTCTCCCTCAGGAGGGATTTCAACTTTTCACTTTAAAATATATAGCCTCTGAGTTTCCTCAGTTGTCAGTCTGACTTGGACTGCTTCAATGACTGTTTCTTATAAATGCATTCCATGGGATTTACAAAGATACATTCCCGCTTCTAAGTACTGGCACAATTTCAACTCTTTGGCTGGCTTCATGAAGCTGGCACAGACCCTGGCATTCTCTGAATTCCAGTCTCCCATCTGTACCATCATATAAATAACTCCCAGGACTACTACTGAGTACTAACGTTCTCCAGCATAGAACTAGTCACCTTTCACTACTTTCTCAGTTCCCCAAGACACCTCTTGAATTCAAATTTCACCGAATGGCTCCCAGTGTTTCTTTGTGAGTTGGGAATTGTACAATGTCCAAATAACAACTACTCCCACTCTCCCCACAAATACTTAGATATATTGAAACCGGAGAATCATCCTAAGCCCCACTCATCTCCATGCTAATGTAGCCTTCCGAGGTTCACTTTAAATTAATTTAGCTCAAACTCCCAAAACTACTGCACTCTTTGCAGTTGTGTAGAGACCATGGACAGTACTTTACAATCTTGCTCGGGCAAGGCTTGTAAAATTCCACCCAAGGCCAACGGGGAATTCTGCCCAATGTGGAACTGGATCAGCGTGCTGGTAAAATTCTGGCCCATGTCTCCAGGTCTCTAGCTAAGGAAGTCTACCTGCTGTTTTAGGATCATAGCTTTCTAACTGTTAATCCCTTAAGTAAACATGGCCTCAAACTTTTAAAGTGTAGTAGACTCTAAGCTGCTTTAATTGCATTTATCTCATTTTCAACAATTAAAGTTTAATACTTGCTTGGTAGTACAGAACTTGAGAGTATTGTTGAAAAATGAGACAAGATGTTAAAGCTTTTCATCTTACACTTATCAGCCTTCTTTATAATTCCATAGTTGGACAACACTTGCTCAGCAATCCTAATTGTGCTAAGGATTACACTGACAACCAATTTAAGATTATTAGGTATCTTTGCAGTGTGACTCTCTTCAGCATGTTTGAAGCTATATATATTCACATACAGATCCCTTTCATTTGCAAATAGAAAGGGCATGTCCACACGTTAAACTTCTTTTCCAAAAAAGCAAAAGCTTGAAGGATAACCATTCCTTGGCTCTTCTGCATGGCAGTACCCTGGCCAATCAGAGTTGATTGGCCAAGTTTGAATTTGATTAAGATTTTTGTAGTTACCTGGTCCCTGATGCATTTTCCATGGCAACACCTCTGCCAATCAGAATTCTCTTACTAACCAATTAGCATCCACTTCTCATGCGGTATAAATTGTTGCTCCTTTTAGATTTGTTATTTTTCTAAATCTGTCCTGATGAGTGTAAGATGAAAAGCTTCAATAACAAATCACTTAATCCAATAATATTAAAGTTTAATCTTCCTATAACTAAGCATCGCCACTGAAATATTAACATGAACCATGAATTAGATATTTGCAAGAATATATATACTTGAATGCAGCAAATTATTTTCCTCCCAAGTTTAATGAACTAGTTTTCAGTGCTCAAATTCCCATTTTCCCTTACTAATGAGATAAATTTTATAGTCAACAGCTAACTACCACGCTCCTTATATTTATCTATTTATATTTTGATTAAGAGCTTACTTAATGGCAAGATGTAGATCCTCTGCAGTGCATTTTTCATCCAGGGGGATCAGTTTCCTAAATATAAAAATTGTACTTTGGAAATTGAGGGGGCAGGTGTTTGGTGTGGTTAGATCAATCTTTTTCCTGGATCTTTCCCCAGTTAGTGCAGCTTATGTCTCTCTGGCTATTTCAGCTGCTCTGGAGAACTCTCTCATAAAATATGCAAGAATTTCATTTGTGTGTATTTTAAAACCTATTATAATGCCCTGGCATGATTTCCCACCTGTTTATGACAGCATTCCGCTGTGCCTTCTGTTCACCCATTAGAAGTGGAGTAAAAGGGATGTTCTTTGTTATAATTGCACTCTCAAGTGCTTGTTTTGTATTTTAATTCAATCTATTTCCAGTGCCAGTTTGATCTTTTTGTTTTTCCACAATATTTTAAATAACTTTTTTGTACCTTTGTTATGAGAATATATACGGGATATTCATTTGTAAAGAAACATCGGCAGATATTGTCTTCAGAATCACTGAAAGGCTGATTGCCCTTGAAACATTGAAGAGAGTTCAGCAGATGGGGAGGAAAAATCAAATGAAGGTTTAAAAGGGGCTTTTCTACTGAAAAACAAAAATGTTGCCATATTGCTATAGTTCCAGAAGTGGTAGCTGTGTAGGCAGCAGGTTCCTGCTTCCTGTTTTTAGGCAGTGTGACATCCAGTGCTGACATTTCAGACTTAGTCACTGCATCCTTTGAGATTTGTGTAGCTGTAATGGGACTTTCTGATGTAGATGAGAGGGAATTGCCATGCTAAGTGATGTTGTTTTAATCCGTATCATTGTCAGTGCTAGGCTTCCAAACCTACAGTCACAGAAAAAAGGAAAACAAAATCCACCATTAACAACTGGTATTTGTGTATCATTTCAAAAGCAGTAAAAAGTTGCAAGATGCTGTGTTTAGTTGTGTTATTGAACAAAATCTGACACCAGGCTACACCAGTTATTAGCTGAGGCAACCAAAGGGTTGGCCATTTAGGTACATTTTAAAGGGTGTCTTAAAGGAGCACAGAGAACAGAAAGTTTAAAGAAGGAGTTCAAAAGCTCTAAGGCCTTAATAGCTGAAGGGGAAAAAGATAGAAAGCTGGGCAGGCATGCATTGGAATAGTCAATTATAGAGCTAAAAAAGATGTGTGTGGTGGTTTGAGCAGTAGAAACGCTAAGGCAGAGAGGATGAAAATCGCTGATCTTAGTGATGGTAAGGATGTGTGACCAGAAGCTCATCCAGGCCAAATCCAACACCAAAGTTTCAAACCATCTGGTTCAGCTTCAGAAAATTGCTTGGGATAGGCATCAGAGTTTGTGACATAGGCTATAGATATTAGATTTAAAAGTGTTTTATATGGTTTGGCTATTCTTGAAATGAATGGCTCAACAACTCTACATGTTCAAATCAACATTCCCTTGGACTTAATGAAGTGGAGTGGAAGGATCACACTGAGGGAGCAGCCAGGGTGAGAGAGAGATTTATTGTTTTAATGGGCACTGATGAAGAATTGCCAATGTGGCTAAGCAGATTGATTGTCCTGGTGAATGGACAGTTTGAGATTTTGAAAGTGGAGTTTTGAATGATTTGGTTGAGAGATTTTCCAGGAGGCAGATTAACACAAAACAAAAGAAAACTGCTACAGATGCTGGAAATGTGAAATAAAAACAGAAAATGCGGAAAACACTCTGCAAGTCAAGCAGCATCTATGGAGAGAGAAACGGGGTTAATGTTTCACGTTGACACATTTCATCAGTTGCTGGGAAAAATTAGAAGGTTAGCCACAGTACAGGAAATACATTTTTTGCCATATCCCTTCTGCTTTCTTCTATCCTCCCCTTCTAAAACCCATTACATTTCTAACTTTTCCCAGTTTTGATGAAAGAGTATCGATATGAAAGCTTAAATCTGTTTTTCTCACCAAGGAAGCTGCTTGATCTTGTGAGATTTTGCAGCCTTTCCTGTTTTATTCCAAATTTCCAGCATCCAAAATCTTTTGTTTATTTGAACAAACATTATATTTATTGCAAGGCATTGTGTGAATTGATGTGATTTTATGTATGCCTGTGTATCAGTGATATGAAGAGCTGGCTCAATGTGGGATGCTGCTACCACCATTACCCTTTGAACCTCAGCACTTGCACTCTCGTATTCAGCAGCAGAAATGGTGTTCCCTGTTGGTGGCAACCAAATGTGATTCCCATCAGGGAGAACCTCGATTGGTGGTAAAGATAAGTGAGCCCGGACGCTAGCATCCAGGACTCACTAATGGCAGAAAATATCCCCCCTGTCCCAAGATATATCATTCATAAGCCATTTTCTTTTTGCAGAAAATGCAAAACAGACTGACCTTCCTTGTACCCTCTCATAGCAGCAACTCCACTTCACCAAACAAATGGTGAAAGATGTTCAGTGACTTGTCAACAAATTCTATTTTCTGCTTCAGTCATTGTTTTACCATCTGTTGATTTTTGTCCCACGTGATTGTGGAAAAGTCAGACTATATTTACCAACCTCGCAGGTTCTGTGGAAAGGCTGCCCTCATTATCAGTCCTTACATTATGTTGTGCCTGTTAATTCTCAGATACTTTTGACCAGTTTGCTTACTCCAAGGTTTACTCTACTACCCTTATTTGCAAGATGGACAAAGGACAAACACAAATAGAGGTTTAATAAGTTCATTAATAATAACACTATTAATCCTTAAATTAACCACATAAAACAAGAAGATACCCAGATTCAAGTATACTATGTGCAGAGATGCTTTGGTTAAACTGCAGGCTTGATTCTCTGAGTCCGTCTGGTCTGTTTGATGGCAGCTTCTTCCTTCCTTCCTTCTCTGGTCAGTCTTTTTGTTTATATATCCAAATCAGTCCAATCAAAGTCCAATTCAAGTGAGACATTTATGATCCAAGCTTTCAAGATAGGCCTCTCACTTCCTGACTTGGCTTGATCTACATGATCCAAGCTGATTGGAGTAGGCATTGCACCTCCTCCAAGGCTTGATCTCATTTGCATCTTAGCCAAAAGGCCGAGATGTCACTTTTAAAAATTGCTTTAAATGAAGCCACAATATAACTTTATGACTTAACGAAGTAGAGCATGTCGATGCTACACTTGATCTTAGTCAAAAGACCTGATCAGTCTTCCGGATGATCAAGATCACTCTCTCATCGAGTCTTCATTGCTGGTTTATCTGAAATGTGTACCTTTATCCCCCTGCAGAAACTTCTCAATGAGCTAATGAGGTCTCAGGAGGGGAAGGGTCCCAATACCCAGTCAATTTCTTGATGTCTCTCTGACAGGACACTGGGGCCCACCCTCAGGTCTCTGTCTCCATGCTGTTACTTACAAGTAATCTGTTGCCCGATAAGGTAACTGCAGGAACTCAAGGTAATGGCCCCTTCTGGCTTCTAACAATAGGCCGATGCATTTCAATGGGGTGCACAATCTGCTGGGTCTCAATAGACTGCAATGATCTTTGATGTATGATCGATGGACTAAGGCTCAGATATGTTTGTATGTTTGTACAATTGTCCTGCTTGAGGTTTGAATACATTTGATTTTAATTTGCCCAATTCTTTAATTTAGGATATATACAATTTAATCAGTCTTAAAACCTGATTGTATTACCACAATTACAATCTCGGTAGAAACCATTAACTTTTAAAAGGAAATTTGAATTGCCAATTATTAACAAGAATGACTGATTTTACTCTGCATATCTCATTAGCATTTATACTTTAAACCAACATTCTGAACAGAACATTCCTTGTTCTACATTTAATTTCAACTGGCATTACTTTTATGTTACAGTTTTATGAGTGGTCATTCAATTAAACTGGAAAGTGTGTCACAGCTCCCAGGAATTCACTCAGATTCTCCTTAGTTTCAGTATTGTCTTCCCACATGAGAGTATTCTTGGGGACTCTCCTTCCTGCATCCAGCCTTACTTCAGCACCTCACAAATTTTTGATTTTGCCAGCCTGAGCATTGCCTTCACTCAGATTGCACAGTGAATCCAAATCAAAACCACTCCTAGTTCCTGAGGGCGTCTCAGCACCTTGTCCTGGCTGCTGCATATTCTCTCTCTCTCTGCTTATTTCAGGTTGCTTTGCACACAAACAACCACCCCAGACCGCTGGATTCAGGGGAGCTAGATAAAAAAAAATCTTACTCCCACAGCCCATATGCATGGCAATGTGGTACACGTATGGCCTGTTTCCAGATTGCAATGCAAATTCAGTTGACTGCAAACTTTATCTGCTCTGGGGAAATTATATGAATAATTTAAATTTTCTCATGGCCAAACCATTGTCTCAAGAGAGAATTAACAAAGTTTCCATTGTTTAACTTTCAATTCTCCATTCCATGGCTTCGCTAACCTGCCCTCTCTTTGATCTGTAATGACCCACGCATCTCTACCAGTCCCTCAGAGCAGGTGTTAAAAATTGCAATTTCCAAACTAAAAATAGCCTTATAATATGCATTTGTAACTTTCGTTACCTTTAAGAGTATCATGTACCTGTTAGCCTTCCCTATATATCGCACTAGCAAGTATGTAGTGTAAGACCCAGTGCTCAGTGGGAGATTGCCCTGAATATTAAAGGAGATTGACCTTTAAAAAAGGAATTATCTGTTTTCATAAGTGGGAACATGGTGAATCTTCTACAATGTCTTAATTTACCCCACAACCTTGAAGCCACAGAAATCCGCAAGGTCCCAGGCTCAATCCCTAAACTCTGTTGGATTAATTAGTCCCAGCTGAGAGAGCGGTAGGGCAGTACAGTTGGCTACACATCCCAAAAAGGAAACATGGATCATTTGGGTAATTAGCTAAATCTGTTGGAAATCTGTGTTTATGACCTCCCAGACAGGGCAAAGTTGAATTTGTCTGTGATGAACAGCTAGCTGAACATCCTGCCAAAATTCAGGGTCCAAGTTCACATTGAAGCAATAGATATTTAGGTGAAGTGCTGGATTACCACACTGCTCCTTGGAACTCTACTGGTCAAAGAGTTAATATCTCCAGGAAAGGAAAAATAAGTTAAATTGATGATGCATTACAAAATAATAGAAGAATTTGTGCGAGCACTGTAAAAGTGAGAAGTCAAATGGAAATGTAATCTTCACACCTGCTGGAGAATAAAATCAAAGGAAATACTGGGCTGCTAATGGAGCTGAGATATTCCTTTACATGCAGAGAGAGGAATTTATCCTTCCAATTTTCCATCTGAAATTACTTTGTGCCACAAGTAAGTTTCAGTTACTATGACATTGTGCATCTTGCTGTGTGGATTTGGGCTGAAGCAGCTCATCAAAAATAGGAACTAAATCTGCTTGAGATCCTATGTAAATTTTTTTTTATATCTTTTTGCTATTCCAGCTGCAAGTTCAAAAAGAGATGTCAACTTATGAAATATAACTCTGTGGAGTGCTGACATTTAAGTTGTTTTGTGTTAACATCAGTGGATTAGTTTTGCACACCATTGTGCTAAATTGTTTACAATGAACATTATCATTCAATTTTCCTGTCAATTCAAATCTGCTGTAAGTAAACTCTTAAAGTCCTACGAGAAGGACTTTTTACCAGTATCCCTTCCAAGTTCTGGCCTGAATTGAGTATGATCTCTCAGAAGTGACACCACATGGTTTTATGTCTAGCTAGTGTGGGGAAAAATCAAATCACACACCAGTTGAGCATTTTCCTTTTTGAAAACAAATTGAAAATTTGTAGTTGGTTATACTGAACGAAAGAATACTACATTATAAGAGGCCCTTTGTACCATCAGGTTAGTGACAAGTTTTTATTGGACCAATCCAAACAAATTTCATTGCTTCCTTTGCTTCCAATGGTTATCCACTTTTGCTTAAAACCATGAAATCATTTATCTCTGTAACCCTTGTGTCAATGTATTCTTTCTCTGCTCTAATAACTCTTGAATAAATAATTTCTTCTAACCTTGTTCCCCAATAATTAAGTGACTTTATTAATTTTATGGCTCCTATGTCACTGAATGGAATTTTGTGCCCTTTCCCCCATCATGGTGAATCTGATGGCGGGGCTGGAGGGAGGCATTTAATCAGGTGGGAGAGTGATGAGTTGAGACCCCATCACCTTCCTGCCTCCACCCTGGTTAAGTCCATGATCAAAAGGAATGTTTATCTGCCCCATCACCAGTTTAGGAGCTTGAGTGAATAATTAATCCTATTTATGGACTTTGTCCTGTTGCTGCTGCCAGGGGGTATTAACCCAACCATGTGCAGGTGATTTGCCATGCATGGAACGTGACAAGCACACACTGACATGATTGCTTGTGGTTTTTCCAAGGGCTGTCCGTCAAAGATACTCAATGCCCAATGAAGGGACTCAACATCGGAAAGAGAGGGGCACAGAGAATCATCCATTGCCCCGGCTGCCAATCCCTCACCCCGTTACCTCCACAACTTCCAATTCTCCCCTTCTTACCATCACTTCCCTTTCCCTAACTATAGGGATGAATTTTTAGAGACTGGGCCAGTTGTATTTAAAAAAAAAGGCCACAGCAATATTCCGCTCTGGGTGGTCTTAACTAGCAGGGTGTGAAATTTCTGCCTCTCCATCGAAGTCCCACCCTCAACAGCTTGCTGGCCAATTAGTTTATGTAATTCCGGCAATACCACAAAGAAGGATAGAGAAGTAAGTTGTGAAAATGACAAAAGAAGTCTGCAACGGGGCATAGGTTAAGTGATTGGGAAAAAATTGGCAGATAGAATATAATGTATGAACACATCTGCTTTGGCAGGGATACTGGAAAAGCAGCATATTATTTAAATGGAGAGAGATTGCAGACCTCTGAGGCTCGTGAATGAGGAAAAGTGACTGTCGGTTTAAAAGCGATTAAGAAGGCAAATGGAATGTTGTTGTTTATTAGAAGAGGAATGGAGTATAAAAGTAGGGATGTTTTGCTACAGTTGTAAGTGTTGGTGAGGTAATATCTGGAGTATGGCATACAATTTTTGTTCCCTTATTAAAGAAGGGATATAAATGCATTTGAGGCATTTCTGTGAAGCTTCACTCAACTAATTTTGCGTCATACCTGGCACAAAGGAAGATAGTTATGGTGGCTGGAGGTCAATCATCTCACTTCCTGGACGTCACTGCAGGAGTTCTTCAGGGTGTGTTGTAGGGACAACCATCTTCAGCTGCTTCATTAATGACCTTCCCTCCATTATGTCAGAAGTAGAGATGTTTGCTGATGACTGTGCAATGTTCAACATCATTCACATCTCAGATGCAGAAGCAGTCTGTGTCCAAGACCTGGACAACATTGAGGTTTAGGCTAATAAGTGACAAGAAAGATTTGCGTCACACAAGTGCCAGTCAATGATCATTTCCAACAAGAGAAACTCCAACCATCTCCCCTTGACATTCAATGGTATCATCATCACTGAATCCCTAGTATCAACATCCTGGGTACTTCCATTGACCTGGATTGAACTAGCCATATAAATACTGTGGCTACAAGAGTAGGTAAGAGGTTGGGAAATCTGCAGCGGAGATCTCGCCTCCTGATTCCCCAAAGCCTGTCCACTGTATACAAGGTGTAAGACTGGACTGTGATAGAATAATCTTCATTATCTGAATGAGTGCAGCTCCAACAACACACAAGAAACTTGACACCATCTAGGACAAAGTAACCTGCTTGATTGGCAACCCATCCACCATTTTTGTCGTCCACTTCCTCCACTACAGACACATTGTGGTGGGAGTGTATATAATGCACAACATGTAGTGCACCAAATTATCAAGCTTTTTGCTGCAACACCTTCCAAACTGATGATTTCTATCACCAAGAAGAACAAGGGCAGCAGACATAGAGAAATACCAACATTAGAAGTTACCCTCTAAGCCACATACCATCCTGACTTGGAAATATATCACTATTCCTTCACTGTTGCTGGGTTACAATCCTGAGACTCTTCCTAACAGCACTTTAGGTCTCCTTCAGTGATTCAAGAGGCAGCTTACCACCACCACCTTCTCGAGGACGTTTAGGGATGGGCAACAAATACTGACTGAGATAGTGATGCCATATTTCATGAAAGAATAATATATGAGTCCCATTATCTCTATTGCCCTCTGATAATTATATTTTCTCATCTCTTGTATTTTAATGGTCAATTTACGTTCTCTGCCTTTAATTGTCTTTCCATAACAGAGCACTCCAACTGGGCCAGCCAACGCCTTGTACAAATTTATCGTTACCTCATTAATGTATAATTTACCTCAAACACAACTGTTGTCCACAATCTAAGTGCTATCTTAGCTTGATTTGGTGCTGTCAGAGAGATCATTACAAATAACAGTTAATAATTTATTGATAAGCCATTTCAGGATATGTGTGAAAAGTGGGATATTGATTACACTCTTACTCTTTGTTGCTCTAGATCTAATAGCCAAACTCAATAAATGATTAGGGCAAACTCCAAATTCACAAAGTTAGTCAGACCAAGCAAGATCTACGCACTGCAATGTTACAGCTGAGGATGCTACCTTTAAGTGCAACTATTCATTCACCAGCAAAGCCATTATTTGGCAGATTAGTGTGTACCAATTTATCTACCATAGTCCATTTTACTCTCTCAGAAATGAAAGAGCATCTTTTAAAACTACTAAAAAGATTCCATAATCTGCATGACTTTCCTCTAAGTATTCCAGTTTTCTCCCACAGTCCAAAGATGTGCAGGTTAGGTTGATTGGCCATGCTAAATTGACCTAGTGTCAGGAGATTAGCAGGGTAAATATATGGGATTAAGGGAATAGGGCTTGGTTGGAATTGTGGTTGGTGCAGACTCGATGAACTGCACTGTAAGGATTCTATGATAACAAAAGTACACGATAAATGCATGATAAAAATACAGGTACAAAATTGCCAAGTTTGCATGTCTGGCAACAGGTTCACATCCAAGATCACGCAGAAGATACATGGCAACCAGCAAAGGTGGCAAGGATTTGTCCAGTCCAAAGTCTTATGCAGTCATTACACACAAAGATTTAGCTGAGAACAAAGCAGATCCATCTCAGCTCCCCAGCTCTTGCACCCAATCCCTATTTCATAGAAGATAAATCTCAAATGCAACCGAGAACAACATCCAAGATTGCCAAAATCAGTTGTGAGCAATTAAAGAAACCTTCAGACAAGGTTACCATTACAAGATCTGAACATACATGGAGCTTATTTTTGTGCCTTAGGGACTCATAAATTTGCTAATCCTTTACATTTATGTAATGTAACTAAAGATGAACATGTATTATCCATAGCTATATCTCTTTGAAAGTGGGTAAATATCTTTTTTTAAAAAAGAGGATGCTATAATATGTCTTTAAGGAATAGCAGCATGACATCACTAGAAAGGAAGTTGACATGCAATCCAGTCTTAATTTCACTTCTGGTTTTAAACAGTGCACACAGACATAGCTTTCTACCTAAATGTAGCTGTTGTTACATGCTTGGTCTGAATAAATAAATCCACAAAGTGTTTTTACAATCTCTTATGAGTGACTGGTACCTTTATATTACTGTAGAAACATGACAGATAGAACAAAAGCATTGCAAAAACTACAAAATACACTAAAAAAGAGATAAATGAAGGACAACAAAGATACAAAGAGAAAGCAGCAAAAAGAAAAACCTGTGGCAACTAGTAGAGAAATATAGATTTAGAGAATCTTTGATACGAGGATGACAGACATAACCAAGACAAAGGGGGAAATTCTTCGACCTCCTTGTCACGTGTCCCTCCCTTTCCCAAAATATATGCTTCAGCCTAACATTAACAATATCATAGCCATCTCAGATATTAAAGCGTTACTTTTTCATTAATATTCCAAAAACAGATCTAACCATACTGCAATTGCTTTCCTTCCCCGTCAATTTAACAGCTGTATCAACTTCTTTCCCACCCTAACCTTTTTACTGTGTGCAGTACCACAAGGGAGTCATGAGATTTTATTTTGCTTTCATGAAGATAAATTAGCAGAATAAAGCCATGCTAATTTTCTGCAGCAAATTTTCTGAACTTACAGCTGAACCGACTGAGTGTGCGATACTCCACTGGACAGATGATTTTTGACCAGTTGCTTTATTTTGTTAATGGAACCTGGAAGGTGGCTTTCTTCCCACTTGACTTCTCTAAATCCACAGGCCAAGATTGTAATCATTTGGTGAAGAGAGCTTGACAAGTTGCCAGAAAGGGTTATTATCAACCTTTGTACTATTAAGCTGTGGGAATTAGCTGATTAAGTTCCAATGGCATTCCTAGATCTGAGCAAACCTAAATCAATCTATTTCTGAGCTCTCAGAGTTTAATAAAGTCCATACTGGATCTATAAAAACTCTGCTATTCCTCAGATGTGGATTCCTCAGTGATTTGAATTGGAAAAGGGAATATGAGAAGGTTTATAATGACCGATCTACTAATGCCAGTTTAACTATTGAAGTTATAAGTTCCACTCAGAAAGTCAGAAAATAAATTCTCTGTTGCCTATCTCTGCTATCTTTGTATCAAAATTTCTTAATGTTCTTTTCAATTTATTAATATCTTACCATTTCTATGCCTTAGTTATCCAGTTGGCTGAGTGATACCATCCTTATCTTTGAATTTAACAGTTAATAAAGTTCAAATCCCCTTTCTGGTTTTGGATAGATTATATTAGTGCATCAGAGCTCTGTGAATGCTGCATTGTAGCTCCCTCTTTTAGGACAAAGAACAATGCAGCTCAGGAAACAAGTCCTTCGGCCCGTCAAGCCTGCACCGCTTATGCGTCCAACCAGACCATTCGTTTGTATCCCTCCATTCCCAATCTGTTCATGTGGCTATCCAGATAAGCCTTAAATGATCCCAGCGTGTCTTCCTCTACCACCTTGCTTGGCAATGCATTCCAGGCCCCCACCACCCTGTGTAAAATGCGTTCCTCTGATCTCTGAGATAAACCTTGCTCCCTTCACCTTGAACCTGTGTTTGTCACCTCTGACCTGGGAAAACATTTCCCACTGTTCACCCAATCTATGCCCTTCGTAATTTTATACACCTCTATTAGATCGCCCCTCATCCTCCATCTTTCCAGGGAGAACAACCCCAGTTTACCCAATCTCTCCTCATAACTGAGACCCTCCATACCAGGCAACATCCTCGTGAACTTTGCTGTACTCTCTCCAAAGCCTGCACATCCTTCCGGTAGTGTGGCAACCAGAACTGGATGCAGTATTCCAAATGTGGCCTGACCAACATTCTATATAGCTGCAAATCATACGTCAATGCAACATCTTATGCCGTGTCCTATAAAGCAAGCAGGTCATATGTCTTCTTCTTCACCTCTTCCACCTATGCTGCCGTCTTTAAGGATCAGTGAACCTGCAAAACCAGGTCGCTTTGTGTGTCTATACTCCTGATGGTTCTACCATTTATTGTGTAACTCCCTCCTACATTAGTTCTACCAAAATGCGTCGTCTCCCATTTATCTGGATTAAATTCCATCTGCCATTTCTCTGCCCAATTTTCCAGCCTATCTATATCCTGCTGTATTCTCTGACAACGTTCATCGCTGTCCGCAAATCCAGCCTTTTTTATGTCGTCCGCAAACTTACTGATCACACCAGTTACATCTACTTCCAAATCATTTATATATATAACAAACAGCAGGGGTCCCAGTACAGAGCCCTGCAGAATGCCACTAGTCACAGACCTCCAGCAGGAAAAAGACCCTTCCACTGCTACCTTCTGTCTTCTATGGCCAAGCCAGTTTTCCACCCATCCAGCTAGCTCTTTTATCCTGTGAGATTTAATCTTTTGCACCAACCTGCCATGAGGGACTTTGTCAAATTCTTTACTAAAATCCATATAGACGATATTGACGGCCCTTGTCAATTGTTTTTGTCACCTCCTCAAAAAACTCAACCAAATTTGTGAGGCGTGACCTCCCTCTTACAAAACCATACTGTCTATTGCTAAGGATTTAGGCGAGAACTTAAACTGAGGCCTCGACTAGAATTATAAAAACAGGCAGTCATTTATCTCTTACTATTTGTGGAACTTTACTGTGTAAAGATTGGCTGCGTTATTTCTCTACGTGACAGTGACTAATCTTCAAAAGGAATACCTTGGCTGCGATGCACTATGGAACATAAATGAGCGATCCCTATCCCTATGAGCGATTTTGTTCAAGATCATCTTTCTCCCTAACTTTTTTTTGCTCCTCAGTGTTCTTTTTGCCTTTCTCCATTTCTGTTTTTCCCTTTTGAGTGAATGACATACGTAGTGTGACAAGAGAGGATCCAAGAATAACTACAATTAATGTTTGCAGTTGTGATTGTAGTTCCTTGCCCATTGCTTCCCCAATCACTCATGCTTCACCCCCTCAGCCCTTAATTATATCATATCCTTGCCCATTCACTTGCCCAGGACTGATTAAATTTCTTGTCACCCCCTAATTTTGCATCTGTTTAGCCACCTTTTTTGAACAAGCCGTTTAAATGAGTCTTCCCCTTTCCCTCAACCCTCCCACATCAGTTACCAACTATTTTCTAAGAATGCAGTGAGAGGTCAGAAGTTCATAGGCTTCCTCTTCCCTCCAACACGTGTGTTTTGTCTCACGCTCTCCATCTCTCTTGCTGTCTATCTCATTCGTGCTCTCCATCTCGCTTTCTACCTTGCTGTCGTGATAGGATTTTCCAGCTGCACTCACCCCAAGGCTGGAAAATCCTGCCCAAAGTCAAGAGAACTTTGCATTGTCCATGTCCCAGCCACTGTGATTCTCATGGTGGGTGGGATAGTAAGATTCTGCCCCAGATCTTCCCCGTCCCTCGCTGCAATGTCATCAGGTTTGTACCAATAAATTGGCATATCTTGACCCATCACTACATCACGCTGATTCAACAGGTTCACATAGCATGAGGGTGTCCCCGGGTGCAAAGTATAAGCATGGCCCCTTGGGAGACAAAGGACATGGTCAAGCAGTGTCCTGTCTGTGTCCCTTGACACAGGTTCCAAGCTGAGCCAAGGGGCAGGTCCCAGTGGGAACCTCTTGTGAGAGGAATGCAGGGGGAAAGTGGGGATGTGGTTAATGTGGGCTGGGATAAGCAGGAATGCCAGTGATGGCTGTTGCTAGGGGTGGTGCTGGCTTTGATTGTTGGAGGGAAGGGGCTGATGATCACGGGTGGGAGGTGCTCGGGGTGAATTCTAGTTCTGATTGGGGGTGGCGGAAGAGGAACCCTTGAGGCCTCAGTGGTTGAGTAGGGGGGAGGTTCATTGCAGTTCTTATTGGGGCACCCTTTGAAGATGGTGCCCAAATCTCTGTGCAGCCAGGTTTTGACGGTGTGTTTAGCTCCCTCACTCTTCTTTGATAGTGTGAATCATGCTTTCCCGTTTTGTTTTGGCAGAGTGTGGTAGAATTTGAAGAGAAAACCGACCGGTTTCTCTGGAGAGAAACAGGCAGGTTTTCTCATCAGAAGCAGCACTGTCATTTTTCAGTAAGATTTTGCTCATTGTGTCTCACTATATGTAGTTCCTGTATCTATCCCAGGAAATTACTGTAAATTAAGTTTTGTGTCTATATCTTAGCTGGCTCTGCAAGTGTGAAATCAAACAAATGAGCTATTCTCATCATCATAGATGTCTTGCTGTTCTTCCATTGCGTGGCCAGGTTGTTGGGTCAAAGGGCACAAGGGTAAAGTTTTTATGTGGGTGTTGGGGGAAGGGGAGGAGGTGGTGTGATAGGAGATACATAATCATGACATCTGCAGCTTGAAAAGCAGCAGCGAGGGGGGGGTGGTAGGATGTGAGAAAGATCAGTTACGAGAGAGAATACTGTCAACTTTGGTTTCAGTTCCTCCACTGTATGTGTTCTCAGGAATCTTCTTTCTAAGCAATCTGAAACCCCCCACGTGGGCCAGCTCTTTTAAGTTACTGCAAATGTGCAGTTCCACAAAAAAGACTCCAAGACCCCATACACTTGGACAGATCATTAAAAAAAAAGAGGGAATTTCAAAAAGGGCCAGCAGCATCTCTTACACTGGGATCAGGATATACGTATGTGTGCCTGTCGCCCTCTGGTTAGTTCCTATTGCTCCCACCTTTGTGATATCTTGCCATGTGAGAGAGAGTGTAGTGAGTCAGTGAGTGTTGTAGAATCTATTTATATCACGGGTGACTGTCATGATTGAATAGCTGGTGATTTGCAGTATTTTTTATTGTATGAAGATCAAGAATGAAGCAAAGAACAGCAGAAGAGAGTGCTGATAGAGTCTGTTCAGTAGGTGAATCAGAACAAGATGGTGAGTTAAGTAGTGTTTGAATCTAGTGGTGTCATTGTTAGGAAATGGCATTTGAAGATATATTTGCTGACCTTCACTACTTCTGTGAGGCCACTGCATTTCTTGTAGCATTGTATCCAACTTTTTGGGCTTAATTACCTTTGGCTTCCAAAGCCATCTATTCCCACTTTGATTGTATGCATAGAATGGCTTCCAGACAGAAGGAGGCCATTTGGCTCATTGAGCCTGCGCCGACAACAATCCCACCCAAGTTCTATCCCTGTAGTCCACATATTTACCCTGCTACTCCCCCTGACACTAAGGGACTTTTTTTTTAGCATGGCCAATACATCTAACTTGCACATCTTTGGACTGTGGGGGTAAACTGAAGCACCTGGAGGAAATTCATGCAGACAGGAGGAGAACGTGCAAACTCTAACAGTTACTTGAGGCTAGAATCGAAAAGGGTTCCCAGGCGCTGTGCAGCAGTGCTAACCACTGTATGGCCTCAGTGTTTACCAAAAGAAACTCCTGGCCCCCAATGGATTGCAGACATCTTTCCTCCTTTCCACCTCCTGCACAAAACCTCCAGTGCAGCATTTTGAAAACCTTGGAACATGCTCTTTCCCAAATTTCCCTATCCTTCTGCCTTTCCCAGGGCAGAATCAGTTCCCGCTGGATTCTTGGTACCTGCCCCAGCTGTGGTAACTTTAAATAATACAAATTATTGGCCCTCTGCTTAGATTAATTAGTGCTGCTGGACACTGAAATCAATTAAAATAGCAGCTAGCACGGGCTTAATGTGTTGCCTCTGTTGGTGTCAACAGAGGGAGGTTAATATGCCATTTGTAATTCCTGCAACAACAGGTTAAAGTCCAACAGGTTTATTTGAAATCAGAGCTTTTGGACTGCTGCTTCTTCATCAGATGAGTTGAGTCTAACCTGAGGAAGGAGCAGCGCTTCAAAAGTTTGTGATTCCAAATAAACCAGTTGGACTTTAACCTGGTGTTATGATGCTTCTTTTTGTGCCCACCCCAGTCCAACACCTCCACATCATTATAATTCCTGCATTAGATTTCAGGGGGTGTCAAATTCAGTCGCTCACAAGGTCTTGAAACACTCATCTAATTCTAGAAATTGCAATGAGGGAGGTACCTCTTTATGGTTGACAAACATGTCAAAATCATAACTTACTCTTATTAGAAGCAATATTTTATTAGACACTTCACTTGGACACAAAATGCTATATTTATGTTGACACCCAAGCTTTTAAATTCAACCCCAAATGCAGTCTCCATTTGTGAGTTTAACCTTGTATTTATAGATGCCAAATCTCTGTCAGGTTCAAACTGAGGTAGAATTCATTTCACTACTAATTTGCATGCATACCAATAAAAACAGTGGGCACCCAACCCATACCAGCTGCAACATCTGTTTAATAATAGTAGCCATCTATTCCGGCTGCTGTGTAATAAATCACAACTGCATTCCCCTCCAACATAGAGAAATAAAATTCAGAGTTTATGTTCAGACAAAGGCAGCTTTTGTGTGCATAAGCAAGTGAATATTAAAATTAAATTATAGTAATGGAGCAGTCCCACAGCCATTGCACTTGATCTGCCCACATGACTTATGGTGTTGGGTTTTAGTATTAATGTGGTATTAACCAGACCAACAGAGCTCTGTGGGAGAGAAAACGAAAGCAAGAGTCGCTGTTGTGCAGGTCTGTAAAAGTTTTTTTTTTATAAATGCATTAGCTCTTAATAATGGGGAAAAGCTGTCGTGGGCGATCTGTCATAAATTGGCAGACTGCTAGGCTACAAATGGGCTGAAAATAGCATGTTTTACTGTATCTCCGTCTCCTTATGCAAAGCTAGGCTCCTTGTGAGCTTTCCAAAATTCTCACTGGCAGTAAGGCCCACTTACATTTTTTATTCCCAGGCAAAGCGACACTCTGACAGGGTAATGTGTTGCCGATAGACTTCTATTCATGCTGCTGTAAATGTGGCTCATTCCCTGTCAGTGCTCTCGGTATATTAGCATCTTGCAAGAATGAATGGCAGTTTGAAATGAAAAATATTCACTGTTTGCTGCTGCTGAAATGTAAATACTGATATTTGCTATGATATGCTGTGTTTAGCTGTAAGGTGGCTATCATTTTTGGTGATGCAAAAGTAAACAGCGTTATTATTATCAGTTATCACACACACAGTCTTGGTTCGCGTAATACCAGAGCATAAATTGTGTGCATGTATGTCCAAATGTAATAAAAATTAGAACCCATTTCCCCCAGTCCTTTAGACTGTGTTAAAGACAGGGCAGGCTGTTACTTTCATTAAATCCATTGAACCATCCTCGTACTGAGTAAAAATATAGATGTTGGCATGGCACTGAGCACCTACACATCATTACTGACCCAGATTACTCATAGGTCTCTGTTGAAACAAGATGTGTGCAAAAACATCAACTGAGCACAGGATCAGGTTTGACTGTGATTCCTGTTATAGGCTGCCAACTCGCATTATATAAGCACAGAAAAAAATAACTTAAATGAGGTACCCAAGGGCTGATAGTACCAACGGATCTGTATCCGAGCAAGAGCCGACAGTTTTTGAAGGTGGGTAAGATGATAAATTTGGAGATTGTGGGGTAGAATGAATATTTCTGCTTGTATTAATTGTGAAATCATATAAATACTCAGAAAAGGTGAAACAATGAAAAGGTAGCTGCAGAATAAATTCCAGTTAACACTTAGCTTTGCTGTTCTCTGGCAGATCAACTGGTTAAGACAGCAAATAAGTTCCGTCCCCAATCTATGTTGAGTTAACTGATCTCAGCCGCTGAGCACCTCAGGTGCCTTTAGTGTCATCGGCCTAGCCAAGAGAAATATGATCTGTATTCTCTAAACTGACAGCTTTCAGAGAATGACTGCAGTGCAGAAGAAACCATTTTGGCCCATCGGGTATGCACCAGTTCTCCAATAGAGCATCTTTCCCAGGCCCATACCCTGCTCTATCCCCAAAATCTTACGTATTTACCTCACTAATCTCCCTGACCTACACGTCTTGGGATGATATGGGGCAACTTAGCATAGCCAATCCACCTAACCCACCCATCTTTGGTGAGTGGGAGGAAACTGGAGACTCCGGAAGCAACCACGCAGACATGGGGAGAATATGCAAACTCCACATGGTCACCCAAGGCTGGAATCGAACCGAGTCTTGGTGCTGTGAGGCTAACCATTGTGTGCCGCTCCAGAGATCCCAACTTGAAAATTGGTGTAAATGTCAGGAAAGGAGATGGTGGAATAAATCAGCAGATCTGGAGATAAGCAGAGTTAATGTTCAAGTCCAATGTGACTTCAGAACTGAAGAGAGGTGGAAATGGGATGGATTTGTTTCATATTGTTGTAAAAGTAAAGGAGGATCAGGTGGAACAAAAGGGAAGGTCGGGAACAGGTTAGAGGGAAATTAAATACAGAGAATACCATACTACAAAAGGAAAAAAGTCACTGGAATACTAAAGAAGCAAAGATTGGTGCAGAGTAGATGTTGATCGGAGAATAAATGTCAGCCATTTCAGAATGCAAAAAGTAAGATACTCAGGAAAATAGAATGAAAATAGAATAGCCTGGAGCAGGCAGAAATGGCTAAGGGTCCTTTGAATACGGAACCAGATGGAGTGGATAAGGAAATCCTGTCATGGCTTTAGATATCTCAAGGACCCTATTTGTGCCCTCCATGGCACCCGGGATCATTTTTATATCACCCCAAGCACCTCATCCCTTCCCCAACAGCACCTTCCCATGCAATAGCAGAAAGTGAAACACCAGCCTGTTTATCTTCTCCCTCCTCAATGTCCAGTGCCCCAAACACTCCTTCCAGGTGAAGGCATGATTTACTTGTACTTTTTTTCATTTAGTATACTGTACTCGCTGCTCGCAAAATGCCCGTTTTTACATTAGGGAGATCAAACGCATGCTAGGTGATTGCTTCTAGGAAGACCTCCGCTTAATCTGCGAGCATGGCTCTGACCTCTGGTCACTTCCCATTTCAACCCACCATCTTGATCTCATGCTCACATTCCTGTCCTTGGCCTGCTACAATGTTCCAGAGAAGCCCAAGAAATGTACTTGAAGCGTTAACTCAGTTTCTCTCTCCACAGTTGCTGCTTGATGTCTTGAGTTTTACAAAATGTTTTTTTATTTCAGATCTCCAGCATCCAGCAGAACTTTGCTTCAATTAAGGATAATGTTGGGTTCAGCTGTGATTTTTTTCCCTGATGTTTAAGCAGTCACTGTCCTCTTCCACAGTTAGATGTTAGGTCTTTAGAGAAGTACCAGGAGATGTCTTTGCCCTATGGGACTGTAGCCTAGGAATGAAAGAGAGAGGGGAAGAATCAACATTAGTCAAAACAAAATCACAAGTAAATTTCAAACAAAAATCCTTCTTTAAAAAAAATTGAAATGATTTTACGTTGTGTCTCTATCATATATTTACATTAAAACACGAGATTCCATGTAACTAATCTAAAGAAGATTTGATATCTTGCGAATTTATTTTATGAATGCAAACACAGTGGCCTGAATTTTTACAGCCTATTGGAGACTGACTAGGAGGCAGGGAGTACTGGCAATACAGCACAGGAAAACATCAGGAGGGGGGCATGATGTCTTCTTGACGTCATAGCATTTTGCCAGTGGTGAGAATATCAGCCAGCCATTATCTAGCCAATTGGGCTACTTCCCATCCCCATAGGTTATTTTGGTGAGGAAACCAATGAGTGGGGTGACAGCCAGGTAAACAGGCAGCCTCCCAGCATCTCTCCTTAACGGCTACCTCAGGGCTCCTGGAGGTGCCACTCCCAGTGGCAGTAACTGTGCAACAGTATAACCTCCCCCCCCCCACCCCCAACCAAATATTCAAAATCAAATGCCAGTGCCTGGTTTTTGGCTTCCTCAAAGACGCACAGATGACTTTGAATTGTTAATTGGCTCTGCCAACAAGGTGCGTTTCCAAGGTCCTACTAATGCACTGAGTCCTACTGGGCTAAACCGTGTCACAGTGGGGTTGGCACTGATCCCTTACAGTGCCAGGGACCCAGTTTTAATTCCAACCTTGGGTCTCTGTCTATGTGGAGTTTGCACTTTTTTCCGGCGTTTGCGTTGGTTTCCTCCAGGTGCTCTGGTTTCCTCCCACTGTTCAAAGATGTGTGGGTTGGGCTGAATGGCCATGCTAAAATTGACCCTAGTGTCAGGGAGGTCAGCAGGGCAAATGTGTGGGGTTACAGAAATAGGAGTTGGGTGGGATTATGGATGGTACAGATTCAATGGGCCAAATGGCCGCTTCCTGCACTGTAAGAATTCTATAATTCTATGATCTATGAATTGGGGTTAGCTTTCGCTTTGAGCCCCAGTGGTGGGATTGATCATCAGTGACAAAATTCAACCCATTGTGTTATGTAAAATTGTCTCTGGTATACCGTCTCATCAAATAAAAAAAAACCTGCTACCTCAAAAAGACAGTTCATTGAATAGGTGAGTTTTACTAGATCAGATGTTTATAGTATGCCAGCATTTAGTCCTAGATAGGATGATGCTGAAGCTAAAGCTATCGGTTTAGTAAATGTCCTAATTGTCACGTCTTGAGTCTTTTTTTTCCCTGTTAGATTCCATACTACGCCAGTATTCTTTTAAGCAAAGCACTTTTAAAATAGAGATGAGCCTCTAACTATTGAGCTAAATCTTTTTCCAGTGTGATTTAAAATTAGAATGACAATTGCACTAGCAACAGGCAGTGGCACGCAGTGGGTGCAATTGAAATTCTAAAATCAACATTCCACCTGAGTGTGGCAAGGTCTTCACGGTGCTGCAGCATCTCATCTCAGTGCTGATATTGGCTCCACAGTAATCAAATCACCAATTAAAATAAAGGAGATTTTTCTTCCATACATATTATTAGCAGAAGGCTAATTATTTTAAAGGAACACCAGCAAAAATGACAATTAGAGACAAAGTAATCTGGACTCAAGACTAACTGCTGCTTGGGTAATGATGGGTTTCAACACAATTGTGAGTCCATAAAGACTAAAGATAATGCTGTTAATGCTGTGTGGCTTTCCCTGATTTAGCTGCTTTTTACTGAATTGTAGCTTTTACAGCTTCTGTTTTTTTTTTATTTTTGGTACATTCATCTGTCAGTTCTTTCTATGCTGCCCGGTGCACAGCTGTTAGCTTACTGAGACAGGCCTGTTTGCTTGTGGCACGCAGGGAACAAGAGATCCAGTGTTTTTGACTGGCGCTATTTTCCCACCGGGCTATCCCATTTATGAGGAAACACGGGTGAAGTTAACAGTCTACGATGTCAAGGAGAAATCCCAAGAAACTGTGAGTATTTAACTCCTTCAGTGAAATATGTCTTCTCGACATTAAAAAAGGTAAAACTGAAAAATTTCAAACCTTTTTTACAGTATCTGAGCAGATCATTCATATATGTTTACTCAGCTGGCTGTTTGTGCCATTACATTGAGTTAAATAGATTATTAATACGTCTGGCACAGCCGGAGAGGCAGTCCATGTTTAGCTTCAGTTATGTTCCATTGCATTTAATGCTATGCAGCTGTCTTGTCAAGCTGTAATAATTGAATCTCACAAACAAATGGAAAACACTGATGTTCTCCAGTCAGGAGAAAGACATTGCATCAGTATGAAAATTTTACTGCAGATTTATCTACACCTTGCTCTTCATTCCAAAATTTTTTCATGGACTCTTAAGTACCACTTCAGTTGAGGAGACTGCTTCACTTTCTCTCTTGCATTGTCAACAAAAATATTGTGCCGCTTGTGCGATCATTTTATTAACCACTTGTTGGAAAGTCTTATAATATTTTTGTGCCATTTTAAATTTGAATACAGTAATGGAAAATTTTCCTCTGATTCATTTTCATTGCATTCAAGTGCAAGAATTGTGTACCTGATTTAGATGATAAAATTGTGAATATAATCCATAGATAGGAAGGTGTGAGAGGGGAATTAGGAAATTATAGACTTGCTATTCTGGCATCTGTTGAGGGTGTGTTATTGGAATGTATGATTGAGGATGAAATGACTGAACACAAATTTAAGCTAATTAGTGAGGGAGCCAATGTAAGTAAGGGTAAGTTACGTCTAACAAACCAGTTTGTGTTTTTTGAGGAAGTGACTGAAGTAAGAGGCAGGGGAATGTCCATGGAAGTTGCTTACATGGGCGCTTGGTAAAAATTATATGCAAGAAGCTGTTAGATGATATTGACCTGTTTTGGCAAGAGAAGAGAGAGGGGAGAGATAATGTGTACGTAATTGAATTGGAAGGAATTGAATAGCGATGTCTTCCTAGGACCAACGATGCAGCCTCAACTATTCAGTATAGTTGTTAACAACTTAGATAACCCAATATAAAGCCATGCTTGTTGATGACACAAAGTTTAATGCCATGGTAACTAGTGAGTACAATGACTGGATCAAAATATTCAAATGGCGAAAAGCTAGGAAAGCCATATGCACATCATCGTACCAAGAAAATCAAAAAGCCTAATGAAAGGTTAGGCTTTATATTGTGCCACTCTGATTATGATGTTTTTCTGCAGCCACTTAAAGTCCAAGTGAGACCACAGGGTTGGCCCACTTCACCTCAAAAAGAATAAATTGGGATTTGAAAGAGTGCAGCACAATTCATCAATGTTACCAGTACTCCAAGAGTCTGATAAAGAAGAAAATTTCTTAATGAAGCTTGTGTTTCTCTGAAATAGAGAAGATTGGGGGTGATTTAAGTGAAGTTTTTTTTTTCAGAATTTTCAAAAGATTGATGGAAAGAAGCTTTTTCTGATATTGCGGAGTGTAGAATAATGAGATAGGCAATATAGTAGCAAAATTAGGAAGTGGTTCCTTCCACAAAGTGTGATGCAAGTTTGGAATGCTTTTCATCAAAAAGTGGTAGGTGTTGGCTGGAATTCTCTGCCCCCGTCCTCAGCTGGGATTCTCTAGTCCCACTACAGTGGATAGAGACTTGGCTGAGTGCCAATTCTCCATTTTCACTGGCAATGGTGGTGGAGCATGGACCACTGGAGATTTCCAGATATTTAGCTCAATTCATAATTTTAAACCTGAAATTATCAGATAGATATGGAAGGATGTGGAACATGGCAAGTAGATGGAATTAAGATGCGGGTAAGTTATGATATTATTAAATGACAAAGGGTTGAATGGATTATTCCTCTTCCTATGTTCCTATATAATCCATCTCATACAGTTGTGATGCCTTACACATAATGATATAGACTGTCCATGCCCTCCTGGAGCCATACAATCTTCTTGAAGAAGCAACAAAAAATAAAGAGCCCAGGTCAATTTGAGGCAAAATGGAAAATTCTGCTCTGATCACATTGGGCAATTAAAAGAGTACATCGATTTTAAGTTATATTAGAAAGTAGTGCGTAAAATACCACATTGACTTAAACTAATCCTTTAATTATTTAATAAACTTGATCAAATCCCTCTGAGGCTACACTTATCTAAAATATACTAAACTTGCTTTGTTTTATTCATTCATGGGACATGGACATCACTGGCTGATTAGCATTTATTGCCCATTCCTAGTCACCCTTGAGCTGAATGACATGCTGGGCCATTTCAAAGGGCAATTGACAGTCAACCACATTTCTGAGTCTGGAGTCACATTAGGCCAGACCAGGTAAGGACAGCAGATTTCCTTCTCTAAAGGGCATAAATGAACCTGATGGACAATGGTTTCATGGTCATCAGTAGATTCTTAACTCTGTTTACTATTGACTACAAATTCAACCATCTGCTGTGGTGGGATTCGAATCTGTGTCCACAGAATATTAGCTTTCTGGATTAATAGCTAGTGATAGCACCACTAGGCCACCACGACCTTTGATGGCCCTGCTCCGGACTCCTCCCAGAACTGCAATATCTACATCATATGAGGAAAGCAAAACCGGATAGTATTCAATATGAATTCTGACCAAGGTCTTGTAAAATGACAAAATGACAAATTTTGTTTTCTAATTAACTAATCCATGGACATGATCTATTATCCTGCTATCTTTTGACATAACTCATGTCACTGGCCATGTATATTTATAGACTTACTTCACACCCAAACTCTTTCTTTTTGTTTTCTATATGCCAGTTAAATAGAGACAATGTTCCAGGGACATTCAATGTGGCTGCAGGATAATGAAAAAGAAACAATTGGAATTGTGTGAAATATGATAATCCACTGCATTGAATTAAGAATTAACTGAAGACCTATGAGCAGAAAGTGGCAGTCAATGGATTTTATTCTGCTTATGTAGACCAATTATTAGTAGTGGCCCACAGGATTTACATTAGAAAATGTAAATTTTCTAATGCACTTTATTATCTTCAGAAAGTATATAGATTGGGTGTTGGGGAAATGATCCATTTATTTAATACAAAGTGAGTATTAAGAAATAAAAAAATGATAAATTGCCAGAGGAAGATTTTGATGTATTGAGCGAACAGGCCTGTGTTTGTTCAAGTTAGAAAAATGGATTTCAGAGAACAAAGAACAAAACAGCACAGGAAACAGTCCCTTCGGCCTAACGAGCCCACACCGCCACCCTGATGTTCCTATCTCTACCCGTCATCCCTGTCTATGTTTATATATCTATGGATTAAAAACCAAATTTGAGACAATTTAGGGAGAATTTGTTTTGCCAATTAGCTTAAGAGCACATCTTTGGGATGTGGGAGGAAACCAGAGCTCCCGGAGAAAACCCACGCAAGCACGGGGAGAATGCGCAAACTCCCACAGACACAGGCCCAATTCCATGTATCTGCACAGCACAGTGATAGTCACTGAGCTGTCGTGTTGCCCATCAAATGGTCCAGGTCAAGCGTACACTAACGACGTGAAGCACTAGAATACTCTCAAAAGATCCAAGAGCAACCCTCTCACGACCCATCGTGTGTATGCCCCTCATTAGACAACAAGGTGGACCAAAGCACCTGTAGGATAAAAACAAGTACATCAATATCATCATCTATTTACACACTTCCCAGGGACTCCCAAGCTCATGATCCCTATTTTAAATCAGTTTTCTATACCCCTCCATTCCCATTCTGTTCATGTGCCCATCTAAGTATTTCTTAAATAACTCCAGAGTACCAGCCTCCACCACTTTACTTGGCAGCGCATTCCATACCCCCACCATCCTCTGTGTGAAAAAACTCCCTCTAGCATCCAAATTATACCTTACCCCCCTCACCCTAAGCCCGTGACCCCTCGTGCTATTTGAGTCCATCCTAGGAAAAGGCTTAACCCTGTTTACTCTATCTATCCCCTTCATAATCTTGTACACCTCTATTAGATCTCCTCTAAGTCTATGTCTTTCTAAGGAAAACAGTCCCAATTTGCCTAACCTCTCCTCGTAACTCAGACCTTCCATACCAGGTAGCATCCTGATAATCCTCCTCTGCACTCTCTCCAGAGTCACTGAGAATAATATCCCCAAAGATGTAGAGATGCTGGTGTTGAACTGGAGTAAGCACAGTAAGAAGTCCAACAGGTTTATTTGGTAGCACAAGCTTTCAGTGTGTCACTCCTTACTGTGCTTACAACAATATCAAAGGCACTGGTGATATAAAAGATCTGATAACAGGTTTATTTGGTTGCACAAACTTTTGGAGTGTGACTCCTTCTTCACTCACTGAAGAAGGAGTGGCACTCCGAAAGTTTGTGCTACCAAATAAACCTGTTGGACTTTAACCTGGTGTTGTGAGACTTAGAACATAGAACATAGAACAATACAGCACAGAACAGGCCCTTCGGCCTTCGATGTTGTGCCGACCAAAATAAAAAGCAATGCCCCTCCTAACTACACCATTCCCTTCTCATCCATATACTTATCAACTAACCTCTTAAACGCCACCAAACTTGGCGCATCCACAACAGCTGCAGGCCGGGCATTCCACTCCCTAATCACTCTTTGAGTAAAGAACCTACCTCTGATATCCGTCCTATAACTCATACCCCTTAATTTAAAGTTGTGTCCCCTCGTGCTAGCCCTCAGCCTCTCCTCATAAGACCTGCCCTCCATACCAGGCAACATCCTGGTAAACCTCCACATCTTTCTTATAATGCAGGGACCAGAACTGCACACAATACTCCAAGTGCGGCCGCACCAGAGTTTTGTACAGTTGCAACATGACGTTGCAGCTCCGAAATTCAATTCCCCTACCAATAAAAGCCAAGACTCCGTATGCCTTCTTAACAACCTTATCGACTTGATTGCCAATTTTCAGGGATCTATGCACATATACACCAAGATCCCTCTGTTCATCAACACTATTAAGAGTCCTACCATTAGCCCTGTACTCTACACATTTGTTATACCTGCCAAAGTGAATTACCTCACACTTTTCCGCATTAAACTCCATTTGCCACCTCTCAGCCCAGCTCTGCAACTGAGAGGCAAGTGAGAAGTGGCAACTGCCACTTCTTACTGTGGTTACCCCTGTTCAACGTCAGCATCTCTACATCTTTGGGGATATTGTTCCTTTAGTAGAAATCTACTTTTCTAAGTTAAACAAACACAGGCCTGTTCACTCAACGCATCAAAATCTTCTTCTGCCAATTTAACATCTTCTATATCCTAATACTCACTTTGTATTAAGTAAATGGATCATTTCCCCAACACCCATATCTACGTATTTTCTGAAGATAATAAAGTGCAAAGTTCCGAATGTAATTCCTGTGGGCTACCACTAATAATTGGTCTATATAAACAGAACAAAATCTACTGATTGCCACTTTCTGCTCATGGGTCTTCAGTTAATTCTTAATTCATTGCACCTGATTATCATACTTCACACAATTCTATCTGTTTCTTTTTCATTATCCTGTAGCCACATTGAATGTCCCTGGTGACATCGATTCTATTTAAGTGGCCCTCAGAAAACAAAAAGAAAAAGTTTGGGTGTGATTCTCCCTCCCCGCTGTACTGCTTTTGTAGTGCAGCAGGCAGGGAGACTCCAGTGCAGGCCATTTAGCAGTTTCCCCGCTGAGTGCCACGGCCTCTGCATGTCTCTGATTTCTGGCTTGGAGCTGTATAAATTATCTACATGTTCACTTAAATCATATTTAAATATCATGAGGGGAACTGAGGTCTCCATGTCCCCTAGTCTCTTCCCCCCATCCCAGGAGTGGTTCATTCCAGTGCAAGTGAGGCAATATAATAATTTCCACTGAAGCTCGTGGCCTGACTCCACTGGAATGAAAGGGTGAAAGGGTAAACGAGGCAACCCCAGAAGGTTGAATGCTACGGAGGGGTGCCCCCTGGACATTTTCACCTTGTGCCAGCCTAGTCCCCTTGGCACAGTTAGAAGTCTCACAACACCAGGTTAAAGTCAAACAGGTTTATTTGGTAGCAAACACCACTATCTTTCGGGGCACTGCTCCTTTGTCAGGCAGGCCAAGGGGCAAAGTGGCAATGCTCAGGGTCACATTGGTATTGCCCACTGGATATTGGGCAGCACCCAAAGGTGGTGCCTAATGGGAGGGGGAGGGGTGGGGGGGGGCAGAGTCCTGGAGGCTATTGGTGGGGGAAGGTGAGGGTCGGCCAGCTGCTGGTGGGGGGTAGGATTTGGAGTCAGGCGCAGGGTTTGGGGAGGGGGGAGGGGGTGGAGATCTAGGTAGGTCAGGTGCGGGAGTTGGTGGGGGGGGTTGAGTCTGGCCTTGTCATGTTTTGGCGGGTCAGCAATTGAGCATGGGGATTGGGATTAGTAAGCTAGCAATGCGGGGTTGTGGGGCTGGCCAGTGATCAGGATGGTGTGTGTGTGTGTGTGGTGAGGGGGGGGCGGGGGTGGGTGTAGGGCTACTGTGCATGCATCAATCTCAGCGCTGACAGATTGGTGCATGTGCCGTAGTCCACTCAGCATCAAGCTGTCAGCCTCTCTAGTGGGAATAGGCCCTCCTGACTGATTTTTAACGTGATTCATGCTCATGCACTCTGCAGTGCACAGAGTGCAGGAGATTCATTTTGAAATTCCCATTCAAAATATCAGTGAGATTTACTCCTGTTTTTTTCACAAATTCAACCTTAGAATTTTTTGGGAGAATCACACCTCCCCACTCTGGACACCGTTCATGACTTCAAGCTGTTTCATAAAGGTTTTTACTGTCCCTGAAATATTGATCATTTATTACAATATCTTCAAGTACTTTATCTAATACTAAAGTCAAGCTAATGGACCTGGCTCTATTTCATCACACTTCTTAAAAATTGCAACTTCTTCACATCCTTCCAATCTGAAGTCCCACAATCTAGTTATCTTATAGAGAAATGGACAATGACACATATAGCACCTGTACTATTACTTTAAAAACCTTTGCGTGGCTAACAGCTGGGCTAGCAGCCCAATCTATTTTAAAATTCCTTAATCTTTTCAAGAAGGTATCCTCATTAATTTCAATATTGACAGTTTCACTGTTAGTGGCATATCTTTTTCCTATTAATTGAATATTGTCATCAAATGATATAAAAGATTCATTTAATATCTCTGCCATGCCCTGTGAGAACCCTACCATCTGTCCTACAGAATCTTTCAGTAGATTAAAAAATCTCGCCCAATTATTACCACAGTTGTCTACCATCATCTTTTCCATTAATTGTTTAACTGATCCAAAAGCTTTCTTTAATTGTAACAAGCATTGTTGTTACTTTCCCTGGCATTATCCACTTTTAATTGATGAAAATCTTTTGTTTCAGTCTCATTTGTTGCTTGTCAGTACAGAATTTGAACATTGCCAAATAGAGAAACGCTGCTGAAGGTTTTCATCTTGAATGTATGTCACTTTTAGCAAGCGTAAATGAGCCATGTTACCAGCTGGACTGAGTGTCTTAAATTGGTTCTTAGTGTAGCTATTAGCGTACTGAAGATTATTCAGCATGTGCTACCTGATGTGGAATCAAATCCAACAGTGGATGTTTTGATTCAAGTTTTTCAGGTGCGGGCAGTTTGAGTATGGCTCATTTATGCTTATTAGAAATGATACATTCATATCCAGGCATCTGTTCTCTGCAGCTAAAGGACATGGTCAAACCTTGCACCAATTTTGAATTAAAAGGGATCATGGGAGCCTACAATTACCATTGCTTTCCCTGGGACTAAGCCACAGCCGAACTTTTGAATGGACATGCCAACCTTTTGAATGGACCCAAGATAAAAGCAAAATACTGCAGACTCTGGAATCTGAAACAAAAACAGGATATGTTGAAAAATCTCAGCAGATCTGATTGCATCTGTATGGAGAGAATAGAGCCAACATTTCACGTCTAGATGTTGTCAGACTTGCTGAGATTTTCTAGCATTTCTGTTCTTGTTTTGAATGAATATACTTTGATTTTTCTCTATGCCCTAGCTATAACTATAATACTACATTCTCCCCTTTCCTTCTGTATGAACAGTATGCTTTGTCTGTATAGCATACATGAAACAATATTTTTCACTGTATACTAATACATGTGACAATAATAAATCAAATCAAATCAGTAACCTTTTCTCCTGTAGTATAACTTGTGATTGTTTGGAATTTGTGTTTATCCTGATGAATGCAAGATGAAAAACTTTTTTTTAACAATATTCAAGTCGTATTTTAATTTGTAAGTGACAGCTCAGTCTTTTTTTTTCCCCCAATGACCAACCATCTCCTTAAACCAGTCTCTATGCCCCCTTCACCCTTGCCTCCAATGGCAAATGAGAGGGACTTATGGAAATCTTTCCAGCTAAGATTGCTTCGAACACATCCAGTCCTTCCTCTTGTCTATGAACCCAAATTCCTGCCAAAACAATAAAGTTATGATGGGATTAGTTAGACTGGATAGGAAGACCTTATTCATCTTGGTTGACGGGTAATTTACCGGGGGCATAGATTTAGGGTCGGGGCAAGAGCTTTGGAGGGAATTCTGGGGGAAGTATTTTCACCTAGATGGGAATCTGAAACTTACTGTCTGAAATGCTACTAAGAGATAGGAATCTTCTTTGTGTTTAAAAACTATGTGGATATTCACTTGAAATGCCATGAAGTATAGGACCAAGAGCTGAAAAATGGGATTTAGCTCAATGACTATTTGTTGGCTGGCATGATATGATAGGCTCCATGCTCTGGGTTTCTATAATAATCTTAAATTACTTTGAGGAAGCATTGAGAAGATTGAAGCAACTGTTTTTGGACACAACATAAACTCCCTTTCTTAGCCATGCATTATCCCTCTCCATTGTCAATGCCTCAGGCTGAAACAGCCAGTTAGGATATAAGAACATAAGACGTAAGAACAGAAGTAGACCTTTCAATCCGTTGCATCTACTTTGCAATTCAACAAGATCATGATTAATTTGATATAATAAACCTCAACTTTACTCTCACACCTTATATTCATAACCCTTAATTCCCTTATTGATTGAGCAGAGTGGTGGCACAGCGGTTAGCACTGCTGCCTTGCTACGCCATGGACCTAGGTTCAGTTCCAGACTTGGGTGACTGCCTGCGTGGAGTTTGTGTTTTCCCCATATCTGCATGGATTTCCTCCAATGCTCTTGTTTCCTCCCATAGTCCAAAGATGGGCAGATTATGTTGATTGGCCAAGGTAAATTGCCCCTTAGTGTCCAAAGATGTGTAGGTTAGGAGGATTAACAGGATAAATGTGTTACAGGGGTAGGGCCTGGATACGATGCTGCCAGATAGTTGGTGCTTGATGGGTTGAATGGCCTCCTTCTACACTGTAGGGATTCTAAGATTCTATAATTCTGCAATTAAAAACCTCTCTATCTCAGCCTTGGATATATTTACTCATCCAGCCTCTACAGCTCTCCTCGTAAAGAATTCCACAGATTCATTACCTTCCTCATCTTAAATGGGCAACCCCTTACTCTGAGATTATGCCCTCTGGTCCTCAATTCTCCTTTGAATGCTTTTTGAATACTGGCTACTGCTATCACTAGGCAGATTTCTACATGTTGCTGGACAGATTATATCTTATCAGGCGTTGTTAAATTTCTGTTGCCGTTGTTACTAGGCAGATCCATGACAGTGTCATCTTTATCAGTTATCTTCTCACCTATTTTTGTGTCGTCTGCAAAAGTGGCAATAGTACATTCACTTCCTTTGTCCAAGTTATTGATATACATTGTAAACAATTGTAACTCTCGCACCAATGCCTGTGGCACTTCACTAGTTACAGGTTGCCATCCTTAAATACCCCTCTTAATCTAACTCTCTACATTCTATCAGTTAGTAAATCCTCTATCCATGCTATACCCTGAACTAACCTTCTGGCCTGCTACAATATCCATCTCCAAGGCAATCTACGTTTAACTCTGATATCTTGCCCTTGTCTCAACCTAGTTGCTACTGAAACTCACATTTATGCTTTTATCTGTAGACCTAACTAATTCAACGTTCATCTAGCCAGTCTCCCATCTCCATAACCTTTAGACATACCTGCTTTCTTTATCTTAATTGGCATTAAGTACCGTTCATTCATCATCTCATGCTCATTAATCTACATGGATACCTGGTCTGGTAATGCCCAATTTTAAAAATTCTCACCCTTTGGGCTTAGTTTTCCAAAAAAAAAATCAATGTCAGGCTCAGATTGAAAACCAACATGTTTCTCTCTGGGAAACACAGCTGGCTATTCTCATCAGATCAAAAAAAAAAATCGGGGGGTATAGTTTACACTTTCACTCTGATAGGGTGAGGCTTGATTAAAAAAGTGGGTCCTGGTTTATGAAAACAATAGACTCATTCTCATCCCTCCATGGCTATGAAGTATTCTCCACCCCACCATCCCCTCCCCTGCTCCCCACAATCTTCGAGTGATCTCCCCCACAGTGGAAGTGTCAGGGACTTCATCTGACATCCTCCATCCTCCTCCCTGTGCTGTCTTAGCAAATCTTCACCCCCACCTCCACCTCCCCCTAGCCACTATGGAGGAAGGTAATATCCCTGATAGTCCCTACCTCAGTGTCCCCAGCACTACCAGGGATCCTGTGAAACTGCTAGGACAGTGCCCAGTCTTTGCTCTCAACCACTGTGCCTCAGGCACCTCGGCATCCCTGACGAGGTCCTTTTGACTAATTTCATTTCTGCGTTTGGACCTGATTTCATTGCCATACATTTCACTTGAATCAGGGAATGATTAAAAACAGTGGAGCTACAATTTTCTCTGAAGTCATTGTGTCTCCAAAAAGGATGGAGTCAGTGGCATTTTTGAAACATGTGAGAAGGATACTTGCAAGTATTTTCCCGTCTATCAAAAACAATAAAATTCATCATTAACTGCCGGAATCGCTCTTCTGTCTCTTTTACATAGTGGTGTTAATAATTATTGCATTCTTGTGGAGCATTGTCATCTCTCGTTTTTGGTAGGTTTTGCTGAACTTGTAGATCCCTTCAATTTCTGGATGTTTGCTTCATTAACTTGATGTCTTCACTATTCTCTGCAATTATGAGAATCAATTTTATATTGCTGTAATGGTGATTCTGTCAAGGATCTCATACATATTGATGGCAGCCTAATCAATAGTTAATCTAAATATTGTAACATCTCTGCTGCATTTCAATCTTGTCCATGAACAAAGATAACATTCTTGTATAGTTCTGGCAGGTGACTACCTTCTTTAATGTATCGAGAATGTTTTGCGAAATATTGGATTTTATTAACTTTTATTAACTTCTATTAACTTTATTAACTTTTATTAACTTCTTATGCCATCAATGATCTTTGATTTTCTGCAATTTAGCATGACTGGGAGAGCTAACATTTTGGGGGATAATTTATTTGTAGCAGAATTGGAATCCATGAATTGGATGATTGTGTCAGCAATGCCTTTAAACATTAATATGCAGTGCTATCCACTTGCTCTTGGCATCACTTGAAGCTGTTATACTTGACAAAAGCCCTGCAGAGATAAGACAGCACAGCTTCTACTTGATATTTAGGTCATTCAGTTGCTTTACATCTTCGCGCCTAATACACTTTGAAACAGTTTTGCAACAACATAATTGGATTGCCAGAAGTATCTTGGAACACATATGGTATGGGAATTCTTCCACGTCAATAGTGATAACATAGTGCTCCTGTTTCAGTGGTAATCTCAGGCATTCATTGATGCCTTTCAGGACAATGTCTAACTTCACAATAATGTCAGTGAAGATTGCAAATACTACACATGTAGCATATGCCACCTCTGTTGTTCAGTTGCACTGGAATAAAATATGGCCAACCACGTCTATTACTAATTCTTGCTCCCCAGTCCATATTCATTGTAGCAATCTACTGGCTCCCTTGCATCTCATGCAGTTCATGGAAGGAGTCCATTTGGCCCATCGATTGCCTGTCATGATGAGTTCAGATATTTTGTGCCACCATTGTTAATTCATGTTTTGATCTGTGTACAAAGCGGCCTCTCGGGTATGGTTTACAAACCTCAATTTTTTTTGGCCATTCCTTCCAGCACTTTCCTTCCAGGGTGCGCAGCATGAACATCAAATAATATTGCTGTTATCCAAGTTGTTACCAAACGATGCTGCAGCCTGAAATCTCCATCACTGAGTGGCCAATGTCCTAGGCTACCTATGTGCAGATGTATTGCTCCTTCAGATGTCTGCCCCTTCAGTATTCTGTTATTGTCTGTAAAGCTCATCTTCTCCAGCAATTTGAAAACCTATTGCTGGAGAAACCAGTTGAATTGGATTTGCATCAAAAGTAATTTCTAGTCATCCACTTTCACATCTCATCCTTTAATTCAGCAAGTCAAGGCAAGATGGCTAGCAAACTTTAGGGGGAAAGCATGGAAACAGAAAAATAAAATGTTGACCTGTTAACATTATTTTAATTTTGATTTGATTTATTATTGTCACATGTATTAGTATACAGTGAAAAGTATTGTTTCTTGCGCATTATACAGACAAAGCATACCGTTCAAAGAGGAGGAAAGGAGAATGCAGAATGTAGTGTTACAGTCATAGCTAGGATGTAGAGAATGATCAATTTCAAGTAAGATTGGTCCATTGAAAAATCTGATGGTAGCAGGGGGAGAATCTTGAATCAGTTGACACATGACATCATACTTTTGTATCTTTTTCCTGACGGAAGAAGGTGGAAGAGAGTATGTCCGGGGTGCTTTTTTATGCTGGCAGTGGGAAGTGTAGACAGTGTCAATGGATAGGGGTCTGGTTTGCATGATGGACTGGGTTTCGTTCACAACCCTTTGTAGTTTCTTGCAGACTTGATCAGACAGGAGCCATACCAAGCTGTGATATATCCAGAAAGGATGCTTTTTATGGTATATCTGTAAAAGTTGGTGAGAATTGTAGCGGATATGCTGAATTTCCTTAGCTTCCTGAGAAAGTAGAGATGTTGGGCTTTCCTAACTATAAGAAGTGTCACAACATCAGGTTGAAGTCCAAAAGGTTTATTTGGAATCACGAGCTTTTCGAACGCTGCTCCTTCCTCAGGTGAGATGGTGACTCATCTGAGGAAGGAGCAGCGCTCCGAAAGCTTGTGATTCTAAATAAACCTGTTGGACTTCAACTGAGAGTTGTGAGACTTCTTCCTGTGTCCAGCCCAGTCTAGTGCCGGCATCTCCACATCATTTCTTAACTATAGGGTCTGTTTTGCTCCTGCCATTATTTTCATTGTCTCATTATTGTTCTTTCTATAGCATGTAACATCCCAGTGAATGTCACACAGACCATCTAGTTTAAGTCTATTACTTTATATAAGTAGCCACTGTAAAATTCATTTAAATGACTTGGAATATGTAACATTTAGCTTCTGCTTCAAATGAATCACCTTGTTTTTGCATAGTGACTTTTCATGTTGACTTCTCTGAGATTACTTTTTTTAATATTCAAGTACCTTAATTGATTTTCTTAAGAAATTTTGTACCAGATGGTAAAAAAAATACCTTCACTCTGGTAAACCATTTGAACAGACAGGGTCGATGGCAGGTAGTGGAAATCCAATGTTTGGATTGGAAAATACTTTCCATCAAATGTTTTAAAGAAGCTTGCCAAAGTTGGCATGTTTACTTCACCTCAATGTAAGGTTTAGTTGTCCAGTTGGCTGAGCTTTTCAATAGACCTTTAGCTGTTTTCTTAATGAAATCATTGAGCAAAATCCTGTTATAAAGTTTGCTTATTGGTGTCACAAGTAGGCTTACATTAACACTGCAATGAAATGACTCTGAAGATCTCTTAATCACTTCACTCCAGGTCCTGTTTGGATAAGGGAGAATTTAGAATAGCCAATGCAAATAACCAGCATGTCTTTCAGACTGTGGGAGGAAACCAGAACAGCCGGAGGAAACCCACACAGACACAGGAGAATATGAAGACAATTCACAGGTGATGACCAAGCTAGGATCAAACCTGAGTCCCTAGTGTTCTGTAGCAGAAGTGATTACCACTATGCTGCCCATAAAGTCAAGGGTATGGATTTTGACAACCGTCTAGTTAAAATTTGCACTACAAAATTTGCACTATAAAAGTTACTTACCTCGGAGAATCGGCCTTATTGTTCCTTGAGAGCGACTGGTGTGAGGAGAGCTGGTGAGTAAATTTCTGTGTCTTTTTTTTCCAAAATCATGTCTGGTTTTTTTTTTAACTCTTAAAACCGGAAACAGGAAGTAGTCACAGGGAGGCCTGTGCAGGAGTTTTTTTTTCTTTCACCTGGACCTCCATAAATTGGGAAGGTGAAGAATCCCGATACTCTACACGTGTAGAGTATCCCAAACCTCCCCCCTCCTCTAACCTAATAAAAAAAGGAGACTCGGAGTGTGAGTAGGTAAGTTTAAGTTTATATTTGTTTCTGGGTAAAGAAAGTGGGAGATAGTTACTCCTAAATGTGATACATGGGTGACTGTTAGAAGGGGTAAGAAGCAGTTAGTGCAAAGTTCCCCTGAAGCTGTTCCTCTAGCAATAAGTACTCTGCTTTGGATGCTGTTGGGGATGTAGATACAACTGGGGTAAGCCATAGAGTACAGGTCTCGGGAGTTGAGCCTGTCCTTGATGCTCAGGTGGGAAGGGGGAAGAAAAGATCTGGATTAGTGATTGGGGACTCCCTAGTTAAGGGGATAGATAGGAGGGTCTGTGGGAAGGAGCGGGACTCGCAGTTGGTATGTTGCCTCCCGAGTGCTGGGGTCAGTGATATCTCTGGCCGAGTGTTCGGGATCCTTAAGGGGGAGGGGAACCAGCCCCAAGTTGTGGTGCATGTAGGTACCCATGACGTAGGTAGGAAAAGGGATGGGGATATAAAGCAGAAATTCAGAGAGTTAGGGTGGAAACTTAGGGCTAAAACTAACAGAGTGGTTATCTCTGGTTTGTTACCTGTGCCGCGGGATGGCATAGAAAAGAATAGGGAGAGAGAACATTGAACTCGTGGCTAAAGGGATGGTGCAGGAGGGAAAGGTTCAGGTATTTGGACAATTGGGACTCATTCTGGGGAAGGTGGGACCTCTACAAGAGGGATGGTCTGCACCTGAACCGGAGAGGTACCAATATCTTGGGGGGTAAACTTACCAGTGCTATTCGGGGGGGTTTAAACTGATTCGGGGGGGATGGGAACCTGAATTGTTGTGCCAGTATACAGGAGGATGTGAATAGGGAGGTCATGGATAAGGTTTCTAGGTCGCAGCAGTATAGTGGCAAACGGGAGGGTGGTTTGAAGTGTGTATACTTTAATGCGAGGAGCATATGCAATAAGGTGGATGAACTTGCAGCCTGGATTGGTGCTTGGGACTTCGATGTTGTGGCCATTTCAGAGCCGTGGATAGAGCAGGGGCAGGAATGGTTGTTGCAGGTTCCGGGGTTCAGATGTTTCAGTCAGAGCAGAGGTGGTGGTAGAAGAGGGAGAGGAGTGGCATTGTTAGTTAAGGACAGCATTACGGTGGCAGAAAAGACGTTTGATGTGGACTTGTCTGCTGAGGTAGCGTGGGCTGAGATTAGAAACAAGAAAGGAGAGGTCACACTGTTGGGAGTTTTTTTATAGGCCTCCAAAAAGTTCTAGAGAAGTAGAGGAAGGGATTGCAAAGTTGATCCTGGATAGGTGTGAAAGTAAGAGGGTAGTTGTAATGGGGGACTTTAACTTTTCTAATATCGATTGGAAAAGCTATAGTTCAAGTACGTTAGAGGGGTCAGTTTTTGTTCAATGTGTGCAGGAAGGTTTCATGACTCCGTATGTAGATAGGCCAACAAGAGGTGAGGCTACATTGGGTTTGGTACTGGGCAATGAACCAGACCAGGTGTTAGACTTGGAGGTGAGTGAGCACTTTGGTGATAGTGACCACAACTCGGTTACGTTTACCTTAGTGATGAAAAGGGATGGGCACGTACCGAATAACAGTAGTTATAGCTGGGGGAAAGGTAATTATGAGGCTATTAGGAGAGATTTAGGATGCATAGGGTGGAGCAGGATATTGCAGGGGCTGGGGACATCTGAAATGTGGAACATATTTAAGGAACAGCTTCTGCATGTCCGTAATAAATATGTACCTGCCAGGCAGGGAGGAAGTGGTCGAGTGAGGGAACCATGGTGTACTAGGGAAGTTGAATCTCTGGTGAAGAGGAAGAAGGAGGCTTATATAATGATGAGACATGAAGGCTCAGTTAGGGCAATGGAGAGCCATAAATCAGCCAGGAAGGAGCTAAAGAGGGAGTTGAGAAGAGCTAGAAGAGGACACGAGAAGACTTTGGCGGATAGGATTAAGGAGAATCCTAAAGTTTTTTACAGGTATATAAATAATAAAAGATTGGTTAGGGCAAGATTAGGGCCAGTCAGAGATAGCAGTGGGAAATTGTGCGTGGAGCCTGAGGAGATAAGAGAGACACTGAATGAGTATTTTTCGTCAGTATTCACGCAGGAGAAAGACAGTGTTGTCGGGGAGAATACTGCGATTCCAGGTTGTAGACTGGGTAGGATTGAGGTTCATAAGGAGGAGGTGTTAGCGAATCTTGAGGGTATAAAAATTGATAAGTCCCCTGGGCCAGATGGGATTTACCCCAGGATTCTCTGGGAGGCTAGAGAGGAGATTGCAGAGCCTTTGGCTTTGATCTTCATGTCGTCGTTGGCTACAGGTATAGTGCCGGAAGACTGGAGGATGGCAAATGTTGTCCTTTGTTCAAAAAGGGGAGTAGGGACCATCCTGGAAATTATAGACCGGTGAGCCTGACTTCTGTTGTGGGCAAAGTCTTGGAAAGAGTTATAAGGGATAGGATTTATAAGCATCTAGAGAGAAATAAATTGATTCGGGATAGTCAGCACGGTTTTGTGAAGGGTAGGTCGTGCCTCACAAACCTTATTGAGTTTTTTGAGGAGATGACCAAAGAGGTAGATAAGGGTAAGGCAGTTGATGTAGTGTATATGGATTTTAGCAAAGCGTTTGATAAGGTTCCCCATGGTAGGC
Source organism: Sphyrna mokarran (assembly GCA_024679065.1). NCBI lineage: Eukaryota > Metazoa > Chordata > Chondrichthyes > Carcharhiniformes > Carcharhinidae > Sphyrna > Sphyrna mokarran. The sequence continues at coordinate 152,344,518 of JAGIQG010000001.1, forward strand.
TACTGCAGAAAGTGCAGATGCGTGGGATTGAAGGTGATTTAGCAGTTTGGATTAGAAATTGGCTAGCTGATAGAAGACAGAGGGTGGTGGTTGATGGGAAATATTCAACCTGGAGTGCAGTTACAAGTGGTGTACCTCAAGGATCTGTTTTGGGGCCACTGCTGTTGTCATTTTTATAAATGACCTAGATGAGGGTGTAGAGGGTTGGATTAGTAAATTGCTGACGATACCAAAGTGGGGGGAGTTGTAGACAGCGAGGATGGATGTTACAGTTTGCAGAGGGACATAGATAGGTTGCAGAGCTGGGCCGTGAGGTGGCAAATGGAATTCAATACGGATAAGTGTGAGGTGATTCAATTTGGTAGGAATAACAGGCATATGAAATATAGGGCTAATGGAAGGACCCTTAATAGTGTTGTCGAGCAGAGGGATCTTGGGGTACAAGTACGTAGCTCTTTGAAAGTTGGCACCCAGATTGATAAAGTTGTTAAGAAGGCGTACGGTGTGTTAGCTTTTATTGGTAGAGGGATTGAATTTAGGAGCCGTGAGGTTATGTACAACTGTACAAAACTCTGGTGCGGCCGCACTTGGAGTATTGCGTACAGTTCTGGTCGCCGCATTATAAGAAAGATGTGGAAGCATTGGAAAGGATGCAGAGGAGGTTTACCAGGATGTTGCCTGGTATGGTGGGAAGGCCTTATGAGGAAAGGCTGAGGGACCTGAGGTTATTTTCATTAGAGAGAAGAAGGGTACGCAGTGACCTAATTGAGGCGTATAAGATGATCAAGGGATTGGATAGGGTGGATAGTGAGAGCCTGTTTCCTCGGATGGTGATGACCAACACGAGGGGACATAACTTTAAATTAAGAGGTGGTAGTTATAGGATGGATGTCAGAGGCAGGTCCTTTACACAGAGGGTGGTGAGGGCGTGGAATGCCCTGCCTGCAGCAGTTGTGGACTTGCCTACTTTGGGGGCATTCAAATGGTCGGTGGATAGGCATATGGATGATATTAGAATAGTTTAGGTTAGAGGGTCCACTGGCCGGCGCAACATCGAGGGCCGAAGGGCCTGTACTGCGCTGTAATGTTCTATGTACAGGCAAAGAGAATTTACAGGAGAAGAGCTATTGAGAATTTAATTACATGATATTTTCAGGTGGAGTTTTTACAGAAGCTATTTAGGTAAATATATTAATCACCAGACTAGCAGAAGCAACAACCTACAATTATGTTGTGCTTTGCATGTTAGAAAGTTGGCCTGAGGTACTTTACAGATAATGAAATGAAAGGTATGCAAGTGTGGGAAAGAAAAGGAATAAGTAGAATAGAGTTGAGGGGTGACGATGAGAACTGTTAGCATGAAAAGTCCTCAAAAAGATCTGAAAACTTGAAGGGAAGAAGGAAGCCAAGAAATTTAGAGGGAGGAAATCCCAGAAGATGGAAGCCCAAGAAAAGGATAAGTATCTTGACAATGACTTGTAGAAAGTGGGGAGTCATTGGCAGAGTGTGAGGGTCAGGTTAATGGCTTTTTTGCAGGGAAGGATGCTGATGATGGTATTTTGAGTGAGTGACAGTTTGCACCATTGTGGAAGGTAAAAGCACAGAAGCATAGAGTATTAAAGACGTTGAACCTTCTAGTAATAACAGCATTGTTGAAGGAGTCCGTTTAGACTGCATCAAAGTCACAATCGTGGTTTTGTTGATAGAAAAATGCAGAGAAGTCTCATCTCTGAGTCAAGTAGGATTTCATCATTTCACTGACTGGTGATTGAAATACTTACTGTTATATTATCAAACCAATGGCCTTTTGATTCTGATGTAATTTTGTGGAATACTGATAACATTCATAACAGCCAGGGATAGTCATGTGATTTCAATTTTTTTTTAATTCATTCATGAGACATAGGCATCTCTGGCTAGCCAGCATTTATTGCCCATCCTGAGTTGTCCCCAGAGCAGTTGAGAGTCAACCACATTGCTGTCTGGCTTCACATGTAGGCTAGACCATGTAAGGATGGCAGATTTCCTTCCCCTAAAGGACGTTAGTGAACCAGATGGGTTTTTCCAACAATGGTTTCATGGTCATTAGTAGATTCTTAATTTCCAGATCTTTTTTATTCCACCATCTGCTGTGGCAAGATTCAAACCCAGGTTCAAAGAGTATTAGCTGAATTTCTGGATTAAGAGTCAAGTGATAATACTAGTAGGCCATTGCCTCCCTTATACATCATTAGATGCATCATTGATTCTAAAATGATTTAATTGGCCAAATCAATATGTTAAAACATTTGCTTTCTATTTGCTTAAAGTAAGAAGCAAAAATATTGTACTTGTGTCATTTGTTGTGGTGAGCTCAAGATGGAATGCAGAGCCATGGAATTCGTGAGCAGTACACACTTAGTGCACTGTTGGGTCCCAACTAATAATTGAATATATGTTACAAATTTATGAAAATAAAGTTCTGAAAAAGATGCTGTCTGGTCCATCAAATCCATCCAATATTAACCCCCAAAGTTGATCAAACAAGTCCCAGGGCAGTGTGATGATTAGGAGACACATATAGATTCATAGAATGGTTAAAGAGGAGAACATTTGGCTTATTGTGTCCGTGCCGACTTTCTGCAAGAGCAACTCAACCAGTCCCACTTTCCCGCTTTTTTTCTGTGTCCTGCAAACATTTTAATCTTTAGACAATTGTCCAATTTCCTTTTGAAAGCAAGGATTGAATCTGCCTCCACCACATTCCCTATTACATTATTCCAAATCCTAGCTAATTACTGCATTAAAAAAATTTATATCACTATTGCTTCTTTTACCAATCACATTAAATCAGTAACCTTTGATTCTCAATCCTTACAGTAATGAGAATAGTTTCTCTCTATCAATTTTGTACAGATCAAAATGCCTCTATAGAATCTATAAGTTCATGGTTTTTGGGACATTTTTTTAGAGCAACAATTTGTAGCACTGTCCAGACAACAGGCTATAGTCAATCTGGCAATGTGCAATGAGACAGTATTAATTTTTAACTTCATAGTGAAGGCACCCCAAAATAACAGTGACTGTAATATAATTGAATTCCTCATTCAGTTTGAGGGAGAGAGGAGTAGATCCAAGACGAGTGTTATAAATTTAAATAAGGACAATTATGAGGGCATGAAAACAGAGCTGGCTAAAGTGAACTGGGAAATTAGTTTAAAGGATAGGTATGTAGAGATACAGTAGCAGACATTTAAGGTAATATTTCAGAATACTCAGAAAATATTACATTCCATGAGAAATAAAGACTCTAAGGGAAGCATACTCTATCTGTGGCTAAATGAAAATGAAGATTGTATCAAATTGATAGAAAAAATGTATAATTCTGCAAAGATGAGTGGCAAGTCAGAAGATTGTAGAGTATAAAGAACAGCAAAGAATAAAAAAAGATTAATTAGGAGGGAAAAATCAGAGTTTGAGAAAGAAAGAAGCTGGAAACATAAAAAAAACATGAGAATTTCTACAGGTGTTTAAAAAGGAAAAAGAGAATGTAAAGTGAGAATTGATCACGGAGGGTTAATAATAGAAAATAATGAAATGGCAGATGATCAGTATAAGCATTTGTTTTGTCTGTCTTCACTGGATACAAATGTCCCAGAAATAATTGTGAATTGGGAGGTGAAAGGAAGGGAGGGAATTAACACAGTTACAATCACCAGGGAAAGGGTGCTGAATAAATTATTAGAACTAAAAGCTTACATCATCCTAGAGTTTTCAGTGAAGTGGCTTCTGGAATAGTGAATGCATTTGTTTAGATTTGGCAAAATCCCTAGATTCAGGGACAGTCTCACCGGATTGGAATATAGCAAAAGGGACTCCTTCATTCAAGAAAAGCCAGAAACGGAAAGCAGGAAATAACAGGCCAGTTAGTTTAACATCTGACAAAGGGAAGTTGCTGAAACCTATTATTAAGAGATTATAATTAAGCACTTAGAAAATTTCAGTGCAATCAAGCAGGGTCAACAGGTGCAATCTTACCCACTGTTCATGCCACACTCCCGCTGGAGCGAGGTTGGACAATTTGGCACCCAGCCAAACCTCCGTTCACTGCAGCGGGATGAAAAAATCCTGCTGGCGTGGACGATGGAAACATTTCAGCCAATAGATTGACTAATTTTTGACAAATTTATTGGAGTTCTTCGAGGAAATAACAAACGAGTGGATAAACAAGAATCTGTGAAAGTGCTGTACTTAATTTTCCAGAAGGTACTTGACAAGATGCCACATCAAAAATTATGATGCAAAATCAGAGTTCATGGTATAGAGAGCAATGTATAAACAAGGATCGAGGATTGGTTAGCTAACTGGAAGCAGAGAATAGAGATAAATGGGTCATTTTCTAGCTGGTAGGATGTAACAAGTGGAATGTTGCAGGATTCAATGCTGGGGCCTCAACTTTTTTCCACTTTATACTAATGCCATTGATGAAGCGACCAGATGTATTATTACTAACATTTCTGATGACAAAAATTGGTAAGAGAGTAAATTGTAGATTTTCTGACCTCCCTGTGGCATGTTTCCTGCAGCAAGAGAAGACACATCATTTGCTGACACATCATTTGCAAGCTGGCTCCTTTAGCTCCCACACATCTCTTACGCAGTGGGAATCACCCATTCACCAAGAAAATGTCAAAGTCTGAATGGATTCCAATCTGGATCGCACTGTCCCACCCAACAGGAATTGGAAAAGGGACTTGATTTTTGTAATCTTTTCTCCACCCTCTCCAATCTTCATATCCTTTGAAATCACTAGTGCCCAGAATTGAATGCATGATTCCAATACATACTTATCTCAATATGCAAATCCTAACTGTCAACACATTAGAACATATCCAACTTGCAGTGAAACGAAAAGAACTAGCAACTTGCTTCTTTTTATTCATTCATGGGATGTGGGCATTGCTAGCAAGGGCAACATTTATTACCAAACCTTAATTGCCTTTGAGGAACTGTTGTGAGCTGCCTTCATGAACAGCTACAATCTGTGTGGTAAAGGTATGCCAACAGTGCTACTAGTTGGGGTGTTTCAATATGTTAACTTAATGACAATGAAGAAGTGGCATTATATTGCCAAGTCAGCATTCTTTATGGCTTAGAGGATAACTTTGAGGTGGTGGTGTCCTCGTGTTTACTGCCTTTTTATTTCTACATGATAGAGGTTGTGGGTTTGCAAGATGCTGTTGTAGAACTCTTGGTGAGTTGCTGCAGTACATGTTGTGGGGGAGGGAATGAAAGACAGTTTGACTATAATGCAGTGTCAGCAAGTGAGATCCATGCAAAGAATAGTGGCTAAAATAAAATTTGTCATCTGAATGCACAAAGCGTTCATAATAACATAGATAAAAGTAACAGTATAAATAAGGTTTAGTCTTATCATCATAAAAGAGATGTGGGCAAGATTTTGTAATTTAGGTCAAATCCTAACGTCAGGATCAAACGTGGTTCTTGACCCTGCATTATATGAATGGTCATCCACTAGTGATTTTGCTTGAGTTGGCCAGTTAATGGCTAGAGCATGTTTTTCATTTTTGCAATAAGGAAGCACCACTGATGCAGGTAAGGCCTCTATGTTACGGCCCTTTCACTTTAGCTCCTGAGGCCATCAGCCTACTCTCAATCATTAGCAAACGTTTTCCAGGTCTGTAAATCTCCCATCATGTGAGGGGGCTAAAATTGGACACAGTTTTTTTAAATGAAACCAAACTAACATTGTATATAAAGACATTATAATATATTTTGTTTGGTGTTTGATTGTAGTACCTATGCATCTGAATCCCTCAGATAATGTGTGTATGCATGTCCCTATGCACATACTGAAAATTGCTCTTATCTTTATTAAATGACTTCTGCTATATAATGAAGGAGCAGCACTCCAAAAGCTCATGATTCTAAATAAACCTGTTGGACTTCTGACCTGGTGTTGTGAGACTTTTATTCTGCTAGATGAGTAGATGAGACACATTGTCTAATCATAGATATTTAATCATATCTATCTATAACCTACTTTTCTTATATAAATTCCACACACCCACACAAATCAGTATAGCATCTGCAAACCTTCAGTTCTCTTGAAACCTTCATTCAGACCACTGACAAAGATCAGTGGACCTTTCACTGATTGCTACAGATCTTATTATCAGTCCCCATACAGAACGACACATTTCCTGAAACCTGAGTCAGGTTAATGAGCTTGTAATTTTCGGTTTTTGACTTTTTAAAAAGTACTTTAAATAGAACCACATACACTTCTCAACAGTCCATAGCGAGTTTCCCACACCACTGCGAACTGTTAAATATATGATCAAGAGGCCAGCAGAGCATAGCGCTATATCCCTGAGCACACTTAGGTGAATGCTGTCAGAGCCAATAGCTCAATCCATTTTACATTATCTTTGTTATGACTCGGTGAGGAGGAATGAACTGGATCCCCTCTATTCAACTTGGTTGGTCATAACAAGGTTTTTAAATCTACTTTCTACCTGGATGTCTTTCCTGAGTCGAAATATATTTTGTTTTACTATCTATGCAATGGGCAGTAGGTGCCAATTAAAGAAGGCTTTTTTAAGTCAAAGAAAGAGTAAATTTATTAGCCACTGGTCCTGGGGAAAATAATAAAAGACACAATCTCATACACGGGATCAGAGGAAAGAAAGATAGAGAGTCCAAATAAAAAGTTAAAAAAATATATAGTTTTTTGTCTTTTGCTTGTCCTTAGCGTATAAATTGTTAAATATTGCAGCCAAGTTAAACTGACTGGTTCTTTGGATGCAGTAAGGTGAAATTCTTACAAGGTCTTGTTTTGCACTCTTGGCACACTAACATTCTGAACCGATTACTGCACTTGTTGCAGGAGGGAGAAAGAAAGACAGAGAGAAAAAAAGTATCTCTTTAACCTGTTCTTTCTGTGGAAGTCTTTTTCAAAAAATCTCTCTCTGATGATGTCTGCCTGTGGCTTGGCAAACCAGTTCTTAAAACCCCGCTGGCTGTATATTTTAGAGGAATTCAATTACTACATCTGCTGCGGTGATTGTGTTGCAGAACAGGTAATCACATTTTTTGATGTTTCATCTCTGAAAACCTTTGATGCGTTTCGTAATAGTAACAGCCATTAGGAGATTGGGGTGTTTCAACATCATGTTTCACATTGCAACAAGATTGAGGGGGAGGGTGAGGCTGGAGGTGGGAATGGGGATTTGAATGTCTTGTTCCTATTTGGGTGGAGTATGCTGGCTGGCTTGCAGTTCCCCATTGTGTTAAAAATAATTATAGTTGAGTAAAATCCAGCTCTTTGCATTTTTAATATCTCCCTTAGATAGCAATGACTTTTGATGTCTATAAATTACAAGAAACATCCCTCTCTTCACAATCCTGGGGCTGGGAGAGGGGAGATCATCATCTTGTTTACTTTCACCTTGGAAGGTAGCCTCGTATTTTAAAGTAGTTTGTTCCATCTTGTTCCAATTTGCAGAATTTCCAGTCAGTCAAAGGTTTTAAAATTTCAATTTTAATAATGAAAGAGATAACACTTCAAGATACTTTATTCGAATCGGGAAAGTATCTGCACCTCCTTCAATATTTGAAGTTGCAACATTGATCTTCTGATATTTCTTGAGATAAAAGTATTTTCTGAGCATACATGAAATCATTTTCCAATACAACAATTCTGGGTTGAAGTTCCTTGAGTTGCCAACACTTAATGCAAATATTTGGGAGCACATTGCCTTCCACAAACTCTTACATGATGCACACCCTCTGCTCTGCCACTTCAGTTTAAATTTATTTTGTATATTTAATTCATGAATATTTTTATAATTAATTTACATGTTTTAGTTTTGTATTTTTTAAAAATAATTTACTTAGTTTAAATTACTAATTTAATAACTTATTCATCATCAGTTTCTAGTTTTAGGTGCTGACGGTTAGCAAGTGATAAAGACAAAAGGAGCTTCTCCTTTCACCTCTGCATTGAATCCCCACTTTCACCAAATTCTCAGCTTGCTACTCTATTAACAATACATTCAGTTCACATTGCGATTTATGGTTGTGCTCTACGCCTGACAACATCAATGGGTGTGCAATGCTGATTTGGTACCAGCATTGCAATTTCCAAATGCCACATTCCAGTCTGCACCCAGTCAGCCTCAAAATATTGTACATGGTGCTAAACAGTTTAAAGGTGACCCCATTAGCACTACTTAAAGGGATTTGAATTACTTACAGGTTAGTTGCTGTATTTCTTTTTCTGGTGCAAATGCACACATTTTTGAAACTTTTCTACATTTGCTGTTATGATCCCTTTGGAGACTGATAACTTCTTAAAAGAAATTTGAATTCCCAATGGCCAACTTAAAGGAATTATATGACAATATTTTAACTTTTAAGACTATTACTGTAACAAACAAACCAAAAGAACTTGATGGATAATTTCTCGTCTAAATTACAGAAAAATTCCCTTGTTAATGTTTTAACACAACTGAAAATCTCCCTCCAAGGTTATGCCTTATTTTGTCACTTAAGAAACCATTGTATTCTCCTAGAACTCACCTGAAGTGCTTCTTAGCTCGCTAACGTTTTCATCACTTCTTTTCCTTTCTCAGATAGGTAATTTCTAATCTCCAAACACGAACACTATCATGTTTTTCATGATCATTATCCTCAGGAATCCAGCTGAAGCTTGGCAAATCTTCCAGTTTGATTTCAGCACTCTTGGTCTCTTTAATCCAAGACCTTCATACTTGTATACTGAACCATAAACATTTAAAGCCTCTTTCTTTTCATTCTCCCTCCCCTTCTGATTCTTGCCCACTAAGCCTATCTGTGGGCTTCAGTGATACTATAAGGTAGCTTCCTATGGACTTTTGCTCCTCTCAAAATCTATTTCCATTGCAATGTAAATTACATGAGCCTTGTATCCAGGGTGAAATGCTAATTAGCTATCCTTTAGACCTCCAACTGATCTGGAATTAAATGGACAGTTTAAAGTATAACTGTTTATGACAGGAAGGTTTTTTGGAACAATATGTGAATAGTCCAACTAGATAGGGGTCTATACTGGACTCAGTATGAAGGAATGAGCCTGGCCAGATCATCAAAGTTGCAATGGGGGAACATGTGGCTGACAGTCATCACAATTCTGTAAGCTTTTGGATACTGATGGAAAAGGATGAGTGTTGTCCTAAAATTAAGGTACTAAACTGAATTAAGGCTAACTACAACCAGATTAGGCAGGATTTGAAGGCTGTTGTTTGGAAAAGGCTGTTTAAGGGTAAATCCACATTTGGCATGTGGCATGCAGGACAGGCATGTGCCTATGAAAAGGAAGGACAGGAAAGGCAGAATGCAGGAACCGAGGATGGTCAGGGAAATTGCGAATCTAGTCACAAGGAAAAAGGATGCATACATGAGGCCTAGGCAACTAAAAGCAGATGAAGCATTTGAGGAATACAGGGAAAGTAAAAAAGACCCATCAGGGAGTTAGAAGGCAAAAAATATCTGCCAAGGATTAAGGAGAATCGCAAGACATTTTATCCACGTACAACAAAGAGTTGGTCCAACAAAGAGTTGGTCCACTTATGGACAAAGGAGGGAAATTACCTACAACACCAAACAAAGTGGGTGAGATTCTTACTGAGTATCTTGTGTCGGTATTCACAAAGGAGAGGGACATGTCAATTAATGATATCTCGATGGGGTGTGTGAACTCTTCAGAACAAGTCATCATTATGAGGGAGGAAGTGTTAGGTGAATTAAAAAGGTAGACAAATCCTCAGGGTAGATAGCATCTATCCCGGATTACTGAAGAAGATGAAATGAAATTGCTGACCTCTAACAGAAATTTTTTGTTTCCTGTAAAATTGTTGAAGAAGATTCTTAGAGGTAAGATCAATACATATTTGGAACTGAATAGTCTTGTTAAGCAACAGACAGCATGGTTTTGTACATGGGAGGTCATGTCTCACTAATTTAATCGGGTTTTTTGAGGAGGTGACAAAAAAGATTGATGAGGGAAGCACTGGACATTGTCTATATGGACTTTAGTAAGGCATTTGACAAGGTCCCTCATAGCAGGCTGGTGCAAAAGATTAAATCTCACAGGATCAAGGATGAACTAGTTAGATGGATTCAGAACTGGCTTGGCCATAGAAAACAGAGAGTAGAAGTGAAAGGGTGATTTTCTGAGTGGAGGTCTGTAACTAGTGGTATTCTGCAGGGATCAGTGCTGGGACCTCTGCTGTTTGTAATATATATATAAGTGACTTGGAAGAAAACATAGCTGGTCTGATTAGCAAGTTTGCAGGTGATATTAAGATTGCTGGAGTTGCGGATAGTGATGAAGATTGTCAGAGAATACAGCAGGATATAGATAGGCTGAAAAATTGGGCAGAGAAATGGCAGATGGAATTTAATCCACAGGTCCAGAAATTCTTAAAGGTGGGAGCACAGTCGAAAAGGTGGTGAAGAAAGCATGCTTGCCTTTAATGGACAGGGCATCAAGTACAAAAGTTGGCAAATTATGTTAATCATAGAAAGCATTTAGGTAGGCCACATTTCAAAAACGGTATCTAATTCTGGTCACCACACTACCAGAAGGACATGGAGGCTTTGGAGACAAAAAAGGTTTATCAGGATGTTGCCTGGTATGGAGGGTATTAGCTTTGAGGAAAGATTGGGTAAACTGAGATTGTCCTCTCTGGAAAGATGGCAACCTAATAGAAGTTTATAGAATTTAGGGGCAACCTAATAGAAGTTTATAGAATTATGAGCCTTATGGATAGGGTAAACAGTTGGAAGCTTTCTCCCAGACAGAAATGACAGTTACAAGAGTGCATAAGTTCAAGATAAGGGGGAAAGGTTTGGTGTAAGTGAACAAAGAAGTCTTTTACTCAGAGGATGATGAGGGCCAAGTGAGATGATTGAGGCAAATACATTAGCAACATTTAAGACATAGCTGGATAGACACATAAACACACGGGGAATAGAAGGTGGTCTAGATAGGATAATGTGATCGGCACAGACTGGGAGGACCAAAGGGTTGGTGCTGTACTGTTTTTTATTCTTTTAATATTCTTAATTGCTGCTCAGCCACTGAGGGCTGGAGAGGAAAGATATCTATCTGATCTTGGTTTCAGTTAACATCCATTCATGTACACTTTTAAAACGGGATTTGTTGAATGACGATCGGGAGTAGGATTTCTCCTACTCCCTGTCTTCTCTGCCCTGGGAAGATTAAATGGAGAATGGCTGACCATCTTGCAAAATGCCTTCACTCAGTCTGCAAGCAGGAATCCCACATTCCTCCTCCAGCTCTGTAATGCTTCACATTTTCACCCCTCTTTCACTCTGAAGAAATCGTATGGACTCGAAACATTAACTCTGATTCTGTCTCCGCTGTTGTTGCCAGACCAACAGCATTTTCTTTTGCTGTCTCAGATTTCAAGCATCCACAGTACTTTTTTTTTATTCGTAACGCAATTCCAAAATAGCATCATGTCGTAATCATTTTTGTAACATTGCTGCAAGCTTAAATATGAGTCTATTGCCTCTATTTACAATTTATTTCTCATTTTCTTTACCACTTCCTAAACTATTCTCTCATGTCATGATACACTCTTTCATTGCTCTTCTCTAGGATACTCCACCACATCAAACCCATACATATATATTTCACCACCCTTGACTTTCTATTCTCCTGCCAAAATTTGACTTTCTAAATTAACCTAGAACTTCCCTTTGTGTCTGTCTTGGCTCCTTTTGAAATGTCCATTGAAGTATGCATAATCATATACAAAGAACATCCAGTACCAGTTTGCCTGGAAGGTAACAAATAGTTTTATGTGACCATTGTATTCAACATGAACCAATTAATCCCCCAAAATAAATTTGCATTCGCTTGATGTAAAACTGCACATTTTATTGCGGGTAACCTGCCCTATTAAAAGGATTTATTATCGAATCATAAAGTGCAGAAGAGGGCCTTCGTCCCACTGAGTCTGCTGTGACAAATTTGTTCGAATTTTTCAAACTTTTATTGATATACTAGCTCTCTCAGATATTGGTTCTCCTCCAATTCTAACCTCTTGCACATCTCTGATTTTTATTGTTCCACAGTTGGCACCTGTGTCTTCAGCTCCAACAGTCTTACGCTCCAGAATTCCTTCCCCAAAGCTATCCATTTATCTCTTCTTTAAACTTGTTCCATATAACCGATTCTTTAGCCAAGCTTTTGGTTCCCAGTCGTAATATCTTCCTATGTGGCTCAGTTTAGTCTGATAACACTCCTGTGACGCGTCTTGGGATAAATGCTAAAGGCGAGATAAAAATGTTAGTTGTTGTTGTGATGTGGCTTCAGTATTCCTGATTTGATATGTAACATTGAGGAGAAATCCTACTCCTGATTGTTATTCAACAAATCCTCTTTTAAAGTGTATGTGAATGGGTGTTAACTGAGACCAGGTTCAGACAGATATCCCTCCTCTCCAGCCCCCAGTGAGTGAGTAGTTTATTGTCATCACTGTCAATGTTAAGATATCCATTAGATCTGTCAGTGCTGTCAGGAGAAGAGAGAAGAAGCACAATAAGTGTACTTTAAACATATTTACATCAGCGCACAAACCTCACCCCTTTGCAATAGGGGTTGTTTGAGGGAGTTTGTATGTTTCTATTCAGCTGCAGGCTGGACAGAAAAGCAAAAGATTACAGATGTTGGAAATCAGAAACAGAAAATGCTGGAACCACTCAGCAGGTTTGAAAGCAACTGTAGTGAGAACAAGCATGTTCACATTTTGAGTGTGCAGACACTTGCTTAACACTTTGTCAGAACTTCAGCATGAATCCATTTTCCTTGGAGGGAAAAGACAGAAGTGATAGGCTGATTATCATATCTGCCACTCTTATTGATTGGCAAACAGAACTGTCAGAGGTGGCACAGGTTTCTTGTTGTAGCTGAACCAGCATAGCCATTTCTAAATTGAATATTCTTTTAAAAAAAATCCTGCAACAAAGATGAGGCAAAGTAAATTTTCAAAGATGAAAGGAAATGCATGGAGAATGTTTCCTATTCAAAGTCCTGTCCCAAGCTTTATGGCCAAATGTATGTTTGTTATCACAAAGAGGCCTGGGGGGATGGAAGGGGGTATTGGGGGGGTAGAGAGGGGTGGGGTGTGTGGGGGGGAGATAGAGAGGAGTGGTGGATTGTGTTGGGGAGAGAAGTAGAGAGGGGTGGTGGAAGATGTGGGATGAGAGATAGAGAGGCGAAGGGTGTGTGGGGGGACAGATAGAAAGGATTGGTGGGGAACGTGGGGGGAGAAGTAGAGAGACTTGGCGGGTGTGTGGGGAGAGAGGTAGAGAGAGATAAGGGGTGGGATGTGTGAGAGGGGCGAGGTAGAGAAGATGTAGATGGTAGGGGAATGGGGAAAGTTGAATTTGCTGCCGAGCAGACACTCGCAATGAGCCTTTGCCCAGAATTTGCAATGAAGATAACGGTGAGACAATTGACATTTTTACTGTAGCAAACTCTTGCTGCAAATTTCTGGAGTATGCATCTGCAGATAAAGGCAGAAATGCAGAAGTTGCTCTTAGAAGTACCCTCCTTCTCAATAGCATGTGCTGCTTTAGTCCATAGCAATAGACTTGGTGTTGAAATGACTGTAAGAGTGTGAACTTGTTGTATTTTTTCACTAGTTATCCAATAAAAACAGCTAAAAATGGAAGGGCTAATCCATAAGTGAGGTTTTAACAGTGTTCTGAGTGATAATTTTACAGAAGAGTCTCCCTGATCCTGAAAAACTAATTTTACAAATGTGGCTTCTCATTCCCCCAGAAAGTAATTAAGGATGGGATTTTTTAGAATGTGTATTCTTTTAACTTTTTCTATTTCATTTTCTCTCTCCCTTGATCTCCATTGTCTTTTCCAATCTTTATTTTGCTTTCTGTGTATCATTTAAAAGTAATTCATGTATTCTGTTTTATTTTCCTGCTTCAGCCTCCGTCGGTAGAACTTTAACTGCCAAGGGAGAGAGTTTGCATTTGGGCAGATAGATGGTGGTTAAATCCCTGAGAGATGTCAGTGGGTCAAGAACCCATTCACTTCTGGGTTGTACTGGGTTGAATTCCCAGGAGACTTCCATAAAACTGCTTGGTCAGTCACTTAAATGTTTAAATAACTTATTAGTTGTGACTTTAACAACAAGTGCACATGTTTCCCAAGCTAAATGGAACTTGCCAGGGCCAACATCTAAGAGAACAGTGGAAAACATCAATCATAGAAACTGACTGGCTTGAAAGCCCTTAACATTGAAACTACACAGCTTGCTAGCTTGTCTGTGTGAAAAAGTTGTGCTCAAAGAGAGCTTGATTTCACTGCCCTATAGGTGGTTTCTAAATATTTTTGCAATTCATTTACCTACCTTGAACATTATTCAATGTGATGTGATCTTCCCTGTTGACAGCATTCACTGCAGCATGGGACAAACTTATGCAACTCTACTTTGGACCTGCAAGGAGGAGGCAACACCATTGCCTAAAACAGCACCAGTGGCAACATTAGCTGCCTTCTACTCAGCAATGTGCCCCTCCACAGGGACTTAGACCCAGCTTGAAGGAGACAATGTCCACAATACAAAGTCTAGAGGTAGAGGATCAGCTTTCTTGCCATATGTGAGCATCAGCGTCTCATGGGAGGCTTCCATGGGGGGTTCTTGTTGACATCTGCAGCCTCCTAGAACATGACCACCTCCATAGTGAACCATATAGATACACATCCAGTGGCTTTCATTGGAGGGCCACCCCCAGTTTATCCTTGGAGTTGTATGCTCTCTTTTCCTGCAAGGAAAGAAAGCAAAGTATGTGAGAAAAAAGTTTTGTGGCTTGGAGCAATGCTCAATTAAAATTCTGCCATAAGTGATTCCATGAGGATACTCCAATTTGATTGAAGTACCTTGCTTTCCTTGTTTGTAGATGCTGTTGATGCCCTGTAGAGATTGCTGTGCTGGAACAGATGCCAGATCAATGGAAATTGCCATTGACAAGTCTGTGAAAATGCTGTTGATATAGTAGACAATAAGTACCATTTTTTCAATGGTTGTCGGGACAGGCTCCAGTGTTTTGCTGTCCCTTATTTATGATTAAGCAGATCTATCACCATTGGACCACAAGGAGAAACAATGTTCCCAGCCCCTGTTGAAGGGAACCGTTCAGCTCAGCCCAAGGAGGTCAGTTTCTGTTGGTACCAACCTTCACCCTTTTTTTTCCACACCAAAACAATCTGTATTATCAACATATTTTCTGTAGATGGACACTGAAAAAATATTTTGAGCATAAAGTAGTGTCTTAACTTTCCTTCCTTTTTAATTTTAAAGTAATAATTTTAGCATTTTAAAATGCACCGAGCTTTTCCTTAACATGTCTAGCAGGGCATCAATTTCACATCTTATCAATCTAAATCAAAGAAATGGGTTTAAACAAATAATGATTTATAAGCAGTTTGATGAGACAACCATTTGCATGATAGAGCAACAATCAATGAGCAGCAAGACATGTGCCAACGCAGAAATAGTTCATCTGAATTGCTACATTCTTCAGTTACCTCTCTGAAAACAGAGAGATGTTAATAAGCTGGGGTAAATAATTTATATGTTGAGTGCTAGTTTATTCTTTCATAAAATTGTGTGCACGCTGAAAGCACTGCAGTGCTAACATCAGAGAGCACAAGTTGGCAATGAGATTCCTCAATTAATGCAGGCTGTTTTCCCTTGTCAAGGTCTACTTTAGTGAATCTGACTTTAGTAAAGCGGCAGGTACAAAATGAAGTAATGGCTTGTGAGATAGCAAAAGTAATAAATGCAGCTTATGATATTGTGGTGTTTGAGAATGAATTTTAGACAGACCTCTCAGAATCAAAAATCAAAATCATTGACTTAGAACTAAAAACCGCAATTTTGTTTCATTCATTCGTGAAACATGGGCGCCACTGGCTGGCCAATATTTATTGCACATCACTAGTTGCTTTGAGAGTCAACCACATTGCTGTGGCCCTGGAGGCGCATGTAGCCAGACCAAATAAGAAGGCAGATTCTTTCCCTAAAAGGCATTAGTGAACCAGAAGGATTTTTCAATGGTTTCATGGTCATCAGTAGATTCTTAATTCCAGATATTTTTATTGAATTCAAATTCCACCAGCTGCCTTGAACACTAGCTGAGTTTCTGGATTAATAGTCTGTCAATAGGTCATCATCTCCCCAAAAAGATATCAAAGTCAGGCATTTACTGCAATAGGTGGAATGGTCACTTACTAAATTTGGTTATATCTATCAGTCCAGCTCATGTACTGGTTAAAAGGTTTTTTTTAACATTAAATGCATGTTTCTTTCTGTATTGAACGCTGCATACGTTCTTGTGGCTGCTGAACATGCTGTCATTCTTTGTAACTGTTCAACTGCCAGAAATAAACCACTGTTAGCGTGTGATGAGAAGCAGTTGATGTTTTATCAGGGGTATTTACTGTCTAGAATTTAGATTGCGGTTGTAGATAGTAAGCATTGATATGAAGTGCGGATCTCATTATTTTTAGTTGAGTTAGAGGAAGTTGTTATTTATATGTAAAGATTGTGATTAAATAAAGGCTTGCCAGAAGTACTTAGGGATAGCTGTGTTGCAGATACTTGAATGAGGTAATAATTTGAAAACTGCTTCTGACATTGATGCTTAAAAAGTATTCTGTGGCTATGTCATTATATTTTGACAGATTGAATACATGCTATGATAAAATATTGCTTTATTTATATTCAAAATGTTGTGTATGATTGCGTCTTTTGCCTGTATGTCCTATTATATGCCTTGTTTTGACTGATAACTAATTCTTAAATTCTGAAGCTTCTCAGAAATTTACCCAGTCCTTGATCTCATCTAAGTGCCTCCTTTCAGTATGTAAGTTTACAACTAGTCTATTAGCATTGAATTCTGCTGATTAATGAGTTTTGGACGACTTAAAAATCATAAAGAAACTTGTAAGGAAAAGAGTGAGAGTTTCTTGCTCCTGTTTAATTTGCAGTGTTTCTTCCTCCTTTGCTATATTGGAAAACATCAGAAATTGTGCCATATTTTAGCAATCTCTGCATTCAATTTGAATAGAAATGTAGATTCACTGTTCAAGTTTTTCATCATATCCAGACAAATCTAAAAATAGTGCAGTTATCCATGTAAACATGGCTTCTACTTCTGAGGAGATAATTTGAGTCTTTTGAAAACGAGACATTTGGGGGGTCTGCCGAGGTTAGCATCTGGCACGTGAAGGAAATCCACATCCTTGATTTTGCTCATGTGCTGTTCCAGTTGAGCTATCTCTACAGGCCATTTTTGGCATCTATGAATAGGGAAAGTAGCACCCCAATTCAGAGATCTCAAACTGGCACAAACCCAGATTTCAGGGACCCAGAGATGTGTGCAGGAATTCTGATAAAATTTAACCAGCTAAAACCACACAACCTAATGGACATGGAGGTAAAATGCTGTGCTGCCTGTCTTGACAGGGTCTTTATGCTATCTGTGGCCTTGACTTTCAAGGTTATGTAAAAATGTTTTGGAAGAATTCTATCCCATAGTAATGCGTGTAATCTTCCAACTTTGGCTAGTCAGCCAACCTGACTGATCAATGAACAACTGTTCCCCGTCTAACTTGCACAACAACTTAGCAAGTTCCTTACAGAAGATTCATTCTGTCTTCCATTCCATAGCCAGTCTTATTATCTTGGGATCACCTCCAACCCAAAGAGGCCCCTGCTTAGTCTCACTACCAAGGATGTCGCCATCTGTAAGATGGATAGCAAATATTAGAGTTTTCATTAAATGATATGTGGTGATTAATGCAACATATCAAAGAATACGTATGCAATTCCAAACATTCTCTGACCACAACATAGAAACAGACCAGGCTTCACTGACTAGTGGTTCTACCATTTGGCAATGCAGAATATGAGCAAAAATGACTTGTTTCTCTGCAATCCAGTCGTGGTGGAATAATAGTAGCTATGCACACCTCAGTTGATGAGTGTGCCTTTGTCATCCCCAGGCTTCGGGCAACTCTGTGCAGAAGCTGTTGTCTCAAACTTTCAGAATTTTCTCATCAGCAGTAGGAAGGATATCTGAAAAGAAAGACCTTTGCTTTTATACAGTACCTTTCACCAACTGCAGATTGGCTGCAAAGTGTTTTGGGACAATGAAACACTTTTGAAATGCAGTCAGAAGTTGTAATGTAGGAGTCGTAGCAACTAATTTTCACATAGCAAATTCCCATAAATGGCGAAGTATTGGATGTTACCAGATATTAATTGAGCGGTAAATATTGCCCAAGATACCAGGAATAATGTCCTTGCTTTTCTTCAAAGTAGTGCCATGGATTTTTTCACTTCCACCTGAGAGGGAAGTCAGAGTGTTGGTTTAACATCACATCCAAAAGAAGGTACCTCTGACAGAATACACATCCTCAGTACTGCATTAAAGTGTCAGCCTTTGCTTTTGATTGCAAATCCAGGAATTGTACTCTCCATTCTCACTGCCAGAAGTAGTGGGACATCTGAGACTGGAGAATTCTGACCAGAGGCAAGAGTGCTCCCAGTTAAGCCACAGTTGACTCACCCTCTGTCTCCAAGGCGATGGAAGAAATTGCACAGACCAGGAAACAGTTGCACATACACATTCAGGTTGTACTATCCTCTGCCTTATACGCAGTTCTCTAATCAATGACATCATTTGTGTGGCCTGTCGATTAGTGCCAATGTTGGTTTGTGCCGGCATCATCCAATCCACTGCTGGCCTGACCACCAGCTATCCGTCCCCCAATCCCACTACCTGTTACTCGCCACCTCTCTCCCAGGCTCTTGCTGCCTCTGTTGTCCCTGCCTCTTCTCACTCGCCACATCTGCCCAAGCCCTTGGAACCCATCTCCTGCACTTAAAGCATCAGTTGGATAGAGGAAATTACCTTGTACGTTATTCCATCACACACTGTTCAGGGAAGTCACAACATGAGTTAGATAAAGAGTTAAAGAAGCACATTGTCCATTTAAATTGTCAAAACACCTGCCAGTCTCTCATCAGACAAGAGAGTCACTGCTTTTTGGAGTATGACAGTCAGTCACATCTTGAAATGTTTATCTCAAGATCTATCACAACTTCATGCAATAATTATCTGATATTCAATCTGCTCAAATATTGCTGTTATAATTGAAAGAGACAAGTCATTTTCTTTCCAGAAGGCGGTATAGCCATTTTTTGCAGTTTTTAGTTAAAGATGCCATTTCTTTTCCAGCTCAGAATGTTCTAATCCATTTTTGATATAGGCAGTTACTGGAGTCATGAATGGCAGTGATGTGACAGGCACTGCTACTACATGTCTGGGGAGTGCAGCCTCTGCAATTGCAGCTTCACCAAACTTAGACAGCTTAGAATGTGTTCACCACTTATCTCTGGTTCCCAGGCCCAGTAGTATACAGCACACTTTGTCACCAACCGTTTAAGCAATGTTCTTAAGTGAGAGAACTTGGAAAAGAGAAGCCTTCACCAAGGGGACACTTCACCCTTCCTCACATATTTGTGACAGGTCAGTACATGGTGAAGCTCTCCTACCCTGCAGCTGTTTTCCTCTTCTTTCATAAACCTGTTGTACAGCTTGACCTTGCAACTCTCATGTGGGACAGAGGAAGGCTGTTGCTTCTCCCAAAGTTCTAGAGCGGGGAGGAGAACTATTTGGATACATGTCTGATAAGCCATAAGCCTAATCTATAGTATTGATATTACACATTAACCTACAGTATCCAAGGAAGACTGAATTGTCATTGCCCTCTGCAGCATAAGTGTGACGGACCTTGTTCACACTTATGAGAGTCCTGCTGTCTTTACCACTGTGTGACCTTACTGCATAGTTATTTTGTTTTAAAGCAGATCAAATCTATCATGTGTCCGAGAATAAATCAAAAGGTGCTCTGACACTGCTGCTCCCAATCTGTCACCAGCAGCAGCACAGTCTGAGGGCAATTGCTGCACAGCCTGAGCAGGTGGTGGCAGAACCGCGTGGTTGAAAAGCAATGTCATTCTCTGTGAGAGTCTGTCTCACGCTTATCTAGAGTGAAAACTTCCGTTTCTCAATTTGAATTATTTTTCTTTGAAGATTGTTCCTGCAGCTTGATCTTTGGTGACCTAAGTGGCCTCTGTCCATGCTTGATCTCGTAGGAAATTGTCAAAAATAAAATTCCCATCCAAAGTAGTGAACATCTGTACCCTGATGTTGACTTTTCTGAATGTTATTGCTCTGAACTGCACAACACAGAACGAGACATCAAGGGAACTTGTGGTTTTCCTCAATGAATACAAAACGCGTAGTCAGTTATATCCCTGCCCCTAGGATGTGAGGGACACTACAGAGACTGATTTTAGCAGCTGCATGTCTGTCTGCTAATACTTGGCAATACTCAGTGATTCTTTCTCACTCATTACGTTTGTATGGGAAGGTATCCTGGAAGCGGGGGAGGGGGGTGATGGTGTCTGAACAGTGGAGCCAAGGTACCTAATTAATCTTATAGAAACTATTTAGGACTGAAACAGTCATCTATATTGTAAGCATTTTGATCTGATTCATGTTTCAGATCTACTATTCAAATTAGCAAGGCTAAAAGGGAACAATGAAACTGGAATTTCACTCCTACTGTATTATAACCTCTATAATCTGGAATGCTTGGGACCAAACTATTTCTGGATTATGGAATAACATTAAAAGTCTTAACCACAGATGTGAGAATTGGATATGAATATGTACCTGAGACAGTAAACAGTGACAAAAACATTATAAAGTTCTGACAAGGATTGTTTTATTTATCCAAATACTATATCTTCCATATTTCCAAAGCACAACATCATACCAGAATGCCAGCGGACATATGCTGAACCACAAAGAAGTGCCCTATCTACAAATATTGACTTGCCAGGGTTTATAGACCAAGAGTTCATTTAAGTTTTTATGACTGTCACTTATTCAAAGTTGTATTTCTGACAGACCATTCAGCTCCTGATCTCATTATAGTCTTAGTCTAAACATGAACAAAGAACTGGACTCCAGAGATGAGGTGGAAGTGACTGCAAAATGCTGTTGGGGTAAGGTGCCAACTACTGCCTGAAGAACTGCTACCTGTTGCATATCACCCCTACAGTGCAGAGGAGGCCATTTGGCCCATCAAGTCTGCACCGACCACAATCCCATCTAGGCCCTATCCCTATATCCCCATGCATTTACCTAGCTAGTCCCTGTAACACTGAGGAACAATTTAGCGGGTTAGGCTGATCCACCTAACCCACACACCTTTGGACATCCGTGACACACAGAGGGCCTCCTAGCTGCAGATCACTAAGTAATTGTGTCAAATGGATTTGGCCCTGCTGTTTCAAAATATTTGGTATTCCTAATTTAAAATCACTGGAAATAGTTCTGTCTCTATCTCGCAAGATGTAATCACCACCTCAATTTCTTAGCAACTGATTTCTTCCAAGCAACATGAGATGATGTGTTGCCATGTTAGACAAGTAACTGTTCATCAAGACACCTCGTTAGGAGAGCTCTGCAATTCATAATCCTCCCAACTAAATCCTGTCACTTGATGCTAGGTTCAAATTAGTACTAGATTGTTCATCAGACCTAGGATTGGAGGTTATCTTATGAGGTTATTAGATCCCTGTGGCAAGATTTCTTCAAGGCCAGTGGTCAATGCCCTCACTTTGCCCCGAGCTCAAAATGTGGGTACATTAGGTTGTACCCGCGTGAGGCAAAATGCAAATTTCTTGTAAGGTTCACTTAGTAATCCTGTCAAATGGTTTTGGCCCTGCTGTTTCAAAATGTTCCTGATTTAAAATAATGTTTCATTAGTAATTCCTGTGATTCTGGCTGGTGTAACCGCTCTAATCCAGATTCCTAAAGTATTTTTGGGAGGTTCTTGTTCCCAAGATTTAGTTTTAGTGATCAGATATAAGAGGCATTCCATTTTCTCGTGTGATCACAGCATCTATGCTGTTCCTGGCTTCTGAAGCTTTTCCAATGCAGCTATAATATTTATCTGTTTAGTGAGTTGCAAAGTAAACTGAGATAACGTGAAAGCTCTCCAAATCTTTCAACATTTTGTTTGTATTGTTAACTCTTTACAACTGATGGGCTGAATTTAATGGCCGGATATTCAGGAGCTCTGGCAGAACAGTGGGGCTTTGTGTATTTATAAAGGTGGAGATCATGATCCTCCCCCACTTCTCCAAGAGCTGCCGGTCAGAGGGCCAACAGCTTCAGTCCCAGCAGTGGGATTGCTGAGATTGCGTCAACAACCATGGAGGAAGCCCTGGGATCAAGTTGTGTTTGTAGGGATCGTTGGGGCCAGTATGGCAGGCTCAGGGAACATGGGGTGGGTGGGGGAGAATCATTTAACAGCAGTGGCCCTTGCAGCCAGGAGGCCCTCTTTGTGCCATGGATGCCCAAAAAAGTAGAACATTTGTCTACAGCAAGTTCACCAGTTGCTGCTGAATATTCTTCCTCCATGTTGTATGGTCCTTTTAAAATGGTGGGATGTGGATGTCTCTAGATAGGCCAGCATTTTATTTCCCACTCATAATTGTCCTTGAGAAGGTGGCGGTGGTGAGCTGCCTTCTTGTGACCTTGTTGATGGTAGCTAGGCTTTTGGAAATCAGAAGATGAGATACTCTTGGATAAATTCTGAGTCTCTGACCTGCTTTTGGACCCACAGTATATAGAATTGTAGAATCTACTGTGCAGAAGGAGGCCATTTGTGGACAAAGAGCTGAACTCCAGAAATGAGGTAGAGTGACTGCCCTTGACATCAAGGTATCATTTGACCGAGTGTGACATCAAGATAGCATTTGACCAAGTGTGGCATCAAGTTGCATTTGAGTGTGACATTAAGGATCCCCGGCAAAAACTGAAGTCAAATGGGAATCAGGGGAAAACTGTCATTACTGATACAATGGATAATGGTTGTGATGATTGGAGATCAATCATCTCATTCCAAGAACATCACCGCAGGAATTCCTCAAGGTAATATCCTAGGTACAACCATCTTCAGCTACTTCATTGATGATCTTCCCTTCATCATAATGTCAGAAATGGAATTTTTTGACAACAGTCCCACCCAGGTCCTATCCCCATTATCCCACAGATTTACCCTTCTAAACCCTTGCCACTAAGGGGCAATTTATCATAGCCAATCAACCTAATGTGCACATCATTTGGTGAGGACAGGGTATAGTAGGCTTTTCTCTACTGTTAGTTCCCTCATTACCTGCAGCATTTTCCTATAAAACTCAGCCACCTTGGTCAGCAGTGATGCTACTGAGCTGCTCTTTGTGATGGACATTGAAGCTGTCCATCCAGAGCACATGCTACTCCTTTGCCATCTCAGTGCCTCATCCAAGTGATGTTCAGCATCAAGGAGAACTGATTCGTCAGCAGAATTGAGAGTATCAGGGTGGAAAGGCTGTCCTCAACCTTCTTAGCTCTCTAGTTAATCAGGGAGGGTGGAGTTGGAAAAGGGATTTCTTCCCCAAACAATTAAACATCACACATTCCCAGCCCACTCCCCAGGGATTTAATTGAATTTTGCTTGAAGTAACTGGTTGCTACTTCATATTTAGGGATTTATATCTGAAGTAAATTATGTAATGAGCTGCTTATTAGCCAGTTTGATTTGTAACTATAAAATGTTACAGAATCTAGCTGTTTTGACTGTGACCTTTGAAGGTTGACACTGGGCTTGATAAAAAGGAAAAGAGTAATTATCTTAAATTAAATTCACTTAACTCTGCTTCAAAAGCAATGAACTAATCACCAAAAGTTGTCATGGGCGGAGGGTGAACAGGCATTCCAATTTTGCTATAAATTCACAATTATGTGGCAACTTGAACTCCCAAGACACCTCAAACACACCAGTGGAGTTAGCCTCACGTCCTCATTTCCTGTGGTGATCAAAAGTGATTTATGCGTGTTAATCACTATGGTTGCATTGCAGTAACATTGCCACTTGTAAGATAATTGTGCATAAACTTTTGTGATTTCTGTTGGTATATTTTCTGTGTGCTTTGTGGTTGTTGAACATTTGATATCACTTATATAAATAGTTTAGAAAAGCTAGTATACCTGTGAGTTATCATTTACGACGTGCACATCCTAGTGTGGGAGATGGGGGATTTGTCTATCCAGACATCATGATAATAAAGACCGATTCTAAAAGTAGGAGAACACCATTTGAAATCTTTTTCCATCCTTTCCAATGTCTTCCAGGGATTAACTAATATATTGAGCAATATAGATAAAAATATTTCAAATCTGTGTTGAGTTAGCTGCTTTCAAAGAAAATAGCAACAGAGTATTTACAACTGGCTTCAAAATGGCAAGAGTTTGGAAGATGGGACATTACAGACTTGTTGTCTGATGAGTCCTACTAACTGTGCAAGTTAGTGCACATCTATATTAGGCTTGGCTATGATCCTACTGATAGCATTCATCATCAAGGCATACATGAATGGTAGCTTCTCATCAAACTGCATCCAGAAAGAAGCAGCTTGTGAGTCATTTTGTAGGGAATGCAATGTGCAATAGAGGGGCAGGAGACTAATAAGGAAAAAGTCTTTTAATCTTACAACTCATCCTGTCTCCACTCTGACAAATGGATGCCTGAATAATTAAGCAAATGATGCCGACTTATCTACTGTGCATTAAGCTAACTTCTGGAAAAATTATGCTCAATCCTTTTGATATCCTTGGAATAGTGAATATATAAGAAATGTATCTTTTTCAATCAAGGACTTGAAGGGCTCCAGAATAAGGACATTAAATGAATCTTTATTGCTCCCAAATATTGAAATATTCCACAACTTTTTGCATTATCATTCTTTTTTTAGCTGATTGAATTTAAATAATTATTATTCCTTGAGTCAATAAGCGTCAACCACATTTATAAGACCAAATTTATATTATTTATGAATGCAGGCAAATTAAGGACATTTGCAGCTTGTTTTGCAAAAACTGTGCTATGTAATGAAAGACCTCTTGTTGATCTGAATTAAGTGTGTCTTTTTATCGCAAGCAGCCTAGACGTTTCCTGTGAGATAAATCTGTTGGTTGATATTGCTGCTGAACAGTACAGCTTTACTTTCCAGTGGTTCAGACTTAAGTTTGTTCCTGTGCAAAGTGGGCCGATGGGGACTGAGGTGAAAGAGATGTGTGTATATCTGTCTCTGCTTTGTCTGTAGGCCTGAAAAAGGTCACCTGTGTTCATAGTTTACATGATTATTCGTAAGCTGTTCACTTTGTTCAGCTTTGCTTTTGATTCTAGCGGGTCAGTGTAAGTTAATAGCTTCATTACAGAATCTTTACATTGCAGAAGGAGGCCACTCAGTCCATTAAGTCTGTACTGGCTCTCTTAGTGTTGAGGAATGTGAGTGTATGTTTGAAGCTGATTGGTCCTAACCTGCTGCGAACAAATAAAACACTTATGTTTTCTGGCTCTGTGACTAAAACTCAGATTCCAATATCAATACGATGCTACCAAAAAATTAAACTGATTCAGAACTGGTTTAAGCAATACATTTTAAGCACTTCTTCTTGAGGTGTTTCAGTATTGCTATGCTGAATTGTCTCGTGTGAAGTTTACAACAAAAAAAGCATGGAGACCTTGTTGCACTATTGTTTGTCGACTTTGTTATTATACATTCAAATACATTTGTTAGTGCCTCTATTAGAATATTGGTCAAAGAAATTTAAGTGCTTATCCACCAATGTCACAGGAATTAACTCCTACTCGATAAGGAATGAATTTTTCTCACCTTTACCTTTGGAATGTTCGGTCCTGAATTCAGTGATGAGGAAAAAGAAGCGCTGGCCTATTATCTTTGTGGTCTGTGTGTACCCTGGTATTGCTATGGTTTTGGGTGGGTGTGGGATGGTGGTGGAGTGTGGCAGCAAACACCTCCAGCAGAGGTGGATCTACAGTTTGTAGGACCCTGGGCTCACCTTCATTCTGGGCACTCCCAATGATATCACGCCCTTCCTGACCCTGTCCACCCTTGCCCCACAGAACGTAAAGCTGCAAGCCACAAAAATATGTAAAACTGGTCACTGCTTAACTGCTTCAATGCTTTTTCACTTGAGAAACATGCCTGTATGAATAATTGCTGAACTGAAATCTAAGCTTACTTCTTGTCAGAACGACAGTCAATATTGACGGTCAGTGTTGCAATGTATGTCTTGAGGTGAACAAATGTGGAACTTGCTGATGAACAAGATGAGATGGAAAAGAATCAGCCAATGACCTCATTGTTGAAGAGCCCAGTGTAAGAGCAAATACTCCAATCAAAAAGATGTATATGTTGCCATGCAGTATATTTCAAAGTCTCATTCAGTTTCAAAAGTTAATTTCCTTATTTCTTCTCACAAAATTGAAGAAGTTATTGGTGTAAATTCACAAGAATGAATATCCAGTGAGTCCAAGTCCAATATCAGTGGTTCTGTCTCGGATTCTGTTCTTTGTCCTGAAGAAACTTTCTGAAGGCCAGTTTTGACAGCGATGGTGGTTAGAATTATTGGTATGTGACCAGCAGCAGCCATTTGCCAGAACTCTACCGCCTCACCTGCCATAGAATCAGAATGTGGGGTCAACAACAGAAATGTCCGTTGACCTTGGGCAGGAACTTCCATTGTAGCTTGAGCGAGACCATAAAATCCCATCCATTATATCGGACAGCAATAGTCCATTTTGAAAAACAAAATTTAACCAAGAAAATATGAAAATTTTTCCGGATTTTCTTGCTGATATGGCAATTTAGATAATTTTTCTTCCAAACTTTTTCTTCACAAAACTACCAATTGTATGATTGTAGATAAAATCCTATAAAGACACACTTCTAGCCATCAATATTAATCTTGTCAAATGTTCCTGATAGGTCGGACTTTACTAGTAATTTTTACTTTTTTATGACAGAAGAAGAATGTTCACCGGAGGCACTAGTGACAGGTGTCGTTAAAAATGTTTTCAGAATGATTTCTACATTTGAAAGGTAGCCTGCAAACTATCACCTAAAAAAGTCACTAAAAAAATCAGTTGGTGATCTTGAAATACAGAGTTTATCATTATTAATTAAATGAATGAATTGTTTCACTTCATCTTCAAGAAGATTTATATCAATATTTTTCTGGTAGATTTCAGTTAATTTCTTCCTGCAGTGGCTTTTAGCATTCTCATCCAAGTTTTCATCAAAAGGCATATAATATAAAATCAATAGTTTACTTCAGTGATTCACTTCTACTTTGTCATTGAACCATTACTGTATCACAAGTAACACTGACAGTCTCAATGGTGATCTTCTCTTTCCCTTTTAAAGTGATTTCATTGTCTCTAGTTTCATCAAAAAATAAGTTCTTGCATCTTGTATGCTTCTCATCATCAGAGGGAACAGTAATTTTTGATAATGTTATTGCCTTTGCTTCCATCAAGTTAGAGTCTTTTCAAACTAGGGCTTCACGTCGTTAGTGTACGCTTGAACTGGACCATTTGATGGGCAACACAACAGCTCAGTGACCATCGCTGTGCTGTGCAGCGATGTATTTGGGCCTGTGTCCGTGGGAGTTTGTGCATTCTTCCCGTGCTTGCGTGGGTTTTCTCCGGGTACTCCAGTTTCCTCCCACACCCCAAAGGTGTGCTCTTAGGCTAATTGGCAAAGCAAATTCTCCCTAAATTGTCTTGCAAATTTGGTAGCAATGCAGATTTCTATACCAGTGCAGATTTCTATAAACAGACAGGGATCATGTGTGGAAGTGGGAACGTCGAGGTGGCGGCGCGGGCTTGTTGGGCCGAAGGGCCTGTTTCCCGTGCTGTTTTATTCTTTGTTCTTTGTTCAAACTTCCATGACACAACTTTTAAGTGTGGTTAACAACTATGAAGCATTCAATAAAGTTATCTCAACATTTTGCAGTGATTTGCTGACGGCAGTAATTCTGTGAAGTAAATGTTTCTACAAAACAGTAAAAATGGCAATATTGTACTTTTCAAACTTCTTTGCTAAGGATTTTGCTTCAGTTTTCACACGTGGCTTCTCTGAATTTGATGTGGCTATGTCTGATAAGCATTCCTGTGTCTCAACAAAGTTCATTTTCAAAGCCAGAACAGAATATGCACGTGCAGATCACATGATATCACAAATTCTTTTTCTATGTGGTTGCTCCAAGTGTGATTTCAATATATTTCACCAATGCTTGGAAAATTAAAAAAATCCATGTTTTGAACATTAAAAAAAGTGTAGCCATCTCTCAGGATGCAGCTGCAGTGTTGCAGATTAAATTCAAGGAGTGACTGGAACATGGGATGAATAATTCACAGAGACTTGCATTGGAGACCTGAATATTTTCCTTCCATACTTGCTGCAGTATTGAATCTCTGCCCCATAGCAATTTTTGATGGACAAATCTAAATTTGCAATGATCTCCGAACACTCAGAAGTGTGAGATTGTACCACACAACAAAAATATTGTTTCTGAGCTTCACTATCATTGGCCATATATCTTAAAATTAATGTTAATTGGTCCACATCACTCTAGTGTTAAATCAACTATTATGGAATAATATTTGGCCTCTTTTACTTTAGTAATGAATTGATTTCTGAGCCGTTCTGCCACCATAGCAATAAAATCATTGTAGGTTCTATGCGTTAAAAAGTTGGTTTTCTCTAAGCCACTCAAATTGAAAACTTTTCTAATGCTCTTTGAGAAGTTTGTCAAATTCACTGAGATATTCAAAGCAGCTAAAAAAATTATCTCTTTAACCTCACAGTGATGACTCATCATGTCCTCTGAGGTAGACCCAAAGAAGACAGCAATTTGACTGTGGCAACAACATGTTTTCTCCAAAAAGAACAATCCTTTACAAGCTGAACCGATAATGCAGAATCAATTATTCTAGATAACATACACATTTGAACAAATGCACACGTTGTTTGAATCTAAAATTTGGAAGTTTCGTGATCATCGAGATTTCTTCCAACATTTCTCAAATTAGAGTACCCATTGATGAATGCTTTTATCCCTTTTAACAGAGTTAGGGAATAATTTGCAAACATTGTAGATTGCCTTAGAAGCTTCTGAAAAAGATCAGCTAATTTCTCATTTCTCTTCACCCTCAAAGTGGGACCTATGAAGATCTGTCACCTGCTTTCATCCACCAACCTCAAACTCTTGTCTCAAATTTTCCATATTACCTATGTTTTCTAATTTATTTAATTCAAAATATTCTATCATACCCAGTGGAACAGACTTTGACCATAAGGCAATGTCTTCAGAGTAGTTTTCTTCCCTCAGTTCAACAGAAGAAAATATCTATTAGTTCCTTTGTTATTTTAGATTCCACTTCTTGCTTTCTTTATTCAGTTCCTCTGGGAATTAGCATGTCTAAGTCATCAGATAATTCACCCAACTTCAAGTGGATTAATATTCAGTTTGTGCACTGTTCAATTCTTCTAAATTTTTCAGTATAATGCCAAACTTTTTTTTGCCTAGCTTTGTCCTCTGTACTTGCCTTCAATTTTGTACACTTTTGACTGCCAGATTAATAAATGTCATTTCAAATTAACTGATCTTTCTTGGTTTAAGTTAATGGGAATTTTGTGAAAAAGCAGGCTTCTTTTGTCCTTCCTAGCCCTGGGGATTGGGTCACTCCTGCTTCCATCACTGCTTGATGATAGGTATATACCCTGCGTCCCTACTGGCTTTTTTTTTTGCCAATTCACATGGTCTCAGTGGGATCTTGCCTTGTTGCTGCTGCCTGGATGACCTGCCCAGCCTTCCTCAGTTCTGGGGGTCAAGTCACCCTGCTCCCCTTGCTGTTTGACGACACTCGGTTGGCTGGCTCAAAACCTCATGGCTCTTTTCAGTGCCTCATACCTCACCTTAACCTTCCCTCATTGCTGGCTGTCTGGCTGTGGCCTGCCGCCTCTGACCTGAATCACAGTCGAGAAACTGGCTGCTGTCTGCATTTTGGGCAAAATGGTTGATTGAAACACAGGAGATCTTTGCCTTGGCTGCTGCCTTTCTCCCTTCTCATTCTCCCTCAGTGTTCAGACCAGTATTTTCCTGCTCTAAGGCGACTTGATCAATCAGAGTGTGATGTTGCTCTGTATTTCCTGCTCATACGCTTATTTGTCAAACCTATCAGGCTCTGATTGGTGCCCATAGATTCCCCTCCCTCCTTAGTTGGGGTCTTGTGCCTAGTTATGGTATGTTTCATTGTACATCCACCTCTGACTTCCAGGACATCTTGGGATAAAGTAAACAGCAGGGATTCTGGTTAACTTAATAACTTTTTGATCTGTGCCAGTCATCAGCACAGCAACAATTTTTGCAGCACTCCTTTGGAGAACCATTGTAATTGGACAGATCCTAAAGATGTGAGTCAAATATTTGAAATGCTTTTATTGAAAGATTCATCAGATTTTGATTTGCATATTGACTGCAATGTAATATTAAAAATATTGCCATATTTAAAAATGCAGAACAAGGAAAGCAAGTGATAGTGGCATGATGCTAAGATTAGTTGTCCTATTAAGATTTTTGGACAGGTTTGAATTCCTTAAACCATTTATTGTGTGAACTCTGTTGGCATTGTTTGCCTGTCAAAAGAATGTGTTGTGCCCAGTGGCCTTTTCCTGTTTCCTGAAATCTTTCTGCTCTTATTGTGCTCCATTGACTGCCACTCAGACTTTGCACCCTGCAGATGTTCTGTCTGTTGCAGTGCAAAATTTCCAAAGTTCTAATTTTATCTTGCTCCTTATTACAAATAAGGTAACAAATTTGTCAAGGACAGAATGGTAGCTTCACATCATCAATCACCGTATTGTAAATATGAATAAATGAATTGCAAGACAGTATCTCCTTTCAAACTAAAAGCTCTCTCCATTGTACTTCACAGTAATGACTGTGATATTACTGAACTTGAGTCTATCAGCAAAATTGCACAGAACATGAATTCAGATTGTGCACTGTGTAATTATATTAAAGTGTGAGGAACTTGGTGTCAAATCTGTGAAATGTATCATTTATTTTTTGCTCAGTTAGTGACAGAACAGCCTCTACTCTGCAGAGAAAGGCAAATTGGGTTTGGACATAGTGGCAGAAAAAGTCAACAGTTGATGTTGTTGCTCAGTTTCTGTTGAGAATCATTTCCTCTTGAAAGATGTCACAAACATCTGAATGAAAGGTCAAAAGTTATCATTGAGGTAATGTGAAATGATAGTTGCTTCTTAAAGCAACATTTTTGCGCTGGATTACAATCTGTTTGGGTTTGGGCAATGTACGTCAGGAAGAATACATTGGCATTGTGGGAGTGCAGCACAGATTTATGGGGGTAAGATGAGGTATGTGGGGGGGTATTGGGTAAGATGCTTTGTCGGAGTGTCAATGCAGTCTTGGTGGGCCAAATGGCCTACTTCTGCACTGTAGGGATTTTGTATGACTCTATGAAGTTGCGGCTGAGCAGATGGAATATGAAGACAAGTTTCACAAGTGTGGTTTGCATTCCCTTGTGGAGAGAAGGGACGACCCGATCAGGGTTGTTAAAAATGTTACTCGGATTCAATAGATGTATAATAGAGAAACTTCATCTAATGCAGAGCATTCAAGAGTGATGGAGCATAATCTTAAAATTAAAACAAGGCCATTTAGGAGTGAAATCAGGAAACACATAAACATGGGTAAAAATCTGTAATTCTCACCGCCAAATGGCTGTGAATGCTGGGATAATTGGAACTTTGAACACTAAAGTTGATGGATTTTTCATTGATAAATGTGCAAAGAAAAATGTCAAAGAATGGATAAATGGAGTTAAGGCACAGATCAGCCATGATCTAATTGAATAACACAATAGGCTCAAGAACTGAATAGCCTATTCCTGTTTCTGTGCTCCTGGATCATTAGATGTGAGTTCATTCTCATACTTCCCAACGTGGTCAGGTTCTGATATTGTCAATGCCATCAGAGACAGCAAGCAAAATGCATGTGTTTCTGTGAGATGAATTTCTGAAAGGTTCAGTGGATGAGTTATTAGTCTGTATCTTCCCCACAGGGCAACGATAGTGTGATTGACACTGCACTTAAAAAATCCCCCCCACCCCACCCCGACTCGACACTGCTGCACATTTCCTCCGGCTTCTTTCAAACCTGGCTTTCACAGAAATACACAACACTCTGATCATCAGGGAACTTGTCAGGGAGTAGAATTGGGCTGAGGCAGGATAATTTCACCCTCTTATGGAACTAGCTGCGGTGTAGTAAGTCGGAAAGTTCAGTCTGAATGTTCAGTCTGAATGTTGATAAATGGATGGGACAGTGAATGAGCTAGGTAAATGGGAAGGTGGATGAGCTGGGTAAGTGGCATTGAGTTAGGTATGGAGATGAAGTGAGTGGGTAGTCGGATAGGTAGTTGGGTTGAGTCAGGGAGTAATTGGATGGTTGAGGGGGTATTTGGGTTGGGACAGTAGTGACGTCTAGTTGGGGGAACAAGAGGGTAACTGGGTCCAGTCAGGAGCGTAGCCAGATGGTGAGAATATCCGAGTCTGGTAGGGGAGGATTGTCAGATGATTAGTCAGATTGGGATGGTAGCTAGGTTGAATCAGGGATTAATTGGGTAGCTGGTGAAGTTTTTGGGTCGGTCGTCAGATCTAGTTGATGGAGTTTGGTGGGGAGCAGAAGGATGGTCGGGTGCTGAGGGTTAGTTGGATTTGGTCAAAGAAATAGTGCAGTGGCTAGGAGGATAATCAGAGCGATAATTGAGCTAGTCGAGTCTGGTCAGTATGATAGATGGCTGATCAGATGTTGATGGGAGGAGGGGGTTATGGTAATATGGAGGTGTTAGACTAGATTTCAATATGTCTAACAACTTCTGGTTGATTATTCAGATAAGGATTGTGGAATTACCTTGGAAAGAGGGCCCAATGGTATAAAGGGATCACCCATCAGAAATATAGTCAATTCCCAGGTAGGTCCGCATATCAGGACTTCTGCTGGCTCAGTCTGTACTTCTTTTGTTCTCGAAGATCCAGAAATGGGAAGATTTGGCCCAATGTGTTCCACAGCATCTAGTGATGGGAAGAAAATGTTGAAGGAGGAATATCGCGTGACCAAGGGAGCCTATGGGTGGGATTTTCCAGTTACGCTAGCCCCAAAGCCGGAAAATCCCTCCCGAGGTTAACGGTTCTTTGCATGGTACATAATTATAGTTATAGCCCATTATAGTTCCCATGGTGGGTAGGACAGGAAAATTGCACCCTCGGGGTGGGAGAATGAGGAGACATCATCATCATTGCAATTCTTGTCAGGTGTCCTAATCAAGTGGCCAGCAGGTCTTGTAATTTCACCAGCCATCTGCTTGGTGAGAATGTGGAACTATATTGTTGCGATCATACCCAGATTGGATGATGAAGTGTGCATGACCCTGAACTTGTCATTTTAATGCTCTGCCTTTCCAAAGGGTGGAGGTGAGGGGAGGGAAATTTTGTGAAGGTATGCTTAAAGAAAAAGCACCCTGATCCAAACATGGGCCTCAAACTCAAGTCTAGTGTGTAGGTTGTGTCAAGGTTTCATGAACCCTAATTTCATTTCTTTCTGTATGCAGATTCAAGTCAACCTCTTATCTAATTTATCACCAAAAATGCATATTTCTGAAAAATTGATGATTTCAACCTGTACCTCACCCACATTGCTGATTTCATGTCTGGCTTTTGTCACTTTGAGGTTTTGCTTTCCCAACACGTCCCTCATTGATGTCCTGCATGCCACCTTAAGTACCTAGGGTGCAGAGGAGATTTACAAGGATGTTGCCTGGATTGGGTGGCAAGCCTTATGAGGATAGATTGAGAGAGATTGGTCTTTTCTCCTTGGAGAGATGAAAGATGAGCGGTGAGCTAATAGAGGTGTATAGGATGATGGAAGGTATTAGTCGAGTGGAATCTCAGACGCTTTTTCCAAGGACTGAGATAGTTGCCACAAGAGGACACAAGTTTAGGGTGCTGGGGAGTAGGTAGAGAGGAGATGTCAGGGGTAAGGTTTTCATTCAGAGGGTTGTGGGTGAGTGGAATTGGCTGTCGGCAGTGATGATGGAGGCAGATTAAGAGACTTTTGAATAAGTACATGGAATACAGTAAGATAGAGGGTCATCGCTAAGCCTGGTAAGTAGGGACGTGTTCGGCACAACTTGTGGGCCAAAGGGCCTATTTGTGCTGTAGTTTTTCTGTATTTTTACGTTACACTAGAATCCAATTCATCCTGCCTGTAATGGGGGTGACTGTTTGGGGGTATACCCTATCTCCAAAAGGTCGCTTACCTATCTCCTAACTCCTTCCCCAGCTCCGCGGGCCACCATGTTGGGTGAAATTTCAAAATCCTTCAGTTAGTTGACAAATCGTTCTGTGGCAATGTCCTCTAATCTGCACCCTCTGTTCTTATAATCTTAGTCTACTGTTGACTCCACTTCCTCCTTTTGAGATATGATTAATGCAAGAACCTTCAACTATATTGTCCTGACATAGTGGACTTCTTTGCCATGCTACATCTTCAAAAGCTGTAATTGAAGCTGACACTTCAGTACAGTACTGTTAGAAGTGCCAACAAAAAACAAAGAAAATTACAGTACAGGAACAGGCCCTTTGGCCCTTCAAGCCTGCATCGACCATGCTGCCTAACTTAACTAAAACCCCCTGCCCTTCTGGGGACCATATGCCTCTATTCTCATCCTAGTCATGTATTTGTCAAGACGCTCTTAAAAGTCACCATTGTGTCCGCTTCCGCTACCTGAACCGACAACAAGTTCCAGGCACCCAGTACTCTTTGTGTAAAAAATCTGCCTCATACATTTCCCTTAAATCCCTGAAAGTAGGCAGTCAAGTGGATAAAGTTGTTAAGAAGGCATATGGAGTCTTAGCTTTTATTGGTAGGGGGATTGAATTTAGGAGCCGCAGCATCATGTTGCAACTGTACAAAACTCTAGTGCGGCCGCACTTGGAGTATTGTGTGCAGTTCTGGTCCCCACATTATAAGAAAGATGTGGAGGCATTGGAGAGGGTACAGAGGAGGTTTACCAGGATGTTGCCTGGTATGGAGGGCAGGTCCTATGAAGAGAGGTTGAAGGATTTGAGGTTGTTTTCGTTAGAAAGGAGGCGGCTAAGAGGGGATCTTATTGAAGCATATAAGATGATTAGAGGTTTAGATAGGGTGGACAGTGATAGCCTTTTTCCTAGGATGGAGAAAGCTAGCACGAGGGGACACAGCTTTAAATTAAGGGGTATGAGTTATAGGACGGATATCAGAGGTAGGTTCTTTACTCAAAGAGTGATTAGGGAGTGGAATGCCCTGCCTGCAGCTGTTGTAGATGCGCCAAGTTTGGTGGCGTTTAAGAGGTTAATTGATAAGTATATGGAAGAGAAGGGAATGGTTTAGTTTGGAGGGGCATTGCTTTTTATTTTGGTCGGCACAACATCGAAGGCCGAAGGGCCTGTTCTGTGCTGTAATGTTCTATGTTCTATGTTCTATGTTCTAAATCTTGCTCCTCGCACCTTAAACCTATGTCCCCTAGTAATTGACTCTTCCACCCTGGGAAAAAGCTTTTGAATATCCATTCTGTCCACGCTTCTCATAATCTTGTAGACTTCTATCAGGTCTCCCCTCAACCTCCATCACTCCAGTGAGAACAACCAAGTTTCTCCAATCTCTTCTCATGGTAATGCTCTCCATACCAGGCAACGTCCTGGTAAATCTTTTCTGTACCCTCTCCAAAGCCTCCACGTCCTTCTGGTAGTGCAGCCACCAGAATTGAACACTTCATTCCAAGTGCGGTTTAACTAAGGTTTTATAAAGCTGCAACATTGACTTGCCAATTTTTAAACTTGGGGCCAATGAAGGCAAGCATGCTGTATGCCTTCTTAACTACTTTCTCCGCTCACATTGCCACTTTCAGTGACCTGTGTGCCTGTATACCCAGGTCCCTTTGCTGTCAATACTCTTGAGGGCTCTGCCACTTAGTGTATATTTCCTATCTATATTAGAACTTCTAAAATGCATTAGACTGAGACGTTTTGCTCTGTCATTTGTTCAGGTGGTTGCAGAAAGTGCAATGGCGAGATCAGGCATTAATTAATCTCAGAATACATTGTGGGTCAATTACGGGGAGGGGAGAGAATCAGAGGTTTGTTGGGGGGTGGGGTGCGGCAATGAGAAAGGGGCCACATTCGCTGTAAATTAATTACAGCATTATTTTATACTAACATTTGATATTGAGTGAAGGAATAATTCCTCTAATACCGCTCTAGTACGAGGGGCAAGATTTAAAGGAGATGTCTGAGGCAGATTTTTTACACAAAGAGTACTGGGAGCCTGGAACTTGTTTCTGGGGCAGGTCACTGGAAATGATTAACTCTCCCTAATATTGATGTCACTGGAAGTGCAACTGCAGATAATTGCATTACCTACATTTTTACCTCTTTCTTTTGCAAAAAACTCTCAATCTAATTTATGAGATATTATTAAAGTAGATTAAGATGTTGGTGCAGTTTTTTATGATGACAGTTAATAAGGTTGGAAAGCTTTATTTCAGTTGTTTTTATTTGTTAGCCTAAATTCAAGTTAAAATGGCTAGAGTGTAGCGATCCTTTCTGATATTTCAAGATTTTGGGCATTTGGACTGATTGTGGACATTATCAATGATAATAAAATTACTAGCTACCAGAACATTTCACAGAATATTCCATTTTGTTGTTTTAATTATTTAATTTGAAAACAAGTGTGTAAGGAGAGGGCCAAGCATTCAATTCTGATATAGACTTTGTGTGTGATTTGTTCAAATATATATTTCGCTGTTTTTATAATTTAATTGCAGTGGCTTGAAGGGATTTATCATTTTTAAATGCACAAGCCTAAAGAAAGGTAAGTAAGTCAGATAACTTCTGTAGTTTCTGAAAGAAAACGAGGAATAACATAACCCATAAAATATGTAAATAAATTGCAGTGTAGTTCGGCTTCTGTGTCCCAATAGCAACATAAGTACAATATCTGTTTCTGAGAGTTACATCCAATTTATTGAGCAAGAAGCCAATCATTGTTGGGCTCATTTAGATAGGAAATGTGGGCTTAAATGTCCAATTTTCCAGGGCTGTGCCTTGCATGCCAAATATATCTGAAAAACACGCCATCTATTTTTAGGACCATGCTGGTTGCCTAAGCCAAGCATCGGATACTGTCTGTTAATATTTGGCCTAATACCAGGTTTTACACTAATTCAAAGAAATTGTACAGTCCTCACTGGAGCAGGAAAAGTAGGTGCTCTGTTCAGAGTTTGTTGGTGTTGATGAAACCTAGCAAGTGTCACCACCAAGAAGGTAAATCAGATTTTGTTTTATGTTTTAGAGCCAGGAAGAGCAAAGGTTGCCAGTTTTGCAGCATTCCTACCAGCCATGATCACTTTTGTCCGTATTATAATTTTGCAAAGATGGCCAACCATCAGGTAGATTAATAAATGAACAGCTTATTAAAGTAAGTATCTGTATACGGAGAGTAATATAAAGGCTACTATACTCCAGGCTTTTAGATTCCTAACTAGCAAAGGAAACCTACACTCAGCTCCAAGATTCACATGGTCAGGCCCCATTGGCCAAATGGGTCAATGACTCTCAGAGCTTGCTTCTGAAAGGAGTATGCTACCATGTTCCTCCCTCCCCCCTTTAAATTCCCAATTAATACATTTCAATAACAATTGAGTAATTTACAGTATTATATAATAAATGGATCTCAAACAAAGGTCCTTATAGTGTAAGTCAGTTAGGGGACTTCCTGATCCTTTGGGAGCATGTAACTCAAGTTTGGATCTAATGGATGCACTCTCGACATGGGAATGTGTGTCAGTGCAGATAACTCCTCCAGTTCCCACTGGAATACTACTTGGTTTTTCCTCGAGGTAAGTTGCTGCGGCATTAGTTTCATCTGGAGCAACAGGGAGAGGTGCTGGCCTCGTGATATTATTACTCAACTATAATTCCAGAAGCTCAGCTAATGTTCTGGGAACCTGGATTCAAATTCCACCATGTCAGATGGTGGAATTTGAATTCAATAAAAATATCTGCAATTAAGAATCTGCTTATGACCGTGAAACCATTGTCGATTCTTAGAAAAACCCATCTATTTCACTCATCCTTTAGGGAAGAAAATCTGTCATCCTTACCTGGTCTGGCCTGCATGTGATTCTAGAGCCACAACAATGTGGTTGACTCTCAACTGCCCTCTAAGGGAAACTGGGGATGGACAATAAATGCTGGCCAGACAGCGACTCCCATGTCCCATGAACGAATAAAGAAAGATTCCTGACAGGCATACCACAGACAGACTGCCCCACTGATTCTGTGTGTGATTTTCTCCTTCTCAAATGATCCAAGTGTTTCTTTACTCTTTTCCTTGGACATCTATTTCATACAACACAGCCCGATCTGGCCATGATTGTTCCAGGGATCCAGTTTAGACCAGCGGCTTAATTCTTTACATATACCAAGTTGTCTGCCTCAAATGCCCTCTCTGTTTTTCTTAGTTGTGATGCTTGTTCTATGCTTTGTTTTGCCTCCACCCTCCCCATCAAATCGGAATTACGAGATCCCACCTTGTTCTAATACACCTGCCCGTTAATAACTGGGCAGGTGCACCACACTTTAGGAAGGATGTCAAAACTTAGAGAAGTGCATAGAGAGTTCACTAAAATTGTACTAGGGATGAGGAACTGCCAATTGATACTAAGTAATTTAATTTAATTTAACTCCTCATTGTTCAAGCTTGATTATTGAATTACCCACCCCAAAATAATCCAATCAGATGTTTTAGGTTGGGCAAAGATGGACATTCGAATAACAAATGAAAAGTAAAAAGCTATTTTAAAGGTGTGGTGATTATCCCTTTAAGGATCCATCTGCTGATTAAGGGTTACATGACTCAGGAAACCAGTCATGGAACAGGGAAGGGTGTTATCCTAGTGAACCGGGTTCTGTTCTAGAACTTTCTTGGGAACTGACAGGCAGCCATGAGATTGCAAGCCTGCTTATTATAGTTGCATGTAAATAAGATTATTATTTACCTAACTGTGAACCAGAATTTTGGCGATGAGTGTAAAAGAAAAAAAAAGTGGTTCCAACATCATGATATAAAGTCATGTTGAAGTTCAGTTCAAGTTAAGAATGAGAAGATTGTTTGCACAGTGAAGCATTGCTGCCTTTCTGGACCAGGGACTCGGGTTCAGTTCCAGCATTGGGTAGCTGTCTGTGTGAAATTTGTATGTTTCCCCGCATGGGTTTGCTCCAGTTTCCTTCCACGGTCCAAAGATATGTGAGTTAGCTTGATTGGCCATGCTCAATAGCCCCTTAGTGTCAGGGAAATTAGCAGAGAAAATTTATGGGGTTAGAAGATAGGGCCTGGATGGGATTGTTGATGTTGCAGGCTTGATGGGCTGAATGGCTCGTTTCTGCACTGTAGAGATTCAATGATTCTGTGTCCCGATTTGATGGATAGATTCTTTTGATGCCTTTTAAGGATTTGACATAATACATTGGATGTTTGGGCTACTTGTTCAGGCCAATGAAATAAAAGAGATGGGTTAGGTGAAGGCAATCCTTCTAGTGCGTGTGGGACCCATGGCCTATAATTTAGTAATGATGTGGAGATGCCGGGTTGGACTTTAACCTGGTTTTGTGAGACTTCTTACTATAAATTTAATATGAGCGATACATCCCCAAGCGCACCTAATTCCAAATCATTCACTGATAAAATTGAATTGGTGAAAATACATGACCACCCAAAGCCATCAGTAATGTTGTAGCAATTTAAATCTAACTCAACTGGGAGAGTCCCTGGTGAAACTATTGCAACTTATAGTACCAAGTTAAGACAGGTCTCAGAGCACTGTGATTTTGAAACCCATGTCGGTGATATGCTCTGGGATCGTTTGGTCTGTGGGGTAAGGAAGCTTTTAGCAGAGGCAGATATAAATTTTAAGAAGGCACTGGTGATGAAGAGTGCAGCACACAGGGGCTTCAGAGTGCACAAGATGGCGTGGTTCATCAGTTAGGGTGGTAAGTTGCTGACAGCAGTGGTGCCAGAAGTTAATACGTAATTTTAAAACTGGAACAAATGCAGCCATGAATGGAACAAAACATTTAAAAGGGCCAATCAATCAATGAAGTAGAGTGTTACTGGGGTGGGGATAATTACTCCCCTGAAGCCTGCAGATATAAAGAGGCTGAATGTTTTTTCCCACGTGAAAAGTCACGTGTAAATATAGAAGTATTCCTCGTGTACCCAAAGATGAGTTCAAAGATATGTAAGTTAGGTTGATTGACCGTGCAAAATTGTCCGTTAGTGTCCAGAGATGTGTAAGTTACATGGACTGGCCAGAATAACCTGAGTTAGATTGGTTTGGGCACTTTTCAGGACTGAAAATAACAGCTTTAGGACTATCTATGAGTTTGCACGATACACAGCGAGCAATGATCTGATCTTGCTATTGTCTGGCAGGATGTCTATGGTGGTTTCAATTCCTAACCATTGCCAAATGCTTCTTTTTCACCTTCTCTGATTTCCTTTATCATCATTAAGTTCAACTTCCTTTGTTACATTCACTTTCTCTGAAATCAGGGCAGGCGAGGCTCGCAGAATGGCATTCTCCATTGGCCTCGGACGCAATCTTACGAGCCTCAGGCAGGCATGCCAGTAAAATTCCGGCCTATAAATCTGACTATTCTCTCCATCCACTCAGGACGCAATTTTTATTGATAAAGTGTTTTATAATCTAGCTGATCACGACATTCCTGGTATTCTTAATATTAAATCAATACGAAAGGAAATTCCTTTGAATTGAAAGAGGAAAGGCACAATTTCACAAGCTGTGTTATTGTATAATTGTCTGTATGTTCCACCAACCACTAGCCCATTGATTGGAACTTCCTTCAGTTCAAGACACTCGGGTTGGTTTCCTTGTTGTACTATATCTCATCTTCTGTAACTGAGATTTCAATATCGACTGGACAATAACCATGCAGGGTTAGATTTCTATGACCAAAGAAGCTGTTTGTGCTGTGAATGTTTCCTGATATTTATTGATGTAACGTGTTTACTGCTATAAGGAATTCCCACTTTTTGCCCGGTTGGCACAGCACCCACTCATAGTTTGAGGATAAGGGGGAAACCTTTTAGAACTGAGGCGAAGAGAAATTGCTTCACTCAGAGAATGGTGTATCTGTGGAATTCGGTACCATCGAAAGTGCTGGAGGCCACAACATTGTGTGATTTCAAGAAGGAATAGATATAGCTCTTGGGATGAAAGAGATCAATCGATATGGTGGGGAGAGGGGGGAATTAGTATGTTGAATTTGATGATTAGCCATGATCAAAATGAATGGCAGACCAGGCTCAAAGGATTGAATAGCTTACTACTGCTGCTTGTTTCTATGATTCTATCACAAGTGTGAATGTAAGTGATTCCATGTCCCCTAAACTCATGCAATTATATTCAGTTATTAGTCCTTCACCCGCTGACTGGAATCCTCCCAGCCACACAATCATGTTACAGTAGTTACATTGATAAACAAAATTGCTGAAATTATTCCAATCATACAGTCTTTTGGAAGATGGCTTTGATTCTGGGGCACCTTCCCTGTTTGTAGTAAGTTGATCCTTGAGAAGTTCAGGCTTACTGTGAATATCCAGATGAAGCCTCTGGAGCATCAGGAAACAAAACAAAAGTGCCCTTTTATAGTTCTTAACTGATTGCTCTGATACCATTTTCCAGTTGTACTTCTGCTTGCCTTTTTGCAAATCTATATCAAGTAGATAGCTGGACTTTAATCACTTGTTATTAGAAATAATCCTTTCTATTTTGGATCAAACACATTTTCCTTGTTGACTACAATGACTAAATCTTTTATGGGAGTCTTACTTTTGACTCAAAATATTTTTTAGTCCTCTTCTTGGAAATTCTCAAAGTTCTTTGCTACGTGTTCAGTTACTCGGACTATTTGCTCCACCATTTGTTCTTGCTATTTGGAATTGCAGAGGTTCGGTGTTACAGAACTTGCTGCTATCAGTGTTAAATGGCCTGCTGTTTTTAAGATTCTCCCTATCATTGCCAGATGAGGAGAAATCCCTATGCTTCTGTGAGGAGTTGATTTTATTGCCATGATACACAATGATAACATTCTTGTCCATTGAGTGAGTGACATTTTCACTGTTATTTTTAAAGTTCTGTTCCCTCCTTCTATTGCTCCAGAGGATTGTGGGTGGTGATTGATGTCAAATTTGTGGTGTAATCCCCAATAATCATGTAAGTAGTGATCCCTGTTCCCTACTTGAAATGGTAATCTCCACCTCCCTAATCATCTCACTTAATTAAAGCTTGGCATCCATGAGTGTAATATTAGTTCAATTTGCTATCATAACCAGTATTTATTCATTATGGTTTTCAGTTTTTGGTAACAGCCCAGGTGAAGTCAGTTTGGAAGTTAGTCCGTGGATCTTCTGGGGATGATGCACTTTTCAAAAGGGCTGTGTTGGAACAAGCAAGAGGCTCCTGCTGAAGATACAGCAGACAGTGTGATAAAATGTAAATTGACTGCATCCTGTATGCCTGGCTACTGTGCTGAATCTGCAGGTTTCTGGTATGTGACGCCAGTGGTCACCTAGCCAGGAGTAAGTGCAATTCTTGTCTTGTCCCAGGAGGAACATAAAGAATAGGAGCTTTGTCTTTTGTTTTGTGCATGAGCAGCTGATCTGTGTTTAACACTCGGAATGGGATGTATGATCAGGCCAAGGGGCTGGTTTTGGGATTTGCTTAGCTTATTTGTGCCATTCAATACCATCAGCATACTGTTGCTGCAGCGTGATTACATCTTTCGAATCATGCCGTGTGATTGCTGCCATTTCACATTGATCTGGAGTTTTTTAATGTAGTTCTGACACTGCAGCTTTTTCTTTTTTTTGAAATCAATTTCTGCATTACCTTCGTAATGGAGCTCCTGAAGGTTCACTTCTTGTTAATTGCTGGGATGTAGGCATCACTGGGTGTTGTTCATTCCTAATTGCCCTTGAGCTGAGTGGCTCGCTAAGCCATTTCAGAGGGCATTTAAGAGTCAACCACATTGTTGTGGTTTGGAAGTCACATGTCTGCCAGACCAGGTAAGGACAACAGATTTCCTTCTCTAAAAGATATTAGTGAACCAGATGAGATTTCCCAATAGTTGACAATGGTTTTCTAATCTGGAATTAGATTCTTAATTCCAGATACTTATTGAATTCAAATTTGCCATTCTGCATTACCCCGTGTCTCTGGTTTACTTACCAGAGATATCACGCGCTGCCACCTCTCCCTATGTTTGTTAATATCCGGGAGATATTATATTTGTCTACATCTTTCTCTGCAGTGTACCATGAATTAAAGATATAACTTTGCTGGTGCAATAAGAGTT
The DNA here is from genome assembly GCA_024679065.1 of Sphyrna mokarran. Classification (NCBI taxonomy): domain Eukaryota; kingdom Metazoa; phylum Chordata; class Chondrichthyes; order Carcharhiniformes; family Carcharhinidae; genus Sphyrna; species Sphyrna mokarran. The sequence continues at coordinate 152,388,116 of JAGIQG010000001.1, forward strand.
TTTGTGGTATGTTGAGAAGAGCTAACATTAGCGGCATGGACACTGGCCAAAGATTTACAGTTTGATTAAAAGTCTCTTTGATGGTTGTTAAAATGACAACTTTCTTTGCATATTGGGAAGAGTGTTTGGCACATTATCCTTTAATGATTCTTCCTGGTAATATCACAGCGTAGCCTGTGTGGTGATCCTTTGAATGTGAAACAGGAATCATCCACATACACAGCTGGAGCATCCTTAAAGGGTTCCTTCTTCACTGGCTGTGATTTAAAGTTAATTAAAGGTAGAGAACATTTATGAGGATCTCCCTCACAAGCCAGTAAATCGAATAGTAATATTATCTTCTTTGCTATAATATCAATGTGCCTGTACAGTAATTCTACAGTCGACTTGCTCAACCATTGTGGTAAGACTGAAGAATCTCCAGCCTTCACCAGTAAGTTCAGTAGTGTGTGTAAAATGATGTGCTGTAAACCTGTGATGTTTATAAATTGTTGTACAGCCCAAATGTAGCTAGTAGATGACATTCACACATTGTTTTCTCTAATGGGCACTCAATCGATTGCACCTCCACTCCCACCCCCACCCCACGTGCTGCTGGTAAAGTACAACAGTTACTGCAGGGTGCACAAGCTGATTCACTCCAGAAATCATTGGGCGGGTCATTCTCCCACTGGAGGGACCAGCAGCATAGCGCTGAGTGGGTCACTGCACATGTGCAGTGGCCCCTGTCTGCCGGCTTTGCAATTACTAGCCAGCCTGATCGCTGCCCCCTCCTCCCCAACATGCTTGGGCCAATCTCGACTCCTAACCCTGGCCACAGCCTTGGTTTTGGGATCCCTGGACCACCCCCCAACACCCCCCCCTGCCCCACTACTACAGCTCTGACCACCCCCCCCGCCCTCCTCTCCCAAGCAGGCTACTGTTCCCTCCCCCACCCTGACAGCCAGCCCCAATCACTGGTCTGCCTCTGACACTCAGGCCAAAGTGCAGAATGGCTAGTGTTATTGGAACTTTGCCCCTTGTATAATGCAGAAGGGCCCAGGCTGGCACTATAAAGGTGGCAATACATCCCTCTAGCGCACAAACTTTGGTGGAGGGGGCCTTGATTGCCTCCTCTCTTTCACTTCAGTAGGGTTGGACCTCCAGTCCTGCTAGTGGGGAGCTTTACTAAACCCATATGGACTGAAATACTCCTGGCAGGTGGGGCGTGGCCAGGGGGCCCAGAGATCTTAGTCCTGGACCCAGTACTGATATTTAAAAGAGATGCAAATGAAGATTTAAATAATTTATGCAGGAAATAATGTACTGGGAGGCACAGATTTAAGATGCAAGGGGCAAGGCTTAAAGGAGATGTATGAGGCAGAGTTTTTACACAGAGTGGTGGATACCTGGAATTAGCTGTCAGGGGAGATAGTGAAAGCAGATACAATAGTGACTTTTAAAGGGCATCTTGACAAACACATGATTAGGATGGGAATAGAGGAATATGGTCCCTGGAAGGATCGGAGGTTTTAGTTAAATTGGACAACATAGTGGGTGCAGGCTTGGAGGGCCGAAGGGCCTGTCCCTGTGCTGTAATTTTCTTTGTTCTTTTGAAATCCAGATGCCGGAGATGAGTGAGGGGCCATGGTGCCCATGTAGGGAACCCTTGAAATGATCTCCACTTGAAGTCTCTTGTCCTGCTGCACTACAAAAGCAGTCCAGTGAGATGGAAGAACCGCCCCCTTAAACTTTGTTCTGCAGGTGCAAACTCTTGCTGAAAAGTTAAAGCAGGATCAAGTGTAATCAGACTAACAGCATTTGTTATTGCCTTTTTAAAGGTTATTACAGCTTCAGGGTGGCACATTTTGAAAGCTGAATATTGGGGACGTTCAAAATATTTTTCCAGAAGCTTTGCCATTTCTGCAAAATTAAGAATGCAGCTTCTCTGACCACTGACCAGACCCAAAAACAATCAAAGAGCAGTTTTAGTTCTGGGAAAAGGCAGTCTCTGAATAACCTCTTTTATGGGAATCGGGAGTTGTTCCCAGTGGGATAGTTATAACTCCCAGACAGGTCACTTGCTCTTTGGACTATTGAGCCTTTTGCGATAAATATTTGAACCGGTTCATATCAGGATTGTTATCTGTTCTTATTTTGGCAAACTGTTTGTTTACAGTTTCAGTTGCTAAAACGATATCATCTGCGTTCTGCAACAAGCACTCGGGCCTAGAGAAGTATTTTGAAACTGCTGCCGTCAGTTTGAAATATATTAGGGGCGTTGTGAAATCCCTTGTGGCAAACAAATCCAAGTGCGACTGTGATCTTCAAAAGTAAGAGCAAATTTGATTTTAATCTTCCTACCTGACAGGAATACTCAAAAATGCATTTAAAAACTGCTCACGGTGAAACAATATTTAGAATCAACTGGAATGTTCGATGGTGGGGACGAGGAAGGGTTGGGGGGGCGGGTGGTGGAGGTGGAGGGGGGGGAGATGTGAAGAGGGTGCTTCTTGTTCAACAAGATAAAAAGCTGGTGCTTCAGAATTCAATTTCCAATAATTCACCTCCAAGAGATTTCTTTAAAGGCTAAATAGATGAATTTGCTATGTACTCGCCTTACATTATGCTGTTTAACAAGACAGTTAATTAACTCTCTAAAGTAGGGATAACTTTCTTTGAGGATCAGATATCATTTGACGAAGGAATGAGGAGGCCCCTTGATGGACTCTATTCCCTCCGTTTGTCCATAATCATGTTTGTTATTGAGAAAGACAGCAGGATTTAACTGAATGAACTGTTCTATCTGAGCATTTTCATGTTCAAGGGTTGATTTGATTTTGATTTAATTTATTATTGTCACATGCAATGACATACAGTAAAAAATATTGTTTCCTGCGTGCTATGCAGAAAAAGATACATGACCTCAGACTTTTGTATCTTTTTTCTGAAGGAAGAAGGTGGAAGAGATAATGGCCGGGGTGCGTGGTGTCCTTAATTATGCTGGCTGCTTTGCTGAGGCAGTGGGACAGAATCAATGGATGGGAGGCTTGTTTGCATGACGTATTGGGCTCATTCATGACCTTTTGTAGTTCCTTGCATCTTGTGAAGAGAGGAGCCAGAGCAAACTGTGATACAACTGAAGAGTGCTTTCTATGGTGCTTCTGTCAAAGTTAGTGAGAGTCATAGCTGACATTCCTTAGTCTTCTGAGAAAATACAGGCTTCGGTGGGTTTTCTTAATATAGTGTCAGCATGTGGGGACCAGGAAAGGTTGTAGGTGATCTGGGAACCTAAAAACTTGAAGCTCTTGGCCTTTTCTATTTTGTCCCATTGATGTAGACAGGGGCATGTTCCCCTTTGTGCTTCCTGAAGTCGATGACAACAATTTCCTTTGTTTTGTTGACATTGAGGGAGAGATTATTGTTGCTGTACCAGTTTACCAGATTGGTTAATGGTTAAATTTTGATATGGGAGATTTTACAAGTCTTGTTGGTTATTCTGCCTTTGTTAGTTGAGGTGACTTTTGAGTTCTTGGGGGTGCCTGGTATACAAGCTGTTTATTCCTACATTATTGTTGCTGCACCAGTTCACCAGATTGAGGGGTACACGGTGGCACAGTGGTTAGTACTGCTGCCTTATAGCACCAGGGATATGAGTTTGTTTCCCAGCTTGGGTCACTGCCTGGCAGAGTTGCCTGCTCTCCCCATGTCTGTGTGGGTTTCCTCTGGGTGCTCTGGTTTCCTCCCACAGTCCAAAAGATGAGCTGGTTAGGTGCATTGGCCATGCTAAATTCTTCCTCAGTGCATCCGAACAAGTGCCGGACTGTGGCAACTGTGAGATTTTGACAGTAACTTCATTGCAGTGTTAATGTAAATCTATTTGTGACACTAATAAACTAATTTTAAAAAAGTTAATATTGCAAAAACAAACAAACACCCAAACTATCCCTACCATTTTCTCAGAATCAGTATCTAACCATAGACGATTATTGTTATTACCAATGATCGTGCTATACTGGTCTAACATACCAGTTTCTATTATTCTCAGTTCCATTGGGAGCCATTGAGCTCTGTTTTCCACCTTGTCTGTTTGCAAACTGTTCCAAAAAAGGGTCACAACAAACATTCCTGTACTGGTGCAGTTGTTTAAATTTGTCTTATATTTTAGAAAACATCAAATCGTGAAATTTTGCTGGGGTAAATTTTGATATGAGGTATTTTGCTAGTTTTGTTGGTTATTCTGCTTTTGTTGGTGAGGCTGAGGTGACTTTTGAGTTCTTGGGGAAGCCTGGTATAAGAGCAGTTCATTCCTACGACCTCACACATGATGGCCTATTTTACCACATATGAAAAAAGATGTAGTGTTTGGATGCTGTTGACTCGATCCTTCCACTATCGCAAATGCTTTTTATGCCGGAGTGGGGGCAAGGTTGCTTTTGACTGCAACTTAATAGGATCTTTAATGAGTGTTCATGTTTTGATTTCATTACCTTCAACTTGGCACCAAGGATTGGTTGCTTGGGTTGAAATTCCCAATGCCTCTGAGTGTAACTGCTTGATCAATGCGCTTTTAAAATTAAGTTGACTTTTCCCTGCCACTCGAATTCTAGGGGGTTATTACTGGGAGCATTACAAGTCGTACAGTCTATTACCAAAGGTACAGAGTGATTTGTTAGAAAGCTGCCTGATCTGGTTCATTTTTTCATTTAGACTTATGTTTGCAATTCTGAGAATACTGAAGAGTAAAATCATTAATTCTGCAGAAGTCTGCATATTATAGAAATCAAGGCCTGTATTTTTTTCGAACAACCTTTTGCAAGCAATCATAAGAGAAGGGAAATGGTGGCATAGATATATTGTCACTGGATTAGTAATTGAGAGAACGAGGGTAATGCTCTGGGGACCTTGGTTCAAATCCCATCATAGCAGATGGCGGAATTTGAATTCAATATAAAAAAAAATCTGGACTTAAAATGCTGATCAAGAAACCATTGTCAATAGTCGTTAAAAACCCATTTGGTTCACTAATGTATTGTAGGAAAGGAATCTTTACTTGGTCTGACTTGTGACTGACTCTTAAATGCCTTCTGAAATGACCCAGCAAACCACTTGGATTGAGGGCAATTAAGGATGGGCAACAAATATTGAATATATAAAAAAGAGTGTGTTTTACATCACTCCAACTCTTGAGTGTGAAGCCCGTTTGCTTCAAGAGGATCATCAACATCCAAAAATGTTCTCATTTCTCTCTCATAGACTTGAATAACACCTCAAGAAAGAGAAACAAATATTGCCTCCCTGTCTACTAATTGGTGACTGAAACAATGTATTTTCAAAGATCATTATTAATGGAGGCGTTGGAGCAACATGTGTTGGCCCTGTAGGGGAACCACTAACTTCCAATTTCTCTGCAGTTGCTGATGGATCTGGACATCCCCCAGTGTGACAAGATTGCTTCTTGATCTATTGACAGATCTGGACAGGGTTCGCGAAGCAAAATTGCAGAAAAAAATGTGTCCTGCCTTTTTAACTTTCTTTCTAGCTCATCTATCTTTCGTTTTCTCTGAACTGTTGTTCATTGAAATATTCTCCAAGAAGCATGCAGATCAGACTTAAGCAACTTGTTTTCTTTACGGCTGACAGCAAACTTTCATTTAAATTCCTGTGCTTTAGCTGCAAGTGCCTTGTGCTGAGATTTCTGTAGCATCTCTATCTAGATCATAGATCCAGTGTTATAAGTCAGTTGATTCCTTTAAACAGAGCTCTTTTTCTGACAACTGTTTTAATCCTTGGATGTCTTGACTCCTGCTCTGTATGATCTTGTCATTCTTACCAGCACAAAAATCAATGCTATATGCCACATGGTCTATGCTTTTTGCTGGCTTATCTAATTAACTGTCAATTTCATTGTCAATGAAAGCAATGAAATGATGAAACTGAATTTTGTTTTCCTTTTTTGTAAAAGTGTACTTTATTCATAGACTATCTGAAAGGACATTACAAACGTTCCAAACTTTCCATCACACTAAGCACAATAACATTCAGGTTCTCCACATATCTCAAGTTGCACTCCGAAGTGCTTCATTACAGTCAAGAAAATATTATAGACATTTCAAAATGGTGCTTACAAATTGGACTTTCCTTTTGACTGCCCCCATGCCAACATTGTGGTTAAGAAAGCCCACCAAAGCCCCTACTTTCTCAAAAGATAAGGAAATTTGACATATCAGTATGACTCTCACCAACTTTTACAGAAGCAGCCTAGAAAGCATTCTTTCTGGTTGTGTCACAGCTTGGTGAGGCTGCTGCTCTGTCCAAGACCACAAGAAACTACAAAAGGTTGTGGATGTAGCCCAATCTATCATGCAAACCAGCCTCCTATCCATTGACTCTATCTCTACTTCCTGCTGACTTGGCAAAACAGCCAGCATAATTAAGGGCCTCACACACCCCAGATATTCTATCTTCCACTTCCTTCCGTCGGGAAAAAGATACAAAAGTTTGAGATCATGTACCAACCCAACACAAGAACAGCTTCTTCCCTGCTGCTGTCAGACTTTTGAATGGACCTACCCTGTGCTAAGTTGAACTTTCTCTATCCTCGCTACAATTGTAACACTACATTCTGCACTATCTCATTTCCTTCTCTGTGAACGGTATGCTCTGTCTGTAAAGTGTGCAAGAAACAATGCTTTTCATTGTATGTTAATACATGTGGCAATAATAATAAATCAAATCAAATTCTTTAAAGCAGTCATATTCATAATTGAATTTGAATTTCTTCACCAGAAAAGTGAGCCAGATTTTCTTTTCACCAAGAGAAGATCGGTTTCATTCTAATGCTTACTGTGTCACTCTTGGTCTACTTTTGTTGATGTCCTGTTAATTCCCTGGAACACATTAGTAACTTCACTTTTCTAGCAGTTTACTAATTAAACATCTTGTCCTGCCATAGTCACCAGAATTTGTTTCCTTTTTACTTAAGTATTTTAATTTAATTCTTGATTGTTCAAGTTTAATTATGCAATTACCCAATTCCATGTAACCCAATAAAATGCTTTAGTTTGGACAAAACCTAACTGTAAGGCAAACCTTACCGTAAAGATTCTTGAATAGGGAGTGAAAAGAAAAATTTTGCTCCCAACAAATCTTCAATTCAAAGCAGACTTTTATAGTTTCAGGCCAATATGAAGTTGCAATTTTCCTCACATTCCTTTGTTGACAGCAATGCTTTTAAATTCTCCTCAGCAACATCCAGTACATGACTAGCTATCAAAGATGCTATTCGAAGTCCTTACTTTTAACCCATAAATTATCATTGCCTCATCTCAGATCATGATGTCTGTGTAATTTTATATTGGTTAACTTAATTGCCGAATTGTTTTAATTGAAGTTTGACTACTTCTGTATATTGTCCATCTAAAGGAAGACTGTGAACAAAATTTTCCAGCTGTCCACACGGGCAGGATCTTCTGCTCCTGTCAACTGTGTAGCCTTTCTGAGGGTTTCTCTGTGGCATGAGGTAGAATCAATGAGAAATCCCATTGGCAGGACCAGAAAATCCCATTGCCAGCCAATGGCACATCACCTCCCATTGCTGAGAAACATGCCACAGAGGCCAGAGAATCTCACCCTGTATCTTTTACAATGTCCTTTCTTATTTGACTTTGCATAATTGCCTACTGCCTAGACCAACCCTGAGATAATCAAGCTAGAACTTAACACACAATGTCTGATTTGATGTTCATCTAAAGCTAGAGTCTTAGACCAACATTTTAATACTTATTAGAACTTCGAATATAGCCCAGCCTTAGCAATTGCTTAATTACTAATTCTCAAATTACAGCTTAATTGAGGGACATTTTTATTTGTTTAATCATCTGTTTCTGGCTGGTTGCTAATTATACAATAATTCTTAATTAATACATGTAAGTAATTAGAAGGTGTAGAATGAAAAATATTTTGATCAAACGGTATGAGTACAAATCTTGATTACTGATCCAGTGAAGACAATATAAAAAAAATCTAGAAATGGTCAAGTTGACTGCTCAGGCTTACTTACAATTATACTTAGTGACCAGAGAGTCCGCTCCTTAGAGCAGAAAAATTTAAAAGTGGTAAATAATTAAGCTTTTTAATTAGCAAAGAACGACTAACTGTTTTCATTAGCAGGACGTTAAGTAACCGGGAGACACAGTTTTAAAATAACTGGCAAACAAAACAAAGGGGAGATGAGAATTATTTTATAAATGGCTGGTGGGATCAGATTCAGTAGTAAATTTGAAAGCGGATAGATGATTCTGCTATCCTAAGTGCATCATATACGATTTGATAGACATCAGCAGGTGACTAGGACTACCCGACCTCACTTCAGATCTTTGTGAAGTATCTTTTTGCTGTAATTACAATCTTTGCAATTAAATGGAGTTCATATTTATGTCTGTGTACAGATGCATGTGCATTTGTTGGGTGAAAGGAAGACTCAGATTAGGAGAGATTGGTAGGATCTTGTGAAAGTACGTGATGGGAATGTTGGGAAGGAAATATGCGACAGGTATTGCACAGAATTCGCCAACTCATTTAAGGACTTACATTTCTCTGTTACAAATGGATGTGTGGGGATATGTGTATGTATGGAAGTGTAATGTTGGCATATTCATATATTTTTCGTATTGATTTCTCAGACAGTGATTGGGCCATCCATTAACTCTCTTAGTACTGGGTGTCTCCTCAAAACTACTCCACAGCCAGATGTCAGGGAACACAGATCTTTTATTCAGGCCACTTGCTCCACACTCCAAATGTTCACTGCCCACCTAGGACAGTTCCCAATTATCTCATCCCACAACCTAGATCATATGATCTGTTCCCTTAAAGGAGCTATTCCATAACCTACATAATACCGTCAGTGGAGTGGTCCACACATTTGGGTAGAGTTGATCTTGCAACTCTGTTTGGGCTATTGATAGACAGTTTTGCATTTGGATTTCTGCAGACATGGCCATGGCTCCAGGTGTCACTGCTATCTGGAAGAATTTCAGGAAAAGTGATGTTTAGGTCTTTGGCCTCCCATATAGTTATTGGAACCAGGACAGAAGAAGCAGAAGATGCTTCTAACTTCTCGGCATTAAAGGGGTTGTCTTAAGGTGCCACATAAAGGTTACTGCAGAAGAGATAATGCTGTAGGGGCTGATATTAGCATGGATTGAGGATTGCCCATCGAACAGGAAATGGTGTTGGGATAAATTATTCACAGGGCACCAGAGGGATCAGTGCTGAAACCTCACTTATACCTGATCTTTATTAATGGCTGGTGAAAGAACTCACTGTATGGTAGCCAAGTTTATAGATAATACAAAGATAGGTAGGAAAGCAAGTTTTGAAGAGATACAAAGAGTCTGCAAAGGGATGTAAATAGCTTAATTAGACAAAATTTTGGCAGATAAATAATGTGGGTAAATGTGAGGTTGTCCATTTGGGTAGGAAGATTGAAACAGCAGAATATTATTTAAATGGAAAACAACTGCAGAATACTGGAGTAAAGAGAGATCTGCGTGTTTCTATGTATGCCACTCTGTCAAGTAATAGGAGGTCTTGTGGTGCAGTGGTATCATGCCTACCTCTGAGCCAAACACCCTGGGTTCAAGTCCCACCTCGTGACTTGATGGCCAAGGAAAGTGCATTCATTACAGGTTTTTAAATCTGCAAATCCTTCCAATAGCTGGTAATAACAGAGGGATAGACTCCTGGTCAGCCATGTTTGATGCACAGTGGCATCGCTCAATGTGTAAGCCCCTAGTGACAGACTAGCAACCTGTTCCAGGAATTACTAGCTGTGGAAATTAATGAAAGTCTGCTTTAGTGCATCATTGAGTGTGGGGAGAAAGTTGGAATATCAAGTAATTAGGGAGGCAAATGAAGCATTGACATCTATGGCAAAGAAGATGAAGTATATAAGGAGGAAAGTCTTGCTACAACTGTACAGTACATCAGTGAAATTGCACCTGGAGTGCTGTGTACAGTTTTGGTCTCCTTACTAAAGGAACAATATACTTGAATTGACAGCAATGCAGAGAAAGTTCACTGGGCTGGCTCATAGTTTGAGGGTATTGTCTTATAACAATAGCTTGAGCAGGTTGAGCCCAAACTTATGGAGTTTAGAAAAATGGAAATGGTCTTATTGAAACTTGTAAGATTCTCAGGGGACTTGACTGGGTAGATGCTGGCAGCATATTTCCTCTCAGAGAAGAATCTAGAACTTGGGACACAGATGAAGAATCTCCCGTTTATGATGGAGATGAGAAAGAATTTTAATCTTAGAAGGATTGTTAATATTTGGAATTGTCTTCCATAGAAAGCAGTGGATGCTGGTTCATTGAATATATTCAGTGCTAAGCTGGATAGATTTTCAACTGACAAAAGAGTCAAAGTTATGGGGGATAAGGAAGAAAGTGGCATTTAGACCACAATTAGATCAGCCATGATTTATGCAAAGATGTACAGGTTAGATGGATTAACCATACATACATAAATTGTCTCTTGGTGTCCAATGATTGTAGGTTAGGTGAATTATCCATGGTAAATGTGTGGAGTTATGGAGATAGCAGAGGGTCCAGATTGAATTGCTGTTTTTAGAGAGCTGACTAAATGGGCTAAATGGCCTCTTTCTACACTGTAGGGATTTTATGGTTTTATGGTCTTACTGAACGGTGGAGCATGCTCAATGGACCAAGTGGCCTACCCCTGCACTTACATTTGTGATCTTGAGTACTTGCAACTCTCATGGTGCTGCCTCATTGAAATCATGCTAATTATCAATTGAACAGTCCTTTCAATTTGAAACTGGATTGGGATTTTGGATATCCTTTTCATTTTAGTTTTGGATGGTACTGAGTCCAAAAACAGGAACTGCAATCTACCATTTGGGGTATGATAATACATGATGTGCACCTCTGCTCAATTTTGCAAAAACAGACCAAATGTTAATTTAATTCAAGACAATTATGTAATACATGCTGTTGCTGTGACATATTGTTAAGTTCTGTAAAGCCTGATCTAATAGGCAATCTTTTGTGCCATCCTTCGGTGGAGAAGGAAGCTGAGTGTGGATCATGCATATTTTCCCAAATAACATCTGAGGCTCTCTTATCAACTTATCAGACAGTCTTCAAATGGCGGAAGCTTGCTTCCTGTCAATACAATCTAGAATGTTTGATCTGTGTGTGGCATTCTGTTACTGGTAACCTATGGGAAGTAACTGAGATAATTCAGCTAATTTATTCAGTGAGTATCTGTAGCATACAGATTCAGAAACTCTGAGGTTCAATCCTTATTCTCTGCTGCTGTGAGCTGGAACAGTGGTAACTGGCCTTAAGGCAAATGATTAATTTCTCACTCTAATCCCTTATGGAAGAAACATTTATTTGAGGGGGATGCAATGAAAATCAGCAATCGCTATAATGCCCTGCAGGTTTGACTAACCCACTTGTGGCCTTCCCTACACGTGATGTAGGAGCAGCTGGTAAGATATTGGAATATAACTAGCATCTGTGGGGAAAATATTTCAGCAAGGAGTCCAACGCTTGCAGACAGAGAGAGGCCTGTGAAGATTTTTTTATAATTTTTATTCTATCCAAAAGATCAAATTCAAATTGAAATTCATCCTTGCACGAGAGAAACAAACAAGATTCAAGCTGAGGCATTGCACCTCACCCTGAGCTTGATCTGATGCTTCATCTTTGGCCTAAAGGCTGAGATGGCTTTGAAAAATTGCATCAGGCAAGTATCTGTTGAAACTCATTGGCTACCCTTATCATTGACCCTACCGTAGCCTGGGAGGTTAGGCCTGATTGTTAACTCTACCCTAACCTGGGAGATTAACTTGTCTGATTATTGACTCTCCCCTATCAGATAAATGACTTTGGCTTGAAGTTGTGTGATTTTTTTTTTTATTCATTCATGGGACATGAGCATTGCTGGCTGGCCAGAGGGCAGTTGAAAGTCAGCCACATTGCTGTGGCTCTGGAGTCACATGTAAACTAGAGCAGATAAGGACAGCAAAATTCTTTCCCTAAAGGACATTAGTGAACCCAATCAGTTTTTCCAACAATCAACAATGCTTTCACGATCATCAATAGATTATTAATTCCAGATATATTTATTGAAATCAAATTCCACCACTTGTCGTGGGGGGATTCGAACTCGGAACTCCATCTGAACTTGAAATTATGCCTAGGAATTAAAAAAAAGACAATCTTCCAACTTTTTGGATAGATTACTTTTAATATGACCCAACACTGTCTCTACACGTATTTCCTTATCTTTTCTGCATCAAAATAAAATGTTTAATTTCTATTACTTGTTTAATGTTTTACCACATAAGCGTGTATTGGTTTCTAATGAAAAAAAGATAGCCTGGTGTTGAGAAGAAAATTAAGCTGAATGTTATTGATAGCTGTGTCACTGATCTCCTGGCAAATTCTGCAGGATAATGGATCTATCCAGCTGTTTCCTTCTTCACTCTTGCTATCTTGTAAACTAAGACAGATTTACAGCCGTTGTGATGAAGCTGTCACGCTTATGGATTTTGAAACTAATGAATACTTTTTTTTCTTCTCTGCATTTCAGCGAAGCTTCCTGGGCTCCGCTACATTTGCAGTTGGTGATCTGCTGAAGTCGGAGGAGCAAACCTTGACTATTAACCTAAGGTATGTTCACAAAGATTAAAAATAAACTAATTCTGGCCTCTTGTAATAGTGATAACACACCTCAAAAAACCACACGAGAGTTAGGCAGACATTTAATTGGCAATTTCTGAACTCTTATTCGTGCTGTGGCTTGTATTCAGCATATTTAAAGATCTGTGTGACACATAAAGAAAAATTGAACGGCAACAGTAATTATCTGTGATGGCTGCAGTGGGTTACAAGTGAAATGAGTTTGGGCAGTCTCATTTTATCTGTCAATGGACATGGGTTCAGCAGCCCAGAACTCCCCTTCTGATTCCACCTTAATTAGCGTATCCTCATGCTGAGATGAATAGGTATTATGGGAACAGAGGGTGTCTCATAAGTGCTTCTAACAGGCTCTCCATCTGAATTTGTAGTTTAAATGCACTCTAAGAACAGTGCAGATGAAGCTCTACATTTATGTCTGATCTGGAAACACTCGATGTGCAGGGAGTTAGGTCTTTTCCCAAGTATCTTTACGCCTATGATCAGTGCATGTATGAAAAGGCTCTTCTAAAAGAACTTAATTTCATGGATGCCGATGTCTAAGTTTCTTCTTAGTTTAAATACATCATCACTTTGAAAAGAAATGCACACCTTTTGTGAATTACATGAAAACAAGATTGCAGCAGATGAATAAAAACACAAAATGTTGGGAAAATTCAAAAAATTAACAATTACAGTAGATTCCCTTTCATGTGAAACATCATTGATTTGAAAGATTTTACTAGGTTCGCACCCAGTTTCTCCCCCCTTACTGGTCCTGTTCTGCCAGCATAATCAGCCTCGCACCTACACTTATTTTAATATTCATAATCGTCTTATGATATTTGTGAGCCCAGGTGCAATTGTCTGGGTTCCCTTGCTTTAACAGCCTTGCCAGTGGAGGTCCTCATCAGGGAAGATTATGTCTGGTCCCCCACCAATAGGGATCTGATGTGATGGCTTGCCAATGGAACTGGAGGCCATAGAAGCACCATGTCCAGGGTAGTCAGGGGTGGGGTGGGCAGTGTGAGCCTGGCAATTTTATCCTAGGATACTGGAACTGCCAGCCAGGCACCCTGGCATTGCTCACCAGAGGCCTGGCACCGACCTGTGCCAAGATGCATGCACTAAGGGGAAGGGTGAGGCCTGAGGGTGGCAAGACCTGAAAGGATCAGGTCTGATGGGACAGCAGGGTGTGGAGAGCTCCATAGAGGCTGTGTATCCTGCATCGGGGATTGCCTGAGTGGCAAATAACTGGAGGGGGAGGGGATGTGGATGAGATCAGCTAGGGCATAGCATTTGGCTGGGTTGGGGATCACTGGCAATGATTGAGAGGGGATTGCGATTGCTGGTGGCGATTTGGCAAGTTGAGTAAGGGAATGATCACCAGAGGGATAGTTCAATACTCAGGGAATGGGGGGCAGTGACAATCTCAGGCCACGTGCACAATAGCACTCTCTTGCAGTCTGCAGCCAGTTTCTCATCAGTTTGATTCTTATCAGTAAAGGGAGTGCGAATAGACTCCACTCCCCTTACCGATGAGAATCATACTTTGTCTCATTTATTTTCTAAATGTCATAAGATAGCACAAGGGAGTTTGCCAAAAAAAAAGGATGTGATTCCATCTCATTTTCAAACTCATTCGGCACCCTCTCCATAGGTACTGCCTGACCTGCTGAGTGTTTCCAGTTTTTTGTTCTTTTTTTGTTGTGACTCAATAGAGAGCATAACTTATTCAAGAAGATTCAAACTCCTGTTATTAACTGAAATAATTAATGGCACAAAATTCCACATTTTAAACAAAACTTGTTTACTGTACAAAAGTCAAGCAAAGCAAGTACTATGAACAACATTTTATTTTGAAAAGTCTTATTCTTTGAATTTAAAAATTTAACAGAATATCCTGCTCAACTTTTATTCCCATTCCCATCCCTATAATTGTCCTTATCCTTTTAGGATCTTAAGGGTTCCTTCATTTCTCCTAGGGACAAACCAAGATATGCCATAGCTCTCAGATATTCACTTTGACTCTTGTCAGTAATTTCCAACATTCTCTGAGGTATGGACTTTCTTGGGCGCTGAGCATGCAGCTGGATGAACACTCCAAGCCTTCTTCAACCCTGTAGGATCATTAGTTTAAGCATGAGTCTCACTGCTTTCTTGCTTCGTGACTCCAGATGAGAAAACATCTTAGTTTCTGATATCTCTCAGTAACTGATCTACAACTCCCAGGAGATCATCCCTCTGATGACTCAAAACTGCACTGGACTCGGAATTCATTTCGAACCATAGAATCCCTGCAGAGCAGAAGGAGGAAATTCAGTCCATCAAGTCTGCACTGACTCTGAGAATTCCACACAAGCACGATTCCCATAACCCTGCACATTCTATCATGGTTAATCCACCTAATCTACACATCTTTGGACTCTGGGAGGATATCAGAGCGTCTGGAGGGAACCCACTTAGACACAGAGAGAATATACAAGCTTCACGCAGTCACCAAGGGCTGGGATTGAACGTGAGTTCTGGCCCTATGAGGCAACAGTGCTAATCATGTGCCACCATGCTGCTGTTTCTGTGAGAAATCATACAGAGGAAGCCCAAAACCTAAAAAAATCCTCTCTGTAATCTGGCTTCCAAGGCAACATTGCATACTTGGGATGTCCCAGATAGAGATTGAAACTAAGTATATCCAATTCTCAAACCTTCCCTTTGTTTTGAGATGTCATATCATTAACTTAACCTCGTGTTAGAACAGCTATAGACTTGTTGGGTAGAATTTTACTTAAAAATAGAGAAGTGTCAGGTTTTCCATCCAGTTCTTCCCACACTTCACCATCTTAAAGTGGAAAGCATGTTTTTTGCTTTCATTGTGATGTGCAAGGCCTAAAGATGCAAGGTCCATGAGATTTGTGTATCTCGATTTCCATCTCATGGACATCAGGGTGCCCCTGTCAATAATTACCAGCATCAACCACATCTGCACCCCACCCCCCAACCTAGAATCCATGGCATCAAAGCCTTCTCCCTCCTTAAAGGATTGTTGACACCAGTTAGGGCCTTCCATATGGGTCTCTCTATGAGCTCCATCCCTGATGCCGCCCCCCCCCCCCCCAATCCTGCCCCTGTGATGCCAGGGTTGGTGCTAGACCAAATCCCTGACCACCCAGGGCAACACTGGCCTCTGAGTCCCCAGTTAGTATCATGTCTGGTCTCCATTTTTTGAGACCAGCAGTGATTCTCATTATCTTATGTTATGCCAGTGGGTGGGAATGTGTAGCGTTCCCAGAATACCCGACATTATGTTGATTTTGAATATTTAAATACAGGTTAATGAATGATAACCTGGTTCACACCCTCACTGGGATCATTCTGACTCCCCGTTGCAAATCTTGTTATGGCCCTCCCATGAAAATTTCTGCCCTTAACAGCATTTGTATCCGCACAGAATAGGGCTGGGAAATCATCCTTTCTGCCTCTGTCACGAAGTCCAGAAAGGAGTGACCCATTGTTTAGTGTTTTTCCACTGCCAACTCAGGTCTTATAAATTAAATCCTTTGAATTGCAATTACTAAAAGTTTGTTTATCAGCTTCTTTAAGGAGTGCTGGAATTTTATTGTTCCATCCACCATGAGAATCAGAGCGGGCGAGGGGCAATTGGTTGTTGAATTCGGGTGGAATTTTACGATTTTGGGATGAGGACAAGCAAGGCCATAAAATCCCACCCGAGATATTTTTTAGTTACCTTGCGTTTAAAAATTTTAATTCCCAAAATAAATGTTATATTCCTAAAATATGTGAATCATAAAATTAGCCATTCGTAATTCACGAACAGTAAACTGCTTAAAAAAACTCCGGACAATGAAAGATAAATATGCACAGTTTTATGTAAAAATTTCTGCTGTGTTTAGAGAATCATCACATGTAATGTAGGAACATGAAGTTGTAATGGAATTGTTGATAAAGATGGTGAAGTTAAAAATGAGAAACAGTAAAATGAATCCAACCCAGGAGCTAAATTCATATTTAATTCATGTCCCCCTCACTCTTAGCCTCACTATTTGTAGCCAAAGCCTATCTCTTAAGCACTGGAGTTTGCTTCTGAAACTTTTCCCCACCTTTACATTTTTCTTTGTCACTCAATAACAAAGCTTCCTCTATGAATAAGCTTTTAAGTCACTCCTGATATTTGCTTCTTTGGTTTGGCCTGGGATTTCCAGCTCCAATCCCAGATGGGGTCTTACTGGGGATTTTAATTACAATAACATATCTTCAACCACTTTGTATTTCAGCTCCATTGAGAATAATGGCCAATATTCCATTAGCCTATTAAATTATTTAATAGCTTGAAGTGATTTTTGTATTTCAACCCCTTAACTTTCGCCACTTCTCCACGGTTTCCAGCTCCTCACCATTTAGAAATTTACTGCAATCTTTCTTTCTTGCGTCCAAAATGAATAATCCTCACACTTTTTCACAGAATTCCCACCTGCCAGCTCACCCCAAAAACTTAATCTATCAATTTTCTACTCACATTTACCATATTTATCATCAGAAAATTCTGAAAATACTTGGCACATCAGTCAGAATCTGGGAAGTCTTGTGCATGCCCTATGGCAAGCTTGGTGCTGGAGGGCAGTTGGAGACCCTGGTGCTATCCCACCTTCACCCTTATTAGATTCAAGGTGAAAGGGTCTGTGGACAGCCTTTTATCACCACTGCCAATGGAAGCTCTTAAGTGGCCAATCAATGGACACATAGTGACCTCTGCTTCCAGTAGCGAGACTATTATTCAAGTCCCCATTTCTGGTGGCCATTTGTGCTCCTCCCTGATGTGGACCTCCGCTGGTAAGTTTGGAATGCCAAGTCCTGGGCTCGTTAAATAGATTAAAATTAGAAAATGAATATTAAAATCAGCCTTGCGCCATGAGTCCGGCCAGATGCTGGGCGCGATTTCTGTTTTTGGCTTCCCATTTGCATTTCACGCTCCACTACATAACTTAACTAGTGTAACAGGATAGGAAAATCATACTCCATCTTGCTTTCAGAAGATACTGCTTGGCTGTGGATTTCCAGCATTTTCTGTTTCAGGTTTCCAGCACTGCAAGATTTTACTTGAATTCTATTTACTCTGCCACCTAGCTTAGTACTTAGATATATGGATCCCTGTTCCTTAAACAAAATCAATTTTTTTGTTAAGAGAAACATGATAAATGGTTATTTCCATTTGAGCATATTAATTCATATTCACATTAAATGTCAAAGTGACCATTAAAGATTGTTGAAACTGTTTTTCATGATCTGATTTGTGACATTTTTAACCAGTATGAGAGTGATGTATTTCAGATGTATATTTTTCTAAATATTCTATGGCTGCAACACAGAGCAAACAATTGGACAGTTTCCCTTTCGGTTTTTGAAGTTGCTTGCTTAGCTATTAATATTTAAACTGTGAGGTGAGCTGGATTCAAGCCTGTAACCATAGAAACCTTTATCTAAGCTTAAAAGGGTTGATCTGAAGAGGGAACTTCAGCAAATTCTGAACAGAAAATTTCATACATTTTATGTCTTTATTCATTCATGGGACATGGGTGTTAGTGACCACTAAGCATTTATTGTCCATCTCTAGTTGCCTGAAGGCAATTGAGAGTCAACCACATTGTTGTGGGTCTGGAGTCAAATGCAGGCCAGACCAAATAAGAATGACAAATTTCCTTCCCTAAATGACATTAGTGAACCAGATGGATTTTTCTGACAATTGACAATGGTTTCATGATCATCAGTAGATTCTTAATTCCAGATTTTTACTGAATTTAAATTTCACCATCCACCATGGTGAGATTCAAACTTGGGTCTTCAGAACATTAGCTGAGTTTCTGGATTGTCTAATCATAATACCACCATGTTATCACTTCCACAATGTCTTTATTATTATTTTGCCTTCTCAAGATGGGTACAGATCTTCTTGGCTGCACTTCGCTCATAACTGACAGGCTCTCAGAGGATCAGTGAATTTACAAGTTTTAATTTTTATATGCTTCAAAAAAAATTGGAATTTAATAGTTTAAACAAATCCAATTACACTTGATTTAAATGTGTACAAAACTTTGAGGTATACAACTCTGAAATTGAATTTGTACATCACTTAGATGATAGTTGAATTCTGTTTAGAAGTACCGCATTATCTATTTGTTAAGTTCAGTAAGATTGATATTACTGCAATTGTATTGATGCGATGAGCAGATTCTGTCCCTTCAGCAGTGTAAGTTGGCTTCCTGATGATTCCTCAAAGTCTAGTCCAAGTATGTTACACATTCTCTTCATGGCAATTTTGTGACTATCATAACGCTTGTTTGTTTCAATTATGTCTTAGAGATGGCTACCTGCAAAGAAATTCCAGAGTATCTGTGCATTTCTCTATCCAATGCTAGTTAATGAGGCAACACATTTGCAGTTATAACCACCATATTTGAATGTTTTGATCTATTACATGCCTTTAATAATATGCAACTACTAGGAGAAATAATATATTTCAACATCATCAAAGAGAAGGCACCAAGCAATTAATTTCATGGACTTTCAGGTGTTTGTTTAGTTGATAAAACGCCCTAAGTATTATAAATAAAATTCTGAGACTGTCTCGAACCCAGTTTCCACTTCGTTGAGATTATGCATTTCTCATGATCTTCACTTTTGAAGATCTGTCACTTTGTTATTGAAAGATGTTCACCTGATGTTTGTCTTGCATGTAGGTTTAGCTGGTACAATACAGTCTGAAATAAGTCATTTTGTTTATTGTAAAAATGTTATAATAAAGCAAGGTTCTAGGTAATCCTGGAAGCAAATTGTGCAGAATGAATTATCTCTTCAGCACTGCCGTGGCGACAAGTTATTAAGTAATTGGTTGAGAAATTTGAGTGTTCTCAAAATGCGCAGGGATCATTTTCTGAGTCTGAATGGAATGGCTTGATGCTCATGTAATATTGAGTACAGACTTCATGATCATTGAGCCTGCAAGCTACATGCACCTAATGGAAGCTTGTCAAAGAAGAAGGGCAGCATGGTGGCAAGTAATTAGCACTGCTGCTTCACAACACCAGGGATCTGGGTTGAGTTCCAGCCTTGGGTCACTGTCCGTGTGGAGTCTGCACATTCTCGCTGTGTCTGTGTGGGTTTCCTCTGGGTCCTCCAGTTTCCTCCCACAATCCAAAGATGTGTGGGTTAGGTTGATTGACCATGCTAAATTAACCCTGGTGGCAGGTAATGTCAGTAAATATGTGGGATTATGTGAATAGGGCCTGAGTGGAATTATGGTTAGTGTAGCTTTGATGGGCCAAATGACCTCTTTCTGCACTGTAGGGATTCTAGGGAAGAAGACTTGAAGATCTGGCTGCTTAAACAACAGTGTTGCTTAAATTTCAAGTGGCAATTGGGACACGTGGCAGGTCAGGTAGTGATGTTTGGCAGTGACAAAGGATTGGGAAAAGTGGCTAGAAGTTGCCAATGATTGGGTAAGATAACAGCCAGGAGTGGGAGGGTCAAGAACTAGCGATATTTATTATGATAAATATATATATTTATAGTAATAATCTGCATATTTACAGTCTTGTGAAATGTTGGTGGTAATAAAGATGATCTCAGAGATTGTCTTCACACAAAGTACAATGTGTATGTAATATTTCAAAGAATTATTGACTACTTTCATTAGTTTTTACTATTATTAACTTTTATATAAATACACCCACCAAGTTGTCCAAATCAGCTTTTAACTGTGGGGCAAATGGAATGGATAACTTTTGTGCCATTTGTTGAAATATATCTTCATAAGCTGTGCAAGTGAAGAAGCAGCAATTTTTACATTTCTGACTTATTTTAGTTTGGATGAAACGTCACAGACTTGAAACGGTGAGTCAGGCGATAAGGTTTCCCAAACTGCCTCAGGGAACATGTCTCAGCCAAAGACTTTCTATCCAAGAGAATGCCAGCAAATCTAATTTTCCAATAGCTCTAAAGTACCATCAGCCCCAACTCCTGGGGTCTTGAACCGGTTAAATGTGATGGTTCTGATGGCAGGGAGGGGAGGTGAAGCCCGGTGTGTGGAAGTTTTGGAGTGGTTGCTTGTGGGGAGGCAAATCTTGAGGGATAGTCACTTTTTGTGGAAAGGGAGCCCTTGAGGAAGGTGCGCGGGAGGTCCAAGCAGGGTGATCTGCTGTGCTTACACCCTGCCTCTGACTGCCTCCTGCCAGCCTCCTGCCAGCCTCAAAATTGATAGCGAGAGGTCATTAAGTGGCCTATAAAAAGCCTCAATTTGGATGAGGTTGGGTGGTCACACTGGGCTTCACCTATCTCTGTAAGATCACAGACAAGTTGGGGGTGAGTGGGGAAGTGGCAGAAGATTTTAATTGGCCCCCTGCCTGCAACCCACCTTTGGGAGACTAGGAAATTCTGCCTCTGTCTATTCTCTCTCCACAGATGCTGTCAGACCTGCCGATTACGTCTGCATTTCCACTTTTCATGACAGATTTCCTGCATGTTTTGCTTCAGTACTGAAATGTATTTTATATTTTTCAGATTTATGACAGTGATTAATTTGACAACGGATAATTTTACAATATGGCTAAACATAAAGTGAAATATTTTGAACATCAAGGCACATGCCTATGGGTATGTGATTTGCAACATGGTTTGGACTTCTTTAAAATTATAGTTAAAGGACTTGTGTAATGTCCATAATTAACTGATGGCAGCCTAAAGCAATAACGGCAGAATACGTCACCAACCAAAACAGCAGTGGAAATGCTTGTTTCCTCCTACTTATTTTTAAACTTAGTTCCGACTGACCAACTGTAGTAAAAGCTTTTCAGGGACTGAATTTTTTTTAAAAAAATGAACAAATTGACCTTGCAGAATCAGGCAGTGCTGTGTAGCAGATGCACTCCACTGGAACAGCAGCAATGTGTGACTGCTTGATGTGAATTGAAGAGCTATCTTCCTGGTTCTGCTGATTTCAAGAGATGCGAAGACAATTGCGTGTATCTCCTTGGGAACTAATCAAATGAAAATTAGTTTTGATTTCAAATGTTCAGTTATGATTACTTTCACCTTGAAGGCTAATTGTGAAAACGTAACAAAGTTTTTAAACAGATTATATCAATACAATTAATTTTCTGAACATATTTATCTCCACCTATCCCATTTCTTTGAAGTTACTGCCCCTTGGTATTTTATCCTCATTGACCCACATGTTGATTGTGCTGTGTTCTAGATGTAATCCCCTCAATATTCTTTCAGAAGCATAGAGAAATTGAATAATTCTGTTGTAGTCAAATTGCCTCTTCTTTCCAAATCCCAAAATAAATGTGATATGGAGATGCCAGTGTTGGACTGGGGTGGGCACAATAAGTCTCTCAACACCAGGTTAAAGTTGAACAGGTTTATATGGAATCATGAGCTTTCGGAGCGCTGATCCTTCATCAAAAGAGGAGTATCATTGATTGAGGAACAGCACTATGAAAGCATGTGATTCCATATAAGCACGTTGGCCTTTAAATTGGTGTTGTGAGACTTCCTACTATCAAAATAAGTGTATCCTATTAATGATTTGATTCTGCTTCCAGCATGACTCTGAGACAATGGGAAATTTTGTACCCACGTTCACTAAGAGTGCAAACTGATGTTGGCACAAAATCTCATAAGAATCAGAATTTGAGATTCTCACCAGCATGTTCACTTTTTTTTGATTTTCTCCGCCCCTTGCTGGTGACATTGTAAGGTTCCCTGGCGAGAACCTCATCTTAATACATTTTAATAAATTATTATTGTATTTAAAGGACATCTCTACCTTATGTTCTCCCCACATTTATAATTGCTCCCTTGCTGATGTGATGTTATGTCAGTATTTTAAATCATGAAGTAGTCTAAGAGGACCTGAGAGGGGCACAAAGATAAGTATAACCCTTAGGACAGAGGGTCATGCCAGAGCACTGCCTCTGACACTCTGGCATGTCGGAGAGCAGTGCCAGGGCAGTACCAAGTGCTCCAATGGGAGGAGTGCGCGTAGAGTTGTTTCCCTTTTGTGGGGAGGAGAGGTGTTGCTCTGCTGCTTGTGTGAGGGGATGGGGTTGCCCCGGTATTTGTGTGGGGTAGTTACCTAGTGCATGTGTGGTTTGGAGGATTCCCCTTATCCATTGGTGGGGGAATTTCCCTGGTGTATGTGAGGAGGGGTATGCCAGTATCCGTGAGTAAGGGGAGAGGAAGAGTTGCACTGGTGTGTGTGGAGAGTGATTCTCTAAATCAATGGGGGATGGTAGGGAAGTTTCTTTAGCTCAGTTCAGGGAACCCCATCAAAACAGCACCACAATTGCAGAGGCAGTGTTGTCTCTTCTATCAATCACACTGCCAGCAGTATTTTTCCCCTCTAAGTGCTATATTATCTGGTGAGAAAAGTTTGCGGTGCAGTCAGGGGGCTGCATATCAGTTTTCTTGCCTGAGCCAGCACTTCAAGAAAGTATCTGAAAATTTCCCCAGAGTGCTTGTGAGAAACTTGCATTGAACCTTGGCAGCCATGTTCAGGAATGACTCAGTAATTTGCTGTTTTCTTTCCATTGAAGAAGTGCGATGTGAGAAAGGTGGTGTAGGAAGTTTGCTATATTGGGATCTAGCTTTGAATCCATTCCAGATTGTTCGTTGGAAATTCTGCGCTACAGGTTCTCCTTCAAATAAGTTTAAGTAATCTTAATCCAATTCTTTGTGATCCAGTCATTTTTAGGCTTCGTTGAGACCAGGATTGGAGGCAGCTGAGAGCTAGAAGTCACCCTTCAGCCGGTTAGCTGGCTGCATCCTACCTCACCCAAGCCATTTTTGTAGAAGCAGTATGGTGGGAAGGTGGCAGATAAATACATGGCCCCTTAAGGGTCACAAAATGCCAATTAATTTTCTAATTGGTCTCCAGGTTCCTGCAGGCAGTGCAGAACTATTTACAACAGATTGCATGATTAATTTAGATCCCTAGATGTGGCCTACCAGCAACAGATGGGGAGTCAAGGCTCCGTTCAGGCTTAGACTTTCTGTCTGCATGGCTACTGCATCTTTATGGAGAGAGGCTGACACCCATGTAGTGGTGACCTGGATGCAAAGCTATCTTCTAATTTAAATTTTAAATAGTTGCAGAGAGTACCTGTATTATGAGGTCCCACCTTCCTGACTTTCCTGCCATTACAGCCGTCTGCTCCTTTGTTGGAAGGTCTCTGATTGGTCCTTCAGCTTTGCCTGCCCACGTGCTGACTTTAATTGGATAAGGCCTCCCTTTGGCCTTCAATTGGCTGCCCTGGAGAACATTACATTGAATGATTACTTCCTACATAGTACAGACTTCTGACTCATGTTTCACCCTGTCTGGAGTGTTTAGAAGCTCAGAGAAAACCCTGCCTGATGTGTCTAGATTACAGGAGAAATTGCGTTGAATTTTTAACTTCATTTTGAAGGAAACATTCATACTCTTGTCATAAGAATGTTCCTTTGGGATTGGAGCTGAGGTAAATTACCATTGCAAAGGAAAGAATACTTATTTTTGTGTCTGCTGTGTGCTTTGATTAATATGTGAGCAGTTGATGCTGATACTTGAATTAAAGTGAAGAAAAAAACATTCCCATCTTCCTAAGCAGAAGTATTTGCCCAAAAATATAAATGAATAAAACAATGCTTTTAGGTGTTCATTGAAAGATGCAATCAATTTAGGATGCTGATATTGCAAATAAAAATGTTACGTTGTCTTTGTTTACAAACTTTTAAAATTGAGGACATGCATTGTGTTGTGAGATGGCCTCATGTGTTGATTTTTGATAGCGTGTGGTTTACTCGATGTAGCAGTCTACCACTTCCTTATACTCTGTCTCCTGTGCTGAGATGATCAAGAATGTAGTTGCAATGTTTTTTTCTTTCACTTCTGTGTGCAGTTCTGTTGAAGTGCATAGTTGTAATCATTTACAATGAGAGTTGTGCTCTTCGTGGCTATTCGTGACAGCATTCTTGTTGACACAGGTAAGGAAAAAGAATTAATCCAACATATTGTGTTACAATTTTACTTTGAAACCTGTATAACTTTTTAATTGAATGTTAGTCTATGTTTAGATCTGTTTGCTGAAAAATTATCAGTTTATCCATCAACTCAGCAATTAGATTGTATACTAATTCATCAAAAGTCTGAAGAATTAGTGGCTTTCCTGTTAAAAGATATCAGTTCAATAATTGAATTTGAGGAAAAGTAATATGCAACTGATGAAAACAAATGACACACAGAAGCCTTTAGTGACAGCCTTCCAGTTAAAAATGAGTTTTTGCAAGGATATAGGGGAAAAACATTGATTACTAATACTGTACACACTTCCATCAAAGATCTTCTACGTATTCGTTCTGTTAAATGTGAAATAGAGAAGCATGTTTTCACAAGTCAGAAATGTTGAATAACATTTTATGCTGACAGTATTGCTTTGATCTATAACTACAGTACAAAAACTCATCTTTCACAAGCATTGCCAGCAATGATAGACTGGTGCTAAAGTCTCAGAATTACATTTTTAACTCTTAAATATTGTTCTTGGATTCTGTGTTTCAGATCATTCCTCTAGGTGTGTTCTTGCTCTTCCTAATTGGGAGTGCGCCAATATTTAGGTGATGGTATTGAGAGTGGAGACTGAACAGAATCCCACCATTACTTTGTTTCAACTTATTAATATGCAGTGTTGCCTTGTGTGATCTTGTTGCACTTTGGAAAGCAGTAGAGTGAATATTCCACTGTCCTGCTGATCATTCATGAAGGACTGAATACTTGCGCCTCGGATGAGTATAGAAGCATGAGGAGGGAAGGGTGGAGGTATGTATTTTGTGTCAGTGGCCGGCATGCCAGTTCTCCTTCCATCATGCCTCCACACCATTTTTTATCTACTGCAGTTGTCAGAATCAGAATGGATGGATGTTTTGTGGTACTGTGTACTGTACTTATTTGGAAAGGAAGAATCCTGTGGTCAGGAAGAAAATGAATAGAATGGGCTCTTGATCATTGTTATTTTGACCCCTGTTAGAATTGAAAGCGAAAATTGAATGAGAATGTTAGAGATCTGTGCTGTTCATTGGGGAAAAAGTGGCCCATGAATTTATGTTGCTGACTACTCACGCATAAATAGAAGATAACCAACACTGGTTAGCTCTACTACCTTACAGCACCAGGGATACAGGTTTGATTCCCAGCTTGAGTCACTGTGCGGAGTGTGCATGTTCTCCCTGAATCTGTGTTGGTTTCCTCCAGGTGTCTCCCACAGTTTGAAAAACATGCTGGTTAGGTGCATTGATCATGCTAAAATTCTCCTTCAGTGTACCCAAACAGGTGCCAGAATGTGGCAACAAAGGGATTTTCACAGTTACTTCATTGCATGTTAATGCAAGCATACTTGCATTAAAATAAATTAAACAAAACTTGTGGAACAGGGCCCAGCAAGTGGTACAAGGTTTTAAGATGAAAGGAAAAATTGCCAAGAGGGGGAGAAAAAGTAGCAAGTTGATAATAGGCATCTGTTACATGGTGGGGTTGGCAATTGAGCTAAACAGAATGTTTTAGTAGATCAAGGGAACTTCTGAAAAGAGGAAGCCAGTAATTAGGGTAATAATGCTGAACTAAAATGGTCAGATTCGAGGTCACTTTCAAAGTGACTTTATGCAAGAATGCATCTTGGTGCAACATGTTAATAAGGAAGGAAGGAAGGTGCCATGCTTAGTTGATCTTATGTTTTCCAGTGAACTGGATATGTTGAGGAACATTTAATTGCTAATAATGACTTTATCATTAGTTCTGATACAATACTTTGTGCAAGAGCAGTTATCAAAATGAAACTGCCAGCTTTCAAGAGAACCAAATTCATTGAGGAATAGGCCAAAGAATTATTTCAGTGAATTTACTGAAAAGGAAAATACCATGAATAATGGTATTCTTCTGATAACTAATGGTGATGAACTACATCTCACTAACTGAAAAGGATGGGAATTGTGTGCAAAGTATGCTACCTAAGAGGAAATGATTAAAGCTAAAACCCAAATGATTGTTCATTGTTAAAAGCACATATATAAATCAAAATAAGTTATTATAATTGTTTAGGAATTTCTGTGAGTAACTGAATGCTGGTGATATTATTTAGTTGTAATTGACCTCCGTTACTGGAGCCAGATAGAGCAACATTCCCTCTGCCATTCAATCTCCTGCTCAATGAATTAGCAGGCAAGTCTCACAATCACATGCCACAAAGATTCAAATATACTATAGAAATTACAACAAAAATTAGACCGATTGGTTTAACCCAGCCGACAAAGATGTTCTCTAAAGCAATAGTTCTAATCCCATATCCGTGCATGTTCCTATATCCCTTTATTCTCTTACTGTCAACCACCTATAGAACCTATTCTTAAATATTGACATGGTTTAACACCTCAATCCCTAAGTTCAGTACTCATTTCAGGATCTTAAAATCCACTGAGTCTAAAGTCATAAAGGCTTACAGTATGGAAATAGGCCTTTAGCCCAACTTGTCCATGCTGCCCCTTCTGTGATTCCTAAGCTAGTCCCAATTGCCAACATCTGGCCTATATCCTTCTATATCCATCTTACCCATGTAACTGTCTAAACTCTTTTCAAAAGACAAAATTGTACCCACCTCTACTACTACCTCTGGCAGCTTGTTCTAGACGGTCACCACTCTGTGTGAAAAAATTGTCTCTCTGACCCTTTTGTACTTCTCCCCTCTCACCTTAAACCTATGCCCTCTAGTTTTAGACTCCCCTAGCTTTGGAAAAAGAAATTGACTATGCAACTAATCTGTGCCCTCATTATTTTATAAACCTCTATAAGATCATTGTTTCAAAGATTTTCTCCTGCCCTCTACTCTAACTCTCTTGCATGTAATCTGATATTTATCTCCCCTCATCATAGATCTTAAAACCACTGGATGCAGGTGTAATAATTTATCCTCTTCCTTCCCTTAAATATTTTGAATATGTCACCTGATACTCTCTTCAATTCTAACCAAAGCAAATAGCGTATTTATTTTCCTCTTTCTAGGTAACATCTGAATCTGCACTGCACCCCCTCTGCTTCAATATCCTTCCTAAAGGGTGTAGCCCAAAACTGAACCTGGTCTCACCAAACCTTTCTGTAGATTTCCTATTACAACCCAACCTTTACATATTTTCACTTTTGTTTCAGATGTGAGCATCAATGGCAAGGTTTGCATTTATTCCTAATCTGAATTGCCCTTCAAAAAGGTTGTAGTGAACAGCTTTCTTGAACTGCAGTTGCCCACATAGTGCGTGTATATCTACAGTGCTTTTATGTAGAGTGGTGTAAGCACACCTACACTGCTGTAAGTTAGGGAGCCAAAACTCTGAACCACCAACAGTGAAAAAATAATAGTTCTAGGTTGAGATGCTATGTAACTTTCCATGCATCTACTGCCCTGGTCCTTCTGGGTGGTAAACATTGCAGGTTTGGAAGGTGCTGTCAAATGAACTTTGAGTTGCTACCATCTATAAGTACATCTTATAGATGGTACTCGCTGCTGCCACTGTATGCTGGTGTTGGAGGGTGTGAATGTTTAAGGGATGGAATGGGTGCTGATCAAATGGGCTGCTTTGGCGTAGATCATGTTGAGCTCCTTAAGTGTTGTTGGAGCTGCACTCATTCAAACAGGTTGAGAGTATTCAGTCACGTCCCAGATTTGTGCCTTCTAGATGATAGACAGGCTTCAGGGAGTCAAAATGCATTACTTGCCGAAAAGTTATCAGCTTGTTCATGCAGCCAGAATCTGGTTCAGTTCACTTTCTGATTAATGGTATCCTAGGATATTGATTGTGGGAGGTTCAGCAATTGTAATGCTATTGAATGCCAAGGGCAGATGGTTAGATTCTCTCGTCAGAGATAGTCAGCCATTACCTGGCACTCGTGGCACAGTATTACTTGTCACTTATTAACCCAGGCCTGAATGTTGTCCTGGTGCTTGCAGGTGTGGACTGCCTCAATATCTGGGTAGTTGTAAATGGACTGAACACAGTACAAACATCAGTGAATATCCCCACTTCTGACCTTATGTTGATGGGAAGATCATTGAAGCAACTGAACCTGGGATATCAATACAGCTTAACCACAAAACCTTGTATTCCATTACCTTTATTATGGTCTTATCCTATTGCTTTTAATATTGAGCTAGAAGCCTCAAATCCCTGTGCACTTCTATCCATTCAAAGTATAATTTTTACTTTTATTAATGGGGGAACAGTCTACAATTGTGCATGTAGGTGCATATTAGAACTGCCCTTTGGAAAATGTCTGAAGATGTGAAGGTTAGTTGATTGGCCATGCTAAATTGACCCTAGTATCAGGGGAATTAGTGAAGTGAATGCGTGGGGTTCTGGGAATAGGGCCGGAATAGGTGGGATTGTGGTCAGTACAGACTCGATGGACCGATTGGCTTCTGTCTGTATTGTAGCGATTCTATGACCGCAATCAGATGTGGATACTATGGGAGGATGGACCAATGTCTATCAGTTTAGTCAAAATAATTGCACTTTTATGCAAATTGTAAGGGATAAAGATTAATTTATGTATACTAAACTGGAAGAGTGAGTGAGAAAAGACCATGGTGTTAGTGTGTGTGATCTTTAGAGATTTCAGAAATGTGAAATGAGTGGTTCAAGTGATTCACCAGCACCTTCTTGAGGGCAGCAAATGCTGGCCTAATTGATAATGCTCATATCCCATGAATGTATCTTAAAGCAGAATATTTGAAGGTTTCAGCAGAGCAAATAAAAAGCACTGTTGTCCTGCCATTAAGCTTTGTTTAAACCTAACCTGGAATCTTGTGCTTAGTTTTGGTTCCCTCACAACGTTGAATAATGTAGTGATCTTCAAAAATATTCAGAGGAGGGTTACTAGATTGAGGCTTAGCTTTAAGTCCTGTGATTTACACAAACTGTTTCTATTTTAGACAAATGTTGACTTTGGGGAGAGGTTGCAGGTGACAGATAGGGAGTCTCCTGGGTACTGATCTCTGAGATGTTTATTTTGGAGCTGCTCATGTTTGTGGTGTTCAGTGTGAACTCCCAATTACCTGATGGAGTAGTGCTCTGAAAGCTAGTGGCTTTTGCTACCAAATAAACCTATTGGACTTTAACCTGGTGTTGTGAGACTTCTTATTTTGTTTACTCTAGTCCAATGCTGGCATCTCCACACCATGTCTCTGGAGTGTACAGGAATGTCTGGGCTGCTTGATTGCCCTGCAAGGGAAGAGGGATAGCATTAGTTCATGTAATGATAAATGACAGGAAAAAGTTTACTTATTGAAGCTTGCATATTGGCTGCTGGTCTTGAAGGTCACTCTTTTGTCTACTGCTCCCATCTTGCTCACTATTGTCCTGCTCCTTAATGATCAACTCAAGTGCTTTCTCCTCAAAAGGAGAGGAACTCCTGAACTTGGGCATGACTCTGGCTGGCTGTGTCCACTCAAACTGTGTTCGAGTTTATCCTGCAATGAGACAGATGGGGAGAGTGTGGGTGGGAATCCTTCCAGTTCAGATTGGTAATAAAGTGTGGCATGTGAAGAGCAGGTCATCCACGCTTGGAACCATGGTGAGTTGAGACAGAGTGGAAGAAGGCAGCATGTTTTTGAGTTGGGAACTTGAGAAGGCTAGATGAGACATCACCGTGGAGATGTGAAGAGTATGTTAAGGGGTGCATTGGGAAACATGAGACAGACCTTGGGTTATTCATCTTCCTGAGACATTGTTGCCCCATCCTTTTCTGGAGCAGCTGACAATGCCATCCAGACAGGTGTCATGACTGTGGCAGAAAAATGTCTGAGGGAACATGAGTATAAGACAAATCATCTCTGCTGCATACCATCCAGGACTCCCTCAGAATTCAGGTGCTGGGTTGTAGGCAGCAACCCCTCAACTGGATCTGGAATGAGTGCTAATGAACTGTTTATATGGAGCGCCTCACAGATTGCAGAGACAAAGGTGTCCTGGGGTAAGGGAATCTGGGGCAGCCTGTCATGAACATGGCTCAGATAATTTTCAGGGAAATGATATGAAACAGCCAACTTATGATTTATAATTAAAAATTGTGTTGATAAATCTGATAAAAGATGTTTGAGGAGATAACCTGATATGATAGACCAGGCTAACAAATGATATGGCATACATGGACTTGCAGTAAGGCACCATGCAGGAAATTAATGGGGATAAGGAAAGAGAGTAGAATTAGCTGGGTGGGGGTGGGGTGGTAAATGAAGTTTATTAAAAATTAGCTCCAATAGTAAAAACACAAGTGTTGAGGGCAGATTCTCATAGTTGAATATGTACATCAACAATTTGGTCACAAAGCTCAAGAGAATAGTGCCCAACTTTACAAAAGACACCAAATTGAAAATGATTCTAAAGGTCAAAAGAAGCTTCCATGAAATGTTGATTAATGGTGGACTGGGCAGAAACTAGCAGGTGAGAAGTGGGTTTGTTCACTGATGATTACACTGTTCAATTCTAGTCACAGTTCATCAGATAAAGAATTAGTCATGCCCACATTCTGTGAGACCTGGACAACATTCAGGCATGCTTGTAAGTGTCAAGTCACATTCACATTACACGATCATCAGGCTATGACCATTTTCACCATGTCCACCTAGTCCAACACCACCATTTCTACATCACAATCTATAAAGAAATCCATTTCAAATGTCATTTTAAGAATAAAGTGAAGCCCAACAGGAAAGGAAATTGAACATGAAAAATATAATGGATTTCTTAGTGCATCTCTGTTAGATGGGTTTTATTTTGACTTACTTTGTCACATTTTTTGGTATACAATGGAAAGTATTGTTTCTTGTGCACTTTACAGACAAAGCATACCATTCATAGAGTACATAAGGAAGAAGGAAAGGAGAGAATGCAGAACATAGTTAGTCATAGCTAGTGTGTAGAGAAAGATCAATTTAATGTAAGGTAGGTCCATTTAAAAGTATGTATGCTAGCAGAATGGTGATTCAACTGAAGCGATAATTTAGTGGCATAGACTAATGATACAATAACCAATGAGTGGGAATGCCATTGTGGCAGCTAGGGAATTTACATTCTGGAGTAAAAAAAACTGGGATTAGTAATGGTGACCATGAAATCACAGGATTGTCCCAAAAGCCCACTTGGTTCAGTAATGCTCTTTAGGGATTAAAATCTGCAGCCCTTACCTAATCATTCGTGCCTGTATCCAATCCACGATGATATGATTGATACATAACTGCCCTTGGAAATGGATTATTGTAAACCATTCAGTTGTACTCAAGGAAATAGCTCAACTTCTCAAGGGTATCCAGGAATGGTGGTTATGATTTGCAATGCCAGGAATTAATGAAAAAGATACTGAGAAGTTAATAAATTTTGAACATTTGTAAATATTTTTCATAAAATATCTGTAGATAACATGATTGTTCACTGTTAAGTGGAAGATTGGCTTTCAGTAGGATGCCCAGAAGCTTATAAATTGCAAGTTGAGTCACTGAGACTAAAGAAATCTGTTCTAGGCTTCAATTGTCATATTTATTAGTAATCTTGCTTGTGGGATAGCAAACAGATTGTTTAAAGTTGTTATGGATTTAAATGATTTGGGCAACTAGATACATAAATAACTTGTAAGGGGATTTTCTTGGTAACTTCACTGCCGTGTTAATGTAAGCCTACTTGTGATACTAATAAATAAACAAAAACTTGGACTTATTTAGGATTACTCTTGGCATTTTGGTTTAAAATAATACATAATAGTCTGCTTCACAACATTATAATATTATATGTAATCGTCTCGGAAGACTCAGTATTGAATGTTTATTAGCCAATGCATTGGGAGAGCAGACACTCGGAGAATGGGCCTCTGGGACTGATTATCACTGGCTACAGAACCATACAGTATTTATATACTGTATGTCTCATAGGGAAAGCACTATTTGCGTTCCAACATTGTCTGGTTTGTGTTTTGCATTAAGTGATTTGGGGGTGCTCACAAAGCAAAGTGTCTACTATCAAAAGAACTATCTGTCTTATCTCTTTTCAGTCCCTTTTAACTTCTTCCGTAGCGCTTGCTGTTACCTGCCTCAGCCTTGCACTGCTACTTTTTCTGCTAATTCAGATCATCTACGTATTAGAGGTCACCAGGCATACAAGCTACTCGTGAATTTTGAAGATGTTTTATATCTACTGGTACTGCTTAGCCGAGTATGCATTCAGCTAGCAACGTCTGTCTTTTTGCCACATCAGCATGTTAGTTGGGTAATATTTTTACCCTGAGTATGAGATTTTATTTAACCTTTCTAATACTGCACTGTATAGTTTTCAAAATGTTCCCTAAAATGTTCTCCTCAGTAAGTTACTAGTTCCTTTTGATTTTTGATTGTATTCTTTAACCCTTAATAAACTATGATCGTTGTCTGCACTAACGAATTGTTGTAATAGGCCATACTTAGTAGTCTCCTCCTTAGACTAACACAGTGAGTGTAGAATCTGAAAGAATGTGTGGCAAAAGAAGATATGGGTGTGATGTGGAATCAAGCTGACTCCACAATTTGAGGTTGTTATGAAGCCATACAAAATGACTGTCCAACAGAAGCATAAAATGTATAACAAAGAAAAATTGCATCTCATTAGCAAATTTATGTTTGGACATCCTATTTTGACTGTTAAAATATCTATATCTTATTGTACCTGAAGGGCCCTGCCACCCAAAAAAGGCAAGCAAGGGACCAGAAATGACAAGTTTGTAAACTTGCTGACTTCCTTATCTACTAGTGTAGAACTCTTTCATGTATTACTTGCCAGTCCTTCATTTAGTCACTTGCATGCATGTTTTCCAAAGTGTTGTGTGATAGGGTTGTGTATAAAATCTCTCTTTTTTTCAGTGCAGTGTTGGCATAAATTCAGTCAATGGGCTTGTGTTGTGACTTTTGAAGAAACATTTCCTTAAAATGCTTGAACTCTACTTATAGTTGTTGGACCTTGCTTTAATTTTTCTTCTCTCCTTGAGTCTAGTGGAAGAGAAAACATTATCAGGGGACCCACTTACATCAGATGTGGTCTGCCTACAGGCTAAAATACAGGCACAACTACTTGGCTGGGTCAGAGTAGGACTCGCTGTCCAGGTCCAGCAGGGACGTTTTTACTGATTTGTGACATTCGTTGCAAGCAGAATAATAGACATCCTTTCATCACAGTTGTAGTGTTGGGAGCAACAATCAAGGTCATCAAAGTAATTAATTTTATCCCTCCAGCTCTCTCTAGGCTTGTCACAGGGGATATCTGCAGGGTAAGCCAATTTGTCGCACACGGCTGAATCAAGCAATTGAATGATTTATTGTCCGACAGTGTAAACATGACCTTTACTTTCCCTAAAGAAGAAGAACAGCAATTATTATTGAATTCAATAAAGTACATGGATTACTGGTGATACCACCATTTATACTCTGTGCTTCATTTAGTGCCACACCCCTGAAGTTCACCAGTAGAAGTTCCTAATGTAGATGTTGCTGCACCAGTACTTGTGATAGATGACGTGTGTGATGCTTTGTACTGAGAATTGTTGACTTTTTTGTGTCTCTGTGGTTTCTACCTGAGTTACATACAACGCCTGCAGAAATAGAACAAGGATATGTCTTGAAATGCTGGCTGCACTCTCAAACAGAGCCTAACAAGGTAAAATATTGTGTGCTGTCCTGTTGTCCTTGAATTCAGGCAAATGAGTGAGTAGTGAATGAGGAAGTAATCATTTCTGAGGCAGTCCCTCAGGTTCAAGGATGACGTGCATGGTTCATGTGTCCACAGTGTGGTTTGCAGGCTCTGCCATATGTGGCACTCCACTCTAGATCTGGAGCCTCTCCCTGCGATTGTGGGGTTTTTTGCCTTGTATAAAGGCAGATGATAAGGATACCTGGCCTCTGTGGGTGGTGAAGGAAACAATGGACAGGTTTTGGATGCAATCTCCAGATGAGTCCAGCTGAAGACATGAAGGTGTATTAGGGTGTGAGTGATGATGTCCCTTGAGGTGATAGTGAGTGAAATGCCAGTGAGTGTGTGATGGGTTTGAGTGTGTGTGAATTGAAAGTGACAGGATGGTTGATTCACCCTGCCGGAATTTGTGTTCAATTCATCCTTTTATCTGCACTGGGTGCCTGACCCCTCTTGTGCAGTGTTGGCATTGACCACTGCCAGCACCTGTAAAGCCAGATTGATGAATTTACTGGACCTCTCGTGGCCAGAGCAGGGTTTAGGATATCACAGTGAGCATTGATTGTGCTCAAAAGGCATTCTAGTGAGTGGTCACTGGATCTGGGTTCTTGGCTTTCGGTGAAGGAGCCCTGGTGGGGGAAATGGAGAACATTGTGTGTGGCTGCATTTTAAATATGACACCTAGAGAGGAATCAGTAAGCTTACGATGGGGCAAAGGAATCAGAGATTGCCTGCCAATGATCTGGCATTTTTCCCTTCATGTATATTCAATAACTTGGGAAGTGGATAATACAGCACGGAAACCTGCCATTATGGTTGGTAGATAAAATGCCATTTTTTTTTCCCATGCCTGCCGGTGCATTGAGGGGAAAATCACACCCTATGTTTTAACTATTGGCCAAAAATAGATTGTCATTCATGAAAATCTTATTAATAGTTGCAGCTATGCATTGAATTGCATTTCCTCACCTGTTTGTCCATATAAGCTGCAACATGGAACAGAGGCTGTGTCTAAAAGTTCTTGTAAAAGCTTTTCTGGAAGTAATGTAGATCGTGCACTTTATGCCATCACTGTTTCTCGTGTACTATCTTCGGAAAATTAATTGTACTTCCAGATGGAATTCCAAGTGCAAACCCAGCTAAGCTGTAAGCGTTGTTGTCATGGCCAGCATTTATTGCCCATCTGTAACTGTTGAGGAGGTGATGTTGAGCTGTCACCATCTTGAACAGCTGCAGTCCATGTGGTGTAGATATATCCACAGTACTGTTATGATGGGAGTCCCAGGATTTAGACCCAATGACAATGAAGAGATGACGATATAGTTCTAGATCAGCTTGGTGAGGGACTTGGAGGGGAACTTGTATGTGGTGGTGTTTGCTGCCCTTTTTCTAGGTTTAAAGGTTGTAGGTTTGGAAGATGTTGTTCAATGAACCTTGTGTGAGTTTTAAAAAAAAAAGTTACATCTTACCTGAATTCAACTTACCTGTTTTGAGAGGCTGAAGTTAGCCCATGTGGGGAATTTTACTGAAAGAAAAATGGTAATGTTGTTTAGAAACATACTGGTTTTCTCTTCAGATCCTACTACTATGCCTAAAAACAAAATCAAGGGGATGTGTTTCATGCCATCATGCAGTGGAGAGATAAATGTCTCTAACCAGACTGAGAGGCAAGCTTCCCCATCCCCAATAGGAGTCAGCATTTGTGTATATGCGCCCCCACCCCATGCACTGCCGTTACAGATGCTAGAAATGTGAAACAAAAAACAGATGTTGAACAACTCTGCAGGTAAGATAATAGCTAAGAGAACATGTTAGTTGACCATCAGAGTCTTTCATGTGAAGTATTCCTTTCATCATTAATAAGTAATAGTCCTGTGATTCAGATCATCATTGTGCTCACAACCATCATCCAATTGCCTTTCTTTGTTCAGTCTTTTGGGTCTTATTTTTAACAATATAAACACATCCAAAGCTTAAAATAAATCTATTAAATAGTTGAATTCCATTGCTTAGTTCCATAGTTAACAGAAATAATCGTGAATGAGCATTTTACAGGTCCTTAGTCATATGCACTGTTCATCAAGGTGTTTCCAAAAAGCTGCTGAGCTTCTATTGAGGATTTAGGTGGCCATTGTGTGTAACCATGAGCAGTGAGTGTTTTGGACTGGAGCTGTCTGAGCACTAACTCAGATCCTGAATAGTAGGTGTGGAGAGAGCACCATCTTAAAGGATAGCAGTATCTCTCTCGGGGCCAAGCTCACTTTTTTAATACTGTGTCTGCAGCAGGACAACATGCAGCGACACAAGTAAGTGCAGAATAAACACGCAAGTTTTACTGACTATATTTAGTCAATGTTTTTCTATCTGAGGATTAGGTGTGGTGCCATCAAATTTCCAGGCCATTGCTTATTCCTTTAAATACCTCATTTTCTGTTTTGGGTAGGAAAAGTAAGATTTTGATAATTAATTAATTCTACTTTCAATCATGCATAAAAACCAGAAGAAAAGAGTAATGAGTATCTATTTCCTCCTCCTCCTCCTCTCCACGTGCTCTCTCTTCCCTCTGTCCATATTGTGTGTTTCTGTTCTCCATTTTTATTTTCTTTCTCCCTGTCCATACTTGGTCCCTTTCCCAGTTGCACATTCCAATATCAGGACTTCATAGCACAGGATCAGATTGCCAACATATGTTCCAATCAGGTAATCATGTGTGAACAGCTGTACAACAGGACTGATGTGGGCAGTTCATGTAACAAGCAATGCTGTGCAGGGATTAACAGGCACATGACAGGAGTGCTCTGGGCAATGATTTAACACTTCATTACCATTGTATCAAAGAAATTTAATTAAAGCTCCCTAAGGACTCAATTAATGCTATATTGGCTGCATTAATTACAATTATGCTGTAGATTAAAAATCAATATCATATTAGATATGTAATTTAAAATGAGCATCTACAATTAACAATTTTGTATAGGAGGTATGATGTACTTAATTGAGGTTAATTGTAGTTCTCATTACCAGATTTCTTCCCCTGTCCAGCAGGCTCCCCTACCGGCTCTGTCTACTTCAAAAGTTTCACTCAACAGACTTGCCCTATCTCTCATTTTGTTTTTTAAGCCAATTATTTTTTTTGACTATAGCCCACAGGTCATGTATAATATAAAAGTAAGAATTGTACAAATTTATTTTTTCCCCATGTGATATTTGAAAGAAAGTGCCTCCTTATGGTAGCTTCAAAAGGATTAATTTCAATTTGGACTTTTTTAATCCTTTCATGGAATCTGGGTGTCACCAGTAAGACAAACATTTGTCATCCATTCCTAACTGCCCTTGAACTGAAATGGTCACACCATTTCAAAGGACAGTTACAAGTTAACTTATGGATCTGGAGTCAGACCAGGTAAGAACAGCAGATTTCCTTCCTTGAAGGATACTCATGAACTGGATTTTTTTTTATATGACAATCATGACATGCTTACTATTTCTGAACCAGCATATAATTTCAGAATTTCTTAATTGGATTGCCACTGCTGGATTCAAACCCATGTCCTAGAGCATTAGCTTGGTCGCTGTATTATTATTCCATTGACATTACCACTATGCCACCACTGGAGATGTAGAGCAAACAGAACAGCAGGCAAATGTTACTAATACAACATAAAAAAAACACTGATTTATGATGACTCCAATAAGAAAGCACAAATTGGCAAGCCAGGAGTCTTTATTAAAAATGGAATTGCTCAAAGGCATTAACTTTTGCCAGGTTAAGTTAAGAAGGTATAAGCATTCTCAAGTATTTCATATATAAGCCTTGATAAAATGTTGGAGGCGCATATTACTATGATGGGCATCACGAAGTTAACTGGTCTGTTTATCTGACTCATGCATGCTCACATGAAGACACAGAATTGGGAGCTGAATATTAGCCAATTTACCCCACTCATACCTTTTAAGGTTTAACTTCAAGTTGTAGAATCTCCATAATCAGCATTCTGATTGAGATTAGCTAACTCAGCAGACCACTGACTGAGCTTCAGACCTGTGTGTCCTGTAATTCATTTACTAACTAAATCAGCAGGGAGCAGGAATACAAACATTTGAAATTTTATGGTCTCCTCTGAGATGGTACATGTTGCAAGTGAGGAGGGAAAATACGGCTTTTTTTTTTTAAACACCTCTTTATTTCCTTGCATTCTTAGGTTTGGTTCTTGAAAAGTATCAAAGTATTCCATTCAGTATGCTGATACTGAAATATTCGTTGCACCGATAGATTGTTTCTTGCTAAAATGGACTTCCATATTTTTTTAAATAATCAATACTGTTGTGATTCAAGCTAAATAACATGCTGATATTAGATCAATGAAGAACTGGTTGAACACAATCATATATTTCTTTATTTATCATGTATAGAGTTTTCTTCAAAAAGATCTTGCTTCCATTTACAATGTGCACAGAAGATTTTAGAGACTTGTCAATCTTCTTTTTTGTTCTTCTACAGAATGAGGAGGGAGGTGATGGCCTAGTGATATTATCACTAGATTGTTAATCCAGAAATTCAACTAATGGTCCAGGGATCCGGATTTGAATCTTGCCATGTCAGATGGTGGGATTTGAATTCAATAAAAAATATTAAGAATCTACTGACGACCGTGAAGCCATTGTCAATTGTCAGCAAAAACCCATCTGGTTCACCACTGTCCTTTAGGGAAGGAAATCTGCCATCCTTATCTGGTCTGGCCTACATGAGATTCCGAAGCCATAGCAATATGGTTGACACTCAACTGCCCTTAGACAACTAGGGATCGGCAATAAATACTTAATAACATTTAGTTTGATGTGACAAGAGGCCACAGTGTAGCACTTTTACTCATACAGGTTAGCGCTCCCTCTCCATAGAAGCTTCTTATTTCACTTGATGCCTTTCTGAAATTATCTACTTATGATCCAGCATTGTGAGAGTGAACCCACCTATGTAGCACAGCTTACAAATGAAGTTTTAGATCATTTTTGTTTTAGGTTTTTTTTTAAACCATTGCAGGCAAAATCTTTTTCCTGAGCTTTTTTCTCCCTATCTTTGTTTAAACATTTATTCTTTATGTGCACATTGAGTGGTTTAAAAATGGGTTACGCATACAAGCTAAGGATTTCACTGTAACAGGAGTACAAGGAGTTTAAATTCTGAGTATCTGGCAGGGATAATTATGGTTATTCCCTGGGCATTTGTGGATCTGTTTTCTGGTTTGTGTGATTAGTGGTACAGGAAATGAGAGAATTTTTGTGACAGTATTATCTGTATATCACAGTGAGGTTGATTCAGCTAATACTTTCGTCTCATGATACCAACATCTCTTGTGGAAAAACAAGTTTGAAGATTTTTTCCAGTGTATTTTCTGTTTCTTTTTGTGTGTTCTTTGAGTCTTCTCTTCTCCTGACTTTCTCTTCTGAAACATGGAGGGATTTGGAGTTATAACTGTGTGTATTGGGCAGCTTCCATACACAAAGTAGCCATTCTTCATATTTGAACCCGGACATTGAATCTTAAATCAGAAGAATTGTCAAAGTTTGTGTGTACTGACACTAACCCTTCGAAGGCAGTTTGCTTAAAACATGCGTAAACACGTGCATCCTGTCTGGTATATCATCTCAATAGGGGAAAAAAGCATCTTATTTCCCAATTTTTACTGGTGTTCTTAAAGTATACAAGACCATTTCGGACCTGCATTCTTATTTCCCTATATTTTTTTCCTTGCATACAATGATGAAGAGTGGAATTTTGTGTTTATTCCAAGCTTGAGGCTCTCCTCATTATCAGAGCCATGGGTTTTCTGGTAGTATGAATAGCAAGTGTATTCAGTCATGTACACTGATATTTTTGGATCACATTCTACAGTCCCCTCCATTTTTTTTTGTCAAATCTTGTTTTTATTTTAAAGTTTAGCATTTACCTGATGTATTCATCAGTTTGTGAAGCTATACTTTGACAATTTGTTTGATAGGTACCATTTGTAGAATGGCAAAAACATACTGCAGAGTTCCTTTGCTCACTTCCTTTGAGCAGGGAAATCAGAACTTTTCCCTCCTGTTATGGACTCCTATTGAGATATGCTTTCACAGCTGTTTATTTGCTCTTGGTTATCTAACCCAAGTTGTCCTTATTAATGTGCAAGTTCAGATACTGAATGTCAACAGACTGGTTGATCTGGTGTGAGATGTCAGTTGTGTCGGATCCTGCCTTCACTTAATATCCAAACACGATGACCAGGATCAGAAGCTCTGGCTAACTTTTCCACTTGCTAACCCAGGAACACTGAGGCTAGTTCCATTGTTTCAGCTGCTGGATTTGTCAAGAACATTGGACCTGGGACATTCCTAGCTTGTATTACCTACACTGTTTGCCAGTTTTACCTGCTGAGCTATTGGGGTGGTGGGGGTAGAAGGCAACATTTTTATTTCTTTGAACAAACTGTGTTTGTATATTGCAAGGGGAGAAGAGTTGGATTGATGTAGAGGCAGGGCACGGAATTAGCTTGTCAAAAGCCAGGCTTATTTTAAAGTACAATGGATGATACTGTTTTGATGTATGTATGGTCCTTTTTGTGTGAGTTGATCTCTGACAGTAGAGTGATCTGGTGGTGCAGTTGACATCATCCTTGAAACCAAGTGGAAAAATAATAAATAGTTACCTCTTTCTGTTTCTGATGCGTGAATGTTGGGTAACAATGGATTTGTTGTAACTTCCTCCTTTTTGAGATGTAAACTGCCAATATTTACTCTGTAGATCACACGTGAAGAACAGCTATTTTGCTTGGGATACTGGGAATCTGGTGCTTGTGGAATCATATCTCAGCATAGCCATAATCTGTAATAGAATAATGGATAAGCAACTCTGTGGTTGTAATTACTCCCTGCTGTGATGTATTGTGAATATTTATAGATATTCCTTTCTTTAGTGAGTTTCTTCTTTTGTTTCAGATTGTGGAATGCAGCACAGCTGCCTTCCCTAGGAACCTAGGAGGGAGCATCAAGAAAGAACAAACTGCCCAATATAATTGCATGTGTGTGGTGTAATAAGAAGTAAGAAGGCCATTTGAATCTGTGCTACAGCAGTGCTAAAGTGTTATATGAAGGCTTCAGCTGTTCAATATATGATCCTAGTTTATGGTCACCAAATACCAAAACATGGACAGCTAGTTGGCTCAATTTTCCAAGTAATCTCCTGCATCTTGGATAAGTAAAAATTGGAAATACTTCATAGGTCTGGCAGTGTTAGAGAGAGAGAGAGAGAGACAGAGTTAACATTTCAGGTTGATGTTCTTTCAGCAGAAAGGATTCCAATGAAAGATCATCAGGCTGAAATGTTGGCTGTCCTTTTTCACTAAATCAAATGTGAACCCTAAATGTGTGGATGAAGACCGGGACTGCAGAACAGATTTTACTGGCAGCAGCCAATCCATTAAGGATGGTAGACTGCCTTATACAACTATGGGTCAGATCAGAGGGCTGGTAGCATGGCAACCTTGTCAGTGCCATAGATAAACATGGTGATATAAGGCAGCATGGGAAGGAGCAAATTATTCCACGTTGAGGTGCCCTTACATTGAGAAGAAACCTGAATGTGTCCAAGCCAGAAGGCAGGTGTGAGGCAAACATTACCACCCTGTGGTCATCAAACATTCTGAAAGGAGAGGACACCTTTTGGTAAGCTGTTGGGAGGCTTGCCTGATGTACCCAGTGATATTTCACCATGGAGGGACCTGATAGCACCAGTAAAAGTGGCACCTCATAGGTCAATTAATTAAGAATCATCATTGACCTAACTCTGGCTCTTTTCCCAGATTTCTGCCTAACCTGTTGAATGTTAGTGGCAGGTTTTGCGTTGACTTCAGCTAACTGCTTTAATTGACCATTCACCTCTTGTTGGCTGGATAGTGTCTCCGCCTCCTGAACCAGAAGCTCTGGGTTCGATTCAATGCACCCCCCCCAACCCCAGAATTTGATGGCAAGGGAGGTGTAATCTTAACCTGGCCAACAGGTTGAGTATCAGCTTGAAAATCCCTTTTAATAAACCCCAATGGCAGGGGGCAGGAGCAGGAGAAATTCCTGTTCATGTCTCTCCTTAAGATGACAGCTGTCACAGGTAGTCTGGTATACTACTGGATGCAGGAATTGAAAAAGTTGACCTGTTGTTATTACTCTCTCGAAATACCCTGTGGTGGTGGCCCAACTCCAGAGGGCAAGCAATATGTTCTATGAAGGCCTCAGTCTGGAAGTTACCATCCCCAGTAATCTCCCCCTATCTCCCGAGGACACCCCATGCATTCCCCTCAGGACATCTCCCCCCCACTAACAGTCTTGCCCTCTCCCTCTGAATGTTAGATCCCCCTCCAACTGCCCCCACACCCAATAAACATATGTAATCAGCATCTAAATTACTCAATCAGTTTGAAACTAGCTGTCCTAATCACAGAAACTATTTGCTACTGATAATTCTTTTCAAGAATTTGAAAGTTATACTTTTTCAAATTAACAGTGCTCCCATTTATTTAGAGGTTGTGTTTGGAGTGTTCCTTGGATGGCACTCCTCTTAATGTAAATTGGTGCTTTTTTTTTTACATTATTTCACTCATAGTAAACCTTGCATTTTGTTTTCTTTCTCTTTTGCGTATATATAGTTATAATTCAGGTCAGAAACTCAAGTGTTTTATGAAGTCTGCCTGGATCATAAATTTTGACATTTGAATTTGGCTAGAGTGAACATAAGATGTTTCACTTCAGGTATGATTCAACTGACTCACTAGGGAGCTTTAATCAAACAAAGTTTATTTAATGACATAGTTAACATATAGCAATAATGTTTACCAATTACCAATAAGGGAAAATAAACAATATTGTTTAACCCTTGGCAAATTTTTATTAAATTTTCCAAACAAACTTCCTTTAAAAAAAAATCATTTTGCCCCAGGAAAATATGAATGCTCACGTGATGCTGAAACATAGTCCTTTAGATGCTGTAGCTCTTTTGATGCACACATAGATACCCTTGAAGTCAGGACAGATTCCCACAGCAGCAGAGAGAGAGAGAGAAAGAAAGAGAGAGACTGCAATCTGCAGAGGACATGAGATCAATGAAAAAAATACATTTTTTTAAAGGCACACTAGCGTTACAGTATTGTCCAATCTGAAATGATGGGGTGGAGGGTTTGGCTATATGTGGGTAGCATGGCATTGAGTTATTAATAGGAAAAGTGAAAAAATAAATGTATTTAATACATTTTTCCAATTTTTCTGTGGCGAAGTTGTCTCACTACTTAAATTTAAATGTATAATCTATAAAGTGCAGCTTTTATGCTTATTTATTTAGAAAATAAGAATGTTGTCATTGTTTTACAGTTGATGTTTGAAACTAGTTACTGTCACCAGATTATAATTTATTGAGTAATTAAATAGATGAAACGGTTGCCATGAAATTACTGAGAGCTGGAACTGCTCCTCAGAAGCAAAGATAAACATTGGGTTCTGAAATGACAGTTGAGGGCTTTGCTTAGCAAGGAGATTGTCCATACTTCTCATCAGAATGAAATGTAATAAATTTATACTCATTCCATCTACCACCACCCTCACTCTACCCACTACAAACAGCAGTACTAGACGGAGCTAATGGTGACTATATGCGGATCATTCGGATCATCTTCCATGAAAATAGAGTCTCTTAAACTTTTGCCTTGCAGTAGTTTGCAGTCTAGAAATTATAATTGGCAATATTAATAGACATGTTTAATGAGTTCATGTGACAGCCTCTGTCTGCTACTTAAATGGAGCAGTAACCCATTTAAAATAAATGTATTGACACTCCATTAAAATAGAAGACTGAGGAATCCCATTAGTGAATTAACACATTACTCACTAATATTATCAACAGTAATTTCTAGATTTATGCATGATGATGTAACATCTAGGCACTTGACAAGAATGTCGACCCAAAATCTGTTGTCAAGATAAT
Organism: Sphyrna mokarran; assembly: GCA_024679065.1. Lineage (NCBI taxonomy): Eukaryota > Metazoa > Chordata > Chondrichthyes > Carcharhiniformes > Carcharhinidae > Sphyrna > Sphyrna mokarran. Next base: position 152,432,609 of record JAGIQG010000001.1, read on the forward strand.
AGCTGGTTTAATGGTGCTCACCATTATTAACATATAAATCTTGAGCAATTTGTAGCAAGGAAGAAACTCTAAATTGTGAATGCCACAAGATCCTGGGCATTCAAGTTCTCTGCTGTTAGCCTCATGAAAATAATAGCTCGCCCTCAATTTCCTGTGAGTCTGGTGAAAATGCTGCTTTAATTGCCAATTAAAATCACTGGGGGGAAATTAGGTCTGTCATTTAATAAAGTAAGTACATTATTAATAAAGAATTCATTATCCTACAATGCCTCTCAATCTCTCCAACCCAGAGAAGGAACAATTTAAACCATGGAGTCTCAGTCATATGTGTAGTAAATGGTTCGTAGAGGCCAAAGCATTGCGTGTTTTCAAGAAGTAGCTAGATATAGCTCTTGAGGCAGAAGGGATCAAAAGATAAGGGGGAAGGCGGGATCAGACTATTGAGTTGGATAATCAGCCATGATCATAGTGAATGGTGGAGGGCCAAATGGCCAATGTCTGCTCCTAAGTTTCTATGTAAAGGTTTTTAAAAATATGTATTTTTTCCTCTCTCTTCATCCAACATCTCTTCTCTTTATTTGACTTTCTTTACCTAATTTGATCTAATTCATTCTCTTTCCATCCCTGTGTCTGTTTGGGTTTCTTTCCACTCTCCACTCAAAATGAGTGTGTTAGGTTAAATGGCTATGCTAAATTGCTGTTGGTGTCAGGGAACTAGCTAGAGTAAATGCATGGAGTTATGGGGATAAGGTCAGTACAGATTCGATGGGCCAAATGGCCTCCTTCTGCGCTGTAAGGTTCTGCCTCAATGATATAATTTATTTCTTTCTATGCTGATCACGATGCCCTAACTAAACTTAAAAAACCTTCTGTCTAACATTCACTTCACTGAAGTGTTGGAGTGCCCATGAAACTGGAAACCAGCTCCTTCAGAAGGTGAGGGTGAAAAAAGCAAGTGGCAATGGTTTATTTGATTCATAGAACATTACAGCACAGAACAGGCCCTTCGGCCTTCGATGTTGTGCCGACCAAAATAAAAAGCAATGCCCCTCCAAACTAAACCATTCCCTTCTCTTCCATATACTTATCAATTAACCTCTTAAACGCCACCAAACTTGGCGCATCTACAACAGCTGCAGGCAGGGCATTCCACTCCCTAATCACTCTTTGAGTAAAGAACCTACCTCTGATATCCGTCCTATAACTCATACCCCTTAATTTAAAGCTGTGTCCCCTCGTGCTAGCTTTCTCCATCCTAGGAAAAAGGCTATCACTGTCCACCCTATCTAAACCTCTAATCATCTTATATGCTTCAATAAGATATGCTTCAATTCACCTTGTTTAGAATGAGAACTACACTATACTATAGTAGATGGATTAAGAGACCTCAACTTGGAGATTAACAAAGGAAAGACAGTCAATGTGTAAAATTCTGTGTGATATTGGAGGGTGAGGTTTTGCAGGGCTATCCAGCCAATTTGTGTCTCCAGTCATCCACATATGCTATCTCACAGGGGATGGACATTAGGCAGTAGTCAAGAATAGGAACTTGGATTTATTCTCTTCTCCCACTTACTGACATGCTTAATTTTAGCTATGCAAGGAAAATCACAGCTTCCTTCATAACCAGCACTTACCAATTTATATATGTGCACCCATGTTTCAAAAGATTACTAGGATCATATGTGATATCTCAGAAATCAATGTTTGATAGAGCAGTAAAAGAACTAGCTACGGAGAGGAAATTAGTATACATGCAATTTTTTTTGGCTCCACTTCTGACCACAAAGGGAGAAATAACTATTGAAGAAATTATGGAAAGGGCTTACACTTGACTGGATTTTTCCAAATTTGCCAGGATCCACTGTTGGAACTTTTGCTGGGTCTCAAACCAGCTGGAAGTCACTATTACATCAATTTTTATGGAAATTTATCAGAGTGGACCATCTCTTGTGATAGTTATCCAATTACAGATGGAAGATGTGATTAATGGTGGGAGCTGGAAGAGGTAGCCTTCATTTTGGTGAACACTGGTGGTCTTCAAAGTGAACACAGCTATGGAATAAAGCCTGAGAGAACAGTCTTTCAGATAAACAGAATGGCTGTTGTGGTATGGTGGCAAACTTGAGGTTCACTGAAGCTTCCTTGGATGTGACAACAGGTAGTCTCTGAGGCAGGAGAAATATATTTTCTCTGGAAAGGGACAAGAAGAGGCCTCTTGGGCAAAGACAGGTGTAACTAGAGATTTCTAGAAAGTTAAGAAATCGCAGTCTGACTCCATTGCAGGAAGCACTGCAATAACCTTTTGAAGGCTGCCATGAGTGCCTTGGAGTGATAACACCCCTATGAGTAGGAGACCCTCAAGATTGGCAGTGTAGGTGCACCATGGATGTATGTGTTCAGAGGCATTGCATACCCAAGGGTAAGAATCAAATCTATGCATGCTTGGGACAACGTTTATATGAGCTGTGAATCAAAGCAATGCAAGAATTATCACTTCTGATTATGGACCATGATGGCGAGAGTGGGAAGGGTACTATAGAAGTTACCGTAGATTGCAGTGTGAAGCTGACTCAGTTTATAAGATTTTTTTAATTGTCACAAATCAAATCGTACTTCTGCATATACGGTGTATAAGCCAAATCCCCTTTCCAGCTGTGAAATGCTATTCTCATATCCAGAAATGCACTCGTAATGTTTTTATAATGTTAATAGCATGTGGAATCAAACAGGTGATAAGGGCTGTGTTGCAAAGATGATACATGGGACTTTAAGTATGTCCATGTGGAGTAGATCACACATGGCATGGCAAGTGACAAACAGAGATGGTTGTTCCAAGAAAACAAATGGAGTACAGAGTCACATTCGAGCTCAAGGTTGTAACATTTGCTAACTCGTCAAATAACTGTGCTGCTGCGAGAGAATTCAATGTTAACGAAATCTGGTGTGAGAATGGAACAATAAGAAATCTGCTCTGAAGAAGATGCTGAATGTGGCATGAGAATAGGCACCAGCTACTGGCCTGATCTTGAGAAGAATGCATCAGAATGTGTTCTTAAAAATCATTAGATTGGTTACATTGTCATCAGAAATGCAATAGGCACATCTGCCTTGTGTGGGCCAAATCAAACCGAATTCAGCAAAGATTTCAGAGCAATTACCAGTTGGTGTAGCCACTTTATGGAACAAAACATTCTGGTATTGCAGCAGGAGAACATGATTGCATGGAGATTACTGAAAAACTCCATTGCCAGTTTCTAATGATTCATCAGGTAATGGGCAAAACATGAGTAACTATTAAATCACATTGGTCAAATGCCTATGAATTTTGATATGCCCAAACTATGGTGTGGAAAGTTTAAAAACAGTTCTCGTGAAAATACCAGGACATAAGGCAAGGGTCGCAGTAATGCTAGCTTGCATGGCTAACAAACTTGAAACCTATGCCAAACATCAATTTCTTGCAGAAGTTTCTGTGCATGTCTATATGACAACAGTTGGATGAATGAGGAAGTGAAGTTATGGTTTGATAATGTGTGGAACAGATGTCTTTGTGGTCCATGCAAAGAATGCAGTTTATTAATGTGGAACATATTCAGATCCCAAATGGTCAATGAAATCAAAAGCTATCTGCAAAGATATAGTGCTCCGATTGCATCCATTTTGATGTACGTTGTTCAATCTCTGGATGTGTACCTTAATAAGCCATTCGAGGATCATATTCATGTCTAATGGAATAGGAGGATGATTGACAAAGAAAACAGTCTTCATATAGAGTGGAAATATGCATACTGCCCTGTTTGATATTTTATGTGGTTTCATTATCAAATTGTGGAATGTTGTTATTGCATCAAGTAATTGTTCAAAGAATGCAGAATATCCATTTCACTGAATAGAAAGAAAGATGATGTGTTATGTAGGGATGATTCTGATGCTAAAAGTATCAGATCTGATTAAGAGTAGGATGACAATGCTAAAGTGATTAAGAATGATTTTGATGAACTCTTTATGTTAAATGTCAAAGACAATGAATTTGAAACCAATCATTCTATAGTGTAAGGTACAATTAGGTAAACACGTGCTGCATTAATTTAGTGAGTTACTAGTACAGAAATGATGGGTCAAATGGCTTCCTGTGTTTATAACCATTCTATGATTTTATAAAGTGGTGCATCACTGAATAGTGTTAAAAAGCTCACGGATGTAAAAAAAAATGTTTCATTGTCTTTTAGACATCCTTTTTCTATAACATAATGTCACAAGTTCAGTTAAAGATATTGGTTAGCAATCACAAGGTAGTTTGGATTGCAGATAATGCTAAATATATGTTGCACACATCAGGTTTTTTTTCAACTGCGTATTCTACATCATCTGTACACCAATTTAACGTAATTAATTAAAAAAAACTGATAATTATTTTGAATGCAGAAATTTATGATGGCCTGCACTGCCTCAAAGAATGGTGGAAGCTAAGTTAATATAACTTTTAGGAAGAAATTTGGTATATATACTTGAAAAGGGACAATTGAGATGACTTTTTCTTTATCTTGAGCATAATGATAGAGAATAACTTCCATTTGTGTTGTATGATTTATTTAAGTGGACATTTATTTCCCATATCAGTGCTTTATTATGTAATACTCTTAGGCATCAAGAATGGCTTAGAAGCTTGTTACATACACCTGAATAGCTTCATCTTACCCTGTTAATCTCTTCCTCACTTATATATGTCTTGACCATTTCATTGATTATACAATGGTCTGTTTTCCTCAAATTTCAGACATTCCCCATTTTGTTTCTTCTGGGCTTTAAATACACTTCTACATAATCTCCTCCATCCGACTATCAGAGTTGAAGTTATGATGATTTATGGTGCCCTCCAATCTAAATAATCTAAATGCTCTTTATTCGGAATAGCCCCAGCTGGCCGCAGATTTTCTCACAGCGGAGATGGCTCATCATCAGCTGCCGACAAGATTATCTGCTCCTGCTGAAATTGGTGGTGATTTATACTGCTCGCTTGTGCTGCCATCAAAAAACCCAGAGTGATGACCGTGGTGGTGGTGTTGTGGTCGAAGGGATAGAGATTAGTTTCTTTTATCTCTCTGCCTTCCTGTTAATTATCTCTCCTTAGTTTACTTCATCATGCTAAACTCTGTGCTTCATCTTGTAAGCTGGAGCCATCCATTTGGGTTTCTGGGTTTAAACTGAAGACATAGTCCAAGATAACTTTCACAACAAAAAAAATTCTGTTCATTTTTACTTAAAAAGCATTGTCCGAAAATGTGAATGAAAAATGCACATTCTGTCTCTGTTACGTTAAATAATACTGCCCTGTGAAATGATCTAACAAGCCACTCACTTGTACACACTTGAGCAATGAGTGCTGGAATTGCCAACTCTGCCCATAACCCATGAATTGATGAAGAAATTGTAAATGAGACCCACGTTTCTCTGAAAAACTTCTTCCAAGTGCTAATTCTGACTTTAATAGGTGCTGTTGCAAAAGTATTTTCAACACCTAAAGGTGTCCTGCCTCCTGTTCTTTACAATAGCTATACAATAACAAGGTGGTAATCACCAAATTGCTCAAAAGATTTTATGAATTTAGTTTTTTCTGCCATTTGTTTCTTCACAAAGATCTCTAACGTTGAAGAGGGTTTGGAGTTCATATCTGAGATTTGACGCTCTAATTATTTCAAGTATTTCCCATTCCCTTTTAATAACAATGTAAACATTCTAATTATTAACAGCTGCATTTGGCTCCTTTTAGTTTAAAAAAGCAATTTAATTTTAAAATTACCACCTGCATTGTGGTAATGGTAATTAGAACACTTACATTTTTTTGTTAGCTGAGAGACCGACGTAGAAACACATGTTGTAGTAATAGCCTGAATGTGGAGGATTCAGTATTTACAGAGATTCTTAAAGTCATTAAACGAGTCTTATTAAAATAGGATTCATGTCCCTGACACACATCACCCATCTCAAGCTAAAACACTCCCATTCTGCTCAGTGCTAATGGATGCCAGGGACTCTTGCAGCACTCAGCTGCATTTCTGACTTGATCTTAAGATGCGCCAAAACTCAGCTTCCCTTAGAAATGATACTAAATCAAAGGACACAACATCCCATGCCCCAATGCAGTAATTATCTGTTGAATTCAGTTCTGCTGAATCCAGAGGCTATTCCCCAGTCCTCAAATGTTCAGGACTGTACTCAACAGACTGCAGTACGAAAACTAGATTGAAACTCCACTGCAGCACTGAGGGAGCAATACACAGTTTGTGCCATGTGTTGGAAGAGGCATTGGAACGAGATTCTGTCACCCCCTTCTGTGGATAGATGCACTTCAATGTATGCAGGGTGCTGATTTACTGATACAAGTAGCTCTATGGGAATATTGTGGGCAATTGGGGATGGGTAACAAATGCTGTCCTCGCAGAAGAACAAAAGTATTGTGGTGGTAACGGAGACCAGGTCCAAAAGAAAGGCAGGATTGGGTAGAAAACATTCACGGAAATAAAGTGATCAAGAAAGATTCTTTCTTCACTTTATGGAATGTGATTGTCACTGGCAAGGTCAGTAGTTGTTGCCCATCTCTAATTGCCCTTGAGAAAGTGTTGCTTTCTTGAACCATAACAATCCATGATGTTGATGAGTTGCTGCAGTGCATCTTGTAAATAGTATGTCTTGCTACCAGAGGGCACTAGTGAAGAAGAGGTCAATTGTTCAAGTAGGTGGATGGTGTGCTGATTAGGTCAGCTACTATGTCCTTGATGGTATCAAACCTCAGTATTGTTGGAGCTGCACATGTCCAGGCAATTGGAGAGTATTTCATTATGCTCCTGACTTGTGCCTTGTAGATGGTAGGCAGGCTTCAGCAAGCCAGGAGGTGTATTTTACATGCCAAAAAATTTCCAACCCTTAATCTGATCTTGTAGTAAAGAAGTAAGGATAAAAAAAATGCAGATACTGAACATAATCTTTTTTAATTCTCCTTTTTGTACCGGGATAGTGCCAGAAAACTGGAGAATTGCAAACATTTCATCCTCATTCAAAATGGTGTAAGATTAAATTCACATTTAAAGGCCACTAATTTAACTTCTGTGCTGGAAAGATTTCAGAAACAATTACCCAGGACAAAACTGACATATTGGAAATTGTTGATTAATTAGGGAAAGGCCAGCATGGATTAGGCAAATAATGTTTAACTAATTTGGTTGCTATTTTGATGAGAATACAGAGATGATTCATGAGGGCAATATAGTTGATGTGGTGGACGTAACAATAATCTGCCCAAGGGCAGACCCACTCTTTATATGCCTTGCTGTTTTGTGCATTTCTTTTCAAAATGCTTGTAAGAGTTTCTCATTTTCAGTCTCAATGAACATTGAGCAATAAGCCTTGGGGAAAGAATACACAGGTTCTTCTCATTACATTCCTAATATGAGCTTAAAGAAAACAAGTCCTCTTTTCAAAGGAACCTCCCTCTGCTTGTAGATAATCATGTCCCTCAAGTCCAAAGTTGATTGCCATGGTAAATTGCCCTATAGTGTCTGGGGAACCAGCTGGATAAATATGTGGGGTTATAGGGATAGGGCTTGGGTAGATTGTGGTCAGTGCAGACTTGATGGGCCGAATGACTACCACCTACACTATTGGATTCTAAGTTCCAGCTCTTTCCCCACCTCCTTAGAAAATTCACTGGCCCCATCATTGGCCTGAGCATGGGACTCTTATCTGTGATGACCATCCCTGAAGTTTCAAATGATCCTGCTATCCTAAATGCGGTGTGTGTGTATATATAGATTTTCAAAATTTGCTTGATTTAAATATTCTGTAATCATTTTCCTAGCAAGGTTGAAGCCTGCTTAATAAAAGGGACAGTGGCAGCATGGATACAAAGTTAGGTGAATATCAAGAAACAGATAACAGTTGTTTTTCAAACTGGGGAAGACATGTGTGGTATTCACCACGAGTTGGTACCGAGGTCACTGCTTTTCTTGACATATTAGTTGACCTAGAATTGGGCGCAATTTCAAAATTTGCAGAAAACCAAATTTGGAAGTATTGTGAACTATGATGAGGATAGTGATCAAGTTCTCAAAGTCGTAGGTAGTCCAGCAGAATGAGTGGACATATGGCAGATGAAATGTGATAAAATTGTCTTTAGTACTAGGTTTTGGTAATTAAATGAAAATGGGGATGATACACCCCAGCCTCGTTAGTCATAGCAGGCCTGAACCATGTTCTTGGAAACCATGTGTTCCCCCTCTGGATCACCACACGACTCATGTAGTCACAGTAGGGGACAGACAATCGAGTTGCATGAACCCTTGATTTACTCTTTGCCTGGATCTGTTAATGGACACCTTGGCCGGGTCATCCTCCCTCCTTGCTACCTCCTCCATGTCAGATGACCGAGGATGAGAAGCCTTGGGTTAATGTGCAGTCAAAAGCTAAGGAGCAGTCCCTTCAAATTGGTAAAAAGGCTGCAATGCTGGAGAATCTACATAAACATAGCTGTAGAAGAGACATGTGACCTGGGAGATTGTGATCAATCTTAATCTACAGTTGCCTGGTGTAGCTGCATGTAACATCCAACACATCTGGACCCCAAAGGACAAAGGGAGGATTCTCACATAGTCCTCCACTGGGGACTTCGCTTGTGATGTGGAGATGTTGGGGTTGGACTGGGGTAAACAAAGTCAGAAGTCCAACAGGTTTATTTGGTAGTAAATACCACTAGCTTTTGGGGTTTGCCCTTTCGTCAGGTGAGATTAGGTGGGAGGTTCGGTGTTTTGCATGTATTCGTGCAGACCCGATGGGCCAAAGGGCCACTTCTGCACTACACGATTCAATGATTTGTAGCTTGGAACTGGGAGGTGGTGGTGGTGTTTCTGTGTTGTTCCCATGCTGCCTTTGTTCTTCTATGTGTTAGATATTGCAGGTTTGGAATGTGGTGTCAAAGAAATGTTAGTGAGTTGCTGCTCTGTGTCTTGTAGATGGTACACATTGCAGACATTTTGCACATGTGGTTGAGGAACTGAATGTTTAGGATAGTGGATGGGATGTCAACCCAGTGGTTGTTTTATCCTGGATGGTGTCAAACTTCTTTAGTCTTGTTTGGAGCTACATTTGGGCAAGTGCAGCATTTTCCATCACACTTTCCTGATCGTGGGACAATAATGTTTCAGATGTTTACGTTACTTCATCACTTCCTTTTACCACTTGCAGCATCATGGACTCTGAAGTGCCAAATGTAAAAGCGTTGGAATGCAAACCAAGTGTTTGAAAAGCATATCTGGTAGCATCTGTGGAGAGAGAAACAGAGTTAATGTTCTGAGTTGACCAGGACTCTTCAGAACTGTAAAAGCGATGATCGTGTGTTCCAAACGGATGTTAAGATTTAGCAGAATCAGCATCCAAGAACTGACATCTTTTTGCTATGCTAAGCAGGATTTCATAATGTGCAACAGACTTATAATTGCTCTTCAAACTACCATTTCTCATCAGCCTTACTACACTGTTCAGTTGTTATATTCTGGTGTAATTTTTCTCTTGCAGTCTTTTAGTCGCACTATTAATTTTAATTAAGATTTTAATGGACTCTTCTGAATAATTCATTTGCAAATAATGTGTTTAACTTCAGTCTCCTAAATGCATTTGTTCACTGATCTATTTTGTAGTTGCATCCTAAATTTTAAATAGTTTTTAGATTAATTTTATTCCTTATGATTTTTTTGAAGGGATATAATGTAAAACATTTCAATGTCCTTTCATTTTACCATCAACAATATTTCTTCATTATTGAACAATAATTGCAGAACAGTATGAGTTGTTCATTGAAGTAGCAAACTCAGTTTTCTCGGAAGTGAGTTACTAGGGCTGTGTAACATGGTGTGAATTGACACAAGGAGGATTATCATTTCCAAAAACATTATTGGAAATATGCAGAACGTCAATCAGTTTTGAGGGGTGGAAGAAAGGAAGGTTAACACTTCTTAGGTGCTAGGAGAATCAGCTAAGCATTTCCCTTCATAATATGAATAAGGAAAACTTTGCCAAGAGAGGATAAACAAAGGTAGAAATAAATGTCCCCAATGTCCCTGGAAGATCCCAATGTTGGGGGAATATTTTAAGTGACCAGCATGCTGGGCAATAGGTTGGATAGAGGGCCCTCCACACTGTCAGCCTATTCAGAGGGTCAGCAGCTCTGCAGCCTTCGCAATGCCATCGTGAGAGATAACTGCTGCTGAGGCAGAACAAGAAATATGTGGGAACTTCCATTTTGATGTGCCTTCAAAGGGTTGGCAAAAAATTTTTTAAAATTTTTTACTAGAGCCAACATTGCAATGGGAGGGAATTCCCTCCTGATTTGGCATTAGTGCTGCATGGGCAACTTTTGCCACTGGCAAACGCCTCCTTGGGTCACAGTGTCTCCATATCCCCTTCCTGCCTGAACCCCCATCCCAAATACACCAGAGGAGGCCACTTCACTTCAGCTGATGGTCTCCCCACGATTTGCCAGCAACTTTGTCAGCAGAAATGGTCCTGAAATTGTTTAAATTGGTCTCCCTGTCTCTGGTCAGCAAGCAGTCGTTCCTGCTACTGGGAATCTCCATAGCAGAAGGACGGTATCAGTGAGGTGTCCCAATGCAGAACCTCAGCCTTCTCCAGCTTCCTAACCCACCACCTGGAAACGGGTAAAATTCTGCCCCAAGCGTCTAAGTCTGTCAGTGCTCCAAGGCTTAATTATTTATCATCCCAGTTTTGGAAGCAGAGGAAACCATTTGATTGATCCTGGCCATGCTAAATTTTCATCGAATCACTACACCACAGAAGGAGGCCATCAAGCCTACATTAACAATGATCCCACTCAGGCCTCGTCCCCATTACCACACATAATTATCCTGCTAATCCCCCTGTACTAAGGGGCCATTTAGCATGGCCAATTCACCTAACATGCATGTCTTTGCTTCTTATTTTCCTACCTCATTCCTAAACAAGCTAAACTTTGCTGCTTTCTAACCATATTCTTCCTCTTTAATAATATTGCTGCAAGAAATTTTATTATTTATTTTATGAAACAAAAGGCCATAATAGGTGCATGATAAATTAATTTATGTAAACAGCCATTTTAAGATAATGAACCTTTTTTTTAAGGCCCAGCAGGAATTATTATAGTGGATGGCTCTCCCATTTTGTAGCTCTAACTTTAACAGAAAACTTCTTTATATGGTGGGTCTGGGACTTCTGCCAGTCTTCTGCATATACAGTAGATGGTCAGGGAAATACCACAGTAAATTTTGGTGTTCTTTTCACTCCATTCAGTGTACTTACAACCACCTTTTGAATCAGCATATAGCTGTGCATTGCAGAAAAGGGGTGCCTCGGGGGTGGAGATGTGTGGTTTACCGTTATTGACCGAGAATGAGTATGCCAGGGACTTAAGGTGATGGTCTGGGGACCTGGGCTCAAATCCCACCACAGGATCAATAAAGGCCTGGAATTAAATGACCATGAAACCAACTTGTTGTATATGCTCATCTAGTTCATTTAATATCCTTTAGGGAATAAACTCTGCCATTCTTATCTGGTCTGGCCTATGTGAGATTCCAGGCCCACATCAATGTGGTTGACTCTTAAATGCCTTCTGAAATATCCAAGCAAGCGTCTCGGTTGTATCAAACCACTCTGAAGTCTACAAGGAATGATACTGGATGGACCATTTGGCATCAATTTAGGCACCAGACCTACTGACCTTACAAAGTCTTTCTTATCAACATATGGGAGCTTGTGTGAAAATTTGGCTCAATTGCCCTCATGGGCAGTAAATGCCAGCCTAGCCAGGGATGTTCACATTCCCATAAATAAAAATAATCCTCAGCCTCTTAAAATGTGCATACTATAACAATAGATTGCACCATCAGGAAATTAAAACAAGATGAGCAAAAATAATAATTGGTGCCCTATTTTGATTCTGCCAAGGCCAGTCAATTCCAAACCTCATTAAAGTTTTTGTTGAAACTTGGGACAGAAGAGCTGAATTTCAAGAGTGACTGCTCTTGACGCTAAAGCAACACTTGTGTACGTTTGGCACCAAGGAGCCTTAGTGAAATTCAAGTCAATGGGAATTTGTTAGAGTGCAATTGGTTGGTGTCATATCTAGCAGAGAGGAAAATTGCTATAGTTATTGGAGGTTAATCATCTCAAGCTCAGAACATGACTACGGTAGTTGATTGGAGTAGTGACCTAGGCCCAACCATCTTCACCTGCTTTAACAGTGCCCTTCCCTCCATTATAAAGTTCAGACAACAGAGAGGGAGCTTGTTTTCTCTGCTGAAGACTTCCTTGACACCATCTATATCATTTGCAATCTGTCTCTAGTGGCTGAGCAGTCTTGCCTTGAAATATTTTACCCATTATGTATTTTCAAGAGGTTTTGGGCTTGCTTGTCCATGGAGCCATTATTTCATTATCCAGTATGTTGCATCTTTAATATCTCTTCCTTAGACAGTTATGAATTAAGATGAGTGTTGGGATTATGGGAAATGTCCCACTCTTCACACTCCTATGAGACTGATTTGTTTGTTTCTCACCTTCACCTTGGAATGTGGCTTCGAATGTTTAAGCAATTTGCTCTTATTTTAAATTCTAAAATTTCCAGTCAGTTGAAGGTTAAACCATCATGTTTTCAAAAATTAAGGGGCATATCCTCGTGATATTTTGATTCCAGTCCCAACAACACTCAAGGAGCTCAGTGCCATCCAAGAGAGAGCTTGATTGGCACTCTACCTTTAAACATTCAATCCATCCATGATTACTGCACAGTGCAGCAATGTGCACCATTTCCAAGATGCACTGCAGAAACTCATCAAGAATCTTTCACCAGCTTTTGAAGACCTGACATTCTTCATTACATCTGGACCAATGCCCCAATAAATGGAGGCAGGCATTCTGCCCTGCCAGCCTTGCCATTCATCTGTATCTGTGGCCACCGCAGGTCTATGTTCAGAAGCAGCACATTTGACTACATTTATCCTATGATTCCCAGAATGAAAATATGCCAGAAAGGGGTCTTAAAGATCTGCCATGCTGGGAAGTTTCCCAACTCAACATTCCTGTCTGCAGCACTGAATCCTACTCCAAGTATTAATATATTTGGCACCTAACATCTGTCATGTCAGGTATCAAAATTCATTGTAGCATATTATTTACATGATGTCCACCCACAGGCTCTTGCAGGAGGATGAAAGGAGAATTCATGGATGAAGGTCAGAAGTGGGAACTCGTAGAAATTTCTCTCCCTGGCTATATACAGGGATACCCTAACTCGCCATAGATCAACCAACAGACTGACGATTAAAACGGGACTTTTCATGTCTGCATGGGTCAGTACCCCACCACGTGATGTAATCAGAAATGAAATCATTGCAGCAAATTAGTACTCTTCAATCATGTACCAAATTGAGCATTGTTAATGCAAAGTTGTGTGACGCATTCCCACATGATTTGGTTTGCTGAACTGCCAGCTCAGACGTTTTTATGTTTAAAAGCATACTAGAACATGCATGCCTTTGGAAATGCCCAAGGCGTGTTTTATTACATGTCACATCGTCAAATCTTCAAACCTCTACAGCATTGGAGAAAATAGATCTGTCATTTAAAAACATGTTACTTTTAGTGATCAGGAAGCAGATTATTTTTGACGTGCAAAGTCACGGAAAATTTTTGTCACATTGCGAGAAAGACCAAATGTGAATTTGGCTTTTGTTCTGAGATTGTGGTCTGGGCCCTCGATTTGGTGTTAGTGATGGTATAGGCAGGGGCTTGGAAATAAAGAAGTCCAGCTTTTTGTTACTGATTGCAGCGACTGAGTGCAAACATAGATAGGAGCTGTGAATGTAGACTGCTGCAGTGGAGTTTTATTTGCAGATTGCTCTGTTGGGAGTTTTCAGACATTTTACAGGATAGGGAATGATTTCCAATATTTGGGAGATTTAATATGATTTTTGGGCACATTTTTCTCCAGTCAGTAATGAGAACCAACTGGTTAGTGTGAATACAACATTGAGAAATTCAATTGTTTCCAAAGAAGAATAAAACACTCACATAGGCTGGAACTCTACCACCTCACCCAACATGGAATTGGCAAGGATCCGATGATGGAAATCTGTTTTCCTTGTGCGGGAATCTCTAGTCTCGCCTGCATGAGGCCATAAAATTCTGCCCACTATCTGAAATTTTGGAAATTGTACCAGAGATGTCTATTGTGTTTATACATTAAACTATGAATGGAACAAGGTCCTTTTTTTATATCAGAATAATTTTCTCATTAAGCAGTGAACTTGTGCGGTCATGTTAGTGAAGGGAATAGGTCGGATGATGTGGCATTGATTAACACTGGGACAAAGGAGAAATAGCCTGAGAGAGAAGGTACACAAAAAAGGCGAAAGGGGAGAAACAACATAGACTTTGACATAAGGAAAGAAAGCAGCAGTGAAGCAGAGCAATTGTAAAACCCTAAGTAATATAAATGCTTGAATTTGTTGTTACTCCTGTAAATACACAGACTTAACTAGCATGTAATTTTACTGTTAGGCCTCCATGAATGTGTGATTGATCTGTCTGTAAATTATTGTGCTTCGTGGATGCTAGGCAATTGTGTGTGTCCTTTGGTTCCAATGTTTATAGAAACCTTGAACTTAATATCACAGTTCTGATTGGGCAGAGTTTTCCACACTCCACAATGTGGGTTCAGAGGCAGGGGGACGGGGATGGGAGTAAATAGTAAAATTGAATGGATGGGATCCTCCTAGGAACCTGCATGCACAAATGATATTTCACACTTGAGTGGGCAGGGAACCCACCCGTTCACCTATTAAGTGGCCATTAGGTAGCCACTTAAGGCCCTTCTCCTGCCCAGTCACAGATTTTAAGCTGGCATGAGCAAGTGCAGGTGGGGTGGGAAACGAACATCTCCACCTTTTTTTTTCCAGGTCTCCCTCTCCATCTCCTATCACTGACACTGTGATCGCCCTCCTCCCAACGCCCCGAGACATTCTCTACCCTCCTGCCCCAGCAGTTACTGTAGCGCTGGGCCTGGGACTATCAGTGCTAATCACGGTAAGGCTATGCTGGTTGACCACTTTCACAGTGGGAATTCTTTCCAAGGATGGAATAACTCCTGCTGACTGTCAATCACTGCTCAGTTGAACAAGAAGTGCCAGTCAGAACATGAGTCAGTGGCTGTGAATTAGACGTCGACTCCTGGAATAGCAAGTGCCAATCGCTCACTCGCCATCCTTAAAATTCTACCCTTTATTACCTACTTAAGGATGTATCACCTTTGGCCAAATTATTGTGCAACCAAATATACCAGTAAAAATAACAGTCACTATATCTTGAAACTCCCAATTTTTTCCTCAGCTAGTCTCTCCAACCTAAGTACATGGTCAGTGACCAGCGTCATCCCTTACAAGTGGCTTGGTAAAGGTGCAAAAATAGACTTGTGAAATTCACCTGAATTTCATACAGTCAACAACAAGTCTAATTAGTTACAAGCACAGACCATATTGATCTACTTTCTCAAGCACTAAGTGATAAGACTCATTGACTTGAGTGAGCAATGAATGCTTTTGCTGCATGCAAAAATCAGCTTGGCCTGAAGCTTAGTTAGAGCACAAGGTAGTACTGATTGAATTACATTAATGCCTGATCCATTCTAATCTGTTGACCTAACTTTCCCTCCTGCGTTCAATATCTGCCATGTGTTGGATTTTAAAACCAAACCTACAAGAATGTCAGTGTTGCCTCCCAGAGCCAGGGACCCAGGTTCAATTCCTGACTTGGGTCACTGTCTATATTCTCCTCATGTTTGCATGGGTTTCCTTCAGGTGCTCTGGTTTCCTCCCACAGTACAAAGAAGTGCTGGTTAGGTGAGTTGGCCATGCTAAATTGCCACCTTGTGTACCCGAACAGGCACCGGAGACTCGGGGTGACTAGGGGATTTTCACAATAGCTGTGTTTAATGTAAGCCTTCTTGTGATGCTAATGAATCAGTAAATTTTAATGTGTAATTTTGCATAGAATATACGAGGTGTTTTGAGATTTTACTTGTTTTCACATGCTGAGGAGCAACGCAAAAAAGCTCACCATGCTATCATTCAATGTAATAATATAAGCACTCTATTGTGTAGCTTTAGCTCAATGGTGGTATACATGTCTGTGTCAAGAATCATGGGTTCAAGCCCAATTACACAGATTTGAACACACAATCCATATTGAAACTTCAGTGATGTATAAGCCATTGCTGTACTCGGAGCCATCTCTTGAATGTAACATGAAACTGACATCTCTTCTGCCCGGTGAGGTTTGTATGAAAGATCCCATGGAATGAGAGAGTGAGTGCAGGAATTTCTCTAGTGGCCTATCCCTTCACTATGACTCATAACTGATTAATTGGTCATCTATCTCGTTTGCAGAACCTATTGTGTGTAAATGGGCTACTGTATTTCTCAACATGGGGTGTCACAGTGGTTATCACTGCTGCCTCACAATGCAAAGGACCCACGTTCAATTCTGGCCTTTGGTGATTCTGTGTGGAGTTTGCATATTTTCCCCATGTCTGTGTGGGTTTCCTTCAGGTGCTCCAGTTTCCTCCCACAGCACAAAAGTGCAGGTTAGGAGCCTGAGCGGGATGCTCTGGCAGAGAGTTGGTGCAGCCTAGATGGGCCGAATGGCTGCCTTCTGCACTTATTCTATGATTCATTGCAGCAGTAACTAAATTTTAAAGTATTTGATTGTGAAATATGCTATGTAAAAGCAAATTATTATTGTTGTTTTGTTTCGAGAACACAATAGACCTTCCTAGTCTCTGGGAAAACCTCAGCTCCACAACATTCTTTCTGCTTTCACTTTTTCCAGTAATATTTTTCTGAAATGTGACACAAATGATTTCCAAATAGTAGTCATGTTTGTTTAGATTAATTTTGAACTTGCTCATATTCTCATCTCCCTATTTTTATAATCAGTACACGTCTCTCCTAACCTTTGCTGTTATAACCTGAATTCCCTTTTATATATTCTGTTTTTATGATATGCTTGTAATGACTGTTGTGATATGTTTTACCTTTTTAGAGAGATCCTACTTTCAGAAGCAGTCATTTCAGAAAATGAAAATTAGCAAAGCATTGTTAATTTGTTTTGTACTCATAACCTGTTTACATAAAATGAAAGAGACACCCAACTGAACATAATTAATAACTTCGTGAAATATTAACAAGACATCATCGCCTTTGGCACAGCCGTTTCTAGCCTCCCGGATGTCCTCCCCCTCTCTGCCCCTCGTTGTCAGAGAGATCTGATCCAACAGAGTTGGTCAGAGGCATGACTGGGCAGCCTGGCAGTGCCCACTGGGCATCTCAAAGGGCAGTGCCAAGTGGGTGGGGCCTGAGAGGGGGTGAGGCTGTATGGGGTGGGGGTGTGGTGATGGTGGCAAGGAGTAAGGGGTAGTGTGTAGCGGGGAAGGATTGGCAAAGCGGGGTGCAGTTGAGGGGGTGGGCTACGGAGGGTGTTGCAATGGGGGGATGATCGGGAGGGTTTCCTCTGAATTTGGGACTCTTTTGACACTTAATTTTAAATTCAAACCACAGCCTTCTGATTCAGGTGAAAGTGTCACCCATAAACCAAGATGATACTTGCTATTCTTCAAATTTAATCTGTTGTATGAAATGCTTTGAAACAGCAAATGGGCTAAAATTAGAATGAAGAAATGTTCAAATGATGCAGCTGAAATACAAGCCCAGATTGACTGGTGAATGTTTTGGGTTTACTGAAGGGTCACACTGGAAACATTCGACCTTTTTCTCAGTTATTATTGATAGACCTGTCGTGCATTGTACTACACTCATTTCCTGTTCAGTGCAGTGTGTATTTTGGGAGGTACGTGCAGAAACTAAAGTGGAGCCTGAACTGATTGAGTTGAATGACATAGAAACATAGAAGTTAGGAGGAGGCTATCTGGCTCTTTTGAGCTTGCTGTGCCATTCATTAAGATCATGACTGTTCATCAATAGCCTAATCCTGCTATTTCCGCAAAACCTTTGAAACGACATAGGATATACAGCATGTTTCTATGTTGTATATTCCATGTAATTCAATCTAAAATTGTTCTTGATTACAAGAAGATATTAACAAAGCTTTTCACTCTGAACTTGTGTGATTTTCTATATTATTAATATGATGAATGATCTGATTTTATTAACATTACTTTATAGAAATGCCATCATTTTTAATCTATTCATTACTTTGTAACATTTCTGGGCCTTTTTTTCTACTTTCTTTTTGACTTTAATGTTCTTTGATTCCCTGTTTTATTTCTGTTGTTCCTATAATACTGTCACAGCAAATGTTTTAGTGAATTGTCTTCTGCCTGGAAGGTTGACAGATGATTAAAGCACTGCTCAGGATCATTATATCACATTAATTATGAACTTTAATAGAGGAGAGATGTTTGAAATTATTTCTTAGAATGCTGTGAATCTTGGATCTATTATCAATTCATGGCTGTGCAGCCTTTGATCAGATAATGTTCTGGGCTCTTACTGAAAATTTATGTCAATTTAATTAGCTGGTCAGGTCTCTAGTTTGTATAAGCATGGCTACTAAATCCGTTTTTAATTATCCCATTGTTGCAACTGTGCATTCGTCTCCAAACACCCTAAGCTCAGGAAATCCCTCCCTAAATCTCTCTCGTTCTCTCTCTCTCTGTCTCTCAAATGCTCTTTAAAACTTCTCTTTTTGCCCAAACATTTGGCCGTCTCTCCTAATATCTCATTTATGTGGCTTATGTTAAATTTTATTTGACAATCACTCCTGTGAAGTGTTTTATGATGTTATGCTATTTCAAAGTTGCTTTGTAAATGCAAGTTGTTATTAGGCTATGCTCCCGAGAGTGTGGCTGACAAATTGAGGATGGCAATGTCAAAACTTCACTCACTCTACTGAAAAAATAGAGCAAATAATCACGGAAATGAATTTCCTTGTGGTTTCTCACAATGTGCCACTGGTTCTTTGGGAGAACCCCCTCAATCCCTTCACAAAGATTGCATACCTTTCTTCTCTGTAATATTTATAAGCTGTCATCTCCACCTCATCAGCTAATGAAACCTTCCAACTGCGCCTTCAGACCAGATTATTTCAATGTTTGGCCAGGTTGCTCTGTGCCCCACAGAAAGGTTAATTCATTCTGTGCTGATTTCTGCATTACTCCTGTCCTCACTGATCCCCACAGGCTTTAGATATCCTGCTATCTCGAATGTAAAATTCTCAACTTTTGTTTGAATTCCTTTATGATCTTATTGCTCTTTAACCTCATTCAGTTCCGTAAATCCCCAATAGTCAAGGTCTCAATTCCTCAGGTGTCAGTTGGCACATTATCAGGAAAGGCAGCATGTAAATGCACATTATCTCTTTCTTTCTGTTGTGAATTCTTCTTCCTTCTGCCTCACCTTAGGTGGTTACCCATTCAGTTAACTAGCTCTCATGTTCTGAAATTTCTTTCCTAACCCCTTCTATCTTTTCACCTCTGTACATTCTGGTTTAGGCAGCCCTTGGAGCCAACCTCTTTGACAACAGTTTTGATGAGCCCTTTTCAATATGTGCTTTGCTTAAATCTTTGTGGTGCATTTTGGTTGTTTTTTCAAGTTTAAGGTGCCAATAAAAGTGAGTTATAGGGGTTTTTCCCTGAAAATAACTTTTCTTTCCTCTGCACTGACTGCATTTGTCAATTGTCAGACTACTCCATGAACACTCTGAAGTCTCCTGCACCTTCTCTCACAGTTTGCCTGACTCCTTGGTACCAGAAGTAAATATCATTACCATTCATCTGCCTGAGTCCAATCACTTATCTAAAATGAAACAGAGGAGGTCAGAATAGTTATCCCTGAAACTGCCAATCCAAAGAGAAACCTCTCTTTACCCTGGATTTTCCATAAAATTTCCCAACACTGCAGACTTGTTCCCTTCAAAACTACCCAGGCATACTACATGTCTAGGTAGGGATGGGATGTAGTTGGATTGGCTGCGTCTGGGGCTAATTCAGAGGCCAGGATAAACTTGTATCAAAGCAAAAACCACCTCCGTTCTTTGGGATTTATATATTAATGGAATTTGGGCTGTCCAGCACTCAACCCTCGCACTCCCTCAACCAATCCACTTCCTGTGCCATTTCCATGCATCCCCTGCATCGTCCTAGGCACTAATGCTGCTAAGCAAATTGCACACTGCCTCGGGAAATTTGGACAGATACACACACATTTCTCTTTACTGTTCCTTGTGTACCCATTTAGTGGATGGTCCCTGAAGTTCAGCACGACTGTCCAGGTAAGTATGATCCTGACAAGTTTAAATTTAACTTGAAATACAGAATGGAGAAAATCTTCATAAATGGATTGATGGAACTCATAGAACCCTATAGCACAGAAAGAGGCCCGTCAAGTCTGCACTGAACACAATCCCACCCAGGCCTTACCCCCAAAGCCTTACATATTATACCCATTAATTCCTCTAACCTACACATACCTGGACACTAAGGGGCAATTTCTTAGCATGGCTAATCAACCTAACCCACACATCTTTGGACTGTGGGAGGAAACTAGAGTACCTGGAGGAAATCCATGCAGACATGAGGAGAACATGCAAACTCCACACAGACAGTGACCTGAGCCAGGAATCGAACCCAGGACCCTGGAGTTGTGAAGCAGTAGTGCTAACCATTGTGCTACCATGCTGCCCCAAATGTCACTGCACATAAGTGAGAGGAAATCTTGCTGCACACTGAACAACTTAGTTTCTGTCCCAGTTGCTTATAGTTGGTCAGTGAGGAAAAGATCCACATACATTGTCCTGTATACATTAGGTATGCTGTTCTGTCCATCAGAAGCTGGAGAAGACTAAGGTTGGATCTTAGATCCCTTTGGAGTTCTATCACAATTTATTGTTTACTGCTGAAGTGAGGATAAGCCAGTGCATATGTTGAAAATATTATCCTTGAACTGATGTAGATAAAGAATTTGGAAATCTAGGCACTTTGTATGGTTCAACATCTGCACTGATATTTAATTCTTATACTGACTGTATTTACAATAGAGTTATGCAGGTCACATTCTCACAGAAATGCTTCTGGGATTAGTAGGTTTGGATTGACCATGCTGAAACAGCAGTTTTCTCACCGCATGCCACATTTTACTATTTTCTTGAATATTTGAAATTTTTTTCCTCTATTTACAGCAATGTTACCATGCCGTACTGGGCAATATGATTGATCCACTGTCCATTTATAAATAGAATGCAACAAGGGCATCTTAAAATAAAACAAAAACAGAGTCCTGCTGTCAAAATATAGGCATGTTTGAATGCAAGAATACTTTGGCAAGAATAACGTTTTAAAACCTAATGTAACATGTCAGTTTGAGAACATGCAGTTACCAGTCAAATGCTGTTGAGAATTCCTTTCACTTTGAGTAATTTATATTTCAGCCCTCTAGATGGTTCAAGCAAAGTGGGGACCATAGTGGTCAGCAATCTTAAAATGGGAGAGAATGAAAATGAAGAAACAGACCATACACCTGGTGAATCATTGAGGCAAAAGGTAAAAAAAAACTGTGTAAATCTCCATTTAGAGTTTCTATTTTTAATGTTTATTTAAATCCAGCTTAGAACTTAGCAGTTCATTGTTTATCTTGTTTATGACTGTGTTGCAAATATAAGGACAACAGTACTACTTTTTGTGTGTTTTGTGAGAGGTCTTTTATTGAACTAATCTTAAGATGTCTACTTCCAGAGGTAGGGTACTCATGGCAAGGTCACATGACAATAGTAAGCCAGTTAGTTAGTATAGCATTTCCAAAACAGAAACATGCCTGAAACAACTGCTCAGAGACCAATGCCCCCTCACTAGATTTCCTTTATTTACAAACTCTAGAATGCTTTACGTACAACAGCAGAATCGGGACTACCAGTGGACCTAACACACTCATATGCAGATCAGCCTTCCTTATTGGATAGGCAATTGTGGCCTCAATCAGGGAGCTCATACTCCAAAACGCCAACCGAATTGGCCTCACTTAAATCATTACAATGTCCACTTCTATTTTAAAATAGATTCCTTTTTTACCCAGGAAACAAAGGACATATATATGCATGCATGCATGACACTGTGTGACTGTGGATTGCCCAAGTTACCCATTACAAATTTACTGTTGTCATGCATTGTCAATTGTTTAGTATACTAGTCAGTCTCTGCACATTGCACACACAGCTTTTAACCCATGCAAGTCTCTTAATGAAATATATGTTCTTTGACTTTAGCTGTTCTTCTGGATGAGATTCTTTGTCCCAAAAATGTCATTCCCATGGCCTTTGTTGCCATAGTGACAGTTACTGGGGACTTGTGGACTTCTGGGATTGATAATAGTTCTGTACTTAATTCAGCTAGTGAGATATTTTCTAACAACTCCGAGTGCAATGAAGGAGCAGCTTCAGTACTTGAGTGTCTACGCCTGCAATTGCACCTGTTTATATGATGGTTTGTTGACCTTCCACTTTGAGTTTCCAATTGTGCAAATGTGGATCATACTTTTCTATATATTGTCCCTGAAATTTGTTTGGTTAGATCCCATACAGCTTGGTTCATTGAAAACTTCAGTTTATTGTATGTTTTCCAAGGCATATTGCTGGAATCTTGTCCTTCAACTCTTTAGTTCAACTCTGATTTCGCTGTAAAACATTTACCTTTGCCTTGCACATTGCCTTAACATGATTAGTTGCACCGTGTCGTTTAACTGAATATTATCTCCCTCTTTCTATGACCTTTTTCTGCCATTTCTCTCAGGGTTTCTGATGTCATATTGGCATGCTCAAGGTTACTAGCCCAAAGTTTAGATTTGCTTCATCTAGGATGAGTGGCTGCTGCGACCTATCTGTGGTCTGGAACTGAAGATTTTTCTTCCTTGTAATTGCATTGGGCTATACTTCGGTACTTGAATTCTCATACTCAGTTACAGGATACTGCGCCCCTGTTTGGTCAAGATCATCCTGTTAACAACCTTTATCATTGGAATGCTATTATCAACACTACTTGCATGGCTCTCTGTCCTCACAAATATCATTCCTCCACATATCTTTGCAGACTTGCAACAATCTGCAAAACAATTGAAAAAGTTGCAGTGTCCCTCACCTGCCAATTCATGCCCTTCTATCAGCCCATGAAAACTATGACTCCTATCAAGAAGGCCTACCTGATTAATTCTCCCACAAAGGACTTCAACACAAATTCCAGTTGGACAAATGAATAGGAATCATTGAACATAATAAACAAATACGTGGTATCGAACCCAACCCAATGGCTGCCTGGTTTCAAACTTCCAAGGAAAGAGTGGTATGCTCTCAACAGGTTCTGGACCAGCCACAGCCCCTGCTTGGCCAACCTCAACAGCTGGGGCATTAGTGTCAACCCTCTGTGTCTATGGGATAGAGCAAACTATGTAGCACATCATAGAATGCTCAATCTGCAGACTCAGTGGAGGACTATCTGCTCTCAACAGGACTAGAAAAAAACTGCTTTGTTTAGGGATTGTGGATTAGCTAAATAAATTGGGCTGTCAAACTAATTTACCCCCTCTGATTATTGTACCAACATTTAGCCTCAATCTTACTCTCAAGTCCTTCATTTTCAGATCTCCATGTTGAGCCACACATTTGTGAAAAATCATTTTATTGCATGATGCACCAGTGTCTATTTGACATTTCTTGTTTACTTGATGATAATTTCCTTCTGTGGTCATCATGGTAACAGCCACAAACTATTTGTCACCTGTAAAGTTGACTGAGCCAACCTGAATATTTTGTGAAGGGTAGGTCGTGCCTTACTAACCTCATTGAGTTTTTTCAAAAAGTGACTAAACAGGTGGATGGGGGTAAGGCGGTTGATGTGGTATATATGGACTTTAGTAAGGCGTTTGATAAGGTGGCCCATGGAAGGCTTCTGCAGAAAATGCAGATGTAGGGGATAGAGGGTGATTTAGCTAATTGGGTTAGGAATTGGCTAGCAGATAGAAGACAGAGGGTGGTGGTTGATGGGAGAGATTCATCGTGGAGTTCGGTGACAAGTGGTGTACCTCAGGGGTCTGTTTTGGGGCCCCTGCTGTTTGTAATTTTAATAAATGATCTGGATGAGGGTATTGAAGGATGGATTAGTAAATTTGCAGATGACACTAAAGTCGGTGGAGTGGTAGATAGTGAAGAGGGGTGGTATAGGTTGCAGAGAGACTTGGACAAGTTGCAGAGCTGGGCCGAGAGGTGGCAAATGGAGTTTAATGTGGAAAAGTGTGAGGTAATGCACTTTGGCCGGAATAATAAATGTGTAGAGTATAGGGCTAATGGTAGGATTCTTAATAGTGTTGATGAACAGAGGGATCTTGGTGTATATGTGCATAGATCCCTGAAAGTTGGCAATCAAGTCGGTAAGGTTGTTAAGAAGGCAGATGGAGTCTTAGCTTTTATTGGTAGGGGGATTGAATTTCGGAGCCGCAACGTCATGTTGCAACTGTACAAAACTCTAGTGCCGCCGCACTTGGAGTATTTTGTGCAGTTCTGGTCCCCGCATTATAAGAAAGATGTGGAGGCATTGGAGAGGGTACAGAGGAGGTTTACCAGGATGTTGCCTGGTATGGAGGGCAGGTCTTATGAAGAGAGGCTGAGGGATTGAGGTTGTTTTCGTTAGAAAGAAGGTGGCTAAGAGGAGACCTTATTGAAACATATAAGATGATTAGAGGTTTAGATAGGGTGGACAGTGATAGCCTTTTTCCTAGGATGGAGAAAGCTAGCACGAGGGGGACACAGCTTTTAATTAAGGGGTGATAGTTATAGGACGGATATCAGAGGTAGGTTCTTTACCCAAAGGGTGGTTCGGGAGTGGAATGCCCTGCCTTCAGCAGTTGTAGATGCGCCAAGTTTGGTGGCATTTAAGAGGTTAGTTGATAAGTATATGGAAGAGAAGGGAATGGTTTAGTTTGGAGGGGCATTGCTTTTTATATTGGTCGGCGCAACATCGAGGGCCGAAGGGCCTGTTCTGTGCTGTAATGTTCTATGAATATAGTTATTTGTCAGACAGTCTGCTGACATCTCTCCAGTGGCCATCTTTATAGACTTGTTTTGCTTTTTTCTAGTCAAACACTTGTGCATGAAATAATTCAGCTTCTTACAGTTAAACTGTTTTTCTCATACTGAACAATTCTTATTGTCCCGTGGATGTTGTCTTTCACAGTATTTGCATCTAGCCCTTTGTGACATCTTATCACATTTGGCCTATTAGCATAATAAATCTGCTGTTGTGTTCTGCCATACATATATTCTAGCTGTTGTTTCACAACTTCTGCATTTCAACACATGTTTATTGCTTTATTTAACATCTGTCTCTCATTCTACAGTAGACTTGCTCTCATTGAGAGGTCTCATGCATCTAGGACCAATCTATCTTTAATCAGATTGTCTTTTAGCTGCCTAAGTTTACATTATGCAGTAACACAGCTGGTAAAATAATATGTCATCCAAAGATCTTGTTTTCAATCTGGATTTTAGTGTTAAGTACATATTATTCATATGTAACATTCATGTAGTGTTCAAAATGGGCATTTGAGACTTTTACAATTTCTGCCTTCTCTTCTTTGCATGGTCTGTAGAAGTTTGGGTGATATAACAATCTTTTCCCATTATCTACTCCTGTTGGTTCAAGTTTATTAATTATGTTGCAATCCTATAGTTTTGCCATTGTAAGTTTAAAAAGCTGCCACATCCACCATTGTCCAATGTTACTGGAAATAGAATTATAATATTTACAGCACTCAGTTTTTTATTCACTTAGTAGTTTACGTGCAGTCTTTGTATGTGTTTCCTTTTCTCTTAGACTTCAAATGTGCGTATTTTGTCCTTTTTTTTTACAGACGGTAATTTCACCTACAGCCTATGTGCTTTTCTTTTGTCTCTTGTAGCCTTTTTTTTGTTCTTTACAGCAGATTTTGGATCTTTTGCGCTCCTGGGCTCTCAGGAGCTCCTTTTTGCTGGATTCAAAATTCTATTCCCTGTCTACTCCCTGACATTATGTTGCAAGTATAAAGACAGCTGCAGTAATTTAATATGTTTCTGTGAGAGTTTTATCAACTGATCTTAAGATGTCTGCTTCCAGAGATAAAGTCCTTGGTAGAATCACATGACTGTGGCAAGCCAATTAATTTGTATAGCATTGAATTTCAAAAACCCATACATCCTCCTTTTCATGTATTAAAAACAGGTTCAAACATTGACAGTGTTTTATTTACCCAACACGATTCACATTAACAGCACTTGGGTACGTTGCAAAAATTTTAATGGAATATGAGTTTTCAGAATGAAAAAGTACCATTTTGCTTATTTTGTTATTTAAACTTTTCATGACCTCAAAATATTGTCCACTTGTAGTGGAAGAGCAATGCTATACAGATAAAATTTCCCCTATATGAAAATTCTTTGATATGTACACACTTCTCGTCAGGTAACACTTCTGGTAACATTTTCTTAACTCACTTTTTAGAACATACTTATTCCATCACAGGAATGTCATCACACCTACCTGTCATGTTTTATCATTGTGATTTAAACATAGCTCTTCACTTCATTTATCTTTAATTTTATCTCCAAGGTCTGTCTCTAATGTTGCTTACTTATTCCTGAGGCATCTCACCTGCCTTGTCAACATAGTTGGTGGTGAAATGCTATATATTCAATATTTGATGGAGGAAAATGGGGATTTCGTCTACCAGATGAAAAGTTGGAGAAAGTTTTGCGTCGTCTGCTTGGCTTTCTGAACAAATGGCCACATTTCCCCAATAAGAGATGTTGGACTGACTGGCTTAAGGTTTCTGTTTTCTATCTTTCTGCTTTCTGGAATAGGATCATTACATTTAGAATTTTCCAATCTTTTGGCATCTTTCCAGTATCTCGGGATTTTTGGAAGATTGCAACCAATGTATTTAATATTTGTGCAGACACCTCTTTTAAGATGCCAGAATAAAGATCATCAGGTCAGCCTTTAGTTCCTCCCTCTCTTTTATCCCTTGATTTCCCATTCTTTGTGTTCTCCACAGTGAAGATGAATACAAAACACATATTCAAAGTCTTTGCCATTTCCTTGTTTCCCAATATTAAGTCCCCGATCTCATGCTCAAAGGGAACTATATTATTTAACTTTTTTTTATACTTAAGCTGTTATTATCTATTTCTTGCTAGTTTACACTCATATTTGAATTTCTCCCTCTTTGTATTAGTTATCCATTGAATGTTCCTAAATTTTCCTTAATGATATCCCAGAAGAAAATCTTTATCGCTTCTTCTTTCAATTTGATACCATTCTTAACTTTCTTAGTTAATCACAGATGGTTCATCCTTGTTGTAGGGTCTGTCTTACTCAATGCAATATGTCTGTTATGGAATGTGTGTTATGGAATATTTCCTCAAAGTTTGCCATTGCTTGTTACTATTTTATTATTAACCCTATTTCCCAATCCTCCTTAGCCAACTTTGTCTTCATATCTTTGTAATAACCTTTTATTTATGCATAAGATAGTTGTTTTAAACTCAAGATTTTTACCCTCAAACTGAATGTGAAGTTTCACCATGTTATTACTGTTGCCTTGATCAATTACTATGTGATCATTCATTAATTCTGTCTCATTATACATTCGTTAGATGGTTTTACAATGTATTGTTCAGGGAAATTGTCCTGATTACATTAAGTAATCCCCATGTCTACTTCATTTAAACAAATCTTTTTATCTATATGAATATTGAAATCAGCCATAATTAATGCAGTTCCTTTCTTACAAACATGGTGACACAGTGGTTAGCGCTCCTAACAGCACCGAGGATCTGGGTTCAGTTCCCAGCTTGGGTCACTGTTTCTGTGGAGTTTGCACTTTCTATGTGGCTTTCTTCCTGGTGCTCTGGTCCCCTCCCGTAGTCTGAAAGACATGCTAGTTAGGTGTGTTGGCTATGCCAAATTCTCCCTTGGCGCATCTGAACAGGCGCCAAAGTATGGTAACTGGCAATTTTCACTAACTTCATTGCTGTGTTAATGTAAGCATGCTTGTGACACGAGTAGGTAAACTTTAAAACATTATTTCTAGATTTATACTCTGTTCTACAGCATCACTACTGTTTGGGACTTTATAAACTACTGCCAGCTGTGACTTTTTTTTCCTTTCTTATTTCTTGTCTCCACCTAAATGATTGTACATCTTAATCTTCCAAACCAAGATTATTTCTCAATAATATATTGACTTCATCCTTTACCAACAAAGTTATCCCATCTCCTTTTCCTTTCTTTCTATTCTTTTAAAAATGCCAAGTGTTCAGTTCCCAGCCTGCATCACCTTGCAATCATGTCTTATAATGGTGATCATATCAGGACCATTTATTTTTACGTTGCCAACACTTTCTTTTCCCGGTACTGCTGCCAGTCAACTATGAGTAGAAACCTGTTTCTCCCACGCAAATCTTTAAGCTGTACATTCAACTCCTTGATCTTTACGCTTTGACAATTTGCTCATGACTCAGGTGCTAATCTTGGTAATTCTGCTTTGCAATTTTGTCCGATTATAATGATTAAACAATTTGATAATTTTTCCCCTGTAGACCCTATTTCCTCTGGAGGAGTCATGAACAAGTGAGCAAAACATTGAAATTTAGATGAGGCAATTCAAGTGATGTCAGGGAGCATTTTGCATAAATGGTAGTGAAAGTACGGAGCCCTTTCTCCAAAAGGTTGTTGAGGCCATGTCAATTGAACATGTCAAAACTAAGGGTGCTGGAGTGTTGTTTAGCAAGGATATTATGAGTTACAAGACAAAGGCATATGAAGTAGATGGTATTAAGAAGGAAGGTTACAATGGAAGGTTATGTAGATGGAGTTGAGATACAGATCAGTGGAACGAGGTCAAGGGATTGAATTGTCTATTCCTGTTCCTGTCTTCCTATTATTTTTCTAGCTAAGTTATTCTCTATATTCAGTGCTGGCCATTTAGTATGTTCTTCATTCCACAGTGAAATGAAGTTGTGCACTGGTAGTGAGATGGACTGTCCCTCTATGTTAAACAAACTGTGGCCCCCACGTATTCGAGGAAGGGCAAGACTCACTGCTGAATGTATCCTGCAACTTCTTTTCTTTCAAGAATCAGTGGCATCTCTTGAGTATTGGGCAAAGCCACAATAAACTATGAATGGACATTTTCTCCAAGCAATTTTTTAAAAAAACTCACATTTTCTTTGCAATTGAGAAGTTTTATGGAAAAGGCAATCAGTGCTGAGACAACCAGGCAATAACTTAATTCTTATTTGATTAAGAGAAATGACAAATGTCAGTCTCCTCCTGTAACTAACTGAAATATATTGACCGTAAAAGTTCCACTTTTGCTTTCTGTTCTATGCTGGTATTGTTGATCTCAGCCAAGCTGCAGTGGCATCCCGACTGTTGACTTTGGTTTAGGGGAAGGTAAAATTAAGTAGAATTTATACTCACAACTGCTGTTCAGAGCCCACGGTTGGTGACTTGGCTGTAACATCTCTCTCTTGGATATCCTGGCAATCCGTTGTCATGGCTTATTATCCGGTTGATGAGGTAGAAGGAATGAAATGTCAATTTTAGGCTACACTAAGATACAGCCTATTTGGCAAGTTTCTGATTAATTTTGTGTGTACATCTATGGGGAGATTAATCGCTTTGGATCGGTTAGAAAGTGATCTGGGAATAGACAGATGACCGTGGAAACCAATGATGATTGTTGGAAATGCCCAACTTCACTGATCTTCTTTAGGGAAGGAAACCTGCTGTCCTTACCTAGTATGGTCTACATGTGATTCCAGAGCCACAGCAATGTATTGATTCTCAACTGCCCTCCCAGGGCAACTAGGGATGGGCAATGTTGGTCAGCCAGTGAGAGCCGTGTTCCACTATTTATTTCTTTAATTTTAGAAATAATGGTAATGGATTTGGTTATCACATTCTGAGAAATTTAATATGACAGCACTTACTTTGTCAGTAGTTCTGATAATTGTGCAGATTATAATGTTTCTGCAAAATAACCAAGACAACAATGAAACTTTGATAATAGCCAACGATCACTTATATGTGCCAGTAACTTAAATAATGTTGTTTTTAGTGGACTTGCCAACATGCCTGCAGATTACATTTTAAAATTACATATTTTCAGACATACCACTAAAAATTGACACACAACTTCACTTGGGGAAGAAACATGTTCAATTCAA
The DNA here is from genome assembly GCA_024679065.1 of Sphyrna mokarran. NCBI lineage: Eukaryota > Metazoa > Chordata > Chondrichthyes > Carcharhiniformes > Carcharhinidae > Sphyrna > Sphyrna mokarran. The sequence continues at coordinate 152,462,975 of JAGIQG010000001.1, forward strand.
AAGACATTTGAAAGCAGAAGCCATAAATATCAGATGTCTGCTAGATATATCAAGTTGAAATATTAAATTTTATAGCACTTTCTTGAACAAGAAAGTGATTATTTTTTAGCAAGTTAAGGTAGATTGGGGAAAAATGGAAGAAAAACATTAAGCGCCAGTACCACATCAATTTTCATAACAATGGGGGTTTACAAATCATTTTTTAATTTAATTGAATATTGACATGATTAGCATTTAATATTTATTGTTGAATAGGATTTAATTTTTTCACTTTTATCAGATAAATTAAAAGGTGTGAACCCCTTGCAAAGTGCATGGTGGACAAAAACTGAAGTGTTTGAAAATATTGCTTAAAAATATAAGGATGCAGGTTACAACATGTGATGTCAGCGCTTGAAAGTTTAGTTATCAACATGACATTCCTCGTCTACTTTAACACCGGCATTATATGTTAGTAATTGCACCAAAATAGCGACCAGGACAATGAAGCATTCATTCTGTGAATGTCACTGTCACTGGTAATAATTTCTGTGTTTTTTTTTTGTAACATTTGGATGAGTTTCATGTAATCTCTTCTTTACCAGTCAGCTTCTTTCTGTGGGAGTCTGTTGCACAGAACCATTAATGACCCTGGAGAATTCTCGCTACTTGAATCAGGTATGTTTGTCCTTTATTTTGATGAAGTATAATTAATTTGAGACACAATGTACTTGCATGAGTCACTCATTGAAACCTACTGTCATAAAACAAACACTCACAGGAATTGTGCAAATGTCCTTTTCCCAAAAAACCTTTATCCTTCCAGATAGAAACAATTTGGAATGATCTTTTATTTCTTTACCTCTGCGATTTGCAAAACCAAAAATGCCACATGATATTGACGTTTAAGACAAAAAGGTTCATGTGTTACAATTATTAATTATCATTACAGCCTAATACACATGGGATTAAAAAGTCTCCTCCCTCTGATTTTAGTTATGTGGTTAGTGAAGTCAATACAACTGTTTAGTGTTGCTATTCCAGTTGAATTGATTTTATTATTGTCACATGTATTGGGATACAGTGAAAAATATTGTTTCTTGCAAGTATACAACAAAATATACTCTCCATAGATTACATAGGGGAAGAAGGAAAGAATAAGGTACAAAATATAGGTTGGAATTTTATAGCCTTTCTTGCCCTGAAACCATAAAATGTTGCCTGAGGTCAATGGACCTTTTCGTTGTCTGCACTTTGCCACTCCGCTTCCTGTGGCAGGTGGGACAGTCAAATTCTGGCTGTAGTGTTGCATTAACTGACAAGATGGTGAGGGAGATCAGCTTAATATGTGATAAGACCATTCGATGTCTGATGGCAGCAGGGAAGAAGCTGTTCTTGATTTGGTTGGTATGTGTTTTCAAACTGTTTTATCTTCCCCCAAAAGAAGAAGGTGGAGGAAAGTATGTCCAGGGTGCGTGGGGTCCTTGATTATGCTGGCTGCTTTTCCGAGGTGGTGGGAAGTGTAGATTCAGTCAATGGATGGGAGGGTGGTTTGCATGATGGACTGGCTGTTCTCCATTCTCTGTAGTTTCTTGTGGTCTTGGTCAGAGCAGAAGCCAAAGCGTACTGTGATTCATCCAGAAAGGATGCTTTCGATGGTGCATTTGAAATAATTGGTGAGAATCTTAGTGGACACGCTGAATTTCTTTAGCCTTGTGAGAAAGTAGGGGGGGGTGGGGTTTGTGGGCTTTCTTAAGTATAGTGCTAACATGGAGGGGAACGGGACAGTTGTTGGAGATCTGAACACCTAGAAAACTTGAAGATTAGTTTAGACATAAGCATATGCATGAGTTGAGGAACGCCAATCCCAGTCAGCCCCAGCTATTTTCTTGGACATAATCAGCCTTGTGTTGAGGAACAGCTGATTATAATATGCTAATAATGATTAGCATCCTTTTAGCGAGCCCAGGACTCAATTGTCTGGACTCGCTAAAGTTTCTGCCCCATCAGTAGATGTCCACGTCAGCGAGGTCACTTATAGTCCCTATCTACAGGAACCATATATGAAAGCCTCGCTGGTGGGACCAGAGGCCATTGAGGCCTCCTTCCCAGGAGTTCAGGGGTGGGGAGATATGCTGCTTTGGCAATGCCAGGCTGGCACTTAGTACTAAGTAGGTGCTGGGCAGTGCCAAGGGGGGTGGAACCAGACCAATGTGGGGGAGAGGAAGGAGAGGAGAGAATGGGAGAAACTCTGCATGGGAATTGAAGCTGCTGATGGGATTGGGGATCAGGGGTGGGGGATGCGGTTGGGATAAGAGATCAGCAGACGGGAAGGAGCAGGTGGGGGATGATTGGAGATTGGAGCTAGCCATTGAGAATCACGTGTGCGGTTTGGAGCCAGTGATTGGGAACAGGAAGGGGAGTGGAAGCAGCGTCCCGCAATCGGAGATCAGGGCCAGTTATTGGGAAGCCGGAAATGGGTCTCGCAATCAGAGTTCAGGGCCGGCAAACAGGAGGCCGGGTCTATCCATCAGGAAGTCAACCATTGGGTGGAAGGGGGTAGCATTCCGTCAGCCAATGATGGAGTGAGGGATGGTGTTCAAGAAATGGACTCCATGGGAAATGGGATATGCCCCATCCCCCTCATTATAGGAGCAGAGCAAAGGAAATGTAAACTTTCTTTTGCAGGATTTCAAAACTTAAGATGTATACTGCTTCTGCAAGATTTGGATAATATGAATAGGGTATAGCTCTGACAGACGTCATGAATTCTGAATTATAATGAAGGAAGCAGTCAGTCAGAGCTTGTTTCTGCTCTATTATTGAGTGTTGGTAGTCATAATAAGTTGGGAAATGATATTCCAGTGGATTCTGATTTTATATTCTTTTGCTTTAATCACAATTTATCTTAACAAAGGATTTTTGTGGTGAGTTTTCTGACTTCGTGAAGCTTGGCAATCTGCTTGTTGACATTTCCACTTAGAGCAGTGGGTTCAGATTTCTTGTGCTGCAAAAAGCATTTCCAAAATCAACAACTCTCATTTCAGTGTTTGTTTTAGTCACAATATTCTACAAGTCTGCACCAGCAACACTAACAGATTCCCGTAAGACCACAAGATACAGGAGCAGAATTAGGCCACTCGGCCCATCGAGTCTGCTCTGCTGTTCAATCATAACTAATATTTTTCTCATCACCATTCTCCTGCCTTTTCCACAGAACCCCTGATCCCCTAGTTAATTAAGAACATATCTGTCTCTGTCTTAAGGCACTCAATGACCTGCGCACAACCACACACACACACACACACACACACACACACACACACACACACACACACACACACACACACACACACACACACACACACACACACACACACACACACACCCCCCCCCCCCCCCCCCAGCCTTTCTGTGGCAAAGAGTTCCACAGATTCACCACCCTGGCTGACGAAATTCCTCCTCACCTCTGTTTTAAGAGATTATCTCTTCAGCCTGAGGTTATGCTCTCTGATTCTAGTTTTTCCTGCTAATGGAAACATCCTCTTTGCATGCAGTCTATCCAGGCCTCATAGTGTCCTGTAAGTTTCAATAAGATTACCCTCCTCATCCTTCTAAACTCCAGCGATTTTGGAACCAGAGACTTCAACTGTTCCTTTTATGATGAGCTCTCCACTAAGGGATTATCCTTGTGAATCTCCTGGATACTTTCCAAGGCCAGCACATCCTTAGATATGGGGCCCAAAACGGCTCACAATATTCCAAATGGGGTCTGACCAGAGTCTTATGCAGCCTCAGAAGTACATCCCTGTTTTTGTATTCTAGCCCTCTGGACACGAATGCTAATGTTGCATTTCCCCATCTCCTAAATTAACTGATTTTGGATTCTGATTGTTGTGAAGAAAGTTCATTGACATAAAAAATATAAACTCTGATTCCCTCTGCAGATTCTGCTTGACTTGCTGACTATATCCAGCAATTTGTACTTTTATTCTGGATTACCGTAGTTTAATGGGGCAGCAGGGGGGATAGTGGTGCTGATGCTGAATTGTTCCATAAGGTTGCTCCACAATGAACAACCTACAGAGATAGCTCACTTAAACTTATGTCTGGGAATGTCAGAGTCAAGGTTTGCGCTGTTAGAGTATCCATCCTCAGGAAGTGGGGGGGGGGGCGCAGAATTTTTACAATGGTAGAGTTTCCTGCTTCGCCATTGGAGAAGCTAGGAAACGTGTTCCTGCCAACCCCAGCTGTCTCTCAGCCAATCTCTGCTTCAGGGAAGGTTATTGGCTGGATGCTACTCTTCCACCTCTCACTCGGGCAGCTGTCATCTCTCAGAGCTGCCATGGGAATACAAGCAGTAAGTGATCCCCTGATACCCACTCTTGAAAGGGGGCCAGTGATGGAGGCTTATGACCTAAACTGGGTACCCTTTTCACCCCTGCCCCCTGCCGAATCCCTCCATCAAGCCTCAATATTGAGCCTGGGGCAGGAAGTGGCTTTTACACTGCCACCAGGGGATGTTAAAGACCCTTGATCTGCAAACCCACTGCTGTGTGCTAATAAAATTCTGCCCAGAATTAAGGTTCATTGTTAAATTGTTCAGAGCACCATGAATTTTACCAGACACACATTGTGGAAAGATTTAAGCTGGAACTCATTTCAAAGGAAGAAAAATGTACCATTGCTGTGCACTGATATTATTCATCTTGAGTATGAAATATTTATCAAGATTTCAAGACTGTTGGAGAAGTTTTAAATTCTACATTTAATCAATGATTTATTCATATTGCCAAGGGCTGTTGGTTTCCTTAGTGAAGTTGTTAAACATCTCAACCATGAAGGTGGTAGTCACCTCAACTTGGAGAGGAGAATTAGCCCTAATTACCCATTCTATTAATCTATCTATATATGTAGTGGTGTATCATTCTTAACACTTTCAATATTATTGACAGGACTTAAAAAACCTCAACCCGATTTTCTTGGCACACCATGATGCTCTAATAAAATTAGAGATGTGAAGCTGGTTAACAGTTCTTACACTTCGCATCAGCTGTTTGTGCTCTTGAGGTTTGTGAATTAACTCCTGATTGACCTATAGAAGGAAATATTAATCTGTCTCTTTCCTGTGTTGGTATTTCAGTGACAAAGTTTTAATTTGACTTGAGTCTTTTTGGTAAATGAAAGGATTTGCAATACAATTGTACTTCACTGCTGCTGAATATGAGAAGAGAAATCCATGCAGAACCCTCCATGTACTTGCTTGCGGCATTAAACTATGAAAACCTCTAGGTTTCCACGTGAACCAGTATTTTTTTAAGCAGGCTGACATGGGAGATAGTGACTTGTGCCCAAGTTAGAGCGAAAGCAGGCTATCATAGTACATTACTAAGCATGCCAGTGACAACTTTGATAGTGAGGTGAGAATGATAACTTACAATGTACTTTTTTTATTACATGAAGTACATAGTTAGATTCACTGCTGATTCAAAGGATAAGTGTGCAATGTGGTATGATATTGAAATGTTACAAATTTGATTGTTGGTCCGCCCTGAGCTGGGGTAACTGGCGCTATAACTCCCTATTTCTCAGCAAGGAAAGGAAAAATAAACTAAGATGCCAACTCTGGTTACTATCTCAATGCATTAAAATGCAATAAACTTGGACACAAAGTGGTTAGCACTGCTGCCGCACTGGGTACAATTCCTGCCTTGGAGGACTGTCTGCATGAAGTTTACATGTTCTCACCACGTCTGTACAGGTTTCCTCTGGGTGCTCCAGTTTCATAGAGTCAAAAGTTTACAGCATGGAAACAGGCCCTTATCCATGCTGCCCTTTTTTTAAACTCTTAAGCTAGTCCTAAATGCCTGCTTTTTGCCCTTATCTCTCTATACCCATCTTACACTTGTAACTGTCTAAACGCTTTTTAAAAGGCAAAATTGTACTTGCCTTTACTACTACCTCTAGCAGCTTGTTCTAGACACTTACCACCCTTTGTGAAGAAATTGCCCCTCTGGATGCTTTTGTATCTCTCTCCTCTGCATTTAAACTTCTGCCCTCCTAGTATTTGACTCCCCTATCTTTGGAAAAAGATATTGACTATCTAGCTGATCCATGCCTCTCATTATTTTTATAGACTCTGTATGATCACCCCTCAGCCTTCTACGTTCCAGACAAAAAAGTCCCAGTCTATCCAGCTTCTCCTTACAACTAAACCATCAAGTCCCTGTTGAATCCTAATCAATCTTTTCTCCACTCTTTTTCCAATTTAACCATCATTTCTATAATAGAGTGATTAGAATTGTACCAAGTGTGGTCTTATCAATGTCTTGTACAACTTCAACAAGATGACCCAACTCCTGTATTCAATATTCTGGCTAATGAAACCAAGCATGCCTTCTTCACCACCCTATCGACCTGAGACTCCACTTTTTCAAGGAGCTATGAACCTGTACCCTGAGATCTTTGTTCTAGAACACTCCCCAGTGCTCTACCGTTAACTGAGTAAGTCCTGACCTGGTTTAGTTTACCAAAGTGGATCACCTTGCATTTATCTAAATTAAAGTCAATCTGCCATTTCTTAGCCATTGACCCAATTGATCAAGATCCCATTGCAATCCAAGATTCCCTCCTTCACCGTCCACTATGCCACCAATCTTGGTGTCATCTTCAAACTTACTAACCATGACTCCTATATTCTCATCCAAATTATTAATATAAATGACAAATTACTGTGGATTCAGCAACAGTCCCTGAGGCACACTGCTGCTTACAGGTCTCCAGTCTGAACAACCACCCTCTGGTTTCTGTCATCAAGCCAATTTTGTATCCATTTAGCTACCTCATCCTGGATCCTGTGAGATTTAACCTTATGCAATAAGCTACCATGCAGTACCTTGTTAAAGGCTTGCTAAAATCCATGTAGACAACATCAACTGCACTGCCATCATCGACCTCCTTGGTAACCTCTTCAAAAAACTCACTCAAATTTTGAGACCTGATCTTCCACTCTCAAAGCCATGCTGACTATCCCTAATCAATCTTTGCATCTCTAAATGCCTGTGGATTCTGTGTCTCAAAATACCTTCCAATAGCTCACCCATCACAGATGTGAAATTCACTGGCCTGCAGTTCCCAGGCTTTTCCGTGCAGCCCTTTTCAAACAAAGGCACAACGTTTGCCATCCTCCAATCTTCAGGCATCTCCGTCTGTGTCTAGCGATGATTCAAATATCTCTGCTAGGGGACCCACAATTTCCTCCCTGACCTCCCACAATGACCTGGGATACACTTCCCTGGGACCTGATGATTAATCTACCTTGATGCGCTTTAAGACTTCCAGTACCACCACCTCTATAATATGTACACTTCTCAAGACATTACTATTTATTTTTCCAAGTTCTCTAACATCCATGCTTTTGTTAACGTGATGAGAAAGATGGGATCACACCCATCTTTTGTGGATCCACACGTAGGTGACCTTGTTGATTCTTAAGCCATACTCTTTCCCTAGTTATTCTTTTGGCCTTTGAAGCTCTTTCCTCCCACAGTTTAAAGATGTTTGGGTAATGTTGATTGGCCATGTTAAATTGTCCCTTAGAATTCCAGGATGTAGATTAGGGGGATTAGTGGGATAAATATGTGGGGTTATGGTGACTAGACCTGAATGGGACACTCTTGAACAGTGGGTCTAGATGCAATGGGCCAAATTGCCTCTTTCTGTACTGTAGGGATTCTGTGATTCTTAAAAAGAAAAGCAATGCTGGCCTTTATATTCAGAACTTGAATACAAAGATGTAGATTTTAAAAAGGCAAAAGAGAGGGTAGAAATTGAAACTATTTTCAGTGGTTGGGGAAGGAAGGAGTAGGGGTATAGCCTAAAGGCCAAAGGCATACTTTCCAGGACTGAAATTTTGAAATATTTCTCAACACAAAAAGCAGTAAAAGTTAGGAATACTCCACTGAAATCAGCAAAGTTGATGCTCAGTCAGTCATCAGTTTGAAATCTATGATGGAGTTTTGTTCAGCAATTATTAAAAGGTATACGGTAAAGGTGAGGCTATGGAGTTAGTTCACAAGACAACCATGATATTATCGAATGGTGAAACAGGTTTGAGATGCGAAATGGCAAACTCCTGTTCCTACATTTTCCTATCTGTTGTAAAACATGTATTATTGTTCGGAATCTTGTAATTGGCAAAAGATTTGCAGACATTGCCACTGGCTGCAAAGATTTTCCTGACTTAACTGCACATTTCTGTCGACATTTCTGAACCTGCTGGTCACAGAAATGTGCAGTATTTGTCAGGGTATTCCATTGGAGCAGAGTTGAATGAGGGTAGGGGGAGGGGAGAAAGCAGGGAGGGGGAGAAGACACACTTTTTACCACCATAGTTGTTACAAGGTCCAATTTTTCAAATGACATAATGTAGGTTAGTGAAGTAAAGGAATGGATGAGTGGGGGATTGGGAGGTTAAGTGTGTGAGGTGAGAGAGTGGTGAGAAGATGAGGTGGCTGGATGATTGAAGTGGCAAGCTAAGTGAGTAGTTGATGCCAGTAATCATTGGGGTAGTCAGGTGATAAGGAAGTAGATAGGCCTAGTCTGGGGTCCTCCCTCTGCGAATATATCCTACACTTCCTAACCCACAGACTGCAATCAGTGAAGTTAAGCAGCAACACTTCCATGATCATTGTCAGCACTGGTGCACCCACAACGCTATGTCCTCAGCCTCTTAGTGTACTCTTATTCATATACAGTGATGACTGTATGGCCAAATTCCTCTCCAACTCTGTTTTCAAGTTTACTAATAACACCACCAGTGGGCCGGATCTCAAACAACGATGAGATAGAACACAGGAAAGGGAGAATCTGATGAACTGGTGATGTAGCAATCTCTCCTTTGATGTCAACAAAATGAAGGAAATAGTCATCGACTCAGGAAGTGTAGTGGAGGACATACCCTGTCTACATCAATGGAGTGAAGTAGAAATGATTGAGAGTTTCAGGTATTTGTGTCCAAATCTCTGACGACCTGTCCCCCAGACCGACACTATAGTTAAGAAAGCCTACCAATACCTCTACTTTCTCAGGAGGCTAAGGAAGTTCAGCATGTCCACTATGAATCTCTCCAACTTTACGAATGCACCATAAAAAGCATTCTTTCTGGTTGTATCACAGCTTGGTATAGCTCCTGCTCTGTCCAAGACAGCAATAAGCTACTAAGGGTCATGGACGAAGCCAAGGCCACCTCTCAAACCAGCCTCCCATCCTGTCTAATTTTCTACTGCATCAGAAAAGCAGCCAGCTCAAGGACCTCACGCACCCAGGATGTTCTTTCTTCCACCTTCATCAAGGAAAAAAGATACAAAAATCTGAGGATACGTACCAACCGACTCAAGAACAACTTCTTCCCTGCTGCCATTACACTTTTTGAATGTATCTACCTCGTACTAAGTTGATCTTTTTCTACACACTAGCCTTGACTGTAACACTACATTCTGCGCTCTCTACTTTCCTTCTCTATGTACTGTATGCTTTGTCTGTGTAGTGTGCAAGAACAGTACTTTTCACTGTTAATCCATGACAAATTAAATCAAAGAACAATGAGGAAAGATGCTCTGCAATCATTATGTGCACAGATAAACACATTCATGATTTCAATACCTGCTGGATCTTTTGAATGCTGAGCAGATTTTTGAGCTGCCATATATGGTGGATTGAAGACTCCTTCCTTTCGTCCTGCACTGTAATTCTACTTGGAGATTTTAGCATTTAATAAAATTACATTTAATACTTTCTTTCAGAAATACAACTTTTTTGCTTGTGATGACAATTGATGGAAGCCTATTTTAGAGAAATAGGTGATAGATACAAATGGTTCAAAGTGGCGATAAATTAATTTAATCACCATTCTTAGATATTTGACGCCATCCATTTTGAGATTTACGGCTATTTCCTTAATCCAAAGGGGCATCATCATCCTCTTGAGGGCAATTGTGAATGGGCAATAAATGTTGTCTCGTCAGCTTTGGCCACATCTCATAGAATTATAAAATCTCCATGGTGCAGTAGGAAGCTAATTCAACCCATCGGGTCTGCACTAACTCTCTGAAAGAGCATCTCGCCTCGGCCCACCCAATCCCTGTAACGCTATGCATTTACTCCATCTAATCCACCCAACAGATACATTTTTGGACATTCAAGGGGCAACGTAGAATGACCACTCCATCTAACCTGCACATATTTGGACTGTGGGAGGTAACTGGATCATCTGGAGGAAACCCACGCAGACATAGAGAACTTGCAAACTCCACACAGACAATGACCCAAAGCCTGAATTGAACCCAGGTACAGGGTCTTCAGGAGGCAGCAGTGCTAACAACTGTGCTGCTCATTCATGTTTTTTTTAAAAAAAATTAGAGGGAGTTTTCCAAATAGACTCCGTTACTTAGAAGGCCAGAATGGTCTACTCCCAATTGTTCATTCCAAAAGATATGGTTAGGTGGATTGGCCGTACTAAATTGCCCCTTACTGTCTAAAAAGTGTAGGTTAGGTGGATTAGCCATGATAAAAATGTGAGGTTTGGGGATAGGGCAGAATGGAGGGCCACAGTGGGATGCTGTAATGGAGAGTTGGTGCAAACTTGATGGGCTGAGTGGCCTCTTTCCTATATGATAGAATAGAACCATGGAATCCTATTGCTAATCTGGCAGTTGATGACTTGCATCCACCTGTGTAATTTTAAAGATTTCATATAGTTGTTTGGTATACAGGGCTTGAGTATTGTTGATGTGCATGTTAGCAGTGTGAAACAGCTAGCTTCATCTATTGCCCTCTGCTTGCTAACCAATGTGTACTATCTTCCCACGCAGTATAAATTGCTGTTCTGTTTGCAATTGGTATTCTTGTAGATCTGCCCAGATGAGTGCAAGCCAAATATTTTTGACAGGATATCTGTTCTTTTTCAGCAATGCCTTAGTGATTTCCTTTATCTCTTACAATATTTCAAGGCAGAAAGGTCCATCCCTAACTCTTATGTTTTGTCAAGTGTACTTTTATTCCAAAAGGAATGATCATCTATCTAGCATGCAAAGAGTATGCTATCATCCTTGTAACCAGTAAAATTTGTTCCAATTCTTCATTCTTTCTTTGTTTTCAATCATTTTGAGGACGCACCTCTTTGCTTTCGGCAGTTTTGTGGCCTTGTTAAAGACAAATATCAATATTTAGTTTAGTTTAATTTAACTAAAAAGTATAGTGATGAATAAAGCTAGAAATTGGGGAAAAGAACTGCAGCACAAATGATTTTTGCTATTAACCAGAAATATGAACTGGAACAAAAAGATTTTCCAGAAAGATCCCCTGAAGTTTTTGTGATGACATATTGTATGCTAGGAGCATTTCTCAACAAAAGCTGACAGAATGCTTTCTATTTGATATGTCCGTATTCAAACCTCCCACTGGGAACATTACTTTGCCACTGTGATGATTTTAGTTTCTGTCCCAATTTGAACCATTCCTGTAGTGTGGGTGATCATTTAAAGTGGAGCAATTGATGAATGAGAAGTTAAGTTGGGAAATGAGACTTTGGTCGTTATAGAAAACTGAAGTATTTATTTAGTGTTTTGGAAGTGCACTTTCCTACCTTCTGAACACGCATAAACATGTGCAGGAAATCTTGCAATAACATACCAGATGAAGTGAAATATAATGTTGAATCATAATACTTAGTTTTTGTTTCTTCTTCTTTATGCTTCTCTAATTAGTATTCATATATTAAAGAGTTTCTGCATGTGACTTTGACAAATCTTCAATTATCAAATGCATTTGTTTTCCTTTATCCCATATCCTGCTGTCAATGTATTGTCTGTTTGTGTGCAGATATCTGACCTAGGTTGACACCTGCCAGTTTTGTCTGGTTTCTAAGGTGGCTGCCCAGTCCTTTTGAGGAATGAATCCCGGAAGTCTGATTTTTCCACTATTGCGTTGTGCATGAGTTGAAATTTTGAAGGTGTGAATGGGCATGATTTGCACATGTCCCAGCACACTTCTTCTGAATGCTGTGCTGTTTTCTAAACTTCAATTTTGAAAAAGCATGCTTCTCTGTCTTTGTTTCAGTTACTGGTTAGCACTGCTGCCTCAGCTCCTGGGTTCAATACCAGCCTCGGGTCACCATCTATGTGGAGTTTGCACATTCTCCTTGTAGCTGTGTGGGTTTCCTCCAGGTGCTCTGGTTTCCTCCCATGCTCCACACACGTGCAGGTTAGGTTGATTGACTATGCGAAATTGCTCCTTAGTGTCAGGGCGGTTCGCAGAGTTTATATGTGGGGTTATGGGGGTTAGGGCTGGGTGGGATTGTCAGTGCAGGTTCAATGGATCAAAAAGCCAAATGGCCTCCTTCTGCATTATTAGAATTCCATGATAAAGCCTGCTTAAAAAGATTTCCATGCTTTTGTTTTAAATCTGATCTTAGGAACTGTGGAAAAGGATAGTTACTGTGTTCTCTGTAATTTCATCATCATCTCAATCCCTGCTGGTGGTAGTTCTCTTTACTTTTGCTCATAACATTTCTTCATCAATGTTACCATTTTATCCTCCTATCTCAAAGTTTAACATTTCCCTGTCTTGTGACTACTCTGGTCTGCGTATCATTCAACTTTCACTGCTCTTTCTGATAGCATTTTGAGTACTTTGCAAATTGAAGTCATGCTTTTGTTACTGAGTGCTGGCTGGTAGAAACAGAGGAGAGAAATGAGGAAGAATATCTCATCAGATAAAAATATTGAAGTGGGACAGAGAAGAAAATCATGGAAGTGAAAGGAATTTGGAGAAAAAGAAATAAAGTTGACATTTCTGCTGGGATGTTGTCAAAAATTTTGTTCAAGGCCATAGATTTAGAGTTTACCAAAAGAACCTTGCGCAGGCCTTAAATGCCAGAAAATCTCAACAGGTCTGACAGCATCTATGGAGTGAGAAGGATTATCCTGACTCAACATTGACTCTATTCTCTCTCCACAGATTTTATCAGACCTGCTGAGATTTTCCAGCATTTTCTGTTTTTGTTTCAGATACCAGCATCTGCACTATTTGGCCTTCTTTGAATTGATGTATTGAAACGGCTAAAGGTAAAGTTGAAAAAGTTTAGTGACTTTGGTAGATCTTTAACCTGACCAATCAATGCAGAACAGCATTCAATAAAGCTAATGGACACTGTCAAAACAGCAGAATACAACACAATCAAATTCCCCATACTTTAGTTAGATTGCACGTTGAGTGATGTGTCCAGCCCTGGTTGTTGAACCAAAAGCAAGACAGTCAAAGTATTGGAGGCAGTGCAGTGAGGAGATAAAAGATTGATCTTCAATATCAAAAATCTGAGTTTTGAGGAAAGGCTGGAGGGAACTTTGACTTTTCAATCTGGAAAGGAAGCGTATGAGAAATGTTAAAGGGTGGGGAAGATAAATCTTACAGAAATTGCAAAAGTAAGAATTGAGACTAACAGTTGAAGTCATATGTAGATTTAGAATACGATTAGTAAATTCTATTTCACGCTGATCAATTTATGCAATCAACTTTTAGATCAGAAGAATTTGGATGCTGCAATGGAGAGTGGTGTTTTTCTGGGTGAGGGATAAAGATGAACTGAATGGCCTCTATCAATTTTAACTTTGTGGATTGTTTTGTTTTAATCACTGAACCCTCAGATACTCAACCTAAGCCATGAGCCCCAACTCCCAAGCCCCAACTTATTAAGTTAGCAGATCATTTTTCTATCCTAAGTATATGACCAATTGGAAAACATTGCAGATTTACTTCTGGTATGGTAAAACCAGAACTTTGTTTAAAAAGGAACAGTAATATTTGAAGTTTATCATGGTACTTGCAGCTTAAAATGTTAACCAAACACTCAATGCAATGAGATAAATCAAAGATAAATGCAATAATAATAAAATAAGTCTCTTCTGTCTGCCTAAATTCATAAACAAGCTCTTAGCTAACCCTTTTGTAATACAAAGGCAAAATACTATAGATGTTGGAAATTGAATTGAAAGCAGGAAATGCTCAGCAGATTTGACAGCTGAGATGGAGAGCTTTATGAAGAGTTGTTGGTCTGAAACTTTAACTTTTCTCTCCATAGATGTTGCCTGACCTGCTGAGTATTTCTAATGTTTTCTGTTTTTCTATCTTGGAGAGACTATTTAATTGAAAAGAGTTAACTTGAGAAATTAGAAATAAAATTGGATAATTCCAGTTGTTGTAACTCACAAGCCAGAAGTCAAACTCAAATATCCTGTTCTGAGTTGGTAACAAAGAATTACCTGCAAACCAAGAGGAATTGCAGACTGGAAACGTACTGAAAATAATGAAGATATTAGATAGGTAAAGACACAGCACAGCTGCATAATGGAATACTCTCTTTAGGCTCAAGAATTTACAAACTGAGAGCTTTCATTCTGTATAACCCGGAAGTACTACTTGGAATATTTATGAAGATCTGTGAAGTGTTTGAGGCAGGGACATTGACACCATTTTAAAAACTTTTGGACAGATGTATAGATAGGAAAGGTTTAGAGGGATATGGGCCAAATGCAGGCAAATGGGGTTAGCTTAGATGGGTATTTTGGTCAACATGGATCAGTTTGGAGCGCAGGGCTGGTCTTTGTGTCCTTGGTTCTGAGCTATGTGTATATTGCTTCGTGTGTATCTCTGATATCATTTTCATGAATGTGTAAATTCTATAACTTAGATGAACTGTTGTGTGGCGCAGAGGCAAAATGGTTAGCACCGTCTGTGTGGAGTTTGCATGTTTTCCACATGTCTGCGTGTGTTTTCTCCAGGTGCTCTGGTTTCTTCCCACAATGCAAAAATGTGCAGGATAGTTGAATTAGCCATGCTGAATTGCTTATGTCCAAAGATGTGTAGTTTAAGTGGATTAGCCGCAGTAAATTGTGGGGTTATAAGGGAAGGGCAGGAAGATGCGTTTGGATAAAGATGTTGTTTCGGAGAGTTGGTGCAGACTCAATGGGCCAAATGGCCTGATAGAGATTCTATGAAACAAATCATTTGTACCAGGTACTGACAAATCACGTGTTATTTTACCTCTAGCGACAGCAGCCAAATAGCCTGCCCAGTAGTATTACTTTATTGTTAATATTTACTGACCTCTGTTCTCTTGCAGTGTTTAAAAATATCATATGGAAAGTCTACAGATTGCCAACAACTAATGGAAGGTGGCTGTGTGTACGGGAACAGATGGCTGAAAGTACATTGTCGTTCCTCATCCCCAAGCAAATGATTGCGCTTTTCATCGAGGAAGATATGAGAAGGTACAGCCTAGCAATGATTTTACTTGATTTGCACTGGAATAAAATGCACCTGCATCATAATTTGCTAAGTTTATTATTGTTTGAAAATCCCACCCTCCTTCCAACAGCCCTATCCCAGCCTCAATACTTTCTGTCATTAGAGCCAAATTGCCACAGCTTTATGATATTGATGGGTTAATTGGTAACAGTTACATATAAATTCCGAAGCTTCTATATTATTGCACAATTTTTTTCCAGAAATACGGAATCCCTACAGTGTAGAAGGAAGCCATTTAGCCTATCAAGCCTGCGCTGAAAACAATTCCATCCTTTCCCCATAATCCATGTTTTTACTCTGCTAATCCCACTGACACTAATGACCGATGCACCTAACCTGCACATCTGTGGAGTGTGGGAGGAAACGGGAGCACTCGGAGGAAACCCACGCAGACATTGGGAAAATGTGCAAACTCCTCACAGACAGTGACACCAAGTCCAGAATCAAACCCAGTTCCCTGGTGTTCTGAGGCAGCAGTGCCAAGTATTTTATTCATACATCTGACAGTATATTACAAACATCCCAAAATGACCATCACACAATAAGCAATAATATCAGATTCTTTCCACATAGCAAATAACATTCTGAGATGCTTCAATTCAATAAAGGAAGCATTTCAGACATTTTACAATGGTCTTACAAATGTTGCAAAGTTATTTTAAAGGTGGTCTTCTTAGAAAAAGTTGCACTGCGAGATGTCACTGCACAATCATTTGTAAACATCACAATTTGTGCTCCACCCCAAAGTTTTTTGCCTTGGTTTTCCTTGTACCTTTAGTAGTAACCTGGATACTTTTTTTGTTTCTTACCCTGTGAATAATTCCAGTGAATAGTTAAAAGTAGCAGTTATATTTAATCAATACCATTTTACTTGTGAAAAAGAAGGCAGATCTGTCTACCAAGTATATCACTGTAGTGTTCCAGGCATTTTCAATACAGGTAATAATTGTCAAGTATTCAAAATACTGCTCAGGTGGCACATTGGATGTTGGTGAATGATGAGCAGTGCCCACTTTAATTAATGATGAGTACAATTGCATATTTGAACAATTTGAATACCTGCCAACTCTAGATGATCTAATTTTTTTGATCTGCAGGCAGAATGGTAAGCAGTATTCAAAATTTTAGCTTTTTGTAAATGCATTCACATTGTGCAGGACCTTTGGGATGCGGGATTATAAGGCAAAGAAAAGATTATGAAAAAACAATTACATGAATATTAGTTGTTTAAAATTCAGATGGAATACCAAGGCTTGTTCTTCATTTGATGTCATTATAAGATAATTTATACTGATTGAATGAAATGAATTTAATCACAATTGTTGATCTGTTAATTCATTTTGTAAAATTAAGCAGTTAATGATTTCTTTCAGGCTTCTCTACACAAATACTTGATGAGTTATTAAAAGAAATTGAAGAACAATACATGCAAAAGGCACAATATCTATTTCAGGTGATAAGCTAAAACTCATCAACAATGTTTGCAGATCATTTGGATGTTTATGGTGGTGTTCTATCTGATAGAGGCCAAAAGATTACAGATGTTTGAGGAAGTATGTGGGAGAACACAACTACTCTATTTCCGAGGAACCTTAAGTACAATTGTTTCTTTTATTGTTACTGCCAATGGAGGGTTGGTAGAGATAAGAAATTGGCAAAAGTCACGTATGATTACGTTTGTGAGATTTCCTTCCTCATATATGGGTGGAATTCTACCAAAATTTACCAGTGTGTCAGATTCAGACAGAAAAGCAGCTTGCATCTCTCCAGATGCACAACCGAATTTTCAGACCAAATTTTCTGGAATTCAGCACGCAGAGTGGCGTGGTTTGCAGCATCATCCGAAGACCGATAGGTTGGCTCAACAGCGATTGGCGCCCCAAATCTGCCATTAAAAATAAACTCACTCAGGCCCCCACTGATGTGGGGAACCCACCCCCCACTAGCACTACATGCAATTGTTGTATTTCCCAACTCTTGTAGGATTTTGGGCTCGTGTTGCTGTTTATAGTCATGGCGAATGCAGGCTCAAAATCGCTCTCACGGTCCCTCATTAAGGGAAAATGTAGATTTTTCAATGCATGAAGAAGAGGCCCTTGGGCCCATTGAGTCCATGCGACACATCACCATCATCTGAACCCCCACCAAATCCCATCTGCCAACACTTGGCCCATGTCTCTGAATGTTATGATGTGCGAAGTGCTCATCCAGATATTTTTTAAAGGTTGTGAGGCAGCCTGCCTCTACTACCTGCCAGACAGCACATTCCACACCATTGCCAGCCATTGGATAAAAAGGATTTTTTTTTTTTACATCCTTCTCCACGCTCCCCCCTGAATTTTTTTCACATCCTACCCCCAATCAAAACCTCCTGCCCCCTCCCCCCTGCCACCTTGAACCTATGTCCACTCGACTGACCCGTCAACTGAGGTGGAAAGTTGCACCTTATCTACTCCGTCCATGCCTGTTGATCTTGTATACCTCAATCAGGTCATCCTTCAGTTTTCTCTGCTCCAATGGAATTAACCCAAACCTATGAAGTGAGTGTCTTTCCATAACTTAAATGCATCCTGTGAACCTCCTCTGCATGCTCTCCAGTGCAGTTGCATCCTTTTGAAAATGTGACGTCTAGAACTGCACACATTACTCTAGCTGTGGCCTCACCAATGTTCTATACAGTTCCAAAATGACTTCCCTGCTTTTGCAATCTATGTCTTGATTGATAAAGGCAAGTGTCTCATGTGCGTTTTTCACCATCATACTAACATGCCATTCTGCCTTCAGAGATCTGTGGACAAACACACCAAAGTTTGTTTGTTCCACAGAACTTCCTGGTGTCTAACCATTCATTAAACACTTTTTTGTCAAATTACTCTATCCAAAGTGTATCACCTCACATTTTTCAGGGTTAAATTCCATCTGCCACTAATCTGCTCATTTGACTGTTCTGTCTATATCTTCTTGTAGCTCAAGACACTCCGCCTCATTAATTACCAATCTAATCTTTGTGTCATCTGTAAACTTACTCGTCCTACCTCCCACAGGAGGTAATTTATATCATTATATAAATGATGAATAATAGGGACCCAACACACATCCCTGTGGTACGCCACTAGATACTGGCTTCCAGTCACTTGTGCAGTCTTCTGTCATCACCCCATGTCTCCTGCAATAAAGTCAATTTTGAATCCACTTTATGAAATTACCCTGTATCCCATATGAACTTACCTTCTTTACAGTCTCCCATGTGGGACTTTGTCAAGTCTATATAACCAAGAAATCCATATAAACTATGTCAACTACACTACCCTCATCTGCAGATCTGGTCATCTCCACAAAAAATTCAATCAGATTTGTTAAGCATAACCTTCTTCTGACAAAGCTATGCTGACTATCCTTGATCAAGCTTTGTCTCACCAAGTGGAGATAGATGGTCTCCCTCAGAATTTTCTGATAGTTTCCTGATCACTGACGTCAAATTCACTGGTCTGTAGTTCCCTGACTTATCTCTATAATCTTGCTTAAACAGCAGAACCACATTAGTATGCCTCTCCAACTCTTTTTTTTACTTCCTTTTAAGACATTTCTTCAAACCTATCTCTGGTTTTCTGCCCAAGTATATCGGAATGGTGTTTGTTGTCATCTTTTGTTTTACAAATGCCTTGAGTGGTTTTAAGGCATAAAGCAGCTGCTGTTTCACAAATTGCTTCTGCTGCTTTACTTTATTGTGTACAGGAATACTAATTTTTTTCTACTTTAATAGTTCCTTGCTGTAATCAACATTAATGCAGTGTTAGCTGGAAAGGAAGTAAATTTGTATTTTTTCCTTTAATTATCACATAAAAAGCCTTTAATAAGCTGAAGTGATTGCTAGGGCCTCTGCTTTCACACGCATTAAACTGGTCCCTGGTTGGGATCCCAGGACTAATGGTCCATTAGTGCTAGCGCACCAACGAACTGCACATTGATGCATGTTCATTGTGTGCTAGCTATAATTGAGTAATTTCACCTTCTGGGCACAATCATGTGAAATATAAGTTTGATTCCTGGACAACCAAGAAAGGTTTTTAATCAAAGTATTTGTATTGTACTTCTGAATTATTCACTTGTTAGAAAACTGCTGTTCATGGAAGTATAATGAATGGCATAAGTATGTGTTACATGAACAGAATGTCACCAATACCTCTAAAGAGATTTGGTTGTACAATACTTAACAGCTTTGATATGTGAAAGTTCACGTGAACCTTGCTTAATTGTAGGAAAGCTATGAAACAATTAACAACCCACGTATTCTTCTCAATCCATTACTGATCTAAAAACAATACAACAATGGATGAAATGCATAATTTTAATATAGAGTATACCGCTTGTTATGAATGCATCAAAAGCAATTGAATTTATGGAATAGGAAAAGTGAATTGACATTTATGTAATTCATTGTTGTCACCCAATTCTGTCAACCACACGTCACCACTTCAGTCAATATTTCAACTTTAATCCGGTGATAAAATCCATCAAGTTATGACATGCAAACGTTCAGTAAATAAAAGCTTTGTGCTGAGCTGCACTGACCAGGAAAGACTCAAGTATTAAATTTGTGCTGTTAATTGTACTTAGCTAGGAGCTGGTGGCATACTGTAACTGTCCTGATATGACTATAGGACAGGAACACAACAGCCAAGATTTCCTTTCCTGATCACAATCTAAAAAGTGCAGATTGTGGACAGGTTCAAACCTGTAGTTTTTTCTGTAGTCAAATCGCTTTGTCACAAAAGCATGTTCTATATCAAATAATGATTTTTAATCTGCAAGCTAGAAACCTGAATTGAACTTTTTAAAAATAAAGATTGAAGGTGATTTCAGCTTTCAAACAAAGCTGCCTAATTTGTCTCTCTGTAACCTCCACATTCCGGCCCATTGATGGGGACACTGGAGGCAATCTTCCCAAAAAGATTCAAAGTGACGGATGAGTGTGAAAGAGGGAAAGAATCGCACCCATATTTTGGGTGAGCTCCCATATACTAGCTTTCCTCAATTAGGAAAAAATGAGATTAAGATTAAGAGCAACACAGCACGGGAAACAGGCCCTTAGGCCCAACGAGCCCGCGCCGCCGTCATAACTATATAGTAGCAAATCCATTATCCTATTATATTATTCCTATATAATAATATATATATTATTCCTAATATGGAAAATTCTCACTATAGGGACAATTTGTTTCCCAATCAGCCTAAGAGCGAATTTTTGGGTTGTGGGAGGAAACCGGAGTGCCCGGAGAAAACCCACGCAACCACGGGGAGAACGCGCAAACTCCCGCAGACACCGGCCCAATTCCAAGTGTCTGCACAGCCACATCGATAGTCTCTGAGCTGTCATGGTGCCCTTCAGATGGTCCACATAAAGCACTCATTTACGACATGAGGTACCAGGCAACCCATGAATCAACATCCAAGAGCTGTACCCGCACCACCTGCCGAACGCATGCTCAATGTTGGTCAAGTATGGACCGAATTACCTGTGGAAAAAGCCGTAGTTAAACAGTCCTACTATATCCCTCTATCTGCATACCGCTTATGTGGCTGTCCAAGAGACCCTTAAACAGCCCCAGCGTGCCTGCTCCCACCACCTTACTCGGCAGTGCATTCCACACCCCCACTACCCGTTGTGTGAAAAACTGCCCTCTAATATTCGTCCTATACATAGCCCCCCTCACCCTATGGCCATGACCCCTCGTCCTATCCATTTCTAAAGGCGGAAAAAGTTTACCTCCATTTACTCTATCTATACCCCTTATAATCTTATACACCTCTATGAGATCCCCTCTAAGCCGACGTCTTTCAAGTGAAGTGTGATTGTCGCCAGTAGGGGGAGTGGGCTGAGTCCATTCATGCCAGGAAGCTGGCTGTGGACTGCTAGAGTGTTATCCTGCACTTTAATTTCACAGTGTACTGAGAATCTGTCATGCCTCTGGACATCACCCCCTCACCCCCTGATTACCCGCCTAAATGTGCTTCCTGCCACTCTAATCACCAATCCTGTTTGCAACTCGAGTGCCAGCATGTAGTGCTATTGGGGGGGTGGGGGGGTGGAGGAGGCACCTTGGTGGTGGAGGTTTCTCACTTTTGGAGGGAGAGAGACATGCCCTGGTGTGGGGGATGCCATATGTGTGGAGTTTCAATGAGGTGGAGGGGGGAGTAGTATGTGTGCATGTAAGGATATCTCCATTATAAAAGAAGGAGAATCTCTACAGCACAGAAGGTGGCCGTTCAACCCATCAAGCCTTCACTGACTATAATCCCACCCATGTCCTATCTTCAAAACTCTACATATTTACCCTGCAAATCTCCTTGATACTCGGGGACGATTTACCAATCAAGCCAACCTGCATGCCTTTGGACTGTGTGAGGAAACCAGAACACCTGGACGAAACCCATAGAGCTGATTTTACTTCTTTAAGATTAAGTGAGCCTTAAAAATGGTGCCCTGATCTCAGGAAGGCCAATGTTGTCAGATTGGCCAGGTTCCCACTACCACAGTGTCCCCCCACCCCCCTCCAAATTCCATGCTCCTGTTGGTGTGAAAGTGAGATGCGTCTCCAGCATTTTTTTAACCAAGTACTGGAAAACATGGGAAGAAAAATCAGCTGGCAAACTGCTCACTGGTTTCTTGTCTAGCACTTAGGAAAACAGTTGAAAATTTTGACCATGATTTCCCTTTCACAAAACAGCATTGACTCTGCCTGATTGCATGCAAGCTTCTAAGTGTTTTGTTGTAACCTCCATAATAATTGATTGTAGTATTTCTGTTATATCAGACGTTAAGCTGGCTCTCCCTGTAATTTCCTGCTTTCTGTCTCCTTCCTTTTTTGAACAAATGAGTTATATTCACCATTTTCCAATCTGATGGGGCCTTTCCCAAAACTAAACTTGAAAATTTATTTATTAGTGTCACAGTAGGCTTACATTAACACTGCAGTGAAGTTACTGTGAAAATCCCCTAGTCACCACATTCCTGCGCCTGTTCGGGTACACTGAGGGGAAAATTTAGCATGGTCAATGCACCTAACTAGCACGTGCCTCCGACTGTTGGAGGAAACCTGAATACCCGGAATAAACTCTCTCAGATATGGGAAGAACATGCAGACTGCGCACAGAAGTTACCCAAGCCAGGAATTGAACCCATATCCCTGGCACTGTGAGGCAGCAATGCTAACCAATGTGTCACTATGCTGCCCTGCTGGGGAACTGGGGAATTTTTGGAAATTACATCCAATGCATGTATTAGCAGTTGCTTTTTTTTCCCCCAGATCCGTGGATGAAGTCCGTCAAGTGCTGAGCTGTTGTCAAGTGGCAGTGGTTAGCACCAGAGACCCAGCTTCAATTCTGGCCTTGGGTGACTGTTCGTGCAGGGTCTGCACGTTCTCCCTGTGTCTCTGTATTTCCTCAGGGTGCTCTGATTTGCTCCCACAGTCCAAATGTGCAGATTAGGTGGATTGGCCAAGCTAAATTGGGGCTTGTGACTGCTAAATTGTCCTTTTTAGTATCACAAAATATTTAGATTAGGAGAATTAGTTGGGGGGTAAATATGTGGGGTTACGGAGATAGGCCTGGCTAAGATACTCTGTCGGAGAGTCAGTGCAGATTCAATGGGCAGAATGGTCTTTTTCTGCACTGAAAGGATACTATAATTTAGTTCTAATAGTTTTCTCAGTACCTTTCTCCAGTCATCACTATGGAATAAATTGCATGACAATTCAGCAATTAACCGCATCATGACAAGCTGTTAATAAATATTTTAAAATTTTCTCATGTTCAGTAACATGTCTCAGGTTCGTGAAATTTCAGGTGTTCAGGCCAACTCCATTTAACACAATCTCAACACAATACTTAACAGTAAAAACTTAAACTGTTTTGAGAAACGTGTATTTGATCAGTTAATTATTTACTAATTTACTGTGTTCTTCAGCTACTCTTAATGCAATTTTCTAAATCTGCTGTATTTTGATTTATGTTTAGCATTATTAGATTTCAACAGTCAGTGTCAATTGAAGAAAGTACAGAAGACTAAATGTATTCTAATTTTGTTTAATGGTCTCACTTATACTGCGGTATTAGTTGGAGTTAGTACATACATAAACCAATGCTGGCAGACCTGAGGTGTTTTATTCCCTCTCCAAAGAGGGGAAAAAGGCGCTTAGAGGCAACCAAATTTGGATTTCATTTTAATGCTAAGAAGCAAGCTGTAGAGCATAGTTGCCTTGTTAATATTAAAAACGTTATAAAAGTTGTTTTTCAGATGATTGTAGTTTTACTTTAGTTGATAACAAAATCAGTGTAGTGCGCGGACAGCTCCTTGAGGTGAAAATTTATCAACTTGCCTTAATTCAATTTGGATGACTTTAGTCCCAAATTGTAGCACTTTTTTTGTCAGTGCAAAAATGAAACCTCACTGCATAAATGAAAATTTTATGGATTAACCGTGGTCTATTCCAGACATGATGCAGAACTGCCCCGAAGCACTAGGATATAATAAATATTATACCATATGTCCTCAAAGATTGGCTTTATTTGCTGTTCAAAGCACAGCATTCTTTTATTCTGGATCTACTAGCATTTGGTGAAATATGGTTGGTGGTGTGTCGGTTGAGCTTTTATCAAGTATATCGCATCAAATTTATGATTTATGTTAAAGTTTTAATCTTGGCAAGATGTATCCTACGCTACAGCAGTGTTATAGTGAGTGTTTGCTCAACACCAATACAATCAGTTGCCTTTTGCATTGTAGGTATCATTAACACTTTCCTAATAAACTTGCTGAAGAAAAGGTCATTATGGCCTAGCTGTAACATTAATTAATAGCATGATTATCTAGTTCTGGCAAACCTTCACTTCTTAATCAATGTAATCCAAACTGCTAGCCATTTGTTTTGATGTTATTGATGGAACTCTGTTATGTACAGGTCGTCTGCCACATTTGCCTGTGTCACAATGATTAATGCTTTTGGGGCACAATTTTGCTTTATTTCTTCTATTCCTGCTGGCTTGGTGAGAAAAGCAGCTTGCTGGCTGCAAGACTAGCTTTTCTCGCTCTATTGTCTGGTATTAAGAAGGAAAAGTTCCTGTCGGTGTGTCTCACGCTGTCATGCTGATGGGTGGGGCCTGAGTAAACCGACAATGTGGTGTTTCCAGAGATCGGAGTGCTCATCTCTTTGTGCATGTGGGGAGGTTCCCTTTCTTAAAGTCCCACCCAAATGACACCCACCCAAGGCACAAGGAACATCTCCTCATGTAGTTTCCACAAGGAATCCCATTGAATGCGTTTCTTAATGCCATGAAACCACGGCAGGGTTGTGCCATTGGTGAGCCCAGAAGATCCTATCATTGTGAAGGGCCTGAAAACTTATCGTCATTGTATCCGCATTGGAATAATGACAATTCACTGTCTTAGTGTGTAGTTGTTACACTTTTTGATTTTACTTGCTTCTGCTTAATCTGTCTCAGATTTCTCTTAGTGGCAGCCTTCCGTCTTATAAGACAATGCTTTGCACTGTGGTTTTCAACTCTGTTAAACGTTCCCGGTGTAGCTTCTGAGTTCCTTCATAGGAAGACCACGTGCTGAAAATATGCCCAACTTGCTGGTTGCTGTACATTGAGGGCCCTCTGTTTGGTCAGCTGAGCTTTTCATTTCTTTTCAGCTCTTCCAATGTACTTCCAAACAATCATCTTCCAGAGGTGATGATCATCACCAACTGTTCCCCAGTTCTCGGTCTCAATATCCGCAATTTTCATATGTTGCTTCCTTGTAGCAGATGAGTGTTTAGGAGGTCATGATCTAGTAGCCAGTTCACTGTACCAATGATCTTTTGAGTATGTGACCATATTCCATTGGATAAATCTGGCCAAGCCAGTGCAGAATTCATTAGCTTAACAAATGGTTTCAGCAGATGGAATCAACATGCTCCAGGAGTTCCAAATTGGTGACCTGATCCTGCCAAGAAATACGATTTGAGACGGTAAGGATGGAAATAGTTCACCATTTTCTCCTGTCTGGCAAAAGTTTTTATAGGAATGGTGTGGCAATATCCTGGAATGTGGCATTTGTCATCTTAATGCTGATGGTCAAATTAAACGCTTTACAAACATGATAGTTTGTTTCTTGGCATGGAATGTGAGCATTGCTACATTGTTAGCATACAGCAACTCAATAATTTCGCAATAGCTTTCATAAGCTTGCTGTTAAAGCTAGAGGAAGAGTGCTTGGGGTGCCATTGCACAGGTATCCTGAACTCCTAGTGAACTGGAGACCTCCTGCCAACCCTGCCCCACACCCACCATGGACACTGCCTTCCTCCGTGATCAACAGCAGTGTAAACCACCCCCTTCCATCCCACCCCCACAAATTGCAGCACAAGTTGGCAGCATTGGGACCCTCCAGATGAGTCCCCCTCCATGGTCCACCTGCAGAACTCTCCCATTACCAAGTTAGCCACCCACAGGTCTTCTGAATCCAGTTGTTTGTTGGGTATTCCCACCTTCTCTCTGAACCTGTCATGAAATGTCCATACCCTATACGGACCTCTATCTATCCTACCTGGATGGTATCCCTTTAATCCCCTTATTTACGAGCATTTCGTGCAGCCATGTCGGGAATCAGCTTCCTCACCATTCATTCTTCCCTCTGTCTTCCATTGTTTGTCATTCTCTTTCAGTTCCTTGCATCTCTGCATGCCCTTGTACAATCATCCTCCCTTGTCTTCATTAGCCCTCATCTTGCACCCCATCCCCAATTGAACTTTGATCCATTGGAGTGGAGGATTCATGAGTTCTTGGGCAAAGTGGTGTCCGTAAACACCAGCTCAGCATAGCGCTGGACAGCACGAATCAGTCTGTCCAGCAAAATAGTGATCAGTGCAACAGGAGTGGCACAGCTCTACATCAGGTAGGCTATGTATGTTGTATTTGCCCCAAAGATGTACGCATGCCTCAGGACATGCTACCCTGCAGCATATCAGGTAGACACCATTGGCTGAATTACAGAAGCGTGTATTTGGTGGATGATGTTGCTGTGTGAGATAATGGCATCTGTGTCGATGATCGGTATGTCTTGCACAGGTTGATGTGGCAGGGTTGTGTGATGTGTTGGTCGCTGTTCTCCTGAAGGCTTGGTAGTTTGCTGCAGACAATGATCTGTTTGAGATTTCAAATACCTGTGCAAACAAGTCATGGTGGCGTGGGGATGGTCTTGATGAGATGTTCATGTTCACCGATGACATGTCGAAGGTTCTGAAAATGTTGTAGCTTCTCTGCTCTGGAGAAGTACTGGACGATGAACGTACTCTGTCTGATGTGGGCCGTGTTTGTCTTCTGAGGAGGTCAGTGCGGTTTTTTTCGCTGTAGCGCATCGGAACTATCAATTGATGAGTCGAGCGCTATATCCTGTTCTTATCTCTTTAATCTGTGCTTAACCCTCTCTCCACTCGCATTGTTTTCACCTGTAAAGATTTCATTACCTTTAAGACTTGCATTTCAATCATAATCTTGTAATTGAGTTTGTGTTTATCAACGCCCAGTTTGTGAACCCAATTCTCCATCACCTGATGAAGGGCCAGTAGCCTGAAAACTCGTGCTGCCAAATAAACCCTATTGGACTTTAATTGGTGTCGTGAGATTTCTTACAAAACATAATTTGACAGGGTACATGCAGTAGAACGAGTGATTAAAGCAGTTTCATGAAAAGTCATTGAATTGTGAAGCTTTTTGCTTAGTGGCAATGTGGAATGGATGCATTTCAGCACATAATTAAAAGCTCCATCCTTTGAGTAATTTGTCTTTAATGTTTATCAGGCAAAAAAATACTAAGGGAATTCCCAAGGTTTTTCATCTAAGCTGAGAAGTCCAGCATTAAAATTGATCCATGTGATATATATTTCACAGTCAGTGTCCAGTTGATGCAAACTTAATTGATTTCAGGTAGTTTTGGTTAAGGGCTCTCCACTTGACCCTGATGACCTGGACATTGAAGCTGATTAATTAGGCAAGATTACTGCTTTCAATCACGGAGATGTGAGTGCTTGACGTTGGGTGAGGACTAGAGAGTCGGAGTTAATTTTACACTCCCATGTTGATGTGGACTTCATGGGCAAGACCAGCATTTGTAGTCCATTCCTAATTGCCTTGTTAAGCAAGACCGTTGAGACTCAAACCCATTCTTGTGGCCTAGAGTCACATGTAGGTCAGGCCAGGCAAGAATGACGAATCCCTTCCCTAAGGGACTTTAGTTGGATTTTTTATAATAATCAATGATAGTTTCATCATCATGAATATTCAGTCTGGCTTTCAATTCCAAGTTTTATGAATTGAATTTAAATGGGATTTGAATCATTTGGCCTTTGGCTTACTAGACAGTGACATTGCCACTACCTTCCTGCATATCTGGGATGGCTACTTGGTTAAGGTACTGGAATGTGCAATTCCTTTTGGAACTGTAACAGTACCAGAGCTAACATCTTCAAAGCTGGAAGGCAAAGAGTTGGAAAAGAATCTGCTTCAAATTAATTTCAATTTAAACAAATATGTTTATAGTTTGTGTTGGTGAGAATCAGGCCTGTGTTTTGTTGCAGGGACTGGCATATTAGTAGTAAATAAGTTCCAATCTTCACAGCTGTGCTGTGGAAATATTTCCAGACCATCTGTCACATATTAGGGTTTTATATTTCATTTCATACTGTACTGCTCTGGCACTCCATTACATGCTGCTTTTTAATGGAGATTTATTGCTGTCTGGTAATTGGCTAATTGAAATTGATGATCAGAATTGTTTCCTTTTCATATATGCATCAGGTTACAAGACCTGGAGGAGCTGGGGGAGCTTTCCGCTCATTGGGACGCTCTACGACAAAATGTCACCATCCATTACCAGCACATGATCAGCAGCTACCAGGAAATGCTTACGGAACTCAATAAATTCTCAGGTACAAAAAACCATTCTGAATGATGAGTGGAGGAATTAGTTTGTAACTTCAACTTTGGCACAATTATTCAGAAATTGTCGTGTTTGTGGCGCGAGGGGAAAAAAAATCATTTTCACCTCCAAACACAATTGTAATAGTGAAATTTGTTAAGTGTTTGCCTATGATCTTAAAGTCCAAATGGGCCTGGGTTAACCCTGAAAATTAGAAGGAAGCTATTGGTCAAACCCTTGTTGGTTGTTTTGGACGTGCATTGTCATAATGTATCGCTTGACAGAAACTACTGTGCTGCTTCTTATAAATCCCAATTTAAGGGGAGCAATTGCTCCCCAGTTTGAGTGTACACAGAAACTGATGTGAATTCCAGTGAAATATTTTGTTTTGCTGGTTGAATGTGTTGAGATATTGCATGTGTGTAGATTAGAGAAGATTTTTTTTTTAGAGCTGCTCATTCATTGATGTTTTAAGATGTATACATCTATGACAGATCTTTATGGCGAATAATCCTTTTTAAACCAAAGCCTCCCAAGCCTCTTCCTGAGAAAGAGACACTCTCAATCTCTTCCCGTGAAATCAGCCATCCTGTCTCCCACCAAATTTGCCTCTCCTGATTATTTTTGATCGCACTGTTATTTCCCAAATCTGTGCCCATTCTTTGTGTAACACCCTGTTCGAATTGATCTTATCAAATGTATGCCTCTTCCACCGTGTTAAAAAGAGCTTTACCAAAGTCACAAACATTGTAACACTGATCATGGCGCATTGTCCTATAGTGAGTTCCTGCAGTTTTAATGCTATCCTACAGCCTGTGTTGTCTAGGTTAGTGTGCCTGTCTTTCCTTTCCATTCTTTCCTAACCGATCTTGCCCAAAACACCTCTACCAGATAGTTTTCACAATCACAGGTGCAAATATTTGCACTGTTCATAAATTTATTTGTCCCTTTGGTGTTTTAAGCACGTTTATATTGCCATAAATTAAACACTGTGTGGTCAAAATTAATTCATTTAATTATTTCATCTGTAATTGAGCAGAACTAGCAATTTAATTATTTTAATCATTACTGTGATAATACAATTGCATTAATTTTGAATCAAATACATTTCAGTGCAGAAGTAACACTGCCTAATTGGGACTGCTTCAGCTCAATGAGGCAGAGCCAGTGCTAAAATCAGTCTGATTTGCTGACTCTCTGACATGAAATTTACTTGCTAGGCAAGTCATATCCCAGAGGATGAAATCTCATTTTAAACTAACAACACTCTCTCTTCTGTTTTTTACAGGCTGTGATTTTTTTTTTCTAAAACAGGCGAGCTAACTTTTCATTTAGCATTGTATTGCCCCCCATCCCCAGAAGCCTGTGTGTAGAGATACACATCAGTTTGCTTGTTGTGCTGTCTGAATGGTGAGACCCTGGCCCACCACTGGGTTAATACCAGTGGTGATAAGATGAAGTCCTGGGTGGACCATTAATTGCCTACTTAAGATTGTCAAGGGGTGGGGGGAGGGCTGTCCCTGCTCCTTCCTGCCATGGACGTAATCAGAATGGAGGTGAGAAGGTGATGAGATCCCCACTTGAAACCTCCTCCTCTAATAAGTGCCTCTGGCTACAGAATCACCACAGGGAGGGCACACGATTCCATGTATAGTACCTGCAGATTAATTTTATACTTGATATTTTGTGACATCCATGATAATTATATTTTTCATGTATTATTTTTTAAAAATTGTCCAAAGAGCTGCTTTACTGAACACAATAAAAATAATTGCTATTATTATTATTATTATTATCATCATTCATGTGTTTGACAGTAGTTAATTTGAAACAGCGAATTGCATGGGCATGTTGATTTGATTTCAGGTAGTATTATGTCTAAAGCTAAGAACGTTTTTATTTCTTCATGGAATATATAGAGACGCCAAAGCCATTCATTCCAACAGACCAGCATTTATTAAATTACCCCATGAATATCTAAAGTAATCGCCACCAGATTCTTGCATAGATTTCACGTGCTATTTATCAGTACAATATTTTTCCGCAATGTTCCCTCAATTTGGGAATTGCTGAAGCCTATGATCTGTTTAAGTTTGAAGCAGAAGGTTTGGGAATGAAGAACAACATTACAATTTGTTCTGTTTATTCCCTTCTTCAGTAACTGATGTTCACCTGTAATTACTTTTTCACTAATAGAATTTTCGCCATGTCTTGAACCCTACTCTCAGACAAGCCCAGGTGGCTGCAATTCACCTGGTCCACAGTGGCAACTTAACTTTCATAAGAGCATACTCTCAATTGCTTCTGCAACTTTAATATCTGCTTTATTCTGTTGATTTGGTTAACCCCAAAACCCAAGAGGCAAGAAATAAATACAGCAAACTTTGGCTTTACTCATACTCTTAAATCTCTTTTTAAAATATAATAGTGTTCTAAAGTGATCAGTTGTAACTGTTAGGAATGGGTTAACAGACCTTCCAATTAAATCCTAATTTTATGTGAATTATTCAATAGAATAATTGATATACTGATATATAAAGGGGCCACAGGTGGCACAGGGTTGTTGCTATAGAATTGTGAGAAATTGGAGCAAAGAAGTAAAGGTATTTTATGAAGAAGCAAAACTCGTGTCTCTTTTACTGTGCAGCAACCAAGACACTCGAACAATAACTACATTAGTGAACTTTATCACAGAAATGACCAGTGTTATTGAATTGTAGAGTCGGTGAATGGAACCGACTGCCATCGGAGGTTGTTGAGGCAAACTCATTAGGGTCTTTTAAGAGACTTCTGGATGAGTATATGGAAAAGAATAGGATATAGGGGGTTATAGATAGGTCTGTGGATTGGTAGATGTGATCGGCGCAACTCGTGGGCCGAAGGGCCTGTTTGTGCTGTATTGTTCTATGTTGGCACACATCAATTTTCTACTCGACTGGTATTTTGTGTACCATACTGTTCTACTATGTTGGCTAGTCTTCACATCATCATCAAATTTATCAGTAGTTATTATTACACTTCTCCTCCAATCCCTCGTCCCCCTCCTTTCCATTCCAAACGCCCTCTCCCTCTGTCGCCCCCATGACCAGCATTTTTCTGATGAGTAGGGACAGTTGTAATAATTTTGCCCAAAAGTGTGCTCCCTTCTCTTTAGTATTTAGTCCTCTTCAATAGGAGATTGTGGAGAAGAACACTCAGTCATAAAATAAAAATTGTGAGAAGTAAAACTTGCGCGTTGTTCACTTGTTCTGGTGCTGTGGAATCTGCTCAGCAATATAACGGAACTGAAAGCACTGTAGCACCAATTGACCGAGGTGTAGAGAGCCCCTTCTTCTTGAAGCAGCTGTTCAATATCAAAATAGTCAAGCCTATCTGTAACTTTTATTCACCTCTGGCTAACAATGCCGCATTGTCTGTGTTTGATTTGCAGGGTCATCATTTAAGCCAAGCTGCAGCAGAGGAGAGAAGAAACTTGAATTTGTTCCAGTTAATCTGCATTTGCAAAGAATGCACATTCAGAGTAATTCTGCCAAAACCGGTAAGAGCTTTTGTTAAACTTTATAATTTTTCTGATTTGCATACTGTACATGAGTCCCCATTTAAGTCACGTTTTTAAATATGTCAAAGCTTAGCAACTTATCTGAAGATATTGCAGTCATTGGCTTTATGATTTTATGTGTCACGTTGACTTCCATTACTTTAGTGAAAGTTGCTAGGTGAAGAAAGAAGATTTAATTTTAACTTTTCTTTCAGCATTGTTACCCTGACATATAAACATTCAGCATTCTAATTGCTGGCAACTTGCAGGAAGTGAGTGGTTTCTAGAATGGAGCCCACATTCTAGGGGAAAGGAAAGGCTCTTCAGAAATCAGTGAAAAATCATAAATTTTTAGGCCCTTGATTAATGTGGTACAACCAGGTATCTGAGTTACTAAGTTACTTGATGTGATATTTTTGAGCCATGTGGTCCAGTTTCTGTGGTCAGTGCTGAGTTAGCTATCTCAGTTTGTATATTAAAATAGGCCTTGAGAGACCAGGAGAGACAAAAATCAGTGTTGCCAGACCTGATGATGCCCCTGCAAGCCCTGGTAGAACAGGCACCTGGATGCCAGATGAAGACAGGGTTTGGCCTCAACTAGGTTATCCCCACAGACAAAATGGCTACGGGACAATTACCACTCTGGCTCTTGTGAAACAAGGACCCTTGCTGCCATGTCTCCTATCTTGGAACCTTACCTTAGCATCAGTCAGTGCCTCCAGAGGTGAGATTAGCAAGTGGGCATGTTGAAGTGAACTTATGTTGATATGATCCATATCCATTCATGGGTGGGCTTGTGGCTATGTCTATGGAGTGCTTTTCATAACTCGTAGATATATTGCAACTACTGTGAGCAAATTTCTGGTGCCTCTCATCCTAATTTAGTCAGAAGTAGCTGCAAGTTAAAGCTGCTATAATATTATTAAGAAACGTAGTCACTGATGTTTCCTGTTCTTTGATGAGTCATACGTTTTCAAAAGTGGATGAATTAACAAGCCATAGTGAAAAGTGAAGTGTAAAGGCTGATTGCAAGCAACATTTTGCAATTGCACCATTGATATGCAAAATGAGTATTTTACTCCAGGTCAGACCTGGGGTTGGACTTTTAATCCCCTATGGGGTGTGTACGAGGGCAGGTGAGTCTGAAAATTCATGTCACTGGCTGGGGCACCAGTTTACCAGCATCAGCCCTGCTCCAAACCATTTTCCTGGAGGTGGAATAAGATCTATTTGCCTGCAAGTAACCAACAGACAAAGCATATCATACATAGAGAAGGAAAGGAGAAAGTGCAGAATGTAGTGTTACAGTCATAGCTCGGGTGTAGAGAAAGATCAAGTTAATGCAAGATAAGTCCATTTAAAAGTCTGACAGCAGCAGGGAAGAAGCTGTTCTTGAGTCAGTTGGCACATGACCTCAGACTTTTGTATTTTTTTCCTGATGGAAGAGAGTGTTCAGGGTGCGTGGGGTCCTTAATTATGCTGACAGATTTTCTGAGACTGTGGGAAGTGCAGACAGAGTCCATTGAGTGGGAGGCTGTTTTGAGTGATGGACTGGGCTTTGCTCATGACACTTTATAGTTTCTTGCGGTCTTGGGCAGAGCAGGAATCATACTAAGCTGTAATACAACCAGAAAGAGTGCTTGCTATGATACATCTGTAAAAGTTAGTGAAATCGTAGCTGACATGCCAAATTTCTTTTTTCTTCTGAGAAAATAGAGACGTTGCTGGGCTTTCTTATATAGTGTCAGCATGGAGGCACAAAAACAGATTGGTGTTCTGGACACCTAAATATTTGAAGCTTTTACCATTTCTACTTCATCCCCATTGATGCAGACAGGGACATGTCCTCCACTATACTTCCTTCCCAACACACCATCCTTTTGCCCTTATATCTCACCCCTATCCCAATATCCATCCTGGACTGACCTCAGGAAACCTGGCGAAATAAAATTAAGTTTTTAGTATCTGTTATAGATCTTATATACAAAAAAGCATTCTAACTCACTAAAGTCCACTCAACGTATTTAAATCACTTCAAGTACATAATCCCTTGTATAAAAAAAATGAATATCAGGCCCCTTTCCTCCCAACCCTTCATCCCCATGGTCAATGCCAGCATCCACCATCCTTGCCAAGTAGGCAATACTGGCATTCTCCATTCCCACATCTCAGCTAATACCATGTACAAATTAATCCCCCTCACTGAGGATCCCACTGGGATTTGCATCTGGCATTGCCCCTTGGCACAGGATGACCCTGTCAGGTTGGCACAACTGGAAAGGGAGGGGAGGGCCTGGAGGTCAATATTCAGTGAGGGTGTTAATATTTAAATCCATCTAAATGTATTAAAATCAGGTTCATGCGTGCTGGTGAGGGCAGCAAAAATTGGAAGACATGATCACTGGTAAGGTTGCCCACTTCCATATCCTGTAGACAGTGAAGCGGTCTCAAGATCCCATCCTTTGAATCCTTTAAAACCATTTGGAACACTCAATCTTACAGGTCCCCAGTTGTGATAATGTTAGATTGTTGAAACAGTCAAGCAACCTTAATACCACAATGATAATTAACCTTCAAATTTATGTTGACAAAGTGTTTTTGAAATTGTGAGTGCCAAGTTTTTTTCTCGACGCAGTCTCACAGCAGGCTGTTCTCTTTTTTTCAAAACTAAAATACTTATGGATTTAAATGATTTGACAGTTCCATGCATATTATCCAAAAGGGTTCCCGAGCTTTCCTCAAACTAGTTAAACGCATAAATCGTGTTTTAAAAATCTGACCGAAAATTACTTCTGAATAAAGGTATTTTTTAAATGAGCTGCTGCCTCCATGAATTGTGCATGTGTGAATTCATCCTTGGGCCTGCTCCCCTATGCCTCTCCTTTTCTTCCACCAACCCCACAGCAGTGAGATATTGGCCAGTCTGCCACGGGATTTGGAGTGGTCGAGAGGTGGACAATGGGAAAGTTTGTTAAACTCAGGTGGGATTTTGCAATTTCAGGATGAGTGAGGCCATTGGGTGCTGGACATCGGTGGAGGATGTTCAGATTTGGGGCTTCTGTGCCATTTTGGCTAAGATCTGGAGTCCGTCCATCCATCCCCAATAAAATTTGGGCCTGTGTATTTAAAACCAGTTAATTTTTAGTTATGCAGTGCTGGTGACATAAAAATAGCAGAATTTTGGTGAGTTCACAGTTTGTAAAAGATCCCGCAGTTTGAGAAAAAGAAGTGATCTTCCATGAGATAAAAATAAAATACTGCAAATGCTGGAATCTAAAACAAAAACAACAAACACTGGAAAACCTCAGCAGGTTTGACATCATCTGTGGAGAGAGAATAGAATCAATGTTTCGAGTCTAGATGACACTTTTTCAGAGCTGGCAAAGGGTCATCTGGACTTGAAATGTTGGTTCTATTCTCTTCCCTCAGATGCTGTCAGACCTGCTGAGATTTTGCAGAGTTTTCTGATACTCCAAGCTCTGATTCCCCACAAGTTGTTGGATGATTTGTGCTCCTGCACTGTTAGTCTCAACAAAGCTGAAGAAATGACTAGATTTATGCTTTACTGCCTATTAATTGTACCATAACTATTTAGAACTGGTAATATCTATCTTGAGGACCCAATTAATGATTAAGGTTCTAACATGCGACTCAACTTTGAAGGGTCAGAACGAAAACGACATTGTAGCTTTAGAATCTCACTTCCAAAGGCTCCCATAAATTGTTTCTAGAAGTTTTCCAAAAAAAACCTTTTTATATGTTTACCCTTGGTTTGAGACCAGTCTTGTTATCTGCATTCCACTAGGGGTTTCCTGATGGCCCCCACCCAATCTGTGTGCTGAAAACACCCCAGTAAGGGATGTGGGTCAAGGTCACCTATTCAACATAATAAAACATTTCTGAAAAAATGCTCGGACATTTCCACTGGACTCCAACATTTAATGACTGAATGAAATGTTCCTAGGTATTAAGTAATAGATTAGGATTTGCAAAGGTGTGAGCAAGGTTAATTCTTTGCTCTTCCAGTGTTGTATGTGAACTATAAAATGACACACTTGAATGAAATCACTCACATTATTATAACTCTGTAATAGACTGCATCACCTTTGCTTCACCTGGAGGTCATCAATGGCTTCTGGTTTTTTTAAAAAGTGACTTTTTTCAATTACAGAATGCTTTATTTTGGAAGTCCAAGGGAAGAATTCAGGACACGTAGGGGATTTGTGAGATGAATTGCTGCCAACACAGACTGGTCCAAATAAAGGCTTCATTAGTGCAACTGCTCACACATTTTCACTTGCCAAAATATACATCTAAGTATGTAGCATTGCAGTTATTAATGTTAGATTTCAATAGAAATTAATGGGTATCTGTTCTGAGCTTCAACGAGTTTATCCATTGATTTGTTGAGCTATAAAGACCAGGCAAGATTCCAGGTTGAATCTTTGCTCAGAGCTGAGTTGATTGATCATGTTTGGCAGCTAGGCCACTAGAATTTTTTTTTAAGTGCCTGTGGAATAGCAGAACAAGAAACATCACTCAGTTCTTGCACTCTTGATCATTGTTCAGCAAGCCAGTTAGGAAAAGCATGAGGGGCCTAGATAGGAAAGATCTGTTTTCCTTTGCTCAGGTGTCGATTGCCAGGGGGCAACAGATTTAAGGTGATTGATAGAAGGATTTGAGAGAAGGTGAGAAAAAGCATTTTTTTTCACCTAGATGGTCAGGGGCATCTGGAATTCATTGCTTAAGTTGGTAGCTGAGGCTGAAATGTTCAACTCACTGAAAAAGGTACCTGGACCTATATCTGAAAATTGTGTAATTTGCAAGGTTACAGGCCAGGTGCTAGAAAATGGAATTAAAATGAGTGGCTAGTTTCTTTTCCTCTTGTTTTTGACCAGATGGGCTGAATGGCTCCTTTCTGTGCCATAACACAATGCACGTAGCCAGTGAAGACATGACTCCTGGACTGTAATTTCCCATAAAGGAATAGAGTGACAAAACTTAATTTCAGGGTTTGTGTGTGAATAATATCATTTCCATGAGACACTGATGTGCTGGCCAACCTTGAAATAGTTCGTACTCTTGCAGACAGACGGTATTCAAAACAATGAAAGACTGATCTATCTTATAAGTTTATTTCAACTTAATTGTCGCAATCACCAAATTCATCGTGCTCTAAAATTGAGCTGCAGAAATTCTGTACTCTAATGTTATGAGAATATTTTGAACACCCTCAGTCAGATCAGAGGTAGTTTACAAGCTAAAGAAGGTATTTTCAGTCTACCTTATCTATTTTACCTGCTGGCTATTTCTTAAGTCAATGTCTAGGCTCCTTGACTAAATGGATGCCTCTATACTACAAATCATGATGTGTAATTGGCCTTCTATCTGTTTAGCATTTCTTGACAATTGTTGAGGAAAAATTAGACTGGCTGTAGGCCAACTCTGCATCTTTTTGAAATAGATGGCTTAACACAACTCCTGACAATATTAATCACAGTATATTTACATTGAGATTTCCTACAGATTGACATCCATTTTAAAAAAAAGTGCAATCGTGACTCTTACGAGATATGGCAAAGCAATCCTGTCGGAGTTTTCCCAAAGGGTTTGAGTATAAACTAGCGCACGACATTAAGCTTGACATGTCATAAGTTCTTATCAACAACGCTGCTCCAGCATTAAAAGACTTGGCAAAGCAAAGTCAAAGCAATCAAAAAAGTTAAACGTGTAGCAGTTACCAAAAATTGCCTTCAAGATCCCTCTTATTTCTTTCTCAAAGCACGTATCTAATTTTAAAGTCTAGTGTGTGTCCAAATTATTACTGATTGGCTTCATAAGCTGCTATCTGATCGACTAACCATGCTGATTTTCTCAAATACCTAAATAATCATTAATAATCAGGAGTCAACTGATCAAATCATTATTTAAAAAAATTAGTGTGCAGCATTCATCTGTCACAAAACAAGCAAAGCACTTAAATAATTTTTTTAGAAGTTGCTTTGACAGGCTGTTTGATTTGCTGCATTTTCCATCCCTCAAATTAAAATGCAAATATAAAATCATTTATAACTTCAGATTCCTTGAAGTGATTATAAATTGAATACTGTCTACAGCGTTAGAGCTCCCTCTGTCTGGTGCAGTAACCTTAACATCTGTTCTACTGCAGCTAAGATATCCACTGCCAACATTTTCTAGGTTACCAGTATCCACAGAACTCTGCACGCAACATTGATGCTTTGTGTACGTATAACTTGAGACTGGACCTCTCTGTCGCTTCTGAACTGTTTTTATTACTTCTCTGCTGCAATGTTTTCATATTTGACCGCTCTGTTTGTATGTCTGCAAGTGTGTGAATGTGTGTGGTATGTTAAAAATGTTAGTTCTGTGTGCACTTCTGGTCTAAATTTCTGTGCTTCCATTTATAATGAAGGCTGTCTATATAAACTTGCCATATTAATTACCTGTTGCCTGTGCCTCAGCTTCTCAGCCTGTAAATTGGAATTCTTGCCTCCCACCAACTAATCGCTGCTTTCCAAATTCATTGAAACTTTGCTATTTAATTATGACTGATATAAAACCAATGTATTCCATCAGAATGATGACAGAAGTATAATTTTAAAATGGGGATTGAATTCTATCTGTTCAAATTGTACAAAGCGTATCACCTAGCTTCATTCAAAAACTGCAGTGGAACATAAATAAGCAATTCATTTGAGGCCCCATGTGTGGCTGTTCCTAGCACTGTGTCCCATTCCTCATACTGAATACACCATTTCCCTGGCAAAGAAAGAGCAGGGGCACAGCTCCCAGGTGTGCGTTTTTATCCTTCAATCTGACGGTACCTGTTAATTGTACTGAAAGAGATTCACATGGTGTCTATCACCACTGCCAAGGTCACCAATGCCTAGTGAGTACTGCGAGGACTGGGATGTCTTATCAATTTATTGGTTTATTTATTATTGTCGCAAATAGGCATACAATAAAATTGTAATGAAGTTACTGTGAAAATCCCTTAGTCACCACATTCCAGTGCTTGTTTTGGGTACATTGGCCATGCTAAATTCTCCCTCCATGTAGATTCTTGATTATCTAAAGGTGTGTCCTCCGAATTAATCACTGCAGAAGTACTAAGAGTTTTATAAAAGTATTTACTCCGCTAATCCCCCTAACCTACATGTCTTGGGGCACTAAGAGGGCAATTTAGCATGACCAATCCACCTAACCAGCATGCCTTTTGGAATGTGGGAAAAAAACTGGAGCACCAGTGGAAACCCACACAGTCATGAGGAGAATGTGCAGACTGCACCTACTGGTCCTTTTTAATTACATTTTGATTTAATGTTTTAAGCTTTGTTTGTGACCAGTTTTTTTGTTTCACGCAGAATCCCTTTTAAGGGGTTTTCCCCATTAATTTGTCACTTGGTTTATTTGATTATCTTTAATTGGTTATCTGTTTTATCCCAGAATAGGAGTAAGCGATCTTTACCCCTTTGCTTACCTCTCAAACTTGCCTCTGAGATTGTTCAAGAATGCGAATAATTACAGTAGGGAAAGAATTTCTAAAAAATCACAGACTGGACAACCAATATATCTAACCTTTACTACAACTTGTCTTTATACAGCATCTTTAATGTAATGACATAGAATGTGCTTCATAAAGCATTATCAAATAAAATTTGAGATCAAGTCAGATTAAAGAATGATATAGGCAGATGAACAAAATTTTGGTCAGGGCATTAGATTTCAAGAAACTTCTTAGAGGAGAAATAGCGAGATGGAGAAATGTAGGTATGGAATTCACAGTTCAGGGTGAAGCAGCTGAAGGTAGAAGTTCCAATTGTTGACTGCTTAAAATTGGAATTGTGTAAGAAGCTAGAATTAAAGGAACACAGTTTGATAAAGGTAAAATACTACAAATATTGGAATCCAAAACAAAAACAGAAAATACTGTAAAATCTTAGCACCTATGGAGAAAGAGTAAAGCTAATGTTTTGAGTCAGGGTGACCCTTTGTCAGAGCTGCTTAGAGGATGGTGGAACTGCCTTCTGTATATTACTATAATTTCAGCACATATCCACAAGAGAAATACCTCTGTTTTATTGAAGTTGTCTTTCAAAACTAATATGAAATCAAACACATCTGCATTCCTGGTGGGAAGTTCACTGACAATTATATTTTTGACTAAGATTTGATTAAATAATGTGCAGCAGAGCTGGAAGGAAACATAAGCAGAATGCTTCACTTGTATATCACTGATGTTCTGTTCTCCTTTTGTTGTCAAGCTTGTTGGCTCATATTCTGACCCTAATTTACATCCAGTTGGTTTGAGGCATTTAGAATGCCACTTGCCACAGATAAATCTGATAACTAATTGCATAATTGACATTGGCACTTTGGCAGAGAATGTTAATATCACCATAATGCAGCACATTCATCTTGTTGCTCCAATTAATTGTCAGCTGCATATTTTGTCTAGAATGTGATTCCTGCTTCAATGGGTGATTTATCTTACAGATCCCTTGCTACAAACATATAAAAGAGGAGCAGAAGTAGGCCCTTCAGCCTCTCAAGCTTGCTCCATCATTCAATAAGATCAAGGCTGATTTATTGGCATTTTGAATTCCTCATTCCTACTATCCCCAATAACCTTTAATTTTCCCTGTCTGACCAGAATTTATCTACCTCCATCTTAAAAATATTCAGTGACCTCACATCCACTGCCTTTTGAGACAATGTTCCAATATTGCATAACCCTCTGAAAGGGAAAAATTCTCCTCATCTCACTCCTAAAATGGTGATCCCTAATTTTCAAACAGTGCTCTCCAGTTCTGGACTTGCCCTAAAGAAGAAACAACCTTTCTGCACCTATCTTGCTAAGACCATTCAGGATATTACATAGTTAAATTGAATCACCACCTACTCTTCTAAAGTCTCATGAAACAAGCACAATCTGTCCAACCTTTCCTCAGAAGACAATCCAATCATTCCAGCATCTGGCAAACCTCCACTGAGCAGTCTCCACTGTATTTATATCCTTTCTTAAATAAGGGGAAAAAATTGTCTGCTTGGTTCCTTGCTGTACCAGCATACTAACTTTGCGACTCGTGCATAAGAACACCTTAATTGCTCTGCACCTCAGAATT
Organism: Sphyrna mokarran; assembly: GCA_024679065.1. Classification (NCBI taxonomy): domain Eukaryota; kingdom Metazoa; phylum Chordata; class Chondrichthyes; order Carcharhiniformes; family Carcharhinidae; genus Sphyrna; species Sphyrna mokarran. The sequence continues at coordinate 152,503,962 of JAGIQG010000001.1, forward strand.
CTGCAGCCGTTCTCTATTTAAGTAATATTCTGCCTTTTTATTCCTCTTGCCAATGTGAACAACTTCATTTCCTATATTATACGCAATTTGCCAGATTTTTGCCCACTCACTCACTCATTCTATATCCATCTGCAACCTCATTATGCCCTCTTCACAGCATACTTTCCTATCTATCTTTTTTTTAATTATTAAGCAACACAGCACGGGAAACAGGCCCTTTGGCCCAACGAGCCCGCGCCGCCGTCATACCAAATAGTAGCAAATACATTATCCTATTTTAATATTCCTATATAATAATATATATATTATTCCTAATATGGAAAATTTTCACCATAGGGACAATTTGTTACCCAATCAGCCTAAGAGCGAATTTTTGGGTTGTGGGAGGAAACCGGAGTGCCCGGAGAAAACCCACGCAACCACGGGGAGAACGCGCAAACTCCCGCAGACACCGGCCCAATTCCAAGTGTCTGCACAGCCACATCGATAGTCTCTGAGCTGTCATGGTGCCCTTCAGATGGTCCACATAAAGCACTCATTTACGACATGAGGTACCAGGCAACCCATGAATCAACATCCAAGAGCTGTACCCGCACCACCTGCCGAATGCGTGCTCAAATTATGGACCGAATTACCTGTGGAAAAAAGCCGTAGTTAAACAGTCCTAATATATCCCTCTATCTGCATACCGCTCATGTGGCTGTCCAAGAGACCCTTAAACAGCCCCAGCGTGCCTGCTCCCACCACCTTACTCGGCAGTGCATTCCACACCCCCACTACCCTTTGTGTGAAAAACTGCCCTCTAATATTCGTCCTATACATAGCCCCCCTCACCCTATGGCCATGACCTCTCGTCCTATCCATTTCTAAAGGTGGAAAAAGTTTACCTCCATTTACTCTATCTATACCCCTTATAATCTTATACACCTCTATGAGATCCCCTCTAAGCCGACGTCTTTCAAGGGAAAACAACCCCAGTCTATCTAATCGCTCCTTATAGGACAGTCCTTCCATACCAGGCAGCATCCTGGTAAACCTCCTCTGCACTCTCTCCAAGGACTCCACATCCTTCTGATCTTTGTGCCTTTCCTTCCTTCATCTAAGTCATTGGTGTAAGTTGAGACTCCTGCGGGACTCCACTTGATACATCCTGCTAATCGAGACCCATTTATGCATACTCTGCTCTCTGCCAGCCTACCAATCTTCTACCATGTTAATATGTTACCTTCCACACCATGAACTTCTATTTTCTGCAATAAAGTTTGATGTGACACCTTATCAAATGCCTTCCCTTTATCCACAGTGTCTCTTATTCTTTCAAAGAACCGTTGTTTAAACATGATTTCTCTTTCTTATAACCATGCTGATTCTTTCTGATTACCTTGAGTTTCTCCATGTATGGAGATGCTGCCATTGGACTGGGTAAACACAGTAAAAAGTCTCACAACACCAGGTTAAAGTCTAACAGGTTTATTTGGTAGCACAAGCCACAAGCTTTCGGAGCACTGCCCCTTCATCAGATAAATGGGAGGTCCGTTCACAAACGGGGCATATAAAGACACAAACTCAATTTACAAAATAATGGTTGGAATGTGAGGCTTTACAGGTAATCAAGTCTTAAAGGTACAGATAATGTGAGTGGAAAGAGGGTTAAGTGCAGGTTAAAGAGATGTGTATTGTCTCCAGCCAGAACACTTAGTGAGGTATTGCAAGCCCAGGCTTGCAAGAGACTCCTTAATGTGTTTCTCCAGGTGCCCAGTTATAGTTTCCTTAATGTTCAATTCTAATACCTTCCCCATGATAGATGTCAAGCTTAACTGGTCTATAATTTCATGTTTTTGATCTTCCTCCCCTCTTGAATAGAGAGCAGATTTGCTACTTTTCAATCTGATGGACCTAGAATCCAGGGAATTTTGCAAAATTAACACCAGTGCATTTACTACCTCATTAGCTACTTCTTTTAAGACCCTAGGGCGAAGTCTGTTTGGATCCTGCAGCTCCATCGGTTTGCTCATCGGTGAAAACTGAAGCAAAGTATTTGTTGATTTTATTCAACGTTTCCTTGTTATCTACAATTTTAATTCCCATCCTCACTCAGAGCATCAACTTTCACTTTTCTTACTAAATACCTGCAGAAACTCTGACTATCAATTTTTAAATTTTAGCCAATTTCCTCTCATTTCATTTTCCTGTTTAATCTTTTTGACATTCTCTGCCATATTTTATATTCTGACCAATCATCTAATCCACTTGCCTTTGCAGAGTTATTTGCCTTTTCTGTAAGTTTAATACTTTAACTCCTTTAGTGAACCAGATATGATGTGTCTGCCCCTTTTCTGAGAATTTTCCTTTATAGTAGTAACATATGTATTCTGAAATATCCCATTGAAAGTTTCCCATTGTTCCAAAGACATTTGATGTGGACTTGTCTGCTGAGGTAGTGTGGGCTGAGATTAGAAACAAGAAAGGAGAGGTCACACTGTTGGGAGTTTTTTTATAGGCCTCCAAAAAGTTCCAGAGAAGAAAGGAAGGGATTGCAAAGTTGATCCTGGATAGGTATGAAAGTAACAGGGTAGTTGTAATGGGGGACTTTAACTTTTCTAATATCGATTGGAAAAGCTATAGTTCCAGTACGTTAGAGGGGTCAGTTTTTGTTCAATGTGTGCAGGAAGGTTTCATGACTCAGTATGTAGATAGGCCAACAAGAGATGAGGCTATATTGGATTTGGTACTGGGTAATGAACCAGACCAGGTGTTAGACTTGGAGGTGGGTGAGCACTTTGGTGACAGTGACCACAATTCGGTTACATTTACCTTAGTGATGGAAAGGGATGGGCACGTACCAAATAACAGTAGTTATAGCTGGGGGAAAGGTAATTATGAGGCTATTAGGAGAGATTTAGGATGCATAGGGTGGAGCAGGAAATTGCAGGGGCTGGGGACATCTGAAATGTGAAGCATATTTAAGGATCAGCTTCTGCATGTCCTTAATGAATATGTACCTGCCAGGCAGGGAGGAAGTGGTCGAGTGAGGGAACCATGGTGTACTAGGGAAGTTGAATCTCTGGTGAAGAGGAAGAAGGAGGCTTATATAATGATGAGACGGGAAGGCTCAGTTAGGGCACTGGAGAGCTATAAATTAGCCAGGAAGGAGCTAAAGAGGGAGTTGAGAAGAGCTAGAAGAGGACACGAGAAGACTTTGGCGGATAGGATTAAGGAGAATCCTAAAGCTTTTTACAGGTATATAAATAATAAAAGATTGGTTTGGGCAAGATTAGGGCCAGTCAGAGATAGCAGTGGGAAGTTGTGCATGGAGCCTGAGGAGATAGGAGAGACACTTAATGAGTATTTTTCGTCGGTATTCACGCAGGAGAAAGACAATGTTGTCGGGGAGAATACTGCGATACTAGGTTGTAGACTGGGCAGGATTGAGGTTCATAAGGAGGAGGTGTTAGCGAATCTTCAGGGTATGAAAATTGATAAGTCCCCTGGGCCAGATGGGATTTACCCTAGGATTCTCTGGGAGGCTAGAGAGGAGATTGCAGAGCCTTGGCTTTGATCTTCATGTCGTCGTTGGCTACAGGTATAGTGCCGGAAGACTGGAGGATGGCAAATGTTGTCCCTTGTTCAAAAAGGGGAGTAGGGACCATCCTGGAAATTATAGACCGGTGAGCCTGACTTCTGTTGTGGGCAAGGTCTTGGAAAGAATTATAAGGGATAGATTTATAAGCATCTAGAGAGAAATAAATTGATTAGGGATAGTCAGCACGGTTTTGTGAAGGGTAGGTCGTGCCTCACAACCTTATTGAGTTTTTTGAGGAGGTGACCAAAGAGGTAGATAAGGGTAAGGCAGTTGATGTAGTGTATATGGATTTTAGCAAAGCGTTTGATAAGGTTCCCCATGGTAGGCTATTGCAGAAAGTGCAGATGCATGGGATTGAAGGTGATTTAGCAGTTTGGATTAGGAATTGGCTAGCTGATAGAAGACAGAGGGTGGTGGTTGATGGGAAAATTCAACCTGGAGTGCAGTTACAAGTGGTGTATCTCAAGGATCTGTTTTAGGGCCACTGCTGTTTGTCATTTTTATAAATGACCTAGATGAGGGTGTAGAGGGTTGGATTAGTAAATTTGCTGACGATACCAAAGTGGGGGGAGTTGTAGACAGCGAGAATGGATGTTACAGTTTGCAGAGGGACATAGATAGGTTGCAGAGCTGGGCCGTGAGGTGGCAAATGGAATTCAATACGGATAAGTGTGAGGTGATTCACTTTGGTAGGAAAACAGGCATATGAAATACAGGGCTAATGGAAGGACCCTTAATAGTGTTGTCGAGCAGAGGGATCTTGGGGTACAAGTACATAGCTCTTTGAAAGTTGGCACCCAGGTTGATAAAGTTGTTTAAGAAGGCGTAGGGTGTGTTAGCTTTTATTGGTAGAGGGATTGAATTTAGGAGCTGTGAGGTTATGTTACAACTGTACAAAACTCTGGTGTGGCCGCACTTGGAGTATTGCTTACAGTTCTGGTCGCCGCATTATAAGAAAGATGTGGAAGCATTGGAAAGGGTGCAGAGGAGGTTTACCAGGATGTTGCTGGTATGGTGGGAAGGCCTTATGAGGAAAGGCTGAGGGACCTGAGGTTATTTTCATTAGAGAGAAGAAGGTTACACGGTGACCTAATTGAGGCGTATAAGATGATCAAGGGATTGGATAGGTTGGATAGTGAGAGCCTTTTTCCTCGGATGGTGATGACCAACACGAGGGGACATAACTTTAAATTAAGAGGTGGTAGTTATAGGACGGATGTCAGAGGCAGGTTCTTTACAGAGAGGGTGGTGAGGGCGTGGAATGCCCTGCCTGCAGCAGTTGTGGACTTGCCTACTTTGGGAGCATTCAAATGGTCGGTGGATAGGCATATGGATGATATTGGAATAGTTTAGGTTAGAGGGTCCACTGGCCGGTGTAACATCGAGGGCCTGTACTGCGCTGTAATGTTCTATGATCTATCCTCCTTTTCCAGTTCCTTTCAGCACTTGCATGACCACATAGTTGTTCTTACTTAAGTTGAACATATTAGTCTTAGACATGCTTTTCTTCCTTTCAAACTGAATGTAAAATTCAATCATACTATGGTCACTGTGACCTAGAAGTGCTTTTATTTTGATATCATTAATTAATGCTGTCACCTCACACAATGCCAAGTCTAATATGACTGGTTTCCTTCATTGGTTCCAGAACGCACTGTTCTAAGAAACTATCTATGAACTCCTACGTAATTTTCCTTCCATCAGTAATTTTAAAATATGTGATAGTTCCTTAACCAATTGTCGACTTTTTGGTTTAAACATCTGGCATTGATGAAGACTACTTGCTGCCAGAGGCAGTGGAAAAATTGAGGCTTCTTTATTTGCTGTATTTCGTGGACCATATGTTCCTGCTGTCACCATTCCAGCAATAAGACTCGTGAATAGCCTGTGGTAAACAGCATAATCAGTTTTTGACAAAGGGATTATTTTTTAGAATAACTAAAAGTCATTTGTACACTTGAGCTCAGAAGTGATTGGATTGCTGATCCATATCAGAACTCTAGTGGAAATGACATTATCCTAAATCAATGGACTCTGACTCTGTTTGCTTTCTTCTTTAAACTCTCATGAAGAGCCATTTTGGGGCTTGGGAAGCCTTGTGCACCAGGGTACTTAAATGCTGTTATAGTAATCAGTGATTAATTTGAGAAAGAATGGAGGAGGACGAAGGCAAGTTAAAGAACTGGGTAGATCCGTGACAAACTCACTTTAAACTTGGTGTTATACTTTGAGAAAAGACATGGAGAAATGAAATGTAGTCCAGATGGTACCACAATGGAACAGTAAAATAGAGAGTCCTACAGGGTGTATGAATACTTATGCTTTATTTTTAGGGACATATACAGATTCACTTCACTCTGTTTAAGACATTCGTGAAGCCATATTTGTGTGCAGTTTTGGACATCCTCATAGTGTGGATCCACAGAAAAACTATGCTGTGGTTTTGTAAGTTTGATACAATACTATGCATTTGCTGAAAAGGATGAAAAAATAGAATTGTCTACAGTGTGTCATTGTCCTGAACCAGAACACCAAGGTATATTGTGAAGCCAGACTAAACCTTGACAATTTTTCTATTTTGTGAGGATGGGCTGTTTCTTTCCAGGAATGATTCAATTGACAAAGGGATCTTTTATAGTGAAACAAACTTTATTTAATAACAGTTTAGGTCTTCCTCTAACAAATGAAGCACTTAACCATTAACAGTTGAACAACTTTTAGAAATGAAAGGAAGCAACTTTACTTTATCTTATGACTGTTCCAGTTACAAATAAACCCATTATTGGATTGCAGACTTAGATATTTAATCTTACTCCATTCACAAACTGGTGTTGAAATAACCACTATTATAATATTGAAACTACTGAGATCCTAAGGGTAGCTTTACTTTTGTATTAGTAACTCTATTGCTACAAAAATAACCAACAATTTTATATAGAAATAAAATACTCTGTGGTTTATTTTCTTGAATAACGTAGTTCTAGTGTAGACAATACAATTGCACTAAATCCCTATGCATTTTAAATACTTTTAAAATGTATATGTAAACTCCTTCAGGAAAGCACATGTATGGAAGCAATGCTGTTTGGAAAATTACTCTTTAAGCAAATGAATTTTGCTTATTCATTTTTATTGCCTGTCTTCTCTTTGCCATTCATTCCCTTTGCTAGCTTTATTTAACTTCTTCCGCTTTATCTCTGTGCTTTTGCCTTCAAAAAACTGATTTCTAAGTACTTGTGTTATCCATTCTCTCCATCCTCATATCACCAATTTTGAAATGAAGGCCAATTGACAAAAAGTGAGATTAATTGGATGAAAACCAGCTTCAGAAGCTATTCTCAGACAATCAAAACCCCTCTCTTGGTTGACCACAAAACCTAATCGCATTTGACTGAACAAGCCCATTCACAGGAGGTTAAGGATTAAATTGTTGCTCTTTTTAGAGCTTTTCTGAATGTTGTTGGATTGAGAAAATTTAATACTTTAATTTTGAATGAATCGGCTCAGAGGACTGATGTATCAGTATATGAAATTTTCTGTTGGTCTAATGTGTCAAACATCTAAAAGCTGTATAAAAATAAAGGTAGATTTTATAAACGCAGTCTCCTGATGTGAGCCTTGAATGCTGGCTATGCATATTGTTGATTTGGACATAGAGGTGAGTGGACTCAGAAAATCCAGTGGACTGTGCTGTCCAAGCACCTAAATTCCTGTTCGGTCTTCCTGGCACTAAAATCTCGAAGCTGATGGTAACAATTTCTGAGGAAGGAAAATCTACCTCTACTTTGTTTTAAGAAAAACACTTTTGTGATAATTTATAAGCATTGCTAGAGACATAAGTTAGTATACCAAAGCTTTATTCGTTACAGTAAGTGAAAGGTACACATTTGAGTATGAAACGCATTGCCACCTGGACCTGTGCTGGTTTAAGTTGGCCTGCACTAGTAATGCAAAATAGCTGACTTAACAGAAAAGAAAAATGGACTGTCAATTTACAGCATTGCTGCCTCATAGTGCCATGGATCTAGATTCAATTCCATCCTTGGGTGACTGTGTGGAATTTGCCCATTCTCCCTGTGACCACGTGGTTTTCCTCTGAGTGCTCTGGTTTCCTGCCACAGTCCAAAGATGTGCAGCTAAGGCTGATTGGCCATGGTGAATTGCTCCTTGGCATCTGGGGGACTAGCAGGATAAATACGTGGGCTTACAAGGATAGGGCCTGGCTGGGATTGTTGTTGGTGTAGATTTGATGGGCCGAATGACATCCTTCTGCACCATAGGGATTCTGTGATTCAATTTGCACCATCCTCAAAGGCCAGTTTTGCCCCATTCAATCTAAGTTCAACAGAGTAAATGAAAGCATTGAAAGGAAAGATTGTCAGAAATTCAAGCTGTTTCTTGTGTTTATTCCTGACTAGATGGCATTTATGATATTGTTACGATTGGAGCTCCTGCAGCGCACATTCGGGGGTTTCGAAATGGAGGTCTTCGCAGGCAACTGTATAGATTTGAGGGAGAAAAGAGGAAGTAAGTAAAAGATTATCAACTTACAGTCATTATTATTTGTTTGTATTTTGTACTAATCAGATTAATTAGATTTATTATATTCATTATTCACTTCTAGTTGGTCCAGATTTTGAGGTGGTAATGCCAGTGGGACTGTCAGCCCTTGCAGTGAAACTGACTAGGACTTGGCCTTAAATCTAAGGTCAGAATCCAACACCTGGATAATTTCTGTATCCCCATCTTGCGCCACATCCACATTGTACATGCAATGAAATCTTCAAATGCAAATACCCTATTTGGACCAGTGGGGAGTTTGGTGTCTAGTCAGAGGTGCTGAGCTTTGCCTGGAACTCAAGTTTCAAAGTCAGGCAGCAGTTTTGATGGGTCTCGTCCTCTCTCCTGTAAGGGAGCAACAAGGCACATTGAAAGGTCAGCAGTCTTGCTGCGCACTAAGGTGGTTAATCAACCAGCTTAAAAGCATTGAACCCAATCCAGGACAAATCCTAGTGCCAAAAACTTTTCACCATTTAAAAAATTGTTCCCAGCATTGAACCCCCAGCTGTGCATTAATGTGCACCAGACTGTTTGGGTTCGGTGATTTACAATTTGAAAATTGCCTTCTGTCCTTCCCCGGTCTGTTAACAACCTCCTCCAAGGAGATTAATGAGCAGTCAGTTCCAGCCAAACAGGTTCCTGACACTGTCCTAACTTTGAAAATTCCAGCATGTCCAAAGGCTGCTAAAGAGGTTGGGCACTAGCATACCATGCCATCTGTAAGTTCAACATTGTAAAAGATGCCAACTCTTGGTCTTGTAATGCAGCACCGCACCCCCCCACCAAAAAAAAACAGGTGATATATAACTCAGCCCTGGAGTCTGTACATGTGCAGAGTAGCACGGACATTCAGAAGCTGCTGTCAACAACTTTGTATTTCTCCACAGGGTGCAGTATTGGGCCAGGCCAAACTGCAGTCAATGGGCAATCAACTGAATTGACAAAAACTTACATTGATCGCACTGGTACTGTTGTAACAACCCCTGAGAACCTTGTTGAATAAGATGTAAACTGGGTTCTTAATGGTATAAGGAAGTCAAGACTACTCCCATTGACCCTGAAAATCTTATTTTTTTTATTTGTGAAATCTCAATTTTCCATAACACAAAATATCATATTTTTAAAATAACTTTAGCTTTTCTCATTCAATCACCGTCATTTATTTTGCAGCCTAAAAAGTAAATTAAAAGCAGTATGAAGTACTTGTAATTTCCTGGTTTGCACTGTGTAAATATTTAAATGTGATTAGCTGCTGCATATTACAATACTAACCTTGACTTGGTGCTAGATTTAAACTGCTGTTGGAAAAGGGGGAAGCTGTACCGCAGTAATGGATAGAACTTATAAACATACACCTTTCCTTTAATTCAGTGATGAGTCCTCTTGCATTGCTGCTGATGGCAAAATCAGGACCATTGTATATTTTAGTGTTCACCCACCTGACTTGGTAACGTTTCTCAAAAGTTCAAATTGCTGATTGCATGATTTTAATTTGTATTGTGAAACAGTGCACTGTATGCTTTCACTCACAACAGTCCTGAAAATACCTGTAGCCTAGCCTGTTTTATCTTCCTTGCTGTAAGCAGATACAAAACACTGGTTGACTTTGGAGGGGGAAGTAGTTATTTTTGTAATAATTCTATCTTTGGAGCTGATCACTTTATGATTCGGCAAATTGGGAAAGAAGAACATACCGTATTTCTGGACTGTCGCTTACACTTCCCCAGCAGCCTAATACTAGGGATGGTGATTATCACAATAGTATGTTGCACTAAATACTTATGATATAAATCTTCCTAAAATGATGGCATTTAATTCATTGCCTGTACGTCAAAGGATACTACAAAAATTGGGTTTGTTTTACATAGAACATTCCTTCATGAAACATGCTTATTTTTATTTTGCATTCTATATATCTACAGATGTAACTTTTAAAAGCTTATTTTTTTGAGCCCAGTATTATAGTATACAAGGACAGAGGACAATCTTCTGCACTGAAATGTGTAATCCGTGATTTTATGGTTATTAATCTTTATTCATGATGTCAAGAATTAATGATTTAAAAAAAACATAAATAACTGGAAGGGCTGGACAATTGGTCTGATGTAGTAAGAGTATTCTAATAAAGTTAGATGAAAAAGGTAGATGGAGGCTGGTGTGGAGCATAAACACTAGCATTGGCCGTATGGGCTGAGTGGCCTCTTTCAGAGCTGTACCTGCTCCACAATTCTATGATAGTCTTAGCATAATTTGAACAGTAATGATTTTGCATTTTATTTCATTGCGTATCACAGGGAATAGCTAAGCCCAATGTATATTGCACTGTGGAACCTTATACGGCTATACAAGATTTAAAAAAAAAGATGCTGTGAAATTCAATGAAACAAAATCCAGTATTATTGTTGCTCAAGTCATCATAAATACATACATTCTCAGAGCTGAAATAGTCAACGTGTCCCTTGAGTCTGCTCCGCCATGCAGTGTGATCACGTTTGATCATTGACATTAACTCAAGTGGCCCAATACCCAGTTCCAGTGACTCCCCTGAAGTCCAAAGGTCTAAACCTTGAATATGCCCAGTGATTGAGCATCCACTGCCCTCTTGGGTTGAGTGTTCCAAAGATTTGAGTGAAAGCATTCCTCCTCTTATCTTTAAATGAATTGGCCCCAACACTTTGACCATGATTCCCCACTCCCCCATCTTGCCCCTCCGTATAGCCTCTCCAGCCACCTATTTTCAGAACTTCTACCCTGTCAAGTCTCCTCAGAATCTTTTGGGCTGGATTTTACCCTTCCCTGATTGGTAAGTAGATGTAGGATATTGGGGCACACAAAATACCGCAAGCGGCCTTCTCACTATCAAGCTGTCAGTACCCAACTGTATGGACTTTTACAGTTGAAGTCATCAGTCGACCCAACTGACCTTAGGCCTATTGAGGTCATTATTTGGCCAATTAATAGCCATTTAAGTTCCAAATGCTACCCTGCTGATATTTTAGTCATACTAGGAAGAGGGCCTAGTGCTTTCTGCTAGGGCTGGTGTCATGCAAGGAGAAGGAGAACCTCCTTTGTGAGCTCCTCGGCCCATTGAAGGTATTCATCCTCCACCTTCCCACTTACTCCTTACCTCCCACTTCCAAAGATCAACCTCCACTTTAACCCTTCTCCCTTGACATTCTGAACTTGGCCTCTCGTCTCCTCACTTCCTTCGCCAAGACCACTCACGCCAGACTTACCCTGAGATCCTTGGTCTCAATGGTTTCCAGTCCCACCTGTTCATGGGGAGCATGCCTATTACTCACTGGTGAGAACCTTTTCCTATGAGGTGATAAAGGCAGGTGAGCCTGGATAATTTGAGTTCCAGGCTTGCTAAGCAGATAATTTAATAATTGATGGATTATTAAAATGTCCATTTTAATAAATTTTAAATACATTAACCTGTCTCTCGCCCACTTCCAGCGAGAGGTTGACTGTGCTGGATATCTAGCACTCATAAAATAGCGCCTGTCACGAAGACCAATGCAGATTGCACTCAGTACTTTATGTCCAATTTTATCACTGTGTCATCCTTAAAACTGGATAGTGTGATGGTAAAATCGCCCTCAGAACATGGGAAGGGAATTCGCAACATCTACCCTTTTTTGCAATCATATAATAAAAGATGGGTAAGAGAAATAGAGATACAGGGCAAAGACCAGAGGCAAAATAAGAGCTTGTTTCATGAATCCAGAATCAAAAGTCCGATGGTATATTCCTGAAACTGTTGCTGAGTGATCTGCTTTTGCAGAAACAATGACTTGTACAATGGGAGAGGTCATGTACAAATTCATTAACTTGTAAGCACAGATGCAGAAGTTTGGATATTCCAGTAGTCCACAGTGTAGAGGAAAGTCAGCTAATTTAAAATCTGGATAGAGCCCCAGTTCATTGCTGCTCCTGAATCTTGTCAATCTCGAATCCATGCTCATGTATTATTCATAATCCCATGTGTTATGTTGCAGCTTGTTGAATGCCTTTTGAAAGTCCATATATGAATACATTCACTGGTGCCCTTTTTGTTTTTGGTTTTAATTGTATTTATTAGTGTCTCAGGTAGGCTTGTATTAACACTGCAATGAAATTACTGTGAAAATCCCCTAGTTGTCACACTTTGACAACTGTTTGGCTATATGGAAGGAGAATTTAGCATGGCTAAATGTATCTAACCAGCACGTTATTTGGATTGTGGGAGGAAATCAGAGCACCTGAAGGAAACCCATGCAGACATGGGGAGACTGTGCAGACTCCTCAAAACAGTAACCCAAGCCAGGAATTGAACGCAGTTAGCAGAGGAACAACGTCTCCAGATCTGGAAAGAAATAATCAGGAAAACAAGCCTTCATCCCTCTTTCCAGTTCTAAATCTTCACCCACTTATAATTCTGTATCATTTCCTGGGACCCTGGATGCAGCCCCCTCTCCTTCCCCGCTCCCCTCAACATCCGGTAATCTCCTGGGACACCACATTATTCCTATCCCCACCATTGGGAAGCCAGGATTTTGGCTCTCACCTGATTAAGTCATTTCATTCATCACCAGTCCCACTTGTAATCTCCGCTCCACTCCAGCAATGATGGAAAAGTCTTCAGCTACTGTTCTCTCAAAGTGCCAGATTTCTTTTTCCTAAATCTCTTCTCCTCGTAAGCTCGTTTCCTACCTTTTAGAAGCATTTTGCAAATTTATCTGTTAGGCCCCACCTTCAATCAACTCTCCACTTCCTCCCCCTCCCTTCCCCCCCCCCCGCACAAAAAAAACTTCCACCCATTCTTTACCCAGAGGGTGGTAAGGGTATGGAATGCCTTGCCTGCGTCAGTTGTAGATGCGCCAAGTTTGGTGGCATTTAAGAAGTTAGTAGATAAGTTTATGGATGAAAGGGGAATGGTTTAGGTTAGAGGGTCACTGCTTGTTCCTAATTGGTCGGCGCAACATCGAAGGCCGAAGGGCCTGTTCTGCGCTGTAATGTTCTATGTTCTAAAATCTACTCCCCTTTGTAAAATGCCTGAGGAAGTTTATCTTTGTGAGGAACACTATATGCCCACAGGTGTTTGAGATTTCTACAGGCCCTAAGCATCTGTTTACACAACCAGAGTTACCTCACTTCAATAGGCAATCTGTAGTGTGCAGTATTTTGAGAAATAATTGATGTGAATGCATAATACAAGTCCAAATACACCCAGGAGAGCTTTACGGAGCCTGAAAACGTACGAAAGATGATGTACTTAATTAGGCAGGATGTGAAACCTCGACGTCCCAATAGTAAGTTGATGTGCGGAGATAAAATCAGCGGCAAGTTGAGCATCGCTGTGGCCTGTGGCGGGTTACCACTTGCAACCCATTTGCATGCAATGAATACCCATTAGCATAAAATTTATTTATAAAAAAAAATCCTACCTTCAAGATAAGGTGCATGGAATCTCGTAGCACGCGGTTCACTTTTGTTTACAGGTAGTGTACACCAAATGGTTTTGTGCAGTGGGGTGTGGGACAGTGATTTTCCATGTTTAATTCACTGTTTGCCCAGGAGGGTCTCACCTGTACCAGCTGCAATGTCAGCTGATGGTGAGTTTCACTCATGGAAAATTGAAATCTCCCACCACAGAATTGCGTGAGCTTCATGTCCTTGCTGCCAACACACTAAATATCGATCATAATTGTATGGGGAAGTGGGCAAAAAGATAAGAGGGCTGCATGCTTCTGGTTCTTCCGGATGGCACCACTTATAAAACACTCCTCAGCAGGTTATATCTGGGCAGTGATTTGTCTTGCGCAGCCCATTGATTGGAAATTGACTCTGGATATGTATTCTTTGGAAATCTCAAAAACTGAGGGCAGAATTCTCCATTTTTTTAAGACAAAGTGGGTGGCTCCAGTGGCACTGTTTCCACTGGTCAGAATGGCAAGATCCTGCACTAGTTTCTGTGCTTGGTACGTCATTAATTATGCAGAGGTGAGATTCTCTGTAGACCTATTGGTCAATAGCTGATTCATCTACCTGCTGTCAGCTGGTCGGTTCAAAAGTCCCAGCACCACATTTAAACACCAGTCCAGCACACTCATCTCTATCTTCAGCTCGCCTGTCTTCAGGAGACCTTACAACATGTCAGGGAGCCAGTAACAAAATGCAAGTAGCCTTGAAAAAAAAATACATCACCTGCTTTCACTGCCAATGCACTTGAAATCCTTAATTGTGGAGTTTGAGCTTGGCTTTATACTCTCTTGTTTGTTTGTATGTTCTGTAGTTGGGCTCCAGCCTCCCTCCCCTCAGTCTTCCCTCTGTTTTCCACTGTTTGTCATCTTCATCTGCCTCCTGCCCTGCCAGGGGGAAGTATAGTCCCCAACTCTGGCATAATAATGACCAAGTTGGTGATACAGGAGGGTCCAGCAATACTGTCCATGAATACCAGCTTGTCTTGGAGATGTAGGTCAGGAAAGTTTTTGCCCTGGCAGAATGTTGAGCAGTGCAGCACTATGGAAGAGTCTTCGTTGCATTCACTTTGCAGCATCTTGCAAATTGATGACCACCTTGTGCACGCTACTCTGTCAACTGGTTTCTAGGCCAACCTAATTTCCTGCTGGCATGATGCAAGATCAGAAGGCCTGATGGGAGTTTGATGGCCAACTGTTTTAATCAACATTCATAAAATGCAAATGACAGTCAGGCCAGCAGGCAATGGGAAGACAGGCCCACCATTAACCCACTATTGGGAGAATCATAGTGCAATTTTATACTGGAGAGTATATGACATTTTGACTTGCATTAGATTCTCCATGCCTGCTACCACCGAACCTGCTGTGGCCGGCATTGGAGAATTCTGTCCTGACTCTTGATATTGAAATTTAATACTTTTTAAAAAATAGTTTATGCAAAAAATAGTTTTGCAGTTGAAAAATGATTGGAAAAATTGTTCTGTGAGATGGTCTTGAAATAGTTTGCCAAATGCCATCCCTCAGGCAATTTGCATGGGTGTTTACTAGGTTTATTATCTGTGGTGGTCACAGACGGATAAGCGCACACTCTTTTGATGGGCAGCATTATGCTGACATAATTGTGTGACTAGAGATGAAATCTGAGCTAAAGATAGTTATCAGGAGGTACTTACTATTCAGTACAGTATGTCCCTGATTTAAGCAGTAATGAAAGTACAAAATAAACCACTTCATCCATCTAATTCAAAGCTGCAGTACCTAAACAAATGTTGGTATGTTTTCAAAAAATAATTTGTGTACTTAAATTATATTGCTGACTGTTTTAAAGAAAGGAGTATTTCGAACAGTTTCACATTGATGTTTATTAAATCTAACCTGTATGTAGTGCCAAACTCATATTGCAGTAAAGTTTGATTCAACTCTACAAATATATCGACCAAACAGAAGCCCATGAAATTAAGCATATTTCTGTGAGTGATTGAAAGTGCAGCGATTGTGCTTCTTTCTATCATTTCATGAGTTTAAGGCTCCAAAACAAATTGTGCGAAGTAAATTACTTGCATAACCTTTGATCCTGCCTCTGAACCAGAAATAATTATCCTGGGATCTGTCAAAGATTCTGAAAAGCCCCCACAAAATATGCTTAATCCAAAAAGCATATTCACACTTCCACATAACCCCTCTGCATGTTCTTTCTTTTCCATGTAATTTCATTAAATGAAAGAAAATTCATCTGATTAATTTGAAGATTATCCCTAATTTGAATTAGAATTACAGTATTTGATGAGTGAAGCTTTCCATTGAAGTTGATATCTTTGATCTATAGTTAATGCAGACTGTTGTTACAAAACATGAGTTAATATTCAAGTAGTGCAGGAATAATAGATGAAAACTTGTCGAGGTGAGGAGGATCTTTCCCACTGGCTAAAGAACCAGCAAGACCCCTGTGTTGCGTTTTTCTGAGAAGATCCAGCATCTTTTTGCTTCTCAGGCACTTAACAGGTCAGCCTACTGCAAACTGCCAGCCAATCAGAGGCACTTCTGGACTCAACTGTGTCCCTGGGAGGCAGTGGCTACTTCTGGTATTGCACTCACCAAAGACCTTGAATCAAGGTGGAACCTAGCAAATGAGTGATGGGAGGCTAGATTTTGTGGGCTGGAGGAGAGTGTCAGCATCAAGGGCAGGGAGATGGTTCTTAGCGGGCTCTCCCTTACCAATGCCAGGACCCTTGATCAGATACTCAGTATCTTTAAACGAGGAATCTCCATTGGAACCCACAGGTCAACATGGCACAATTTACTTGGAAAGTTCCTCCTACCCCCCCCGGGCTAATATTAACAGCACTGGATGAGGCCCCTAAGTGGGTCTTTCTGCCACAGGCTTAATCAGGTTGGAAGTAGGAGGGTGGTGAAGTCCCTGCCTATCTGCCACCTTGCCCCCCCTCATTAAATTCTCTTGTCACCAAACTCGCTGTGGAAGAGGGCATATAAATTGGTGATAAATTAGCAAAGTACACAAGTTTGTCTCTATCAGGGTAACTGGCTCGAAAGAAATCCATGATGGTGCTATGGTTTAATGGGAAGCCGTGGGGGAAACTAAGGAAATCAGCAAGAGGAGGAGTGTTAGTACCTTAGGGTAGGGCAGTGATGAGTAATCGCAGAAGGGAGAATTTTTGGGCATAAATTTTCAGGGGAGGAACGTACCAATTTATGCTGGTAAATGCTATCAATGATGCAAGGGTGATTGGAATGTAATGTACAATAGTATAGAATAGGTAAGTTTGTTTTTGTTTTTTGGTGAGCTGTAAGGGCTTTGGCTCTTAGGGTTTAAGCAAAAGGGCGAGGCAAGGTAAGTTTAATTACCTTTTACCTTTTTCTCTCCTGTATTTCTGAAAAGGGGCAATTATGACTGTGAGGCCAGTATGTTGTTGCCAATGCAATATGTGGGAAGTCCTGGAGGCTCCTGGTCTTCCAGACGTCCATATCTGTGCTCGGTGTGTGGAGCTGCGAGTCCTAAGGGACTGGGTTAAGGAATTGGAACTGCAGCTCGAGGACCTTCATCTCATTAGAGAGAATGAGGAGGCAATTGACAGCTACTACCGGCAAGTGGTCACATCGGAGCAACGGGAGGAAGGCAAGTGGGTCACTGTTAGGAAGGGGAAAGCTCATGTGATGGAGAGCACCTCGGTGGATATCCCCCTTCATAACAAGTATTCGTGTCGGAGTACTGCTGGGGAGGGGACAGCTTACCTGGGGGAGGCAGCGGTGGCCATGTCTCTGGAGCTGAGGCCAACCCAGTATTTCCTAAGAGGAAGAGAAAGGCCGTGTTAATAGGGGACTCCGTAGAGAGGGGGTTAGACAGGCATTTTTGCGGATGCAGATGGGAGTCACGGATGGTGGTCTGCCTCACTGGAGCTGGGATCTGGGATGTCTCTGGGCGCATCCCAGATATCTTGAAATGGGAGGGGGAGGAGCCGAAGATTGTGGTCCATATAGGTACCGCTGATGTAGATAGGAAGAAGGAAAGGAACTAGGTAGACAGCTGAGAAAGAGGAACGCAAAGGTAGTAATCTCAGGATTGCTGCCTGTGACACAGGAGAACAAGAGCAGGAATAGAATGAGGTAGAGGTAGAATGCGTGGCTGAGAGACTGGAGCAGGGGGCAGGGGTTCCGGTTCCTGGATAATTGGGACCTCTTTTTAGGGGCAGGTGTGACCTGTACAATAAAGACAGGTGGCACTGAAATCCCAGGGGGACCAATATCTTGGCGGAAGGCTGGCTAGGGCTTCTGAAGGGACTTTAAACTAGAAAGGTTGGCGGGAGGGAATCGAGATGAGGTGACTGGGAGCAAGAAGGTTAGCTTCCAAGTAGAGAAGGATTGTAGACAGTATGAGAGGGAAGTTAGACAGGTGATGGAGAAGGGAAGTGCCCAGACTGAAGGTCGGTGTGTTTATTTTAATGCCAGGAGTGTATTGAATAAAGTGGATGAGTTCAGGACCTGGATTGCTGCTTGGAAGTGTGATGTGGTGACCATTACAGAGACTTGGTTGTCTCAGGGACAGAACTGGGTACTACAGATGCCGGGATTCAGATGCTTCAGGAAGGTCAGGGAGGAGGCAAAAGAGGTGGGGGAGTGGCACTGTTGATCAGGGACAGTGTTTCAGCTGTAGAGAAGGAGGATGCCGTGGAGGGACTGTCTATGGAGTCTCTGTGGATGGAAGTTAGAAATAGCAAGGGGTTGATAACTTTGCTAGGTGTTTTTAATAGGCTGCTCAATAATGACAGGGAAGTTGAGGTGCAGATAGGGAAACAGATCCCAGAGAGATGTAGAAATAACAGTTGTCATGATAGGAGACTTTAATTTCCCAAACATCGACTGGAATGTCCCTAGGGTAAAAGGTTCGGATGGAGAAGAGTTTGTTAGGTGTGTTCAGGAGGGTTTCTTGACACAGTACGTGGATAAGCCTATGAGAGGTGAGGCTGTACTTGACCTGATGCTGGCTAATGAACCAGGACAGGTATCGGATCTCTCAGTAGGAGAGCATCTCGGGAATGGTGATCATAATTCTATCTCCTTCACGATAGCATTGGAAAGAGATAGGATCAGGCAGGATAGGAAGGTGTTTATCTGGAGTAGGGGGAATATGAAGACATCAGGCAGGAAATTGGAAGAATAAACTGGAAGGACGTGTTCTTGGAGAAAAATACTGAAGGAAGGTAGTGGATTTTCAAGGAATGTTTGTCTGGAGCTCTGCACGACAAGGTTCTGGTGAGACAAGGTGGTTTTGATAGGTCGCGGGAACCGTGGTGCACAAGGGTTGTAATGAATCTAGTTAGGAAGAAAAGAAAGGTGTACAAAAGGTTCAGAGAACTAGGGGATGTCAAGGATTTAGAGGCGTACAAGACTTGTGGAAGGGAGCTTAAAAAGGAAATTAGAAGAGCCAGAAGGGGTCACGAGAAGGCTTTGGTGGGTAGGATTAAGGAGAATCCCAAGGCTTTCTATAAATATGTGAAGAGTAAAAGGATGAGAAGTGAAGGATAGGACCTATAAAAGGTGAAAGGGGAAAAGTCTGTGTGGAACCAGAAGAAATGGCAGAGGTGCTTAGTAAGTACTTTGCCTCGGTATTCACAGTGGAAAGTGATCTGCGAGGTTGTACTGTGGGTTTGCAGCAAACTGAAAAGATTGAGTATGTGGGCACTAAGAAAGAGGATGTGTTGGAACTATTAAATTCCATCAAGGTACATAAGTCGCCAGGACCGAATGGGATATACCCCAGGATACTGTGGGAAGTGATTGCAGAGCCCCTGGCGATGATCTTTGCGTCGTTGAGGGAGACGGGAGAGGTTCTGGAAGATTGGAGGAATGTGGATGTGATGCCTATTTTTAAAAAAAAGGAACAGGGATAGCCCGGGCAATTACCGACCAGTGAGTCTGACCTCAGTGGTCGGTAAGTTGACGGAGAGGATTCTGAGGGACAGGATTTATGAGCAATTAGAGAAGTTCAGTATGATCAGAAATAGTCAACATGGCCTTAATCGTACCTTACGAGCCTAGGTGAGTTCTTTGAAAATGTGAGTGAACACATTGATGAAGGAAGAGCAGTGGATGTGGTTTACATGGATTTCAGCAAGGTGTTTGATAAGGTTCCTTGAGAAGGTGAGAGGGCATGGGATCCAAGGGGCTTTGGCTTTGTGGATCCAGAACTGGCTTGCCTGCAGAAGGCAGAGAATAGTTGTGAATGGGTCTACTTCTGCATGGAGGTCAGTTACCAGTGGAGTGCCCCAGGGATCTGTTCTAGGACTCTTGCTGTTTGTCATTTTCATAAATGACCTGGATGAGCAAGTGGAGGGTTGGGTTAGTAAGTTCGCCGATGATTCGAAGGTTGGTGGTGTTGTGTAATCTGGAGGGATGTCAGAAGTTGCAGCGAGACATAGATAGGGTGCGAGACTGGGCGGAGAAGTGGCAGATGGACTTCAACGTGAATAAATGTTTGGTGGTCCATTTTGGCAGGAACAACGGGATGAAACAGTATAACATCAAGGGTAGGAGTCTTAGCAGAGTTGAGGAGCAGAAGGATCTTGGGGTCCGGGTCCATAAGACTCTTAAATTGGCCCTACAGGTGGAGGATGTGGTCAAGAAGGCGTATGGTGTACTGGCCTTCATTAATCGAAGAGTTGAGTTTAGAAGTCGGGAGGTAATGCTGCAACTTTACAAGATCCTTGTCAGACCCCACTTGGAGTACTGTGTGCAATTCTGGTCACCTCACTATAGGAAGGATGTGGAAGCTATTGAGAGGGTGCAGAGGAGATTTACAAGGATGTTTCCCAGATCGGGAGGCATGCCTTATGAAAATAGATTGAGGGAGCTAGGTCTCTTCTCCCTGGAGAGACAAAGGTTGAGAGATGACTTGATAAAGGTTTATAAGATGTTGAGAGGAATAATTAGGATGGATTCTCGGAGGCTATTTCCCAGACCTGAAATGGTCGCTACGAGAGAACACAGATTTAAGGTGCTGGAGGGCAAGTACAGAGGAGACATTGGGGTAAGTTTTTCCACTCAGAGGGTGGTGAGTGAATGGAATCGGCTGCCATCAATGGTGGGAGAGGCAAACTCGCTGGGGTCTTTTAAGAGACTTCTGGATGAGTACATGGGATTTAATGGGATTGGGAGTTGCAGATAGTTCTATGGCCTGGTAGGTACTGATATAATCAACGCAACTTGTGAGCCGAAGGGCCTGTTTGTGCTGTAGTGTTCTATGTATCATAGAATTCACACAGTACAGAAGGAGGCCATTTGGCCCATTGAGTCTGCATTGACAACAGTCCCACCCAGGCCCTATCCCTGTAACTGCATATATTTACCCTCCTGACATTAAGGGACAAATTTAGCAAGGCCAATACACCTAACCTGCATCTCCTTTAGAGTGTGGCAGGAAATTGGAGCACCTGGAGGAAATCCATGCAGATATTCAGAGAACATGCAGGTCACAGACAGTGATCCAAAGCTAGAATTGAATCAGGGTCTCTGGTGCTATGATGCAGCAATGCTAACCACTGTGTCAGCATGCTGTTCAATACTATTGATCTAATCAGCACCCGTTCATTTAACAGAGCTTGAAAATACTTCCAGCAACATTTGGTGGGCTACCACATTATCTTGCCTTTGGTGAACTGTAATCCAAATAGTAATTCTCGGTGTTGGGAGAGCACACTTGAGTTGTTGCTGAACCACCTAGCAACTAGTGAGTAGAACACATTGCTGGTTCAAATTCCAGTGCATATTTACAACAATTTTTATAGCTCCTTAGATTGAGAAGTTTATCACTGAAAAAGCCCAGCACAACCGTGCCTAGCTGCATAACCATCCCTCTTAAATTAGATTTCCCATAGTGATCCTTCACATTGGAATTTTCAACGCATTTAAAATGAAATGATGCAACCCACCCAGTGACTTTAATAAAGTAGATATGACATTGTATAAGGCATAAAAACATATGGAGCACCAAGTCATTTGATTTAGTAATCCATTCCTAGAACCAACAAGCTACCCACTATCAGCTCTACTATGTACTTGCTCAAGCATACTTTATTTGTACCCACTTAAGATAGGTGCGGCTCTGAAAGCATACGTGCAGCTGTTCTGGATATTGTGTTCTCTGAGATGGAAGCCATTGTTAGCTGCAGAAGTTGTTTTCATAAATATTTAAAATATGTGTTTTGTATTTTTGACATACTTAATTTGACCCTAGTTAGTTTTGCTTCATTCATTCATGAGATCTGGCCATTGCTGACAAAGTAAGAAGTCTGACAACACCAGTTTTAAATCCAACCGATTTATTTGATAGTAAACTCATAAGCTTTTGGCTCTATGGCCTTTGTCAGGCGAATGAGGTATTCTGGTCTGCAATAGCACACATATCAGCACAGACAGTTTACAGATTACTGATTAGAATGCGAATCTTTACACCTAACCTGCTATTCAAGTCTTAAAGTGGCTAACAATGCGAGTAGAAGGAGCACTGAGTACAGGTTAAAGAGATGTGTATTGTCTCCAGACAGCACAGTAAGTGAGGTTTTTTGCTAACCCAGGCAAATCATGGGGATTACAGATAGCGTGACATGAAGCCAAGATCCCTGTTAAGACTGTCCTCGTGTGGAACTTGGCTATCAGTCTCTGCTCAGCGGCTCTGCGCTGTCGTGTGTTGTGAAGGCCCCCTTGAAGAATGGTTACTTGAAGGTCAGAGGCCGAACGCCCATAACCGCTGAAGTGTTCGCCAACAGGAAGGGAGCAGTTTTGTGTGGGGATTGTCGAGCGATGTTCGTTCATCCGCTGTCGTAATGTCTGCATGGTCTCCCCAATGTACCATGCTTCAGGACATCCTTTCTCGCAACGTATTAGGTAGACGATGTTGGCTGAGTTGCAAGAGTATGTACCGTGTACCTGGTGAATGGTATTCTCATGTTTGATGATGTCATTCACGTGGGTGATCCATGTCATCCATGCCGATGCTGGATCATCGACATGGATGACATCATCAAATGTGAGAGTACCATTCACCAGGTATATGATACGTACTCTTGCAACTCGGCCAATGTTATCTACCTAATACGTTGCGAGAAAGGATGTCCTGAAGCATGGTACATTGGGGAGGCCATGCAGACACTACGACAGCGGATGAATGAACGTCGCTCAACAATCACCAAGCAAAACTGTTCCCTTCCTGTGGGCGAACACTTCAGCAGTCATGGGCATTCGGCCTCCGACCTTCGGGTAAACATTCTTCAAGGGGGCCTTCACAACAGCGCAGAGCCGCTGAGCAGAGACTGATAGCCAAGTTCTGCACACATGAGGGTGGTCTTAACAGGGATCTTGGCTTCATGTCACGCTATCTGTAACCCTTATGACTTGCCTGGGTTAGCAAAAAACCTCACTTACTGTGCTGTCTGGAGACAATACACATCTCTCTAACCTGTGCTCAGTGCTCCTTCTACTCGCATTGTTAGCCACTTTAAGACTTGAATAGCAGGTTAGGTGTAAAGATTCACATTCTAATCAGTAATCTGTAAACTGTCTGTGCTGATATGTGTGCTATTGCAGACCAGAATACCTCATTCGCCTGATGAAGGCCATAGAGCCGAAAGCTTATGAGTTTACTATCAAATAAATCGGTTGGATTTAAAACTGGTGTTGTCAGACTTCTTACTGTGTTTACCCCAGTCCAATGCCAGCATCTCTACATCATTGCTGACAAGGCAGGATTTGTTGTCCGTCCTGAATTGTCCTTGAACTGAATAGCTTTAAGAGAAAACCACATTGCTGTGGGTCTGGAGTCACATGTAGCCCAGATCAGGTAAGAATGGTATATTTCCTTCCTTAAAAGACATCAATTTTGTTTATAACAAGTGACGATGGTTGCAGGGTCAACATTACTGAGTCTAGCTTTATGATTCCAGAATTGTTCATTGAATTTAATATCCGATAGTTGTCACAGTGGAATTTGAACCTGTTATCCTCAGCACATTAGATTAATAATCTAAAGGCCTAGCTAATGACATTGCTACTATGCCTTTCTCTCCTTTAGTGTCTACATCCCATATTTTCCATTGCAGGACTGTTGGCAGCTGCAGTTCAGAAGATGGAGACAATGTTGGCTATACATCCCTTTATTTTGGAGAAATAAGCAAGAAGCACATGTAGTCATGAATTGTAATGTCAGTTCCTGCTCATACCAAACCTTTATGTCTGCAAAGCAATACTTAACAGGCAGTACGTACCTAACAAGATTTGTCATCTCCAAGAGCCAAACAGTCAGGCCTGTGCCACAACAAGAACTGTTCCGATAATAGCTGCTTAACAGATTGTTGCATTGAACCTTTATGTACTGGGTGCTTTCAAGGAATAGCAGAGCAGAAATGACAACATTTTCATTAAGTGATGAACTCATCTATAAAGCAGATGGCAGATGATTTCTTTGGCAGGCAAGCACCTTAATCATTTTCCTTCAAAAGGCAGCTAATAGTGTGAGGGAACACTGCAGATTTTCTTTTGCTCAAAGACCACAGCATTAGTGAGAGTGAATGAGTGAGTGAAAGGATTGCTGTCTTCCAATGTGTAATCATTCCGTGGCCTTATTCAGAAAATCATTAGAGTGAATGCTTGCTACCCTGGTGTTGGTCACAAGAATTTTGACTCATGTCAATTTTTAAGACCATTCGATGATGGGAGCAGAATTACACCACTTGGCCCACGGAGTCTGCTTCACCTTTCAATCATGGCTAATTTTTTTTTTTCATCCCCATTCTCCTGCCTTTCCCCATAACCATGGGCCCCCTTAATAACCAAGAACCTTCCTATCACTATCTTAAAGTCGTTTCATGACTTGGCCTCTATAACCTTATGTGGCAAAGAATTCCACAGATTCACCACTCTCTGCCTGAAGAAATTCCTCCTTATCTCTGTTTTAAAAAATCATCCCCTCAGCCTGTGATTGTGCCCTCTGGTTTTAGTTTTTCCTGCTAGTGGAAACATCTTCTCCGTGTCTACTCTATCCAGCCTTCGCAGTACCCTGTAAGTTTCAATAAGATCCCACCTCATCCTTCTAAACTCCGAGTACAGACCCAGAGTCTTCAACCGTTCCTCTTACGACAAGCTATTCATTCCAGGGATCATTCTTGTGGATCTCCTCTGGACACATTCCAAGATCAGCACATTCTACCTTAGATATGGGGCCCAAATCTGCTGTCACTTCCCCAAATGAGGTCTGACAGAGCCTTATATAGCCATAGAAATACATCCCTGCTCTTGAATTCTAACCCTCTTGACATGAATGCTAACATTACATATGCCTTCCTAACTGCTGACTGAACCTGCATCTTAAGAGTATTTAAACAATGACTGCCAAGTCCCTTTGTGTTTGATTTCCTAAGCATTTTCCCATTTAGAAAATAGTCTATGCCTCCATTCCTCCTTCCAAAGTGCAAAACCTCACACTTTTCCACATTGTATCCCATCTGCCATTTCTTTGCCCGCTGTCCGAATCTGTCCAAGTCCTTCTATAGCCATCCTGCTTCCTCAATACTGTCAGTCCCACTACATATCTTTTTTTCATCTGCAAACTTAGCAACAGTGTCTTCAGTTCCTTCCTCAAAATTGTTAATGTATATTGTGAAAAGTTGTGGTCCCAGCACTGACCCCTGAGTTACAACACTAGTCACTAGCTGCCATTCTGAAAATGACCCCTTTATCTCCACTCTCTGTCTTCTGCCAGTCAGCCAATCCTCTACCCGTGCCAGGATCTTGCACTTAATACGATGGACACTTAGTTAACTGTCTTGTATGTGGCACCTTGTCAAAGGCCTTCTGGAAATCTAAATAAATCACGTCCACTGGTTCTCCTTTATCTTGTGACCTTCTCAAAGACCTTTAACAAATTTATCAGACATGGTCTCTCCTTGACAAAGCTGTGCCGAATCAGTCCTACATTATGCACTTCCAAGTACTTTGCGATTTCATCTTTAATAATAGACTCTCAAATCTTGCTAATGACCGAAGTCAGGCTAACTGGCCTATAATTTCCTGTCTGCTGCCTCCTTCCCTTCTTAAACAGATGTGTTACATTACTTTCCAGTCCTCTGGTATCCTCCTTACCTCCAGTGATTCCTGAAAGATCATCACCAATGCCTCCACAATTTCCCCAGTTATCTCTTTTAGAATCCTGGGGTGTATTCCATCCATTCCAAGTGATAAATTTCTGTTGTGGTTCCTGAATAGCTCCCAAAAACTCCGGCCATTGCTGTTCCACCTTTTTCCCCGCTCAGCTCCATTTCCAACCAACTCTGGCCAGCTCCACCCTCATGTCTTCGTAGTTACCTTTATTTAAATGTCATACCGTTACATCTGATTCCATCTTCTCTCTCAAACAGCAGGGTAAATTCTAAGATATCGTGGTCACTGCTGCTTAAGGGTTCCTTCACCTTAAATTCTCTAATGAAGTCTGGCTCATTACACTATCAAATCCAGAATTGCCTGTTCTCTAGTAGGCTCTATCACAAGCTTCTCCAAAAAAAAACCATCTCTTAGACATTCCATAAATTTATTTTCTTGGGATCTACTACCTACCTGATTTTCTCAGTCCACCTGCATATTGAAGTCCTTCCTGATTGTTGTAATATTGCTTTTTTTATATGCTAACCACTGTGCCACCGTGCCATCCAAGTATGTTTCTATGTTCACAATAAATGAACAAAAAGTTCTGTTGTCAGTTGGATTGTTCTGTGCCTTACCAGAGTCAATCACCCCCCTAACCAAACAAGAAGTCACCGACTTAACAAGTACATATGATTGAGAAAACTGGATAACTCTAACTTGGCTAATTATTGTCCAATTTCATTAGTAAAGTATTGGTGTCATGAAGCAATAATTCACCAATGCCCAATTCATTGTTGCTCAGTTCAGTTCTGCCAAACTACTTGACTCCATATTTCATTGCAGTCTTGATCCAGATATGAACACAATGGCTGAATGCCTGAAAGAAAGCAGTTTTTCTTCGCTTAAAGGCATTTAATCCATTGTGGTACAAAGGAACAAAAGCAAAACTGATTGCTGTAGGTCAGAGTGACATGTTCCAGTAGCTGGAGGTATACCCAACATAATAGAAAAGCAAGAGAGAAAACCTTGTGTCGGTAGAGTGCTTTTCATGATCGTTGGATGTCACAAAGTGCTTTACAGCCAATATAATGAAGTATATTAAGTCACTGTTGTAATGCAGGAAAAGTGGCAGCCAATGTTACACACAGCAAGCAACCAAAAACAGCAGTGTAGTAATGATCAGACAATTTAATTTTAGTGATGATTGAGGAATAATGGTCAAGACACAGGAAATAATACCTTCTGTTCTTTTTTAAAACAGTATGCTAGAGTCTTTTATATCCACCCAAGCAGATAAATGGGGCCGCAGTTAAATAATTCATCTGACAGATGGCAGCTCTGACCGTACAATGTCTGGCACATCTGATTGAATCATATACTGAGGCAAAGAAGATTCATACCTATACTTATGTGTTATCTTAGAACCTATTCCTGGAGTGGGGTAGCCACAACATTGTGACTCAGAGGCAAGAGTGCTACCAAAAGAGCCACAGCTGCCACACAGGATGTTTGCTGTTGGCATAAGCCAGTCATCAAAACCTCAGAACATCATTTCATGAATTTTTCAGGGAAGCATCAATTGTCCAAATGACCTTTTGCTGTTTCATGATCCTGACAAGATTATGAGTAGGTTTATTCACTTATAATTTTGGTGTTCAAAGCATCAAGAAGTTTTGCTGACATATAAGATAAGTTTAATTATTCCACATTGAGGGCAGATTCCCCGCCTTGCCCAAACATACCTTCATATCTTTGAATCCTACTCATTATTTCAGTTAATTAATTATTTTAAATACCTAGGGATATCAGTAGTTTCTTGCAGATATATGTGCCAGAATTCTACCAGCCTGCCTGCCACAGGAATCAGAGCAGTCTAGTGGGGGAGAGGGTGAACAATGTGAAGTGTCGTTTACATCAAGCGGAATTTTCTCGTCTTGGGTCAAGTGAGGCCATGAAATCCCCTCTCGGTCTTTACAAAAGAAACTCTTTCTTCGTCCAGCAACAGTTGACTTTAATAGAAGGAAACTGCCCTTATTCCTCGTGAGAAGAGCAAGCACAATTTAAAAAAAAAGCCTGCTCATCCATCAACTTTACATCCGATATTTGCAATTTAGCATATTCTGAGAGTTTGAGTGGCATCTTGATCTGTACCACCAGTCTCCAACAGGCCTCACAAACACATCATTATTCCGTTTGTCTCTTATCAAATACAATTTGGAAATTCCCAATAAGAATAGCTCCAAGATAATGCAGATAAGTATAGGTATGGATCTTCTCCGCCTCAGTATATGATTCAATCAGATGTATTTTTCAAGGATGTCACTATGTCTTTCAGTGACTAGGAGTTCTCAATTTCATTCCTACAGTGAAATATGATGGCCAAACCACAACAGGACCATCTTTCTTGGCACATCCAATGACCAAGGTTTTAAGCTTTGGTGTAGTTTACTAATGAATCCGCCGAATAGGAAATGTAACACCTTAGATCCAGTTTCTATGTTATTTGGTAGTTGGATGTATTGCCAAATGGAAGCTCCTAACTTCTGTTCTTTACTGAACAGCTGATGCTGTCATTGTTAGTTGAGTACTTTGCTGTCACTTTCTGTTCTGACTCATTTGTAAAGGGCAGTAAATTTAATGAGGTCTCAGAAGTGTCATACTTTGGGAAACTGTAACTTATCATGAATTGATGCAAGACTCATGAATTGAACTATATGATATCATGAAAGGGAGCAGCATATTGAAATAGCAAAACAATCTGAGACAATAATGTGTCATACTGACTGGAACTTGAAGAACACCCATCCACTCTTTATGGGCAGAATTTAATGTGTGGACGCTGTGGGGGCCTAATACCTGCCACCAAAACTAGTGACATCCTTGCCAACTCAAAGGAATTAAGTTCCTAATTGGCAGTGTACACCAAGGGGCATTTAATTGCTGCACTTCCCCCAGTAGGGTGGAAATTGAGCCCCTGACCAAAGCTTTCCATTACTGACAATGTCACTGGGAACTGTAGCTGCTGCTGGGAATGCACTTAGGCCTTCACCAAAATTCACCTTTAAACTGCTGAAGAATAGTAAATGAAGGTGGTCTAGAGGTTGCATGAGGAGGACACCAATGTTGACTAGGGGTCAGAAGAAACAGCAGTGGACAGTTTGCAGAGGGCATCCCATTCCTAATGATTGATCCCTGAAGTAGGCATTAAGTATCTTTTGAATGAAGAACAACTCCTTGTTGGCTGCAAGCAATCTTGAGGATTTGGTTGTCAGTTTTGACATATTGTGGGTTCCCCACTTTCAGCTGGTTGAATACCAATGTCAGTGGGATGGGGCCTTTAAGTGGGCATTAGTTGTCTACTTAGGGACCTCAGTTGTTGCTTGAGTGGGTAGGCCATCTGCAAGCCTTTTCAACTTTTGCAGCACGATGGCACAGTAGTTAGCACTACTGCCTCACAGTTCCATAGACCTGGGTTCACTTTTCATCTTGAGTCGATGCCTTTGTGGAATTTGAACATTCTCCCAGTGTTTATGCGGGTTTCCTCTGGGTGCTCTAGTTTTCTCACCCAGTCCAAAGATGTGCGACTTAGATGCACTGGCCATGCTAAATTGCCCTTGAGTGTCCCAGGATGCATTGATTAGAGGGAGTAGCGAAGTAAATATATGGCATTACAGGGATAGGACCTAGGTGGAATTGTTGTTGAAGCAGACTCAATGGGTTGATTGCCTCTGTCTGCAATATAGGGGTTCTATGATTCTAACTTGGGTATGATCAGGAGAAGGTATTAGATTCTCCAACTAACACTCTTCAGTTCGATCAAGTGGAATCCCCTGTTAGAACTCTCCTCTGAGTTCTGGGAGCATTAATTCTGGCCTCTATTGTCCTATAGAATTGTACTCTTATATAGATCGGAAATGCTTTTTTGGTGAGTTACTTCCAAATATCCACATCGTGCAGAAAATTAATCTTTTTCCTTATTCCTAACATTACTCAAGATTTATGAAATTTGTGCTTGAAAATCTTATCTATTTAATCCTCAAGTTTTACAAATCTATATCCCTCAGTTTCATCTTGTCCAGCAAAAATAACTTCAGTCACCTAACCTTTCTTCATAACTAGTGGTCTCTTGTGTTAATCTAAACCAAAAAGTTCCAATTAGAATAGTTAATTCAATATTAACCAAGTACAGAAGATATCTGTAAAAAGTTCACAGAGGCAGTTGTTGCTTCAGCGGAATTCCTTTTTTACGACTTCAACAGCAGAAGAGCTGTCAACCAGCTGCCCACTTTCAGGAGTCATGTTGTGGAGATGCTGGCATTGGAGTGGGGTAAATACAGTAAGAACTCCATTGGGAGTGCCAGAGACACTGACACTCCCGGATATATACAAAGTAAAGTTTCTCTGATTGGCCTATCAATTGGCCCCTTAATTGGGGAGTGCATATTCCAATTGGCCAACTTCAGTGACTTGATTGAAGTCACTACAGTATCATAGAAGGAAAGAAAGATAGAATCAGGAGAGAGATTAAAGAGATGGAAACAATAAATTTTACAAGGTAAATTTCTGAATTTTTAAAATCCAAAGGCATAATGTATTGCAGTCATGAAAGTCAATATTCAATTACAGGTTGTTTGACAGTAATTAGGATTTAAAGAAATATATTTTCTAAGGGCGTGGGCTTTGCTGGTTAAGCCAGCATTTATTACCCATTCCTCATTGCTCTAGAGAAGGTGGTGGTGAGCTACTGCCTTGAACCTCTATAGTCCTGCGGTGTAGGTACAGCCACAGGGTGTTAGAAAGGGAGTTCCAAAATTTTAAGGAACGGAGATACATTACCAAGCCAGGGTATGAGTGGTAAACTTCCAGGTGGTTGTCCTCCCATGTATCTACTGTCCTTGTCCACAATGTTTTTGGATTCAGAATGTGCTGTCTAAGGAAGTTTGGTAAGTTCCTGCTGTGCGTCTTGTCAATGGTACACGCTGCTGCCCCTGTGTGTAGGTGGTGGAGAGAGTGAACATTTGTGAATGAGATGCCAGTCAAGCAGATTATTTTGTTCTGTTATTAAAAAGAACACTTACACAGGAATGGATAAGCCCTATTTTTTTCTGGTCCATTTAGTGGATATGTATCATGTAAGTATCACATCTTCATAGCCTCTTTGTGTTATCATGCCAGTCTCTTGTTGAGATACAGTACTGGGCAGCATTGTGGCACAATGGTTAGCACTGCTGCCTCATAGAGCCAGGGACCCAGGTTTGATTGCTGGCTTGGATTACTGTCTCTGCGGAGTCTGCATGGATTTCCTCTGTGAGCTCTGGCTTCCTCCCGTGGTCCAGAAGATGTGCGTGTTAGGTGCACGGCCCTTGTTAAATTCTCTCTCTGCATACTCAACGTGTGGAAATAGGGGATTTTTATAGTAACATCTTTGCAGTGTTTAATGTAAGCCTACTATAATACAAAGGAAAAAAAGAGACAGTGGGCAGCGCAGTGGTTAGCACTTGTGCCTCGCACCACCAGGGACTCGGGTGCGATTCCCGACTTGGGTTGCTGTCTGTGCACAGTCTGCACATTCTTCCAGTGTCTGTGGGTTTCATTTGGGTGCTTTGGTTTCCTCCCACAGTCAAAAAACATGTTGGTTAGTGTATTGGCCATGCTAAATTCATCTTCATGTTACCCAAACAAGTGCTGGAGTGTGGCAACTAGGGGATTTCCACAGTAATTTCATTGCAGTGTTAATGTTCAGTAAGTACTCCTGCAACACCAAGTTAAAGTTCAACAGGTTTATTTGGTAACACAAGCATTTGGAGCGCTTCTGTTTCATCAGGTGAGTGGGAGTTGGCTTCACAAACAGGCCATATATAGACACAAACTCAATTACAAGACAATGGTTGGAATGCGAGTTTTTACAGATGCAGGTAATGAATGTAGAGAGGGTTAAGCACAGGTTAAAGAGGTGTGAGTTGTCTCCAGCCAAGACAGTTAGTGAGATTTTGCAAACACTGGCAACTTTTGAGGGGGGTTACAGATAGATAGTGTGATATGAACCCAAGATCCCAGTTGAGGGCATTCTTGTGTATGGAACTTGGCTACCAATTTCTGCTCAGGATTCTGTGTTTGGTATCATGATGGCCATCTTGGAGAACGCTTACCCGAAGATTAGAGACTGAATGCCTTTGACTGTTGAAGTGCTCCCCGACAGGAAAGAAACACTCCTGCCTGAGGTAATGTTGTAAGCCTACTATAACCCTGATTAACTAAAATCAGTAAATTAAACTTAAATAAACTAAAACTAAACTAGTGTCCCAGATTCCAAGGCAGGCTGGCTAAAATGTGTGCCTCAGTGTTCTGGGACTTCATCTCAGAAACATCTTTAAAATCAAAAATATCCCTCAAGCCCTCATAGCCACTTGCCCCCACATATTCCTCAGATCCCATCCATGCCAATTCACAATCTTATTTATTAGTGGAGCAGACTCGAGGCACCAAATGACTTATTCCAGTTTCTCTTTCTTACATTTAATGTAATTCGTGTTGTGAATTTTTTTGAAAAGTTATATTCTGTTCACTGTAGAGAAACTGTTATTTTTTCTCTAATAATCTAAATTTGAATTCGTATGCACCATTTTCTTTTTCTTGGTTTTTTTTTCTAGCTCAGCGTACCAATATATTTACTATTCACCTGAAGACACGACCAAAGCAAAAGAAGTTATAACCAACATTTATAAGCTTCAGCCTCTCATGTTGAGCAACACAGATCTACTACTCACTGCAGCAAGGCAACACTCCAGTGACAACCTCAAAGATTCATTGAAAACACTCAGTGAAATAGTAAGGATTTAGACTGTTAACTTTAAAAGGACTGTTGGCTATGTGTTATTGATTGTTCTTATCCAGAATGCATCCTAGCTTTGGACTTCTACAGCTAATAATTGCTTGAGTATTTTGCTGGGGGGAGTTTGGGGATGAAAAAAGGAAACACATTTATGCACAATTTCAAAGAGAGTTGAAATAGAGTTTGTGTCAATTTTGCACTTTAGGCTTGGAACTGTGATTTCGGAAAATCTAACTCAAGCTCCTTATTTACGTTGTCTTTGTATGTTGTACAGGGATTCATTAGAAAAGACAGTTTTTCTCAATGAAGATTATGTTTTAAATTTACTAAAAGTATTTGGTAGTTGTCAGTGAGGAATTCTGAGCTAAGTTATCTCTCTTTCCAATGACGTTTTGTCAAAGTACTTTTCTAATGAAACAATTCCCAATTTAAAAATGTGCTGGAAGGAATTGTAAAGATATAATCACTTGAATTCTATACTTTTTACTCTCAAAATGTCTTTCCTTTTCCCTTCAAGGTGATATCTCATGCTGGGCTATTCCTTTATGGCCTTTGCGATATCTCATGTAGATGTACAAGTTGCACCTAACTTTTCGTTATGAATAGACTGACTATTTGGGTCACCACCATCCAGATTGTCAATGTCTTTTTCACAAAATTTTCACAGCAAATTTTCCAGGAGAGGACCTTAGAAAATGAATAAGAGTGGAAACTTTGCTTATAATTTTTCATTCAGCATCCAGATAGGCTAATGATAGCACTCTCACCAACCATCGGCCAAGGCTGATGGTTTTGTACTTGCCATGGTTGGATGTATTCTGCCTCTTGAATTATGCTGTTGATTTTGGTGAAAGGTTTTCTTAAACATTTGTTTGCACTCTCATCATGATTGTCATTACTTTACAAATTGGAACCCTAGGCTCGTTCACCACAAAGATTTAACCATGTTGAGTTGTTTTTAAGCCTCCTGAAATATCTGTTTTATTGACATTAAAGTTGATAAATCCTCGTGGATTATTTCCATTATTAAAGAGCTTGAGACAGATTTTCCTGCAGATTCAGGAAAACCCAACTGTGCACTTCTGAGCCTTCCAAAATGCACATCCAACACGTGTGTGATTTTGCTTGAGATTGAAACATAGAAACTAGAAGCAGAAATAGGCCATTCGATCCTTTCAGCCTGCTCCACCATTTAAAATGATCATGGTTCATCCTCTATTTCAAAGTCATATTCCTGTTTTCTCACTGTACTCCTTTATGCCATTAATTTTTTAAAAATTATCTCTCTCTCTCTTGAAGACATTCAGTGTCTTGATCTCCGTGGTCTTCTGTGCCTTTGTCTTTTTACATTGGAGTTGGATTGCAGTGCACTTTCTGAGCTTCAGTGGTGTTAATGAGGAGTTTAGAGGCAAGCCAATTAGAAAACCCACCTTGTTTCTCCAACACAACAGCTGAACTCCCAACATGGCACTAAAACATGCTGCATTACAATAGTGTCAAATAGTGACATTTGAAGGTGCCAGAACATTTCACACTTCTATTTCAAAATATTTCAGACTCCTCAGCATCTTTCCTCAGTGGTCACAAACTCTCTAGGGAAATGGAATTTTTTGGGGCTTGAAAATTATTTGCGGGAAGAGTTGCAACTTTCCTGTGATCCCCAATGCAGATCTAATCTTGGAAGAGGCGTGAGTGTATGTATTTTGCACTTGAGGCATAAAAGCCACTTAAGAAAGATGTGGGGTCAGGTAGGCAGAGGAAATATGTTTATCAGAATTATTATCACAGCAGTTTATCCTGCAGAGTTCTGCATTTTGCAACCTGATTTGCACTTCCAGCATCATGCTAGTGTCTATGCTGAACAATACTTCATGGGATATTCACTGTATGGATTGAACATTCTAAGCTCATTTTCATTTCATTCCATTCTCATGTTTTAGGATTCTCACTTCTTCCGTAACCGTCCTTTTGCTGTGATGGTAATTCTGATACGTTTAGTGTCTGCAACAGTATTCACTAGTTCCTTTCTTGGCTCGCTGAGCATTTTTTTTGGCAGGCTTTTGAAACTTGCTTTGACCCTCACTCTCTTCAGCAAATTTTATGAAACTAATTTTTCCTTCCTTAAGTGTGTTCTTGTAAGGCTGAACAGTCTTGTTTTTAAAAACCCTCTCTTTAAATCAGTCCCCTGATACAAACGAGCAATCTCCTTTTTCTTTGTGGTGAAAACTGGACAATTCATTGTTAAGAACTTTCATTATTATTGTATCTTATCAAGCCAAAGTTTTTCATATTAAATGAATAATCCTGTAATCATATATAATGGTTCGTATTAAGGATGCCTGAACTGTTCAGAAAGGAGGCCTTCTTTGTATATTTCTGGATTTCATAAAACAGAGGGTTGACAAGTCAAATCCTAAATTTAAATGCAGGAAGATTATACTAACTCTTTCATAAAGGAGTTAGTACAAGTCTGCTTTTACCGAATGCAGACCTTAATTGGTGTAAAATGATTTGAAAGTATGCATAGTATTCTTTTCAGTTTTTTGTGGCTGTAGAAAATACTTTCATCTGGGCCTTACATCTTGGAAACAGACTGTAATGTTAAGAAAGTAGATTTCAGAGAGTGCAGATCAATCTATTGGTAACATAGAGCCTGAAATGGCTGGACTGAGGCACAGGACCAGAGCTGTGCTTATTGGCCACGTCATTTCCACCAGTTATCTTCAAGGAAAGATGGAGGGCCAGATTTACTGACCTTACCCACGGCTGGGATTTCCCTATCTTGCTGCAGGGAATGGGGATTGGCTGGGTGCCAAATTCTCCGCTTTTGCTGTAGCAGGAGCATGGCTTGAAAGGCTGGTAAGATTGCACCTAGAATCTGTGAATGTTATGTGCAATGTGATAAGTATAGTGCATAATTAAAAAAAACCTACGACAAATAATGTTAAATGACGTTTTGCACTTTGAATAATCACTATGTTCTTCAGAGACATAAGTAAAAGACAGATGTTGATTCAAAAAAGGCATCCTTATGGCTAATTTGGCCATGGCGATGAGGTTTTCGGAAGATCTTAAAGGATACTGATTGATTTTTGTCACATGTATTGATATACAGTGAAAAATATTGTTTCTTGTGCACTATATAGCCAAAGAATAACATTCATAGAGAAGGAAAGGAGAGAGTGCAGAATGTAGTATTACCGTCATAACTATTGTGTAGAGAAAGATCAACTTAGTTTGAGGTAGGTCAGTTCAAAAGCTTGATGGCAGCAGGGAATAAGCTGTTTTTGAGTCGGTTGATGCACGTCCTCAGATTTTTGTATTTTTTTCCTGATGATAGAAGATAGAAGACAGAAGACACTGTGTCCTGGGTGTGTGGAGATCCTTAATTATGCTGGATGCTTTTCCGAAGCAGCAGGAAGTGTAGACAATGGCAGTGGGTGGGAGGTTGGTTTAAGTGATGGACTTGGTTCATTCACGACCCTTTGTTGTTTCTTGCGGCCTTGGGCAGAGCAGGAACTATACCAAACTTTGACACAATCAGAAATAATAATTTGTGATGCATCTGTAAAAGTTGGTGAGAGTTGTAGTGGACATATCAAATTTCCTTAAACTTAAGAAAAAGAGGATTGGTGGGCTTTCTTAAGATTGGTGGGATAAAGAGGGAATTCCAGAATGTGCATTCTAGAATCAATGGAAATGCCAGTTAGGTGATTTCTGTAAAGGTTGGATGGTCCATTCCACAGGTTTACTATACAGGTAGTGAAGGTGAAACATGCCCTCTGTGTCCTCCAGAAGGTGAGACATGCTGATACCATGTTGTCAGAGATGCACATGTATGTCACCCTTTCCCAGTCATGCAAGACAAAAATGATCCCAGTAATTACAAACAGAGTAAGTTATCAGCATGTTTGTAGAGTGAGTGGTTATTCTCCTCAATGAAAAAGTGTAAAATTTCCCTCCACGTAATTTTTGCGAGTGGCCCATTGAGAATACAGAACACTATTAAAGGAGCGTCTAAACCAGTCCAAGATGGCTTGACGCTTGTTAAACGTTTGACATTTTTCTGCTCAAACTTTTAATTTCTGTATTTGTTTGATAGTCATTGGCTTCCTAAAAGAGTTTTAACACAGAAAGAAATTTGTGCTTATTGGGGTAGATTTTAACTTTCAGGCAATTGATCAAGCAGCAATAAGGCTGATGTCTTTTTGAGGTCTAGATCTCAGTTAAGTAGAACTGGCGAATGAACGGGTGGCGAACAGAGGCCTAAACCAAGTTGCTGGATTGAGGCCTATATCAGATAGCTCAGAGGTTTCACAACTGGCAGTAAGGTGAAATGGAAATTGTAGTCATGAGCTGGGAATCCCGGGAGACAGCAGACCATGTTAATTTTGTGGGGCCTTTCAAAAGTAATTTAAAGCTTACTTTTTTGGCTAATCTGAAATAGCCAGTAAAATTGTTTTATTCATCCATGTGATTTAAGTGTTGCTGGTGAGGCCAGCATTTGTTTCCCATCCCTAATTGCCCTTGAACTGGATGACGTGCAAGGCTATTTCACTGGGCAGTTAAGAGTCAATAACACTGCTTTGGGTCTGAAATCACACGTAGGCCAGACAAGTCAAAGGACACCCATGAATCAGATGGGTTTTTACCACAATCAAACTATCAGACTAGATTTCAATTCACCTTTTTTGAATTAATCAAGAGAATTTACTAATTAAATGTAAATTCCACCAATTGTCACGATGAGATTTGAACACGTGTCCCCAAGGTCTTAGTTTGGGCCTCTGGATTACTAGCACAGTAATGTATCAGAATGTATTTTATATCCTTAGGATGTTTCAATGTGCTACAGAGTCAATCAGTTTTGAACTGTATCTTCTTGGCAAACGATGCTGCCAATTTTATCCACAGCAAGGCTCCACAAACAGTCATGAATGACCAGTAGATTGTTTTTTCTGGTAGCAGTGTTAAGAAGATAAAATGTAGCCAGGAAACTGGAGATTCCCTCTTCTTCTCTACGAAAATTGTTGTGGGATCTTTCACATCCACTCAACAGTGCTCTCCGTTTAATGTTCCATCTGAAAGATGAATTTAAAAAAAAATGTGTGGGGCAGCATGATGGCAGACTGGTTAGCACTGCTGTCTTACAGCACCAGAGACTTGGGTTCAATTCTGACCTTGTGTGACTGTCAATATGGAGTTTGCTCATTCTCCCCGGGTCAGCATGTATTCAACGATGTGTATGTTCGGTGGGTTAGCATGGTAAAAATTTACAGAGATAGAATGAAGGAGAGGGCGTGATGCTCTGTCAGAGAGTCAGTGCAGACTCAATGAGCCAATTGGCCTTTTTTGCATTGTAGGGATTCTATGATTCTACGAGAATAAGGAAGAAAAGTAAGTATTTTCGCATGTAATGTGCTAATGCTGCAAATGCTACACCGTGATGACTGAGGATGTTAGGGCGAAATATAGCAACAGCCTATTCAGTCTCTCTAGCCTGTCCTGGTATTTAGTGAGATAATGGCTGATGAAGAGAAGGGTTGACCCTTGTCCTTGCCATTCAAGTGTCAGAAAATAAATTATCAGTCTCAGTTACACATCTGCTAGAGAGTTGTTGAGGAGGTTGTTGGCATCTCTCCAGAGAGAAGAGAGGAAATCAAAGGGAAATTCTTCCATAGTGCTGTCCTATTTTTCAAAAGCAGGTTTGTTGGAGCTCTTGGGCATTGATCACTGTACTTCTGCTTTTGGTTAAAATTATTATGTTGTGCTGGAGCGAACTCCAAGACCCAGTAGTAATGGAAAAATTGGAGAGATTATGCTGAAGGATATTTTCCTGGTCTCATTAGCACCAGGTAATGTTGGTAGATTTGTTTTTGAAAGTTGTTTCAGGAAAGTCAGGGAAAATATGTTGTTTCTTTAGGATTTAGCTGGCATTTTTCTTCAGTGGTTGTACAGCATAGTAGAGTTCTGTGCAACGCTAATATATGGCCTGGCAGATTATTAATAAATCATAGGGTTATGCAATTTGTCATTTGACTGTGTGTGCCTTAGGTTATAAATGGTGCATCTTTTATAAATGATATCACAGTCTATCTTTAATATTTTAAACCATGCTGTAATCCTCAGCATGCTCTATTATGAGGCCATTGACCCCACACAGGCCTAACTTGCTCATATTTCCATCAAAACAGTTGCTATATTTCACATCAACATTCTTAAGGGAAAGCAACACTATTGCTACCAATAACTTAATTTTCTACTTGAGAGAAGCCAATATTTTATGTTTTCCACATTTCCTCTATCCCTGTATCTCAGCCTTGGCCCACACTCAGTACTAAAAGAACGATGCAGGCGGTTGACACTTTGAATACTTGACACTATCAATGCGGCAAATAGTTCCTCTTTTTCATTTCGTTGTGTGATCACTGGCAGAAATAAAAACAGAAAAAATAACACCACAATAAAAAAGCAAAACATAAACAGCAAAACACAATAAACACTTTGATATCTATATCCTTGGACTTGAGAAAATATGCATATGACTCTTATCATTCCTTGGTCAGAAAGATTCCAGCGTGTACTATATATATGATGCTATAAATATGATTGGCCATTGTTACAAAGTTGTTGATAATATTCCCTGAATATAGTCCTTCTGACCATTCTCCAGGAGGAAAAAATGAGCAATAGATTGGAAGATCGACTAAACACAGTGTCAGTAAAAGAGGAAAATGATTAGCTAATATTATTAAATCTATTAAAAATCAATATTGATTTAATGTGAAACAGAACACGTGCAATTTGTCTTAGTTGGGTGTGGGACATTGCATGACAGTGAGTTCAGGTTGTGCCAGCCTCTTAATGGAATAGATGAGGAACCATTTAGAGATAGAGGAGACTGAATTTTCATCAGAGAAGTGGGAATCAGGCATTAGGAATTTTTCAGACATCCCAATCCTATTTCAGTCCCAGCAGCACTGGCAGGTGGGCCTTTCCTCTCCTGGAGGGCCAGATGGCCTTGAGTCAGGCTTATCATTGCTAACGGAAGACCCAAGTGGGTAGATATCAAAGTGGCCAGGTTAAACAGCATTCCTCCATTCCCAGAGACATTATCCCAGTACTTCAGACCAGAATGAAGATGACCCTATAAAGTCACCGGTATAATTTTCCTAAATGCCCCACCATTAACAGTCCTCAGCAGTCCTTCACCCCTTTGGTTTGGGGGTTGGATGGGGGAGACATCCTGGGTAAGATAATCTGACAGAGAGTTGGTGCAGATTTGATGGGCTAAATGGCCTCCTTCTGCATTTGTAGGGTTCTGTGGCCAGGCTCTCACAATATTTTCCTATGATTTCAACTATTACCATAATGAATCACACACACTAGCTTCCAGGCACACTATATATATTATGAATGCAACAAAATTAAATATACAGCAAGAGAAAACAATTCAATCAGAAAAAATCCTAAAACCTTTCAGCCTCTTCCTCCGAAATGCCATGAACATCTGGAAAGCTTCAACAATTTCCTTATAGCTATTCTTTATGTTTGCCAGTCACTGGCCCTTCATAGAACCTCCTGATGTGACAAACATTATTAACTACATATAAACAAACTGCTTGCATTCCTTCATGTTCTTCTGCAAATAAACCTCTTTTCAATTCTGCTGTATATTCCTTCAGTGTTAATTGAAGAACAAAGATCGAAATTGAAGTTGTCACAATGTTGACAACTGGAAGTATCCAAAGCACATACATGCAGCATACATTCATGGGCAGCACAGTGGCACAATGGTTAGCACTATTGCCTCAAAGCTCCAGAGACCTGGATTTCATTCTGGTGCGGAGTTTGCACATTCACCCTGTGTCTGTATGGGTTTCCTCTGGATGTTCCAGTTCCTCCCATGGTCCAAAGATGTGCTGGTTAGGTTGATTGGCCACACTAAATTGCCTCTTAGTGTCCCTGGATGCGTAGGTTAGGGGGATTAGCGGGGTAAATATGTGGCATAACAGGGATATGGCCTGGATGGGATTGTTGTTGGTGCAAACTCGATGGGCCAAATGGTTTCTTCTGCACTGTAGGGATTCTACGATTCTATGAAATTTCCAGCTCCATCCTCAATTTAAGTTCATAAAAAAATTAATAATTCTATTAGAAGTGTTCTATTAGGATTGAAATTAATCAACAATTAGGTAAATAAAAATTATTTTAGACTTATGACACAGAGAGAGGTTGATCAGTATAAGAGGATGAATCAATATGTGCATTATATGTTAGTAGATTAGCAGACAGTGCAGCTTATGTTTCAAGTGCAAACAAATTAAAATTAGGGCATAACTTAGTGCTTTAACAGAGTGTAATGTCTCCAAAACTTGGTTTAGCTATGCCTTAATTCAACTTAATTTAAAGACTACACTTGTTCTTTTTGTTTTTTTTCTCTCTGTTTATATTCTCAGTGTTTGTTTCGGATCATTGGTTCCGGAGCATTTTTCCAGACTACCCCCATTCCCCAACCCCAGTATGCTTTCCCTCTGTATAATACCAAGAAATAATAGCAAGAGTAAGATAAAAAAAGGGACATGGGACCTGGGAGCTGGGGGACTTGGCTGGTGGAAAAAAGAGGATGCAGAATGGAGTGTTACAGTTATAGCTAGGATAGAGAAAGATCAATTGAATGTAAGTTAAATCCATTCAAAAGGCTGATGATAGCAAGAAAGAAGCTGTTCTTGAGTTGGTTGGTATGCATTTTCAGGCTTTTGTATCTTTTCCCCAATGGAAGAAGGTGAAAGAGAGGATATTCGGGATGTGTGGGGTCCTGAATTAAACTGGCTGCTTTTCCAAGGCAGTAGAAAGTGTAGGCAGAGTCAGTGGATGGCAGGCTGGATTGCGTGATGGACTGGACTTCGTTCACAACTTTTGTAGCTTCTTGTGGTCTTAATCAGAGCAGGAGCCATACCAAGCTCTGATACATCTGGAAAGGATGCTTTCTACGGTGTATCTGTGATGATCTGTAAAAATTGAGTAAGTGATGGTGAGCAGCCTGCTGCAAGTATTGTAGCCCATGTAATGGAAGTACTTTCATGGCACTATTAATTAAGGTGTTCAAGGATTTTGACTCAGTACCAATGAAGGAATAATAATATCTTTGCTCCAAGTTAGGGTAATGTTTCGCTTGGAATCTGGAAGTGATGGTGTCCCAACCACCTGCTGTACTTGTTTTTCTAGGGCGCAGAGATTATGGATTTGGGAGATGCTGACAAAAGTACTTTTGAAAGTTGTTGCAGTGTGTCTTGTAGATGATATACACAGCTGTCACATAGTGGGGATGTTAGAGGGCTGAATGTTTAAGGTGGTGGATGGGGTGTCAGTTAATTAGACTGCATTCTTCTGTTGCTGGATTTGAACTTTTTTTTTGCAGCTAACTTATCCAGGCAAATGAAAAATATTTCATCACACTCCTGACTTTGCCTTGTTGGTTTGTGGACAGGCTTGAGCAAGGGTATGAGTCACTTACTGAAGAATACCCATGCTTTGATCTACTCTTGCAACTACAGTGTTTATGTAGCTGTTTCAGCTAATTTTCTGGTCAATGATTACTGCCAGGATATTGATGGTGGATGTGCAATAATGGTAATGCTGTTGAATGTCTAGGGGAGGTGGCTAGACTTTCTTGTTGGTGACAGTCATTGCCCAGCACTTGTATGCTATGAATGTTACTTTTCACTTATTAACCCATGCCTGCCTGCTGTTCAGTCCTTGCTACGTGTGGGCACATCTTGTTCCATTATCTGTGGATTCTGTTGAGTCTTAGAAGTAGATAATTTTCTTGGACTGAGTTAATTACCAGAATATCTCAAATCTCATTGACTAGATGAGTTAGAAAGTGAACTCGGAGTTTTGGACATTGGAGGTGATCAGTTTTGCACAGCCAGCCATTTTTAACAGTGTTTTGTCACACTTACAATGCTGTACACATGTGGCAGAATTTTATGCTCCCTCCAAGGTGGGATGAGGATCTGGGCCATCTAAGAGTCTTTTCTTGACAGACTCATTTGTTAGGCTGGTGTGAGTGGTGCAGCTAGGGTGGGAAACTGACAAAAAAGCTAGTCCCCATCTTGGATAGGATCTGAGGGGTGAGGGGGAGTGTGTCACTGAAGGCCTGTCAGTGTTGGGTGCGTTGCCCTCCAGGACATT
This sequence comes from Sphyrna mokarran, assembly GCA_024679065.1. Taxonomy (NCBI): domain Eukaryota; kingdom Metazoa; phylum Chordata; class Chondrichthyes; order Carcharhiniformes; family Carcharhinidae; genus Sphyrna; species Sphyrna mokarran. The sequence continues at coordinate 152,546,746 of JAGIQG010000001.1, forward strand.
GGAACCCTGGGACCTGCTGGCTTACTCCCGCACCACAATCACCTTCTCCTCATCCCCAGGGTGTTCCCTACCTGCCTGTCCCTGAACTCACCTTTCCAGTAGCCCCAGGATATAGTCACAGGCAGAGTGCTGCAGTAGCACATCTGGGCACTGCAATGCTTTGTCTGGCTGGGTTGGAGAGCTGTCAGCCATTAGGTGGAACTTCTTTCCAAGGGTGGACATTCAAGTGAGCATCATATGGCAGTGGAAGTAGCACTTGCCATCCTTAAAATCCTACCTGGGATGTATGTCAGCCTTATTAGTGTTCAGAGTTGCTTGGATGCTAATGATGGATGATATGACATCGTTGCTGAGTTTGAATGTGCTTCACTGTATCTTGACTAGTGCTCCCAGCTACCATCACCATTTCTGGTTGATTTTAGAAAATAGAAAAGCACAATGGAGCACAGGAACAGGTCCTTTTGAGCCTCCAAACATGATCTAAAATGAGACAGGATTTTCCAGTGAAGATCCCACTCCTTTCTCCTATCCCTACTTGTCAAATTTAAAAGCAGTAGTAGAGAAAAGTAAAATTTGGTACCTTGTACGTACCAACGTTAATCTTGCTCTCCTTTCCATTGATCACAGTTAGGTACCATGCTGGCTGCTTCATCACTCTGAGTATTTCTTAAACGGCTTTTAAGGTAGACTATAGCCAGGATTCTCTGATGTTGTATGTCCCATTATTGCTGCCAACAAGAATGGAGAATTTGGCACTCGGCCAAAACTCCATTCTCTCCAGCGGAACTGAAGAATCCCAGCAGCTGCAGGTGAGATCAGAGAATTGGAAAATTCCAGCCTACTTTTGCAATATTGCTGCCAGTGACTCTGGATATTTACAGAGCCTCATGTTTGGAGTGGACTTAAAACTTGGAATTATAGATTATAGTTAATTTATTTCTGCTGGTTTCCTGCATACCAGCCAACCTGATTGACAAGAGCGATAAAGATCTCAGCATTTTTAAAGCCAATTTGCATCTGTCAATACAGAATAAGAGAATCGAGCTTTAGTCAAATTGAAGATAAAATTCCAGCGACTGAGCGGCGTGTGGATAATAATGAAAATGATTATAAAAATGATAGATACTGACAGCAGCAGAGTGCCAGGTTCAAATCTACAAGACTTAGAGGAAGGAATTAGCAAATCTTATTCTTAACCCTTCGTGCAGATTAAGTTCAGAAGAATTTTCTGTTCGGAATATTACTGCATTTATTGAGGCAACAAATTTGGAAAATTATTTATTTCTTCATTTAGAATCGTAGAAACCCTACAGTGCAGAAAGAGGCCATGTGGTCTGCGCCAACCACAATCCTACCCAGACCCTATCGCCATATCCCAACATATTTTACCCACTAATCCCTCTAATCTACACATCTCAGAACATTAAAGGCCAATTTTTTAGTTTGGCCAATCAATCTTACCCATAAATCTTTGGACTGTGGGAGGAAACCGGAGCACCCAGAGGAAACTCACACAGACATGAGGAAAATTTGCAAGCTCCACACAGACAGCGATCCCAGCCAGGAATTGAACCCTGGTCCCTGGACTGTGAAGCAGCAGCACTAACCACTGTGCTACTGTTCTGCCTGTGACTAGCATGTGCATAGTCACAGAGTAAAGCAGTACTTTGTAAAGTGGCTAGATGGAATTCTTTAATCCTGACTTGAAGTTTATTAGTGACACTCCATAACAATGTAGTCACTATTGTTTGGACTGCACCAGACCTACAAGCCTGGATGGTCATGGTGACCCTATTGATATTGGTTGGCTGCAAAGAGACTCGGCCACGTTCGGGAATTATTAAAAGAACCTAGTATTGCCATGGGAGATCAAAGCCAGAGGGACAGGCAGGAGGGCCGACGATGAGAAAGTGATTTCTGATGGATGAACACCTTGCCAGTCTTCCTGTCATGGATCCTTAACTGTTACTCTTCCTTATTGAGTTTAACCTCATGGGGTTGCTTGAGGGAACACATACTGATTGTGGGCTGAAGGTGTAATTGAATAAGGGCACGATTGGTTGGAGTAAACATTCTCTACTAGCTTTCTTTTTGCAGTTGCTCTCCTGATGTTGAGAGATGGGATGGGGGGCAGTGACTAGGAGCCATGCGATTGGGCGGTGGGGGGGACATTAATTGGTCGAAGAATATCAGTGATAACATACGTTGTTGAGTTGCACATCAATAAGTTTAGTGCGAGTGATTTAATACCGTACTGGGACATAAGTCTTATGCAAGAGCAAGATCATTAGGCTCATGGCCTGTGATCCCCTTGAAGTATTGGTCAGTTAGCTAAGAATGTTATTGTGGGTTTTAATTTTTTTTGTATCTTGATGAGGTGCTCCCTATACATAAAGGTTGTGTTAAAAGTGACATTGAGATAAACAGGGTATGGATGATTCTTCAGTCTGTGGCCATCTAGGGTGAGGTTCATTTCCCTCTTAGCCCTTGTGTTTTAAAGATGGGATATGCAAGAGACTGTTTTCCTTTGGAAAAGCAAAGCTTTACAAAACACAACCACAATGGAATTGAGGAGAATTATGTTTAGTTAACGCCTGGAGTTTCCAAAAGGATATTAATGCAATAATGGATAAGAAATTGACTTTGGCTGTGTATTTAGATCTTAGAAAAGCAATTAATATGGTTTCAAATCAATTATTAAGAATTAAGCATTTGAGGATAAAGTGCAAGGTTAGAAAATAAAATGATCCAGTCATCCAAAATAGAAGATATTTATCAAAATACACTTTCAGAACTGGAAAAGAAATAAATGCAGAGTACTTCAGGGATTGGTCCTATGATCTTTATTATAAGACTTGGACAAAGATAATGGAATTCAAATCTCTTGGTTTGCAGTTAGTGCTAAATGTGGAGACAGAACAAATGGTAAGACATGCTACAACCATCTTTAGGAGGATTATAAAAAGACAAACCGCATACTTGATTACATTGTAAATGGGGTAGAATAGAAATCAATGGAGATGATGGTGGTATTATGTAAGAGATGATCTGATCTAATCTGAAGTGCTGTGTTAAAATACCAACCGTTCTATTGAGTAAATGAAATTCTGTGGACATTTACTTTAAAATTGACATTGTTGGAAGAAGGGAAACTTTGAGGTCATCCAATTAATGTATTTTTAAAATTTGATTTTATTATTGTTGTATGAGTACACAGTGAAAAACATTTTTCTTACCATTCATAGAGAAAGAAGGTGAGAATGTAGTGTTACAGTCATAGCTAGGGTGTAGAGAAAAATCAACTTAATGCATGATAGGTCCATTCAAAGGTCTGATGGCAGCAGGAAAGTTGTTGTCTTGAGTCGGTTGGTCTGCAACCTCAGACTTTTGTATTTTTTTTCCGACGGAAGAAGGTGGAAGAGAGAATTTCCAGGGTGTATAGGGTCCTTAGTTATGCTGGCTGTTTTGCCGAGGCAAAGGGAAGTATAGACAGGGTCAATAGATGGGAGGCTGGTTTGCGTGATGAATTGGGCTGCATTCACAACCTTTTGTAATTTCTAGTGGTCTTGGACAGAGCAAGAGCCAAAATGTGATACAACTGGAAAGAGTGCTTTCTATGGTGCATCTGTAAAAGTTGGTAAGAGTCATAGCTAACATGATAAATTTTCTTAGTCTTTTGAGAAAGTAAAAGCATTGGTTGGCTTTTTTAACTATAGTGTTGGTCTGAGGGGATCAAAACAGGTTGTTGGTGGTCTGGACGCCTAAAATCTTGAAGCTCCCGATCATTTCTACTTCATCACAGTTGATGTGGACGGGGGATGTTCTCCACTACGCTTTCTGAAGTCGATGACCATCTCCTTTTTGTTGATATTAAGAGAGAGATTATTGTCACTACACCAGTTCACCAGATTCCTCATCTCGTACCTGTACTCTGTCTCATCCGACTCACTACAGTGGTGTTGTCAACAAACTTGAAAATTGAGTTGGAGGGGAATTTGGCCTCATAGTCATAAGTGTATAAGGAATATAGTAGGGGGATGAGAACACAACCATAAAGTGATAGCAATGTGATTGACTCGCGACTGCTCTTGGGCAACTAGAGATGGGTGATAAAATGCTAACCAGACAGCGATGCCCATGTTCCATGAATGAAGAAAAAAATTACCAGTAAAATATTCTGAAAGTGGTTTCCCACTGTAACTATTTTTAACTCCATAATATTAGAGTTAGGGAGCAGATAAATTTCTACCAAAGATTACTGATGTGGGTTCATATGTATATCAGTTATCAGCTAGTTGGACATATTAAGCTTTCAGTGAATATTCACAGTTGGCAAAATAGAACCAACTTTATCTACAAATCAAGTGAAATAACTGGCTAATAGTTTCTGTGTCCAATTAGCTAAGAACTTCAGCATGGTAGTTAACTGATTTCTTGGGGGTGGGAGGGATTTTCTCACATTTATTTTGAGTATTAAGCTTTAAAGATTTATCTAATGAACTTATAATTTAAAATAAGTGAAAATAAAATTGGGGTGCTTATTATTGAAGTTTCACTGTTTATCTTCATTAGTAGGATAGCCACTCCTGAAGACAAAGTGCTGTAACAGATTTAAGGGTGCTAGTGGGATGCTCTTCAAGGGAATTCAGTACCAGATCCTTAGGTAACCTGAAAACTTCTGAACTCAGTAACTCATGGTGGCTGCTCTGGGATTGCATGTTTAGAAATTGGTGTAGGCCGTTCTTGGACAAGAATGCTCAGTGTACTTGATATGATGTGGGGGTGTGGTGTTGGAAAGGGGAGAGTACAATAAGAAGTGTCACAACGTCAAATTGAAGTCCAACAGGTTTATTTGGTATCACAAGCTTTCAGGCAAGTCATCGGAATTCCCATATTGCATTCTGCCACAACAGGGCTGAGAAATCCAGGCCATTGTCTCCCCCGCACCCCTACTTTCTGTCTGGAAGATTAACATAGCAAGCCAAATTCTTCCCTGTCATTGCTGCAGAATTCTCTCGTTTTATTATCTTACTGATTTACGTTTTCAGTCTTTTTTTTGAAAAGGGTCCAAGGATCTGACTGCCTCCATTTGGCCAGATTCATTTGTAAATTTTTGGTTTACATTATTGATGTTCAATATATCAAGCTACGCGGATGCCAAGGACAACTTTATTAAGCTACACCACTGAAAAATTAAACAGTCAGTTAATCTTCCATCAACTTGCCCAATTTGGGTGGGGGAGGTGGGTTGGGAATATGTAAAATCCAGCCCAAATTAGAATGAAAGACGAAATAAGGTACAGGACAGTCCTTTTGGCCCTCCAAGCCAGTGTCATTCATGATTCTCTAACTAAACTAAAAAGAAACCGTCTGCTCTTGGTTCATATCCATCTATCTCCTCCCTATTTATGAACCCATCCAGATGCTTCTTAAATGTAACTAATGTCCTGCTTCCACCACGTTGTCTAGCGTTCCACTCTGTGAAAAACTTTCTCTGCGTCTCTCCCATAATCTTTCCCACTCTCACCTTAAACCTGTGCCCCCTTGTAATTGACACTTCCACTATGGTAAAAAGACTCTGACTATCCACTACTAAAAGAATAATAATCAATTTGACTTTTCTTTGAAAAAGTAAGCACCATGAGCCCCTAACTAATCAAAATAGAATTAATTCTCAAGTCACCCTCCTCAAGAGAAATGATAGTAAATTATTACAGTATTAACAAAATTTGAAAGCATTTTATTGTAACATAAACAATGAATAGCTTTAAAAAAAATCAACGTACACAAAATGTATCATCAAATCAGTCTTGATATCCAACTCAAAGAGTTGCGACAGCCAACTTATTCTTGTATACACTATATTCAGCAAATATCACATCAATAGAAAATATACAAACCAGCCCTCCAGCCTTTTAAGATGTACTGAATGAATATTGTTGTGTGGGTCTAAATATAGATTATGTTATGTTGTGGCGTTGATGGATTTTATAGCCGCAATATATTCCCAAGAGCCTAATTAGAATACTTGGTGATAGTTAGTGAGGTACATTATGTAAATGATCCAAACCTGAATCTCTGCTGGTGAAATGAAAGTTGGGCTGTGATTTGTCAAACTTAAGCTTGATTTCAGATTCTGTGTAAATTCATGAAAGCTTAATCAAGAGAAATACCCACCTTTTCTTTCTACATTTTTTTTGTTTGCCATGATTCATTTGCATGATGTGACCTTGATGTTTTGAGCATCAGTGCCTAATTTTCTTTCGAGTTGATTTGCAGTAATTTTATATAGCAGTCAATGCAATTTAGTTTGGGACCAATTAGCTTATTCACTGTGTGGCTGGAATTTACAGATTAGGGAGCTCCTTGCTTTTTGCAGAGTTGACTATTATGATAATAAAAGTTCTGTGATTAGGGAGGTAGTTTCTGATCATTGAAACTGGGCATTCTACTAAGTCCAGATAGTCTATATCACCTATAATACAGCACCCCCCCAGCAAGAGGGAATGGGCTACTAGAATTCAATATCAAAGCATAATGTCCATCTGGTGATGAAGTATCAGAGGCTGACCGACCTCCGTAGAATTTCCCCTCCAAAGACATCAAAGCCTTTTATAGAGAAAGTGAAAGATTTCTTAAAGGGTGTGGGGTGGGGGAGTTAATTTGTAGATCAGGACCAAGAAGATGTCTCTAACTATTTTTCTTGCCAGGGGTAAGGGACTTCACTTGGATGGATTGGAGAAGCTGCAATTTCCCCTCCAAGCCATATACTATTCTCACTTGGAACTGTAGTGCTATTTCTTCACTGTCACTGGGTCAAAATCCTGGAACTCCTTCTCTAACTGCACTGTGGGTGTACCTATACCACTGCAGCAATTCAAGAAGGCAGCTCACTAGCACCTTCTCAAGGTAAAACTGGCCGAGCCACACATCCCGTGACAAAATACTGAACAAGAGTTGGGGCTGTTCTCCTTAGAAAAGAAAGGTCAAGCAGAGAGGCGCTCAATATTTTTGAGGGGTTTCTTCAATGTGGATGGAGAGAAATTGTTCTCAATTGGCAGAGAATTGAGAAGTAGAGGACATTATTATCAGGTGAATTCAAAAGAACCTATGGTAATGTGAGCAAAAATTATTTTGGGTATACATGCTTAGGATTTGAATGCACTGTTTGGAAGGATGGTAGAGGCAGATTCAACCACAGCTTTCAAAATAAAGGTAGATATGTATTTGAAGAGAAGACATTGGTAGGGTTATGGAGAAAAGGCTGGAAAGTAGATTTGCTCATGCAGGGAACTGGCATGGACGTGAAAGGCTGTAAAGCCTCAACGTGCGCTATAACCATGCTGTGACTTATTGGCCGGACTTCTCCCAAAAAAATTCAATGTTTCCAGCACGTGGGAAAATGGGAGTAAATCCCGCTTTTTTTTAGTGCAATTTTCAGATTGAGTCTCGGACACACTGTGCATCACAGAATGCCTCAGCATGATTCACTTAGGAAAGCTGGGGGCAGGGCATGTACTGCCTGAGAGGCTGGCAACATAGCACTGAACGAGCCTCTCACACTCTTGCTGTCTTCCCTACTTCCACAGCCAGCCACAATCCCCCACCCCCACCCCGAAACCAGTGGGCAGTGTCGAGGTGTCCCTTGGGCAGTGCCAGGCTGACAGTAGACTCAGTATTTTAATGGAGTCAGTCAGCTTCTTCCAACCTTACAAAAACTGATGTGGAGATGCTGATGTTTGGACTGGAGTAAACACAGTGAGAAGTCTCATAACACCAGGTTAAAGTCCAACAGGTTTATTTGGTAGCACCTGGTGCAGGGGCAGAGCCCCGAAAGCTAGTGGCATTTGTTACCAAATAAACCTGTTGGACTTTGGCCTGGTATATAAGACTTTTTACTGTGTTTACAAAGATTATCAAAAAAAGAGGGTTCAAGTTGTTTTGTGAAGTGGCCCCATTAGTTATTGCCTGGTGGAAATGCACATCATTGTCCTCCCCTTAAAAATTGGGGCCCCACGGTGTTATAGTGTACTGATTTATATATTTAAACTAATAGGCGTTTTATGCATGCATTTGCAGAGGTGGCTAAAAATTGCATGACTCAGGCCTCAGGTGAAAATCTCCTCATGGTATCTGCTTCAGTTCTTAGATATGACTGTGCTATCCACAGCCTCACAATGCCCTGTGTGAAAAGGCTGCTGCCACTCTGTGCCCTAAGTCGCTTATGTTTAATTATTTATATGCACCCTATCAACTCTTGGAAATGTTCCATTTCTATTTATCTACCTCATCCCTTTGTTTTATATACAAGTTTATCAAATCACTTTTATGCTCTGACAAAAACAGCATGCATTTTTACTTTCTGCTTGGCTTCTTAAATGTAACATCTGTTAGAACTGAAAATGGCTCCACAGACTCTGTCTGTCCATCTCTGATAGCAAAACATAAGCACAATGCTGTGATACTCATTTGCTTGTTGGTGGACCACTGGTGAACTAAAACTGCTGGCTTCCATCACCTTTTATAATTCTTATATAATTCTGAGTAATGCTAACTGCGTCATTATTAGATAAATCTAGCTAACTGACTATCTTCAAATGAAGCAGGCAATGAAATTATATTTGTTTAACCCTGTTTTACGTAATTATCAGAAATCCATATTCTCCTATCTTTCCCCACATCAGCCTCATTTTTAAACTGATAAAATCTTGCCACATTCTGAGAAGAGCATGAGAATTAATTGGGCACTTCAAGATTTTTAGAACGAAAAATTAACTGGACATGCAGTGCAATTTGGTACTGCTCTGCCAGTTTATGGAGATAAGGAAGAGAAGTGACTTCATAAAGGTTAGCACAATTTTCTAGCCGTTTCTTTCCCCCAATAGATGAAATATCATTTGAAATTGAGATTTTAAAAATTATGATTTGTGATTTTGGGATTGTTCTTTCCTGATATGAGAAAATATTTTCAATAGATGCGTTAGCAGTACTTCAATAGAAGGAATGATACATTGAGTGGGCAAGGATGACAAAGGTCATTTTGGCTTATTAACAGCAAAAGATTGGGCAGCGGTGGATTTGTGATAAAAGCCAGGCTTCAGCCTCCATCTTGATAAAAATCTGTGACACGTGGAGCAGACCAGGCTGTTACACAAGATTACTTTAGTGTGACTCTGCTGCAGCATAAGTTGAACTCTGACCTGTGGTATTTTAACGTAGGAAACTGAATACAAGGCAATCATTGGTGAATAATATTGAAATACTCACAATTATTAAATAATAGAAACTAAGGATAGAAATTACAATTGCTTTATGCTAGGATGAGTAAACAAGAGTCACTTCAGGTTGTGTCTGCACTTGAATCACTCGCTTCAGATTCCTTTCTCTGCCATTGCCTTTTATTTATTCATGGAATAGAAACGTAAAAGGTGGGAGCAAGAGGAGGCCATTTGATCTTTTGAAAATCACAATCTCAATGGCCTAATCCTGCTTTCTCTCCATGATCTTTGATCTGTTCATCCCAAGTGCTATATCTGGCCATCTCTTGAATACATTCAATGTTTTGGCATCATCTATTTCTTGCTGGTAATGAATTCCACCTTCCTGTGGTAATGAATTCTGTGTTATTTATTCATGGGATGTGAGTATCATTTTTGCTGAAATATATGAAGAATTAAAATACGGCCTAAAAGTTGCCTATTAAATATTGACTATGAGCAGCACTTTTTATATGAAAATGCAAGTTGTGATGTTAGAATGCAAATGCAGAAATATGAAATTTATCAGTTTTGACAAGGTGGTAAATCTTGAAAATAATAAGGAAGTGTTGTTAATTAGTTGTGTGTACTGGACCAGCAGTATAAGATTGCCAGTCCCAGAATCTTTAATCTTTGAATTTCATTGATATAATCAATATTCCTTCCTCTGGAGCATAGAATTAATACACTGTCGACATTTATTGATAGAGTTAAACAAACTCTGCTATCTTACATCATCCTGTGCAACATTTGAAGCCAAACAAAACCAACCTTAATGTTTTCCATGGACAAGATTTTGCTCACAAGTTGAACAACCAGAGGGAAACGATTGCTATTGACAGTGTCACCTTATTAACATTTACCTTGCTGGCATCAGATTCCTCACTGCTATTTCAGCAAGTAGCTGCCCGTGTCCCATGATTACATAACAAAAATCAACATCAAAGTAGCAAAGGAATCTTAAGTGTTGATACAACCTAAAATGGCTCCTGTTTGCCCATCTCTGCGTGACAAATAGCAATTGTAATTTCTACCCTTTGCTTCTATGATTTATCAGCACTTTGACAACAAATTTGGCCATTTTCTTCCATCAAATTTGAATCTGTAGAGTTGAAAGTTAGTTATCAAAATGTATCTCTTGATGTAAGTTGAATAGTAAATTGATTGTCAGCTTTTGCCTCAGATATTTTACAGCTGTTTCAATTGATTTTAGCTTTATTACTTTGGACAGAGCAAATCAGTTAAACTTCTGGTTTCTAATCAGCTATTCCTATTGGATATATGTCTGTTTAACCATGATTTGATACCTCTTGATTTTTCATAGGATTGCTGATGCTCATTGTCTCTGATCATACATGAACTTTGATCACTTCTGGCAGGAGGTTCCTTTTTTAAAAAAAAACTGACTAGCAAACTGATATATTCATGATAAGTGATGTTATTTTCTGTGATTCTCACCATTTATTTTTATTGAGAAAATACATTTCTTCAGCCATACTAAGACCTTGAGTAGCCCAAGGATCCCAGCTATCATCTGGCTGGTGAAGGAAGAATGGCTTCGTTACCCTGTGTAAAAGACAGACAAATTTGTTAACAATAAAATCCAAACCTGTTATTTAATGTACTATATGTATGTTTCCACAGACTGAACAGTTTATACATGCTTTTGAAGATCAGTTGCTGAGAAGTGCTCTCTTAGCTTTACATAAGGCTCGTCCAAGCTACGTCAACAAAAGACGCACCAGTCTTATCCATAATCCAGATGACACTGAACAACAGTTTGAAAACAATGAGCGCAGGTCCAGCAAAGATTCTATACCTCACCATGCTGAATATGACGAGGAAGATTGGGCAAGTGATATCTCGAGAACTTTTGCATGAGTCTTGCTTATAGTTTCTTATCCTCTTACTTTAATTAATTACTCAGTAAGAACAGTTCCATATGAGGAAATTCTAAGACCTATATTTTTGAACGCTAGTAATACACCATATGTGATATATAACACACAGTCAAGTTCCATGCATTACGACTGTAGTTTCAAATCATGCTGCATAATCACACTTCATAATCATATAGGACTAGATTTTGTGGGCAATAGCAAAGCAATGACATTCATTGCTGCCCTACGTAGACTTAGCAATCTTTGTGACCAGGTCTTGCTTTTTCCTGATAGCTTAAATCTGACACCAAGCCAAGGGAATCTCCATGCATGCAACAACAACAACGAAGGCAAGCAGAGTTGAGGTATTATCACAGCTGATAACCCAGAAAGTTAAAAACACTTCACCCTTAATTTTATATAAAATGATAAAATCATAGAATCCCTATTGTCTAGAAAGAGACCATTCGACCCATCAAGTCTGTAATGACCACAATCCCATCCAGGCCCTATCCTGTAACCCCACACATTTAATGCCCTTGATACTAAGGGTCAATTCAACATGGCCAATCCACCTAACCAGCACATCTTTAGACTGTGAGCACTCAGAGAAAACCCATGCAGAGATAGGGAGACTGTCTCTGTGGAATTTACACAGTGACCTAAAATGGAACCGAACCTGGGTGTCTGGTGCTATGAGGCAGCAGTGCTAACCACTGTGCTGCTCCAATTAGTGAACCAGGTGGTTATTCTGACAATGGTTTCATCAGTAGATTCTTAATTTCAGATTTTTTTTTTATTGAATTCAAATTCCATCATCTGCCATGGCGAGAATCGAACCCAGGTCCCCATAACATTACTTGAGTTTCTGGATTAATAGCCTAGCAATAATACTACTAGGCTATCGCCTCCCCAAATTTATTTATGTTTTCAGACAAAAATAAATGATTATGATTGGATTTAGAGAGAAGTTAAGATATCAAGATAAACATATTGACAAAAATATGTGGATGCTTTTTCATATTGGAGAAATTTGACATTTCCCAAATATAAAATTAGCTTTTTTAGAGCTAATAAGGGTTGATAACAATAACCTATGACATTATTGCACTGTTAAAACCAATTGTGCCCTCGTAACAAAATATTAATTTTAAGGCTTTTTGCAATGACATGAACAGTTCAAAAGTGAAAGTTTTTGGAATTTGCTAATTGTTTATGGATTGTACAGTAGAGGTACTTCAAAAACACCCACTGGAGGAGTGGTTTTTCACGTTATTTTGCTCATTTGCAGAAAACTGAAATTGCTGTCACTTTCAGTGGAATAATAACAGCAAATACTGACCAGGTGCCTCATAACAAGATTGTCACCTATTATAGTTTACAAAGAACAAAACAGCACGGGAAACAGGCCCTTCGGCCCAACGAGCCCGTGCCGCTTTACCATAATGGCAACTGCTGGAAAAATATATTTATCTTCCATGAACACATATTAATCAAAAATATTTCTTAATTGCATGCCTTGTATTTTGTTACGCTTTTTATTTATGCAGCAAATAATTAATTACACCCACTTGCATACATTCCCACCTTTTGTAGAGTTAATAGGTACAAAATCAAACTAGCCATATCCTATCAGAACAATTTGTCAGCCTGTTACACCAATATAACATTTCCATTTTCTTTGCCAGCAAATTGTGGCTACTCCAAAATCAGATTGTCAATTTGTGACAAATAAAGGGTAGCTTTGAGATGTAAATGGACTTAAAATTCATCTGAGATTTGTTTCATTTAAGACCTTAGAGCTGACAGGAAATTTTGTACCTACCATCTGGAGATGGGTAGATCTCTACTGAACTCCACAGTCTTTTGACTTAACCGTACTTCTTCTCAAAGCATCCCTTTTTAAGTCTGTGTTTTATGACTATTAAGTTGCAAGTTCCTCTATTAAAGCAGTGTTTATAGTAATGAATAATTCCATGAATTTCAGGCCAGGGTGTGGGATATGTGCAGCCATAGTCCACAAAATCTGTTTTTTGTTCTGGATATAATTTGATTTTTTTTTCTAGGACAGAGTGTGGGTGAATGTGGGGAAGAGTTTGAACTGTATTATTGCAATGGTGGACCGACTGCTTGAACAAAGTAACACTGGCCAAGAACGTGAGCTTGAGCCTTCACCAGTTGATCAAATTGCTGCCTCAGCATCTGGTAGGTTTCAAATTACACAGACCGTAGGAAGATAGATACAAAACAGACTCTGTTCTGCATTTTACATCTATTTTACACTTAATTGGGAATACAGTTTAATTCCTTAATTTATTTTAACGTAATATTTGAGATGAGTGACTCTTACAATTTACAATTCATTTATTTTCTTTTTCACTTTAATGGTCAGGAAGTAGTGGGCTAGTAAGTACAGAGATGGAAGACCAAAGCCATGTTGTTTCATTAAAATATTTAGACTGCAAAATACGATTCTTTCAGCATTTTGTCTCCTAAATGGTGAGTGCACCTTTCTGATGCGCAGCACAGGTAGCACAGTGGTTAGCACTGCTGCTTCACAGCCGCAGAGGCCTGGGTCACTGTATGTATGGAATTTGCACATTCTTCTTGAGTCTCTGTGGGTTTCTTCCGGGTGCTTCAGTTTCCTCCCACAGTCCAAAGATGTGAGAGTTAGGTTGATTGGCCATGCTGAAATTGCCCCTTAGTGTCCTGAGATGCGTAGGTTAGAGGGGTTAGTGGGGATAGGTGGGTGCAGCCTGGGTGGGATTGTGACCGGTGCAGACTCGATGGGCCATGTGGCCTCTTTCTGCACTGTATGGTTTCTATGATTCTACAGCATTTTGATGAGAGTGTTAATACATAGAGCACTCAGTGAAAGTGTGTAGAGTAGACAGATTGTAGCTTCAATCAGCCTATAGTTGTCCTGACTTATGCCACTCCTTAAATACACAAAACTGAACATGCAGTTAATAGTAGATAGAAGCCTCCCAGCTATTCTTCTTAAAGATAATACTTAATTGCATACTGGTTAGTTGCTCATCGATTCAGACTTATTGATCTGATGTTGATGAATTGGGAATTGGGATTCCCTTGTATTGTAACAGGATGAGTGGATCACAGCCAGACATTCAAAGTCTGTCTTTGTCTGCTTGGTAAGAAGTCTACAACACCAGGTTAAAGTCCAAAAGGTTTATTTGGAATCATGAGCTTTCGGAGCACGCCCCTTCATTAGTGTGATGCCTGCTTTGAAAACAAGCGCTAGTTAATCATGCATCACAATCCTACATTGTTTACAAGGGCAAATTGTTTCTCCCCTTCTGACTTGTAATTACAATTTAATACCTTTACTGAAATATTTTTATTTTGTTATAATGCAAATATAAATGATGATGTCCCACTCTCTACTTCAATGAAGAAAATCCATTAGGAAGCAGAGCCCATCTGTGACTGGCACATTAAACCCTGACCCCATTTAACATAAAATGGAAAGTGGAATTGAATATTTTTTTGAGTATCATAAGAAATGAAACCCTGGATTATGTCCCAAGGCACTAATGCAATGCCAAATGCTTAATGAATTAAAGGGCAGGTGATAAAGAAGGCTGCAGGACCAGTGCAAGTGGGATTCAGTCATATATTCTTAGGATGTGCGAGTGATTTCTGGAACCATGAAAGCCTTACAATCATAACATAGTCAGGGTCAATCTAAGAGTGAAAAAAACTGGTGAATTGAGACTCGGATAAGGCAGGACAGTAACATACAATTATATCATGCTTGGGATTCCCTTGTATTATAACAGGATGAGTGGATCACAGCCAGACATTCAAAGTCTGTCTTTGTCTGCTTGGTAAGAAGTCTACAACACCAGGATAAAGTCCAAAGGTTTATTTGGAATCATGAGCTTTTGGAGCACGCCCCTTCATTAGTGTGATGCCTGCTTTGAAAACAAGCGCTAGTTAATCATGCATATCCCAAAGGACTTCAAAAAGGCACAATGAGAGGGATGTGTGACTAGGCAGAAAAGTTAGCGAACAGTTGATGACGTGGCAGTGGGAAACCTCTATTCAATAGGTATCAACATAATCTAATCAAATGAAAGCAGGGTGCTTCAGAGAATAAAATTCCATGGGATTAAGTAAGAGATTGAAAACTAAACAAGTTTAAAAAGACAACTGGAATTAACAATACTGGAGAAAGAAATGTATCTAATTGTGGAAGGTAAAATTAGAGCAGCCATTTTGGATATTTTGCACCAGTTTACAGAGGTGATTGTGGAAGTGAGAATAGAATTTGACAATTTAAACTGACGATCCCTCATCTAACTACTTACAGTAGATCCATTCTATTTTATGGACCTATTGGAGACTGATATAAAACAGTTATTAGAGATAACTAATCATTAATAAAGAGGAGGTATTGGAACTGTTAAATTCCATCCAGGTAGATAATTCGCCGAGTCCAGATGGGTTGTACCCCAGGTTACTGTGGGAGGTGAGGGAAGTGATTGCAGAACTTCTGATGATGATCTTTGCGTCGTCGATGGAGACGGGAGAGGTTCCGGAAGACTGGAGGATTGTGGATGTGGTGCCTATTTTCAAGAAGGGGAACAGGGATAGCCCGAGCAATTACTGACCAGTGAGTCTGACCTCAGTGGTCGGTAAGTTGATGGAGAGATTCTGAGAGATTGAATTTCTCTGAATGATCATAAATTCTATATGATCAGGAATAGTCAACACGGCTTTATTAAGGGTAGATCATGCCTTACGAGCCTAGTTCAATTCTTCAATAATGTGGCTGAACACATTGACAAAGGAAGAGCAGTGGACGTGGTTTACATGGATTTCAACAAGGCATTTGATAAGATCCTCCATGCAAGGCTTCTTGAGAAGGTGAGAGGGTATGAGATCCAAGGCGCTTTGGACTTGTGGATCCAGAATTGGCTTGCCTGCAGAAGGCAGAGAGTAGTTGTGGATGGGTCGTCTTCTGCATGGAGGTCAGTCACCAGTGGAGTGCCCCAGGGATCTGTTCTAGGACCCTTGCTGTTTGTCATTTTCATAAATGACCTGGATGAGGAGGTGGAGGGATGAGTTAGTAAGTTCGCCGACGATACGAAGGTTGGTGGTTTTGTGGATAGTCTGGAGGGATGCCTGAAGTTGCAGCGATACATAGATAGGATGCAAGACTGGGCGGAGAAGTGGCAGATGGACTTCATGGATAAATTTTGGCAGGACCAATGGGATGAAGCAGTATAATATCAAGGGTAGGAGTCTTGGCAGTGTCGAGGAGCAGAAGGATCTTGGGGTCCGGATCCATAGGACTCTTAAATCTACCCCGCAAGTGGAGGATGTGGTCAAGAAGGCATATGGTGTACTGGCCTTCATTAATAGAGGAATTGAGTTTAGGAATCGGGAGGTAATGCTGCAACTTTATAAGACCCTTGTTAGACCCCACTTGGAGTACTGTGTGCAGTTCTGGTCGTCTCACTATAGGAAGGATGTGGAAGCTATTGAGAGAGTGCAGAGGAGATGTTGCCTGGAATTGGGGGGCATGCTTTATGTAGATAGATTGAGAGAGCTAGGCCTCTTCTCCCTGGAGAGATGAAGGTTGAGAGACGACCTGATAAAGGTTTATAAGATGTTGAGAGAAATAGATAGGGTGGGTTCTTGGAGGCCATTTCCCAGGGCAGAAATAGTTGCTATGAGAGGACACAGGTTTAAGGTGCTGAGGGCAAGTACAGAGGAGATGTTAGAGGTAAGTTTTTCACTCAGGGTGGTGAGTGAATAGAATCAGTTGCCGTCAGTGGTGGTAGAGGCGAACTCGCTGGGGTCTTTTAAGAGACTTCTGGATGAGTACATGGGATTTAATGGGATTGGGAGTTACAGATAGTTTTATGGCCTGGTAGGTATAGATATGATCGGCACAACTTGTGGGCCGAAGGGCCTGTTTGTGCTGTAGTGTTCTATGTTCTATAACTGTTGAATGTAAATTGTTTTCAGTTTTAGAAAAAAAACTTTAAAATGAATGTTACTATCATGTGACATACACCCAAGACCTTCAAAAGGAATTGGAGACAGAAATTATAAAGGGCATGATAGAGAGAATAAAGAAAGGCTATTTTTGTCTGTTGGATAAAGGATTATCAGTTTAAATTGTCACTGAGAACATATGGGATAAATTTCTTTTCATAGCAAGTTGATGGAAGCAGCTGAGACTATCGCATCTCTTGAAGGAAAGTTTGATAAATAGTTGAACTTGATGCTGTGGGGGATGCGTAGGAGATTGGAATTAAATCTAAAATCCTCCCACCAGACTAGGTGCAAAACAATAGGGTGACCTGCCTCTACCTGTGCTGTAAGCACCTGTATTTCTCTGCTTCTATAAACTGCCCAAGTTAAACTTGGTTTAGAACATTACCTAAACCACTTACTATAGCATTGGCTATAACTCATTCTTTATTTATTTTGGCAAACAACATTACTGCTGAAAATTTTTATTTTCCAGAGGATTTAAATTTTAATAAGTCCACCAAAAATAATTCTGTGAAATTAATGTAACTGAGATTTTTTTATCACTTAGTTGTGGTATAATTCAAATATGAGGAAAATAGCCAGACAGGATGATTATTTTAAAATAGGCTAGCATTTTACTGTATTTCTGCTATTTTACAATTGTCTTGCATTTACTTATTTAAGAACAGAACAGTATTCCTATACTATGGTTTGCTAACACACTGTGCTGGATTTATTTTGTAAGATGACTGGTATGAAGGACTGTACCCTCTGGTAGTTACTTTAAAGGACTGTGTCAAGGAAGTGATTGACAGAGCAAAGAAAGCCATGGTATTTGTTCTTCTTCAAGATTGTGGTTCCAATATACCTCAGGCCCTGGCACTGCATCAGAGGAGAGACGTTGTCTTCAGCCAAGCAGTAAGTGCATGTTTCATCACCTCATAATGCAGCACAGAGAGAATGAATGAGATGGATTAGATGGCGTGAACTAATTTGATAATATCTTCCTCTACGTAAAGCAGGAACTCTAACTCATGATAATCAAATACACACTATTCTCACAAGCCTCAGGGTGCAGCTTTCTAAAATCATCATTTATGATAAAGATCCACATTAGCTTGTTTCCCTCTAATTTTCTTCCTTATCCTCAAGGGCATTGATATGTTCTGAGTATATTTCAACAAACGTAGCTATCCTCCAATATCTGGTTAAAAAAAAATCATGAATGTGTAAACATAGATGGTGAATATCTGACTTAGAAGTAGTATCACAGCCAAGTCTGATTTTGTACTCATCCAGCACACAGATGTGAACACATTTTGGTAGGAACTACTGATCATGATTAGAGGGAATGATGCTATTTGACATGGATTAATTCTGCCCTAATACATGCATTTTACCACTGAACAACCAAGGAATTTATTTGGATGTTCACTTAAAGTGTATGTAAACTGGAAAGGTTAGAGTCATAGGCTGGAATTTTATTGGCCTGCCCACCCAAGGCTCGTAAGATCGCGCTTGAGGCCAACAAAATATGTTATACTGTGATAGTCGCCTGTTCCAACATCACCTCCACGCTCTTGTACTCTACACCACTACTGATGAAAGTAAGTGTCCCATATGCCTTCTTAACTATCCTATTCATGTACTCTGCCACCTTCAGGGATTTAGAAATAGTTACCCCAAGATCTTTCTGTTCCACTGAGCCAGTGTCTTGCTATTCATTAAATACTCCCTCATCTTGTTGCTTCTTCCAAAATACATCACCTACTGACTGTTAAGTTATGGGGTCATTGTTTGCTAGAATACTGAGTGTATGCTCAGCACTAGATAAGCATCTCTTGTTTGGCAAGTATTGTAGCACTTGAGTAATAGTGCATAGCCAATGGGATTGTAAAACTATAACAGATGCTCTATTGCAGAGCTTTGTTATACAAAATTTTAAATGCTTTTGCTCTCCTGTTCAAAAATAAAATCATCTAAAACTGCTAGACAAGAAAGTTTTCAAAACATATAATTTTATCTCTTGGAATTTGCTAATTTTTTTAACACGGATGTAATTTTCCCTTTGCGCTTTTTATCGTAGGGCAGTTCGTCATTGTGCAACAGGAGAAAAAAATACTTTTCATTGAAAAAGAGGCTTTTGATCTTAGTCAACCAAATGATAGAGAAACATATCCAGAAATAAAATGATAGAGCAATACATGATTGTAAAAGATAGAGGCTCAGTCTGTAAAAAAAAAAAAATAGAGGTAACAGCAAATGCGGCAATAAAAGCAAGAGAGACTTGCATTTTCATAACTTCAGTATTTCCCAAGTGCTTTACAGCCAATTCAGTACTTTTTGAACCACATTGACTGTTATAATGTAGGAAATATGGCAGCCAGTATGCACACATCAAGCTCCCTCAATCAACAATGTCATAAAGGCAAGATAATTTTATCCTTTTTTTGTGATGTTGATGGAGGGTTAAGAATTAACCAGGAGACTAGGGATATCCCTGTTCTTTGAAATCATGCCACAGGATATTTTACATCCACGTGACAGGGCAAATGGAGCCCTGGTTTACTAAAAGTTTACACCTCCAACAGTGTAGTACTTCTCATTGGATACTGCTTTGGAGTTTCACCCAAGATTCCTGTTCTTGTGTCCTAGAAGAGCACTTGAACCATAATCTTCTGACTCAATAGGAATGTCAGAAAAACAACCACATAACATTGGGTGATATTTTGATTGTCATTCATCATTTATATTTAAAAGGATTCATAGACGTGTTAGTGTAGCATGCAAAAGACTTTCATGCAAATGTAATGTCAGAAGAATTCCCTTATATAACATAAGGTAGATTTTTACATGTAGGAAATTTGATGCTGAGGGCAGTGGATCTTGGATAATTTTTGCTCTTTTATTTTAAATTCTGTGTCAGGAATATGAATTTATAATACCTCTAACTACTCTTGTCAATGAATAAATTATTTTATGTTATACATTAGTACATCTCTGAAACAGCTCAGAATGCTTCATACTCTGGCTGAATTCTGCAAGTAATCGATATGATAAGTAACCATTAATCTATTTCTTGTGATCTTTGTTGAGGGATAAAAGCCCAAAAACCAGAGAAATCTTTTCTGTTTTTTAAATAGCATAATAGAATCAAGCAGATAGAACCTAGATTTATTGTCCCCTCTGTGAATCCAGTACACTCTCATTCTGCAATTTCCTTTCTAGATTATGGCTAGAAATCACAGAATCCCTAGAATGCAGAAAGAGACAATTTGGCCCATCAGGTCTGCACCGAGCACATTCCCACCCCGTAACCTCACATATTTGCCCTGCTAATCTCCCTGAAACTAGGATCAATTTAGTATGGCCAATCAATCTAACCTACACATCTTTTGGGCTATGGGAAGAAACCGGACACGCAAAGGAAACCCATGCAGACATGAGGAGAATGTGCAAAATCCACCCAGACAGTAACTCGAGGCTGGAATTGAACGTGATTCTCTGGTGCTGAGAGACAGCAGTGGCTTCCACTGTGCCAGTGCTCCAATTCTCCACCCTTGGCCACAACTAGTGTTCTCTGGTCCCACTGCAACGAATGGAGATTTTGCTGACAGAGTTTAATTCTCCATTCTTGCTGATAGCTGTATTTTTTAATTCATTCATTTGACATGGGCGTTGCTGGCTGGCCAGCATTTAATGTTCATCCCTAGTTGTGCTGGGGAGTGGTAGGGGGGCAGTCAAGAGTCAACCACATTGCTGTGGCTCTGGAGTTGCATGTAAGCCAGTTGAGGACAGTAGATTTCTTGCCCTAAATGACTTTAATGAACTAGATGGTTTTTTCCAACAATGGGCATCAGTAGATTCTAATTTCTAGATTGTTTTGATTCTTAAACTCTCAAATTTCCAACTCAATGTTTAAGACTTATTTATTAGTGTCACAAGTAAGCTTAAATTAACATTGCAATGAAGTTACTGTGAAAATCCCCTAGTCGTCACACCGGGTGCCTGTTCGGTTACACTGAAGGAGAATTTAGCATGGCCAATGCACATAATCTGTATATTTTTGGAATATGGGAGGAAATTGGAGCAACTGGAGGAAAACCACCCAGATACGGGTAGAACGTGCAAACCCGCATAGACAGTGATGCAAGTTGGGTGAAAGTGCTACTAAATTAATCAAGGACATTGTCCACCATGTGTGTTCAAATATCCATAATGAATAGTCAGCATTGAGTCATAGGATGATGCAGTCAGATAGCTGATAATTGTGTACAATGTACAGATGTTATATTTGTGGTAAATAGTGTCATTAGAGCTTTACTGATTATGTTACAGTATTCTAAAATTTGGGAGTTTACCATTTACCTAAAGTATTACGTTTAAGCAATTTTTATCAGAACATTTAAATGCTCATATTTGCAGACATGTTGCTTTTTTAAAAAAAAAATAAATGGAACTGCTGAATTTCTGTTCCAAGGGAGCCAAGAATTTACAACAATTTGTCAATTTCTGAAACTGGGATGATATTTCTGGTTGTTACTTGATAGTTTAATTGGTTGTTAAAGACTTGAGATGTGAAATAGACATTTTTATGGATTGCTTGGTTTGACTATACAAAGCTAATAAAATGCTGTAGACAAAATTCATCACGTGGTAAACTAAAGGGATAAGCATTTCTATTCCTTGCAGATTAAAAAGAATAAGATTATTAACTCAATTTCTAAAAGCAGGAAAAATCCTGATTAATGTTTTACAAGCTGCTATACGCCGATGATTAAAATCAAAAATTGAAAACATCACAACATGCCTTTCTGGTTATTTCCATTTTCATATTTTAAGTAAGGCACTATTGTTCTGTCCCATTTAATAAACGAATAATGTTTTAAATAAAGAGCAAAAGTTTTTATCAATGATACAAAACCTACTGTTGGAATAAAACTTTATCTTATTTAATGACATTGAATTTGTTGATTACATCAACATTTTGGACAGTTTTCTGTTTTTACTTTTTATCTTTCATGATCAATCATATTGCGTCAAATTTAAATTTCTTTGCGCTTATATTCCACCACATACAATTATACCTTTTGAATTTTCCCAGCAAATAAAATTTTCTAAGATACAAACATAAGATAGCTCTTCAATCACCTCAGTATGTATCTTGCAAATTAAAATTTATACAAATGGAAAATATTTACCAGGAGCAAATCAAAATCATACATAAATCTCCTCTCCATCAAAAAAAACTTTGGGCAAGATTTTCCAGCTGTTAATTGGCAGAATCTTTCAGTCCTGAGAATGTTGCACCCCTGCCATGGATTTCCCAGCCCTGAGGGGTGTATTCAATGGGAAATCCCATTGATAGCAGCAGGACCAGAAAATCTCGCTGCCAGCCATTGGCAGGCTACTTTCCAGTGCCAAGAAATGCCACAGGAGGGTCAGACGATCTTGCCTTTAACTATAATAGCAAACAACAATGCATTCTTCTGATCAGTTGCACATCTTTATATTTCTTCCTGTATTTTGTAATGTAACCCAACTAGCTGACTACACGTATTTGGAAACCTTACGATCTGGGATGAGTATTCGCCCATGAGATGACAATTCCCAAGAGATAATGTGGTTAAAAGTCCAATTAATTTGCAAGTTAGCCAGCAAGTTCTTGTTGGTGGAGTACTCCTAACGTGACTTATATAGAAACTTTGGACTTAGCAGCAAGGGTAGGCTGTTTGGCATTTCAAGCCTGATCTGCCATTTAGTAAGTTCATGATTGATCAGAATCTCAATCCCACTTTGCTGCCAACACCACTCCCCTGCTCACTCCATGTAACCCTTGATTCCCTTACCTATCAGAAATCTATCAAACTCAGTCTTGAACAAATTCAATGACCCAATTTTCATTTCTTTTTAGGGAAGAGAATTTACCAGACTAATGACTCTCCGAGGAAAAAAAATCCTCCTCATCTTTGCCTTAAATTTTTATTTTTAAATGGTCACTTTGATTCTAGTCTCTCCCCAGAAGAGGAGACGTCCTCCCCGTATCCACTCTGTCATATCCTCTCAGAATCCTATGGCCGGAATATCACAGCCATTCACGTTGGCGGGATTTTTCCATCCCACTGCTGGGTGCCAAATTCTCCAAACTCACTGCAGTGGGAGTGTGGAGTGAACCATCAGTAAGACTGCGCTCTATATGTTTCAATAAGGCCACATCTCATTCTTCTGTACACACCAGTGAGTATAAGCCCAAACTTATCAACCTTCCTCCATAAGATTAGCCCACTCATTCAAGGAATGAGTTGTGTGAAACTTCTCTAATACAATTATCTGCTTTTTAAAATGAGACCAAAATGGTACGCAATATTCAGAATGGAACCTCACCAGGGCCTTGTACAAGTGCAGCAAAGCTTCCCTACTTCCATATTCCATTTCTCTCGCAATAAACTCTTCACTTAAATTATTCTATTACTTACTCATTTGAGATAAATAAATAGGAAACAGACCAGGATAGTAACTAGGCAGAATGAAGGCAGGAATGGACATTGTGAGCAGTAACGCTCTGATTGTAAATACTCTTGAGAAACATAAAGACTCCATTACAATTATTATGTATAACGCTGTCCACCAACAGCTGAATATAAATGTGTGAGCAGCACCATGGAAGAGAAATTTATTCTAAACATTGATATTTGAATGCACATTTGGTATTATAATTAGTGCCAGTCTTTAAAGATTCTGTCATTATTTCTATTACTTATTTTCAATGTAATTTCATCCTGTGTTTATTCCCTAAATTAAAATGATCACAGCAATGCAGTAACGATGAGCCACTCTAATGAGTAAACAGATTGTAGTTACATTTACTTCCACGTTCCAGTAAATCATTGCAAAATGACAGTGCATCAATCAGTAATACCAATGAGGACAGTGTGGAGCTGCCTGTGCAAAACCACTTAGTAAAGTGACTCAGAAATAAGGTGACAGATTCCTTCAGCGCATCCAGCTTTCATTTTATGTTCAGAAGCTCAATGTACAAATCCCTCATGCCCAATCTTTTCAGAAATGCCACCACTTTCATCTTTTTCGGCTGCTTCTCATGAGAAATAACACTAGGGTGAACTTATTTCAATCTGAACGTGAAATACGTTGTCACAAGTGGCTATTAAAGCAAAGGCAATTCAAATGGAAGTTGGGTAAGTATTGGAAAAAAATGTAAAATTTTATGGAATTGCAGTAGACTCCAGCTGATGTGCACTGGGACAGTGTGCTAAATGGCCTCTTGCACTGTAAAATTAATCATTACCTACTCCTTATGCTAATAGAGAAGTAGGTGGAAGCATCACTTTGTGTGTGTTCTCTCAAATGTTCTATATCAGTATTGAAAATATACGTCAATTCAAAGATTTGCACACAATCGGTTGGTATGGTGGCACAGTGGTTAGCAATGCTGCTACACAGCTCCTGGGACCTGAGTTTGATTCCCATCTTGGGTCACTGTCTGTGTGGAGATTGCACATTCTCCCTGTGTCTGTGGGGGTTTCCTCCGGGGGTTCCAGTTTCCTCCCACAGTCCAAAAATATAGGGGTTAGGTTGATTTGCCAAGCTAAATTACCTCTTAGTGTCCCGGGATATGTTGGTTAGAGGGGTTAGCAGGTAAAATATATGGGGTTACGGGGAATATCTAACATCTAACGCTGTGGCAAAGTGTATTGACATGACATAAAATTTTCTATACATAAAGAATATAAATCATTGGCCTAGGGATTGCCTGAAAGAGATTTGGAATAGAGGCTAGATTATTTTTCCATGCTCTCTCACATCATTTGGCTCTCTAAGAGTGTTGACAGTGCCTTGAAAGCATTAGTCATTGTCCTTTTACGTTCTCATACTATCATGATTACAAATTGAGATCCTATATTTAATCTAATTGTGCAACATTTTTAGAGATCATTACTGTACATGGTCCAAGATTTTGGAAACCAAGCAGGTTTTGTAAGGAATAAGAACAGAAAAAGCTTCACCATGAAAAGTCTGAAATGTGAGCCCTGTTTTTTTTCCCTCCATATTCACTGCTGGAACAGCTGAACGTTTCCAGTACTTTCTCCATTTATTTCAGATTTCCAACATCTGTAGAGTTTGTTTGCTTTTGTACTGGATTTTATCAGGACACAATATCATTCAAATGGGAATTTGTTGTACCTATGTATAGACAATGCTTATTGTAACAAAATCTTGGCTAACATTTTTCTAGTTCTAGTGAAATTTTCATATTATGGAGAAGAGCTCCTTCAATATGACTTGTCTCTCTCAGTTTGTAATAGATAGGAGTGACAATAATGTCAATTTAATGCTATTTGATCAGTTTCTTCAACGCTGAATGGAAATACGTCTGAAAATGTTTTGTGTTAATAAATAATGACAAAACTACTCATATTTTAAAATGAATATCTTATTAGTTTTCTTCTCTTTAGCTTGCGGGCCTTGTCTGTGGTTTTGTGATCAAGCTGCATACATGTTTACAAGACCAGGGCTTCCTACTGCAGCTTCACACTGTGGGTTTACTGGTGCAATTTGAAGGTCTGCTCAGCACATACAGTGAGTAACACATCTTGTTTTATTAGCACACAGTGCTTAACTGTAGGAAAGGTGCTTGTTGAAGATGACCAATTTGTCCTGCTGATGGTCAGAACACAAAGTTCAAGAGCAATTGAATATTGAAATGTTGAACTAGGCTAATAAGACACCCTGTGGATAACAGCGAGTAATGGCTGAACAACATGCAATAATATGGTCTATCGTTTGTTGCCTCAAATATGTGAACCCTAGGCAAGACTGTACAAATTACAGTGTATATAGATCAAATATGAATTTCTCTGCATGCCTTATTGTTATATATAGTGTAATTTTAACTGATTAGTGTTCATTTTTTACTTGTAAAGTCCAAATAGTCTGTTAATTGAATTAATGGTGCATTACTGTCGTTAATTATTGGAACAATACAAACCAGGCTTAATGTAATACTCAGCTTTGGCTATTCCTTCAATACATTGTTCTAGATTCTTCTCTTGCGTCTTCCCCTATATCAAATCTGCATTTATGCTGACCAGGGAAATCAGTCAAGAAATTGAGGAAACGTTTTAAAATGAAGGAAATTGAAGCGCTGTGTTCAGTAATTTTGTGCAACTTGTCAAATGAGAGCATTTTCATACTTAATTTATCATATACTCTTATCATCTAAGAAGTTCTGCCACCTACTTCTTCTGGGTGAGGAATTAGTAATGGGAGTTACAGGAGTGTCATTGATTTAAAATTGTCACCAAATATATTAAGGAGAGACTTTACAAGAAATATTTTTATGTGGATGATTGAAGAGTGGATTGCTTTGGCAGAGGGTATGTTCAAAACAATGATCGTTGCATGTTCTAAGGAAGAATTGGATAGTTTTTGGAACAGGGGAAGCTTTGGAGAGGAAGTGGGATTAGTTTTAGGTTGCTTTTGCAAAGAGTTTGCTGAGATGTGGTGAGAAAAATTGCCTCATTTTGTGCCCTGAACTTCTATTGTATTTGAAGTGTATATGGCACAAGAAGTTTACAGAAAAGTAAGATAACTTATTGCCTTTGGAGCATTACTTAAGAATAATGCTGTTTCATAGACTCATTCAAAAGTTTTATCTGAAGATACAATTTTTAAATTAGTTATAAAAGAAATATTTAAAATTCGTTAAAAATTGAGGTCTTTCAATTAGGATTGCCATCATCACTATTTTTCAAGATTAATGCCAACATACTTCACTTCAGCTCCCAGCAACTTCTTTTGCTAAACTTCACTTCAAATGCAACTAAATGTCACTAAAGTGACAGCAGAATTATGCAGTCATTGTTGGGTACTTCCTCTTCCACACCAGAAGTACTCCAGTATTAAGAGCCACATTAATATTAAATGCGAAGGTAAATGTTTAATTTGGTATAATGTGAGAAAAGATGCAAATCGGGGAGGAACAGTGAAATATTGTTGTGATCAATCAATAATGTACATTCATTAACTTAAAAGAAAGCATGCAACAAGAAATAGTATGCTTAACCACACTGCTGGCTATACACACACAGTTTCTGATGAAGTTACCCTTTGTTCTCAACTACCTATGTTTCCTGAACTCTCAAAAATGCTCCCTTTTTTCCCAAACATATCCGAGATATAACTCGATAAGCAATGGATAGCTATAGATTAGCCAGGAGTGAGCTAAAGAGTGAGTTGAGGAGAGCTAAAAGGGGACACGAGAAGACTTTGGCTGATAGGATCAAGGATAATCCTAAAGCTTTCTTTAGATATGTTAAGAATAGAAGATTGGTTACGGCAAGGTTAGGGCCAGTCATGGACAGCAGTGGGAAGTTGTGCGTGGAGCCTGAAGAGATTGGAGAGGCACTGAACAAATATTTCTCTTCGGTATTCACGCAGGGAGATGTAAATGTAGTTGTGGAGAACACTGGGATACAGGGTTGCAAACTGGAAAGTATTGAAGTAGATAAGGAGAATGTGCTAGATATTCTTGAGGGTTTGAAGTTGGATAAGTCCCCTGGGCCGGACGGGATTTACCCTAGGATTCTCTGGGAGGCAAGAGAGGAGATTGCAGAGCCTCTGGCTCTGATCTTCAGGTCCTCGTTGGTTACGGGTGTGGTTCCGGAGGACTGGAGGATAGCGAATGTGGTCCCATTGTTTAAGAAGGGGAAGAGAGACCTTCCAGGGAATTATAGGCCAGTGAGTCTTACTTCTGTTGTGGGCAGAGTATTGGAGAGAATTATTAGGGATAGGATTTATAGTTATTTAGAGAGAAATGAATTGATTGGGGATAGTCAGCATGGTTTTGTGAAGGGTAGGTCGTGCCTTACTAACCTCATTGAGTTTTTTGAAAAAATGACCAAAGAGGTGGATGGGGGTAAGGCGGTTGATGTGGTATATATGGACTTTAGTAAGGCGTTTGATAAGGTGGCCCATGGAAGGCTTCTACAGAAAATGCAGATGTATGGGATAGAGGGTGATTTAGCTAATTGGATTAGGAATTGGCTAGCAGATAGAAGACAGAGGGTGGTGGTTGATGGGAGATATTCATCGTGGAGTTCGGTTACAAGTGGTGTACCTCAGGGATCTGTTTTGGGGCCCCTGCTGTTTGTAATTTTTATAAATGATCTGGATGAGGGTATTGAAGGATGGATTAGTAAATTTGCAGATGACACTAAAGTCGGTGGAGTGGTAGATAGTGAAGAGGGGTGTTATAGTTTGCAGAGAGACTTGGACAAGTTGCAGAGCTGGGCCGAGAGGTGGCAAATGGAGTTTAATGTGGAAAAGTGTGAGGTAATTCACTTTGGCAGGAATAACAAATGTGTAGAGTATAGGGCTAATGGTAGGACTCTTAATAGTGTTGATGAACAAAGGGATCTTGGTGTATGTGTGCATAGATCCCTGAAAGTTGGCAATCAAGTCGATAAGGTTGTTAAGAAGGCATACGGAGTCTTAGCTTTTATTGGTAGGGGGATTGAATTTCGGAGCCGCAACGTCATGTTGCAACTGTACAAAACTCTAGTGCGGCCGCACTTGGAGTATTGTGTGCAGTTCTGGTCCCCACATTATAAGAAAGATGTGGAGGCATTGGAGAGGGTACAGAGGAGGTTTACCAGGATGTTGCCTGGTATGGAGGGCAGGTCTTATGAAGAGAGGCTGAGGGATTTGAGGTTGTTTTCGTTAGAAAGGAGGTGGCTAAGAGGGGACCTAATCGAAACATATAAGATGATTAGAGGTTTAGATAGGGTGGACAGTGATAGCCTTTTTCCTAGGATGGAGAAAGCTAGCACGAGGGGACATAGCTTTAAATTAAGGGGTGGTGCTTTTAGGACAGATGTCAGAGGTAGGTTCTTTACCCAGAGGGTAGTAAGGGTATGGAATGCCTTGCCTGCGTCAGTTGTAGATGTGCCAAGTTTGGTGGCGTTAAGAGGTTAGTAGATAAGTTTATGGATGAAAAGGGAATGGTTTAGGTTAGAGGGTCACTGCTTGTTCCTAATTGGTCGGCGCAACATCGAGGGCCAAAGGGCCTGTTCTGCGCTGTAATGTTCTATGTTCTAAGCTAAATCAGCAGGTTATTACTACCCAAAGGTTATTTGAACATGTTTGGTAAAATTGCCTTCAGTTTCAGGGAAGGGATAAACACCAACTTTTTAACAATAAATTGTTTTTGGTAGAGTCTGCTTTCTATGCTGGGTGTGGCTATGATGTTAGCTGCTACTATCGTGTCCCTATCTACAATGTCATGTTATGCATGATCATTTACCCACCCTGTGGACCTGGCTTTTAGCATATAAATGCCAATTCTCTTATTTCTCCACTTTGAAGTCATCTCTGCACACCAATGTTTTCCCCTAGTCACAAAAGTAAACACTAGCTTCTCTCACTGGTATGCTAAGTCACGTATCAAAACATTCCTTCAAACAACTGCACCCATCAATTCCCTTTTACTTCCTCTCTTTATTCCAATTTAATTTTTTAATTTTAATTTTCCTCACTACTTAAATCAGAAATGTGGTTTCTGTTTGTAAACAATGTTTCTAATGAAGTTACTGCAGTGGAACAGGAATTACTCCAATAAAATTACAGGCACGTGAGTTATTTGCCTAACTTTATTTTGTCATGCACTAACTGTAAAATTTTCAGTAAGTTCAAATATCCAATCTTTGTACCCTTAATTAAACATGACCCACTGTGCATATAGCAAATTAGAAATATTTCTTCCATAATCTTCATTCTTCAATAATCATTTTTACTGTCCTGCATTTTATAACTTGCATTTATCCCTCACCTTTGCAAAAAAAAATTGATTATTGGAATAAATATAGATAAGTGAATTATCCATTCAAATAACTGACAAATTGCCCTGATATTTGAGATGTTGTTATTGCAAATAAATGTCTGTAGAGGGCCCCAGAGCCTATTCTACTTCAGGCCTCTGAAACATATTGTTCTATTTTTAGTTCATTTTCTGCTTTCTCTGGGTACATCTTTCTATCTTTGCACAATTTTCTATTGTCTTTCTGATTACTTTGCTCTCTTGCAAACCTGAATACATATTTGCTGATTATTTTTGTCTCACCCATTGTTATTTCCGCTGTTAATTCTACACCAACTCTTCATCCCTGCAAAGTTCCCCTTGCAACATTTCAGGCCTCTGCCAAAAACAGGCTGGTTAAGTAGAAGACTGGCATAGTTATATTCATCAGTTAATACTTCACAAGCAGTATTCCCAACGCTGTCATCCCTAGGTATGTCTGGTCCCACTGGCAGGTAAGAGCCACAGTGAGGAGTCTCAGATTAATACCAGGTTAAAGTCCAACAGGTTTATTTGGTGGCAAATGTGTTGTGAGACTTCTTACTGTGTTTACCCCAGTGCAACGCCAGCATCTCCACATCAGGACAGAGCTACCAAAGATGGCAGCACAAAGTATACAATTGGGAACGGCTGCTTTTAGGGTCCTCAGCATTGATTCCACGCTCATTGCGTTAGGTGAACCATAGGCTAGGAAACATCTTTGCTGATTGTGATTGTCAACATCAGTTGAAAGAGGGATTGCTTAACTTGTAATTTATAGAACTAAAATTCATATAATTTTAGTGCACACTATGCATATCTATTTTCCAGTTGACTGAAGTAAGGTCATAATTTAAATCTTTCACTCTCCATTTCTTCATGGTAACTCATTTCTGAGCCCACTTTGTGGCCTTGAAACCCTTCCTAAAATAAAGTGTACAAAAGTGAAAACAGTATTCTAACTAAAGGTTAACCAGTTGTTCTTTGCCTTCTTAGGATGGCATGGTGGCATTGTGGTTAGCATTGTTGCCTCATAGCACTAGAGACAGCCTTGGGACTGTCAGGGTGGAGTTTGCACATTCTCCCTATGCCTGCGTGGGTTTCCTCCATGTGCTCTGGTTTTCTATCACAATCCAAAGGCTATGTTGATTGGCCATGGTAAATTGCCTCTTAATGTCAGGGGATTAACAGGATAAATTCGTGGGGTTACGAGAATAGGTCCTGGATAGAATTGTTGTTGGTGCAGGCTCAATGGACCAGATGGCCTCCACTGTTGGGATTTTGTGTTGCAAGAATGCTGGTCTTTTATGATCTTATTTTGTGATTATTTATGAAAGCAAGAATTCTATATTCTTGTTTTTTAATAAAATCTATTTATCACCTTTTCTGTTTCTACTTTTAAACATCTTTTGGTCGACAATAAGTCCCTCTGCTTTTCAAATCCTTTTAAAGTTTTAGAACTCAGCATATTTTTCCTCTCATTCTTCCTTTCAGGTAGGTATTAACTCTCGATTGTCTGTATTAATTTAGTCTACCACCTATCCATATCCTTTTGCTATCTCCTTGACCACAACTTGATGCACTTCCAATTTTCTGTCCTTGTCAAATGTTGATATTGTATGCTCAATTTGTGAAATATATATTACTTATGTATATGGTACCTAAATCACTCCCAACACAAACCATTGTGAAATGTCACTTAGCACATTCAAAGTGACTTCTATTTCCACACTGTTCACTTGCTGCGCACTAACCGTCAATTTGTTGATGTGACCAGATTCAGATACTGTAATATTTGCATCAATTTCTATATCTGATATCAAGGCTAGATGTTACAAAAATAATTAAAGGACAAAACTAAAGGCTCTGTATCTAAATGTACATAGCATTCAGAACAGAACAGCTGAACTAATAGTGAAAATAGAAACATGAGTACAACTTGACAGCTATTAGAGACATGGCTGTAGGCTAACATAGATTGGGACCTCAATATTGAAGGGTGATGACATTTGTGAAAGACAAAAAGCTAGGAAAAGATGGAGTGGCTCTGTTAATTGATAATGGTATGAGCACCTTAGAGAGGGATGATCTACATTCAGGGAACTAGAACATGGATGCAGTTTGAGAATGGTTG
Organism: Sphyrna mokarran; assembly: GCA_024679065.1. Taxonomy (NCBI): domain Eukaryota; kingdom Metazoa; phylum Chordata; class Chondrichthyes; order Carcharhiniformes; family Carcharhinidae; genus Sphyrna; species Sphyrna mokarran. The sequence goes on from JAGIQG010000001.1 coordinate 152,578,879, forward strand.
AGAAACGATAAAGACAAAAGGTCACAATGTGAATGTTCCCTAATGGAACACGCATGGTTGGTCAGAGTACAAACTGTGTGCGCAGTAAAATCTGCATTTCACTTGTCAAGAATTCTTCAATGAGATTACTCTTGAGGACAAATCATTGCTTATAGTTACCTGTTTAAACCTGATTTGTCTGAAATAAACTACAAAGCCTTCTGGTAAAACCATGTGCTCAGGCCTCATCTTTGTCAAAAAGGTTTTTTTGTTACCAAATTATGTAGCAATCTTACTATCAGTTGAGCTATTTGGGAGCTTGTTCACAGATTTTAAGTTAAATTGGCGTAACTATGACAGCTTTCACACCTTGTTGGGGAACGGGTGTTGGTCAATATCTCTATGTTGTGCTTGGCTATGTAATGATTTTGATAGTTTGCCAATTTGCTAATAACCACAAATTGACATGGGAAATTTATCCTGATTCAATCTTGGTAAGTACATTACATTTTCAACTTTGACGTACTCTGAAAATAGCCCAATCTAGTTTAACTAGACTGGAGCAAGGCGGCTGCCTGCTGTTACTTCATAGGAGATACCATTGGGCTTGTCTAACAAGGTCACACCAAGCACAGGTCTTGATACACCAACATGGGGATAAAAAAGCAGAAAAAGATGTCTGATGAGTCTCATTAACTTTATTTTCAGACAACATTACCAATAAATATTTACCTAGGATCATTTCACTCTTGATGGAGATCTGTCAGATTTGTAGAAAAGTTGTTGATATTTAAAGGTTGTCTGTTTTAAACTTCAGGTGAAGAGATTGGAATGCTGGAGGATATGTCAATTGCAATTATAGATTTACAAAAAGTGGCATTCAAAGTTGTTGAAGCACAGTTGGAGGAGAATGCCAGGGCCGACCTTTATCCCATTGTGACTGGAATCCGGTAAGCAGTATTTTTCAGAACTCTGAAACAAATTATTGTATTACAATGTCACCATCTAATCTTGTCAGATTTTAGTGTCTGTCAAAACACTGCAACATTTTACAATTAATATCGTTTGAATATATGCTGTACTAAATATTGCAATCAAAGTGAAATCTGACCAAAGATCATTGGTTTGACACATTTGGCTGGATCTCTACCACCTCGCCTGCCACGAAATTGGCATGGACAAGGGTCCAACAATGGAAATCTCCCTTGACCCCGGGCAGGGATTTCTGCTGTTACCTGGGCAGGGTCGTAAAATCCCACCCATTGCGTGCATAATAAATTGCGAAGGTGACGAGGATTTTGGACACAGTTGAGAAGCAGATTGTAATTGCTCACGTGAGATGACATGGATGTGAAACTATTTCATGTCAGATGCGTTTGTTGGAATTTGATCCACGATCCTAGAATATACTGGTTATCCAAATCAATGAATTTGCTGCTGGGAAAAGGAAACTTGATTTAGCGTTTTAAATGTTGGAAGCTGGCTCAGGCATCTACGCTTTCCTGCTATTCAACCTTAGCAAGTGCCAGATTTCTCATTTCAAACTGGCAAAGTCTGCATTAGTAATTACAAGGTGAATTTGCTGTTTGGACGCAATTGGGATGGGAATTGCGTGATGCAAGCAATCCCACTGACCAAATTTGTATGAACATTTTTTACTGGACATTTGTAATTCACACAGATAGCTGAATCTGGAGGCTTCCTGCCAATATCCTTACTTCCCTGAAGAAACACCTGTGCAGCCTATAGGAATTTGAGGCAGCAGTTTAAGCAACTGCAATCTCATCTGCAAAATAAGGGAAAAAGGTTTAGACCTGACAATATTTCTGTAAAGTGAAGCGTTCTTGGCCATAGATACTAGAAGTCATGCTAGATGGTTTGAGGCAAAGGAGAACTCCTATTTTAACACAGATGGGTAGAAAGGAGAGGTCCATTATGTGGCAGTTGATTGTTGACAATAGGACCCTTGAGGTTGCAATGGAAGAAGATGATTCCAAACCTGAGGAAAACTGTCCAGGTATGGTCACCCAGGTTCCCTATACCAACTAGCTTTTGGAAATATGCTGCCAGGTATTTCTTCTTAAGCTGTTAATTTTTCATACTGCTCCCAAAGCACTTAGATAATGCTGAAGCTCTTTCAAGGCATAGCCCGTTGTAGAGCATAATTTCAAGTTGCACCTCACCATAGAAACTGTAGTTACAGTGAAATGTGAAAGGGACTTTGGACAATACATCATTTCAATACAACTTAGGTTTTTGTAAATGCATTTGGATTGTGCAACAAGGAGGAACTGCAGATTGGCATTCATGTGCAATTATATATACAGTCTTGAAGTAAGCATTGTCTGAAAGCTGTTGTTCAACTTGCAGGACAAGATCATACGAAGCAGAAAAAATAAACTTGAATAGGTCAAGGATTCATAAATTCCAATTCCATTACTATCTTTAAAGAGAACAGACCTGAACTTGATCCACTTTGAAAAATGTTGGGCAAGATTGTCCGGCATCTCTGCATTGTGCTTTTTGGCAGTGGGAGGTAGGCCACTGTTGGCTGGCAGTGGGATTTTCTGGTGCTGCCACTATATCTATGGGATTTTCCATCGATTCTATTCCACCTACTGGGAAACCTGTGGTGGGGTTGCACTGTAGGTGGGATGGAAAGATCCCGTTGGCATGAAGAACTGGAAGACCTCAGCCTTAAAGTTTAAAGAGAAAGTAATCAGTGAGGAGGACACTAATAAATTTCAGAGGATACAGATAGGTTGGGGGAGTAGACGAGCAGTTGGCAATTGGAATGCAATCTGGTGATGTGTGAAGTTATACACTTTTTGGTAGGGAAACATTTTAAAACAGTTTTTTTTGCACAATAAGAGACTGTGAAATGTTGCTATTCAGAGGGACCTGGATGTGCTTTTACATGGATCACAGAAAGTCAACATGTAGGTAAAGCAAGCAATTATAGAAAGGCATTGGCATTTTAGCTTTTGTTACAAATGGTTTGGAGTACAAGAGTAAAGAAGTCCTAATACAATTATACGAAGCATGAGATATCATGCCCAGAATACTATGTACAGTTTTGGTCTCCTTGCTGAAAGAAGGCATACTTATCATTGAAGCAATGTGTCACGAACCCTGCTGATGTTATCTGTGAGGGTATCCCAACTTGCAACACCTGTTCATGGTGATGTATAATTTTATTTACAGGAATGGTTTGAGTTATCACGTGGAAAAGCCAGTGAGAAGGTAACAAGCCAGTCACAATATAGCACTCATTAAAGACTATTTATTACAGTGTAGAAAAGACACATGTATACGAACAAGACAGTAATGATCTAGGAAAGAAGTAATTATGGAAAAATTTCCCTTTTTGATCCAAAGTATATATAAAAGATCTGAACTCTTTCATGACTCCCCACTTTCCAAACACCATCCACTTAAATAGCTCCTTTAAGTAAAGATCAGCTTATAGATATCACACTATAAATTGCAGTTATGCTGTGAAATGCCACTTCTTGGTTCAGGGAAGATATGGTTTTCATTGCCTTTGTAAAAGTTTCTGCACTCTTTGCTTCTTGTCTGCTCATTAAAATCGGCTTCTATCTGTCAGATGGAATCTGCTTCCACTAATGTTGGCAATTATACTAGTTTTCCCTTTGTTCTCTCTGTGTATTTACTGTCTGTCCCCTCAGCTTCTGTGGCTCTAACAAATTGGCTTATGTATCCCTCCCTTTGATGGTTCAGTCATCTAACTGAGGTGTATTCTATGTCTCCTTCTAGTCTGTCTGGCCCACTAATCTCACTTTTGGATGACTCACTTCTGTGCAATGCCTTTTGAAGTATTGGTGGCTTCTACTTGTTAGTTTTGTTACATTCTTTGTATTGCTTGTTACTAGGCACTTTCATGACAGAGTACAACAAACATTGACTAGACTGGCTCCTGGCATGAGAGATTATTTCATGAGGAGGCATTGAGTAGACTAGACGTTGATATTGATGTATTTGTTTTTATCCTACAGGTACTTTGGTCCGCCTTCTTGTCTAACAAGGGGCATACACGTGATGGGTCGTGAGAGGGCTGCTCTTGGATTTTTCAAGAGTATCCTAGTGCTTCACGTCATTAGTGTACGCTTGACCTGGACCATTTGATGGGCAACACGACAGCTCAGTGACTATTGCTGTGCTGTGCAGATACATGCATTTGGGCCTGTGTCTGTGGGAGTTTGGGAGTTTCTTTGTGCTTGCGTGGGTTTTCTCCGGGTGCTCTGATTTCCTCCCGCATCCCAAAGATGAGCTCTTAGGCTGATTGGCAGAAGAAATTCTCTCAAAATTGTCTCAAATTCGGTTTCAGTCCGTAGATCTATAAACGTAGACAGGGATCATGGGTAGAAGTGGGAACATCGAGGTGGCAGTGCGGGCTCGTTGGGCCGAAGGGCCTGTTTTCCGTGCTGTTTTGTTCTTTGTACGTTTCTTGGAGTTTAGAGGAGTGGAAGATGATCTAATTGAAACATAAAACATTCTATTGGGACTTGGCAAGATAGGTGCTGACGAAATGACTTCCCTGGCTAGAGAATCTAGAGAATTACAGTCTCAAAATAAGGGATCGGTCATTTAGGACTGAGATTAGGAGAAATTTCTTCACTGAAAGGATTGTGGATTGCTGAAATTATCTGCACCAAATAGCCATAGATGCTGAGTTGTTGAGCATTTTCAGCACAGAGATGGATAGATTTTTGGGTACTAAAGAAATTAAGGTATATGTAGATAGTAGGAAAATTTGGAGTCGAGGTAGAAGAGGTGGAACTGATTTGAAAGGCCATTTGATCCTCTCCCCCTCCTCTTATCTTGTGTCCTGAAAGATAGAGAAGGGGGGTGGGAAATGCGGAATGCAGTGTGGTGGGATGTGAAACTAAAACCTCATGGATACTCTTGGGTATAGCTATGCAGATAAAACCATGTTACACAGTAAATTGCAGCACAAGCAGTGGTTTCAAGATATAATTCTCAGTTAATATTCTGAAAGGTGTTCAGAGGAAAGTACCAAGACCAGAAAAAGTCCATCTGGCCAGTACAAAACTAACAACCCTAAATTGTCCACTCATTGGAATATCTGCCCAATTCTCCCTTAAATTTTGCCTGCTTCAATGAAGCAAATTAGGGACATCCTGTGGCGCAGTAGTAGTGTCCCCACCTCTAAATCAGAAACCCTTGGCTCACATCAGAAGATCAAGGAAGGTGCATTCGTAACATGATCAAACAGGTTGAGTTTCAACCTGCAGATCCTTCCAATGTATCATTGGCTGGTGGTAAGAGCAGGAGAGACTCTTGATCAATCAGGTTTGGAGAAACTTAACTTGAGCAGTATCACAGTTCTGGGATAAGAAGAGCTAAGAAGTTGGCCACAGGGTCCACTTGCTTTAGAAACATAGAAAACAGAGGCAGGAATAAGCCAGTTGGCCTGTCGAGCCTAACCCACTTTTCATTTTGATCAAGGCTGATCATCAAAATCAATACCCTGATCCCACCTTCCCCAGTTTCCCTTGATCCCTTTAGCCTCAAGTTAAATTTTATAGGTTTGTGAGATCCCCTTCAGTCCTCGAAACTCCAATGTTCTGAGTTGCATTGCCAATGTATATAAGTTGCAGATCATAGGAATTGTACATTTTTTAAAAATTGCAGTTTCAGCAGAATTGCATGTACAATTCACTTGAATCTGAGACTCACCAGCACCTTCCCAAGGATAATTGAGAATGGGTGACAAATGCACACCTTGGCAATGATGCCCACAAGAAGAATAAATAAAGGCCATTTGTCCCATTGTGACTGTGCCAGCCAAAAAAGATCTATCAAGCTTGATCTCTTCATCTGTAATCCTGCAGATTACAATACTTAAAGTATTTTCCTAAGTGCAAGATAAATTTTTGCCTCTACCATTGCACTGTTTGTACTCTTTCATGTACAAATCTACACTTTTATTCTAAATAGATAAATGAATATAAAAGCATTACATTTTTTATCGGTGTATTTTCATGACGGTTCACTAATGCTAGTTATTGTTCCATTTGCTATGCATTATTGTCTATATTTTTGAATGTTCTGCAACAAATATCCTTAAAGTTTTTTTTATTCATTTGTGGAATGTGAATGAATGATGGCTTTGTCAAAAACATTGTCTGTAATTTCCCTCAAGAAGATATTGGTAAGCCACCTCCTTAAACCACTGAGGTCCATGTGCTTTGGGTGCACTCATACTGTTGTTAGGAAGGCAACCCCAGGATTTTGATTCAGTGACATTGAAGAAATAATGATGTTATTCTAAGTCAAGACGATGTGTGATTTGGAGAGGAATTTTCAAGTGGTGGTGTTCCCATCTCTTGTCCTTATTCTGCTAGAGGTTTGAAAGTGTCCTTGAAGGAACCTTGACATAGTTCTTGTACATGGGAAATGCTGCTATTCTTGAATGCCAATGGTGGAGAGAGGGAATACATAAAATGGTGGATGAGGTGTTCATCAACCAGGTTGCTTTGTCATGGATGGCACCAAGTTTCTTCACTGTTTTGTTGGAGCTCATTGAGGCAAGTGGTGAGTAATCCATTACAATCCTTATTTGCACTTTATAGATGGTGGACAGGCTTTGAGAAGTCAGGAGGTGAGTTGTACACTGAGGATTCCTAGTCTCTGACCTGCTCTTGTAACCATAGTATTTACATGCATAGTCCAGTTCAGTTTCTGGTCAATGGTAACCTCAAGGATGTTTAGAGTGGAGGCAGCAAAGATAATTCCTTTTAGTTACAAGGTAGAATAGTTAGATTCTCTATTTTTGGAGATACCTATTATCTGCCACTTATACTCACGAATATTACCTAGCATTTTAAGTCCAGGTTTTAAATTGTCCAAGTTTTGCTATATGCAGACATTGACTGCTTTAATGTAAAATCATAAGCAAACATCCCTATTTCTGAGCGTGAGTTGGAGGGTAGGTCATTCTCTACCTGGGTCTGAGTTAATTGGCCTCCATCAACTACAACCATTTTCCTATGTGGTCAGAATGACTCCAACCATTGGGAAGTTTCACCTCGATTCAGTTGGCTTCAGTTTTGCTCGGGCTCATTGATGTCACACTCATTCAAATATTATCTTGAGAAAAAGGACTATTGACTGACTTCACCTCTTGAATTTGGCTTTTTGTCAGGTCTTTTTACTCCAAGTTTATGAATTAATTGAATTTAAATTCCTGAAGCTGCCAGTTGTGGGATTTGTGTTCATGTCATTGGAATCTTAATCTAGGCCCTTAGATCACTAATCTAGTAACATTACTGTTGTGGTACCATCCCATGCTGCCATCATCCATGCTCCCATCACAGTACACTATGTACTAAGGGTCATTCACGCTTCTCCCCAGTGATTACAATGCCATTTCCCTGTCAACATCCGTAAGGGGATTTTCTCGGGGTGTCCCACTAGGGAGTCTGTGTTGGTCAAAAAAGACAGCCTTTAACTGCATGCTGTCATTCACAAAGCCTTTGTGTTAGCTAGATTTGGCTGAATACAAGACTTCCCTGTGGATGCTTGAAAAAGTCCCATTACAATAAGAAAAATGTGGTCAAATGTGAATGCATTATATCAAGATGTGGTTTTGTGGCTTTGTCATCAAGATAAATTGCTAGAAATCTACTAGTTCCACATGTTAGGGTACCAGTATATTTCTCCATAGACTGATTTGTGCCCATAATTGTTTGTGTGATGAATTCCTGCCATTGATTGCCCAAGATGCTGAGTAAGAAGTGAATGTTTACTCAAACAAATTAAGTGTACACTGAGGGATGAGTAATGTATCTCTTAGCAACAACAGAAGCCTAGGAACAAGTTGTTTTATGCACTCTGAATATCGCATTGCGTCAAGACAGAGAAATTAATGTTTAAGATCAGAAATGTACAAAACGTTACTTTTGTGGCTATTTCATAATCTTCAGGAGGAAGAAGTCTTTTATTGCTCAATGATTACTTTAAGACTATATTTTAAAAAAAAATGTTTTATGGGACATGGATATTGCTGGCTGGACAGTATTTATTGACCCTTCCTAGTTGCCCTTGAGAAGATAGTAGTATATTGTTTTCTTGAATTGCTGCAATCCCTGAATGGTAGGTACACCCAGATTAGGGAGAGAGTTCCAGATTTTTATTCAGTGACAGTGAAAGAATGTTTCCAAGTCAGGATAGTGGGTGACTCGGAGGGGAACCTCCAGGTGATGGTATTCCAAGATATCTGCTGCCCTGCTCCTTCCATATGGTAGCGGTCATGGCTTTGGAATGTGCTGCTGAGAGGGCATTGATAAATCGTGTAAATGGTACACATTGCTGCCATTGTTCATTGGTGGTGGAAGGATTGAATGTTTGTGAAAAGGATATCAGTTATGTCGGCTACTTGTCCTGGATGGTGTCTATAATGTCCCCATTATGTAAGGGGTTGTGGATTTTAAACAAAAAGAAAAGGATATGGATTGCACATGCAGATGCAAAATAAAAACATGTTTATTGGAAATGTTGATTCTACAGAGTAGAAAATGAAGCTAAGACAGAAGTTTGTGAAATGTCCCATTGGTTCTTTAAAGCAATCATGCAGCAACTTAAGTATATAAGTGTCAAACTTTTTTATGTCATTGGAAAGTATTCCATTGCACTTCTAACTTGTGCTTGGAGAAGATGGATAGGCTTTGGGGAGTCGAGATGAATTCCTTATCATTGGATTTCTAACCTCTGACCTGTTCTTGTAGCCACACTATTTATGTGGTTAGTTCAGTATTATTTCCGGACAATAGTAATCTCAGGATATTGATAGTGGGGGATTCAACAATGGTAATATCAAGGGACAGTGGTTAGATGCTCTCTTGTTGGAGATGGTCATTGACTGGCACTTGTGTGGCACGAATGCTACTTGCCCCTTGTCAACCCAAACCTGGATATTGTCCAGGTATTGCTGCATTTGGACGTCTTAAAATTAATTTTTGTAAAGTTCATTGAGAGGCATATCAATTAAACCAGCACTGTATTATATGTTAAACTGTTGCATATGGGTTTTCAAAGTACTCGGTACCTATTTTTATTGTGGCTGATGTGCTGCTGCAATTCTCAATGTGACATAGAAAGTCTTTGGGTATTTTTGAGAAATTTAATATTGATTTTAACTCTAGGTGGGAATAGAGTGTGGTGCTGGGGAAGTCCAAGTCGTTTAGGTTTGACAAGTTTTCTTGACAACACAAGATCACCCCATTATGTCTCGCTTATTTTCAAATCAGCTAAAGGCTTCTTCTAAAGGCAGTGGAGGGCCTAATTAAAAAATAGCAGTTGAAGCCCAATCGGTCTTGCACCACTGTTTGTGCTGGAGCTTGGGGAGGAGAACCTGGTTGCGTACCCACTGGGGAAATCTGATAGGAAGCAACAGGATATCTAAAAAGGCCATATGGAGTTCATTTAATTCTTGGAAGGATTCCTTTCAAAGTTGGAAGAACTGGAGTGCTCCTCACGCCGCCCCCGCTCCCACCCACAAAGAATTGTTGGATCACATTGATATTTTCTCTCCCAGTCCCAAGCAACATTACTCCCTTCTCCCTCCATCCCCACCTTTAATACTCTGATATCCTTGGGACCACCCCAATATCTGTTGTCGCGCCAAAACACTCACATCAATTCTGACAACCTTGGATGATGGGAATGGCATGCAGTATTAAAATAAAACCAGCAATTCATGTCTGCCTGGGTCTTGTCTCTCTCAATGTTTGGATGTGCTCCCTTCTTCAAGCTCCTCATGCACTTAATGTCACCCAGAGTTACAATCCGTCCCACAAATTGGCATGTCAGAATTCCTTGATCAAATATGGTTTTAGAAATCTTCACTCCTCTTTTCTGTTGGGTTTGTTGCAGAGATTTTTACACAGTGGAGGTACAACTTCCCAGTAAATTGTTTGAAGTTTTGCCACAGGAGATTAAAGATGGCAAGTTGCTGCGCATACATCCAGTATTTTTCAACATTGGAATAAATGAACAACAGACTCTGGCAGAAAGGTACGTAAATCATTTTGTTCATAAAATGTTTCTTCGGTTATGTACGAACTTATTTTCTGAGGCACTTAATCAGAACAGAGTATCTGTACTTTGGTGGTAAATTCTTGTTTTATTCAAGGTTTATCCACATTGTGGAACAAATGTGCACTCTTAAGCCAGGTTAGATAGCTTGCTTATTTCTATATAATCTGTTTCTGTCAGCGTATTAAATGGCTGAACCAAATGCCCCCTTAATCTGTCCCTTCATTCCCCCCGTTCAATCAAATCTGAGTGTTACAACCAAATGAACTGAGCCAGGGAGATCAAGATGCTCAGAGTTTAATGTTCAGGTAGCTGTTCTCAGACAGTGTAATGGTATCATTAAATTAGAGATGGAAAAGAATCAGTCAGATTTTCTGCACTCACAATAACCCAATCATGAAAAATATGCCGCACCCTAGGATTGCCAATCAACTGACTCATTTGGTCCCTCTAGGGAGGGAGGAATTCCTCATTCTAACAGTTTATAGCAAAATAGAACTTGTTCATTGTTAAACATAGGATTTTTATGTCAGCAAATTGGCCCCTCTCCCATCCTATATGAATGTGGAACATGTTGTGATGATATTGTGTTGGCAATGTGAAGTCTCATGACAATCTCTCAAATCTTAAGATGACCAGGGGTGGAAATTGGCTTGCATCTTGAAACTGCTTATTAACAAACAATTGAGCTTGTGGATTACCTAATTCTCAGACTTTTCTTAGGCTGCAGCATTTTTTGGCAGTTGGTCCATGAAATGTTTAGGAAAGATTAATGGTACCTATGACCAGGGAGCACAAAGATAGAAGGAAATGTAGAAGCAGATTCTGCTGATGAAGGGGACAGTATCTGGATGGTCTCTTCACATGCTTTTTGAAATTTTTTTTTTGATACCTTTAATGCCTTTGATGCAGCATGGTAGCACACTGGGATGCAGTACGGTGGCAATGGTTAGCACTGCTGCCTCACAGTTCCAGGGACCTGGGTTCGATTCCCTGCTTGGGTCACTGTCTGTGTGGAGTTTGTACATTCTCCTTGTGTCTGTGTGGGTTTCCTCCGAGTACTCCAATTTCCTCCCACAATCCAAAGATGGATTAGATTGATTGGCCACATGAAAATTGCCCCTTAGTATCCTGAGATGTGTAGGTTAAAGGGATTACTGGCTAAATATGTAGGGATATGGGGGTAGGGCTTGGGTGGGATTGTGGTTGGTGCAGACTTGATGGGCCAAATGGCCTCTTTCTGCACTGTAGGGTTTCTGTAATTCTATGATTCTAATAAAAACTGGGCGGAGAAGTGGCAGATGGACTTCAACATGGCTAAATGTGTAGTGATCATTTTGGCGGAACCAATGGGATGAAGGAGTACAATACCAAGGGTAGGAGTCTTAGCTGTGTTGAAGAGCAGAAGGATCTTGGGGTCCAGGTCCATAGGACTCTTAAATCAGCCTCGCAGGTGGAGAATGTGGTCAAGAAGGCATATGGTATACTGGCCTTCATTAATTGTGGGATTGAGTTTAGGAGTCGGGAGGTAATGCTGCAACTTTACAAGACCCTTGTCAGACCCCACTGTGGAGTACTGTGCACAGTTCTAGTCGCCTCACTATAGGAAGGATGTGGAAGCTATTGAAAGGGTGCAGAGGAGATTTACAAGGATGTTGCCTGGAGTGGGAGGCATGCCTTAGGTTGAGAGAGCTAGGTCTCTTCTCCCTGGAGAGACGAAGGTTGAGAGGCGACCTGATAGAGGTTTATAAAATGTTGAGAGGAATAGATAGGATGGATTCTCAGAGGCTATTTCCCCGGGCTGAAATGGTCGCTACGAGAGGACACAGATTTAAGGTGCAGGGAAGCAAGTACAGAGGACATGTTAGGGGTAAGTTTTTCACTCAGAGGGTGGTGAGTGAATGGAATCGGCTGCCATCGGTGGTGGTAGAGGCGAACTTGCTGGGGTCTTTTAAAAGATTTCTGGATGAATATATGGGATCTAATGAGATTGGGGGTTATTGATCTATGGCTCTATGGATCTATGGCTTAGTAGGTATAGATGTGATTGGTGCAACTTGTGGGCTGAAGGGCCTGTTTGTGCTGTAGTGTTCTATGTTCTAAATGTTCAGAGAGCGGGGGGGGGGGGCAGTAAACTAGCAGCCGTAATAGGTAACCTGCTCTCTTATTCCCCCTCGGCTATCTGATATCCCTGTCTCCAGTCCCGATTGGGCACAGAACACTCCTTTGCACCTCCAAACTCAACTCTTTGAGTTGAGGATGGGTAGCACGCTGCTCAGTTTGTGTCCTGTCCTGCAGAGAAATGTAAAATCCACTTGCTTCATGACTAAAAGGCAAATATCCAACGACTTTAGATACTAAGTTACCCTCAAAATAAATTTGATAAAATCAATATAACTTAACAGATTTGTGAGCTAAATGCAAAGTTGATATTGAGAACAATTCTTGTTGGTGATTTTTGTGATAGCTAGGCCTAAGCTTATTTGTGGCAGTGATTTAAAAATAAGACCTGCATTTACATACCACCTTGCAAGATTTCAGAATGTCACCAAGTATTCACAGCTAATGAAGTACTTTTGAACTGTACTGCTGTTGTGCATTGTATTGCAAGACATGTTGCAGCCAGCTTGCATACAGCAAGGTCCTACACACAATACTGAAATAAATGACTAGCTCTTCTGCTGTACTGTATCCTCAATAAGAGTGGTTAGCAGTGCTACTTCATTGCACATTGCATTGCATTAGGTGGCTGTCTGTGTAGAGTTTACATTGTTCTCCCCATGTCTGCATGGGTTTCCTCTGCATGCTATGGTATCCTCCCACACTCCAAAGATGTGCACCTTAGGTGGATTGACTTTGTAAATGCGTGGATTTATGGGGCTAGGGCAAGGGAAACGGCCCAGGTAAGATATTTTTTCAGAGTTCGTCCAGAATTGACGGGCCAGCTGGCTTCTTTTTGTGCTGTATGGATTCTATGACTTGCTCCGTATTTCCAGCATTTTCCATTTTGTTTAATAACCCTTGTTTGGTTCTCTATTCATTGTAATCTTAATGTGTAGATTATTCCAGTGAAGATCAAACCTAAGCAAACTGACTAGGAATTTATATTTCAATACAAATCTAATTTTGATGTCAATCTTGTTTAAATTGTTGAGCTGAAGTTTCCTTTTCTGGAACCAAAACAATAAGCATCATCAAGCTGATGTTTCCTGTTATCAGCTCGAACCAAGTGTCAAGAATGGAATTTGTCTTTTGGGAAATATTTAATAATTTGTAGTCTTGTTTTATTCTTTCTTGGCTCTCTTTCAAAACTGCCATCATCATCATTTCCTTTCACAGGGAAAAAAATACTCACTTCACTTGGCTTTGTAAGCTACTAATCTCTTTCTTTTGCAGAGCCCTTGACCATGTTGCCACCTCCTCAAACCTGTGTTGACCTTTCCTGCAACTCCATGTTTGAATCTAAAGTCCAACACTTGGACTTCAGACCGGAAAGCGGAATTGACGTCAATGATTCGCCGTGTTTTTTTGAATAGTAGAGAAGAGGGGTGGTATAGCCTATTCCTGCTCCTCTTTCTTACATACCACGGTGTTACCTGGGATAGATTAAAAACAAATCTAACAGCTCAAAATGGTGGCTCCATCGGCAGCAGTAGAATTGTTTTCACATAATGTGTGATCTCGTGACTCAAATAACACTCATTGTTCTATCACCTTCAAATGAGAAGACCAACCTTAGCTCAGTGAAGAGCGTAGAAAAATATGCCAGGAGCAGAACTAGGCAGACTAGAAAACGAAGTGTCAACTTTGCAAAGCTGCAAGTCCGAATTCTGTGCATTGTAAAGAGTGAAAGTAGCATAGTATAAGCAAAGCTAACTGATCCCCTGGACAATGGATCAGCTCAAAACTCAATTCCTGTCGCATTTAGTTATGAATGACAGTGGAAAATTAAGAACTATTGGTGGACGAGTCTCCACAAATGTCCCCATCCTCAATAATGGCAGGTTTGGAAAATGAGATACCTAGAAAGAATTAACTGCATCGCACACAGCAATGATGACATGAATGTCCTGACAACGTTCCAGTTGTAGTGTTGAAGACCTCTGCTCCAGACTAGCCACACCTCAATCAGACTCTTTTAGCAAAAAGCATAACCCATCAATGTGGAAAGTTGCCCAGCTTTGTCCTATTCGTAGAAAGCAGGTCAAATCCAATCTGACCAGCCATTGTCTTTCCTGCCTGCTTTTAATCATCCTAGAGATGGAAGAAGTCATCAGGAGTGCCAGCTCAGCAATTCTCACTTTGGAGACAGCTAGGACCATTCAGCTCCAGATCTCATTATAATCTTGGTCCAAATGCAGACAAAAGAGCTGGATTCCACAGTCCTGGCGAATGTGACTGCTCCACTTGCAGTTCTTTGGGCAATGTACCAACCCATACCAGCATGCAGCAAGACTTAGACAGGTCTTTAACTCAGACTGAACAATTGCACACAATATTTTTAACACAAGTGTCATGTTGTGGCTCTCCCCACAAGAAAAATCTCGCCACTACCTGGTCTTGATATTTAATGCCATTACCAATATCAAATCACCAACATCCAAGACCTTGCCATTGATCAGAAACCCAATCTGTCATATGAAAATTGTGGCTATGGAAGTAGGCTGAGAATTATCACCTCTGACTTTCTACAGCCTTTCCAATATTTACAAAGTACAAGTCAGGATTATATTGCCTTAGTCTCCACTTGCTGAGATAAGTGCAATTGCAACCACATATTAGCTTAACAGCAACCAAGATAAAGCAGTCTTCTTGTTTGGCAACACATTCATTGCTTTAAATATCCACTTCCTCCTAGGATGCAATGTATATAAGAAAATTGTCAAGATTTTTTTGACTAAACCTCCCAAACCCACAACCTCAAGTGATAGTCAGTACTGCCCTTAGTGATGTCATGAACTATAAGCAAAAATCCAGCCAATAATATCAGGTACTCTGAGCTACCAGAATCAAGTCTCAGCAAACTACATGGTGCTGCACCAATCAGTACTAGTTTAAATCCAACAACAGTATACACTCTGCTGCTTGCAGGAAGTGAGCATTGAACACAGTGTGGAGCAGTTCAGGAGAATAGTGAACCCAGTGTGGAACAGTGCAGGGGGAGATGGTGAACCCAGTAAGGAACAGTGTGAAGCGGGGAGTAGCAGTGAACCAAGAGTGGAGCAGTGGAGGAGATGTTGAGAGAGCGGTGAACCCAATGTGGGGCAGCATGGGTGGAGAGTGGTGAACTCAGTGTGGAGCAGCAACGAGGGGAGTGTGGGAAACCTAGTGTGGAGCGGTGAACCCAATATGGGACAGCGTCGGGGGGAGCGGGGGACACAGTGTGGAGCAGCACAGGAGTTGAAGAGTGGTGAACCCAATGTGGAAAATATTATGACTGGAGAAATTGTCAGCACCATTCCAGCCTTTCCTGTCATTGGAGCCCACCATAGTAGAACTCAATAAGATCATTGGTAGTGGTAAAGCTTGAGGAAACGTTGGCATTCCACCTAAAATAATCCAAAATGAAAACTCAGCACTGCTGCAGCATCTTCAAGAATGTCTGTGTCTAATCTCGAAGGATATATTTGTGCCTCAAGCCATACATGATGCAAAAATATTCTCTTTGTAGAAAACTAAAAGTAATCACAATGACTATAACAATCACTGAGACGTTTCCCTGTAAAGTATTTGTGAGGAAGGGTTTTACTTGCATTGTTCTGACCAGATTGCAGACCCTGGCATCACACATCTACCCACAATCTTGGTGCAGCTTCAGAGCTGGTAGATGGGCAGTAATCATGATCTGCTCACTTAGACGGTTACAAGAGTAGTGCTGTGAACAGCGCTACCACTGCACATTGCCTTGATAATCCATATCAAAGCCTTCAACACTGTCAGCAGAGAGACCCCTTATCTCTTCAACAACTACCTCTTTCACCCAATTAGTGGGCAGGCTTTCCAATAACTTGACCTTTGGCCGATCACCCATTTTGCCGATTAGGTTTCTGTGTATCCCTTGGGACATTTTATCATATCTCTTAAGCTGCTGCTGTGGTTTGCTGCTATGGTTTGAATAGATGTAATCACTGTCTGTTTGACAGGGGGAAAAAAAGTCCTTTTACTTTGCGCCGAAAAGAGAAACGTGTACTCTAAAAATAAATGTCACCTTTTTTGTGTAATTCTTAGTTGAAAACTCTTTATCTCATTTGGTGATAATAGTTTAAATAGCTCCTGACGATTATCCATAATACCAGTAGATGCAAATAAGATTCCCAAAAGTATTCAGTTTCTAACAGGAGAGCACTATAGCTAATGAAATACGCAAAGAACTTCACAAACTGAGGCAGCTTTATGAAATATGAGACACACAAAATAGCATGATGGAGAAAATTAATCTCCAGTTAAAATTGAACCAACATTTCATCTGTGATGGTGGATAAATGAATGTATTTCCAAAACCTTGTTTGGCCATCTATCTTCTGCTCGCTATTCAAAATGAAGGCCCTTTTCTAATCTAGATACTTGTTTTTCTTCTAAATAGTGACACCCCATCTGAAACTAAATGGACAAATTAATATAAGGTGGTGGGTGTTTGGCAACAGCACACTCAAATCAAATGCAAAGTCCATTGTTTAAAAAGCCTGACAACATTTAGATTTGCATCTGAAGATTGACCATTGAGATGAAATACCAGAAAGCTGCTGATGTCTGTGGCCAAAAAGTGCTTTGAATTCAGAATTATGTCTAGTGTGAATCTGACCAAGTCCCTTCAGAAAATAGAGAAGACAATTGGAAGATAATTATTTTTAAACATTAAATTCTGTTGGATAGATGCAATGAATAAATGAGGCATGGACACCAGTAAGGTTGAGGTTTCGAGCTTGTTAGAGTCAGAGGGTTATTACAGCAGAGGAGGCCGTTAATTCCATGCTGGCTTTATGTCGAGAGTTCCAGTCAGTCCCATTTCTCTACTCTTTATCCATGTCCTGTAAGTTTATTTCACTCAAGTTCCCATACAAGTTCTTATTGAATTCATTCATTGTCTCCGCTTCCACCACCTTCATAGGAAATGAGTTCCAGATTATTATCAGTCACTGGGTAAAAAGATTCTTCCTCTCATTTCCCTAACATATTTTACCTAACACCTTAAATTTGTGTCCCCTAGTGCTTTAATATTAGCAAATGGGAACAGCATTTCTTTGTCAAAACTAGCCAAAACCAACATAACCCTCTGTTAGATTTCCCTCTATTAGATCTGACATAAGTTTCCTTGCTCAGCAAAGAACAATCCCCATCTTCTCTAGCCTAATGTGCATTACGTTAACTGATCTCAGCTAGGGTAGCAGGTAAGGGTACTACAATTACCCTTAACACTCTTGAACTAGTGTAGAAATTTGAGTAATGAGTCTACTTGCTATCTAACTTCTTCTCTGCAAGTGTCCTTATCTATCGACCTGTGTAGTTGAGTCATGAGTTTAAAAATCAAGGGAAGAGTAACTGATTTTCCTGGAATGCTGAGAATTCCTGTTGTCTCCCTGGCTATGATGAGATGATGTAGCATAAACTGGAGATCAAACTTGAGACTTTTCTATCCTATGGACAAACTTAGTAAACCATTTCAACGGGTCCAATGTGTTACACTTTGGAATGCATGGATGAAGTGGAAGTTTATAAGCTCAAGTTTTAGTTTTACTTTAAACATTCTGGCATTCAGTTGGTAAATTAAAATGTGATATTGACTAACAAGAATTTATATTTTATCATTAGGTTTGGAGATATTTCTCTGCAGGAAATTATCAATCAAGAAAATTTTAAACTACTTAGTAAATATTACAAATTATTTCAAGAAAAGCTATCATCTGACTGTAAGTGTATATTTGTTTCAATACTGTTACTTAATGGTCAAACAGATAAAGGTCACTAATTTTTTAGATATATCAATTTTACAAATTCTTAAATATGATGTTAATCTTGTCAAAAAGAATTGAGTGCTAGTGCAAGTTGCCACGTGGAGTAATGATAAAATGACTATAATGAAACTTAAGCAGGAATAGGAGTTGAGCATGCCTAACTACAAGGCCTTCAGCAGAGATGGGGATTAGAAAAAGAAGGGAGAGACAGTGGCGACAGGGTCAGTCGATTGGCGATAGGGTTGGTGTTGGTCGGTGACAGCGTTAGTTCCACAGGAAAACAGTATTATAGAGGATTCAATGATTGGATTTATTTTGTTTAGAATTTAGGAACTAAAAAGGATGTGTTACATAGCTGTGTGTTTACTGCAGGTCCCCAAATAGTGGTAAGGCGATGGGGAAGCAAACCCTCAAGCAAATTTCAGAGAAATGTGGAAGTAGTAATATAGGATTTCAAAAACCCAAACGCATGCTGGAGCAAAATGGTGTAAAGAGAAAGGATAAAGAATTCCTAAAATGTGTGCCGGAGATCCTCCTTAATAAATATGTTCCCAGCTCAATGAGGAATGAAGCAATGCTGGATAAATAAAATAGTACAAATTGAGTGTCTTTAAATGAAAGATTAATTTGGTTAACAGTGACCATAATACAACTAGATATAAATAATAGTGGAAAGGGACAAAGGTGAAAACATCAAACTGGAGCAGAGTCAATTTCAGTGACTTGAGCAAAAGCGCAGTTGCAGTCGAAATAAAGATTAGCCAGGAAACCAATTAGGAAGAATTGGTAGGCAAAGGCTTAGCAGGTAACATAACATATAAAAAATGTTTTAGTGCTTTTTATATATGCAAATTAAATAGTGGAAGAATTGTTAAAGAAAATGAAGTTAATATGAGAGTATGGGCACGGGCATTAGAGACATTGTGCGAGATTTTTTGACCTTGCTCATCCCAAGGCCAGAGGTCAATGGACTTGTGCATAGTCTGTGTCCTGCCTGCTACAATTCCCGTTTGGGGTGGGTGGGGAGTGCAGGGTAGGAAAATTCCACACATTGGATAGATGGATTAGATTGAAATGAAGCACTCAATAGTTTGGCATCATTCGTTGTTAACAGGCCACCCCATCCAGAAGGGATGCATCCTGATGTGCTGAGGGAAGCTAGGGTGGAGAGAGTAGAAACTCTGACTGCAACCTTTCAATCCTCCTTGAATATTCGAATGGTGCCAGAGGACTCAGGAGATTACAGATGTCACTGGACTGTTCAAAAAAGGAGAGAGGGGAAAAAGCTGGCAGCTGCAGCCTAATCAGTCTAGTGTCAAAGATGGGAAAACTTCTTGTTGTTAGTGAGGGGCAGATTTGTGAAAGCCAAATCTTATCTGCCTAACTTTTGAAGTATTGATGAGGGGTGTGCAGTAAATGTTTGTATATAGACTTTTAAAAAGCATTTGATAAAGAACCTCTTGACAAACACACATGGTATTAGAGGGATGGTGGTAACTTGGATGCATTAAGAAATGGAAGGGTGACTGGATGATTTCTGACAAAAAATAAGTATGCAATGGGGTTCCCCAAAGTTTAGTATTAGAAACAAACAAGTTAACATCACCAAAGGTTTACCAAGGTGACCCCAAGGATAAAGGAATTAGAATATGTGGACAGATTGGAGAAGCTGGGCGTGATATAATAGGGGATTCAAAGACTGAATCTTGTTTTGTTCAAATTAAGGAACAGAGAAAAGATCTGTCACATTGCTGGATGCTCACTATAGACTATCCAATACTGGGAGGAGAACAAGAAGCAAACCTATAGGCAAATTTCAGCGAATCTCCTTAAAGCAGAGGAGACTAAGGGGAACCCAAATTTTTACAAATACAGTCAATATTTTGATGAATTTTGCAAGGCAAGTAAAGAGAAACTATTTTTTCTGGCAAGTGATTCACCAATTGTGGTTATATATTCAAGATAATTAAGAAAAGAATTTGAGTAGGTTGTTAAGTTATGGAAAGCACTGTGTGAAAGAATGGTAGAATCAAATTCCATAAGAAGTTTCAAAAGGAAATTGGATATAATTTTATAGAGTACTAATTTGATCAGTTAAGGGAGAAAGCTGGGCTGTGAGAATAAATTGGATATTTAGTTGAAAGAACAGACATAGGCATGATAGAGCAAATGTCCTCTTTCTGCTGTAAGGTTCTATGATTCTACACACCCCACCAACAAAGAAGTTCATTAATTCAGTGGTCTATTTTGTTTTATTGTTTTAATAAGTCAATTCCTGTACCTTTATTACTATCATTCACCACAGGACACCCATTAAGCCCATTCTGTCTCAAACTACCATAAATTGAATTTTCCCACAATTAATCGCACGACTTAATGTATTCTGTTACATGTTACAGTAAATATACAAAAACTTTACAGAGTGAAATCTTAATTGTGTATGAGACTTGCACCATAATTTCCAAATCTGAAACTGTCTTAAGAATACAGAGCGGAAGTCTGCCTTTCAGCACATGTTGGGTTATGATGTAGTAGGATGTGGATTTGCACATTCTATCCTATCCCTGGATATCAAATTTTTGCAGATGTGCCAGAGAATTCAGATGCCATCCAAAGGGTTGAAGGAATGGAAAATCACTCTTGTCCGTTGTGGATTTGAGGGAGAATCACTGATTTCGAAAGCCTGCAATTAATATTATTAGGTTACCTACCCAACTGTCAGCTGCAGATGGAGCACAAAAAATATGGGAAAATTACAAAATAAGTTGTAACAAACTGTGCCTCATCCAACATAAAAAGGACTAGGCAATCATTTTAAAATTTTCTTCAGAAATCACTATTGCAGACCCCAATGATTGGCATTTTTTTTTGTCCATACCTCTATATGGACAAAATAGAGTGAATAATAAATCCCCTTTAATTATGGGAATGATGGAGACTAGTTTTAAATATTGTGCTGGTTAGATGCACTGGCCGTGCTAAATTCTTCCTCAGTAAACCCCAAGCAGATATCGGAGTATGGTGACCAGGGGATTTCACAGTCACTTCATTGCAATGTTAATATAAGCCAACTTGTGACTAATAAATAAACTGAGAACTTTATTTTTGAGATCAATCACATAATTTAATGAGTGCAATGATAATTCAGTACTTGATGTTTTCACTGAAGTTGAACAATATTTTAATCTTTGTAATTTCTTGAAAACTTGTGGTTTACTTGAAACATTTTCACCCTTTTTGCAGGTCTGCCTCGATTTCAAACACAGATTGATATAAAAGAATTATTTCAAAGCCTTAGTCAAAACATTCAAGTCAGGAAAAGAAAAAACGTGGAAGTCTTAAAACTTGCTGCATCAGTAAGTTCCATTTGTTTATTTGAACGAAGCAAAGTTTTTAAAAACCTGGTTACAAATAAGCCTGCTTCTTTCACCATGAAATAGGTTTCATAGTCTTGAGTATATTAACAGCAAGTCTTTGTTAACAACTCATAACTATATATACATTAGAAAGTACAGGCACGGAGCTGATTCAATTCAAGATCTATCCATCTCTCGACTGACCCTGATTTTGTTGGATAGTTCTGTACTCAATCCCACATTAACCACCTACCAGACCCTACTACTGTACTTACAAATTGTTGTCATTTTTGTTGGTTTTGATAAAAATCAGCATTATACCATATTCCAAACTCCAAGCAAATGCACCACGAAATGACTCTTCTGATTTTTGCAGTGAATGTGGACTTTGAGCAACTAACATTTTGTGTCTGTACCGCATTCAGTCAAGTACGTACATATTTTTGCCTTGTTCATATCTGAAGAACAATTTCAAAAATGGGTGGTTCCTCAGCTGCCCCATTCCATATTAAAATTTGATGCCCTATCACAATTGCCATTGGTTTCCCATTCCAAATGCATTGTCTCATTCATAGATACCGCCACAATCTCAACCCTCCTCAAAAAAATAACCGTAGAGTCAGATATTCCTATTAAGTAGTTTTTGTGCCCTTCCACAACAAATTCCAATTTGGGGAATACTATATCTAAAATCAGAATGTACCATTCTGATACGTATATTGTATCAATATATACAAAACATCCTTATTTTTAAATTTGTCACTTCCTCTGGACTCCGATTTTCGCCAGCCACTGGTATTTAGTCCTTGCTCATTTATGAGGTGTCCAGTTCGTACCTGTATGTTCGCCTCTTCCCATATGTTAATCAATCTTGTCTAAGATCCAGTTCTCCACCCTACCCACCCCTCTTCCCATACATTCTGATTTTTATGTTTCTTATGAAATTTAATGTTCCTGGTTTGTTTAGATTCGATCTATATTTACTGTACCAATGCTTACTGTTCTAAAATATACTCATTTACCTTGCACCAGATAGATTTGATTTAATTTATTATTGCCATGTGTATATAGTAATATGTTAATATACAGGGAAAAGTATTGTTTCTTGCACAGGAAAGGAGAGAGAACAGAACATAGTGTTACAGTCATAGATAGGGGGTAGAGAAAGGTCAGCTTAATGTGAGCTAGGTCCATTCTTAAATCTGATGGCATCTCAGAAGAAGCTGTTCTTGAGTCATTGGAAAGTGACCTCAGACTTTTCTATCTTTCTCCTGATTGAAGTAAGTGGAACAGTGTATGTCTGGGGGTCATGATTATGTTTATTGCTTTTCTGAGGCAGTGAGAAATGTAGACTGTGTCAATGGATAGGAGGCTGGTTTGAATGATCCCTTGTAGACAAAGCAGGAGCCATATCAAGCAGTGATACAACCAGAAAGAATGCTTTCTATGGTGCATCTGTAAAAGTTGGTGAGAGTTATAGAGGCCGTACCAAATTTCCTTAGTCTCCAGAAAAATAGCGGCATTGGTAGTCTTTCTTAGCTTTAGCATTGGCATGGACGGACCAGGACAGGTTGGTTGTGATCTGGACACCTAAAAACTTGAAGGTCTGTACCACTTCGACTTCGTCCCCATTAATGTAGACAGGGGGCATGTTCTTCACTATGCTTCCACTATGTTTTCTGCTTCCTGGGCAAATTCCTTTTCTTTACAAACCACTAGGAGTTTTGCCAATTAATTAACATTGTTGTGCATGCATGATCTTTTGAGTTTTGGGATTATCTTCACCTATTTAATCTTCAAAGACTCTTGCCTCATTTTTCCTTTGCCTTTGCCCTCTGATGCAATGTTTCTAACTTTAACATCCATATTATATTCAAAGTATTCTTCCGTTCCACTGAGCTGATTTTAAAGGGCTGCTGGTTGGGAAATTCAGTGGCACTGGCTTGACGTGGAATTAGGGCGTTGTCAGCTCCATGCACTGAGCTGCATTAGATATTCGAAGGATATTTTAATATAATTAGTGGGCCTGGAGACTTCTGTCCCTCCCCTACCAGGAGTATTTTGCTCCAGTGGGGTTTACACTTTCAGGGAGCTGGTGGTCCGACCCTGTTGGAGTGAAAGAGAAGCAATCAGGGACCACCTCTCCTCCCTCCAACCTCTCCCCCCCAAAAAAAACCTTGGGCGGCGGGGGTTGGTGGGATTGATTCTTTGGCATTCTCACCTAGGCAATGCCACCCTGGGCTCCCTTGCACTGCCCAAGGGACAATGTCCAGGGTGCACCTTGGCACTGCCCATCATGTATGGGGCAGTGTCAAGGGGATGGGGTACCCCATCCCCTTGAGGCAGGGCCTCTGGGAGGGCAATCGGTGGGGTGGAGTGTCCTGCTGCCACTGGGATCAGGGTGGAGGAGGGAGAGGGGCCAGCAATTGGGCCAGCTGGTTATTGGGGTGGGGGAGGGACCTACCTACTTTGGGGGAGTGGTGTGGGACGGTCGGTGGTCAGGGCTGTAGGGTAGCATTGCGGCTGTCAATGGAGGAGGGGGCAGGGTGGCTGCAGGAGATTGGGCTGCTGGGGCAGAGGTGGGGTTGAGCTGGGCCAGATATGTTTGGAGCCAGCAGTCGGGTCCTGGGGATTGCAGGGCTGGCTGGCTGGCTAGCTATTGGGAGCACGTGCACATGCTGAACCCAGTGCTGATTTTCAGTGGGGATAGGCCTGACCCTTGATTTTCAGCATGATTCACGCCAGTGCACTCAGCAATGCACAGATTGTGGGAGATTCTTCCCTAAGCTCCCACTGAAAAACCAGCAAGATTTACTCCTGTTTTCACATGAACTCAACACTTAAAATTTTTTTTGGGAAGAATCACCCCCACCCATTGCATCCCAAAATTCCAATATGTAATCCATAAACAATTTAATGAATAACAGATGAATCAATTTCTTGTCAGTAATAATATATACATAAGAAAATTAGATTGGTGTTTCTTATTAATATGTACGTGCAATGCTTTAGTTGAGTTTTCTTTGGAATAATTCAATGTGAAAGATACTGATCAATGAAGAACCTAGTTAGCTGCAGAAACATAATCACACTGAGTGAAATAAGCATAACTTGTACTTTTCAAAGGCATCATATATTGGCAGTTCACTTTTAGTACAATCCCATCCTAATGCGCAACCCCACAACCAATGAAAATAGAGGCCATATCTTGCCTTCCAGCTTGGAGTCGCACGTCATTTCTCATTCAATAACATCACCAGTGATATGATACAATCACAAGGTTAAGTTTTCGAGATTACAATAAAAGTAAGTTGATTAATTTCCAGAATCTAAAATATAAAATCAAAGGCAGTTGGTTAGTAACCAAAGTTGTAATATAATTTTAGCAAATTCAAATTCACAGTCAAAGTTTATTTATTAGTCGCAAGTAAAGCTTACATTAACATTTCAATGAAATTACTATGAAATTTTCCTAGTTACCACAGTCCACCCGCCGCCTGTTCAGCTCAATGCACCTCACTAGCATGTCTTTCAGAATGTGGGAGGAAACCGGAGCAGCCAGAGGAAACCCACGTAGACACGGCGCAAACGTGCAAACTCCACACTAACCCAAGCCAGGACTCGAACCCAGATCCCTGGCGCCGAGAGGCAGCAGTGCTAACCACTGTACTACCATACTGCCTTAGTCTTTATTCAAGGTGATAGTAATAGGTCGGCGTAATTAATGCTGTTGGTTAATGATGCCACATGAAATCTTTCAGGAGTATTTCTGCTTTCCCCCAGTGATGCTTTTGTATCACCAATACTATGTGCCCATGGTGAGTTGCCACCCTCTTTTTTTCTTCCCAGCTTAGCTAATCTTACATGTTAACTTTTCTCTGTTGGTTGTACTTTCCTGAAGTATTTAGAAATTTCTATTAGTCAATCAACAACTGCAACATAAATGATCTAATATGTAGCTTAAGTTTTCTAAATTTAAATTCTTAATCTCCCTGTTAACTTCTTAAAGGCCACCTTGTACCTTTCAACCTTGTATAAAAGTTTGCAACAATTTCCCAACACTCTCTCTAAGTCTTAATACATTGGTAAGCAATGTTTGAAACTACATTTTGTAAACCATCGTGAAAAAATTCACTTTGGGTTGCCTCATCTATCAGATACCAAAGCCAGCTTGGAAGGATAGATTTCTTTCTGATATCTTAAAAGTTATAATTCCCATCCAAATCTCTGTCAACATTTCCCGCTACCTTGGCAATGCAGCCAGCAAAGTTAAGGACACATTTTTTCTTTGGGAAAAAGATACAAAAATGTGAGATCACGTGCCAATCGACTCGAGAATAGCTTCCTCCCTGCTGCTGTCAGACTTTTGAATGGACTTAGCTTGCATTAAGTTGAACTTTCTTCATATCTTAGCTATGACTGTAACACTACATTCTGCATTTTCTTGTTTCCTTTGCTATGAATAGGATGCTTTGTCTATATAGCACAAACAATACTATTCACTGTATGTTAATACATGTGACAATAATTCAAATCGAATAACTCTAACCGGATGCTGGATAGCATCTTAAACTGTAAGAATTGAGGAACTTAGATACACATGGCTCTTTGCCAAATGATTGTATCTAATCCAATGTCCAAGGGACAAAGGCCATTTCTTTTTAGAGAACACAGTCCAATTATACACACATTGAACTGCCCTTTAATTTGAAGACCTACATCATGAAAATAATTTAACCTCTTTGGTTGGGCAACAGTTCTCTCACAAGTTGAAGTGAACGCTTTATTATCGTAGATATTTTTAGTTGGCACCCATTCTTAACTTTACAGTGTTGATTCTAAAAAATGCTGAAGCAACTATTCTGCTTCTCATGTTGTTCCACACATAAAAGACCTGATATTAATGGGAAGATGAACCGGGACCAGGAAAGTCTAATATCACAGGAAAGAAGCAGAAGAAAGTTCTGCATGACTGTTAGTGTTTATTTTAAACTTTGTTAGATCATTAGCATTTTAGTTCCAGAATTGGTACACAATACATGGCAACAAGCATATTGAATGCCCACAGAATGCAATCTCAACTCCAGTCATGAAAGTTCTGAAGATTGAATTTGGAGTTTTTAGAGCTGGAAACATGGTGGT
This sequence comes from Sphyrna mokarran, assembly GCA_024679065.1. Taxonomy (NCBI): domain Eukaryota; kingdom Metazoa; phylum Chordata; class Chondrichthyes; order Carcharhiniformes; family Carcharhinidae; genus Sphyrna; species Sphyrna mokarran. The sequence continues at coordinate 152,605,388 of JAGIQG010000001.1, forward strand.
GTGACAATCTATGTCCGATGTGCAACTTGAGTCAGGAAGAAGCTGGAGAGAATTACTGTTCATCAGTAATGCGATGAAGAAACTGCTGTTGACATCAAAAAGGCATAGCTGGATGTGATCAAAGGACCTAGAAGATGGAGTATGATATTATGTTCATGGATTCAGTCCCAGAAGTGTTTTTGAACAACACATTAGAAAAGATGAGTACTGTTGTATAAGCAGTTACATTTTACTTTATGTATTATTTTAACTCCTCACTCTGCCTTTTCAAGCTATGCCATTACATCATTTCTCACCATGATTTACCCTTGCATGTGAATCTGCTACTATTTTGCCAAAAGTTTCCCCAAATCCCCAACTATCCATCCATTATCCCACTCATTCTTATCCTTATACAGTTTTATGGCTCACCAAAATGCATCAGTGAAATGAACACATACAATTAAAATCATTTATGCATCTGTTCTTTCCTCACTGCAGGAGAACATAGAATGAGAGGCAGGGAACAGGAGGTGGGTCTCCACACATTTCCCAGCTGACAAATACAGAAGAGGAGGCAGTGGAGATCAGTGAAGTTTCAAAATCCCTGGTTTTTGGAGATAAGAAGACCAGGACACCACACCTTCTGGTGATACAATCATCTATCAACAACGCACATGCTGTCATGCAGCACCCTTTCATGTTGACTTAATTTTGACAACAAGTAAAATATGATCATCTTTGTATTGTTAAGTTTTCTTACCTTACCTGGCAGCACCCTCACACAGCATCAGGAGTCATTGGAGGTCACAGGTGGTCATTTTAAGGACGCAGCATCACAAATTTGTGCATGCGACACACCAGTTCAGATCCTTTAGTGGGACTAGTTAAACAGAGTTCTGTTTTACTTCATGACAAGTAGGCAAGAGCTGATGTTGATGGCAGGGACATCAATAGAGAATCTGTGTCAGAGAATACAGCCCTCTCCAAATTCTGTTCAGCTCAACAAGTACTGCACTCCTGGGGCTGAAAAGAGGGATTGTTGAACAGAGCTTCATTGCACTGATGAGACACCCAAAAACACTGGTGATAATTTCAGAAAGGAGAACAGGACTTGCCTCAAACACGTGGGGATTGATGTTGCTTGACATTAGAATGATGCGTTCCAACATGGATGGAGAGACTAATTCCTTGAAGCCTCAAATGCAAATCAGATTAGTCAATGCAGGTTTATTTTTTCATTAGTGTTACAAGTAGGCTTAAATTAATACCGCAAAGGAGTTACTGTGAAAATGCCTAGTTGCCACACTCCAGCACCTGTTTGGATACACTGAGGGAGAAATCAGCATGGCCAACGCACCTAACCAGCATGTCTTTTAGACTGTTGGAGGAAACCCACAGAGACATGGGAAGAACGTGCTGATTCCACACAGACAATCACCCAAGCCGGGAATCAGACCTGGGCTCCTGGTGCTGTGAGGTAGCAGTGCCAACCACTGTTTTGGTCAGAGCCATACAGATGACTGAATGTTTCAAAGCACCTTATGCCCAGTAAAGAACTCTTGAAGTGTAGTCTTTGTCGTATGTAAGAAATGCAGTCACTAATTTGTGCACAGCAAATTTGTTCAAACAGCAATTTGATAATGATTGGGTTATTTGTTTTGTGATGTGGATTGAGGGACAAATATTCTCCAAGACTCAAGAGACCCCGCTTCCCCTTTTCTACATTCTACCTTTGTCCCATTTTTCCCCTCCTCTCCCAATATCTTCATCTGTCACAGCTTACAGCTTCTCTGTCATTTGGCCATTTGCACCCTTTATTCTCTTTGTGGACGGCTGATAGTAGTCTATTCCTCTGGTTTCTATGACTATGACTCATCTCTCATTCCCTCAGCAGCATAAATACCTCCCACTTTCTCTGCCTTTTAGCTTTGATAAAAGGTCATCTGGACTCAACAGCAGCTTTTTTCTCTCCTTAAAGATGCTGGGCCTGCTGAGATTTTCCAGCATTTTTTCTTTTGAGTCCCTTAATACTGCACTGGGATGCCATTCTTGATTTTTATGCTGAAGTTCTGAAACCTGAACCCAGAACTTTCTAATTTTGAGGTATGAGCATTGCCAACTGAACCATTGGCTTAAATATTTAGCATGGTGGTAATACCACACGCCATGACAGAGGGTGTCCTGTGTGAAGGTATGTGCAGTACTCACTATAACCACTATTAGACAGCAGCATCTATAACAGGTAGATTGATGAGAATGAGGTCAAGTAGGTTTTCTTGTTGAGTTGGTTCAGCTGCCACCTACCCCAGGCCAAGCCTTTGCAATTCAGTAAGCTTGACCATTAATAGTGCTACCGAGCTGCTCTTTATGATGGACATGGAAATTCCCAAGTACGTTCTATGTCCTTGCTCAAAGTAATTAAGTGCTGATTTATCAGCTGAGGGAGAACAGTAAGTGGTAATCAGTGAATATTTCCTTGTCCATGTTTGGCCTGAAGCCATAAGTCTTTGTGGGGATCAGAGCCAATGTTGAGGACTTTTGTGTCTCTGCCACCTGACTGTGTTATTATCTTTGTTGACAGGGCTGGGATGGTGATAGAGGAGTCTGGGATGTTAGTTTGATTTTTTTTTGAGTATGACTATATCATGCTGTTAGTTATCCAGCCTGTGGAACAGCTTTCCTTGGTGACCATTCCTGAAACTGTCTTTTATTTATTTAACTATATTTAAATCCTGTAGCTTTAAATCACGCCAGTACATTAATCCAGGCTACCATGTTACCATTTACTCTTGACCCACAGACTAAGCTTCCTCACTGCGCCAACTCCCTGAATATGGATCGTAGAATTTTTGCAGTGCAGAAGGAAGCCATTTGGCCTATTGGGTCTTACCTAAGCCCATCCTGTATCCCATCCATGTAAACTCACCCATTTAATATGGCTAATCCATCTAACTTGCACAGCTTTGGCATGTGGTTGGAAAAGTGGAGCACCCCGAGGAAACCCAAGCAGACAAGGGGAACGTATAAACTCTAAACGGGCAGAATTAAACCTGGGTCCCTGGCACTAAGGTAGCTATGCTAAACATTGTGTCACTGTATCACCATCCTATGAGGTACATTTGGAAGTCATGGCCCTGGCAGTCTCAACGTTGACTCTAGACCCAAAGAAGTCACATGGCATAAAGTCAAAATTTGCAAGTAAACCTCCTGCTGATTAGTAACCATTAGTTCCTCCATGATGAATACTCTATGAAAGAAGGGCTGAGGACAGCATGAATTCAGAATTTATAATGTCCATCACCAAGAAAGCTCAGAAGTATGATGACTAACTAGTTGATTGAATCCTAAAGGACATAACTGCCAGGCCATGAGAACCAGCAGGAGGGGGGTGAAAAAAAGACACTCAACCTTGAACTCAGCAATATATCCATATGAGAATATTCATAAGTGTGATCACTGCTTAGTACCTGCTTCAGCCATGTTGACTATAAAGGTCACTCAAGGGCAATTCCTGAATTCTGTTGATGAATTGACCTCAACTGAGACATTGTACGTTATTGCAATCAAAGTGCCACATATTTCTTCTCCTTTCTCCAAACGAGATAAACTTTTATAACCACTGATTTTTATTTTTGTTTCAAAGCCATACCCTTTCAAGAATCAGTGTTGAAGAATTGGTTTGCAGATTTCTGAACAGTTAACTGAACTCAGGAGCAGCCTCGTGTTTCCTTTTAAGGACCAGTGAATAATGACATCTGTTATAATCAGAATCATTTCCCAAAAAGTAAGAATAGTTGTGTGAGAAGGACACTGATGGCACGTGAGGTTTCAATTTAGTCGCTATCATCATCCAGTATCACACTCAGTTCTGTGTTTTATTTCCCCAGTAACTTCCACAATAACTGGCTAGCTTCTTAGAACTAGCACTATCTAACAATTACAAGTGTTCATAGAATTCCTACGTTACAAAAGAGGCCATTTAGCCCTTTGAGGCTGCACCATTTCTCTGGCAGAGTATCTTACCCAGTTCCCCTCCCCCACCTATCCATGTAACCCCATACGTATACCATGACTAGTTCATCTAATCTAAACTTCTTTGAATACTAAGACTCTAGTTTAATGTAGCCAATCTACCTAACCTGCACATCTTTGGACTGTGGGAAGAAATTGGAGCCCCTGGAGGAAATCCACTCAGACACAGAGAGACGGTGCAGAGTCTGCACCTTGACCCAAGACCAGAATTGGACCCAAGTCTCTGGAGTTGTGAGACAGCAGTGAACATAAGAAATAGGGACAGGAGTAGACCATCTAGCCCTTTGAGCCTGCCTCACCATTCAGTAAGATCATGGCTGATCTGAAGTGGATCAGTTCCACTTTCTCATTTTCCCCCATAACTCTTAATTCCCTTGTCTATCAGGAATCTGTCTACCTGTGACTTAAAAATAGCGAAGTAGCATCCACCACGTCAATGGGCAGAGAATTCCAGAAATTCACCACCCTTAACTCGATCTAAACTGCCTTCCCAGCACCCCCCCCCCGCCCCCCTCTATTTTGAGACTGTGCCCTCTAGTTCTGCTACCCTTTCTAAGCGGGAAGAATCTACCTTTCCCTATCTATCCCCTTCATTATCTTATATGTCTCTATAAGACCCCCTGTCAGCCTTTTAAACTCCAACAAGTACAGACCCAGTCTATTCAATTTCTCTTCATAGGCTAACTCCCTCATCTCTGGTATCAGCCTAGTGAACCTTCCTTGCACTCCCTCTAAATGTGGCGACCAAAACTGCACACAGCCTCACCAGTACCCTGTACAGTTGCAACAAGACCTCCTTGCTTTTATATTCTATCCCCCTCCATTTGCCTTTTTGATCACCTGCTGAACCTGCAGACTGGGTTTTTGCGATTCGTGCACAAGGACCCCTAGGTTCCTCTGCACAGTAGCATGCTGCAGCTTTTCATCTTTTAAATAATAATCCCTCCTACTATTCTTTCTACCAAAGTGGATAACCTCACATTTGCTAACATTATACTCCATCTGCCAGGTCCTTGCCCACTCACTCAGGCTATTCAGATCTCTCTTCAGACTTTCCGCATCTTCCATGCAATTTGCTTTTCCACTCATCTTCGTGTCATCAGCAAAATGCGCTACCCTACACTCAGCCCCCTCCTCCAGATCATCGATGTAAATGATAAACAGTTGAGGCCCCAGAACTGATCCCTGCAGCACTCCACTAGTCACCAACTGCCAACCAGAATAGCACCCACTGATTCCAACTCTCTGTTTTCTATTAGACAACTAATCCTCTATCCACGCTAAGACCTTACCCCCAACTTCGTGCACCCTAACCTTTTGCAACAACCTTTTGTGAGACACCTCATCAAACACCTTCTGGAAATCTAAAAACACCACATCCACCAGTTCCCTCTGTCTACCGCACTAATCACAGCCTCATAGAAATCCAATAAATTCGTTAAACACAACTTCCCCTTAATGAATCCGTGCTGCGTCTGCTTGACCAAACCATTCTTTTCTAGGTGCCTTGCTATTTCTTCTTTGATGACGGATTCTAACATTTTACCAACTATAGACGTTAAACTAACCGGCCTATAATGCCCTGCCTTTTGTCCACTTATCTTTTTCAAACAGCGGTGTAACATTAGCCATTTTCCAATCGTCTGGCACTTCCCCAGAGTCCAGCAAACTTTGATAAATAATTACTCAGGCATCTGCTATCACCTCTGCCATGTTTTTCAGAACCCTGGGATGCATTCCATCCGGTCCCAGGGACTTTTCCACCTTCAGCCCCATTAGTCTATTAAGTACTACCTCTAGTGACAGTAATCACATTAAGGACCTCAATCGCCCACTATTTTTAGCCACTCTGAATGCACCAGTTTTAATTTAATACTCTCCTTTATTTCCTTTGATAACCATGGCTGGTTATCCCTTCTCCTACAGTCCTCTTTACCATCCGAATATATTTCTGCTGAGTATCGAAAAAGATCTCCTTAAAAATCCTCCACTGTTCCTCAGCCATCCTAACCACTGTGTCGCCTGCACGTGCCCTTTTGAACTATCATATCATTGTCCTCCTCTTCCTCACAGAAGTACTTAGAATCATCCTGGCTCTAGTTACACAGCACTTGTTGGCTCAGAACATGAGAAACTGATATGTTGATGTTCTCACTGACACAGACACGGGGCATCTGTCCTGAATAGTGAACTGTCACTCAGAACTGTAAGAAAAAGAACAAATCAGCAAATTGAAGTCACTGAATTTGACAAAAACTTCAGAAGGAAACTGTTGCCTGACTTGATACGTTTTCAGAATCGCATTCAGTCTGAAACCATCTGATTGGAGACTATTAACATTTTTAATAGTTTATTGTAACGTCGATAACTTTTAAAAACATTAATACCTTCCTCCCCTCAATGAAATCAGTGCCTACAAATGACATTTACTATTTGATAATTTACAAGTATCAGTAGTTCCCTTCTCCCTTTTAAATTAAATCAGTGCCATACTCAGACTGTTTTTGTAACTTCTGAAGTGCACCCCATTTCTTCACCCAAGTTTCTGCTTCTGAAAAGCCATTGATTCTTACTGCTGTTTTGTTTCAATTTATCCAATCCCATGATTAGATGTATTTACTGAGGAGTCCCATACTGTGCAATGTTGCTACAGCTCTTTCTGCTACAGGCTTCTTAAAATTACCAAAATCATTTCCATGGCAGTAATTATTACAAGTGATTGCCGAATCTATATCCTATATTTTGCAACAATCTCGTATCCTGGGTTCATGAATAGTCCATCAAAAAAAAGCTGTTTTGACGGACAAGACACCGTTTATCTCATCATCAGGTTTCACTCTAACATTCTTTATGATTAACTTTTCCAATGAATGTGGAGCGCGTTCAGACAGAGTCCCTGTAGCCCCTAAGCTTGTGATGATTGTTTACAGTTCTGTCTGATGTTTGAGACAAAATTTTTCTCATTCATTGTACGGCTTAATTGCCTCTCTCAACTATTGATAAGCATCAAGGAGTTTTTTTAGGTCTGTTTTGAAGGCTCTGTAGAATTTAGGAAGGCAAAGTTTAGCCCATTTCTGAAAATTATCCATTATAAGTGGCCCTTTTTTCCATATGTCCTTTTGGATTTTTAAATGCTGGCTTCATTTAAATTGACTGTGTTCTTGCTGGTTACTGTATAAAATCGGGCTTCTGTGACATTTTGCCGCTATATGGATATTAACGACATGCCATGGTGTTTGCATCCACAGACCACTGCAGTTTCTAAGTTTATCTGTACTGGCTTTACCAGTCTGCAGGGATGTCTGTCCATCTCAGTTGATCTGATGGGACTGTAATTGTTTACCTCTGTAAATATTTTACCAGTGTACATTTGATCTTTTTGCTGTTGCTGCCGAATTGCTTGTTTCTGCTTCTACAAATTTTCAAATATGTTTTAGGACATCTTTCTATCTGTACAGACTTTAGCAGTCTGCAGGAATGGCTGTCTGATCTCTTTGGATCTCCCCAGTCTGCAGTTTATAAATCTGTACAGATTTCACCAGTGTATATCAATGACTCTCTTCGCCCCAACAAATGTCTTCCAATCTGCAGTGAAGTCTATCTTTGTCTATTAGTCTGACCTGTCTGCAGTAATGCTTGGCGCTCTCTCTCTCTCTCATTGTTTTCAGAGTCCACAACAGTACGCCCCTCTATGTCTGTGAATCTGTTATTAGTTTGTTGCATCAGCTCCACTGATGTTCTAATGGATTGCTCTCGATACAGCCTTTATGCAGTCACCTCCCTGTGCATTTCTCAGTTGTGGTCTTATAGGACTGAGGCAGAGGAAGTACAATCTCAGCATTTCTTGACAGCGTCAAAGTAGAGAGGTTGATGACAGTGCACTTGGGAACACAGCTATAGAGAAACAGTGAACTTCCTTTTTCTTATTTCTTTATTTGATATCTATTGACTATAAATACATCCAATTAACATTTCTTACCTAGCTTCTTTCTCAAAATGGCGTTATTTCAGTCTCCTTTGCTGAAGTCCACTTGGTCAAACAGACCTTCAAAACGTCTTATCATTTCTTCTTTCTTAAGACAACACCCCAACCTCAATATCTTATTTTCTCATGCATTCTGCATTTGGCTCATTATCCCAACCTATCCATTAACTCCAAAAGCTGCTACTTCACAGTGAGAAATGCATTAAATTGTATTTTAATGCAGTACATTTTTACATAATTCCAACACTGTCAACAAACAAGTGATCAAAGTGCCCAACAAGAAGGCATGGTTAGCAGATCAGGTAGACAGTTGGGGAGGGGAATGCAAAAGTTCTCTTTTCTGTGTTGATCATCCTCAGTAGCTGATAAAGCTCTGTATGTCTATGGGTTTATCAATGTGCAATGACGGTTTCCTGTCTCCAGGGATTGTAGCATTTTTCTGTGAGTCAGTCTGATGAGATGGCTTTTAGCCAGACTGTAGCAACGCTTACATGGCTAATCACTATTGATGTGGCTGTGGAAGAAGTTTAATACAGGAGATGGGGGTCTTTCCTGCTGGCTCAAGAGCTCAGCATTCCCTCCTTTAGGGAAGGTTTGCCTTATTAAGCACTAATCAGGCACTTACGTGGCCAATGGTTCCCTAGGATTAAAGACCTTAGGGATCAGAGGCCAGCAGTTCTCCGTTGCAGGCAGTGCCACAGGGAGTAAGTGGCTCTTTGAACAAAATTGATACCACATCTGACATCATGGGCAGAAGAGGAGGGAACAAGGTTGCCAAGTACAAAGGCTTCAATAGGGAAAGGAGCACAACTGAGCCCAGTAGCAATGAATGGCAGCCTTTGCAAGCTGGACAGAAACATGGACCTGAAGAGTGTACACGAGACAAACAAAAGATAGGAAGACAATGAAGGGCATACACTCAGCACAGAATCAACCGCTAAGGACTGAATTACCTTGAGATGACTAGGAACTACAGAAGATGTTGATTCTTCTGGCAGATGGTTACAGATATCTGTGCCCGTGTTGCTGAAGATCTTGCCCCTCGCAGCACTGATTATAACGCCCAGTCTGTGGCCGTCAAAATTGAACTTCTTCATTGACTCATGCCTCCTTCCAAGGAGCAGCTGGAGGATTTAATGGCATCTCAAAGATGCTGAACTGCATTACATCCTGCTGGCCACTGAAATGGTCATTGCCAGAACTAGACATCGTGTTCATTTAAGGATAGATGCGGCCTTATAAGAATCGTGGGCAGTGGGTTTCACTTCCGTCACTGGATTTTTCCACTGGCAAGGCATCATCGATTGGATAGTCACTGGATAGCCACACAGATGCAACGAGATCCATCAACGGAAAGATTTCCGTTCCCTCAAAATCCAAATGGTCTGCGACCATGACAAAAAGTTCATCTATGTGCACTCGCTTTCCTGGCAGCTGCCATGACCCCTTCATCCTCCAGTATTCCAGACTCCTGCAGATTTTTACTCCAACCCACAAGAGAGCACAAGGGAAATTCTTTGGGAAGACGGTTACTAATCACTCTACATGACTCTTTCTGGGGCTCACAGAGATGCTAAACCAGTGCCAACTGCTCAAAGACAGCCATTAAGCAGGCCGTTGGGCTCCTGAAGATGTGTTTGGATCAGTCGTGTGGTGTCTTTCTGTATCCTCCTGCAAAAGTCTCAGTCATTATGGTGGTTTGCTACACTGTACATGACATGGTCATCAAGTGACCTTCAGGACCATGATGTCCTAGAAGAAGATAGCTCATTGAGGGAGGAGATGCAGCTGGAGTGGGAGTGGAGAATGAACTGGAAGCACCACAAGTGGATGCTGAATGAAGAGGTGTTTTTCTGCACATGAGATGACTTCCTCCTCTCACCTTGTAAGAAGAGGACATCCCTCTTTTCCTTTACAGCCTGCAGCATTAGATCTAAGTCAGCATCAACAAGGTGAGCATCAGTGCTGTGCTGAATGCCAGGCCTCCAACTTCTCTCTGGTGTTGTGAAAGGTTTGAGCACAAAGAGCAAATTTCTCCATTAGGAGAATAAGCAGTCTCAGTGATGGTTGTGATGACAGTCTAAATGAGCCCAATCCTACATATGATCCGCCGCCCATCTTTTGGCAAAGGCCTTGTTAATCGCCAATTCCAAAGCTACAGATGGCATATCTCTTTGAAGTACTTCATCTCTTGCGGTGTCAGTGATCCACCAGTGACACTAAGTAGAATATTGACCCAATAACATTGAATCAACAGTAAAATATTTTAGGATAATATAGGACTTGAAAGCATACTTGAGGTGATGCTGCTCCCATATTTGCTTGTTGAGATCACATGGGAGTGAAATGCTTTCAAAGCAGCCTTAGTAATCCTTCAGTAGAACATCATCTTAGGACATCAAAGATGTAGAAAAAACTATGTGGACCAGGGCAACTGGATTCTGTTGCTCAGACTGCAAGTCTGACTCCAACTGTGAGGAGATCTCCACAACCCTGCTCAATCAGGCAAGACACCCTCCAGAGTTTCTGTTCATGTCTTCAGAGAGCATTATCTGTTCTGCTGACTGTACTATTTTCTATCACTGCCACATCCCTTTCACTCTCCCATGAATGGCTTCCTGTACCATGGTATTATGATTTAGTTTGCCCATTCACCCTGCAGTCTTGGTTCTCTTCCACACAGGCACCAACTATATCATACCTCTTGGTAAAAGTCAAGTCCGAGGCTCTTCTGTTACAGTGTCCTGAATCTCCATAATGGCCTGACTTGGAGCCAGATCTCCAATACCTGATCATTGACCAGTTCTAAAGTTTTACTTAGTCTAAGGGGTGTAACTACCTCTTGGACCAAGGTATCCACCACAATGTCTGTAAGCTCAGTCTCCAGCTCAGCAACTCTATGTTGAAGTTCCTTGAACTGTAGGAACCTACCTCAAATATGATTGGCTGCAATCACAATGCTCTCTCAAATTCCCACACGCTGCAGGTACGGCACTCTGCCTGCCTGTAGAACATTATTTATTTATTTATTTATTTGAGTAATTAGTTACCAATTAGTAAAGCATTGTCAAGTTACAGTCTCTTGGCTTATGGACAAAAGAAGAGCCCTCATTGGGAGTAAATAAAAGAGTAAAAACCACCACCTCCTTCCACTTTAACACCAAATTCCCAATGTGAGTCACCTGTTTATGAAGCACTCAATTCTGGAATAAGCTGGCTGGCAAGTTCTCCACATTGACAAGGAATGGCATAACCTTGTGAAGTAGGAGCAAAAGTTCTACATTGCCTTTGATTCCTTTGCTTATCAACAATCCATCTATCTCCGCCTTAAAAACCTCCAATGACCCCACCTTCTGAGGCAAGGAATACCAAAGTCACACAAACTTCTGAGAGAAAAGATTTCTCCTCATCTCTGTCCTAAAAGAGTGCCCCAAATTTTAAAACAGTGCCGTCTAGTTCTGTACTGATCCACAAGCAGAAACATCTTTTCCACTATATCTTCCTAAGACCATTCAGGTTCTTATATCTTTAAATCAAATCAATCCTTACTCTTCCATATTTCAGCTGATACAAGCCCAGACCATCTAACCTTTTCTCAGAAGGCAACCTACTCATTCGAGGTATCAATCTAGTAAATTGCGTTCTTGACCATTGAGGTACCAGAAACAGGCTATAGTCAATTGAAAGCCCTTTCACTCAGTTGATGTCCCCAAAAGGATTACGTGGACCATTGAGAGTTATGCTGGCTCCTACCACAATGCCTTTATTCTGCCAAGCATCTCCCCACTATTCCACTCTTCCAAGGATACTAGGATTGCTGTTAGAGAGAAAGGATCCCCCATGTTCCCACACTGTCCCCACACCTGTCTACAATCCCAGCTCTCCTAAAAAACCAAGATACAACCAAGACCATGGACCGCATTTCAATATGCATCCTATAGGTGTCTTGAAACAAAAATTTGGGTGCCTGGATAACTCGGTGATGACATACAGTCCTACCACTGAAAGGTCTTCTGATTCATCTATTGCATAGCCATCCAACAAAGAGCACATTTGGAGAATGCGGAGAAACAGCATGTGCCTTCATCTGACAAGGAGCGTTTGGTGAAGAAACAAAAAACTGTAGATGCTGGAAATCTGACATAGAAAACAGGAAATCCCAGAAATGCTCAGCAGATCAGGAAGTGTCTGTGGACAGAAACATTTAAGGTTGATGACTTTTCAGTCTGGTTCTGATTAAAGAAGTAGACGGAGGAGGGCGAGCAAAATGCTCTGCAGCCAGAGATGTTAGGGATCAGTTAACAGTACAGTGCTCCTCAATGACTTGCTGATTCCTCCCCCATGGAAGGTTACACAAAGCAGTCTTTATTCGCAGTCTTGTTTACATCTGTCAGCACTGTCCTAATTGTGTACTTAACATTGAAAGCACTCATCCATGTTTTATATGATTGACAAACTGATAATGTGTATTCAGAAACTGCTAAACAAAGGAGCAGCAGACCAAAGTATAAAATTGCGATTAAAGGTGAATGATTTAATGTCAAATGCAGTAATTATCTTGAATTCATTCCTCACCTTAGTATCAACCCACAGTGCGCTCTCTAAAAGGTCTATTGAGTTGACTACTCCCATGAGGTGCTTTGAGCACTTGCAATTTTCTTTTCAGCAGTTTACCAGCAGTCTTCCAATGTAAAATGTCGCTATCATCATTCAATGTCAAGCAGAATGGCATCTGGTTAAGTATTTCCTGTTAACTCTAGAAACAGGTTTAATGCTTTCATGTAGAGATTTTACCTCAAATGCAACCAGCAGCATAGTAGTTGTCATAACTATGTATGTGATGCCTTATTTCTTTAAATAGAAATCGTATTGTCAAAGACGTACTTTCACAACTTACGGCTGCAAGATTATGAACAGAATTCAAAGTGTTGAATTTGCGTGAAAACTGGAGTAACTCACGCTGGTTTTTTTTTTCAGTTGGAGTTCAGACAAGAATTTTTCACACACTCTGTGCACTGCAGAGGCCACCAATGTGAATATCATTAAATTTCAAGGGGCAGGGCCTATTCCCACTGGAGAAATTAGCGTGCTGAGTGGGCCACTGCGCATGTGCCTATCTGAGTGTTGAGATCAGCACATGCGCAGTTGCCCCACATTGACAGCCTCACCAATTACTGCCTCCCCCCACCGCTCCCTAGGCAAAGTGGAAGCAAGACTATCCCACCCCACTGCCTAGTGCCCAATTGGCAGTGCCAGGGTGCCCCCTAGGCATTGGCACTTTGCCCTTTTGGGCAGTGATGGGGGCACAGGCTGACACTGCTAGGCTGCCCATGCCCGGGGGCACCACTCTCTGCCACCCAACCCCTTGGGCGGCCCCCAACTGCTCTCCCTTCACTCCAGCAGTGCCTGGTCACTAGTTCTCTGAAAGTGGGGCGCTAGTGCAATCCCTGTTGGAATAAAATACTCTGGTGGGGTGGGAGAGGCTAATAGGTCTGGAGACTTCAATCCTAGGCTTGCTACTCTCATTTAAGTTGTAGGGAAATGATTATTTAAATCATTTCTGTACTTCCCCACTGATTTCAGGCACAGAGAAAATGCTGCTGGAATTCCTGGGAGACGCAAGCGAAGTACAAGTACAAAGAACAAAACAGCACAGGAAACAGGTCCTTCAGCCCAAAGCACTCGCACCGTCACCCCAAAAGTATGCACGCAAATCTCGCAAATCAGCTGTAGTGAGATTTGTCCGGCCCGCTATGTTAATCCTTTAGCGCCTCAGGATGGCAGAATCACAGTCCATGTGTCTTATGCCCAAAATGAGTTCCCCTTGCTGGTGATAGTTATTTAATTGTAAAGTGCAGGTCGCATTTTTTCATCGATTTACTATCACCACATAATATGGAGACTGGTGGGAACAGTCATGTAAAAGACAACAAAAGATCCCAACTGTGAAATAACGCTATCGGATATGCATTGTACTGATGCTTAACATCACGATGAAACACCTGTCTCTTCTAGTAACTTCAATAAAATTAAAATGGATATTGCTTCTACTCAGCTAACGGACAGGAATTTTAGACAAATATATTAAACGTTATATTGTGGTATACCAAAGCATTATTTCACAGTTTCTACACATCCTAATATTATATTACAGCTATTCAAAGTATTACCTAGGATATACAGCACAGAAACAGGCCACTTGGCCCTACTGGTTTGTAGCAGTGTTTCTATTCCACGTGCGCTATCTCCAAACCCACCTCATCTTACCCTATCTGCATATCTTTCTATTGATTCCTTTTTCCCTAATAGGTTTGTCCAGCTTTAAGTGTACCTATGGCTATTTGCTACTCCAGGTATAAACGCGTTCCAGATTTTAATGACGGTGAGCAAAGAGATTTCGCCTGTGCGCTTTATTGCTATCTAACTTTTATGGCCCTTAATTTTGGACTTGTTCAACATCTTGAACAAAGATGTTCAAGGAACAAATCCAGTAATTCAAGTTATTTTGAACCCTGTTTAGATTTGCCGAAGGCTCAATGGAATACGCTTCACAAGTTGTAAAAGTGCCAAAGACAGAACGTCAATGTCGGTGACCCTGGAGCAATGTGTGATTCTCCAAGAAGAACATAGTCTACACCCAGACTATTTCGTCAGAGCTCTGGACTGTATGAGGAGGTAGGCATTTCTCAACTACATCCATGAGACTTGTATATTGAGAGGCAGGGCTAAATGCAGAGCTTTACAATAAATTAAAATTGCGTAAGTTGATATAGAAAAAGAGAAGTGAAAAATATTGCGTAAAACCGGAAAGGCACAAGTTACTGATTGTACAGATACTTAGAAAACAGCGAAGTTTGTGAAGAATTAAAAGATTTACTTCTGGAAATTCCTTACATAGTCCAATAATTTGGAAGACTTTTGGCGAAAATGGTGTTTCATAATCATTCTCAGTGCAATGTTTGATCATGGACCAAGGCCTTTATTAAATGATGTGGAGTTGCTGGTATTGGACAGGGGTAGACACAATAAGTAGTCTCACAACACCACGTTAAAATCTGATGAGTTTATTTGTTAGCACAAGCTTTCAGAACGTTGCCCTTCACCTCGTGCTACCAAATAAACCTGTCGAATTTTAACCTGATGTTATGAGACTACTTACTATTCCTAAATGATTCAGAGAGTTCAGGTACCAGTTCCTGAAATTAAACTGAAAATAAATGGAAGTGAAAGTTGGATGGGGCATACAACGGGGAATTGATAAACTACCGCCGATTTTGTGGCCCATCAAAGCTGAATTTTATTGTATCCTAGTCCAAAAGCCCTCTAAATAAAGATTCAGGTTTGCAAATAGTGCAAAGGCAAACAATCGTTAAGGCACACCTTGCATATCTGCCAATGTTTTGACCATGCATGCAAGTTGATAATCCCATAGTCAATAGTTCTGCATCCTAGCTTACACTGCAAATCAAAGGACATGCCCTCATTTTGAGGCATCAGTACTTCAGTCTTTTTGAAGATTGGTGAGAGAAGATATTTATTCCTTTGTTATGGATTTTGGATTTAATTGGGGATTTCTCTTGTGTTTGGTGTCAAAAACTATTGTAAATTATCTGCACCAATCAGGCTTTAATATGCACAATACGGCAGGGGTCTGAAAGAATTTCATATTGGTTTTATGATTGCTTTATTGAAGTGGAATAAGTAAATTGATTACAATAATTTTAGCAATGATGCAGAAAAGTAGTATGGCTAAGAGACCAATTTGCTTATTGCCCTTTCACACAAGGAATGAAGATAGAACATTACAGCGCAGAACAGGCCCTTCGGCCTTCGATGTTGCGCCGACCAATTATGAAAAAAGCAATGACCCTCCAAACTAAACCATTCCCTTCTCTTCCATAAACTTATCAACTAACCTCTTAAACGCCACCAAACTTGGCGCATCTACAACAGCCGCAGGCAGGGCATTCCACTCCCTAACCACCCTCTGGGTAAAGAACCTACCTCTGATATCCGTCCTATAACTATCACCCCTTAATTTAAAGCTGTGTCCCCTTGTGCTAGCTTTTTCCATCCTAGGAAAAAGGCTATCAACTGTCCACCCTATCTAAACCTCTAATCATCTTATATGTTTCGATCAGGTCCCCTCTTAGCCTCCTCCTTTCTAACGAAAACAACCTCAACTCCCTCAGCCTCTCCTCATAAGACCTGCCCTCCATACCAGGCAACATCCTGGGAAACCTCCTCTGTACCCTCTCCAATGCCTCCACATCTTTCTTATAATGCGGGGACCAGAACTGCACACAATACTCCAAGTGCGGCCGCACTAGAGTTTTGTACAGTTGCAACATGACGTTGCGGCTCCGAAATTCAATACCCCTACCAATAAAAGCTAAGACTCCGTATGCCTTCTTAACAACCTTATCGACTTGACTGCCTACTTTCAGGGATCTATGCACAAATACACCCAGATCCCTCTGTTCATCAACACTATTAAGAATCCTACCATTAGCCCTATACTCTACACATTTATTATTCCTGCCAAAGTGCATTACCTCACACTTTTCCACATTAAACTCCATTTGCCACCTCTCAGCCCAGCTCTGCAACTTGTCCAAGTCTCTTTGCAAACTATAACACCCCTCTTCACTATATACCACTCCACCGACTTTAGTGTCATCCGCAAACTTACTAATCCATCCTTCAATACCCTCATCCAGATCATTTATAAAAATTACAAACAGCGGGGGCCCCAAAACAGACCCCTGAGGTACACCACTTATAACCGAACTCCACGATGAATATCTCCCATCAACCACCACCCTCTGTCTTCTATCCACTAGCCAATTCCTAATCCAATTAGCTAAAACACCCTCTATCCCATAGATCTGCATTTTCTGCAGAAGCCTTCCATGGGACAACTTATCGAACGCCTTACTAAAGTCCATATATACCACATCAACTGCCTTACCCCCATCCACCTCTTTGGTCACTTTTTCAAAAAACTCAATAAGGTTAGTAAAGCACGACCTACCCTTCACAAAACCATGCTGACTATCCCCAATCAATTCATTTCTCTCTAAATAACTATAAATCCTCTTCCTTATAATTCTCTCCAATACTTTGCCCACAACAGAAGTAAGACTCACTGGCCTATACTTCCCTGGAAAGTCTCTCTTCCCCTTCTTGAACAATGGGACCACATTCGCTATCCTCCAGTCTTCCGGAACTATACCCATAACCACCGACGACCTGAAGATCAGAGCCAGAGGCTCTGCAATCGCCTCTCTTGCCTCCCAGAGAATCCTAGGGTAAATCCCGTCCGGCCCAGGGGACTTATCTAACTTCAAACCCTCAAGAATATCTAGCACATCCTCCTTATCTACTTCAATACTTTTCAGTTTGCAACCCTGTATCCCAGTGTTCTCCACAACTACATTTACATCTCCCTGCGTGAATACCGAAGAGAAATATTTGTTCAGTGCCTCTCCAATCTCTTCAGGCTGCACGCACAACTTCCCACTGCTGTCTCTGACTGGCCCTAATCTTGCCCTAACCAATCTTCTATTCTTAACATATCTAAAGAAAGCTTTAGGATTCTTCTTGATCCTATCAGCCAAAGTCTTCTCGTGTCCTCTTTTAGCTCTTCTCAACTCACTCTTTAGCTCCCTCCTGGATAATCTATAGCTATCCATTGCACTAACTGAGCCTTCAAGCCTCATCCTGACATAAGCCTCCTTTTTCCTTTTAACCAGCGAATTAACTTTTTTCGTACACCAAGGTTCCCTTATTGTGTGCATTGAAAGAGGGCAACCTGAAGGAAATTGCTGAATGTAGAAGAAAGTTACCAAAAGAAAGGTGAATATGGTTGAATAATGCTGGTGAGACCATTGATATTAAAGAGGAACAGAATGAGACAGAGTGCAGCAATCCTGTAAAACCTCTAAACTAATAGATAAGAGTCAGGATAAATCATCAACCACAATGAAGATGAAATAGACTTAGAAGAAACTGGATAGCCATGGAGACGGCTTTACTCGGGTCAGACAATGGTATCTTATTTAAAAGTACTTGCTACAAAGTATAACATTTGTTCCTGAAGTGTGAATATCGCTGACAAGACGAGTATCTATTGCCCTCTGTTGTCATTGGTGGTGAGCTGCCTTCTTGAACTATTACAGGCCATGTGATCAAGGTACATCCACAATGTTATTTTGGAGGGAGTTTGGTTCTGGGTTTAAGTCTTGTTTGATTTCTCTGTAATGATTTTAATACAACTGAGTGGATTGCTAGACTATTCCAGAGGGCAGTTAAGTGTCTACAACATGGAGTCGCGTGTAAACCAAGCTGGGTAAAGAGGGCAGATTTCCTCCCCTGAAGTACATGAGTGAACCAGTTAGGTTCTTAGGACAATCCAGTGCTTTCAGTGAAGCTGAAGAGTTTTTAGCGACAGTCCAGTAATTTCATGATCATTCTATTTTATTTTAAAAGTTATTAATTGAAGTTAAGTTTGCCTTGTTGGGATCTGATCTGGTGTCTTGAGGGACTGCATTGTGCATTCTAAGGATTCTTCTTTGCAAAAATAATTTGTCTATTCCCTTTTTATTATATTTCCAGTACTGATTCTAAATTTATATCCTTTTCGTTATTCATCAACCGGAAGGATAACTGTGCTATTGATCTAGTCAAATTCTCTCAGGACTTTGAATACATCCATTAAGTTTACATAACCTGAGTTAACGTTTTAGGTCATAGCATTTTCATCTGGACTGTCAAAAGTTAAAAATGTTGTTGTTGTCACACGCGCTGACAAGGATTATGCTGTTGTGGTCTGGCAAACCTTGTGGTTATGTTTCAGGTTGATGACGTTTCATGAGAAGATCACGCATAGATTTCAGATTATAGTATGCGTTTGTACTGTAGGAAATTCAGGATTCTACTTCGAGTTTTTACTCACCCTTGTTTTTATAATCGGTGTATTTGCACTTCTAGATCTTTCTGTCCAGAGTATTGCATCATTTAAAACTGCCATACCTTATTTGTTCTTTGCCTCCAAGATGTTCACATCTTCATGTTCAACTATATTGAACTTAATTTGTCACACAGCTGCCTACTTCCTATATCAAGTGTCCTCAGCAGCATCTTTGGAGTCTTGGTACAATCTGGTGATCAACAATAGCAATGCTGTGGGGTTGAAAATACCACTGCACTATTCGGTTACATTGGAATTGCTTATAGGTTTAATTTTAACCACACCTTCCAGAAGGAGACTGATGGTCAGTGTGGTGGGGGATTTTATGGAGCCAACAAGAATGAGAAATGTGGCGCATGGTATGATTTAATTAGGCAGGTTCAAAAATTTTGACATCCTGACAGTAGATTAAGATGCAGGGGTAAAGTCAGTAGTATGCTCTCAAACATTACAGTAGCCAGTGGTAGGTTCCCACTTGTGATGCATTTGCATTCCATAAATATTCATTAGTGTACAACAGTTTTGAATAAAGTCAGAAAAATCTCATGGCACTGGGTTCACAGTCCACTTAAATGTGGCTTTTGTGTAGCTATTGAATAAGGTCAGTGGTTTCCTTGTTTAACTCTAAAGTCGCAGAGAAGAGGAAGAGAAGAATGGCAGCTTGCATGGAGGCTGAGCTGGGAAGGGAAGGCATTGCTGAAGAGTGGTGTTGAGAGCGTGGAGGAAGTTTTGTGTACGTGTGCATGTATGGTCCGTTGATCTTCAAATCCTGCCCTCTCCCACAGAGAGGCTTACTAGTGTACTTAATTCCTTGACTAAAATAGTTTTGACAAATAACAATAATTCACACACAAGTAAAGTGAAACCCATGTAATATTAAATCATATCAAGTGAAATTTAAATATGAAAATCCCCTGTGACACCCTTGTGCTCTCAAGTTTCATATTAATGGTACTGGAATTGGGCTAGTAAGTTGTGGCTGAGATGAAGAGCCTCTCTGTTTGGTTAGGGGGCTCTTTTTCTCATCCAGCCTTGCCTGCTGCATTGCCAGCCTATGGTGGAATCACCAATGAAAAGCCTCCTCTGTCCAAACAGAATCCGCCATGAAGATTGCACTTTTTGGCGGGGAGGGGGGCAAACCTCCACCCTGTAGGTGGGGTTCTCTAGCTGCATTTGGGGATTTTCACAGTAATGTCCTTGAAGTGTTAATGTAAGCCTACCTATGATACTAATAAATAAATTTTTAAACCAAACCGGAAAATCCTGTTCAAGGCCAACAGACCTTTTCATAGTCTGTGTTCTTCTGCTACAATTCCTGTGGTGGGTGAGACAAGAAAATTCTGCCCTTGGTCTTTGTTTTTTCTTTAACTTGATTTGATTTATTATCATCACATGTATTGGGACAGCGTGAAATGTATTGTTTTTGTGCGCTATACAGACAAAACCTACCGTTCATGGAATACATAGGGGAGAAGGAATGGAGAGGGTGCAGAATATACTGTCACAGTCACAACTAGGGTATAGAGAAAGATCAGCTTAATACATGAGAGGTCCATTTAAAAGTTTAATAGCAGAGAAGTTGTTATTTTTGAGTCAGTTGGTACGCGATCTCAGATTTCTGTACGTTTTTCCTGGTGGAAGGGAGTGTGTTCTGAGTGTGTGAAGTCCTTGATTATGCTGGCTGCTCTTCCAAGGCTGTAGGAAGTGTAGATGGAGACAATGGCTGTGAGGCTCATTTGTGAGATGGACTGGGTTGGTTCACAAACCTTTACATCTCTCTCTCTCTTCCGCAAAGGAGAGAAAGCAGATTTATGAGTATTAAAATTTTGTGTGGAGGGGGATATGAGAGATGGATGTGAGATGGCACAAAGATGAGTGAGAGTGGTGCCTGTTCAGAAGAGGGATGTGTGGAGTTCTCTGGAGAGAGAGAGAGAGAGCAATGAGTGTAGCTGCAAGATGTGTTGGTTCTAAGGAATAATGTATAGGATGAATGCTGGGAAAACATTCAGAATATGGTGTTTGGCACACAGAAGCAT
Organism: Sphyrna mokarran; assembly: GCA_024679065.1. Classification (NCBI taxonomy): domain Eukaryota; kingdom Metazoa; phylum Chordata; class Chondrichthyes; order Carcharhiniformes; family Carcharhinidae; genus Sphyrna; species Sphyrna mokarran. The sequence continues at coordinate 152,626,395 of JAGIQG010000001.1, forward strand.
TATGCCCGCACAACATTTAAGAAACTTTTAGATGAAGACATGAAAACCCATGGCACAAAAAGCTATGGACCAACTGCTGAAAAATAGGATTTGAATGGATAGGTGTTTGATGGCTGAACAGTCTCTTATTGTGCTGTAAAACGCTATGATTACGACTATGCCAATCCCCTTTTGTACCATTCCTCAGTTCTTTTATCCTTTTGGTGCACTGTTCCAAGGTGAGGGAGACCACAGTCTTGCTGCTGACTTAATTAGCTGCTTCTATGCATGCCAGCTTGGTTTAAGATGCTTTCCTCTTCTTCCCATCCTTGGGAAAAATCATCTGACTGCAGTCTCTCAGATCCTACAGCAGGAATTGGTTAAACGAGTAAGGCAACATAGGAGACTACCTTTCCCAGGTCTCTTTCTCATTTCTGTGGTTGCTACAACAACATTCAATTATAAGTTTATATGAACTTAGTTTATATTTCCTCAAGTATAGAAGAATTAGTTGTAAACTAACAATGGGTTTTTAAAATCATAAATTAAAAAAAAATGGATAAATTAATTCCTCTGGTGAGGAACTCAGAACAAAGGGGGCATAATCTTAAAGCAATGAGCACAAGATTTCAGGAGTGAAAAATGTCCAGATTAGTTATTCTGACCCTTACCTTCTCTGGTTTGGAAATGTAGAAACAGTATGCTTATGCCATGACTCAGTTAAAGAGGTCTGGCAAACTCTGCTGCCAGTTTCAGCTGGGGTGATCATTTGAGAATTCTGCTCCATGAGTCAAGACGTATGAAAAACACCATCAGCATATGTCATCATCATCAACAGCTGTCCCTCGATTCAAGGATGACATCTTTTCGGGGTTGAGAGGTTCTGCCACAGTCTGCCTCTTCTGTACAGGCAGATTCTCTCCCCACAGATCTTTTGGGCAGGATATCCCATCAGGTATTGAGGTATGGAGTGCAGGCGATTCTTCCTTTTCTTTCCTTCTCTACTACTGGTCTGGTGTAGTTTGATGGACAAGTTGCTGCCATTTTGAATGATTCGTAACAAACTTCTCCAGTTCAATAATGTCAATGTTGCTGTGCTTCAGGAAGAGCTCAGCATTGTCTTTTGTAGCATTTTCCTTGTGTTCCCCAGAACATTGTCCATTTGAGAGTTGAGAACACAGGACCTGTGTTCCCAAAGATAAGGTTTGTGCACCAACTTTTTAGCTTTCAGGACACGGTGGCACAGTGGTTAGCACTGCTGGCTCACAATGCCAGGCACTTGGGTTCGATTTCTGGCTTTGGTCACTGTCTGTGTGAATTCTGCATGTTCTCCCCATATCTGCATGGGTTTCCTCCAGGTGCTCCGGTTTTCCTCACAGTCCGAAAGACAGTTTCCTCCTACAGCCCAAAAGAAATGGTGAAGCTAAATTCTCCCTCAGTATACCCAAACATGCCCGGAGTGCGGCAACTAGGAGATTTTTCACAGTAACTTCATTGCAGTGTTAATGTAAGATTACTTGTGATGCTAATAAATAAACTTATTTACAGTGTCCAGTCCATTGTTGAGTTTGCAGGAGCTTTGTCTGAATGCTTGTGGAGCTGGTTTCAAGGAGGACACCAGTGTTAGTTCAATTAACATCTCATTGAATCCAGAGGAGGCATTGCTGATGGAATTTCTCAGTGCTCTTATGTGTCACTGCACATTGCAAGTCTCACTGTAGTACCAGATTATGATTACAACATCTACTGTGTAGACAGGGACTTCTGTTGACTTATGCAAATATTTGTTGTCAGTGCTGCAGTTTATAGGTGGCTGAGCTTGCACTGTTGACTTGGTGCTAATCCCTTCATCAAGAGTGTCCTTTGAAGAGAGGTTGCTGCAAAGTTATGGGAAGTGCTCAATACATTCCAGAGTGTCTCCTTCAACATATATGGAAGGTGAAATATTTGACTGACAGGTCTGAGCTTATGTATATGAACAAACGAATTAGGCACCAAGGTAGGCTATTCAAGCCTGCTCTGCCATTCAGTAAAATCATAACTGATCTGATTGCAACTTCAACCCTGTTTCCTGCCAAATACCAATAATCTTTCATCAGCGTTATAACAAAGAATCTATCTCGCTCAACCTTAAAAATCCACCGACTTTGGAGGAAGAAAGTTTCGGAGAATCAGGACCATCTGAGAGGAAAAAGAAGTCTCCTTATCTCAATCTTAAATAAGCAACCTCTTATTTTTGAGAGATGCTCAGAAGAGCGTCTTATCCGAGTTTTATTGTCACTCGTCGACATGTGTTGAACACTTCTGAATGGAATCAGAGTGATTTCCACCAGATGTTACCACAGCCCTATGGCATTGGCGGAAATGATCTTGAACGATGCGGCCACAACCACCATAATTGCAAGCAAGAAGATTGATTCACACCTCTGGGAGCGCCTGTCGTGCATGTTAGTTTTTGCTCGTTTGCTCCGAGCTGTTTACCCATAAATCATCATCTGGTTACTAAGTGACTCTTATTAAGTAAGAGACACAACCACGCAACGAACAACCCAACAATGCTGAAAACGCGACCATGGCACAACCCGGGAGCTGCACCCATCGCTGTTAACCACACCCAACCCCTCAGGGCATGGAAGACATGTCTATTCCTGTTACTTCTCCTCATCATCTGGCCAGTGATCATCAGGAATGAGCCGGGGCACCACAGTCCATTCACTGCATCACACCAGATACAGGTCTATTCGCCTTTCCTCAAAGCCGGTCTTGTGGGCTGGAGGTCTCGGTGGGGCTTCTGCTATCTTGATAGGCATGATCGCGTCCATCGCATGCAGATCACCAACTATCCCTGGGACAAGACGGGACCTGTCAAGACAAAATTTCTTTCCTGATTACCGGGTTTACAGGTACAGAAGCATGTTGGCAGTTCTCGGCCAGTCAGATTCCCTTCAGGACCAGCTTGAAGGCCTGAATAACTTGCGGGACCTCGGTTAGGTTTGACTCACTGTGGTCTAGAACGCCAAGAATACCACAGTTATGCGAAACATATCGAAGACTATTCCAACGATACCACTCCTGGCTAGCAGTCCGGTAATAGTGGTCATAGTCCAGGCATGATTCGCACCCGCTATTAGTTTCTCGGCCAGTCATGGAATACCATCTCCTGTGCCCGTGGAGACGATACCAGGTGGCTCCCACAGAAAGGATTGACTCACTGTGCGCTAGAAACCAGAAGATTCGCACAGCTACTTGAGATTGGCAATTTTTAGATGGAGCCTTCTTACGCAAGAATGGATAAAAGCCAATCTCAATCCACCTGTTTGTAATTGTAGTCTGACTGGGTACAGACATGCAACTACATCCGCATTTCGCTTCTTGGACAGTTGCTTTAGCCATCACCGCTTGGTTGAATAGCGGCGATATTGTCCGGCAGGACCATCGAGGAGGTGCAACTCACTGTGTTATAGAAGTGATAAAATTCACACAACTACTGTAACCATGACTCTCCCACTCTCCCACCGAAGAGCAAGAGAGTCATAGTTACACTGTGATATCTAGTTCTAGATTTTCCCACAGGAAGAAGCATCCCCTCCATATCTACCCTGTCAATACTCCTCAGGATCTTAATGGTTTCAATCGTGGCCTTTTGCTCTTTTTTGAGTTTTATTTTGGCAATATTCAGATGCAAGCCAAGTCTCATGTATGTAGCATCGAAGAGATGGAGAGTGGCTTGCAAATCTGGTTCACAGTGGATGAAAGTTTTCCATCTAAGTGGCATTTCATACTCTCACCACAGAGAACAATTGATCTTTGATGATGAATCAATAAACAATGAAATGGACGGAAAACAACAAAACCCTGATGGTATTCCAGTTGAGGTCTTCAAAGCTAGTGAGCTTTTGCTCACATCAAGACTCCATGCACTCATCCTCCAAATTTAGGAGGAAAAAGAATATCATATCACGCAGTCAAACATAATGAAATGTCTGCAGCTGTTGAGTGAAAGATCTGAAATAGATCCTTCAAAATCTGGAACAGTTTTAGGCAAGGATATGTGATAACCCCCTCACTGTTTACCATCTGTCTGACAGTCTCTAGGCATTAGATATAATCATGGTGGAGACCGTAATTAAAGTAAATTTTACAGAAACCTTGGTCAGATACCATCTGGAGTACTGCTTACATTGGCACCAAACACTTAAGTAGAATGTATTGGCTTTGGAGGGAATGCATTGCAGATTCAGTGGGATACTAATGAGCTCACCGGTTAAAATTTATAAGGTTGCATAAACTTGCTTGTATTTCCTCGGGTATAGAAATATTAGTGGTAATCTAACCGTGGTGTTTAAAATGGCAGATGGACTTGATAGATGTAGATAAATTAATACATTAATGCTGAGGAATTCAGAATGGAAGGGCACAATCTTAAGTATGAGCACAACAATCCAGGAGTGAAATCAGGAAACGCTTTTTTCTCACATAATAATCTGGGGCAGAACTTGCACCCTTATATGGGCCTGAATTTTACCCTCAGGGTTCGTCTAAAGTTGATGCGACCAAAAGTGGATGTAAAACCTACTCTTAACCGAGCTTGTATTATTAATGTGATATTATACCAGATGACCAATTAAGGCCCACTCAGAATGGAAGATGTCTGTGTGCTGGCCTTACGCTGGGTGGCAGTGAGAATGCATCAGGCACTGTGTCCAATGGAGATCCAGCAGAAGCTGTTTAAAAACAGCAAAGACAGCTAGCTGTGAGTTGCCCAGAGTTGAGAGAGAGCCTGAGGGAGCTGTTATAATTATAATAACCTTCTTGTTGTCCGGCAATGGCATCAGCATCTGGTGGTCATGGAAAGTGGGAGGGAAATCTCCAAGGAGTGCCTGGAAGTTCTGGTGGAGGAGGTTTAAAGCAAGGAGATGGCAGAGAAGGCCATTCTCTACAGTTCCAATGAGGGCAGGGCCAGAAAATTTTGGGTCAACTTTTCAGGTTGATGAATAGATCAGAAACACATAAATGGAATTGATCGTCAAAGTAGCCGTGACCTGGCTGAATGATGGGACAGGTTTGAGGGACTGAATGGTTTGAGAAATTGAATGATCAACTCCTATTCACATGATTGGTTGTATCTTATTAAAATTTGCACAATAATGTATGGCTCTTCATTGTCAATTGTACAATGACATTGACAAGAGGATCACAACAGATAGTATGCTGCATGTGGAATAAATATAATCATGAAAAAGGTTGTAACAACTGTACAAATCTTTGTAGAATAGATGTAAAATTTCACAAAAACTGCAGAAGTGATTACATGAAATTTCACAGGTAAATGCACATTGATTAATATTCTTGCAATGTGTGTGTTCTTGTGTTCGAATGCAACTTTCTCACTGCACTATGAATACCTTTATTTCTTTGAAGGAATTGTGTAACCCTTCATGAATAAGACTGCATCCCGTGAATTTTGCAAGTGCATGCAGATTGCAATAAAACCAGTTTAAATCATTATCTGTGCTCCTGGTCAAAATAAAATTCCTTTGCCCTAGTTTATACAGCAGCATTCCATCACATAGCTGTGTTAGAATGAAGCCAAATATCTTTTTCTGACTGTCAGTCAATCTACCCAACTGTAAAGGGTGAATGGTTACGTTAATTAGACAATGATGTTAATGTAAGCATGTTAACAAGTCACATGACCAATCAACTCCAAGGGAGCAAGACACAACAGTCAATGTCCAGAGAGTAATGTGCTTGCTATGACTAAATAAAAACAGTTCTGAGACAAACTAAATACTATTTTCAAGTCATTGACTTGATGAAATTCCACTCACTCTGAGGACTAAACAAGTAAAAAAGGATAAGCATCAACCTAATTGTAAACCTGCCAAATTTAATTTATTTTTATACATTAGAATAGTTCAAATTTTTAAAAATCTCCATCTTAAACATGAATACAGATTATAGGGGTTGTTTTGAGCATAAATATCTCGTAACATTTCACTGAAGTCAATATCTCTGTTTTAGGTTATTTTAACAAATTCATTTGGTGTCCTGCAAAATATAATCTCTGACCTTTCCAGTAACTACACGCCAGTCAGTTTATCTTCGGTGGCGGGAAAATATCTGGACACCGTAATTGGGGAAAAAGTTAAAAGTTGCATGGACAAATGTAGGTTAATTAAAGAAAGCAAGCTTGCATTTCTTAAGGGAAAATAAATTTAACCAGCTTGGTGGAGATTTTTGAAGCCGGGAACAAGGGGAGTTGATAAGGGCAGTGTGGCTGATGTGGTATGCATGGACTTTCAAAAGGAGTTTGATACGGTGCTGCCCAACAGATTAGTGAGAAAAGCTAGAGCTGATCAAACAGAAGGGACAGTAGTAACATGGATACAGAATTGGGTGAATGATAGGAGATAGAATAATGGTCAATGGTGTTTTAGTGCTGGAGGAAGGTTTCTAATCGAATTCCCAAGACCAGTGTTGAGACACTTCCTCTTCGTGATATTTATTAATGAGGTAGATCATGGCTAACAGGGCACAATTTCAAAAGTTTGTGCATGATGCAAAACTTGGAAGAACTTGGGACTGTGAGGAGAATGGTATTGAACTTGAAAGAGACATAGAAATTTGCTGGAAGGGCTGAGAACTGGCAAATGAAGTTCAGTGCAGAGAAGTGTGAAGCGAGGAATCTGTTCCTAAATTATGCACGTGAATCATTGAAGGTAGCAGGACAGGTTGAGAAAGCCATTAATAAAGTATACATAAAGGTTTTATTAATAGGAGCATAAAATACAAGATTAAGGGGTTAAAGTCACTAGTTCGGCCTCGGCTAGAATATTGCATCCAGCTCTGGGCATCACATTTTAAGACGGGTATGAAGGCATTAGTGAAGGTGCAGAAAGAATCATGAGGATGGTTCCAGAGATGAGGAACTTCAGTTATGAAGATAGTTTGGAGAATTTAAGACTGTTTTCTTTTGAGGAAAGAGGATCAAGAGGAGCTTTAATAAAGGTCTTCAAAATCATGAGAGTGGACAGAATTGATGGAGAGAAACTGTTCCCACTTGTAATAGGATCAAGAATAAGAGGACACAATTTAAAATAATTAAGCAAAGAAGCCAAAGTAATAGGAGGAGTAGCATTTTTATGCAATATGTGGTTGGGGTTTGGAGTGCACAGCCTGTAGGGTTACTAGAAGAAGGCAGGTACTAGATGGTATCGGATGAGTTGCTCATTCGTATAGCCGGTGCAGGAAAAAATGGATCAGGTGGCCCACTTCCATGCTGTACAATTCCATGATTCTGTGACCATTTACAGGCCGGATCAGGTATGAGACAGACGGTTGATAGGTTGTACCAACTAATGGAATAGCTTGCATTCCAGCTGTCTATATTGCTTGTTTCTCTGGGGTGTAGCGTTATATTTACTATTTTGTCTTTATGCTTTCTGTTTTGATGTTATTGCTTTTGTGCAAAAAGTGATTTGTGGCTTATCATAGCACTAGTGGGTTCAATCTGTCAAGAATTTGTTCACCATCGCAGTATGTCAGTATGAATCTTTTGCAGCTTCCTGGTTTGCAATTATTCATTCATGTTGGATGAACGTTTCTGCTGAATTTGCATTAGACACTACCTGATGCCTATTTACAAAACTGTAATTTCTACAGCTAATGTAAATAGTGCTGCATGAATGTCTTCAATTTATTTTGTTACTAATTGTAACAAATGGTTAGTAAGTTTACAGATGATGCCAAGATTGGTGGCACAGTGGGCAGTTAAGAAGGTTTTCTCAGATTGCAATGGGATCTTGATCAATTGAGCCAGTGGGCTGACAAATGGCAGATGGAGTTTAATTATGATAAATGCAAGATGATGCATTTTGGTAGATTGAACCAGGGCAGAACTTACTCAGTTAATAGGAGGGCACTGGGGAGAGTTAAAGAACAAAGAGATCTAGGAATACATGTTCATAGCTCCTTGAAAGTGGAGTCACAGGTGGACAGGGTGGTGAAGAAAGCATTCAGCATGCTTGGTTTCATTGGTTGGAATACAGGAATTGGGACATCTGTTGAAGTTGTACAAGACATTGATAAGGCCACACTTGGAATACTGTGCACAGTTCTTGTCATCCTATTATAGAAAGGATAATATTAGACTAGAAAGAATGCAGAAAAGATTTACTAGGATGCTACCAGGACTTGATGGTTTGAGTTATAAGGAGAGGCTGAATATGCTGGAACTTTTTTTTTCTGGAGCATAGGAGGCTTTGGGGTGATCTTAGAGGTCTAATAATGAGGGGCATACATCAGCAAGATGGTCAATATCTTTTCCCAAAGGTAGGGAATTCAAATACTAGAGAGCATATGTTCAAGATGAGAGGGGAGAAATATAAAAGGGCTAGAGGGGCAATTGTTTCACACAGGATGGTGAGTGTTTGGAACAAGCTACTAGAGGTAGTAGTAAAGGCAGGTACAATTTTGTCTTTTAAGAGGTTTAGACAGTTAAATGGGGAAGAGAGATATGGGCCAAATGTTGGCAATTGGACTAGCTTAGTTATTTATATAAAAAAAAAGGCAGCATGGACAAGTTGGGCCAAATGGCCTGTTTCCATGCTGTAAACCTCTATAACTCTAATTAGACTCTCATGGAATTGTACAATTGGAGGGCAAGACCAAGGGGTTAAAATTGGAGTTCTGATAATGGAAAATATTTAGGAGATAAGTGAAACAGGCAGCAAGTTCAACTTTGCTTGTTTTGCACTGTCAACAAAGTCAAATATCTCCCCTTGATGTTTGTATTTAGATGAAACAAAGGTGCCAGAGGACAGGGTATAGCACTGGAGGTTAGAAGAAGTCAGATGAAAAAGTTAGAGTGAGAGCATAGAATAAGCTTAGAGACTGGGAACACTTTTGTGATTATGTGGGGCACAGCAGGATAGATTTCTGGAATTGATAGAAAAGATGGTTGGCAGCGTCTTCAACTGCAATCAGTGGGGCATGTGTGGGGAGGAGGGGAAGAAGGTTTTTGAAATTTTATTTTCTAAGTTCACTACATTACAACAGTAAACATACTTTAAAAACTACTTCATTAGGTGTAAAGTCCTTTTGAGATGTCTGCGTATCATAAAAGGCAGTAAATAAATGCAATCCATCCAGCCAAACACCCATCTGAGCTATTGTCCCTCATTCAGTCCATTCATCTCTCCGTTCATTTGCCTCCCTCTGTCCTTCCATCTGTTTCTCCCATCGTCTGGCCCTATTTCCTCCTCCGCTTGATCTACTCCCCTTCCCACACCTTCCTCCGCTTGATCTACTCTCCTTCCCACCCTTGACCCTACAGCCCCCCTCTCCATCTGGCATTGTCCCTCCCTTCTCCTCTACCCACCTTCCTGTTCTCCCCCCTCCCCTCCCCTCTGCAGGGCTCTGTCCCACCTCTCCCCTCTGCCTGGCCCTGACCCTTCCCTCCTCTCCCCTCTGCCTGGCCATTCTCTCCACTTTCTCTCCATTCATCTGGTTCTGTTCCCCACCCCCATCTGAAAGCATGGTTCAGTTTAGTGCCTTAAGTGCTTATTAAATAGAGACTGCTGGCATGCTGGGATGGTCAGTCGAAATAAAGCTATCAGGAAAAGATTTGGCATTTAGTTGCATTCTTCACCATCTGGCCTGGGTCCATTTAACACATCCTTCTTTCCTCCCTTCATCTGTGCTGAATATGCTATCATTTTTTTTTTGAAGTTTCATCCTTTTAAATAATTGGCAACATCCACTTCCTGTTATCCCCTCATTCCATTCATGCCCATCTTTTCTTTGCTTTCCCATATCTTATCCTCCTTCTGCCACTTGCCACAAGATTGAGTGCTCAAACCCTCAACTAGTATCCGTTGATCCTACCAAGCTATCTGTTTCCCTTAAGGTGACTTATTTTAAGGGTTATTTTAATTTAAGGGATCAAATTGGAATTATTGAAAATCATTCTTCTTTATCTCTTTCTTTTCGTATTGTCTAATTAAACCTGCCTCATAACTGTCACCATACTTGAATGGCATGATGGTACAGTGTTAGCACTACTGCTTCAGTGTCACGGACCTGAGTTCAATTCTCAGCTTGGGCGTCCATCTGTCGAATCTGTCCGTTCTCCCCATGTCTTTGTGGGTTTCCTCCATAACTCAACAGGTTAGATGGGGCCATGCTAAACTCCCCCTTAGTATCAGTGGGTTAGCGGTGTAAAAATATGTGGAGTTATGGGGATAGGGCCTGGGAGGGATTGTTGTCAATGCAGGCTCGATGGGCCAAATGGCCTCTTTCTACTCCATAGAGATTTTATTATCTTAGGTGGAGATAACTAACGTGCTTAAATATTCAACCGACATTTTTTTTAAATTAATTTAACCTTAAATGAGGCCAGTGAACTCTTTCTTTCTGATTTTGGTTTTAAAAATATTGAAATATATTTTTGTCGATGCAAGCTGCTGGGATGAAAGCATTAACAAATTAAGTGAATTTTTACTAGTACAATATACTGAATGGTGTGGATGAGTTGTGGAAAACCAGGAAATTTCAGAGACAGCCCATCTAGCCATAGCTCTTAGCGAAAACATTATTTATTCACCCAGTTTTTGGGAGAAGCAGAGGCCTTCAAGCAAGAAATTTAAAGAAGGTGTTGAAAGATGCAGAAGATAATTCAGTTAATAAAATGTTATTATCAATCATATTGTAAAATATGTAACTTTTAAAATCTTTGAGTCCTTAATTTTGGATGTGAAAAAGGTGCAGTTACGAAGGAGCATGTTTTTATTTTGACTGATTTATGCAAATCTGCTGGCTTCCATACAGTAAACTAATATTATAATAATATAGCTGCTGTTGTATGTCATGCAGAGGGATGGATCTTTAACATTGAAAATAGTAAGCACAACAGCAACTTAAATAGTACGGTAGGTTTTTAGAGTGGATTTTGAATAAAATGCATAATCCACACATTAAGTTTCATAATAGTGCATTAATTACACTTTCCATTCAATCGGCCCTAATTTTGTTCCAGCAATCAACAAAGCATCAATCACCTATAGAGTTACACAGATTGTACACTGATGATTAATTCTTTAGTATGGAAATATCGTGTGACAGTGAAAACAAGTAATGGCCCTGGCAGTCATCGATGGTAACACCACCAGTAAGTAAACAGAGTCAAACTCTCCAGTGGCTTAATTGATGAAAAGAAAATAATGCTCAGTTTTGTTATTGAGCATTAGAAACCAGGTGTCCATTCAGTTTTAATCCTCTAGTTGTGATAACTCAGCTGGAATGGAAGTTAGTATCTTGCCCAAGCAGACTTTCCTTATCTGTCAATCTGGGCAGTTTATATTGGCAGGTTTGCCAACCTTGGGATATCACTTTCAAGCTTGAACTTTTCTTAATCTATAGTCCATATACTACTTGATTGGCAACCCACATTATGATGCCTTGCATTTGACTCACAATGTCTTGAGCATAAACAGAATAATCATGACTTTTTATATTTTCTTAACTCATATGGGTTTCTTTCTTTTTCATTTTCTGGGCGGCATGGCGGCACAGTGGTTAGCACTGCTGCCTCACAGCTCCAGGGAGCCAGATTCAATTCTGCCCTCGGGTCACTGTCTGTGTTGAGTTTGCACATTCTTCCTGTGTCTGTGTGGGTTTCCTCCCACAGTCCAAAGATGTGGGTTCGATGGATTGGACATGCTAAATTACCCCTTAGTGTCAGGGGGGCTAAATAGGGATAAATGCACGGGGTTGTAGGGATTGTGGTTGATGCAGACCCAATGGGCCAGCTGGCAGTCTCCTACACTATAGGGATTCTATGATATGCAGTCAGAATAGCTGCTTTTTTTGCTGCATCATGTTAGAATCATATAATCACTACAGTGCAGAAGGAGGCCATTTGGCCCATTGTGTCTGCACAGACTCTTTGACAGTGTGTCTTGCCCAGAGTCTTTCCCGCGCCCTATCCTCGTAATCCTGCACAATTTAACATGGCTAATCCATCTGACCTACACATCGTGGGGCACTTGAGCATGGCCATTCCTCCTAATGGTGCCCGTCTTTGGACTGTGGAAGGAAACCTGAGAACCCGGAAGAAACTCTCTCAGACGTGGGAAAAATGTCTAAATTCCACACAGGCACCCAAGGATGGAGTTGAACCTGGATCTCTGTTGCTGTGAGGCAGCAGTGCAAACCAGTGGCACCATACTACCTCTAATTATCTCTGATGTTAGGCTGTTCAAACTTGCACTCTTTAGCATTCTGTTCAGTATTGGTGCACAGGAGATCTTTAAGAATAGTGGGTGTGTCCTGATTTTTGACCCTGTTCCCCAGCTGTGAAATTTTTGGGAGTAACTTTGGCAGGTTCCTGTCAAAAATCTTGCATTCTCATTTCACAGAAAGGCATCCCCTACTTCTCTGCAACTTTCATGGAATCTGGCCAAGTTTTTAAAGTGTTCTGTTTCACAATCCCTTCAAGGGAATGTGAAGCTTGGCCTATATGAGGAGTCCTTTCAAAAGATAAGTTCAAAATGTCCTCCTAATGATCCCTGTACCAAGTTGTGTCCTTCCACCAATCCCTGATGTTCCATCATGCCACTATGTCAAGCTCTGCTCTTCTACCAACCCACCATAACTCCCTTTCTCCATTCTAGCTCTGGAGATTGGATTTTCTTATATTTCAGTTATTGTCTATGCTCTCAGCTGCCATATGCATAATGAAGCTTGAAGGTAATGGAAGTCAGGGGAAAACTTTCCAAGGGTGGAATCATATTTAGTGCAAAAGAAGATGTTGTATTCGTTGGAGGCCAATCATCACTGTGGAAGTTCCTAAGCTTTCAGCAGCTGCTTCATCACTGATCTTGTGCATATCAGAAGGCCAAACTGGGGATATTTGCTAACGATTGTTCAGTGTTAAGTACCATTTGTAACTTCTCAGGTGCTGAAATGGTACATGTCCTATTCAGCAAGAGTTGGACAACATGTGGGCTGGGACTGATGAGTGACAAGTAACATGTATATCACACACATGCGAAACAAGGACCATTTCCAACAAGAGGGAATTTAATCATTGTTCCTAGATATTTAATGGCATTAACATCAAACTAACTGGCTGTACTGTTTAGCTTTAGCTCAAAATACAGATTGTATGATTTGTGCCTATATATTTATTTCCATGAAATGAGATAGCCAAAGCAGTCTTGAGACAGGAAATCAGACAGAAGAGTTCAGAATGGCTAGTTATATCCTAAATATTAATCAATTTTTAAAAATTTCCTCATCTTTAGCTGCATACACATTTTTGAGACATTTAAAAATCAAAGTTACAAATCTTAGTCATTTGATATTAAACCAAATCCAAACTTTAATTATATTTGGGTATGTAAGTAGCACAATTTATAAGAGAAATTGTTTACTGATGGCCAAAACCAGAGCCAGGGGCCTTAAATATAAAAAGTAACCAATAAATCCTACAGGAAATTTGCGTTAAATTTCTTCACCCAGAGAGTGGTGAGAATATGGAACACACTATCAAAAGGAATGGTTGAGGTGACTAACGTAGATGCAGTTGATGGGGAGCTAGATAAATATATGCAGGAGAAAGGAATAGTTGGATGCGCTGATGAGATTAGATAATGAATGGGGGCAGGCTTATGCGGAGCATAAATGCTAATATGGACCAATTTGGTTATGTGGCTTGTGTAGTACAAAGGTCTGACACGGATAGGGTTAATGTGGGTCTGAGTACAGTACTGCTCACATTAATGTAAGAGAGTACATGACTTGCACCCAGGGTCAGGCTACTTTTGGAGACATTTGTTCTGGCAAGCAGGGAGTCAGTTCCTAGCTAGTACCCTTTACTGGATATTTGTAAATAGCTCCACAGATCAACAAAATCAACCTAAGTATGGGTTGAAGACATTTATAGCACCTGATTGGTTTAGCTATTTTCTGCTTGCAAAAACTGTCCCCTATTCCAGCATTATCCTTTAAACTGAAGATAACTGCAGGCTTCTCTTTAAGCATCTTCATAAAGCCCTCTTCCCAGTTCTGCAACCCTTATCACCAACAACAATTTGAGGAGCTCATAGACATCTTTGTTATAAATGTTGAGACCATTTGTTTAACTTAGTCAGCCACGTTGCCTTGCCCAAAAACTGACCTCTCACCTTTCTCTAGTTCTTTCCTGTCACCCCTCTACCTTTTTCAAGCTCATCTTGTCCACAGGAGCCACTTTTTGCTTTCTTCAGTCTTAATTCCCATTAAACTTCTGATTGCATCACTTCCCTTCCTGGCTGTCATATTAGTTGATGTTGTGAACTGTTCCCTGGTCTCAACCACTTCCACCATTTCCAATACGTCACCTTCAAACTCTTCAGAACAAAAAATACCCTTCTTGCCTTGTAAACTACCATCCCATCACCAATATCCTTTAGCTCTCCAAAACCTTTGGATGTGTTGTCTCCTCCCGATCCACAACTCCATGTTCGAAAATCTTAGCTCAGGTTTCTGCTCTTACCACAGCATTGGAACAATCCGATCAAGATTACAAATAACAGTCTCTAACTATGACTGTGGGTGCTCTCATCTTGGTTGACCATGTTATCCTCTTTTAACATCTCTCCCTCTGATTGCAGTCATTTTCTATAGTTTCTCCTCTTCCTATCCTCCACATTGTTACCTCTCACGACCCTTCCTGTGTTAACAGTTTGTCTGACATCCTATATACGTTGAAATTTCCTCCAGTTAAATGTTGAGAAGGTCAAAGTCTTCATCCTAAATCACAAACTTTATTCCCTCACCACCAGTTCCATCCCCTTCTGCCTCACACTGAAACTGTTTTTGTTCTTTGTGTAGTATTGAACCCTGAGCCAAGTCCTAGCCCAATGTCTTCTCCATCAAAAAGATCACTTGTTTCCATCTAAAAAGACTGAAAAAAATTTGCATTTACATATGCTTTTTATAGCTGCAGGACGTGACAAGCATTGTGCAATCAATAAACTATTGGGGGGTATGGGGGGATGGTCTCAACATGCTGGCAAAGCTTGTCCGTACTGAGATTGGAATGACACGTTTAAAGAATTCCCCAATCACAGGAAAAAGTAACCAATTCCCTCCCATTCAGCATGGAAGTCTAGGGTGTTTAGTGAGCCTGTTGTAAACTGTGCCAATGTGACATTTCAAATTACGTTTGTTTACTTACTTTGGTGATGAGAACCTGATTACGCCATTCACACAGGGTAGCAAAAATGGGAAATCTCGATCTCACCAGTAACTTTGCGATTTCCGGCTTTTGCTAGATGTTGTGACACCATTAATGGTGAGAGTGGGTTTAAGATCCTGCCACCTCCTCCTTTCATCTCATCCATACTTTTGTTGCCTCTATTCTTGCTTATTGAACACTCCCATCTTCTAAAATCTATAAATATGCAATTATCCAAAAACACTATTGTTTATATTCTGACATTGCTCCAATCATCCCATTATTCTTTGTTTGATGACTACTCTTGGCTCACAGTACACAGGTGCCTTGATTTAAAAATTCTCATCCTCATTCATAAATGCCTCACAAATCTGGATGTTTGAGCCTCCTCGAGCACTATAACCTTTCAGAAATTCTCTGTTCTTTCAACTTTGACCTCTTGTTCAACTCCTACCAGCTACGTTGGACTATTGGCAGTCATGCCTTCAGCCATTTTGGCTGTAACTTCTAGAATTCCTTCCCTTAAATCTCTTGACTTATCTGTCCTTGTTTGTGGGGGAACAAGTATTGGAGTTGAATTAACTATTCTTGTTCCTAGGTAAGGAATTATAAGGGTTGCAATCCTCTCTGCTCTCTTGTATTTCTTGATTAGAACACGCTAATTAATGTTAGCAGTGCATCACTGAATTGCTTAAATGGCAATCTTGAAATTAATTTTAGTAACTTCCTGTGCTGAAATTTTAAATCAAGCTGTCAAATTAATTCTGAATAAAGTTATAAGACTTTCATTCCATCTCACTAATCAGGATTCAAACTCTCACTGTAGATTTAGAGGAACATTGAAGTATCTTGACAATTATTATGAATTATGACAGTTTTCTTTGGAAATATGAAAAACCAGCTGGTTTCATGAACAATTAATTTTTCCATATGCCAAAGGACAGCTGCAATAGCTTATGAATTTAGACTGGTCGTTCTGCGTGTTTGTGCTCCTTTGTGAAGTGTTGATTTGGGTAATACATTTAATAAATTTGTACATGCACTTCCTATAATCTTCTGGCTATTGATATTAATAAAGACCTACCCGTATATACCAATATTTTGGGAACCATGCCATTTTAGCAACATTATCAGATAGTGCGTGATGGCTGAATGTTTGGGTAGTCTCAAAAAGCGTTTGATGAAGTACTATATGTTAGACATTTCAGCAAAATAATAAAAGGTCCTTATTGTTAAGGGGCAGATTCAGAGTGGAGAAAATATTTTCCAAGAGAGACAAACTAGAGAATAATTCTGAACAGCTATTTTTCTGACTGGAGGACTGTTTGTTGTAAAGTGTTGGCTACAGTTTAGTGTGGAAGTCTTCATAGTATTACATAGGTTAACTTTATGTATTTATTAACTCTGAGAACTATATACAAATATAGAGTAAAGGAGTACAAGCTAGAAGCATTCTCTATGTTTGCAGATAAACATGTCTCTGCCCGACATTTGACTGACACTGGGTGAAGGTCATGTGTTCTCTAACATCACTGAGTAGGCGATACTGTACTTAGTGCCGTATTAACCATACTTGTGCCAGACCCTTATACTACACTGTCCTCAATGTCTTCATCTAACGTATTTTAAGTGATTATAGTTTACCTGATGCCTTACATTGTTATTGCTATCATACATTTACATTACCATTACTCCATTATTACACCATCTCCCCTTTCAGGTTCTTGAATTCAAATTTTCAGGTGGTCTGTTGCCTTATCACTGTTCCATATCTTGTCCACACTGCTGTCAGAGGGATGGTAGGCTCTGTCGTTACTGGTTGTTCTTGTAGTTTTAGAAGTTGTTCTAGCATCTGGATATCCTTTCCTTCCATTCTTTCATGTTGAACTGTACTTAATCAGTTAGGCTGTTGCGTTGATCGGTGGTTAGTATCCAAGCTCATTTCTTGCAGAGTGGGCACACATTGTCCTTGCCTCCTTTTTCTCTTCTTTTGTTGTCATGTCATATGTGGAAGTTTACATTTCAGAAATTGAATCCTTGCTCCCACGTGTAACAACTTTACCCAAATTTTGAGTACATCTTTAAAGAAAATGTCTTCCAAGATGAATTCAGAGTAGCCATTTTGTTTTCTCTCCTTGCTCTTCTTCCCACACAGTTTAGGTTTCAGCAGGCTCCTGTGGCAACCATTGGAGCTGTTTTTCTTTTAAACCTATTCTCTCTGCAGATAACCTTTAAAACAAGATGCCTGGGCCATCAAGTGGATCTCTAAAGCAAAGAAAATTTACTGGAAGGATTTTTTTTTTTGTCTTCCATGATGTTGTTCTGCATGATGTTGTCTTCCATGATGTTTTTCTGTTGTTCAGCTGAGTTCAACCACTACGCGTTGTGATGTCGGTTGTGGGCCCATTGCTGCAACTTTCTAAATTTCAAGATGGCAAGTTTCTTGTGCTTGCCGGTTTGTGCATCTCTACTACAATGCACATTGCGCTCACCTGGAAGATTCTTATCCATGGCTGCCTGGATCGATTGCTGGCAGAGTTGCCTTGCTGAGTGTTTACATCTAAAGTTGCAAATTTGTCAAATTCTGGCTTTTGCTTGCTTTTTAGCTGGATTTTAAAATATTTATACATTTTTTGGTGGCATGTTAAGGCAGTGACTTAGGATCAGTTTTTTAGCTACAGCTTTTTTCAAACAGTGCTTCTGACTCTGAATTTTTTTAAAAAGCTCTCAGGAGTTGTGTGGCCTGGAATTTTAAAAGATTTAGCTCACCCTTGCAAACTCTGTGCCTTGAGATTTGAAGTGAGACTGCCAAAGGAGATTCAGTTGAGTCTTCTGCTATAGCAGGGAATTTTGAATCTCTGCCTTTGAGATTTTTCCTGTAAATTTTTCCTTTTCATCTCTGCTTCTGGAGTCTCTTTTCATGTCAGGGTATTTTGTCATTTTTTTCTCAGTCTTCCAGTATTTCAGTTCTTTGCAATTTCTGAAAGGTTTTGGGTTTTTTGATAAATTGTTACCATGTTGTCAAAGGTATTGGTTACAGATTGGTAGGTGTCAAGACATCTTCATAGTCACAAGTAGGTTAACTTACAACCTATTCAAGTTAGTGAGATACGATTCCTCTTCACAAAACCATATTGCCTTAGGTTCCATGTAGACTTGTTCCTTGGGCAGTGTCTTCAAAATATCCACTATGCTACTGCCACTAATGAAGGGACACTATTAAACTGAAATGTCATTGGGAAATTCATTTTTGTTGTAGGTTTTCTTTTGTAATTTTCCACAAAACGTCTTCACTTGTACTTCATTTGATAGCTTGAAATAAGATAAAGTTGATAACCTTCTCTGAAATAAAGAAATGTCTCAGTGCAATTTCACGTGTGCAAACTTGAATTTTGAACAAAAAAAAAATTCCTGACATAAATAAGAATTAATTCACATCAGTTAAAAATAATTTTTATGGCTTGTTTTTAAAAATAATGTGGTTCTGTATGCTCAACCTACAGTTCATTTAAGAGCCTCCTAAATTATAGTCTAATTTTGCTTCACGGCTAATGTGTTTGAAAATCCTTTGGTTTTGAAAAGCAGTGCTTATTGATGGCTCTCTGTTCTCAAAGACAATGCTGCAGTGTTAGTTTGGCAAGGTTTTTTTGTCTTGTTTGTTGACAGGAGCGTAGTAGTATGATTATTGTTGTTTCCATGGGCAGAGTTTTCCTTTCAGGCTTCTGAAACTTGAAATCTGGCTCTACTGGGTGTTAAAATTTTGTTTTGTTCTATTAGTGGTTACATTAAATTTATAGGTTGAATTTGCTGGCCCTTTGGAGTTGTCTGGGAGTCGGAAAGTTGGTTACATGAAGGACGAAGGAATTAAGGTGGTGCTTGATCTCTTCCTAACACAATGGTATATTGCCAGCAGTAAGAGCCTCAGCATGCAGTTGCTCACCAAAATGCCATGTGGGTCATTCCCTGTCCTTGAAGCATTTTTCTCCGTGTCAGGGAGGTCATCATGGCTTTCCACTGGGTTTCTTCAGGGGAACAGATCTCTTCGATGGGTGGTCCATGGCCCATGGATACATCTACCTGGCAGTAATGGCCACTTTTGCATTCAAATTGCTACCCTTACCCCACACCCACCCTCACGCTGATGACTGTGGCCTACCTAGCTGGCCCTGACTTCTTCAGAAAGAGGTGTCTTTGAGGTGCCTTAGTGTTAAGTATTCTCTCCTTTGCGGTCCATCCTCTGTCACATTGCTTGAAGCTGCTGAGCTGTCAACCATCTGATAGAGCAGCAGGCAGATGACTGCAAATGCATGGCAGTCCAGCAAAGGCTTCCAATTAATTGGTTGTTACCATAAAATGCTGCTGGAGCTGAATCAGCTCCTGATTTTGCTCTGGAGGCACAGCTTGATCCTCGATGGCAAAATTCAGCCCTTACTTTGTAACATAGAAATTAAAAGGAGTAGGCCATTTGGCCCTTTTGAGCCTGCTCCACCATTCATTCTGATCATGACTGATCATCAAATTCAATATCCTGATTCCACCTTCTGCCTCCCACTCCACACCACCCCATCCCAACCCCGCCCCCCTCGTATCTATTGATCCTTTTAGCCCCAAGAGCTATATCTATTCTTTTTCTCGAAATCAGACAATATTTTGGACTCAACTACATTCTGTTATAGTGAATTCCACAGACTCACCACACCTCAGGTGAAGAAATTTCTCTTCACGTCAGTCCTAACTTCTTGTTACTGGCTCATTCATCGTTGAAAGTGGAGTTTTCTTATCTATACCATATCAAATCCCTTGATAATTTTGATCAGGTCTATCAGATCTCCTTTTAGATTTCTTTGAAATGCAAGACAGGTGTTTATCTATCTGTTATCACAGAAATCAGAGAAACCCTACAGTGCAGAAAGCGACCATTCGGAGCATCGAGTCCACACAGTCCTACCCAGGCCCTACTCCCATATCCCTACGTACTTATCTGCTAATCCCTCTAACTTACGCATCTCAGGGCACTAAGGGACAATTTAAGCATAACCAACCGACCTATCCCACACATCTTTGGACTGTGGGAGGAAATCAGAACACCTGGAGGAAACCCAAAGACGTGAGGAGAATGAGTAAACTCCACACAGACAGTGACCCAAGCCAGGAATTGAATCCTGGAGCTGTGAAGCAGCAGTGCTAACTGTGCGGCCGTTATGACATTGTGACATCCCGATGCACTGCAACCAATGCAGTATTTCTGAAGTGCTGTCGCTAATTAATGAAGGTATCAGATAATGTAGGAACCATATACTTTGGCCCAGTAAAATATGTTCCAGTTAGACATAAATGGCTGAGATTTCATAGGTAAATAAAGTGTATAATGGAAAAATCAAGCAAAAGATAAATATTGGGGACAATGCACATAAAAATGAGAGGTGTGAATTATAGAAGGAAAGCATAACGTGAGTTTGGGGCAGTTCTGAAGTAACTTAAAGATGGCTGACAATCATTATGGGCAGCATCGTGGCACAGTACTGAGCACTGCTGCCTCACAGCATCAGGGATCTGGATTTAATTCCGGCCTGGGTCACTCTCTGTCCTTGTGGAGTTTGCACATTCTCCCTGTGTCTGCATGAGTTTCCTCTGGGTGCTCCGGTTTCCTCCCACAGTTCAAAGATGTGCAGGAAGGTTGGTTTCTAATTTCTCTCTGTCAGGGGGATTAGTAGGGTAAATACACGGGGTTATATGGATTACTTGGGTGAGATTGTTGTCAGTGCAGGCTTGATCCGTCCTCCTGCACTGTAAGATTCTATGAGGGGAAATATACCAAGAGCTTCTATAAACAAGAAGGAATGAGTGATATTCAAAGGAAAGGTGGGGCTGTTTAGAAATAAAAATGGCCTTCTTGTACTTGAGAGTGAGGAAATAATGAAGATGTTTAAAAAGTGTTTTAACACCATTTTTATATTGGGAGGCAACTTGGCAACTCTGCAATAAAGAAGATAATTTAAAAGGAGATTATATTTTAAAAATGAGATTTATAAGAAAAAATGTTACCATGCAGAGATGAAATGTGTATGTACGTGCAGAATACTAAGATGGGCTGCAAAAGAGATGACAGAGACGTTAAGTATAATTTTCCAAAAATCTTCGGACATGGAAATTGTGTTGAAAGATCAGAGAGTGGGAATGTTTTAATCATATTCATGGAGGAATAAGCCAGGAATATTTATTGACTATTCCTTCAATTGTGCACATATTTTTGAATCGATTAATGCAGGAAAAAAATGAATGAACCTGTGCACTTCGTCTCATTATGCGGACAGTGTTCTGTTAAATATTCTTACATTAATAACTTCTGAAAGCTGTGCACCATCTTTGCACTTGTTTTCAGATGGTGTACACAACTTTGACCCTGTTCACAACTCCATACCAAGCCTAGGGCACTGCTACCACCTATGAGGGTGTCCACAGTGTCATGTAGAGCATCCATTATTGAATCCCAACAGTGTAGAAGAGGCTATTCAGCCCATTGAGTCTGCGCTGACTGTCTGACAGTATCTTATCCAGGCCCCCTCCCCCATACTATCCCTGCAAACTCATTTATTTACCATGGCTAACCCATCTAACGTACACATCTTGGGGTACCAAGGGGTAATTTAGCATGGCTAGTTCACCTAACCTGCACATCTTTGGACTGTGGAAGAAAGCTGGAGCACCCAGAGGAAACCCACCCAGACACGGGGAGAATAAATAAGTTCCATAGTCATCCAAAGCCGCAACTGAACTCGGGTTTCTGGAACTGTGAGGCAGCTAATCACAGTGCCATTGTGTCACCCATTCTGTTGGCTATCACTTTTCTATCAATCAGGTGGGAGTTGTGTGCAGTCTCTGTTTCCTGCCATCTGTTTGTTTTGTTATCTGCCAGCTTTTGCAGTTGCCCCTTTTGTGTCTTATAGCCTTTGGAAAGATGTCAATTATTTTCCATTCTGTTGTGGCCATTTTTCCTTTTGGGAACAAATCTGAACCGTCGCCCTTTAAGAATTGCTGAGGCCCTTGACTTTTTACTTCCTCCAATTCTCCATTCTTCTCTGATGAGTTACTGGTACCAAATCCAATCTTTCTTTTAATAATAAATGAAGGCTAATTCTCCCCGAGACCCATTTTCCATTTGAAATTCACATAACTGCTCTGAAGAAAAATTGCCATTGAATTATAGATAGTTTGGACTTCTGTAACATAGAACATTTGCTGAGACAGCCCAAATTCAAGATGAACATTTTTAAATTAAGTTTTGCTGCCTAAGGAGCAGTGAATTTAGTCACTACAAGAAACCACTGCATATTAAATCACTATAACATTCTAAGCCTTCAATCCTGTTTCAATATGGCTCTCACTATACTTAAACTGTCCTGACCAAATTCATTAATGACATATTTTGTGGGTGCAACTTCATCAATTGATGCCTTTGTGTCCTCTGACTTCTTGGCATTTTTATAATTAAACACTTTGCCCTCCATCACTAATACATATGGTCCACTGCCCACATTTGCTTGGATCAGGATAACCAGGACATCTCCTGCAGTGACTTAGTCCCACCTTGTGGATCAGAAATGGGGATACACACAACACATGCAGTCACAGATCAGTGGAGGAGGCTGCAGAGAATAATCCAGAGGAGTCTTCTAAACTTCTGCCTTTTCCTTCATTTTATTTCTCATGCACAAAATTGTCTGGGGGAATCATCCAGACAAATATATTCAACATAATGTATATGTTAAGGGCTCCAAAATCTTTCATTCAGTCATTGCTCTTGACTTCAGCAACATCTCTGTGCTATTTGAATGTGTCCAACGTCAAGTTCCAATGAACCAGTGATTCTCTCCTGCTTTATATCATAGCATCCTCCAGCAGTGGGAGGATTGGAGTAATTGGTTGCTTCAATCCATCAGATTTTCTCATGATTTTTTTTATGAGCAGTACCGACTTTCAACCTCTCCACTTATCTTGTGGGATTGTCTGAGAGATAACAGAAAAACCTACATGGATGAAAGGGCTGAATGTCTTTGTGGTATAAGTTTGCCCACGTTAGTGACTTGGCCTATCTCTGCAGCCTTCTCCACTGCTTTTTGACAGCACAGACTATGTTCTTCTCCAGTTCTGATCCACACACTATGCTTTATTCCCATTCTACTTCACTTCCACAAAACCTTCACCTTAATCTGCAACTCAAGAACGTTTCTCTTAGACCCATAAAAGAAAACAAAAAAGTGTGACCCTCTCCTGTACTAGCTGTGCAAATCCCCTCTGCTCCCTGAGATCACTCATGCATCAATCTGCCCTTGCAGCCAGGTGGAGTAAACTGATTAAAAGCAAATTACTGCAGATGCTTGAATCTGAAACCAAAAGAGAAAATGCTGTAAAAACTTAGCAAGTCTGCAGCATCTATAAGGAGAGAAAAGAGCTGACGTTTTGAGTCCAGATTACCCTTTGTCAAAGCTTTGACAAATGGTCATCTGGATTCAACATCAGCTCTTTTCTCTCCCTACAGATGCTTTGAGACACATTGAGATTTTCCAGCATTTTCACTTTTGGAGTAAACTGATTATCTGCCCTGTCGTCACCAGTAAGATACCACAGGAAGCCTGCTTGGTGCTTGCAGTTCATCTATTGGATGTAAAATTAGTCTCCGTCCTCAACATGTATTTTATATTAACTATCACCTTTTGATATGTTTACGCTTCAAACCAGGTACCAGGATTTTAGACCAGGTACTCCTGAACATAAGGTCTTTTCATTTGACAAGGAAGCTCACGTAATTTTTTTTCCCCCATGTTTCCCATTCTCATTTTAATATTCAAATCCATTTTCTTCACTCCTTGTGTCCTTTTCAAGATTCTGATTTTCTCTGTCTGTGCCTTGTGTGTGATGCCTGTCTTTCTTCGAATACGATAACCTTTTCTAATTACTTTGAATAATCTTGAAGTAACGTTGTTTTCTTTTCACTTTTTTTTTGCTGTGCGTTACTGGCCTGCCTCTCTGACTAACAGCAGTTATGCCAAGGGAACAATGAATGAAACGGATGACCCTGAGGCAGACTCTGATAACAGACCAACTTCAAGCCACTTCTATCCTGTCGCCTTGCTGCTTGTCAGTTCACACTTGTTGGTAGTGTGGCTGATTTTAAGTCTTGCTTTACTCTTGGCCAAATATCAATAAAATGCACTTGTTTACTACATCATTTTGTAACTAACAATGTATTCATGTAGATAAATACGACTTGGTTTGTAACACGACTAACATGTTTGTAAGTCTAAAGTAATCGTATTCCTTTGTTTGGAAAACTGTTTTGAACGACTTAATTTATTTCACTGTCTTTGCATTAATGATTTCATTGCTAATTTTGTGGCAATTTGTTGCTTCTGGGCTGAGTTATGCATTATGTTACTATTAAGATTTACTTTCAAGTGTTTCACATAAAATCCTGGTCTGTTATTCTTAAACGGGTGAATATAGTAATTGTAAAAGATATTTGTTTTCTTAAAATGGCAAAATATGAAAAAAAATGTAAATGTATAAAATCATGCTATATTTTTGGTCAGAAATCTATTGAGGGCAGTCCTAAATAAAAAAAAATAGTTCATTGAATCTGAAAAGTGCTGAAAAGCTTTGCAAATAATTTATATATTCAACTTGATATACATAAACAGAAATGCAAGGCCTATTTTATGTATTAAAATATAATGATTTAAAAAAATGATAACTCCACTCCCATGAAGTGCAGCATTCTTTGTATGCTTTCTTTGTACACCTGAATGTTTCAATTCTTGCTGAAACTCGAGCCTCAATTTTAACTGGGGCCACAAGTGCAGCAATGAGTTGCTTCTGGGTTGAGTTGTGCATTACTTTACTATGAGCATTAAGGGTTAAAGTATGTGACATGGTCCCTTGGCCATGAAAGCATGACATTCCTCCCCCGCCTCTCCTCCCCCCACAAATCCCCTCATCCCGCACCAAGCCATTTAAACTCTTGACCACATTTAAATGTTCCAAATCAGACTCCTATCCTAACTGAGCTACCATTAATGACAAGATGTTTGGTGGGCTTGAGTGAAAAGTCACGTAGAGACCTCTTGTAAGAGGTGCCTGGTCATGGGGATGGTGGCATGTGAGGCAGTGGCAGTCACAGGAATGAGAAGAGAATCCACGCCAGTGGTGGCTTTAAGGTATTTAAATGACCAGGTATAAATGCCTATCAGATATATTTAGACTCTGACAAGTTGACAAGGTGCCCTTGACACTGGTGGAAATATCTGGAGAGCATTCAGTTTTCCATGAATCAGCAGAACTGGCTGTGCAAAATTCAGATATTTAACTGGTTTCAAAATGGTGGTGCCATATCTATTAACATAATATTATTACCCAACATGCATTATATACCCATATTTTTGCAAAGTGCTTTGATATACAACATTATGTACATCAGCTGCCATTATATGGTGTAACAGACTTTTGTTCAGCACCATTTCTAAACAGTATATGTGGACAATTTGCATGGGGTAGATGCTCTGAAGTTTGCAAATTGCTTTAGATGAAACCAGAACAAGAAACAAAAAAGACTCCAGAGCCAGTATGAACACGAAAATAATCACAGGGATAAAGTTATTCTGCTATCAAAGCAAGTCCATCTAAAGGTTTTCTTTAGAAGTTGTATATCCTTACATTTTCTGTTTTCCCTCCATTGATTTGCATGTGTACATCTCTTGCTGAAAGGAATATTTCCACAACAGACCACACCCCTGCATGTGTATTAAGCCTTGCTACAGGACCAATAGGATGGGTTAGTGACTGGGACAGAAAGTCTACAGCAGAGCCAAAAATTTTTTAATAAGCACATAATGTGCACCTTTGATGTTTGTTGATTTGAATTATAAAGCAAAGCAACTAAGACTAGTTCTATTTATGCAAATTTTCTTTGCAAAACTAAATCCTATAATGAATTATATAAATAATATGTATGTTTATAAAAAAAAATCTATTAATAGTTTTATTTCAATGAACAATTGATTACTTTGGCCTGCTCTACAGATTGACTTGTGTAAGATGTATCATCACCTGTGTTAAATAAATGTAGATGATTACCTAGTTATTTTTACTTATTGAAAATGTTGCAGCCAATGTTTAATAAATTAAATCTTTTTTTCCTTTTCTGGTAGTATTATGAGGTGTATTTTTTTTCCTTTTTACCAGAGAAGGATGTCGAATAGAAAATGCACAGAAGAATATAAATTGCAGGAAATATGCATTCAACATGATTCAACTGATGGCATTCCCAAAATACTACAGGCCACCAGATGGGACATATGGAAAAGCAGACACTTAAAACTTAATTTCATTTGTAAGCAGACGGTTTACAAAAATATTCAGGTTTTGATTAGCTCCAAATAGAGAGTGAGTAATTTATCTTTTTTTTGACGGAGTGATATATCCACTGAAGACATCCATCCTCGGGAATCTTTTTATTCACATCAAAGCAAATCACCGAAATTATGTACGGCCCTTCTTCATTTTTCTTTTATTTTTGAGGGCTAGAATATAACCGTTCATCCTTGACGATATTGCGTGAAAAACACCAGCGATTAAAATGTGCCAATTACGTCCAAAAAGGAATAACTTGTGTTTAAAAAAAAAGACAATTAAATGGGTAATCTTTGTACAGATGATCTTGAGAGTGCTTGTACAGCAGATTATTGTCCACAACAGCATCATCACTTGTTGTGGTTGGATGCTCTTTAAAGCTATTAAGTAATATTTAAAAGCAACTGTTTATTACTTTAAGGAAATACACACATTGCTGAGTGGGCCATGGTCAGACAAGACACTCAGCTCAGGTGCAATACAGGAATCTGTGACATGAAGAAATTACTGGTGGTATTTATGTCAAAATGTTTTATTGTTTGGTAATCACAATGTGTTCTCATAAAAGAATGAGTATAACATGTGTCTATGTCTCTGATCACAGTATGTGTTACTTCGGTTGGCAGCTGGTTGCTGTTGCTCAGACACTGACAAAATAAATTAGCATGCACAAAATTTGAATATTGCCCAAAAAAAGCAGCATGTTGAAGCTTTTTGTCTTGAACCCATCAGGACACTTTGCAAGAATACCAATACAAGAAGGAAGCAACAATTTATACAGTATGAGAAGAGAATTTTGGTTGGCAAGTGGACTTGTTTACTTGCCAATCAATCAGTATTTTCTTCATGCAGTATAAATTGTTGTTTTTCCTTTGTATTGGTATTCTTGCATGGTGTCCTGATGAGTACAAGATGAAAAGCTTTGGCATTTTTTTTAAGCAGCACTCAAATTAGAGCATCTGCAACACATTTACACAAATAAATAACATGTACTAGAGTCACAGGATTTCAATAGTCTGAAAATGTGGGTTCGGCTAGTCGAGTGCAATAAGGTCCATTTCAATTTTCAAAATATGCACATCTCTGTTAAATAATACCTGTAAAAGAAAGTAGAAAACTTGTGTTATTGTAATGCTGAATATTATAAAGTAGAGCTACACAAATGTACAGAATACAAGACATTTTATCCATGATATTCGTAAAATAAATGATGCCTTAATATTTTTTCCAAGAGCCATTCATATGTTAGATTTCTTGTGGTCCTGAAACAATCAAATTGACTGATAATTATGATGACTGCTCTGGCAGCAAAGTAAAGCACTAAATGACAGTGACAACCTTTCAGAAAGATATCCGCCAAGGCATCCATAGAATTCTACCTCATCAAAGATTTCAACATCCTCGCAACAGGAGAAAATTGATCAGAGTTCTAGGGAAATACAGAGTGAGTAGATACAGTGTTAGATCCAGTACAAGCCTATCGTCTGTATCCAAACTTCAAAATAATCTATTTACCACATTGATTGAGTGGAACACATTGGTCCATTCTTCCATCACCCCTGTCTTCATCCCCTTCCCATGCAACCTCCTCTTGCTATTGCAGAAGGGGTAACACCTGTCCTTTTACCTCATCCCCACCTCACTGTCCAAGGGCCCATCAAATTATGCAGCATTTCACTTGCATCTTCAATTTGGTTTACTGCATTCGCTGTTCCCAATGTGACATCCTGTACACTGGGGAGACTAAACGCAGACACTGTCCACTTTGCAGAACACCTTTGCTGTCACTTGTCATTTCTATTCAGCATCTTACTTTCATGCCCATCTGAGGCTTGCTGCAAAGCTCCACTGAAATACAATGCAAGTTAGAAGAGCAGCGTCTCATCTTTAGGTTAGGTACATTACAACTCTCAGGATTCAGTATTTAGTTCAACAATTTAGACTGTGAACTTTCCCCTCCATCTTGACCACCCCCCCCACCCCACTTTTTTAAATTCTTTGTTATTTGGTTTCCCTGTCTAATCCCAACAAAACGCCATCCCTCCCTTCCCCTCCCCAAATGGCCACAGTGCCTTTTTCAGTTTTATTTCCACTGAGCATTGACCACTATTCTTCGA
This sequence comes from Sphyrna mokarran, assembly GCA_024679065.1. NCBI lineage: Eukaryota > Metazoa > Chordata > Chondrichthyes > Carcharhiniformes > Carcharhinidae > Sphyrna > Sphyrna mokarran. Next base: position 152,655,120 of record JAGIQG010000001.1, read on the forward strand.
TTAGCACACTCTGCTATTCCACATTTGCACTCTTTAGTTTAACACACTTTTTATCACTCTTCACTCTCTACTGACACTATTAACACCCCCTCTGTTTCATGTCCATGACCTTCTTTGTCAATCTCTCCTTAACTCCAACCTGTCACTGACTCTCCATTCTGCACCACATCTGTCTCCAGGTGGATAATTCATCACATTTCTATCCCTTTTCAGCTCTACAGGAGGATCAATGGACTCGACATTAACTGTAGGTAGATTTTCCCATGCCACCCACCACCTTGCAAAGGTCCCTCGATCTTGGGGCAAGTGCAGCCGGAAAATCCCACTCTGTGGTTCCCTATTTATAGATGCTGCCAGACTGCTGAGTTTATCCAGCACTTTCTGTTTTTATTTTAGACTGTAATTTTGGTGTAGGAGGTATCACTTGTGTTCAGTTTGTATGCTGGCAGGAATAAAATAGTCGAATAGTTATACATGTGGGAGTAATCTGTTGCCTGTGGGGAAGATGTACTTACCATTCTAGACTAACTCAGCCACCTGGACATCATGTGTTGAAATATGATGGATGTTAACTGGCAATGAAGGTCTCCTCACCAGTGATGTTTCAAAGGCTCATGCAATACTCAAGGTTAGATGCTGGTTTGACTCCTGACTATCATTTCACTCCTAGGTCTTTTTTGTTGTTCTCTGCCATTCAGCAGAGCTAATATTCTTTACTAACAAAGCTTTAATTGGTTTTGCACTGCTACTACCATTTGCCTCTCAAATTGTTTATAAACCTGAATGGTCTGGTCTAACGGCCTCTGGGTGGAGAGCACCAAGGAAGACATCCAAAAGCAGGACATGCTGCTAGAAAAAGGAAGAGGAGAGCATTATCAGGAGGCACTATCCACAGAGGGTCATTAGGGAGCAATTATCTTATATCAGCAATTTATGAGGTGTCATAATTTTACAAAGAAGCTACCGAGCTAAGTCCGCTGAGGTAAACATAGACACCCCTGCATGCAGCTGTCATTATGACAAGTTGCACTCTACCTTTATGCCACAGCCTTATTCCAGGCTACAACAGATGATGTCAAAAACATCACACTGTTGGCACTGCATTGCTGTAATAATTTACTTTCACTCCAGGAATGGCCTCGACCCACGGAGTGGGTTTCACAACTTTATGGTGGAGACATAAATGCTCCAAGAAGGACAGATAAGGGATGTAGAACTGCCAGGCTGTCAAGTTATTTAAATCCCCTTCCCTCTAAATTTTGGGGGAGGGGGGGGGTGTGAAATGGCCCATTTAAGAGGGGCAACAAAAAAAATTGTTGTACCAGTTTCAACCCTCTGGCGTATCATTATAACATTATTACTGTTTGACTGCTTCCACAATCATGGGGACAAAGTTAACGCTTTGATAGCTTCAAGAGGCTTAGCTGTCTTTGATGTGGGGTTATGAATACAAATATTTGTTTTTTACTAATGGATTAAGTATTTGATTTGGATTTGAATGTATTTTCTGGGCTTTAATGAAGTGTTCTTTATAAAGTGAACACGGTTTTTTTAGATATTTAGAACTTCATTTTATTCAATCTCAGTATGCTGTGTCCAGGGTGGATACTTGAGTTGGCGTGAGGTATAAGGGTAAAGGTGAGTGGGTGGCATGGGTTGCCATAAGTTGGCACTATATGGGCATAGAGGCAATAAAGAGCCTTTGAGATGAGTAAGGTGGCTATAATCGATATACTGGCTCTAAGGAGCTGGGTGAGTTGGGAGGGGGCATGTATTGACACTAACTTAGGTGATGCAAGGGGTTGTGAAGATGTTGTGGGGATAGAAGAGGGCTTGGGGATAAGTGTGGTTCATGAGTTGGCACTAATGTAAGGAGGCATGTGGGCTATAAGGAGCCATAGGGATAAATGGAGTGGCACGTGTTGCACTTATTTGGCTTAGCGATATAAAGGGCCAAAAGGATGAATGGAAGGCATGGATTTGTATGCAGAGCAAAAGAGGCCATGAGTGAGTTCATGGGTTGACATGAATTAGCATGGATCAGGTATGGGGGCTGGGTGAGAGGGCGAGGACATGTAAGGGTTACGGGGTGGTAGGCATGACATTTCGTAGCACTACTGGGATCAAGTGCCAGAGAAAGGAGACAGTCATTTAACCAGCCCTGTGGCTGCTTCTAATCTTCATCCAACTGCAGCATCTATCCCCTTCCTGGGCATGTGAAGTTAAGAAATTTCACAACGTCCATTATCTGCCTCTCCAATAAAAGGCCAGCCACTAATCTTTAACATTTCAATTACATCACTTCAAGGTCTTTTTTTTTCTCTAGCTTTTCTATTACTTACAACTTCTCAAGTCTTTTTTCACCTTCTGAATGTTTTCTGAGTCACCTTTGATGCAATCAATATCAATCTTAAATAATATATGAATATAGCAGGTAAAAATGAGAGGTAAGTTGCTATTTGTGAATCTATCTTTTTATTACTTTTATTTCTTATAGATTAAGAATTGTTTATACATGTTAGAAATTGTAAATATGTGCTATTCTTTCTCGGATTTTCCAATCAGCTACCCATTTTTTTTGAAGCAGGGACATGTATCACCGTAATAGCCTTTGATTCACAAACAATGCAGTGAGGATCATATAATCCCTGAATTACAGAAGGAGGCTATTTAACCTTGAGCCTGCATCTATGATAATCCCATCCAGTCTCTATCCCCTTGACCTCACATATTTACCCTGCTATTCCATCTGACACTAAGGGGCAATTTAGGATAGCCAATCAACCTAATCTATGCATCTTTTTGGGAGGAAACTAGATTGCCCACACAGGCACAGGGAGAATGTGCAAAAACTCCATCCATTCACCTAAAGTTGCAATTGAACCTTGGCATTGCTAGACAGCAACGTTAACCACTGTGATACCATGTCTTGGTAAAATTTGTAATTTAAAATGTCTTTGTAATTTGTAATTTGTACAGCATGTTTGAAAAGGACTTGTAAGAGATTGTATCAGTGGTACAGGATAAATTACAATTGGGTAATGAGAAATACTGGAGGATGTGACCCTTAATCTGAAAACAGTACCAACAAGAGTGAAGTTAGCATACAAAAACCATATGGTGAGATACAGAGAGGGACAAAGAAGTACTGCTGTGAAAAACAAAGGTTGCTGCAGTAGAGAGGAGAACAGACAATGCACATATTCAAGGAGCTGTATTTGTATAATACAATTGAAAAGAACAAAAAAACACTTAGAGCAGAGATTGTGAATTGGACAATTCTATGGCTATGCTTTAGTTTTGCCAGAGCCCACTATATAACAAGATTTATTAAAAGGATCAGGAAAACGAGTCTGAGAAATCTGTGCCATCAAGACTGTTCCCTAAGGAAGTTCTGCAGGAGTGTGCTGTTCAGGTGACCTTGGATGGCATATTTCTGCCAATGAACATGATTCAAGAACTAAATCAATTGAGTGGAAAAATGTGAAATCTGATGTACCAAAGGCCAAGTTAGAGAACTTTAGAACTGCACATGTCTGCAGAGAATGATTTGGGTGTTTGTGTAAAACATGTCATTCTTTCTTATTATTTAAAGTGGACTTTACTTTTTTTAATGAAATATCAATTGTTTGTTAATTTATGTTGGTTCTGATTCATGTTAAAGTAAAAGCTCCAAAAAGTGAAATCTTGGCAATTTTTCATTTGGGGTCATTTGGCAAATTCAATTATTTTAGTTTGCGTTCTCCCCCTGGGGATCAACCATCGATCGATACCAAAAGGAATATTAAACTATAGCCTGTTAAAATCCTAAAAAAAAATTTATCTAAAATGGACATTACTGCATAACAGAATTAGGGGTTAATTTGTAATTATTTATGGGCTCACTGAATTGGGCATAACAATTAAACTTATTGATGGAATAATTTTTAGAAACCAAGATTTTACACTTCATAGCGAATAACTATCCAGTCAAATGACAACTAACCTACATTGCCTGCACTTTCTCCCCAAACACATCAAGGGTCAGAATAGACACAATAGCTGCAGGTTAGTATGTCAATTGCTTGCTGTGTATTACTCCTAAACTGGCACTTCATACGAGCTGACTTTGTTTCTTTGTCATTGAAATAAATAATTCATTCAGACACATTCTGATGGTCAAACGAAACTTGTTCGAATAGATTGGTGTCACTACTTTTAATGTTTGCCTCTATTTCTGATTAAGTTAGTAACTAACTATTCCAGCTACTCACTGTGCATAGATAAAATGGATTAGGGAACACCAGCTACGTGGCATCAGTCTGGCACATGTCCCAATATCAGGAAATATTGGAACATCTCAGCAGATCTGATATCATCCCCAGTCCAATGCTGGCATCTTTACATCATGCAGAATAAAGCACAGATGCTGTTAGACCTGTTGAAATTTTCCAGAATTTTCTGTTTTTTGTTTCAGGTTCCAGCATCCGCAGCATTTTGCCTTTAACGTGGTTCAAGGTACCTTTTTATCCAGGACTTCAGCATTGACCTGTATCTGCCCCAAGTTTAGCGAGACAGACACAGGAGGTATAGCTGTGCTTTTCTGTTTCTTCTTTGGGACTGAGCTCATATTGGAAGCATTTCAGCACTTGTTTCAGGAATAATCTTACAGCAAGAAACTGTCACTGTTTTATTATTCATGCTCTGATTTAATATTGCAGTTAGAGCAATAAAGTGTAACTGGAGCTTGACCTCTATTTAAAGAGGGCCCTGCCACCTTGGACCTCACAATCGGCAAATTATATTTTTAGTCAGTCGGAACATGATGGGAAGGGATTGGGTAAGTCCCCCACATCATTTAAATTTCACAATCCATACTGTTCCACCAGACATCCCCAACATGGTGGCTGGGTTTTACGAGCTCCCCAATGGAATTCTTTTCAACAGGTGGCCAAGCCCACCATCTTCCCGCCTACCCCAAACCTGCATTAATCATACACCTGTGGATGAGCACCAAAACTGACAGGATGCCCATCATATATAAATAGATAATAAAGGATCATTCAGTTTTATTAACAAGCCTAATAGTCTAAGTAATATGTTGTCTACATCATAGCATGGTTGTCGTGAGAGTGGGCAGGCTGTTTGTAAAAGCCAACGTGAATAGAAATGGGATCCTTCACATCTCCTTCCCTCTCCCAAGATGTCACCTCCCCTTGCCCTTCTTTCTGTAGCACTGCCTGACTAATCACAGATTCAGATTGGCAGCAGCTCTTGAGGGCAGGACCATATTCCGAGTATGAAAGATCCACTCTCCAGCAATATAGTCCACCTGCAGCGAGATATGGCTACATGAAATGCATCAGCTTCCGACCAATTTTTCTTCTGGGGTGAGGAACTGAGCAGTTTTTTTTTAATTCATTCTGTGGGACATCAGCATCGCTATCTGGCCCAGCATTTATTGCCCATCCCTATTATGAGTCAACTACATTGCCATGGCTCTGGAGTCATATGTAAACAAGACAGGTAAGGGCAGCAGGTTTTCTTCCGCAAAGGACATTAAGGTTTTTCTGACAATCAACTATCGTCTCATGATCATCACTAGGTTCTTAATTCCAGATATTTTTTATTGAATTCAAATTGTCCATCTCCATGTTGAGATTAGAACCCAGATCCCTAGAGCAATCATTGAGTTTCTGTATTAATAGTCTAGTTTTAATAGCACAAGGCCATCGCCTCCCACTATGGGAGTTAAAAGCTGATGATTTAAGCGAAGTGTGTGTCAAAATGGTTATGCCAGGATTATCTTTACATAAACAATTTAACCTTTGATCCAGAAACCCAGTGCAGAATTAGGAAAAGTTTAAATTAAAATGGTTATGTTGAAAGCTTGTTGCAGATATAATTATAGTAAGTAATTAAAGGCCTAATGATATTAACATTAGACTGTTTATCTAGAAACTCAGTGAACGTTCTGGGGACCCAGGCTTGAATCCCACCACAGCAGATGGTGGAATTTGAATTCAATAAAAAAAATATCTGGAATTAAAAATCTAATGATAACCATGAACCAATTGTCAATTGTCAGAAAAACCCTGATGTCCTTTAGGGAAGGAAATCTGTTGCCCTTACCTGGTCTTGTGGTTGACTCTCAATTAGAGATGGGTAACAGAGAACTCAATTAAAGCATAAGAAGTGCGGTTCTCAAAAGCCAAAATCATGAAAGAATTTTGACAGTTTTGAAGAACAAATATTTTTTTCTCTGGTGTAAAGACTGATGGGATGACATACCAAAACATTAGAAAGCTTTGCAAGGCGATGTTGCAATTTGTGAAAGATCCTGCCAGAAAATTGGAGGAATAGAAGACAATATTAAATAGGAATTAATTCTCTCAAACTCTCAGCAGGAATAATCCCCAGTATTTGGAAACATCAGCATTAAGCATTATTATTTCTTCTTTAAATTAATGACCTACCTCATATCATATTCACTTTTTACACTTTTAAAACACAATTTCCAAAGGAGGACCATGAACCAAATTAACTGAATGATCCCCAAAGCAAGAACTTACCAATAAGATTTCACTTTCTGTAAATTGTACTTTAACACAATCAGAATCCATGTAAATTAAACATGAATTAACAAGACAAATTATTCTTATAAAAGGGTAAATGTCACTTTAAATAATTGTTACACCAAAAATATACCTTACATAACCAAGACCATTTGCATCATTCCTTGCATAAGAATGGCACTATGCAATTCCATAATATGTTGTTGTTTGGTTAGATTGAATAGGAGAAGAGTCCTGTCCAGCAATAGCTTTCACCCTTTGTTTTCACAGATATGATTGCTATCAGCAAACTATATTTCTATAAATTTTCTCTTTTTTAAAGCACCACAATATTGATGCTGTAATTTTCTAGAGTTCCTCTACAACCAACCTTACTTCACGGTTTGGCCACTTCTGGTAGAACACACAGCTTAATATCTCTCAATTATTTACACAGCTTACCACATTTTAGATCTTTGTATCCAGCTGTCATAGCAACTCCAAGAGAGCTCCTATCTTTTTTGCAACTCAGGAAAATTGGCTTCTTCCTGAGAATGATTTATTTCTTCTCCTGATAACAATTTTCTGTATTCTTTCTGTCTTATGTTTTTACTTTATGTCTACGTCTGCCTGTGGTTATGAAAGCCTGTACTTCCTCAGGAGGTTCAGGAAATTTGGCATTTCCATTCCAACTCTCTCCATCTTTTACAGATGCACCATAGAAAGCATTGTTTTGGGTGTGTGGCAGATTGATATGGCTCCTGCTCTGACCAAGACCACAAGAAACTACAAAAGTTTGTGAACAAAATCTAGTCCATCACGCTAATCAGCTTCCCATCCATTGACTACATCTACATTTCCCACTGCCTGAGAAAAGCAGCCAGCATAATCAAGGACCCCATACTCCCTGGACATACTTCCTTCCACCTTCTTCCTTTGCAAAAAAAGGTATGAAAGTCTGAGATCACATTCCTACTGACTCAAGAACAGCTTCTTCCTTGCTGCCATCAGACTTTTGAACGTTTCTACCATATATTAAGTTGATATTTCTCTACACTCAGCAATAACTGTAATACTACACTCTCTCTACCCTCTCCTTTCCTACTCCCTTATGTAATCTATGAATGGTGTGCTTTGTCTGTGTAGTGTGCGAGGAACAATATTTTTCACTGTATCCTGATACATGTGACAAATCAAATCAAATCTGTGTATTGATTGCCTTCCCTCTTCAGCTCCTTTGCATGAAGCTCTCCTTTGTATCTGCAGTTCTCATTTGTATATGACAGCATGGGACCCATACTGTAATTTCCATCCTGCTGATACTGTTTCTGATCAAGAGTGGCCAGGTCTCACAGACTGATATCTCTTATTAACCAAGAAAATTGATTCCTTTTCAACACATTCAAACTCCTAAAAAGACCTTTTTAAACATTCTTAGAAATGATAACAGATTCTGCAGAACTTTAAAAGAAATTACACATTTACTGGACTGCTTCTGAATCAAAGGTTGTCACAGACTTTGTGGTAATATTTATTTCATTTTTGCATTTGTATCACTCACAAGAAAAGCCATACGTGTGTTTTTCTGTCTGCAAATGATTCTAATCGTTGTACTATTCACTTCAGGGATATACAACTGAATTGGCGCTAAATATTGAACTGTGTCTGAGAATAACGATTAACCCAATCCCACAAGGTATGTCCTGTGTTTACAGAGTGCACTATTATAAAGAAAGAAGTGTTTTTCTCTTTTTTATTGTTTCTTTTTGGTATGCAGAAGTTATAGTTGCTGCTTTAGCTCTTATGTCTGTAATTGTACATGTTTAGAAGGGTGTTTGTGGCTCAGTGGTAGCACCCCTGCCACGGAGCCTGAACTTTGAGTTAGAGTCAACTCCAGGAATTGTTGACCACGGAAGAAGCCAGTCATTCATGAACACAAGCCATATTGGAGTTGGTTCACAGACTAGCTTATGGGGATTAGCATCAGGAAGGACATCTGCCTGTGAAACCACTTGCCAAAAATGATGATTGATTGAATGGATACAGAGAAGGGGAGTCAACTTTCTGATCAAGCACTGTGATGACCCTGAGTAACAAGGAAAAAGCTGAAAAAGAGTGAACAGTAGAATCTGTACACTGCAGAAAGAGGCTATTCAGCTTATCAAGTCTGCATTAACACTCCAGAAGAGCATCTTGTCCAGGCCAGAATCAAATCTGGATCCCTGGGCGTTGTGAGGCAGCAGTGCTAATCACTATGCCAAGTAGCTGATTATCTCTGAAATGGGGATTTAATGTTGAAATAATGCCCAACAATTATTTCACTGCAAGTGAAATATGCTGATCTTGATGTTCACAGAGCAAAAATTGCAAATGTTCACTTTTCATGCCCTCAGTGCATTCTAAAGCCCTTTTAAGCACAATCAACCTATTATTTTGCAATGTAGCCATTGATGTTTACTAGACAAATACAGCATTTAGTAAACACAAAACAAGTGAATCAATAACAAGTTCGGGCAAATATTTGACCGGACTATCACTGAAAACTTCCTGGTGCTGTTGGAATAGTCTCATGAGATCTTTGGCATCTAGCTGAAAATACAGAGAGCTTCCTTATAACGTTTCATGGGCACTTCACCAATGCTACATTTCCTTAGTGCTATACTGTAGTACCTCTAGAAGCACAGTGAATCATTATGAGTGGGACGAGCAATTTAATGGATCATTTAAAGTTCTGTTTATCTTGGACAGAAATTTCTGCTTCCCAGCAGGATTGGAAAATCCTACCTTTGGAGCTTTGGAATTTTTGGCCATTACCTTGTGGCAGGAGCTTCCAGTCCCACCAACACAACTCCTTCCCACCCCATCGCCCTAGCACTTGTCGCAGGTATTCCAGCAGCTGGCAGTGAATTTAATGGGAAATACCATGAGGTGGCAGGACTGGAAGATTCAGCCCAACAATCAGCTGCCTCCTGCTGCAGGGCACATGGAAAATCATGCCAATAGATAATAGGAGCAGGAGTAGGCCATTTGGCCCATCAAGACGACTTCTTTGTTCAACATGACCATAGTTGATCCTCTATTTCAACAGCATACTTACACTTTCTTCCCATACCCTTTGACATCTTTAGAATCTAGAAAACTTTCTTAAATCCATTCAGTGATTTGGCCTTCACAGCCTTATGTGATAGATAATTCCACATGGTCCTATGCTCTGAGTGAGAAAATTCCTCCTCATGTCCTAAATGGCCTAGCCTGTGTACTGACACTGCGACCATTTGTTCTAAACATTCGAGCCAGGGAAACATCATTCTTGAATCCAGTCTGTCCAGCCCTGGTAGAATTTTATACGTTTCAATGAGATCCCCTCTCATTCTTCTCAACTCTAATCAATACAGGCCTAAGTCACAATAATTCTACCATTCCAAGAATTAACCTGGTGAACAGCCTTTGCTGCACTCTCACTATGGCAAGTATATTCTTTCTTGGGTAAGAAGATCAAAACTGCACTCAGTACTCCAGGTGTGGTCTCACCAAAACCCTGAAGGGCTACAGTAAAACATTCTTCCTCCTGTATTCGAATCCTCTTGCAATGAAGGTCAACATACAATTACTTTTGTAACTGCTTCCTGTATCTGCCTGCTTGCATTCAGTAACTAGTGTATAGGGAATGTAAATAATACTCTGCTATTCTGTTTTTCCTACCAAAGTGGATAACGACACTTGCTCTACTTGTCTAAAATCACCTTGAAGCCTCTTTATTTCCTCCTCACCATTCAGAATTCAAGCTAGTCTTACTTTCTCAGTAAACTTGGAAATAGGACATTTGTTGTACCCCTAGAAGCATAGTGAATCATCATGAGTGGGATGAGCAATTTAATGGATCATTTAAAGTCCTGTTTATCTTGGACAGAAATTTCTGCTTCCCAGCAGGATTAGAAAATCCTACCTTTGGAATTTTGGAATTTTTGGCCATTATCTTGTGGCAGGAGCTTCCATTCCTGATTGCTGATATATTGTGAATAGCTGGAGCCCAAGCATTGATCCCTGTGTACCCCGCTAGCCTCCACCTGCCATTCTGAAACAGACCCATTTTTTCCTACCCTCTGTTTTCTGCCTGCTAACCAATTCTCAGTCCATACGAATATATTAAAAGCGGGGAGGGATTGTAGCAAATGTTTACAGGTTGATTTTGGGGATGGTGGCAGTGATGTATGAGGAGAGTGTGACTAGGATAGGATTGTATTCATTGGAGTTCAGATGAATGAAGGAAGGAAGGATCAAGGAAATGTATGTCACTGGGATTGGGGACAATTGTTACATACTTTTGCCTCAGCATGAAACGCAATTGGACATCTTGCGAGATTTTCCACCCCTGCCATCAATTCCACTTAACAAAAGCAGAAGCATGAAATCACCCCAATCCCCCTCGATATGCACTGCACACATACTACATTCCAGATCCAAAATAATTGCTGCATAAATAGATTTTTCCTCATTCGCCATTGGTTCTTTTGCCAATCAATTTAAATTGTGTTCCCTTGATTTTTAATCTTTCTACCAATGGGAACAGATACATTTTGTCCACTCTGTCTTCATGCATCATGATTTTGAACACCTCAATCAAATTTTCCTTTGATCTTTTCTAAGGATAATAACCCCAGTTTCTCCAATCTCTATAAGTGAAGTGTCCCTCTTCCCTGAAACATTCTTCCAAATTTTTTCTGCACCCCCGTGAACATCTTCACATCTTTCCTAAAGTGTGATGTCCAAAATGTGAGACACTGCCCCTGTCAAGGACAATCTAATGTTTCATCAAGGTTCATCATAATCACTTTGCTTTTGTACAGCTTCTGATTAGGACTTTTTTAACCACTTTCTCAAGTTGCCCTGCCACCTTCAATGATCATTATATGTATGTATGGATGGCATATAATGAGACATGACACATAATGAAATGGCTCTGTTCCTGTAATCCCTGAATTTTTATTGGGTGGCACCGTGGTTAGCTCTGCTGCCTCACCGTATTAGAGACCCACGTTTGATTCCTGGCTTGGATCACTGTCAGTGTGGAGTTTGCACATTCTCCCTATGTCTGCGTGGGTTTCCTTCGGGTGCTCAGGTTTCCTCCCACAGTCTGAAAGACAAGCGAGTTAGGTGCGTTGACCATGCGAAATCCTCCCTCAGTGTACCCGAAACAGGTGCTGGAATGTGGCGACTAGAAGATTTTAATATTAACTTCATTGCAGTGTTAATGTAAGCCTCCTTGTAACACTAATAAATAAACTTTTAAGCTGAATACATGGTCTTATAATCCATCAGAATTCTCCTAACAGTCCATAATGAATGTGAGTTTTATGTCAGTTGTAAATTTTGAAATTGTGTGCAGATTACTCTAAAGTGAAGTTTATTTCTTAGTCACAGGTAAGACTTATGTTAGCACTGCAATGAAGTAATTGTGAAATTCCCCTAGTTGCCACATTCCAGCGCCTGTTCCGGTCAATGCATCTGAACAGCGTGTCTTTTAGACTGTGGGAGGAAGCCGGAATATCTAGAGGAAATCCACACAGACACGGAGAAAACATGCAAACTCCACAGAGACAGTGACCCAAGCCGGGAATTGACCCCAGGTCCCTGGTGCTGCGAGGCAGCAGTGCTAACTATTGTGCCACCCCATTAATATATAGCATTGATATATGTCAAGATTATATATATATATATATATATATATATATATATATATATAAAATTCTTTTATGTCTTCAATCCATTAACTCTGCAATTTACTTCCTTTACAGCAACTAATGCTTTATTTCATAATTTGTTAAAAACAGTGATTAGTTATCCGGCTTCAATAGGTAATTAAAGAACACTTAAGTCAGCTGAGCCTGAACGCGACTGAAAACCACTTTGCTTTGGCTTGGCCAAGACACTCCTTGGAGATTATGTTTAAAACTGTTCGAGTTTTTTGGCTGGAATCTTGTCACCCTTCATGCCGGAAAGATTTTCCCAACCCGCTGCAATGAACGGAGATTTGACTGAAAGCCAACTCTCCAACCTCGCTGCAACAGGAATGTGGTGTGAACTGCTGGTATGATCACGCCCTTCATCTCTGACGAGTGTTAAAGTTAAGAAGTTTGAGGTAAACAATTATTTCCAGGATTAATTGTTCGTACTCAATAAAGATTTGGGCTTTTCAGAAAACTTTAACATGGAGATGAGTCAGCTTTCATTTGTGAGAGTCCCAGTGAGACTTCACGTGGCCCAAGGGAGTGGAATTTTCTGGATAGCCCAAACCACTCAGCAAACGCTCTATTACCAAAGACCCAAAGTATACCATATAAATAGAAGTATTTATATAACAACACAATAGCACTCACTGTTTGAATTGCCTGATATCCTCGTTTCTAAATGTGGCATTTCACTGAAATGTTGTAAAAGAAGGCCAAAGGGAGGAAAGAATTTGCAAGTTATTCAACACATTGTCTGACATGGGAAGTGAGGCAGAATATGACAAAACTAAGAATGGTCCAACTTATCATTTTTCTGAGCAAATTATATTAAGTGTTGGACTTTTCAATCAGCTGGGAAACAACTCTCTTTATAGAAGGCTGCCCACAAAGATCTAATGAATCCATGGTGTGAAGTTCTCTTTTCCTGGGAGAGTTTTTAATCTGTGTCTGAGTCAAGGGATGTCTGGCATTCCAGCATCAGTGAAGTCAGCAAGCAAATTGAGCTGCCCACCACAACTTTCTTTAAAGTTTAAATTTATTTGCTCGTGTCACAAGGAGGCTTACTGCAATGAAGCCACATTCTGACACCTGTTCAGGTACACACTGAGGGAGAATTTTAGCATAGCCGATGCACCTAATCTTACATGTCTTTTGGCCTTTGGGAGGAAACTGGAGCAAACCCATGCAGACACAGGAAGAACGTGTGGTCTCCCCACAGATAGTGACCCAAGTTGGGAATTGAACCTAGGTCCCTGGTGCTGTGAGGCAGCAGTGCTCACCTCTGTGCCGTTCAAGTAAAGAGATCTCCAAGATCCAGTGATAGTGATGTTAGCAAGCAGGTTAAGCTGCAAATGACAGAGGTACTCACACGCCTCGAACGTGGGAGTTTAAAGAGCTGATTATCCATCATTTTGAATTTAAATATTCAAGTCATGAAATAAATGATTGTAACCGGAGTAAGATCAAAGCTACGATATCACAAATAAAGTGGGGAATGGTCATAACGTGGAAATTTGGCATTACGCTAGAAAAAATATTTCGCAGTAATGTGATCTATTGAAACGGGGAGAATGAAGTGTCTATCCTCTCACCAACGCTGCAACATTCCCTTAAGAAAATCATGCAAACAGTCTGGCCTAAAGTTTGTGAACAGAATTCCCTCTTAGCTGACGAAGGAGCAGCGCTCCGAAAGCTAGTGGCTTTTGCTTCCAACTCAACCTGTTGGACTTGAGAACTGGCTTGGTAACAGGAGATAGGGAGTAGTAGTGGAAGGGTCCTTTTCTAGCTGCAGGTCTATAACTAGTGGTGTGCCGCAGGGCTCAGTGCTGGGACCTTTGCTATTTGTAATATACATAAATGACTTGGAAGAAGGAGTAAGTGGTGTGATCAGCAAGTTTGCAGCTGACACAAAGATGGCTGGATTTGCTAACAGTAAGGAGCATTGTCAGGCAATACAGCGAGATATAGATAAGCTGATATATTGGGCAGAGAAATGGCAGATGGAATTTAATCCAGATAAATGTGAGGTGATGTATTTTGAAAGAAATAATGTAGGGGGGAGTTACATACTAAATGGTAGGCCTATTAAGAGTATAGAAATGCAGAGGGACCTGGGGATGCAAGTACACAAGTTCTTGAAGGCGGCAGTACAGGTGGAGAAGTTGGCGAAGAAAGCCTGTGGTATAGACTATAAAAGCTGGTGTCTAATGTTGCAGTTGTATAGAACGTTGGTTCATCTGCATTTGGAGTATTGCGTCCAGTTCTGGTCGCCTTTCCACTGGAAAGACGTGGAGACCGTGGCGAGAGTACAGAGGAGGTTTACTAGGAGGCTGCCTGGTATGGAACGACTGAGCTATGAGGAGAGATTGGGCAAATTGGGGCTGATCTCCTTAGAAAGGAGGAGAATGAGGGGAGATCTAATAGAGGTGTATAAGATTATGAAGGGTATAGATAGAGTGAACAGTGGTAAGCTTTTTCCTAGGTTGGATATAAAAATTATGAGGGGCCATGGGCTTAGGGTGACGGGGTGGTGGGGGGGGGGAGTTGAGGCATAATTCAGATATTAAAGAGAGTTTTTTCACACAGAGGGGTTGTGTGACTCTGGAATGCACTGCCAAGTAGGGTGGTGGAGGCAGGCACACTAGAGTTGTTTAAGGCTTACTTAGGCACATGAGCGGACTACAGATGGAGGGATACAGGAGACAATTCTAAATAAAGATCAAAAGCCTTGGGATGTCCCTGGGGATTAATTAATTCCTACGGACCTTCCAACATATTTTATGGTTGTCTTGTCTTACTTCTGAGCTTCTGGGGATTCCGTAAATGTCTGTTTAAGTTGTGCATGTTTATTGATGTCTTTTTTAATCCATAGGTGATTCGGTCTGCCTTGTTGTCCAACAAGGGGCATACATGCAGTGGGATGTTGCTTTGAGAGTTGCCCAGTGCTTCACGTCATTAGTGTACGCTTAAATTGGATCATCTGACATGCAACATGACAGCTCAGTGACTAGCACTTTTTGCTGTGCAGATACATGGATTTGGGCCAGTGTCTGTGGGGGTTTGCACATTCTTCTTGTGCTTGTGTGGGTTTTCTCCGGGTGCTCCGGTTTCCTCATACACCCCAAAAACATGGTCTTAGGCTGATTGATGTTAACAAATTGTCCCTAAATTAGTTTTCCCTCAATCTTTCCCAATAGGCATAGACAAAGGTCATAGGTAGAAGAGGGCACTCACAATGTTAAAATGGCGGCATGGGCTCGTTGGGCTGAAGGGCCTGTTTCCCATGCTGTGTTGTTCTTTGTTCTTTGTTCTTTGACTTTAACTTAGTGTTGTGAAACTTCTTGCTAAATTTCTCCTTTAGAGGTCACAAAAGGATGTGACCTAATGTTCAGTATCAAAGAGTTCATGAAAAGCAGTTCATAAAAGCTGCTGCATTTGAATAATGCTTGGAGACTTTTGTGCCTCCTCACAGTGAACCCTAGGAAAATCCGACATAAACCATTTATAACAGTTGAGTACTTAATTTGGAACAAAAACGGAATCAGTTACAATACAGCAAACAAGGATTTATACTGCCAACAAAATTGCACTGCACTAAAACATTAGTATAACAGGATGGGAGAATCGTGGCCCTTGTTTGTCTTTTCTCTTTTAGATAAAAGGGCCAGAACTTACCCATTCCCCAGCATCAGGTTTGGCGGGTATCCAAAAATGCGTTGGGGAATTTCTGTTGGAAGTTCCCATGTAAAATCTGATGTGACAATTCTCCAGAGGTGCTAACTTCCCCTGGACAATTATGTAGGGCTGGAAATATTCTGGTAAAGTGATTTAAATGACAAACTTTTGATGGTTCTGTCAGTTTTACACTCTGAAAGAGTTAGGAGGTAAAGAAGCACTCCTAACTTCAGTGTAACTTTTTAAAACTTCCAGACTGAACTGGCCATGAGACACCATACATGCCCCCTGGTCCCACAAGAAACCCCCCTCTATCTTCACCTTCCTAAGTTCCCATCGCCCCTCTCCATCCCACATTCAAGCGTTGGATCCAACTAGGCATAACCACCACTGCCCCCCCCCCCACCCCCAACAATCTGAAATCCATCAATCCAACTCCCATTCACACCCCCTCCCCTTCCCCCACAACCCCTAGTCCGAATCCTCCACACCTCCACTTGACCCAACCATTGATTACCATCCCAAGGAAGTTAAGGCCTCTAATGTTTATTCAAGAAAATTTTAAAATGCTACAGAGACAAATACTCATCTTACCTTAATGATTATAAGGTTCACACTGTCATCATTAAATTAACCTTTTCAGCCAATCTAACAACATAATTTCTTGTTTCCTGATCTGATTTGGTGGACCGGGGGGCAGAGGGGGTTTCCTGGGGGCACGTGTGGTGTCTTGTGGCCAGCTCAGTCTGGAAGTTTTAAAAAATTATGCTGAATTTAGAAGCGCTTCTTTACCTCTTTCAGAGTGTAAAACTGACAGAACCGTCAAAAGCTAGTCATTTAAATCACTTTACCAGAAGGTCTCCAGCCTGACATAACTGTCCATAATTAGTGCTTCTGGAGAATTGCCATATAAATTTTTACATGGGAACTTACAACAGAAATTCCCCACTGATTTTTAATGGGGATTCATACTCGTGCACTCTGCAGTGGACAGAGTGTAGGAGATTCATTTTGAAAATCTCACTGAAGAAACCAGCAGGATTTACTTCAGTTTTTATGCAAGTTGAATACTTTGAATTTTTTTTTGGATGAATCATCTCCGTCATCTTTCCTGAAAAGACTGTCTTAAAATGTTTATTGAGCCTGAATCAAGCTATTGAAAACCCTGGTGGAATGAAACGTTCCAGGCCAGAGGCAGAGGGTGGAGGGCTGGGCAGGGCAGAGGTCAGTAAGAGTCTGGCAAGACCAATTTTAAATCCAACCGATTTACTTGATAGTAAATCTGCAAGCTTTGTAGCCTTCGTCAGGCGAATGAGATGTTCTGGTCTCCAAAAGCACACATCAGCACAGACAGTTTGCAGATTTACAGATTTGTGTAAAATTACAGCAATCTGCAAACTGTCTGTGCTGATATGTGTGCTTTTGGAGACGAGAACATCTCATTCGCCTGACGAAGGCTACAAAGGCCGAAAGCTGGCAGATTTACTATCAAGTAAATCGGTTGGATTTAAAATTGGTGTTGCCAGACTCTTACTGAGTTTACCTCCGTCCAATGCAGGCATCTCTACATCAGCGCAGAGGTTAGCAGACCCCGAGATTTCAGTCCTGGGCCCACGAATAATATGCTGATGCTCGTTACCATAAGTTATACAACACTGCACCGATTTCTGGCATAGAGCTGACAACAGCAGAAATACAGCATATGGAGATGCGCAGAGGTCATGGCACCCAGCAAAGAGTCTACTGAACTGCTAGAGCAACGTAGTGAACTGGGAGAATCTACCCATGTTAAGTTAGAATGACAGCCATTGTCCACTAACCAGACTCCTTTGCAGTGTAAAATCTCTCATTCTGGAAGGTCAGGCATCTTTGGCTTTTTCTAGGATAGGACAGGCTGGAGTTCTTGGCACAGTCGGTGGGTGGATCTGTCGGTGGAAAATGGCAGTTACGACTGTGAGGACCAGGATGTCCTGGTCAACGAGGAAAGATTAGGACAAAAATCAGGCCCAAGCCAGCTGAGCCACATGATAAAATATATTCCACTGTGTCTGATTACTCTGTGCAGCAATGCTCTCCTTGTTTTCCTCATTGTCACAGCACATCGCAATAAGATGTAGTTGGGAAGTTGACTGTTCTATCTGCAAACTAAATAAAAGAGTAGTTTTATCATGCCCAAAGTGGACAATGGACTCCAAGGTCTCATCTGTTGGGCTTATGGGGAATTCCCACCTACCTTCAATGATGATGTGTTGTTGCACAGACAGGGCACTGAAAGTTCTGATATGCATCAGAAATGTGGAACAAAACAGGACATTAATGGAGTAATGGGGAGTTCCTTTGTGATAAAGGTTTGGCAGTAGTAGTGATCCAGTAACTTTCTCATCCCTGATAAACTGTCCTAGTCTCTTCTGTGCCCTGCTTGGTAAAAAAAAAATAACAGTGCACTGGGGAGGTTTTTCATTCAAACTTACAATCCCATGCTGGGGCAGAGTGCTGAAATGTGTCGCAGCAGCAGACCTACTGACATGGTGCTGCAAGGAGCATCCAAAGTCTGCGCCCAACCGGTGATTCCATGTTGGATAAGCAATGACAAGAAACTAAGGAATTCTTTGAAGATTTCCCCACTTGTAAATGAGTTGACCCAATGAAAGCAATCAGGGCACCTTTCGTTCTTGGAGAGTGAGAGGGTTGAGGCGACAGGGAATGTTTTGGTCTCAATGTTGACCAATGAGAAATCGATGAAAACGATTATTGCCAAATGGGTAAGAATGAAAATCTGGAACAACTCCACAGAAATTAAGGGGTGTGCTTAGTGTCATAAACAATGCAGCGTAAGTTAAGTTTGTTATAAAATGGTTTTGGATTGGGGGAAAGCAGATTTCATTAGAATAAGGCAGGATCAGGCCAAAGCAGACTGGAAACAGCTCCTTGTGGGAAAATCTACAGCCTGAACAGTGGGGAGACTGTTCAAAAAGGAAATGGGAAGAGTACAGGCCTAATATGTTCCCTTTCAGGTGAAATGTAAGAGCTATAAGCACAGAGAATCTTCAACATCCAGGAATATTCAGAACAGGTTTAAAAAAAAAGAGAGGCTTTTAGCAGGTACAGAATGAGCAACTCAGCAGAGGCCTTAATGGAGTATAGGAAGTGCAGGGGACAACTTAAGAAAGCAATTAAAAGAACAAAGAGTGGGTATGAAAAAGTACTGGTGGGTAAGAATAGCAAAATCCCAAAATATTCTTTAAGGAATTGAAGAGTAGAGGATAACCAAGAAAAGAATAGGACCCATTACAGACCAATCTGTGTGTGGAGCCAGAGAACACTGGGAGAGAGTTAAACAATTGCTTCTCATCTGTGTTCTCTTGGGAGAAGGAGGGAATTCAGAGAGAAAGACTGTGAGGTTCCTGAACAGTTTGATATGAGGACTGAGAAGGTATTGGAGCGTTTGTGGGCTTAAAAGCAGACAAATCCCCAGGTCCGGATGATTTGTAATTCAGGCTGTTGTGGGAAGAAATTACAGTGCTCAGATGTAAATTTTTAATTCCTCTCTGGATGTAGGAAAGGAGCCAATAGACTGAGGACAGCTAATGTGGTTTCACTTTACAAGGCGCATGGTAGTGATAATTCAGGGAATTACCGACAAGTGAACTTCACATTAGTGGCAGATAAACTCAGAAAGAGAGAATTAGGCAGTTAAAAAGGCAAACAAGACATTTGTCTTCAATGTTGTGGCCACAGATTATTAGAGCAGGGAAGTTATGTTGAAGCTATACAAAATTTTGGTTAGGCCACATTTGGGGAACTGTGTGCAGTTCTGGTTACCTCGTTACAGGAAGGATACCATTACACTGGAGAGGGTGCAGAGAAGATTGACCAGGATGTAGCCTGAGATGGAGCATTTGAGCTAGAACGAGGCTAGATAGACTTGGGTTATTTTCTATAAAGCAGAAAAGGCTGAGAGGGAACTAAACAACGTGCTCAGATTATGAGGGATATAGGCAGGTGGATCGGAAGCAGCTGTTCCTCTTAGTTGAAGGTCAATAATGAGGGAGCCTAATTTAAGTTGTGGGGCAGGAGACTTAGAGGTGATTTGAAGAAAACCTTTTTCATTTATAGGGTGGTGGGAACCTGGCTTGCATTGCCTGGGTGACAGCAATAGGAAACCTTTAAAAGGTATGTGGATGGGTATTTGAAGTGCCACTGCATTGAATAACAGAACAAGTGCTGGAAAGCGTGATTAATGTAGTTGTTGTTACAGACTTGATGAGCTGAAGAGCCTCTTCTATACTGTATGACTGTAAGACACTATGACTAACAAAAGATTGTAATCCTGCAATACACTTGAGAAGCATGTGCGAATGGTGCAAGAAAATAGCTTAATCAAGGCATTTCTTCTTGAGTGTGATAGCATTAGTCATTGGAGACAGCTTGCATTTGCCATTTTGACAAAGAGTACTTATCAAAATTGGAATTTGAAGAATCAGTTTTGAAGTGAAACAGGCAGGGTGATTAAGCAGTGATGAGATGGGCAGCGTGTATGATGCTCTTGTGAAATTTCAAAGGCCTTTTCAATGTGAACAATGGTTATGAGTGCCTCCCTTTAATAACTTAGATAAACGTTGCTGCTATCTGACAAGATAGAGCAACAAGTGCAAAGTTTGGGGAGTTACCTAAATGAAAGCTCTCCAAGAGAGCATTTTGCTGTGGGAAATGTCATTTCCAGCTGATATAAGGTACACAGGTTAATTCCCAGATGCCCGACTGTTCAGTTCTCGTGTGCTTGCTGTTCTTGAATGCTATGAAGTATTTTCTCCTGCAGAAATAATTCAATTGCCTCTGCAGTGCAGGGCTCCATGCTAGGGTATTTCCTTGGTATGACCCTCTCTCCCTTCCTCCTTGGGGATGTACTCACCTGTACACCTCTGGCAGAATATGTACATGATGTAGAGATGCCGGCGTTGGACTGGGGTAAACTCATTTGCCTGACGAAGGCTATAGAGTCGAAAGCTCGCGAATTTACTATCAAATCAATTGGTTGGATTTAAAATTGGTGTTGTAAAACTTTACTGAGAATATGTACATGTCATGGGGGACCTGTTGTAATTCACATTGGTGTGAATGCGTGATACTGAGATTCAAATGGATGTAAGTGGGAACTTTTAAAATGACTTTTAAAGTCAGGATTCTCATTGCGTCATTGGTAGGGAGCGGAAACAACCGAGCAGGGAAATCCTGCCATTTTTGGACTCTGGCTTGATTCTCTGCCCCCTCTGCTATTCGGGGAATAGGGGGGATTAAACATCCTGGCCACAGTCTCAAAATCCCAAGTGCGTAACGGTGTGTGTTGGTGACCTAAGTGCCAGACAAGCTAGAGCTGAGAATTTATTGGTCACAGTTATACCCACAACTTAGCGACTGAACACTTTAGGAAAGGAGCACTTGAAGGGCACTTGTAATCTGAGATTCTTCCTAAACTGTTACCGCAAGTAGCTACCACGTCACTTATCTCTACTGACCTACTAGAGCATTAAGCAACACTGGAGAATATCCAAGAATTAGAGATGTGCCAATCATCACTATCATTATGTATATACGTATTGCACGGGCAGCAGGTTTTGTTGGCAAGAAGCTACCCAGTAACAAAAGGTCATCATGACTGCCTATTTTCAGTTAAAAAGTTCTTTAACTCTGTGAACTTTGCTGTTTTTATTCCTCAGCTGGTTCCATTTCTATTTCTGTTAAATGAGCTTCCTTCCTAAAGTGCATTTTGCTGCTAATATGTTCCCAAACTTTCTCCATGACCCCAATCCTCTGTTCTCTAGACTACCACAGATAGTTTTTTTTTAAAATCCAATGCAGCTAGGCGCCTGTTTTTGTGCTACAGAATGGACGCTGGGATTTTTAAAATGACCAACATTCTCAGAAATCGGAAGATGGAAATCCTGCCCTATTGCAATTAGAAGGGTGGAGCAAAATTCGGGTCGTAAGTTTCGTAAATCCAGATAAATGTTCTGAGCAAACCACATCATGGCAGGGTATTCCTCATCTTGAGACTGAGAAGCAAATAGTCCCCTCTCCTGTCTGAGGAAGACAGACTTATGTAGATGCTTGTTCGGTATTTAAAATTATCTTTGTACAAAAGGATGATCTTATTGCAATCACATCAAACCAGGTGAATGTAATGATCATTTTAGATCCACTTTAATCTTGTAAACACCCCCCCGCCCCCGCCCCCGGCCACAAGCAAAGGGTCCTTCAATATTATGGTTCTCATGGTTGAAGAGACGCTTTTCAAATGGATCAGGAATGACAGACACTCAATCTAAGTTATTGCAATATATATTACCCATAATACAAAAGTATGGGATGTAAATATTGGTTTTAATAATTATTTTAAGAAATGGGTAATTATTTGAGAGTATCAATTTGAAAGCAATTTCACTGCCGTAGGAAATGGAGCAGGAGCAAAGCTTTGTCCCTTTGTTTCTGCAAACATGATTTATCAACTTTTAACTGATAGGAAAGTTTGAAAAGCAGAGAAAAAAAATGCTTAAAAATGCAAGGTCACATCCTAAGGTAACAGTGAGAAACAAAACAGATCACCCACAGGCAACTGTGAAGAGAGATATGGTTCCTATAATCCAGGCACTCATTGAAACACGTGGCTATTTAAGGAAGGAACATTAAAAATGCGAAGTACTGAGTATTGAAACAATGGGTTGCCACTACACACAACCATTTGGAAATGTGCAATGGATGAAGTGTTTCAAGACAAGGTCACCCAGCTATTTGAGAGAGATTGCAGTTGCTACAGGCCATGTCAAAAAGGATTTGAAAAGAGTAAGTAGGCTGAAGATTGCTCTCTCCCTCTCCCTCTGTTACAATAAATGTATCAATCAGTTTGAGAAGCCAAGTTTACCGGAAACCTAACAGTGAACTGGGATCTTATAATTACAACATCTTCCATGTCACACTGCATCCAAAAAAGTGACCGAAGTTCCAAATCAGCTGCGACATCTAAATCTACCCCTCAAGAATAATCAAAGGGTGTTCAACAGTATATTCTTCTAGCTTATTTTTATTGGGCTTCAACTTTTTTTATTTCTGAAACATATTTGTGTGCATGTGTGTTCATCTGAATAAGTGACGTTGCATTTTTATTATTTTGTTTGGATTTACTAATTAATAAATGCTTTCTTCATTTGATTCAAGAAAACATTATTTGATTGGTGCCTTATTGCTCTGATTAAATACACACTGAATTGGAAATGGCACATCATCATGAAAAAGATACTTAAACTTTTGTTATGACTAGCTGAGGAGGTTGAATAAAATGAAGCCAATTCATCCCTTCTCATCTGGTTGTAACAGACCAAGAAAGTTAGAGATAAAGGATAAGTGCAACTCTATTAAAATTCTAAAATGTGTGGAGTTGTGATGATTGAGTGGGATGGAGGGAGTGCGTGTGGGCTGAGAAAAGATATGCTTTTGGAGAGTTGGTGCATGGTCTATGGGCTGAATGGCCTCCATTTGCACTATAGAGATTCTATGATTCTATTTGTATGCCAATTAATTTGTTCAAAGGCTATTTGTTAACCGCTTACATAACTAGTCAATTCACATCCAATACAAACAGCTGTGAACTCAAATCAGTATTAACAGCAGGACTGATCATATTTAGATTGTTTAATAGGCTCAAAGTAGGTTGCTATTTTAATTTTAGAAAAAAACAGCATATAAACAAACAACATTCCTAGTTCCCTTCAACTCTATTACTCAGTAGAATATGACATTTTTGGGAATATTTTGCAGATCTATACAAATCCAGCCTAGTTTCTCAAGATTATTTAATCACACAAGGAATTTGCCTAATGAAAACATGGTGGGAGATTTAACTACGTAAAACGGACAGTCTTTCGACAATTAGAAGGATCAATTATCAAAGTGCTGGAAATGCTTTGCAGGCAGTTCACGTTATAATGGAACTTGCTCCCTGCATCAGTCCAGCTCCTGCCCCTTCCCACAGAAGTTAAATGCTTTAATCACCACTGAAGCCACAGTAACTTTTTTTTAAGAAACTAAACTCACCAATATAATTTATGTGACAATAAATAATATCAAACAATGGAGAAGCCAATAGTCCAGAGATGAGTCTACGGTGGAATTTTCCTGCTAATTGGCATATCAATTGGAGTCATAATTGGCGTCAAATCTATGTGGAATGAGATTGCCAGATTGTGTTTAAATTGGAGTCTGATCTTTAAAAAGGTGCCCAGAAAAAGAATCAAAATGGATTCGAAATATTAACTCCATACAGCTCAGTGACTATCGCTGTGCTGTGCAGATACGTGGATTTGGGCCTGTGTCTGTGGGAGTTTGAGCATTCTCTCCGTGCTTCTTGCGTGGGTTTTCTCCGGGTGCTCCGGTTTCCTCCCACATCCCAAAGGTGTGCTCTTAGGCTAATTGGCAAAACAAATTCTCCCTAAATTGTCTCAAATTTGGTTTTTAATCCATAAATCTATAAACATAGACAGGGATCACGAGTAGAGGTGGGAACATCGGGCTCATTGGGCCCGAAGGGCCTGTTTCCTGTGCTGTTTTTGTTCTTTGTTCATTTCTCTCTCCACATACACTGCTAGACCAGAGTTTTTCCAGAACTTTCTGCATTTACTTTAAAAAGATATTGTTGGCTGAAGATTTCAGTAATGGAAATAAGAAACAGCTCTTGATTCAGTCAGTTAGCTGTCAGTTTGATTCATGGCAGTTTCAGTATTGTTTTACAGCCAATTTTTGTTGAATGTGGAATCCACATGCAGTTGGCACAGAGGAATGAGTCTCTGCCTCTGAAGCAGAGCAGAGGATGCTGTAATTGCTCAGAATTAGATTGGCAACCTAGCTTCTCTTGTTCCCCACCCTGAATGGAACTGTTGTCAGCAGACTCAGGTTGCTAGCTGACTAATGGATAGATTACAAACAACATTGAATATCAGTTGTTTTGTCCAAGGGCAGTTTTCATTTTGAAAACCATGCCTTACGTGTGCTGAAAATTTCCCGTGATGACCTGGCCAAGTTACAAATGGCCTGTTTATTTCAATGCACATTCCAGCTTACCCTGCAATCTTAGAGAAAACCTCTTTCATTCCATTCAGTCCTTTTCATTGTAAAAGGGGTAATTATCATTGAGGATATGAATCTGATTTTCTGATTCCCAGCAATTTAAATATAAATGTTCAGAAATAGCTTTATGCTGTAGCATCCGGGTTCGCCATATATTTCTAAAAACAGAAACCAGTCATGATAACTACATTAGGGGCACAAAGTTGAGAATAGCCCCAGGGTGGTGAGGGAAACAGCTGGCACTGCCCCTGACAATGCCACCTTGACAACCAGGTTAGCACTGCCAGTGAAGGGGTCTCTATGGAACCCCATTGGTGGCTTTCCATTATATGGTTGGGGGGGAGGGGCGGAGGGGGAGGCCTGCATTGCAGAGTGGAGCTCTGATGCCCCAATACTGACGACGATGACGGAGAGGGAGTTTTTAATTTCAATTTGAGATTGGCGAGCCCATGATTTCAGATCCAAATGGTGAAGATCTGGAATGAAAACCTGCCTGTTCCTCTGTAGAGAACCACACTAGATTTCAATCAAAAGCTAACACTCCTCCATTTTTTTGGGAAAATTGCTGTGGCTCTGGAGTCACATTAGGCCAGATAAGGCGAAGACAGCAAATTGTTTTCCCTAAAGGACATTAATGAGCCAGATGGGATTTTCCGACAATCATTAATGGTTTCATGATCATCAATAAATTCTTAATTCCAAATTTTTTCATTGAATTCAAATTCCTCCACCAGCTGCTGTGGCCGGATTCAAACGTGGGTCCGTAGAACATGAACTCAATTTCTGGATTAATAGTCCAGCCATAATACCACTAGACTATTGCCTTCCAATACATTTTCCTTCGCTTTGTATTTGAAGTCGCATTATACACAATTCAGTAGAGCTTGAATCATGCTGCTATAATTGTGTTAACTCTAGATCATAACGTACTAATATCACTGATGACATCAAGCTCTCCTTGATATTTTCAAATGATTTTTGTGTATTTTTTCCCAACACCATTCATTGGCATAACAGTTGGTGTAGTGGCTCATTGAACTCTGTTAAGTTGTTTTTTAAATTTATTTTCCTGTTTTGTTCACCATCCCCTTGAAGTTTTGTAACTCCATCATGTTTTTTGAAGCTCTTTTACTATTCTAGTCTCCAGTGGATCAAACTTTATTCCTGATGCACTCAGTATGTGATCAAGAAACCTGTTTGTTGGCTGTGAAAACCCACCTTTACTTTAAGCGTTGAATGTCAATTCTGCCTCTTTAGTCTTCTCACTCTCTTATGCTCAGCTTGAATATCAGTATCAATATGTCACCCATGTGCCTTCAAAAAGATTGGTAGTTCTTCTTTGAAAGATCTCTGGTGCTGATGTAATTTCAGAGGTTAATGTGTTTCAATGGCATCATGAAAGTTACTGTGAAAATCCCTAGTCGCCACACTTTAGTGCCTGTTTGGGTACACGGAGGGAGAATTTAACATGGCCAATGCACCTAACCAGCACATCTTTCAGACTGTGGGAAGAAACCAGAGGAAAGCTATGCAGATATAGGGAGAACATACAAATTCCGCAGAGAGATGACCAAACTGGGAATTATATCCAGGTCCCTGATGCTGAAAAAAAGCAGTGCTAACCACTGTGCTACTCTGCCACCATGCTGCCCTAGCTTTGTGAAGTTAGTGTTTTACCTATGTGCCTTGCCATTGACGTGTTTTGAAGGTCTTGATGTTGCTATATTGTGCGGTAGATAAGATTGTTGTATGTTCCGTAGGTCTCTCAAAGAGGTTCCTGAGTCTTGTCAAGTTGAACTTGTGCTTATTGATAATAACACCTATGTACATATATGCAGGATATAGTTCAAGCCAAGAACTAATTCCATGCTTGCTTCTATACCATCTCTGTCCAGTCTATAACTGATGCTTGAGTAGGATCATGTGAATCTTTACACCATACAATGGTGGCACTATTTCCCAATTCCACATTAACACTTGTTATGGTAACTACCCTAATACTACAAGAGCTAAAACCACTGGAAGTATTTAGAGTTAGTAATTAGTAGTATAGGCACCCTATTAAAGATGTTATAATCATTAGTTACTCATCATCAAATTCTTTGGCACTGAAAATGAACTTTTGCAATTTATTTCTTCAGGTTTTGACTATTTTGGGGAGTTTAAAAAATTCTATTCTAAATTTTGGAATCCTTTTTTTACTTTTCTGACTTTTTTCTCTCTCTCAATCCTATTTATAATTTCCTATCTTTGTATCATTCCCTGTACCTGATATGATATTGAATTCATCTTATTAATTCACACTTCTTTCAACCCATTCACTATTTATTTCCCAATCCTGAAATCTGATTAACTGAGGAGATGCATTGTTGATTATCCCATTCACTCAGATGCCCTGTGTTCCTTCATGGTGCTGTTTCCAGCTCCCCTTTCAGCAATGTTAATAGGTGTAGGGGTTTTTTCAGAGACTAAGTATTGAGCTTAACTTTATCTAATACAAAGAGTCATGACCATAGTTTCCTAGTGAAAAACACTCTTTACTGACCAACATATGCAGGGAGAGAAGGATTGGGTAGTCCAATGTTTCTCTGAAGTTGCATTGCAGTGGCAATACAATTATACAACTTTCAAAAGACATTTTACACGTCCACTGGCTCATCCCAGCTGGAAATGAACCAATCATTATTAATACAGGTCAATCATTATTAGTGAATGTTATATACCTTGGCCAATTTCATTTATTCTCTGACAGCATAGGAAGAGTGGTTATGAGTGATTTCTGAGTGCCTTTCCCATGGCCACCTGTTATGGCTCCAGACCATTTTATCTGGTTGAAGGCTTTGTCTATTCATTTAGCTGTCTGAGATCATTAGCCCTTGGCTTATGAATATTCTATTCATAAGGACTGCCTAGAGACCGTGCCAATAAGAACTATGCTTCTGTGAATGTATTGTTATAAAGGACATGGTTCACTTCACTGGACTCTTTTCCTATGATGCTTTAGAACTCTGCCTTTAGCCGAGCTCTAACACAATTTTTAGAAATACATGTTTAAATTCTCTAACTGTGGTTGTATGTATTTCTACGCAGACAGTACCTCTGTAAAATTTATATAAGGCAGTCTGCGATTTTTATCCTAGGCTAATCCACTCTATTCTAATAATCTTTATTAGTGTTTTAAATCCTGGAGTATTTTGAATTCCTTTAATAGTGGGCACAATATTTTTGAGCTGGTCAAGTTTGATGGCAGATGCGGCTTGATTCCCAGCTACTGCAAAATTTGGCCAATATAAATGACATAGACAGACATAAGCTTTGTGCCAAGGAGCACAAATTTGTAAAATCTATCATATTCATTTGGGAACTTCCATAGCAGATCACCCTATTGATTACTAAAGTTTCAGCAGACGATGCATGCAAGTCCCTACAATTCATCCAGAATATCTATGATTGTTACGTTCAATGTTTGGAGGAGTTCCCCATAATTCTGTGTTCATTGACTTAAACGTGTTTCAGTTTCGAGGAAATTATTTTCCATTTTCCACATCATACTGAATCAGTCACTTCTAGTCTCTGAAGTGGCAATCTTGGTTAATTTGAAATAATTTCCCATTAAAGCTATCCCTTGCAATTCATATTACATTTGAAAGTGCCTTTGTATGCATAATGTATGTATATAATGCATGTTGGTTGAGGGTTTGGAGTGCATACTTTCCCTTTAAGAGTGTGGGTCAATGACTCTTGCGGGATTAGTTCCTGCCAGTGTGGGACCTGGTTGTACAGTCTTAGGTCTGGCTGTGGCATAGTCAGACCTACAATAATGACCTCTCCATGTTCAAGTTAGCAAGCCTACCTTGTGTTCTTTAGGCATCATAAGTCAATAGGTGAATACATAACAGTACCTATCAATCTGCTTAGCAATTGCTTGGTAAGTCAGATTTTACACAGCCAGATAAGTTGAATGGATTGAATATTTTCTGCCTATGCATGAATGACTTATGTCCTCATGTTTCTATTTTACTGCATGCCCCTAGCTATTAAATATCCATTCTTTAGATAAACGTCTATAAAGATAAAGGGATACGTGTGTACATTTTTAGGCACTATCAAAACATAATATAGATGGCTCATATTATGGTCATTAAAGAATTATTAACAGCAGCTGCACAATCTCGAACTCATTTGTCAGTCTGAAAATCAGCAAGTGTAGTTTAGAGAGAACAGGGTGTACATAAGATCAGCCATTTTTTAAAAAGGAATGCCAATCAACAAGTCAGGCAAGTCGGTACTAGTGCTCAAATGGTAGAGGGAGTGAAAGTATTGGAACAAGTTGTGTTACTTAGGACTTATAATTCAACTTATGAGTCTCAGCATTGCATTTTATGATGGCTTGTATTTATTTTGTTTAAAAATACAGAATTAGAGCTAAATTGGATCAAACGTCAGCATCATTTTATCTTGGAGGCAGCTGTTGAATTTCAGGGGAAGACTGGATTCTTCTTGTATTTTATGTCAAATCAGTCACCGCCTTGTTTACAATTATATTATGGCTCATTACAATCCTTTCCAGTCAGCTTTCTGTAAACACAATCCGCTACAAACAGTGGCACTCCTGATGTGACAGTGTCCAGTATTACAATTAGGATTCCATCTGACTGTACTGATTTCCTAGCTATTGGGCAGTAATGATGTATTCTGTGAGGCATCAGCCAAGTAGGCAGTGCTCTCACTTCTTGAATCAGTAGCTAGTTGGTTCATATCCCATTCCAAGGACTTAAACACAAAACTCCAGGCTGATGCTCCAGTGCAATGCTGAGAAATGCTGCATGTTTGGCAGAACTGTCTTTTAAATGAGACATTTAAACAAGGGGCAGGCTACATCTCAGCATAAAAGATTCCACGCAATATTTCGAAGAAGAGCAAAGGAATTATCTCCATTGTCCTGACCAATAATCATCCCTCAATCAGTATCACTTAAAAACAGATTACCTGATTACTATCACGACTCTTCTTGTGGAAGCTTGCTGTATGCAAATCGGCCACCATGTTTCCTGCATTACAACAATGGGGAGAGGATGGTCTAGTGGCATTATTGCTAGACTATTAATCCCGAAACTCAACTCATGTTTTGGGGACATGGATTCGAATCCCATCATGGCCTCGAATCCCATCATGGCCTCACCTGATTTGGACCACATATAACTCTAGAACGACAGCAATGTGGTTGACTCTCAACTGCCCTCAGACAACTAGGGATGGGCAATAAATGCTGGCCAATCAGTTGACTCCCATGAATAAATTTAAAATACACTTCAAAAGTAGTTCATTGGCTGTAAAATGCTTTGTGACATCTAGTGCTATATAAAGGTGTTATGTAAAGACAAGTTGTTTTTTTCCCCCAGTAAAAGGTGCCATTTTGGTCAGCATAGTTTCTGTGCTGGTTCAGTTTTTTGCATGATCTCTCCATTTATATTTTCACCTTAATTATATGACCTCTTTCACGGAGATAAGTATATCAAAGCACAAATGTACACAAATGCAAGAGTTATAAATGTTGGTGCAACCTCTTAAGGGGCTGCCACAGGCAATTCAGTGTGAGTATAGCCAGTTCCACAAGTCCTTCTATGGAAGAAAAACCTCAGACTACAGCAAAGATATGCACTGCGTATCAACTATCCTTCACAAAAAACGGTGGGCCGAAACAGCTGGGAGATGGCAGCCAGAATGAATGTTGTTTCAATCTCTCAAAGAAATTGAAAGCAAATATTAAGCAGATGTGAATTGAATTAAGTTACTTGGACAATTACGCAATCCGTGTTGTCACTACAGCTAAGTGACCCTCAGGTACACATTGCAAAGTCTTTCCTTTCAACCTGTCACAATTTATTTCTGTCCACATTATTCCTTGTGCAGCATAAGGTGCAATGTAAAACACAATGAATAGAAAATCACAGGCAAGGCACATTCAATATCCAATGTGCATTCCCAGAGCTTGAAATCCTGAACCAAAAATGGAAATTCAATGGTTTATCTAACCTGAATTTTGCCATTTAACTTCATGCCATGCAGCAGAATAAACAACAATCTTAAGCCTCCATGTAGTGGGACGGGCTGCAACAGCTTTAATATAATTTGCATAGCTCAGATTTATTGCATCACCCTTTCTGACACTGTCCTGCTAAGACTTTATTAATATAATTGAGTCAATGTGTACTCGTCGGGCCGAAGGGCCTGTTTCCCGTGCTGTTTTTTTTGTTCTTTGTATCTTTCTGCTATTTGCCATTTGATTCACAGGAAATTCAGCAATTTCCCTATAATTTTGTCATTAGCAGGAGAAAGTGATATATTCGGGCCAACTCTGTGCTTCTGGTGGGAATGACACTCACAGATGTTACTTGGTAGAAGAAAAAAGGTGCACCTAATTTTACTAAACATCTTGAGCTTTCAGTATTTCTAAAAATTGCTCGATTGTTACCCTACCACCAATTTCATCTTCTCTCAATTCTTTTCAACTGGGCTGACGTGCTCTATCATAACTCTTTATTCTTCACCTGGGATTGTCAACAATATACAAAGAAGATACATGCCATTGTATAGCCCAGCCTCTTAACTTGTCAACAAGTCTTTAAATGTTATGTCTGTGCCCAGTATGAGTCATTCAGGCCGCTTTGACTTTCCCCCAATTCCTATAACTTTTTATTCTGTAAAAAGCCAACTTTCAAAGAAGGTACAAAGCTCTGTAGATACTTAAACTCCAAAGTGTGAGGTGACGCATTTCGGGAGAGAGAATGTAGGGGGGAGGTATATGATAAAGGGTAGACCTATTAAGAGTATAGAAATGCAGAGGGACCTGGGGGTGCAGGTGAACAAGTCTCTAAAGGTGGCAGAGCAAGTGGAGAAGGTTGTGAAGAAAGCATATAGTATGCTAGCCTTTATAGAAAGGGGTATAGAGTACAAGAGCTGGCCTTTAATGTTGCAGTTATATAAAACGTTGGTTAGACCTCATTTGGAATACTGCGTCCAGTTCTGGTCACCCTACTACCGGAAGGACGTGGAGAATCTGGAGAGAGTGCAGAGGAGGTTTACCAGGATGCTGCCTAGTATGGAAGGTCTGAGTTACGAGGAGAGGGTAGGCAAATTGGGACTGTTTTCCTTAGAAAGACGTAGACTTAGAGGAGATCTAATAGAGGTGTACAAGATTATGAGGGGTATAGATAGAGTAAACAGGGTTAAGCTTTTTCCTAGGATGGACTCAAATAGCACGAGGGGTCACGGGCTTAGGGTGAGGGGGGTAAGGTATAATTTGGATGCTAGAGGGAGTTTTTTCACACAGAGGGTGGTGGGGGTATGGAATGCGCTGCCAAGTAAAGTGGTGGAGGCAGGTACTCTGGAGTTATTTAAGAAATACTTAGATGGGCACATGAACAGAATGGGAATGGAGAGGTATAGAAAACTGATTTAAAATAGCGATCATGAGCCTTGGGCATCCCTGGGAAGTGTGAAATAGATGATGATATTGATGTACTTGTTTTTATCCCACAGGTGTGTTGGTCCACCTTGTTGTCTAACGAGGGGTCGTGAGAGGGCTGCTCTTGGATTTTTTTTCGAGAGTATCCTAGTGCTTCACATCATGCTTGACCTGGACTATTTGATGGGCAACACGACAGCTCAGTGACTATCACTGTGCTGTGCAGACACATGGATTTGGGCCTGTGTCTGTAGGAGTTTGCTCATTCTCCCCGTGCTTGCGTGGGTTTTCTCCGGGTGCTCCGGTTTCCTCCCATGTCCCAAAGGTGTGCTCTTAGGCTAATTGGCAAAACAAATTCTCCCTAAATTGTCTCAAATTTGGTTTTTAAGCCATAGATCTATAAACATGGACAGGGATTGCGGGTAGAGGTGGGAACATCGGGGTGGTGGCGCGGGCTCGTTGGGCTGAAGGGCCTGTTTCCCATGCTGTTTTGGTCTTTGTTCTTTGTTCTTAATTGAAACAGGATAGGCCGTGCTGCCAGCCTTTTTAGACTTACCTTACTGATCAGAGGTTGTGTCAATTGCCTGGGGAGAGATTGGATAATTGCATTAATCAACTGTCAAACTTGATCTGTTCAGATCCACTGATGACTTGTGTTAATCACACTCAGTAAGCATGTATTTAACTGCATTATGAATGTGCTCAGTCCTCAGTAACAAAATTTAAAGAAACAGGTACCCAACTTGAGCTCAAGTGTTATTGGCTCACGTTTGCATTGGAGCACTTTCATAGAATCATAGAGTCTCTACAATGTGGAAGGAGACCATTCAGTCCAATGAGTCTGCATTGATTCTCTGACAGAGTATCTTACCCAGCCGAATGCCACGTACTTACGCTGCTAATGCCCTTAATCTGCGCATCTTAAAACACTATGTGGCAATTTAGCAATCCATCTAACCAATCTTTGGATTGTGGGAGGAAACCGGAGCACCCAGAGGAAATGCACACAGATACAAGGACATGCAAACTCCAGATAGTCACCCAATGTCAGAATTGAATCCTGGACCCTGGTGTTAGGAAGCAGCAGTGCCTACCTGGGGAGGCAGTGGCCTAGTGGTATTATTGAGAGACTATTAATCCAGAAGCTCAGCTAATGTACTGGGGACTCGAGTTCAAATCCTGCCATGGCAGATGGTGGAATTTGAATTCAATAAAAGTATCTGGAATTAAGAATCTACTAATGATTATAAAACCATTGTCAATTGTTGGACAAACACATCTGGTTTACTAATGTCCTTTAGGGAACAAAATCTGCCCTCTCTCTTGGTCTGGCCTGTATGTGACTCCTGAGCTACAGCAATGTGGTTGACTCTCAACTATCCCTTGAAATGGACCAGCAAGCCACTCATCATCACCTTCTCAATGGCAACTAGGGATGGGCAATAAATGATGGCCAGCCAATGAAACCCATGTCCCATGAATGAATAAAAAAAGAACTGACTTGTTTTTGGAGGTCTGCTGGAGATTATGTGCATCCATTCAGGAGGGCAGAGGATTTTGCCATTAATAGTCTGCAAGAGGAATATCGACTGTGGTTACATTACTTCTCAACAAGGGCCATATCCGACAAATTGAGTAGACACTGCAGAGAGGGGAAACTCTGTGAAAAGAGAAGAGGAAGATGAATGCCCTATCTACCATGGGTTTTATGAAAGCACTTCTCCTATCTCCACCTGATCAGAGGTGATTCAGATTCACCAAAGAGGTGGTTATGGAACAGTTCCACTTCCTTTAATATAATCAAGAGACCCTCAGAAGTCAAGGGAAACAATCTGTCAGTAAATGAGAGAGGAGCAGATATACAGACGATTTACTGAGGTGTGTAAAAATAATGGGATAATTATATTAGGTGATTTTAACTTTCCCAGCATTAATTGGGATAGTTATAGTGTAAAGGATTTAGAGGAGGCAGATTTCTTAGAATGCTCTCCTGAATGCAAATGTAGGATGGTGCAGTGTTGGATCTAATTCTGGCCGACAAAGCTGGAGAGGTGTTAGAGGTGGCAGTGGGGAGAATTTTAGCTTCAGTAACCAAAACCATGTACAATTTAAGTTTGTTATGGAAAAGGTTAGTCTGCAAAAAACAGTTTTGGATTGGGTGAAGGCAGACTTTATGAGAATAAAGCAAGATCTGGCCAAAGTATTCAGAGGGAACAGCTTCTTGTGGGAAAATCTAGAGCAGAACATTGGGGGAATTCAGAAAGAAAATGAGGAGAGTACAGGTCCAACATGTTCCCCTTTAGTTTGACGTGTAAGAACACCAAGCTCAGAGAATCGTGGATGTCTCAAAATCTTCCAGACTGGATAAAAAGAAAAAGAGAACAGATACAAAATGAGCAAATCAGTGAAAGCCTTAGAGGAGAAAAAGAAGTGCAGGGGGGAACTTAAGAAAACACTTGAAGGCATGAAAAAGTATCAGTGGGTATGATTATTCAGAATCCCAAGATATCCTCTAGATAAATTGTGGGGAAGAGGATAACCAGGGGAAAGAATAGGGCCCATTACAGGGTGTTAAACAATTACTTCATACCTGTCTTCACTAAGGAGAAGAAGGATGTAGAGGCATAGAATTTGGGGAGAGGGACAGCAAGGCTCTTGAACATTTTGACATGAAGAATGAGGAGGCACTGGAGGTTTTGGCTGGCTTAAAAGTGGACAGATCCCCAGTTCCAAATGATTTATAACCCAGGCAGCTGTGGGAAGCTAGGGAAAAAATTACAGGGTTCTGACGCAAATTTTTAATTCCTCTCTGGACACAGGGGAGGTTCCAGCTGATTGGAGAACAGCTAAGATGGTTTTACTTTACAAAAGGGTGGGGGAGATAAACCAGGGAATTATGAGTTCAGTGAGTCGCACATTAGTGATAAGGAAACTACTGGAGAAAACTGTAAAGAAGAGAATTAAAGTAGCTAAGAAACTAGATACTTGTCTTCACTAGTTGTGGCATAGATTATAAGGGCAGGGAAGTTATGTTGGAACTGATCAAAACTTTGGTTAGGCCACAGGTGAAGAACAGTGTGCAGTTCTGATTACCTCACTATAACTGGGATATGATTGCACTGGAAAGGGTGTAAAGGAGATTCACCAGGTATTTCTTGGGATTGAACATTTAAGCTATGAAGAGAGGCTGGATAGGCTTGGGTTATTTTTATTACATCAGAAAAGGCTAAGGGAGCACCTAATTGATTATAAGATTATGAAAGGTATGGGCAGGATGGATAGGAAGCAGCTGCTCCCTTAAGCTGAAGAGATGGGGCATAATTTTGAGGTAAGCATCACAGCCTTTAAAAAGTATGTGGATGAGCATGTGAAATGTCAGAACATTCGAGGCTATGGGCAAATTGCTGGAAAGTGGGGTTAGTATGGATTTAGTGTAGTTTTTTTAATGCAGGCTCAATGGGCTGAAGGGCCTCTTCTGTATTGTATGACTCTGCTATATGACGCCACGCCAATGACCGCAAAGGGCACAGTGGAATTAAACTTGTCTGTAATTGAATCGTTCCAGGCAGGAATGGGGGACATCTCCTGCATCTTCCGATGCATCATTGCATCTGGGAGGTGACGGAATTCTTGTGTGACAACAGCGGCAATTCATTGTAATCTCTCAATGAAGGAGAGAAAGGATGAGAGTGAATAGGAATTTGCTAAGATAACCAAGATTCTGATTGCTACTGACTGCACACATGAATCTGTGGAGCCCCCATGTCAGCAGAGGGAGAGCAGTAGTGAATGGGTTAATAAACTTCGTAATAGTTAGAGAATGGTAAAAAGTATTGTACAATTGATGCTGCAGCTTGTTTTCATATTTCTCAGAAAAACACCAGATGTGTTTCATGTGCTCAGACAAAGAGACTGCAGTTGTTCTTGCCGTTGTACATAAGTTCATGATAGTTCGTTCAGAAATGTA
Organism: Sphyrna mokarran; assembly: GCA_024679065.1. NCBI lineage: Eukaryota > Metazoa > Chordata > Chondrichthyes > Carcharhiniformes > Carcharhinidae > Sphyrna > Sphyrna mokarran. Next base: position 152,691,609 of record JAGIQG010000001.1, read on the forward strand.
GCTGACTCAGCTTGTTTATGTCTTTAATTCTGTGGACTTTCGCCTAATATACTGAAGCTTGCATATCCTAAATATATATTCATATATATTCGTTATGTATTGCTTATGTGTCATGTACCAACATATTATACATATGATATGCTATACAACTTATGAACATAGATTGTTACATTAGTCATGTTAGTTTTAACTTGTCTTGTCAGCCTGTATGTTAGCTAAGGGCTAATCACATATAACAATTGCGGTCTTGAGATAACCATGAAGAGGCAGCCATGTTTCCACAATGGAGGACAACCCACAGCCCAGGAAACTGCTGACACCAAAAAGATGCACACATAAGTGGGGGGTATAAATATATGCACTTAAGTTGTGTTTGGGGAGATGTTTGGGGAACTGTTGTCAGGTACTAGGTGTATCTCCCAAAAGCTTTTGAATAAACTTGCTGTACTTTGATTCACAATTAGTCTCAGAGGCATTTTTACCTACAACAGGAAGGTGGGAACCACAACAGCTGATTTTCAATACAAACAACATTTATCGATAATGCGACTTTAACATAATAAATTGTAATAAAGTACCTCAGAAACATTGTAAAATAACATTTCATTTTGTACCCCACTGGAGTACTATAAAGGAACATTTCATTTTTCCCTCACAGGAGCATTATAAAGGAACATTTTAAATGAATGACGTGCAAGCTGCTGATGTTATGACAGGTTTTTGCTTCCTATCCTTCACCTTTTGTCATTATTATTCCTCTTCTCTGATGTCCTCTGGACATTCAGATAGTCAGGGCCTGCTGTCTGTTCAGTAACTGCAGCCTCAGCAGTATAGGCCAGAGTAGCAACAAGCCCCCAGTGAAGAAGCACCATCACTTGATCTGACACTCACAGTCACCAGCAAGTGCCTTAGTGGGCAGTAGAGAATTGGGGGTCTCTTCAGCAATATTAGGATCGATAGGTATGTTTTAAGGAGCATTATAAAAAAGAAAGAAAGATAGAGAAGAAGATAACTTTCAGGATTCCAAGAGTTTACAGCCTAGGCAGCTGAAAGCACAGTTACCAGTGGCAAAGCAATTAAAATTGGGGATGCTAAAGAGATTGCAATGAACTGAGCACTCATATCTCGATATCACTGGGGCTGGAGGAGATTCTAGCATGTCCAAACCATCCTGAGTGAATGCCCATTATCCTGACAGCAGCAATGCTCTCTCCATCCTGAGGCAGTCTGCTATTACTGCTATCTTCAGGCCACCACACAGAATCAGAGGCTGGCTGCTTGGGTATGGCTGGCAGTCCCCATCCACCAGCTGATCACCCCATGAATAGTGGAAACCAAGCTGCTACAACATCATTCTGGAGCAGACCATCAGTATCCTCAAACAGTGGATACTGTTCTATACTACCCACTAAGGCACTTGCTGTGGCTGGTGACTGTGAGTATCAGAGCAAGTGATGGTGCTTCTTCACTGGGTGTTTATTGCTATTCTGGCCCATACTCCTGAGGTTGCAGTTACTGAACAGACAGCAGGCCCTGGCTATCTGAATGTCCAGTGGACATCACAGGAGCGAGTTAATAATGACAAAAAGCAGAGGGTGGAAAACAGAAGACCCATTGTTATAACATCATGCCAGATGGTAGGTTGAGAGATTTGCAAAGAAGCATTACCAAAAAATCTGGACTACTTTGGGTGGTACTGATATCATGTACTCTGCCAGGAGATGTAAGTGCGATGCTGGCAGCATTGGTCGAGTGAAGTGGACTATATGAATGTTAGGGTGAATCCTGCATGTCAGGGAATGCTGCAGAAGGTGCGATTGGAGTGCATTGTTGTAGCTTGAGAAATATATGTAGTAACAAGAGATGTATTGTGAGCACAGCTGTCTGAATTTCCCCATTCACCTTCCTTCAAGATTCCATCTCTTGCCTCCCATTCACAGTGCACCTCGGTTATCAATGAAGCATCACCAAAGTGGGAAACTCTCTCCCATGCCTGCAGAGACATTATTCCAAAAGTGAAACCATATTTCCTATCAGATAGATATGTGCCAGCTAAGAGGAAAGAAGGGAAAGGTAGGACTAGAGAGCCATGGATTACTAGGGATATTGAGAACTTGTTTAGGAAGAAAAGAGAGGCGTATGATAAGTCAAAGCAGCTGGGAACGGAGACGGCATTGGAGAAATATAGAGAAAGTAGGAGGGAGCTCAAACGGGGAGTTAGAAGGGCAAAAAGTGGGCGTGAAATGATTTTGGCAGATAGAATTAAGGAAAATCCAAAGGCTTTTTACTCCTATGTTAGGAATAAAAGGGTGGTTAGAGGAAAAATCGGACCTCTTAGGGACAGAGGAGGGGAACTGTGCTTCGAGCCTGAGGGAATGGCGGAGGTCCTGAATGAATACTTTGTGTTGGTATTCACGAAGGAGAGGGACTTGTTGACAGCTCCTGTCTCTGAGAGAGCTGTGGACCAGTTGAGGGAAATATCCATACCAAGGGAGAAAGTGTTAGAGCTTCTAGGTAGCAGTAAAACTGATAAATCTCTGGGGCCTGATGGCATTTATCCCAGGCTGCTTAGGGAGGTGCGAGGTGAAATTGCTGGGCCTCTGACGCAAATCTTTGTCTCTTCTTTGGACACAGGTGAGGTCCCAGAGGACTGGAGAATAGCTAATGTTGTACCGTTGTTTAAAAAAGGGTAGTAGGGATAACCCTGGGAATTATAGGCCAGTGAGTTTGATATCAGTGGTAGGGAATCAGTTAGAGGGGATTCTGAGAGAAAGGATGTATAGGCACTTAGAGCGTTGCAATCTGATTAGGGATACGCAGCATGGATTTGTTAAGGGAAGGTCGTGCCTTACAAATCTGGTAGAATTTTTTGAAGAGGTGACGAAAATGGTGGACGAAAGGTGGATGACATATAGATGTCGTCTATATGGATTTTAGTAAGGCGTTTGACAAAGTCCCTCATGGGAAGTTAGTTGAGAAAGTCAAGGCTCATGGGATACAAGGACAGGTAGCTAGATGGATATGTAACTGGCTTAATAATAGGAGACAGAGAGTAATAGTGGAAGGGTGTTTTTCTAGCTGGAGGTCGGTCACTAGTGGTGTGCCACAGGGCTCAGTACTGGGAACTCCTATTTGTAATATATATAAATGGCTTGGAAGAGGGAGTAAGTGGAGTGATCAGCAAGTTTGCAGACGATACAAAGATGGCTGGACTTGCAGATAGTGAGGAGCATTGTCAGGCGATGCAGCAGGACATAGATAGGCTGGTAGCTTGGGCAGATAGTTGGCAGATGGAATTTAATCCTAATAAATGCGAGGTGATGCATTTCGGGAGAAGAAATGTAGCGGGGAGGTATACGATAAAGGGTAGACCTATTAACAGTATAGAAACCCAGAGGGACCTGGGGGTGTAGGTGAACAAGTCTCTGAAGGTGGCATAGCAAGTGGAGAAGGTTGTGAAGAGAGCATATAGTACGCTCGCCTTTATAGGAAGGGGAATAGAGTACAAGAGCTGGCCTTTAATATTGCAGTTGTATAAAACGATGGTTAGACCTCATTTGGAATACTGCGTCCAGTTCTGGTCACCTTACTACCGGAAGGACGTGGAGAGTCTGGAGAGAGTGCAGAGGAGGTTTACCAGAATGCTGCCTGGTATGGAAGGTCTGAGTTACGAGGAGAGGTTAGGCAAATTGGGACTGTGTTCCTTAGAAAGACGTAGACTTAGAGGAGATCTAATAGAGGTGTACAAGATAATGAGGGGTATAGATAGAGTAAACAGGGTTAAGTTTTTTCCTAGGATGAACTCGAATAGCACGAGGGGTCACGGGCTTAAGGTGAGGGGGGTAAGGTATAATTTGGATGCTAGAGGGAGTTTTTTCACACAGAGGGTGGTAGGGGTATGGAATGAGCTGCCAAGTAAAGTGGTGGAGGCAGATACTCTGGAGTTATTTAAGAAATACTTAGATGGGCACATGAACAGAATGGGAATGGAGGTGTATAGAAAACTGATTTAAAATAGGGATCATGAGCCTTGGGTGTCCCTGGGACGTGTGTAAATAGATGATGATATTGATGTACTAGTTTTTATCCTACAGGTGCTTTGGTCCACCTTGTTGTCTAACAAGGGCATACACACAATGGGTCGTGAGATGGCTGCTCTTGGATTTTTTTTCAAGAGTATCCTAATGCTTCACGTTGTCAGTGTACGCTTGACCTGGACTATTTGATAGGCAACACGACAGCTCAGTGACTATCACTGTGCTGTGCAGGTACATGGATTTGGGCCTGTATCTGTGGGAGTTTGTGCATTCTCCCCATGCTTGCGTGGATTTTCTCCGGGTGCTCCGATTTCCTCCCACATCCTGAAGATGTGCTCTTAGGCTAATTGGCAAAACAAATTCTCCCTAAATGGTCTCAAATTTGGTTTTTAATCCATAGATCTATAAACATCTATAAAGGATCACGGGTAGAGATGGGAACATCAGGGAGGCGGCGCAGGCTCGTTGGGCCGAAGGGCCTGATTCCCGTGCTGTTTTGTTCTTTGTTCTATCAGGCACAATTGCTGGCATGCAACCTTCTTTTAAAATGGCCTGGGTTTTAAGATCTCAGAACATAATTAGGGAGAGGCGATGGCCTTGTGGTATTATCACTAGACAATCAATTCAGAAAAACAGCTAATGTTACGGGAACTCGGGTTCGAATTCCGCTATGGCAGATGCTGGAATTTGAATTCAATAAAAATATCTGGAATCTACTGATGATTGTGAAACCATTGTCGATTGTTGGAAAAAAATCCAACTGGTTCACTAATGTCCTTTAGGGAAGGAAATCTGCTGTCCTTACCTGGTCTGGCCTTCATGTGACTCCAGAGCCAAAGCATTGTGGTTGACTCTCAACTACTCTCTGCACAAGGGCAATTAGAGATGGGCAATAAATCAGCCAGTGACACTCATTTCCCACAAATGAATAATAAAAAATATTACCAATGCAAGGTATTTTGGCACAGCTCCTATCATAAGGACTGCCAATAATTGGCAGGTACAATAAATTGCACTTAAAATTTTAGTATAGTAGATATGCCAAATAGAAATACAAGCCAGTAAGTACACAAAATGCAATTGATTGCGTAGTCATTATGGGAAAGAAGCAAAACTGGTAGTTATAAATTGCTGAATAAACATGGTAATGGTGATGGTAGGGAAGTAATCAACTGATTTCCAGTAAATCACAGGGACTTGTAGTATAATGAATCTTTTATGCAAGAATTTATACTGGCAGTTACAGCAGCTGAAAGTTGTTCTTCTTGTTCTTCCAGGCACTTGCACTGAACCAATATTCAGCCTCTTGATGACACCTAGCTGGCACACTCAATACCTGGTACTGTATACGTCATTTCCCAGCACAAAATTAATTAGGAATTTCTGCATTTTAGCACCAGTTTAAGAACAAAAGATTCTTTAAAAATGAAAATGTCTGGTTTCCAATGGGGAAAAAAACATTGGAGAGGGTCTCTGTCAGAAAATGAAAGACCCTCTATAATTTCTTGTACTTATTTTACTAGGTTTATCTGAAGGATGATTATACTTATGACCTCCTACAAAATGCTGGTCAATATTTGTGCATAGTCAAACAATATACTTGTTCCTTACAATAATGCAGCATAACATATTGTACCTGAGCTACAGGAACTGCATTGAGATTTGGCAGAAGACTTTTAGAAGTATTGCCTGTCCTTTTAAACCCCACATCAAAATTCATATACCAGGCATTATGGGAAACTTTACGTTCAATCACCCCAACAGCAACTACCTACTGGAATGTTGTTTATTCTGGGAATCTGTTCTAATGTCTATATTGTAACTACTTTAAGATTGTTTGCGTTCCGTGAGAGATTTTCTGATATCTTTGTTTTCCCTTTTAATCAGGCATGATCAAAATAAATGCCAGAGCAGGCTTGAAGGGTTGAATGGCTCTTATTTTCTGTGCTACTTACTTGAGAAAGCTAACAACCACATGTGATGTGCAGGTGCCTTTTCAAAAGACTATGGTGGGATTTTTTGGCCTCGCTCGACCTGAGACCGGAAAATCCCGCCTGAGATCAATGGACATTTCCATTATCCGCCCTCGCCTGCTCTGATTCCATGGTGAGCAGTTTGTTAGAATTCCGTTGTATATCATGCACACCCATCCTTTACACTGATTGTTAACAAATGTCAAGAGCTGATATATTTGACAGGGATTATTAATATTGATTGCTGGACAATCAATTGCCTATATTACATTTTAGAGTGGTATAAGCTTTAGAAATAGCTCTCCATCTTGGAGCAAACCCTTATTGTTTTGTTGTGGATTATACTTGTGTGATCTAAGTGACTCGGTCATCTGAGAAGACAATCCTTTTAAGTCAATGCTGATTTACATTTTAATTAATTGAAAGGATACCTTTTTGATCTTCCTTTAGGCTAGGTTGGATGTCAATATGATCTAAAATACATGTCCGTTGTGCTTTAGCTTTCTAGTTCTCAGTCTCACGCTCATGACCACCAGCTCAGATAATGACATTGCACGTAATTGAGAGTTAGGTTTGTGGTGGGACACTGGGACCCTGGCAGGGGGTAAGGTTGCGCAGGATACAGCTCTACTGAGGATGAGGCGCACAACATTTCTACTCCAATGGGCTCGTGAGCACTACAATGGAGCAAGCTACAGGACAAGACTGATGGGTATGCACAATGAGATGCTTAGTGCATTGGGGATAGGCCTACCAGAAGCTTGGCTGCAATGTTAAGGCACATGGGGACACTTGGGCACCAACCATGATACAGAACATAGAGCCCACCTTTTCTGAAATGGAACTGGTGGCTGCTGCGTATAGTCAGACACCAGCTGGATTTTGAGGGGATGCAATGCTCTTTTATTTGGTGTGTACCTCAGAGCTAACATTATTAGGGGCAGCATGGTGGCACATTGGTTAGCACTGCTGCTTCATAAGGCCAGGGACCTGGGTTCGATACCTGGCTTGGGTGACTATTTGTGTGGAGTCTGCATATTCATCCCACGTCTGTGTGGGTTTCCTCCAGGTGCTCTGTTTTCCTCCCACCCGTCCAAAAAATGTACTGGTTAGATTCATTGGCTGTGCTAAAGTTTCCCTCAGTGTAACGGAACAGGTGCTGAAGTGTGGCGAATAGGGGATTTTCACAGTAACTTGATTGCAGTGTTGATGTAAGCCTACTTATGACGCTGAAGAATAAACTTTAAACAGTTGTTTGCAAAGTGATCTGTGTGAAGTCAATATCATCCAGAATCATGAAGAAATATGCAGTCCGAGCAAGACTATTCACCAATGCTCCCTAGCAAGAGAGAATAAAGAATGGTCAGCTCCTTTGAGTGGAATTCCAGTAACCTTCACCACCAGCCACCTTTGCAACAGTGGATGGCAAACCTCTGGTCTAACCTGGAAGGAGTTAGACGTATTGAAGTCTATCACTATAGTCACCATCGTAGCCACTGCTACTGAGGTTCTGATTGAGACTGCAAAAGGTGACACATGTCAGTGAGGACAACTTTACTGAAATGCAAACATCAAAAACATTGTTCCTCACAATTGAATTGTGAGGAATAGTTGAATAGTTGAATTGCTCACTGATCCCTGGGGTGAATATGCTCCTGCTGAAGCCTTCCTCTTCCTCCTCCTCCTCCTCCCTCTTCTCGAAGCTGGTCCCATTCTGTTTTGTTTCTGCTCAGCTTTCGTAGTGTGCTCTACTCTAAGCAAAACGTCTACTACTGTTTCCGTGTCTGGAGAAACTGGTTTACGCAGAAACCTTGAAGATCGAGACCTTCAACATGCGCCACATTGTTCCCTGCAGCCTGTAGCGATATTAGAAACCATCATAGAACATTGAAATCATAGAAACTATTATCTATGATTTCAATGTCATGTTAAAGAAATCTAGAAAGCAGTACAGTTCTAACAACAGTCTTAGAAATCAATCAACAACTAACTGGAAAGGCTCACAACAGTGTAGCACTTTTCATAATCTTCAGATACCTTAAAGTGTTTTACAGCCAATAGAAGACTGTCAAACTGTATTTATTGTTGTAATATAGAAAAATAGCAGCCAATATACTTAAAGTAAATGCCTACACACAGTGACTATAGCCTTTTAGGGAAGTTGATTGAGGGATAAATATTGGCTAGGACCTCACAGTTGACTTGCCAGCTTAGCTTCCAAATAATACCCTGGAATCTTTCATATCCAACTAAACAAGCAGATGGGGCTTTGATTTAGCACCTTTCGTGAAAGACAGCACCTCCCAAAATGCATTTCTCCCTCAATACTACACTGGGACATCAGCCTTGATTTGTTTTTTCCTTTGGCAAAAAAAAGGGACTTGAACTCAGAACCTCATGACTCAGAGGAAAAAATACTAACAACTCATGCATGGCTCTGATAATTGTCCCATTAGATATTGCTGATAGTGGAGGATTTCTTCCTTCTGCTGAATACCTATTCAACCGTGCATGAGAAAGAGATTAATTGGAGTCTTGAATGACGAGATAGCCTACTCCTGTTTTCTAATATTGATTGGAAAAGCTGTAGTTCAAGCATGTTAGAGGGGTCAGTTTTTGTTCAATGTGTGCAGGAAGGTTTCATGACTCAGTATGTAGATAAGCCAACAAGAGGTGAGACTATATTGGATTTGGTACTGGGTAATGAACCAGACCAGGTGTTAGACTTGGAGGTGGGTGAGCACTTTGGAGATAGTGACCACAATTCGGTTACGTTTACTTTAGTGATGGAAAGGGATGGGCAAATACCAAATAACAGTAGTTATAGCTGGGGGAAAGGTAATTATGAGGCTATTAGGAGAGATTTAGGATGCATAGGGTGGAGCAGGATATTGCAGGGGCTGGGGACATCGGAAATGTGGAGCATATTAAGCAACAGCTTCTGTATGTCCATAATAAATATGTACCTGCCAGGCAGGGAGGAAGTGGTTGAGTGAGGGAACCATGGTGTACTAGGGAAGTTGAATCTCTGGTGAAGAGGAAGAAGGAGGCTTATATAATGATGAGACGTGAAGGCTCAGCTAGGGCACTGGAGAGCTATAAATTAGCCAGGAAGGAGCTAAAGAGGGAGTTGAGAAGAGCTAGAAGAGGACTCGAGAAGACTTTGGCGGATAGGATTAAGGAGAATCCTAAAGCTTTTTACAGGTATATAAATAATAAAAGATTGGTTTGGGCAAGATTAGGGCCAGTCAGAGATAGCAGTGGGAAGTTGTGCATGGAGCCTGAGGAGATAGGAGAGACACTGAATGAGTATTTTTCGTCAGTATTCACGCAGGAGAAAGACAATGTTGTCGGGGAGAATACTGCGATACCAGGTTTTAGACTGGGCAGGATTGAGGTTCATAAGGAGGAGGTGTTAGCGAATCTTGAGGGTATGAAAATTGATAAGTCCCCTGGGCCAGATGGGATTTACCCTAGGATTCTCTGGGAAGCTAGAGAGGAGATTGCAGAGCCTTTGGCTTTGATCTTCATGTCGTCGTTAGCTACAGGTATAGTGCCGGAAGACTGGAGGATGGCAAATGTTGTCCCTTTGTTCAAAAAGGGGAGTAGTGACCATCCTGGAAATTATAGACCGGTGAGCCTGACTTCTGTTGTGGGCAAGGTCTTGGAAAGAATTATAAGGGATAGGATTTATAAGCATCTAGAGAGAAATAAATTGATTCGGGATAGTCAGCACGGTTTTGTGAAGGGTAGGTCGTGCCTCACAAACCTTATTGAGTTTTTTGAGGAGGTGACCAAAGAGGTATATAAGGGTAAGGCAGTTGATGTAGTGTATATGGATTTTAGCAAAGCGTTTGATAATGTTCCCCATGGTAGGCTACTGCAGAAAGTGCAGATGCATGGGATTGAAGGTGATTTAGCAGTTTGGATTAGGAATTGGCTAGCTGATAGAAGACAGAGGGTGGTGGTTGATGGGAAATATTCAACCTGGAGTGCAGTTACAAGTGGTGTACCTCAATGATCTGTTTTAGGGCCACTGCTGTTTGTCATTTTTATAAATGACCTAGATGAAGGTGTAGAGGGTTGGATTAGTAAATTTGCTGACGATACCAAAGTGGGGGGAGTTGTAGACAGCGAGGATGGATGTTACAGTTTGCAGAGGGACATAGGTTGCAGAGCTGGGCCGTGAGGTGGCAAAAGGAATTCAATACGGATAAGTGTGAGGTGATTCACTTTGGTAGGAATAACAGGCATATGAAATATAGGGCTAATGGAAGGACCCTTAATAGTGTTGTCGAGCAGAGGGATCTTGGGGTAAAAGTACATAGCTCTTTGAAAGTTGGCACCCAGGTTGATAAAGTTGTTAAGAAGGCGTACGGTGTGTTAGCTTTTATTGGTAGAGGGATTGAATTTAGGAGCTGTGAGGTTACGTTACAACTGTACAAAACTCTGGTGCGGCCGCACTTGGAGTATTGCGTACAGTTCTGGTTGCCACATTATAAGAAAGATGTGGAAGCATTGGAAAGGGTGCAGAGGAGGTTTACCAGGATGTTGCCTGGTATGGTGGGAAGGCCTTATGAGGAAAGGCTGAGGGACCTGAGGTTATTTTCATTAGAGAGAAGGAGGTTACGCGGTGACCTAATTGAGGTGTATAAGATGATCAAAGGATTGGATAGGGTGGATAGTGAGAGCCTTTTTCCTCGGATGATGATGACCAACACGAGGGGACGTAACCTTAAATTAAGAAGTGGTAGTTATAGGACGGATGTCAGAGGCAGGTTCTTTACACAGATGGTGGTGAGAACGTGGAATGCCCTGCCTGCAGCAGTTGTGGACTCGCCTACTTTGGGGGCATTCAAATGTTCAGTGGATAGGCATATGGATGATATTGGAATAGTTTAGGTTAGAGGGTCCACTGGCCGGCGCAACATCGAGGGCCGAAGGGCCTGTACTGCGCTATAATGTTCTATGTTCTATGTTCATAGTTCATGTGTTCTCATGAGCTCCTAAACGGCAGCACTGGCATCAAATCAGCATTACCCAGATGTGCGTGTGCACTGTGGGTGCAATTTTGGATCTGTTAGTCATTTGTTTTATCCAAAAAAGTGGTCACTACAGATGAAATTTCGTGATGTGCCTGTTTCATATAGTTCCCTTAACATCGTTGTTCTGGACCAACACCACATTCTGATTGCTTGGTGTGTTTGTTTAAATGCAAACCATGCTGCAATAGAGTCCAGCCCTCAAATCTCCTCAACCCACTTGTGAAAAATAGTGCAAAGTATAAACAAATAAAATTCTTGCACAACTCAGGTTACAAAGGTATCCTCGCCATTCCATGGACTGGCATAAAATGCAAGCATATAAAATCTTTGCATGACTAATGGCTTCCCATGGTATTTGATGTAATGCCATATGGAGTTTGTTTTTGATCTGACACAACTTATTTTAGGATTTCAGTTTTTCTGTCATTTGGCCATGCACACCTTCTATGCTCTCTATGAACTGCCATTAGCAGCATTTCCCCTGGTTTCTGAGGCTATGGCTCATCTTTCATTCCCTCACCATACAGCATAAATATCTCCAATTTTCCATGCCTTTTAGCTTTGACAAAGGGTCATCTGGATGCAAAACATCAACTCGTTCTTCCCTTGCAGATGCTGCCAGACCTCCTGAGATTTTCCAGTTTTTTCTCTTTTAGATTTTGATTTAAGTTAGACACTTAATTTCCACATAGCGTTGCCCACTGTCCATGTGAAGTAACTGAAGCCATAAATGTGTCGCATATCCCTTTAACAACTAACACCACAGCCACACCACCCCCGCACATTTGTACCAAACTCTAACATTTCTTTCATCACTCGACAATGTTGATCTTCTCCTTAAAGCCGCTATTTTGTAATTTTCAGAAAAAAATAACAACATAGTTTTTCTGCAGCTCACTGTAACGAAAGAGTGACGCTGTTGTGAACCAGAAGTTTCTGTAGTAGGCAGATCACGGCATTAGGTTGCAAAGTCGGGCTGAGTGGGTTCAGCGAATGCCCTCTCCTGGTAACACCATGCTCAGCATTGGTTCAGGTCTGAATGACCACATCCTGTTCAACCCATTGGTTAAAGGGCCGGCCAGGTGTGGTGCTTTTGATTTTGGCATTCTGCAAGTGTTGTGGGGGAGTTTTTAAAGAAGTTCTGATGACTTGCTGGACTTGGGAGTGTTACTGCATCTTGACAAGGAGGACAGAGAAGTTTAGTCATCTGCATAGGAAGCCTGTACCAGTTATGTGGAGCCAATCGGTGCAAGGACATGTGTCTTGGTTTGGGGAGGAACCCCAGTTGGAGCCAGGGAGGAAAAGAGACAAGTATTACAGTTCTGTCAGACCCTTGTTTGGGCATATATAAATATTATTGGTAATAAACCAGTTATAATTTGAAGCCACAACGAGTCACCTTTGAAATTATTACATTGATCTAATAAAAAAAACCTTGGCATCAGGACTCAAATATTATCTTTGATAAGAACCTGATACAGCAGGAGGAAGAATAACATGCACTTAAGCCCAAATTATATTGATCTTCAATCAGTTATGTTGCAACATGTCATGTACAGATCTGATTTGATCAAATTTCATTAGCTCTCCCAACACATGATGATGTCAAAACAGACAAGTTGGAAAATGGTGTAAGGGGCCAGTCTGGCTATTCAATCCCTGGGAGACATTTTTAACTTATTGCCAAATTGCAAAATTATACCCTAGGTTTCAATTTTCCTTTTAGATTGTAAGGAATATCTGATCCATATCAATTTTCCAATAGTAAGGTGAAAATTACTCCATCTGTCTGTATATATAGAACATAGAACATATAACATTACAGCGCAGAACAGGCCCTTCGGCCTTCGATGTTGCGCTGACCAATTATGAAAAAAGCAATGACCCTCCAAACTAAACCGTTCCCTTCTCTTCCATAAACTTATCAACTAACCTCTTAAACGCCACCAAACTTGGCGCATCTACAACAGCCGCAGGCAGGGCATTCCACTCCCTAACCACCCTGCATATACCACCTTCCTAACCACCTTGCATATGCCAAGAGATCAGGAAGAAACCACATTCAGTTACTAATCTGAGCTGACTTAACTTGTTTTAGCCCAGTCAGTGGCATGGACATTATACCTAGCCAGGATATAGACTGAGGTCAGGAAAGGAAAATTGCTGCAAGTGCCTTAATAATGTGGTCAAGCAGTTAACTCTTTCACTTAGTGGCTTGTTCAGTTCGCAAATATAGGTTGAGAGCATAATTCCCAAATAATCCAAACTATTTTGCTGTAAAACAATTCCATGAATCATTAATTCCAAAGTCTAAGCATCATTAATAGTTTCTTGACAAGAGGCTAAAATGAAGGATGTGTTATAATAAAAACAAAATGCTATAGAAGCTGGAAATCTGTAACAAAAACTGAAAATTTTGGAAAAACTCAGCAGGTCGGTGAAGAGAAAACAGAGTTAGCATTAGGGTTAACATTATGGGGGGGCACTATGGTGCCTCAGTCCCAGGGACCCAATTTCGATAGGTGACTGTCTGTATGGAGTTTGCATGTTCTCCCCATGTCTGCATAGGTTTCCTCTGGGTGTTGCGGTTTTCTCCAGAAATGTACAGGTTAGGAGGATTAGCCATGCTAAATTGCCTGTTACTATCAGAGGGATTAGGAGGGTAAATACGTGGGGTTACGAGAATAGGTCCTGGTGAGATTGTTGTCAGTGCAGATTCAATGGACCAAATGGTTTCCTTCTACACTGTAGAAATTCTATGATTCTATGACTCTGCTCTGAAAGGGAAGGAAGGATTTATTGCCCTGTAGCTTTGAGGAATATTTTTGTCAATGCATTATTTGAAGTTCGCTTACATTTAATCTGTGACTTGCGTCTCAAAAAAAAGTTTCAGGAGAACCACTGATCATTAATTTTTTGAAGGTATAGTTTAAATTGATTATAAATCAATCAAACATAATGTACATTGAATTTTTGCTGGAAATTAAAGATTATTCCCGTACCATTTCATACTGTGTGTACTCAGCTTTTTAAGTATTACTTAATAACTTCATTACTAATTGTTACTTAAATATTGGGTGATTTTGCTAATAAGATCTTTTTGATTGCAAGTCAGTATAAGACTTCAGCAGGAGTATGTTCTCTTCAAATCAGTTTTTGGTACTGAATACCAGTGAGGGGTATTAACATCTCGAAAGTCTGAGACAAATTGACTGAAGCAAATAAATGAGGAGCAGTATGTGTGGGGATATGATACAAAATGTAGAAAGACAGTAATAAGAGGATTTAAACTATCAGATATAGGAACAAAATTAGACCATTTGACCCACTGAGTCTGCTTTGCCATTCAATCATGGCTGGTAAGTTTCTTGACTCCATGCTCCTGTCTTTTCCGCATAATCTTTGATCCCTTTACCAATCATGAACCTATCTATTCTCTGTCTTAAATATAACCGATGAACTGACCTCCATACCTTTTGTGACAATGAATTCCATAGGTTCACCACCCTCTGGCTGAAGAAATTCCTCCTCATTATGGTTCTAACGAATCCTCCATTTACGCTGAGGCTATACCCTCAGATGCTACTAATGGAAACATCTTCTCCACTTCCACTCTATCTTTCAATGTTTTGTTAGTTTCGACAAGATCCCCCTTCACCCTTCTAAACTGTACCGAGTGCAGATCCAGAGTCCTCAAATGCTTCTCAAACACAAAGTCTTTCATTTCCAGGATCACCGATAGGCAGAGGAATAAACAAGCAATTCAGATGCTACAAGTCCCCCTATACTATGTTGACTTCCTGGTGCCAGGCTCCTTAAGGAGTGCAGAACATTTGGAAAGGAAATGGGCGCAGGAGTCATGGTCCATGTGAGAACCAACAATGTGGAGAGTACAGATGTTTGAGACCAGGAGTAAGAGATGAGAGTGCTATAAAGTAACTTAAAAAGCAGGACCTCAAAGGTCATGAGCCAGGATTACTCCCAGTGTCACTCACTAAGAAAGTAGAAATAGGCGTACATAGCATGATGATATATAATTAGAATCATGATGCAGGAGGAAGGGCATTATATTTCTGGGGCATTTTTTCTGTGGTAGGATCACATGATGGAAAATGAGCGATAATTTGTAACGTGAACATAATGGCACTGCTATACAGGAGATCATGTGACGAGATTATCCCTAGGATCTCAATGGAGCACAAGTACTATATGTACCTGTTGAGCTCAGCAATAAATCCATATTGTTGGGAGTCCTTTGTGTCGGTTATTTGAGGAACCCACATGTTTTACATGGTAAAAGGTTGGCAGTACGGCAAAAAGGAACATAAGAGAAAACTGTTAAGGGATCTCAAGATAATCTGAAAGGTTTTTAACCAGTATATTAAGGGAAAAAGGGAATCAGTAAAGGGTAACGTGAGTTTCTGGGAAAACGATACCAGTGACATTGTAATTGAAATTGAGAAATGGCAGTCTTGCTAGATATTGATCTTCGATCAGTCTTTACAGTACAGGGTATAATACCAGAAATACAATCAAAAATAAAACTAAGCCATGGAGAAGAATTGCTAATATAAGTAAAATATTAGATTAAAGAAAAGTAATTTAAGATAGGCACAGTGGGTGTAGCAACATCACATGATCTGCAAGTGGGACATGGGCATCACTGGCTTGACAGTATTTATTGCCGATCCCTAGTTGTCTGAGGGTAGTTGAGTGTCAATCATATTGCTGTGGCTTTGGAATCACATGTAGGCCAGACCAGATAAGGATGGCAGATTTCCTTCCCTAAAGGACAGTAGTGAACCAGATGGGTTTTTCCTGACAATTGACAATGGCTTCATGGTCATCAGTAGATTCTTAATTCCAGATATTTTTTATTGAATTCAAATCCTACCACCTGACATGGCAAGATTCAAACCCGGATCCCTGGACCATTAGTTGAGTTTCTGGATTAACAATCTAGCGATAATATCACTAGGCCATCACCTCCCTCCTCATTCTGTGGAAGAACAAAAAAGAAGATTGACAAGTCTCTAATATCAATGGTTTCTATGTCATTCAATTAAGTAGGTCAGGAAATTTTTGGCTACAACTTTGCAAACTCTTTTGATTCAGAAAGTGTCCCTTTGGATGGATAAGTGTCTATTTGCTTTATTATTTAAGAATGGAAGAAGAGATCGAGTATGAAATGATCAGCTGATTGTGTTAATGGGCAGGATTTTCCAGCCATGTTCAACCCAGAACTGGAAAATCCTGCCCGAGGTAAACGGTCCATCCTTTGCTTCTCCAATTCCCATGGCAGGCAGAATGGGAGAATTTGCCCCACTGTCTTTTGTGGTGCAGTATGTTTTCAGGCCAGGTAATATGTCAAATGGAAAGTCAAGTACCTCAAAAATTAATTTATTCTGGTATATCTATAGATCCTACATAAACATTTACAGGAGTGTGCTTTGACAGTATTATAAAGGGGAAGGCTGTTAAAATCTGTTATTGGTGGGACGGAGAGACGTGTGAATAAGGCAACATGGATTTGTTAAGGATACTTCATGTCCAATGAACATATTTGAATTCATTGAGTATGTATGGATGTGACACGTAAGGAAATATTTGTGACAGTTATTTACATGGACCTTTAAAAGAAGTACTGTTCCACAATGGAAAGTCCAACAAAAATTAAAGTGTACAGAAATTGAGTCAACTTATTGGCATGGGTATGGAATGAGGAGGAAGATGACAGAGAATTTGGATAATGGATGCAGAATCAGAAAATCATAGAATAATACAAAACAGAAGGAGGTCTTTCAACCTAACTTGTCTGTTAGAGTTATCTAACCAGGGCCACTCTCCTGCCTTTCATCCATGTCCCTGGAAGTTTGTACTTATGATTAGTTATTCAATTCCATTTTGAATGTTATAGTCAGTTTATTGTTACTGAAGGCAACCCCTTTAAATAACATCTGTGAAGGCTAATGTGTTCTGTTATGAATCATAGCATAAATCCTTGCCTGATTTGTTCTCATATTTATGTTTCATAATGCTCCGATGAAGTGCCTTGGGATATTTTATTGCTTTAAAGATGTTATATAAATAAAACTTGTTTTTGAACTTAATAAAGTGACAAATAGTTCAAACATATTTGTTGCAAAAACAGAACGTTTACAATGGTTACATTTTCACACAGATTGGAAGGAACAAAAATGTTCACGTCTCAGGGGTTTTCAGCAAATCTTGGCAATCATTCAAGAAGGAGAGGAAATGAAAACCACATGAGGTCAATGTCCAATTTATATATGATACTGAGAGAGCTAGATTTTCAATGTTTTTAAAATTGACTAAATAGAGAAGACATTGGGCATCAGCTTAAGACAAAAGGGATCAAAATGCCTCATGACACTCAAAGTGTGATTTTTGTGTCTGCATTGCCTTATTTGCACTTCAAAATGGCAGTGTGGGGGGGGAGTGTGGGGGGGGGGGGGAGGGAGTGCGGGGGGGTGGGGAGGGCAGAGGACGGGGAGGGGGGTGGGGGGTGGGTGGGGGCGGGGGGTTCTGATCAGAGTTGAGGAGGAATTTCTTCAAGCAAAGAATGGTGAATCTTTGGAATTGTCTGCCTGATGAAGTGGTGGAGGCTTCCTCGCTGAATATCTTCAAGTCAAGAGTGGATAGGTTTTTGATTGACAAGGGAATTAAGGGTTACGGGGAGAAAGTGGGAAAATGGTACTGAACCAGTACTGATCAGCCATGATCTTATTGAATGGCGGGGCAGGCTCAAGGTCTGGATGGCCTATTCCTGCTCCTATTCCTTATGTTCTTATGTTCATCTCAGACCAGAATTGCAGATGGTGCCAGGAACGTTTGATTTCCAGACTAACCATTGTTACCAGCGAATCCAATGGGCAGAGGCCGTGAGACTCGTTGCGTGTGTTGTTTTCATATTATTGAATATTTTTCAATAAACCATGATAATAGTTTACAGATGATAATTCTAGTTTGTCTCTTATTTAACGTTCCCCCAGATCATTAAAAGAACAAAATGGAACAGCCTATGACATTTGGGGGGATGAGGGAAGTGATTGGGGCAGCTTTGGTAGGGTGAGCTCGGTTCTTTTTCAGGCTGTATTTGAGGGATTCAGTGGGGATGTAATGACTGGGCTAAAAGTGACCCTGGGACTCCACAATGACTTCCTAATTAGCAACTGGAAGGTGACCATTGCAAGCTTATGTTTGTTATGTTTTTGTTTTGTTCACTGTTTCCATAGACACGAGAATGAGTGCCTGATGAATGGAGCAGGCAATGTTGCTTTCAACCTGGTAATTGGGTAAAAAAGGAAGAGAAGAAGGGTGCATCACCACCAGGCTGGGCTAAAGGAAAAGCCTTACCCCAGTGGACAAGGCTCAGCCTCTCAACATCCAAAGCTGAGACTGACTGAGCCATTGAGCATCCAACAAGATCAAGGGCGTGCAGAAGCTGCTTCTTATACCTCCATTTGAGCAAATGACAGCATCTAGATGTCTTTGTATATCCAGAGGTGTGATGGCTCACATCTGCACATTCTCTGAGAGAAGTTGATGCTGCAGGGACTGGGAGGCCAGCATTGACAGTGGTTCCAAAAGTGATTGCCACTCTGAACTTTTTGCAAGTGGCTCATTCCAGTGCTTCATTGAGGATTTCTACATTTCTGCTAATAAATACATTCAAGAAGTTGTAGATACCCAATTTAGCAGGCACACAATTACATCCAATTCCCCTTAGATGATGCCAGCTAAGTTGCCAATGCTGTGGGATTTGCAGCCATCTCCAGTTCCCACAGTTGCACTGTGCCATCAGCTGCACACATGCTCCAAGGGAACAGCCACTACAATTCATCAACATGAAAGGGCTGCACTCTGTCAATGCACACTTGGCGCAATCATCAGAAGCAGATAATGTAAATATGGGTGAGAAACTCCCAGGCCTCATGCACCTTGAGTCACTCACAACTGCCACAGATTTTTGAGGGCCCTCAGCACAGCCAATGGATAGTCCCAGTGACAAAGGCTTACCTGCAGAGAATGTGGTTGAGGTTGCCTATTTGTCAGCCACAAAGTGCCTTAGAGAAGAAGTCCGTAATGCTACTGATCCTGCAACATGCTCATTGATTGAGCAGACCATATGACTTGCTGTGTTAACACAACGTGACACTTCAAAGAGGGGGTGACTTGCCAGGCAAGAGGTGGAGAAGTGCCACAGCTCCTCTGATATTTAAGAGGGTTGAGCTCAATGAGGATGAGCAAACAGAGGCTCCATGGTAGAGGCCATAGCATGGGCTAGATGCTACTGTACGTAGATGACATGCTTATAGCCAACAGTTTCCAAGAGGTGGATGCGAAAAGCTCATTTTAGCCTCTTTCACCAGAATCTTCCATGCTGAGTTCACTTTAACACATTGATCGTGATCCTAATCAGGTAATCACAGCACACTCATCTCTGAATGAGGAATTACAAGTTTGCATTATAATGTCCTCATCCTTGGCCAAGGGCTAGAGTGCCCCTTACCTGCTTTGGGTCTCCCGCTAAGGGGCGGGGACACCTTCCTTGGCCTGTGAAGCTGTAGATGTTGGGATCACAGGCAGAGGGGATTGAGATTGGTTGTACATTCTTGGAATCATCTAGGTGGATGGTTCTTGGGTGTTCAGCTGATGGTCTTCCTCCCTGTGGTATCCGAGGGCTCTGCCTGACTCCTTGAGGAGAATAAGCACCTCAAGTGAGGCCAGGTTGGTCTGTTTCTTTCACGTAGCCACTAATGGATCCCACCTATGCCTAGAGCAAGGAATGCAGGTCCTGGTGCAGATCAGCACAATATCCTGGACAAGGGTCTCCAAATGGTCACCATCCTACTAGAGTTGGCCTCAGCGAACTAGTGTCGGTGCAATGAACTTGGAATCTTTCTGCCAGCAAATATGAAGAATGGGACACATCCAAATAATAAACAAAAATCAGTTATGAATAAATGAAGTGACAATTGTTGTTTTAAAATGTTTGGGCTGACAGCATTAATAATACAGAAAGGCATATTTTTGACTCATTTAGTCTCCATTGAGGCCAGCAATTACATAATGTGTGGAAAGACTCCGGTTGATAACCAAATTAACAAACGTCAATGAAATCTTATTCCAAGTACATTCCATCTATTATTTAATCATAGAGATTTGGTCATTGCTAGTTTATTGTTTATTCTATGTGATTAACAACTTCTATCTGGCTTGTTTGGCTTGATGTATCCTTTAGTGGAATAATTTGGAAGAATGTGTTGCAAACTGCTTTGACTGCTTTTAATGTCACCCTTCTTCAGAAGCTCATGAACTTAGTGTTAAAGTTTGGAATTTAGTGCAAGTGGGAATTCAGTACAGAAGTAGAAAGAGATACTACTTTTTATGCTTTTTTTAGTCCAGCAGCTGGGGTGTGTACTTCTTCTGCCTCCAAGCTAGGATACTGTAACTTGCAATTATTTTGCTTTACTGAATTGGTAACAAATCAAGTAAAAAAGAATTGGCTAATATGGGAGGACATGTGGTGTAGCAATATCTGGGAGCTTGAGGGAAGCATTGCAATCCCAAGTAATCATAATTGCAGTGAGTATCTGCAGCTTAAGCAACTTGATCAGAATTGTTGACCTGAGGTCTGAGCTACAGGCATCACAATGTATTAAGGAGCCGGGGGAGAAAATTGCCAGGACTCTTTGTTCCGGGGCAGTCACGTTGCTTAGCCTAAATTGAACTTTTGAATTGTTCAATATCAGAGATAAATGGGTGTGACTATAAATTAGACAGGTATGAGTCTACATGACATAGTGATGGAGGAGACTCAGCACCTGGCTTTGGCCAGCAGGTTCCTTTTGACCAAGAGACTTGTTACCTGTGTGAATGAGAACAAGGAATGCAGGGTGCGTGGACCAACTGACCATAGCATCATTGTGCAAGAGGCTATTCAGGTAGGGGAGTGTAAACAAATGTGGCAGCAATAGGATCCATACTGGGGAAAAAGTTCAGTTAGGATGGACTCCACTTAACTAATATCCTGCTGAATTGTATAAGCAGGATTTTGAACTAAAAGGGTGAGGGATCAGGTAAAGAGAGATTTAGAAATCAAAAGAGAAGAGTCAAAACACTGGAGGAATGCAGCAGTTTGGAAAAAGACAAACACAGTAGGTAGGATTTTCCAACTGTGTGCCCCATGGCATGTTTATGGCAACAGGAGCAGCCCATCATTGGCCAGTGATGGGATCTTTTAGTCCTGCCACTATCAACGGATTTTCCCATTGTCCACACCATCCGCTACTGGGAGCCTGCAGCAGGAGCTCATCGTTGGTGGAAACAGGAGACTGGTGATGGGAACAGCAAGGAAATTTCAGCCAGTGGGATTGGGAGGGATAGCAGTTTAATGGTAATCACTAGGGGAGGGGATTAAGGATAAAGAAGATCAGTAAATGCCGGTGGTATAATGTTCATAGAGTCCCTACAGTGCAGAAAGAAGCCATTTGACTCATTGAGTCTGCACCAATCATAATCCTGCCCTGATCACAATCCTGCCTAGGCCCTATTCCCATAACCCCACATTTATCCTGCTAATCCCCTGACGCTAGGGTCAATTTATCATAGCCAATAAACCTAACTTGCACATTTTTGGACTGTGGGAGGAAACCAGAGAACCCAGAGGAAACCCATACAGACAAGGGTAGAATGTGCAAACTCCACACAGACAGTGACCTGAGATTGGAGTTGAACTCGGGTCTCTGGCTCTGTGAGGCAGCAATGCTAATCACATCCATAGATTCTGAAATGGTCTTGAAAGATTGGGAATTAGTAAATATCCATCAGATGTGAAAAAGATCATAAACTATATAAAATCAAACATCTTTTTTGCTCATTTGAAAAGTGAACTTTGTGAAACTGAAACATGGCTGCCAAGGGTCTCATGATTCATAAATTTGTTACAGTTTCTAGAAATTTCCAAGACCAGTTACAGGACAGAAGCTCAAACATTATCCTTGTGGGATCACATACCTTGCATTATGAGGATGCAATATGATCAACAGAACCAGGGACCAGCAGATGATCTATAACTATTAGGATAGACAAAAGGAAACCAGGAGATGTAGCATATTTGGATTTCCAAAAGATACTTGGCAAGGTACCATACTGCAGGTAATACTGCAATAACAGTTCACCCCCGGCGGTCGGGAGCGGACTTGTTCTGCCTCCCTCAGACCGATTTCTTTAACAAATTTTGTGTCCAGTGCTCCCTGTATTTGCACACTGCAGTTATACAGTTTAGGGGAGCCCCAGGTTTTGTCAAATTAGGGGAATGCAGGAGAAGCCTTCTCGATTTGTTAATTGCCCCATTTTGCCAATTATTCTGATTAGTTCCCTCCGTGTTTTAGTTTTCTTGCGCTGGTGCTATGTATAGCACATCACCCAAAATATTGCGAGTGTGAGTTGGATGGCGACCAATATTTGTGAGATTATCCGGATCCAGAGGTGAATGTCTATATTTAAGCCCCAGTCCCATACCCTCTGAGCCTGTGTTTGGCTCTGTAAGGCTGACTCTGTGTTCATGCTCCAGGGTTTCGATGTGTGATTGTAACTGGTGGTGCAACCACACAGAGTGTCCCATTTTGAGATGGAGCTCTCTCAGTACTTCTATAGGTGTGAGATGGGAGCTTGTTCTGGCTCTCAGTAATATCTGAGGTCATCTCTCATTGGGTCCCTGGCATTAAATGTCAGGGCCTGCCTACTTTGGATGTTGGTGATGTGGACCTGACCAACGGTGACTGGTGAAGGGGTGAAGCAAAAGTTTGGGCTGGGGATCGGCCATTGTATACGAAGGATGTTTTTGTTGTGGCTACAAGTACCTGCCTTGTCCTCCATAACCTGCCTGGGCAAAGTGTGGGTCTGTTGACATAATTTCTAGGGTATAGTCCTGTGTTTGATTAAACCCACATTCGGCTGCCTCTCCTTGTCTGAGTGGGCAAATGGTTATCTCTCCCCTTTACATCCCGAGAGAGAGGTACTGAACATCACGCTATGCCTTGAGATGGCCGTGACATCAGTTAGGTGGTAGCGGAGGGAGATATTGCCTCTAACAAAACCAATGTTCTTGATCTGGAAGATAGGGAATGGTCCTAAGTCTAGTGTAAGCATCGGAATCAATCGGACCATCCCTACTCCTGTACTCTCACTAACCTCACAGTTGGGGATCACCGAATACACCCGCGTCATCTGTTTCAAGATTAGGTTATTCAGCACTCCCTTCTGATCTGCGAGTTGTGCTAGCTAGGTGCTGTCAATCCAATCAAGCACCTCCCTCCTGTGTACCTGGTCCAAATTATGTCTTATCCACTGACCATACGCAAGGCGCAGCTGTCCCTGTTGTACCCGGGCTGTGTTTTCTCTCTCTCTCTCTATCTATGAGGCGGTTAATGGTACGGGCATGCATTTCCAATATTGTGATTCCATCGAGTTGGATATGGGTGTCCTTCTCTCCTAAAAAAGCCTGCTCGGCCTGTTGGGCTAGTGACCGCTGCAGGATATCTTTCATTACTCCCTTTAATTGTTCTATCTTATTATTGGGGCCCTGTATGTCAATTGAATTAACCACGGTGGATCTGGTGTTTATTCTTGTAGGATGTCATTGACTATACCCCTTTTGTTTCTGTGTGTTTGTGTGTGTGTTGCCTCTATAGTATGTTGCTCCCGTCGCATCTATAGCCCGCTTTATGGTTTCCCTGCCCGGCATTTGATAATACTTCGTGTCTGTTCTGAACAGTATCCCGGCACCTGGATTCCTGAGATATTGATCAGAACAGGCACGACCTCGTGTTTTACATTGTCATATACAACTTCCCCCTCATTCCACAGCACCAGTCCTCCCTCCGGCCCCCCGCTCAGCAAAAGGGCAGGGTACGATTTCGAGTGTGGTGGTCATGGGGGCCTTTGTTGTAGGAAGTGCAAAACATATATTTAGTGAGACTGCAGGAGCCTCAACTAGTCCGTAATATCCACAAATGTCAATGTCCGGTTTAAGAATGTCCGTTTGTAGTGGGGTCTGTGGATCTTCGGGGAAGGCACAGGTAGTTCCGAAGGTGCAGCCAGAGTTGCTCAGTGAGTCTGGCCTTTGGATGCATGTTCGGAGCTTATCCAGTGTGCAAGTGAAGCAGGTCACGTTGATATCCGGGTGGACTTGTAACGATGCATCGGAATACATTCTATTGTTCTCAGGGTATGGTGCAGCGTCTTGGACATATTGAATATTATTCCGTGGGATCGTTAATAGGTGGTGTGTTCCCGGACGGCAACACCCGTCAAAAAGATTGTAGTTATAATCATCTTCCATGTGGTCTGCATTGCCCTAGAGAGAGGGTGGGAAGGGTATACAAAGCCTGGTGGCCGCCAGATATTAGAATCTCAGTATTAACCAATTTCTCTTAACTAACTTACTTAAGCATGCACCTACACCTATATACATATACACATACATCAAAGCCACGGCAGACGTGTGGCTCTCCTCCGTTCTAGAAATGAAGGTTGTTAATTCGACCTCCGCTGTGTGTATAAAGGTGGTTAGTTAGGGATCGATACGTGGCCTGTTCGTGTCGATGGATTATCCTTGTCCCTACGATCAGTCTGTCCTATCCCCGCTACTATCCCCGCCCCGGAGTGGTATGCCTTTAACTGCGACCAGTGTTTCCAGCGGCCTTTTCCCTTTGATATCAAGACAAATGTAGCTGGTGAGGATAATCTCCTGAGGTCCTATCCATTTTGGTGAAAAGCCTGTTTGGTCGGGAGCAACTGGGATTAGGACTTCATCCCCTACTCGGGGGGAGTGTGGTGGTGTGACACTTATCCTGCTTTCTAGCCTAGTCCCTTATAGCTTGTTGGTCTCTGGCTGCGTGGTGCTCATGCTTTACATGCCCCCTCCCCACCTTGCGGTCATGAGCCCACGCCTTTTCCAGGCCATCATGTAATCATGTACCACTCCTTTGAAGTTAAATCAAAGTGTAAAGCATTGTGTAATAAATATTCCACAAAACAAACAAACCTTTAACAACAACAATGTTGTTCTTAACGCAACAACAGTCACGTTTGACAAGCAACCCACCCACACAAATACACTGAAATGCAAAAACTATTCAAATTCTCAGCTCAACATTAGATTTTCTCTAATCAGTTTTTCATCTTGCCAATTAATTTGTAATATTTTCCTAGTATATTGAGAGAATAGTTTCTTTCTCTCAAAATTCTGTAACGCACACTGCACACTCCCTCCTTTAAAAAACAAAGGGAAACTTGGGTGTGACTATATACAGTGCTAAGATTCTTTAAAACATTCATTCCCTCCCAATCAACAACATCTCCTGGTAATTCCATGCCTTTCTTGCAACTAATAGTCACAGAATTCATCAAACCAGGGGCAAATTCTAAACTTACTGTGGGATCAGGTGCCTCCAGAAAAAGAAGTGGGGGGGGATAGGGTTTACAAGAATGCCACTCATGCCACTCGCCTGTACACACACACATGGGCTGTTCCGATAATCCCTACATAATAACATCAAATATGCGCCCACCATTGTCAGTGTGTCTATTTGTAAGGTATGAGATCAAGACAAAAGTGAACCTAACAGAGGCGACCACAGCGGGGTAAAGTTATGTGCGCAAATATTTATTTACAGAGCAACTGGTGGCCCTTTGTGTCTGTGGATTTCCAGTGGCAGGAAGTGAGGGAGAAGGGAAGGAGAACATAATCTGGCCAGAGAGGAAGTTTGCAAATATGAGATTTCAGATGCAGTTATTCACAGAATGGCAATCACCGAACGTCACAGGAAGTCACCAAATCGCTTCAATTTGTTATACTTCATACCCAACGGGTGGGGAGGGGGGGAGGGGGTGGGGGAGGGGGGGGGTGGGGTGGGGGGGGGTGGGGGGGTGGGGGGGGGGGGGTGGGGGGGGGTGGGGGGGGGGGGTGGGGGGGGGGGGGGGGGGGGGTGGGGGGGGGGGGGGGGGTGGGAGGGGGTCAGTGCTCACTACACAGGTTTGTCAGTTAACAAATGGCTACTTGATGTGGCTTGTGGTGGCATAAACTGTGCTTGTTAGGGAGGGCGTCAACTCCTTCAACGAGTGCCTAGCAGACTTTTAATGCAGCCAACCCCCACCCTTCCCCCAAAATACATCGGGGTGCACAGTCACAGCTTTAGCATTCAAATCTTCGAGAAACACATGAATGAAGGGGAAATGGGCTACCCGCTGAAGCCAAACTATACCTTAACGATTACACATGGGCAGCATCTTTGGACGCGTCCAAATGCAGGACGGGAAACACCCTGCCTCACGTGTTTCCAGAAATGGTCTCCACCAGCCCGTTACCAAAGGGGAAATAAGACGACACATCCAGAAGGCCTGGGCATGAGACCAAAACATGAGATCTGTTGCAGAGCACAGTATGAACAAAGAACAAAGATCAAAACAGCACAGGAAACAGGCCCTTCGGCCCAACGAGCCCGTGCCGCCACTCCGATGTTCCCACCTCTACCCGCAATCCCTGTCTATAGATCTATGGATTAAAAACAAAATTTGAGGCAATTTAGGGAGAATTTGTTTTGCCAATTAGCCTAAGAGCACATCTTTGGGATGTGGGAGGAAATCGGAGCGCCCGGAGAAAACCCATGCAAGCACGGGGAGAATGCGCAAACTCCCACAGACACAGGCCCAAATCCATGTATCTGCACAGCACAGCGATAGTCATTGAGCTGTCGTGTTGCCCATCAAATGGTCCAGGTCAAGCGTACACTAACGACGTGAAGCACTAGGATACTCTCGAAAAAAAATCCAAGAGCAGCCCTCTCACGACCCATCGTGTGTATGCCCCTTGTTAGACAACAAGGTGGACCAAAGCACCTGTGGGATAAAAACAAGTACATCAATATCATCATCTATTTACACACTTCCCAGGGACTCCCAAGGCTCATGATCCCTATTTTAAATCAGTTTTCTATACCCCTCCATTCCCATTCTGTTCATGTGGCCATCTAAGTAGTTCTTAAATAACTCCAGAGTACCTGCCTCCACCACTTTACTTGGCAGCGCATTTCATACCCCCACCACCCTCTGTGTGAAAAAACTCCCTCTAGCATCCAAATTATACTTTACCCTCCTCACCCTAAGCCCATGACCCCTCGTGCTATTCAAGTTCATCCCAGGAAAAAGCTTAACCCTGTTTACTCTATCTATACCCCTCAGAATCTTGTACACCTCTATTAGATCTCCTCTAAATCTATGTCTTTCTAAGGAAAACAGTCCCAATTTGCCTAACCTCTCCTCGTAACTCAGACCTTCCATACCAGGCAGCATCCTGGTAAACCTCCTCTGCACTCTCTCCTGAGTCTCCACGTCCTTCTGGTAGTAAGGCGACCAGAACTGGACGCAGTATTCCAAATGAGGTCTAACCAATGTTTTATACAACTGCAGCATTAAAGGCCAGCTCTTGTACTCTATACCCCTTCCTATAAAGGCTAGCATACTATATGCTTTCTTCACAACCTTCTCCACTTGCTCTGCCACCTTCAGAGACTTGTTCACCTGCACCCCCAAGTCCTTCTGCGTTTCTATACTCTTAATAGGTCTACCCTTTGTCATATACCTCCTGCCTACATTCTTTCTCCCAAAATGCATCACCTCACATTTATCAGGATTGAATTCCATCTGCCATTTATCTGCCCAAACTACCAGCCTATCTATGTCCTGCTGCGTCGCCTGACAATGTTCCTCACTATCCACAAGTCCAGCCATCTTTGTATCATCTGCAAACTTACTCCCTCTTCCAAGTCATTTATATATATTACAAATAGAAGAGGTCCCAGTACCGAGCCCTGCGGCATACCACTAGTGACCGACCTCCAGCTAGAAAAACACCCTTCCACTATTACTCTCTGTCTCCTATTATTAAGCCAGTTACATATCCATCTAGCTACCTGTCCTTGTACCCCATGAGCGTTCACCTTCTCAACTAACCTCCCATGAGGGACTTTGTCAAACGTCTTACTGAAATCCACATAGACGACATCAACGGCTCACCCTTCATCCGTTTTCGTCACCACCTCAAAAAATTCTACCAGATTCGTAAGGCACGACCTCCCCTTAACAAAGCCATGCTACATATCCCTAATCAGATCGCAACGCTCTAAGTGCCTATATATCCTATCTCTCAGAATCCCCTCCAACAGCTTCCCAACCACTGACATCAAACTCACTGGCCTATAATTTCCAGGGTTATTCCTACTACCCTTTTTAAACAATGGTACAACATTAGCTATTCTCCAGTCCTCTGGGACCTCTCCTGTGTCCAAAGAAGAGACAAAGATTTGCGTCAGAGGCCCAGCAATTTCACCTCGCACCTCCCTAAACAGCCTGGGATAAATACCATCAGGCCCCAGAGATTTATCAGTTTTAATGCTATCTAGAAGCTCTAACACTTCCTCCCTCGGTATGGATATTTCCCTCAACTGGTCCACAGCTCCCTCAGAGACAGGAGCTGTCAACAAGCCCCTCTCCTTCGTGAATACTGACCCAAAAGGAGAGGTCACACTGTTGGGAGTTTTTTATAGGCCTCCAAAAAGTTCCAGAGAAGTAGAGGAAGGGATTGCAAAGTTGATCCTGGATAGGTGTGAAAGTAACAGGATAGTTGTAATGGGGGACTTTAACTTTTCTAATATCGATTGGAAAAGCTATAGTTCAAGTACGTTAGAGGGGTCAGTTTTTGTTCAATGTGGGCAGGAAGGTTTCATGACTCAGTATGTAGATAGGCCAACAAGAGGTGAGGCTATATTGGATTTGGTACTGGGTAATGAACCAGACCAGGTGTGAGACTTGGAGGTGGGTGAGCACTTTGGAGATAGTGACCACAATTCGGTTACATTTACCTTAGTGATGGAAAGGGATGGGCACATACCAAATAACAGTAGTTATAGCTGGGGGAAAGGTAATTATGAGGCTATTAGGAGAGATTTAGGATGCATAGGGTGGAGCAGGATATTGCAGGGGCTGGGAACATCTGAAATGTGGAGCATATTAAGCAACAGCTTCTGTATGTCCGTAATAAATATGTACCTGCCAGGCAGGGAGGAAATGGTCGAGTGAGGGAACCATGGTGTACTAGGGAAGTTGAATCTCTGGTGAAGAGGAAGAAGGAGGCTTATATAATGATGAGACATGAAGGCTCAGTTAGGGCAATGGAGAGCTATAAATTAGCCAGGAAGGAGCTAAAGAGGGAGTTGAGAAGAGCTAGAAGAGGACTCGAGAAGACTTTGGCGGATAGGATTAAGGAGAATCCTAAAGCTTTTTACAGGTATATAAATAATAAAAGATTGGTTTGGGCAAGATTAGGGCCAGTCAGAGATAGCAGTGGAAAGTTGTGCGTGGAGCCTGAGGAGATAGGAGAGACACAGAATGAGTATTTTTCGTCAGTATTCACGCAGGAGAAAGACAATGTTGTCGGGGAGAATACTGCGATACCAGGTTGTAGACTGGGCAGGATTGAGGTTCATAAGGAGGAGGTGTTAGCGAGTCTTGAGGGTATGAAAATTGATAAGTCCCCTGGGCCAGATGGGATTTGCCCTAGGATTCTCTGGGAAGCTAGAGAGGAGATTGCAGAGCCTTTGGCTTTGATCTTCATGTCGTCGTTGGCTACAGGTATAGTGCCGGAAGACTGGAGGATAGCAAATGTTGTCCCTTTGTTCAAAAAGAGGAGTAGGGACCATCCTGGAAATTATAGATCGGTGAGCCTGACTTCTGTTGTGGGCAAAGTCTTGGAAAGAATTATAAGGGATAGGATTTATAAGCATCTAGAGAGAAATAAATTGATTAGGGATAGTCAGCACGGTTTTGTGAAGGGTAGGTCGTGCCTCACAAACATTATTGAGTTTTTTGAGGAGGTGACCAAAGAGGTAGATAAGGGTAAGGCAGTTGATGTAGTGTATATGGATTTTAGCAAAGCGTTTGATAAGGTTCCCCATGGTAGGCTACTGCAGAAAGTGCAGATGCATTGGATTGAAGGTGATTTAGCAGTTTGGATTAGGAATTGGCTAGCTGATAGAAGACAGAGGGTGGTGGTTGATGGGAAATATTCAACCTGAGTGCAGTTACAAGTGGTGTACCTCAAGGATCTGTTTTGGGGCCACTGCTGTTTGTCATTTTTATAAATGACCTAGATGAGGGTGTAGAGGGTTGGATTAGTAAATTTGCTGACGATACCAAAGTGTGGGGAGTTGTAGACAGCGAGGATGGATGTTACAGTTTGCAGAGGGATATAGATAGGTTGCAGAGCTGGGCCGTGAGGTGGCAAATGGAATTCAATACGGATAAGTGTGAGGTGATTCAGTTTGGTAGGAATAACAGGCATATGAAATATAGGGCTAATGAAGGACCCTTAATAGTGTTGTCGAGCAGAGGGATCTTGGGGTACAAGTACATAGCTCTTTGAAAGTTGGCACCCAGGTTGATAAAGTTGTTAAGAAGGAGTACGGTGTGTTAGCTTTTATTGGTAGAGGGATTGAATTTAGGAGCCGTGAGGTTATGTTACAACTGTACAAAACTCTGGTGCGGCCGCACTTGGAGTATTGCGTACAGTTCTGGTCGCCGCATTATAAAAAAGATGTGGAAGCATTGGAAAGGGTGCAGAGGAGGTTTACCAGGATGTTGCTGGTATGGTGGGAAGGCCTTATGAGGAAAGGCTGAGGGACCTGAGGTTATTTTCATTAGAGAGAAGAAGGTTACGCGGTGACCTAATTGAGGTGTATAAGATGATCAAAGGACTGGATAGGGTGGATAGTGAGAGCCTTTTTCCTCAGATGGTGATGACCAACATGAGGCGACATAACTTTAAATTAAGAGGTGGTAGTTATAGGATGGATGTCAGAGGCAGGTTCTTTACAGAGAGGGTGGTGAGGGTGTGGAATGCCCTGCCTGCAGCAGTTGTGGACTCGCCTACTTTGGGGGCATTCAAATGTTCGGTGGATAGGCATATGGATGATCTTGGAATAGTTTAGGTTAGAGGGTCCACTGGCCGGCGCAACATCGAGGGCCGAAGGGCCTGTACTGCGCTGTAATGTTCTATGTTGTATGTTCAAAGTATTCATTCACAATCTCGGCCATTCCCTCGGGCTCTAAGCACAGTTCCCCTCCTCTGTTTCCTAAGAGGTCTGATTTTTCCTCTAAGCACCCTTTTATTCCTAACATAGGAGTAAAAAGCCTTTGGATTTTCCTTAATTCTATCTGCCAAAATCATTTCATGCCCCCTTTTTGCCCTTCTAACTCCCCATTTGAACTCCCTCCTACTTCTTCCAATGCTGTCTCCATTCCCAGCTGCTTTGTCCTATCATATGCCTCTCTTTTCTTCCTAACCAAGTCCTCAATATCTCTAGTAATCCACGGCTCTCTAATCCTACCTTTCCCATCTTTCCTCTTAGCCGGCACATATCTATCTTGCAACATTTTCAATATTCCCTTGAAAGAGTCCCACATGCCTAGCGTGGACTTACCCTCGAACAACCGTTCCCAATCAGTTTCCATAAGTTCCTGACTAATCCGACCGTAGTTAGCCTCCCCTCAATTCAGCACCCAGCTCCTAGGGCAACAAGCATCCTTTTCCATCTGCATCCTAAAGTAAGAACAAAGAACAAAGAAAACAAGACTGCGGCCTCATAAGAATCCTCCCCTACACTGCAAGCCACTGAGAAAATTGTTCAGGTTTTGGTCACCCAGGATATCCTAAGTCCTACAGTGTCCAACACTGACTGCCCGATGTGGCTAGTCCGTAAACGAGATGGAAGCTACTGACTGACCATAGATTACACTGCCCTCACGTGCTTTGTCTGCTCTGGAATGTGTTGCTTGTTCAGTTGTGGAGTTTTCCTGCTGCTTTCGATATCCACCTGTCTTCCTTCTTCAGTGCTTGTTCTCGCATAGGGGCGTACTTTTAATTTAGTTCCTGTAGATGCCATCCTGTCTGGTTCCCTTTGTGTGTTAGCCCTTATTGGCATTCTAAAAACATGTCCTTGCCGGCTTGTCTGTGTCTGTTCCCTTGTGATCTTTAGTGAGGAGGTTCTGAGTGCAATATTAGTCTGCTTCTATATTGTGTACCCAATTTCATAAAATGTGTTGCCTGATAACACACCACACATAACCGGAGGAAGTGCTGTTGGAGTTACATTTATCCTGGCAAGTAGCTGTATTCCTTCAAACCGCCCCCACTTTTGCCTTGGAAATGGTGGGACTCACTAGTTTATTCATCGGACACAGAATTAGCAGCATGGGGCCCGCACTTGCATCAGAAGTGCTCGCAAACCATCTTCTATCTTCCAGAAGAAGACAGTGCGCAATCGGTTTGAGAGAGAGGAGGCATGCCCGAAACCCGTCCCCTCATACAGAGGGCCACCGCGTTGGTAGGATAGGACTGTAACTGTGCCTGTGATGATGGTAAGACCATCCTCCCCCAGCCATCCAATGAGGAAGCGTGTTTAACCTCGATAACTCCAAAGCCAAGGGTGAGGCTGTGAGCAATGTAGGGAGCAGCCATGCAGTTGGTCATTTCCTCCTTTTCCCATTATAGGTGCAGAAGGAAGAAAGGGAGACTAGTTCCCACAACTGAACTCAGTGCCAGTCCCAGCTCCAGCTGCAGAGAACTTCGGAAAAGGACAAGAAAGGCGAAATTCTCACCTGTAGAGCTGTCACAATATTCACCTGCACCCTCCATCACCTCAGGGACCCTCACCTCACTGGGGCATAGATCTACTTTAGGCTGGTTTCCATTCCCTGGTGGTTACCTCATAGGCAGGAGGAGACGGTGACAGCCAAGGTCACTGACACTCAGATGAATGCTTTAGAAGAAGTTTCTGGTAAGTCCAAGTCTGATGATGCCTCTTGGAAGACAGGAAGATGGATCAGGCAGAGGTGCCAGAGGCTCCCAACAGAGTAGCATGTGAGGTGGAGGAGTCAGCCCATATGCTCTCGTGTGCATACATCAAGATCTTCCAAGGGAGGAAGGTGGTTTCCATGGAGACCCTAGTCCAGCAGAATATCTAGTTACTGCCTGTGATACGGTGAAACCTGCACACCATTGGTGCAACCACGGGGAGCTTTCACAATGGCTACATGAAGGGACAGGGTCTTTTGGCTTCCCTTCAGGTGGCTCTCCTTCTCAGGGAAATGTGAAGAGGTTCTTGAGCAATCAAAGAGCGGAAAAAACATCAATAGGATCCCCCCCCCACCCACCACCCCACCTTCTGGTCTCCAACCAGAATACTCCTCCAGACGTTCTGAGCCATTCTGCCTGTGATCCCCATCAGCTCCAGCCTCTGGGACTGCTGAGTGTGCACCCGCCCCATAGCAATTGATCTGAAGCAGTCTGGGGCCTTCCAGGCCTCAGATCTTCCAGAGCACAGCTGCCAACGTCACTGAAGAGAAAAATGCATGATGGTCAACTGCCTCCACCTCTGCGGCAGATGTCTAGGAAGCGCCTAGATATAATGGTAAGGAAAATAAAGAAGTTTAAGTTCACTCTAGTAGAACAAGTGCACAAATATTTTAAATAATCGCTGCACCTTTGGGACTCATTGCATTATATGGAGGGCTTCTAGTCATTTCTTGCTGCACCTTGTGTTAATGCCTGTCAAAGACACCACGAGAGTATCGAAAGCAAAATGGCATTGAAGATCTTTCATAGAGTCTTACATGGTTGAAGGAGGCCATTCGGCCCATTGAGTCTGCAACAACCACAATCCTACCCAGGCCCTATCACCACAACTGCATGCATTTACCCTAGACAGTCCTCCTGAC
This sequence comes from Sphyrna mokarran, assembly GCA_024679065.1. Taxonomy (NCBI): domain Eukaryota; kingdom Metazoa; phylum Chordata; class Chondrichthyes; order Carcharhiniformes; family Carcharhinidae; genus Sphyrna; species Sphyrna mokarran. The sequence goes on from JAGIQG010000001.1 coordinate 152,725,524, forward strand.
ACCGAGGAGGAATTTAGCATGGCCAATCCACCTATCTTGCACCTCTTTGGACTGTGGGAAGAAATCATAGCACCTGGAGGAAACCCTTGCTGACACAGGAGAATGTGCAAGTTCCACACAGACAGTGACCTAAGCTGGGAATCAAACCCAGGTCCTTAGTGCTGTGAGGCAGCAGTGCCAGACATTGTGCCTCCCTGTATGTACAGGCACAGAAAACTGGCCCCCTAAATGAGACCTCCGTGCCCCAGGTTACCCCCAGAAAATGGGCACAATATGGTCTAATTTCTACCCCAGGAATGCATTAAAGCATGAAATGTATGGTACATTGAATAATTGCACACAAAAGGAGGCCAATCCACCCATTATGTCTGTGCTAGTTCTTTGCAACAACAATTAGCTACTCTCAGTTGTCTGATATTTCCCTGTTGGCTCCAGACCTAAAAGTTAAAGTTTATTGATTAGTCACAGGTAAGTCTTACATTAACACTGCAATGAAGTTACTGTGAAATTCCCCTAGTCGCCACAGTCCGACACCTGTTCAGGTCAATGCACCTAAACAGTACAGCTTTCAGAATGTGGGAGGAAACCGGAGCACCCAGAGGAAACCCACGCAGACACAGGAAGAATGTGCAAACTTCACACAAACAGTGATCCAAGCTGGGAATCGAACCCAAGTCCCTGTGCTGTGAAGCAGCAGTGCTAACTGCTGTGCCACTTTGCCTCCCCTTTTTGTCCTTCAGGTGCTTAATCAATTCTTTTTTGAAAACCACAATTGAACCTGCCCCACCATATTCTTGAGCAATGCATTCCACATCCAAACTCATTTCATAAAAATGGGTTGTCTCATTCCAAACATTGATTCTTTTTCCAATCTTCTGTGTGGACAAACAGTCAGTCTCTCCTTTTATTCTATCTCGACCCTCTCATGATTTTGGACAGTCAAATCACCTCTCAATCACTCAGGAGACTAACCCCAGCTTCTCCAATCTATCTGTGTAACATAAGTCCCTCACCCGTGGAATCATTCTCATAAATCTTTTCTGTATCTTCTCTAAAGCCTTCAGGTTCCTCCTAAAATGTGGAGCCCAGAATTGTGCACAACATTGCATATGAGGCCCAATCCTTTTTTTATACCATATTTTTCTTGCCTTTCTACTTTCTCCCTCTATTTTGAAAGCCAAAGATCCCACATATTTTTTAAATCATTTTGTCATCCTGCTCTGCCATCCTTATTGACTCAAATCCCTTTCAAAAGATGTAGACACAAGGTGGGAAAGCATGGGAGCACATCTTAGGCACTTTAATCTGTCTAGCATCTCCTCATAACTCTTCCAAACCTGCCTGCAATAATCGCTATAAAGAAACCCTGTATTGATGAAGGGAGTTCATGGAAGAAATAATGAAGAACACAAAGAACTGTGGACGATGGAAATCTCAAAAATTAAAAATGTTGGAAATCCTCAGCATGCCAGATAGTGTCAGTAGAGAGAGGAAAGAAAGATTAACATTTTAACTTGATTGCCTTTTATCACATTTAGAGAGTTCTGAGGTTTAAGTATGTTTGAAGGCATGGGAAGGGACTCGGGTAAAGAGAAAAAGAAAGACCCGCGATTGGGTAGAAGGCAAAAGAGATGGAATGTGAAAGAGATAATGGATAAGACAAAAGGAAGTGGCAATGGGACAAATAAACAAAATCTTTATAGAGGAGACATAAATGAAAGAAGTAGAAACATCGGCAACCACTGACACCCATACAGAAAAGCAATAGGGTACAATGTCTGAAATTGGTGAACTCAAAGTTGAGTCTCAAAGACTGTAAAATGCCTAATCAAAATATGAAGTGCTTGATAATTGAGGTAATGAGAAAATAATGATAATGCACATAAAAAGTCTTTTGAAAGTGAAATCCGGTGATAAATAACAGAAGCGTTCGCAAGCAGTGTGCTTAAAGATCTGAAAGATTTGAGTCCTTTAAAGATCCTTCTGTCTGTAGTGCTATTGAAACTTCCTTCCTACTTGGTTTCTATCTTCAGCTTATCCCTGGCCACTTTTAAATATCCAAAGGAAGCAGCTGTCAGTTTCAGACAGAAACTTGGCAGATGAAAAGGAAACGTCTCAAGAGCAATTAGATAATATCTGAAGCTGACATTAAGTTCCAGGAGACCAAACCCCAACAGATGTGCTGATCTATTTCAGGATCACACACGATGCAAACGGAAGATTTACACTTTGCTGAACTTTATAACATACAATCTTCTCAAGTTCTAAACTCTAAACTGTAATATCATGATGACTAATTTATCACTCACTCTACTTGGACAGCAAAACTTTAAGAAAGAAATGTGCAATCAAAGTTATAATTGATAAAGCATAACTTTAAATATCTCTTCACCATAGTTTGCCCTCACTTCATGCTGAATTCCAGTGACATTGAAACATTTTGCAATAAAGTTGCTCTGTAGTAGTAGCTTTGCTCTTCAAGATGTCGTGAATATTATGTGATTTGCATCAGTCATGTTCAGTTCTTATACATCATTTTCAGCATCATGAGCTACATACCCTTTGCCAATGCATGAAATACAGCCAAAACAAGAATTACATCTGCTACAATTATCCTGGCTCTGTCAAGCCCACAACCTATTCAGACTTGTGGTTTTGAGCAAACCATTCAAACTGATTAGTCTAAGGGTGCTGTAGATTAAACCTGACCTAATTTGTTTCAATCGAGTGCAGTCATGTCTTCTGTCGCTTGAAGTGCCATAAATAAGGAATATTTAGATAGGCACATGAGCGGAATAGAGATGGACGGATATAGGAGACTGTTTTAAATAAGGATCCAGAGCCTTGGGACGTTCCTGGGAATCAATTGATTCCTATGGACCTTGCAACATATTTTCTGGCTCACTTGTTTTACTTTTGAGCTTCTGGGATTCTCTTGAATATTTGCATAAGATGTGCATGTTATTGATGTTTTTCTCTTTTAATCCACAGGGGCACACACGCAGTGGGCCATGCGAGGCCTGCTCTTGGATGTTTCGAGAGTTGCCTAGTGCTTCACATCGTTAGTGTATGCTTAAACTGGACCAGCTGATGGGCAACACGACAGCTCAGTGACTATCACTGTTTGCTGTGCAGATATATGGATTTGGGCCGGTATATGTAGGAGTTTGCGCATTCTCCCCATGCTTGCGTGGGTTTTCACCGGGTGCTCCGGTTTCCTCCCACATCCCAAAGATGTGCTCTTAGGCTGATTGATATAACAAATTGTCCCTAAATTAGTTTCCCCTCAATCTGGTTTCCAATGTGGAATGCCATAAGCATAGACAAGGGTCATAGGTGGAAGAGAGAACTCACAATGTTAAAATGGCGGCGTGAGCTCATTGGGCTGAAGGGCCTGTTTCCCGTGCTGTGTTGTTCTTTGTTCTAAATAGGTTGTGGGTTAATTCCTCAAAGAGTACGTTCATTGTTCCTGCCTTATCACTAAGGGAAGGAACCAAGCAAAAGCTTTCTGCTATAGAAATGGAAGTTAAACTAGGAGCCACCCACTGACAAGTGCCCCAATTGGAGAGTAAAATTCATCAGGGTGCTAACACCTAGGATGACATCCAAGTCACTCACTTTCCCTCAAGGTGCATAAGGTGAAAATCATCCTCTCTGCTTCCAATGAGACTAAACAATAATATTGAGCAGATAATGGAAGAAGCTCATACAAAGAGTAATCTGCGGTCTGGAGAAGTTTCAGGGGCATAGGGGCAAGGTTTCTAAATTGAAATCAATACTAATTGTTCTTGACGAGACTTTCAACATAGATATTGCACTGAAAACGTAAGAACATGAGGATTAGGAGCGGGAGGTGGGCACTTGGCCCATTGAAGCTACTCCACCATTTGACATAATCATGGCTGATCTGATTGTGGTCTCAACTCCACTTTACTGTCTGGCCCACATACCCTCCACACCCCCAGCCACATCCTAGTCCTTGACTCTCTTGCCAATCACAACTCCGAGCCAACTTAGCCTTGAATCTATTCATTGAACCAGCCTCCGCTGTTCTCTGAGGAAGAGAATTCCACAGGCCAACAATGCTCTGAGAAAGAAAAATTCTCTTCATCTGTCTTAAATTGGAAATTCCTAATTTTAAACTTGTATCCCTTAGTTTCAGATTGCAAGAGGAAATGTCAGTATCAAACCTGTCAAGTCCTCTCGGGGGTCTTTGGGCTAAATCTCACCAAAAAAAATGACAGTATTGTTTCTGGCATGTTTCTCTACTGTGAAACTGATCAGTTTTCTTTCCAGATCTTGCGACACTATACCCAAAAAATTCAAGGCAGTGTTTTTCACACCGTCATACAAAGGGGGGGGTAGCCTCAACATGCCAGCAAATCTTGGCGGCACAGAGATCGGGGTGCCATCTTTAAAGGACATCTCGATCATAACCTGAATAAACATTCTGCCCCTTCACAGCTCATGACGTTTGTCTCCAGGGCTCCCCTCCCCACTTCCAATCTGAATCGGCACTTCTCTATCACTGCCCACTCGCTACAATCATTGACCCTTTCCACCCCGTGATCATCAACCCCGTTCCCACAACCCTGCCAATCATCCTGTCCTCCCTTCTTCTCTCTTCCATCTATGCTCCACAATCTAAGGTCGCAGCTACCCTCATCCCCATCCCCCAAACGCTCATTTGCTGGCATCCTCCTCCTGCTCCCAGCCGCCACCACATCTTAATGAAACCCTCTCCCTTGCTTATATATTGTGAAGCTCCCACTGGGACCTCCCCCTTGGCACAGATTGGCAGTGTCAGGTTGGCTTGATGCTGGATTGGCATGGTGCCAATCTGCCAAAGGCAACCTGACACCATGGTGCAGAGGTAGGGAGCAGTGCCAAGTCACTGTTTGGCCACGTCTTCTATTTGTGCCCCTGGGGACACCCTCACAATGGGTTCACGTCTAGCTGAATCTGTTGTAAATAATATTGACTGAAGTGTCAATAGATGACAAGGAGTCAATATTTGGTGAGGGAACAGATGAATTATATCAAAATCTATTCAAATGCATGTAAAGCAGGATCACACCCGTTAAGGGCATGAACTTGATGATATCAAAAATGATCTTGGAATGAAGGGTTTGTCATATGAGGAGCAGTTGAGGATTCTGGGTCTATAGTTGATGGAGTTTAGAAGGATGGGGAGGATCTAATTCTGCTCCATGATTATATGGTCTTATATCACTGGCAAGGGGAAAGGAAAGGTCCAAAACCAAAAAATTCGCCGGTGAGAATGGTAACTTTTAGATCATAAGCTCCCGCCAACAATCACATGGATGGTGAACATGGGCTCAAGATCGCCCCCGCTTAACATCCCTTTATGTTTTGGTTAACAAAGTCTTGTGGACATAATGAGCAGGATTTTATGGCCTCACATGTGAAACCATAAAATCCTGCCTGAGGTCAACAGAGCTTTCCATGTTCCGTCCCTCGCCTGCTCTGATTCCTGTGGTGGGTAGGCCGGTAAAATTCCAGCCATGGAGATCACTGACACCTATTACACTGTCCTTCATGTGAATGAAGTTCTTCGGTAACCTTTAGGCCCGATTTTACGATGGGCGTGAAAACATGGTGAAGTCAGGTGTGACACCATTAATGCAACCCATATTAATGCACTTGCATGCATTTAAATTGAATAACTGAATTACCCACCCAACTTTATCAACATTTCCCTCTTTACCACTGCATTCGCCAATCTGGAATCATGCCGAAATAAACCTGCTGATTGAAAGTCTGTTTCGGGCGCTCCTGATGCTGAAGAGGCGAGTTCAGAACTTCCAGTGGCTCTCTGACTCAGATCAGTGGTGGAAGGGGAGAGAGGAGGGAGGAGTGATTGTAGTCTGGTTGGCCAGGGCTTGGGGGGAGGGGAGAGGGAAGTGGGCCAGATCATTCTCTGCGGAGGGGGCTAGGGGGTTGATAGTGAGGCCAGATCATTCTCTGGGAAGGATGGGGGGCAGTGAGGCCGGACCATTCCCTGGGTTGGGGGGGGGGGGGGGGGGGGGGGGGGGGGGGGTGGGGGTGGTGGGTGCAACAGGGGGGAAGTGAGACCAGATCATTCTCTGGGCAAGAGGGAGTGCGGAGTTTGGCCAGATCATTCCCTGGGGGACGAGCGGGGAAGAGAGTCCTCTGCCACTCTGCGGCCAATCGGTGCCGAGGAAGGGGGCAGGGGGTCGTGATCGGTCTGAGTAGTGGGGGGTATGGTGTGGGTGGATAAGGGGGGCAGTGATATCTATAGGGGCTATCGCTCCCTCTTTTCCCTCCCAGGCTGCTTTCTGCGGCCCAGGAATGATCTAACATGGGCACACTTTTTCAAGTTTTTTTCTAACTGTGCATGCACATTTCACAGCTCCAGAGCTAAGCCCTGCCCACAGAGGTATTCAGACCACGATTATTTTTTAGGCTGAGTGTGTATGGAGGTGCCTGAAAGCTGATTCCCAAGTTGGATCATGAATTGTGCCCAGATTCAGCACTTAGAATGAAAATGGTAAAATCAGGCTCTTTGAGTTTTTTTTAAACAGTAAGGAGCATGAATCTGAACTGGAATATGAATAAGGATGATAGAGCTTCGATCACATTGGTTGGTTGTGGAATGGCTCAGCCCTGTCTGCCCATCTTTTAGTACGCATGTAGTTATGTGTCACACTTCTCCAAATTGGTATCATAACTCAAAGGATCTTCACCCTATTTTTCTAACCTTTGTGCCTAGGAATAGATGTTCCAATGGCGAAGATCATTAAAAATGGATCCTTATTAACATTGCTTTTACCATTACCGCACTTCAGATTTTATTACCATTTTATTCTCTTGATGCTAGTGTGCGATTGAAGGGGGAAAATGGGAATTTATTATTCTGTCCCATAAAGAATTGAAATTCAGATATCAATACAGTGCAGTATAAATATCTGAATACCAAATCAAGATGTTGGCAACTTCTTTGCACACTTTGTACACCCAACTTGCGCACCTTTATTGTGGAGTCCAAAAGGCGTATTCAAAAGTCACAGGTAGAAGAAGGATTGGAATGAGGCATTCACTGAATGTTAAAATGGTGGCTTGGGCTTGTAAAGCCAAAAGGCCTGTTCCCTGTGCTGTGTTGTTCTTTGTTTTCAGTTTAGATCAATTGCAGATTATTGGATTTAATGACAACCCAAGTCATGTCATTCCCTTGAATCTATTAAGTGGCACGTGCGATGTAATTGTTCACCTGTAGAGAATAGATTTTGGCAAAGCGTTTTTTCCCCTGCGTTCTCTTATCACTGACACATTCTGAGGTGTGGTTTATCAGTTGCTGAGTATCCTCTGATATCTTACCTTATGTGAGCAGTCTTTATGTGTACCTGGAGAGTAAAAATTGCCAGGTTATTCATTAATTTGGGTGGAACAGCCACCTTTCCATCTCCAACAAAGAAAAACGATTACTTCCCAGCAGAGGTGTGTGAGTTGTGAATAAGATTGACAAACTTCCTGATGCTCCCCTCCTTAGACAAGAGTTTCAAATCTGCAAAAACCATGTACCTTTTAAATTCAAGAGCAACAAACATTAGGCAAATGTTTAAACATTAGTGTCGCAAGCGGCTTACAAGCTGCAATGACGTCACTGTGAAAACCCCCCTAGTTGCCATACTCCTGTTCGGGTATACTGAGGGAGAATTTTAGCATGGCAAATTCACCTAACCAGCACATAGCACCATTCTCTGTCTACTACCACCAAGCCAATTTTGTATCCAATTGGCTGGTTCTGCCTGGGTCCTACGGGATGTAACTTTACTGACCAATCTACCATGCGTTATCTTGTCAAAGGCCTTGCTAAACTCCATGTAGACAACGTCTACTGCACTGCCCTCATTTATTTTCTTGGTCACACCTTCAAAAAGCTCCACCAATTTGTAAGACACGATTTCCACACATACAGTCGTGCTAACTATCCCTAATGAGGTTAAAGTCCAACAGGGTTATTTGGTATCACGCGCAGGTAAGCTCGAGATACCAAATAAACTTGTTGAATTTTAATCTGGTGTTGTGAGGCTTCTTCTTGGTCCAATGCAAACATCTCCACATTATCCCTTAACAGTCCTTGCCTTTCCAAATGCATGTAGATCCTGTCTGTCAGAATCCCTTCCAACACCTTACCCACCACTGATGTTAGGCTCACTGTTCCTTTTCCCTACCACCTTTCTTAAATAACAGTACAACATTTGCTTCCCTCCAGTCTTCTGGCACTTCACCTGTGGCTGTTGATGATACAAATACCTATGCTCGGGGCCCTGCAATTTCTTCCTTAGCTTCCCATGATGTTCTGGGATACATTTGATCAGGTCTCAGGGATTTATCTACCTTGATGCGTTTTAGAACCTCCAACAACAACTCTACTATAATGTGGATGCTTTTCAAGACATCACTCTTTACTTCCCCGAATTCCCTTACTTCCATGTCTTTCTCCATGATAAATACTGATGAGAAATATTCACTTAGGATCTCATTCACCTCCAATGGCTCCGCACACAGATTATCTCATTGATCTTTAATGGGCTTTATTCTCTCCCTAATTAATCTTTTTCCATTAATAATTCATAATTACTTGCGCAAGTCCTTCACTTTACAGAAAGTGCTTGAATATCTGAAGGTCAGTGTTTGTCTTTAATCTCCTGACTTGTGAAGAAAAAACATAAGTGCAAACAATTTTGAAATTCATTGATTTCATGAGCTCAAGCATTGCAGTTTTCACAGGTCTACAAGATGGTATAGTGATTAGCACTGCTGCCTCACAGGGCCAGGGTTTGATTCCCTGTGGAATTTGCACATTCTTCCCATGTCTGCGTGGGTTTTTCTAGGTGTTCTGGTTTCCTCCCACAATCAAAGATACGCAGGTTAGATGAATTGCCATGCTAAATTCTCCCTCAGCATATCCGAACAGGCACCGGAGTGTGGCGACTAGGGAATTTTCACAGTACCTTCATCACAGTGTGAATGTAAGCCTACTCATGACTAATAAATAAACTTTAAACTTTAACTTTTTAGAGTTGAGTGTGGTATACAGATGGAAAATAAAAGTGAAGTCTGAATCACTTTCCAGCCGCAAATAAAGAACAATTGAAGGAACTGAATCATTTGGATATTAGGCTAGAGTGCAAATTGCACCACTAAAAGATGAGGCCAATGTAATAGAATACACTAACCTTGCCCGCCCTCCACAAAACCTCCACTCGTGGTAAAGATCTTAAGGCAGCCTAATTAACAACCATGGCACAAGAGGTATGAGTGAGATTAGTGTGTATTATTGTACATATGTTATTATCACAAATTAATCAGTCGCTCATGGGACATTCTGTTTCAGTTTATATGTAATAATGTGTCTTGTAAGAAAAGGAAATTTTTAAAAGCATTGGGTGACAGGGATAAGGAAGGGCTCATTAAAAGTGAGTGTTGAGAGGTTATCCACTACAGACAGTAGAGTGACATTTAAAGAGCCTCAAGTCAGGTTTTAAACTCTTTAGACTTCACAGGGCACACGGTTTGCGAAACTTGTTTGTTGTTCCTTGGATAGACACATGGAAGAGGTTCTGCCTGTACCGTCCCCTTTCTGGATAATTCCAATTACCCCAATTTCTAAATGTGGAGTTAGGGTCATGTGGTCCAAACAATTCCATTGGGGCTGAGCCTTTTAGGGGGCCCTGAATGGATCCAATGAAATGACATCTTGTGCCCCCTGGTACAGTCCATAATTACAATGCAGCAATGAGAAAGGTCCAGAGAGTCATTTTATTTTCTCTGTTCATATTTTTGTCATTTTATGGAATCATAGAATCCCTACAGTGCAGAAGGAGACCATCGGCTCATCCACCCTGCATTGACTACAGCCCCATTCAGACCCGATCCCTGTAGCCTCATGTATTTATCTTGCTACTACTCCTGACAACATGAGGCAATTTAGCATAGCCAATCAACCTAATTTGCAAATCCTTAGACTGTGGGAGGAAATCAGAGCACCAGGAAGTAACCACTCAGATATGATGAGAATGCACAAACTCCATACAGTCACCTGAGGCCAGAATTGAACCAGGCTACCTGCAACTACGAGGCAGCAGCACTAACCACTGTGCTGCCCAATAATCAACTGTAAATCTTTCTAATTCACCTATGACAGCTGGTAAAAATGGGAAGGTCACTTGGTCAGACATGTTTGATACAAAGTGGCACCTCCCAAGCTACATGTAGCCTCTGGTAACAGGCTGATATATCTGTTCCAGGAAAAACTAGCCATGGAAACAATCATAATCAGTTGCTTTGCCTGCCTCATGTGTCTCTAGACTTTAGGGAAGCATTTACATTGTCATAATTTATTAAGCAGCCAATTTATACTAAAAAATAATTGCGTGACAGCAGTGAGACTACAAATAAGCAAGTGAGCAAGAAGGTGCGGTCAAATGAGGGAGAAATTATAAAACCATAAGACCATCAAGTCTGTTCTGCCACTCAAGCATGGCTAATATGATTCTCATCCCCATTCTCTTGCCTTCTCCCTATAACCCTTGATTCTTTATTGATCAAAAATCGACCGATCTCTATCTTAAAGACATTCAATGACCTGGCCTCCACAGTCCTTTGTAGAAAAGAGTTCCACAGATTTTTATCTCCATCTGGCTGAAGAAATTCCTCCTCATTTCAGTTTTAAAGGTGCATCCCTTCACTCTGAAGTTGTGGCCCAAGTTCTAGTCTCTCCTGATAGTGGAAACACTCTCTCCACATTCACTCTATCTAGGCCTCTCAGTAGTTTCAATTAGATCCCTCTCATCCTTATAAACTCCATCAAATATAGACCCAGACTCCTCAACGCTCCTTATATGACATACCCTTCATTCTGGGATCATTCTTGCGAACCTCCTCTGGGCCTCCTCCAAGGCCAATGCGTCCTTCCTTATGTATGAGATTTAAAACTGCTCACATTATTCCAAATGGGGGCTGACCAGAGCCTTACACGGCCTCAATAGTATATCCCTGCTTTTGTAATCTACTGTTCTAGAAATGAATGCTATCACTGAATTTTCCTTCCCAACTGCTAATTGAACCTGCATGTTAACCTTAAGAGAGCCCTGAACCAGGACTCCCAAGGTTTCCGAAGCCTTTCCCCATTAGAAAATAGTCCATGCCTCTTCCCACCAAAGTGCCTAATCTCACACTTTCCTGCATTGTATTCCATCTGCCACAACTTTGCCCCACTCTCTTAGCTTGTCCAAGCCATTCTGCAACCTCCTCATTTTCTCAACACTACCTGTCCCCCTATATATCTTTGCATCACTCACACATTTGGCAATCTTCCCAATAGATTGAGAGAATGAGACTGAGTGAGAAAGTACATATCAGGATAAAAGGTGAGTGTGCGATAGTCACTTATTGAGTGGGTAAGTGAATGTGAGACTGATTAAGTGACTGGGGGAGTTTGAGTGAATAAAAATGAATGACAGTAAGAGTGAATCTGAATCAGTGAGAGGGAGAGTAAGTGTGTATTAGTGATTGTGAATAAAAGCAAGAATGTGTGTGAATGAGTGTGGGAAAATGAGAGTTGTCGGAGATAATCCAGGGGGAATCCACATTGATGTACATAGCTCTGACCTCAGCTCTAACCTCCTCACCAACCCAGTCACCCTCATGCAGTCACAGCTAAAGTGACAGGGAAGATAAAATTAATTTCTTACAGATTAAGTACACCTTGAGAACTCAGATATTATACAAGATCTCATTGCAATTAAGGCACCAATTTTTTTGTTTCTCGGTTGTTACATGGATCAAAAATTGATGTTTCAAAACCTTTGTGCAGGCCCCGTGAAGGCAAAAGAATCCTAATCAATCCACTATGCTGAATTGCTTCTTTCTCTGTTCAAGGTTCTCCTTTGTCGCCATAGAGAAATGTCAAATTTAGCAATATGCTTAATATTAATGCTGTGTTACCACCTTTCTGGGAGATGAAAGTTTCTCCTTTAAGAGGCAAGTTCAATCCTTTTAAAAGCTTTCAATTAGAACTGGCAGCTTTAGCCCTCAGGAAATCAATAAGCTAAAATGTAAGCATTAGAAGCAAGAGGACCAGGCAATAATTGATAATATTTCTCTATTTCCAATTGCATTAAAATTCAATGAACTCAACTTAAAATTTGGAACCATAATTGTACATCCAATGGACTTATTCATCGACTCATGGGCCCACCTGAGGTGATTCAGTCAGATCTTTACCCATTCCTAAGTAATAAAATATATCTTGGCAGGAAACGTGACAGATACCATCATCCCACCACTCTGCCTTTGGGATGGTATAATGGATGTTGCATTCCTATTGGCGCTGGGTGCCAAAAAAATCATTGAGTTGTGCATGGACTCTACTGGACTGCAATCCTAAGTTTGTTTCCAACCACTTTCGTGCCAATCTTCTGGAACTATCTTGAAGAAAGTGTCACAGTGAATGATTTACAAATAGGAAGGAACTTTTCACATTCAATAATGGATGGGGAGGTCAAGAGAAAATGGTCAATGCTCAGGGCTCAAATGGCCTCCATCTGCACTGTAGGTTCTATGATTGTGTGTTTTGGAACTTTGTGTGCATGTGTATGTAGGACTGCTTACGCTGTTGTTTGACTGTTAGAGATGAGCTACAATTTGCTGGGGGGCGGGAAGGGTGAGGTGGAGACTGGGCTGTCAGTGGTGATACTACACCTTGCTAGGGAGAAGGGTATAGGGGAGAGGTAGGGACTGGGCTGTCAGTTGTGATACAACATTGCTTTGGAGCACAAAGGCTACTTACAAAACAAACATATCTCATCTTTGATGGCCGCCAGCAATTGATCCAGTGACTTGCCTGCTACAATATGCAAAAGCAACTAATTTGTACGTGTTAAGCTCTGTCTAGTTTAGAAACAATTTCAGAAAGGGGCGTTAAAACAGTTGTTAGGCCACTTACTAGTATACTCAAGAGGCCTAATGCCTCCTTTAAACTAATGATGCTGCTAGCAATTCCAAACATGTGTCAGGATATTTCTGATATTGTCTGGACCTGGAGTATTATCTCCCTATGAAATGAGCATCTGTGCCAGTTGTTCTAGGAAGTGGTCTCAATGAGATCGGACTTTGTTTCCTACTTGCGCAATATGGTTTTCTCTGAGTTTCTGCTAGACTCTCACTTAAGGGGTAGGAAATCTGACCACAGAATCCTACAGTACAGAAAGAGGCCTTTCAGCCCATCAAGTCTGTGCTGACCACAATCCCAACCAGGTTCTATTCCCATAACTCCACAAATTTACCCTAGCTAGCCCCCGAACTAAGAGGCAATTTAGTGTTGTAATTTTAAAATCTCAGATACTTTCAAACAGTTTGCTTATTCCAATGTTTTATCCCGGTGCCCTTATTTACAAGATGGGCAAAGGACAAACACAAGTAAAGGTTCAACAAGTTTATTAGCAATAACACTGCTAACCCTTAAATTACCCACATAAAACAAGAGGATACCCCAGATTCAAATATACTACCTGCAAAGGCGGTTTGGTTAAAACTGCAGGCTTCATTCTCTGAGTCCCTCTGGTCTGTCATCATGAAGGTGAGTCTTGATGGCAGCTTCTTCCTTTCTTCCCTGGTCAGCCTTCCGAATGGTCAAGGGTCACCTCCTTCATCGAGCCTTCACTCCTGGGTCTGAAAATGTGTTCCTTTATCCCCTGCCTGCTTGCCTTTCCAGAAACTTCTCTGCCTTCCAGCCAATGAGGTCCCAGGAGGGGGTTCCAATACCCAATGGGTTTCTTGATGTCTGCCTGACTGGACACCAGGGTCCACCCTCAGGTGTCCATCTCATACTGCTGCTTACATATAACCTATTATCAGATTAAACCAACTGCAGGAACTTGTGGTGACAGAAAGTCTGGCCCAATCTGGGCTTCTAACAATAATGATGTAGTGATGCCAGCGTTGGACTGGGGTAAACACAGTAAGAAGTCTGACAACATCAGGTTTAAATCCAACCGATTTATTTGATAGTAAACTCACAAGCTTTTGAGGTTTCCCTCTTCATCAGGTGAATGACGAGCTCTGGCCTTAGACAGAACATATAAAGCACAGACAGTTTACAGATTACTGATTAGAATGCAAGTCTTTATAACTAACCTGCTAGTCAAGTGCTTTATATGCTTATAACCAACTTACTTGATTTGTAAGTTGGAGTAAGTTTTGTTATATTTTTATTGTCCCTGCTGGATCAACACACATGACTGATTTTGACTCAAAAGCATGGTAACCAAAGGCTTAACTGTTCTTAACTATATCAGTCCTCAATATTAATGAACTTTGCATTTCTCACAGTGTCTCATTAACTCCGATTCTTCAATACTTTTCCATTTCCCTTAAACTTCAGTTACGCTAGTTTGTTGTAACAGTTAGGTTAGTTAGGTTTATTTTATTTGTTGTTCTAAATTCAGCTTTTGCAAAATGATTCATCTGTTTTTGCTCCTGCTGTCTGCCTTCTGACACTAATTTTAGACGCGGATATGATATGATGTGCCAGACATTAATCATTTGTTTATGTTTTGACTTGGGTGAGGAATCTCTCCTAATAGATTTCCTTTTCATGTAATTGCTGGAAGGGCACTGTGCTTTAAATCTTTTGTTAATATTCACAATCAAACAGTAACATTTCTACACTTGGCGGTTATTTTCTCCTGAACTTTTACAAACTTGCTAAATCGTTCCTGCAGTTGTTGTCGCCATGGTAAATCTTCATTTGATTTTATTTTTCCCAACGTTACCAATTTCAGCGCTTTTCCTTCATTCCTCCAAAAAGCAGCTTCGCGACTATATCAGCAAATGGAGCCAACCACGTGAATGCCGCACCATTCTTCAACACGACAACACTTCTTGTTTCCCAGCCTTTTTTCTCAGCAGAAAGTGATCGGTTCCTCTCAATTCACGGTTTTATCCACATGAAAGCAGCAGCCCACATGCGTGGGTTTCTTCCGGGTGCTCTGGTTTCCTCCCAGAGTCCAAAGTTGTGTGGATTAGTACAGGAACTTCATTAGTCCAAACTTGAGGCCTTACCCTGAGGCCTTCACCCTAAGCAATTTAACAATTCCATCAGGTTCTTATTTATACTGAGTCAGTTCGTCATCACATCATTGGTTACATGGGTCAGCTGACCCTTACAGCTTGTTACCAATGGTCACATTACAACAAGGTCAATATTATCATCAGTTACATCTAACAACATGATTTTTTTTTGATTCTCTCATCACTCTGACAGATGAATGTTCAGCAAAGAGGTCAGTTGTTCATCTGGGTTGGTGTGGTGTCATGTGTGATCTTAAGCCAAGTCTTTATTTTCAGGTAATCATTACATACAAAGACATTGTTGAAGGCGTATCTTCGCAGCATGCACGCTCTTCCTCTAAAAACCTGACTCTTCTCCTCAAACTTTGAGATGCTTGATGACAGAAATTTCTATGTTTGATCTGTCCAGGGTTGTTTTTTTTCGCCCCCAATACAGGATTCAGTTTACAAGTTCTGAGATTGATTTTCAGAATATCTTTGTATTGAAGTTGGAACGTCCTCTGCTATGGGTTTATTTGCTCAGCTGTATGCAGAATGCCATCTTCGGTAAGCAGGAGTCCTCTGTTCAGAATGCATGACCAACCCAGCAAAGCTGAACATTTCTTAACACAAACGTATGCAGCACCTTATAAGAAATTTGGGTCAGGGATTTTGTCCTGGCATTTGATGTTGCAGATGGAGAAGTCAAAAGTAGAGAGCTTATGCTTCAGTTATTCAGGGCACTAATGCAATCACATTTGGAGTACTATGTATATACTGGTCATCTTATTTACAGAAGGATGTAAATGCATTAGAAATAGTTCAGAGAAGGTTTACGAGATTAATATCTGGAATGGAAGAGTGACCTTGTGAGGCTAGGCTTGTTTCCAGTGGAGTAGAAAAATAAAAGGTGAGTTGATTGAAATGTACAATCACGGTATGGAGGCACTGTGATTAACATTGCTGCCTCACAGTGCCTAGGACCTGGGTTCGATTCCTGGTTTGGGTCACTGTCTGTGGGGAATCCATGCTAAATTGTCCCTTAGTGTCAGGGGGACTAGCTGCAGTAAATGCATGGGGTTATGGGGATAGAGCCTGGGTGAGATTGTGGTTGGTGCAGACTCGATGGGCCTATTGAACTTCTTCTGCATTGTAGGGTTCTATGATTCTCTATGTGATACTGAGGGATTGTGACAGGATGGCTGTAGAAAGGTCTGGAACCACTGGTAAGGATTGCAAATTTCCTTCTCTAATGGGCACGTGACTTTTACTTCCAGATGTTTAAAACTCAAGTTTTACCATCTGCTGTGATATCTGCTGGTCCAGTGACATAATCACTATGCTACTGCCATATAATGAGCAGATGTCACTGATTTTTGTTTACAGAACAGCCACATTTGTACAGCATCTTTTAGGGGCCTTCATGATTCACTATGTTTAAGACCTTGGTTAGTTTAATGATTGCTATGCTGAGAACTTCATTTTATTTATGAGAAATTTCTTTGAATTTGATGTGCCACAAAATCATGTTGACAGTCTCTTGAGCAGCACAAAAGCTACACTGATTACTTATTTACATATTAGTGTCACAAGCAGGCTTACATTAACACTGCAAAAACTGTGAAAATCCTCCAGTTACCACACTCCAACATCTATTTGGGTATACTGAGGGAGAATTTAGCATGGCCAATGCACCTAACCAGCACATCGTTTGGTCATTGTTGGTGCATTGGTGCTGAAGAACGTTGCATTTTAGTTTCTAGCAAGATTTATTCAAAGTACTGTGTCATCCTGAGGTGACCTGTATGTAACTGAAGACTGCCAGTGTCATCCTCTATCTGCCCAGTCACCACTTCCCAATAGCCATTGAACTAGGCTGTCTGATACATTGATTGGTTTGATCTACTGAACAACCTGCACATGGAATGTGTTTAAGTGTGTGAGATTTTGTGAAGAGCCACATGCACTCTCTGGCTTGAGGTCGCTAATATTGCACTGGTGCACTAGGATGGAAGCCCCATAATGAATGGCCATTGAGTATCAATTGTGGTTCTTACATTGATGCATCTGAATGGCCACATGGCAATCCCATGGCACCATCATGATCAGTCAGACTGCCACCAGCAGAGGGAATATGTTTGTCTTTGGCAGACCACCAGCAATGGATGTCTATGTGCTTGCAGTAGATATGTGCAATGTCAAAGAAAGTGCCTACCACAACAGCAATATCATTTATTTTGTAATTCCCCTGCTGCTGAAAATAGTAGCTGCAACTGGTCCTCTCCCTCCCATGAGATTCCACTGGGTAGAGAGGACCTGGCAAGGGTTCAGGCAGTTAGATAGCCACACAGTGACGACTAAACCTATTGTGTAATGTTGGATCGAAATTATTCTAACAAATTCACTGACAACTTGCCTTAGTTTTTAGATAATAACTTTTTTTTTGAGAAAGGGAGGCATTTATAAGAATTGAATGATTCAAAAAAAATGATGCACGTCAGTTGATGGAATGTAGCCACTTCAAAAAGCAGTGAGGCAGAGTCTTTGAATATTTTTAAGGCAGAGAAAGATATTTTCTTGATGAACAAGGGGTGAGCGAAATGTTATTGGGCATAAGCAGGGATATGGAATTCAATAAGATCAGCCATGATCTTACTGAATAGTGGAGCAGGCCTGCTCCTAATTTGTACATTCATATGATTAGCAGTGTGAAGATTTTTCATTAAAAAGTGAATCACAATAGTATTTCTCATGAGGAGAGGGTTTCTGCATTGAGCACTTCTCACCAGATTAAAGGAACAAATCATCTGTATTATTCTGAAATTAATTCTCTGCTCTCAGTGTTCCCTGTGAAATGTAATTGTTGTGCCTGGCTCCAATTTTTCAGTGTGTGGTCCCTTTAGATTTTCTTATACAACTACACATAAACAGTGGCACAGTGCTTACCACTGCTGTCGCATAGTGCCAGGGATCTGGGTTCGATTCCTGGCTTGGGTCACTGTCTGTGTGGAGTTGGCATGTTTTCCCAGGTCTGCGTGGGTTTCCGCCGGGTGCTCCAGTTTCCTTCCACAGTCCACGTGCTGGTTAGGTGGATTGGCCATGCTAAATTCTCCCTTAATATACCCGAACACATGTTGGAGTGTGGCGATTAAGAGATCTTCACAGAAAATTCATTGCAGTGTTAATGTAAGCCTACTTGTGACACTAATAAATAAATGTTATTTAAGGCAGGACAAGGCCTGCACGGCTACTGTGTGTTTGCACGCCATGGCAGCACTCTTTGTAGCTCCATAATTTCTCCTCCTCCTTGTGTTCCTGTAGCTGAATTTGTCTGGTATTTATCAATCTCCAACGTGTCTTGTCTCCTGCAGGTGAGTGGATGCTCTGTGCAGTAAGATATTCAGTTTGTTGGTCAGCTTTCTGGATGTGAAAGATCACGATGTAAAGATGCTGGCATTGGACTGGGGTAAACACATTAAGAAGTCTGACAACACCACTGGGTGTAAGTCCAACCGGTTTATTTGATAGTAACCCACAAGCTTTCAGAAACAGTGTTCCATTGTCAGGTGTGTGGAACCTGGTGTTGTCAGACTTTTTACTGTGAAAGATTACAACAGAAAGCACTGCCTACTCTGTGGGAGACGGTGGCAGAGAGGGTGAATATCAGATGATCAATGCATAGATAAGGTAGATGTTTGTTGGGTTTAGAAATACTGCCAAGGTCAGGTCACCCGATATTTTCCAGTACAATGTAAATAAATGAAGGAAGACACACATTTATATGGGCCCTTTTGCAGCCCCAGGGTGTCCCAAAGTACTTTACAACAAATTAACTACTTTTTATGATGGCCAAAGTGCATGGTACAACTGTTACACCCAAACAGCAACTACACATACAATGTTAACTTGCTGTTCCTTTACTGCAACATGGATATGCCCATTTTGCAACAGGGCACACTTTCTTATAGCAACTTAAAACTGGAATTTCACATTAAAGTTGAACGAACAATACAGGCCTCTTACAAACCTAGTTGCTTAATGCATGTTAATTTATTTACTTATATATGTGAGATGTTCCGTTAATTAAATTGACCTGGAACATGAAACTATTGAATCGCCCATTCAGTCCGCTAATATCCTTTAAGGAAGGAAATCTATTGCCCTTACCTGGTCGGGCCTATATGTGATTGACTCTGGAACCACAGCAATGTGGTTGAATCTTAGCTGTCCTCTGAATCTGGCTAGCAAATCATTTAGAATCATAGAATCCTACAGTGCAGAAAGAGGCCATTCAGCCCATCGAGTCTGCACCAACCACAATCCCATCCAGACCCTATCCCCATATTCCCCCCTTATTTACCCACTAATGCCTCACTAAGGGCAATTTAGAATGGGCAATCAACCAAGTCCGCACATCTTTGGATTGTGGGAGAAAACTGGAGCACACACAGACTCACGGAGAATGTGCAAACTCCATGCAGACAGTGACCCAAGTCGGGATTCGAACCTGGTCCCTGGAGCTGTGAAGCACCAATGCTAACCACTGTGCTACCGTACTGTACTGTGTATAAAATCTCTTTGAGAAAAACAATAAGACTACAATAAAATTGGCCACTCAATCTTGACTGAGGCAGAAAGCATGACAAAAGTACTTTCAGCTCAGGCAGCACTATAAGGGTCAATTCACTAACATCAGTGATTTGAGTGAAAATTGCAAGAGTTACCCCACAGGCTTGTTAAACAACAGTTTGATATAATTATGTTCACTGAATCATGCTATCAGCTTACTTCCCTGGCTCCTCATAGAATTCTAGAATCCTTATAATGCAGGAAGAATTCATTCAGCCCATTGAGTCTGTACCGACCCTCTGAAAAAACACTCCACCCTCGTCTGACAACCCCCAGCCTTCTCTCCATATAGCATAGCATTTACCATGGCCAATCCATTTAACCAACACATCTTTGGATGCTCCTTCCTCATCCCTTTCTGTGTCTTGCCCCATCCATTATGGCAACACAGTGATGTTCAGTCTGGAAGGAGTGGCCTTGAGTGTTCTCAACAATGGCTCCAGATTCCACAAAATCTCACGGTATCAGGTCAAACAAGAGTAGGGAAAGCTCTTGCTAAGTATGATTACAGCCCTCTCCTCGAATGATCTCTGCCCTGATCAGCCAGCCCTTCTTATCCTCCTTCAGATCGGCCCTTTAACATCCACTTTGATTACACTGAAGACAATGGGGTCAAATATTGTTTGTTTTTAAATAAAAACAGAAAATGCCGAAAAAACACAACAGGTTTGGCAGCATCTACGCCAAAAGAAACAGAGATAAAGTTTCATAGAACATAAAACATAGAAAACTATAGTACAAACAGGCCCTTTGGCCCAGAAGTTTCACAGATCATATGCCTACCTATATGATCCCATTACATCCCATGTACTCATCCAGAAGTCTCTTAAAAGATCCCAACAAGATTGTCTCCACCACCACTAACGGCAGCCGATTCCAGTCACCCACCACCTTCTGAGTGAAAAACATATTCCTGACATCTCCTCTGTACCTACTCCCCAGCACCTTAAACTTGTGTCCTCTCGTAGCAACCATTTCAGCCCTGGGAAATAGCCTCTGAGAATCTAGCTGATCTATACTTCTCAACGTCTTATAAACCTCTATCAGGTCACCTCTCATCCTTCGTCTTTCCAGGGAGAAAAGACTGAGCTCCCTCAATCTATTCTCATAAGGCGTGCCACCCAAACCAGGTATCATCCTTGTAAATCTCCTCTGCACCCCTTCAATAGCTTCCACATCGTTCTTATAATGAGGTGACCAGAACTGTGCACAGTACTCAAAGTGGGGTCTGACTAGAGTCTTATAAAGCTGCAGCATTATCTCCCGACTCCTAACCTCAATCCCTCGATTAATGAAGGCTAATACAGCATATGTCTTCTTGACCACATCCTCCACCTGTGAGGCCCATTTACAAAGAACAAACAACAACACAGCACAGGAAACAGGCCCTTCGGCCCAACAAGCCCGTGCCGCCATTTTAACATTGTGAATACCTATGATCTTTGTCTATGCTATTGACCCCACAATAAAGGAATTATAACCCAATTGAGGGACGCCTAATTTAGGGACAAATAGTTAACACCAATCAGCCTAAGATCACGTTTTTGGGGTGTGGAGGAAACCAGAGCACCCGGCGGAAATCCACGCAAGCATGGGGAGAATGTGCAAACTCCCACAGACACCAGCCTAAATCCATGTATCTGTACAGCAAATAGTGATAGCCACTGAGCTGTCATGTTGCCCATCAGCTGGTCCAGTTTAAGCGTACTTACGACGTGAAGTATTAGGCAACTCTTGAAGCAACATCCAAGTGTAAGCCTCGCGTGACCCAACATGAGTATGCCTCTTGTTGGACAACAAGGTGGGCCAAATCACCTGTGAATTAAAAAAAGACATTAATCAACATGCACAACTTAAACAGACATTTGTGGAATCCCCAGAAGTTCAAATGTAAGATAAATGAGCTGTGAAATATGCTGGACAGTCCATAGGAATCAACTAATTCCCAGAATTGTCCTAAGGCTCTTGATCCTTATTTAGAACAATCTTTTATATCCCTCCATCTGTAGTCTGCTCATGTGTCTATCTAAGTAAGCCTTAAACAACTCTAGCATGCCTGCCTCCACCACCCTGCTTGGCAGTACATTCTCCACAACTGGGAATTGAACCTGGACCCCTGGCACTGTAAGGCAGCAGAGCTAACCACTGTGCAACTGTACCACCCCTAATGTAATGTAACAGTTCGATGATTCCTCACTCTCCTGAAGTAATTTCATTCCCATTCCCTTCCACTCTGCACTCAGGTTATTTTCCAATGATACCTTCTATTCAATATCTTCTTCAGGTCTTCTCTGCATTCCCCTCTGTGATCTCTCCTCTACTCCACATTAATTATGCCCACATTTCTGTGTTGATTTTATGTGTAACCTCACCCATACAGCTTGGGTTTCCCCATATTCATTCACATGCATATTTAGGCTGTTACTCTAGTTCAATCTCATCACTTCTTTCTTCTCCTCTCTTCCCCCTTTTTCTTCTTTTCTCTTTATGCCTCCTGGACACCTCTTTCCTGTTGATACGCCTCTCTTCACTTCCTTTCTCCTCAATACTTTGAACTCCCAATTTCCCTCCCCCTGTCCTTCAGCATTCCTTGGGAGGGGTTTTCCAATCCTTCACACCAGCAGGATCTCTTGGTTCTATTGAAGGGTGATTTGAGCACTCCACAAAAATCCTGTTGGTGATCAATAATGAGCTGTCTCTGCTGCTGGAAAACATGCAGTGGAGGAGCTGGAAAATCCCACCCATTATCCTACCAAATTTTTAAAAATTTATTTATTATTTGATTTGATTTATTATTGTCACATGTACTAGAATGCTGTGACAAGTATTATTTCTTGCGCAGTATATAGACAAAGCATATCATTTCATAGAGAAGAAAAAGAGAGGGCACAGAATGTAATGTTATAGATATAGCTAGGGTGTAGAGAAAGATCTGCTTAGTGCAAAGTAGGTCAAAAGTCTGATGGCAGCAGGGAAGATGTTCTTGAGTCAGTTGGTACATGATCTCAGACTTTTGTATCTTTTTCCAACCCAGTGGAAGAGAGTATGTCAGGGGGTGCGTGGAGTCCTTAATAATATTTTTCTGAGCCAGTAGTAAGTGGAGAGAGAATCAATAGATAGGAGGATTATTTTTTTTGACAGACTGGGCTTCATTCACAACCCTCTGTAGTTTATTGCAGTCTTGGGCATTGCAGCATCCTGGTATGTAATACAACTATAGTGCATCTGTAAATGTTGGGCACATGCCAAATTTTCTTGTCTTCTGAGAAAGTGGGCTTTCTTAACTATAGTGATGCGGGGTGGGGAGGGGAGGGGGGAACCAGGACAGGTTTTTTGTGATTTGAATACTTAAAAACTTGAAGTTTTTGACCATTTCTATTTTGTCCCCATTGATATATAGGTGTTGTGGGTGGCACAATAGTTAGCACTGCTGCCTCATAGCGCCAAAGGTCTGGGTTCAATTCTTGGCTTGGGTCACTGTGGAATGTGTGTCTCGGTGGAGTTTGTATGTTCTTCCTGTGTCTTTATGTGTTTCCTCCGGATGCTCTGGTTTCCTCCCACAATCTGAAAGATGTGCTGATCAGGTACACTGGCCTGAACAGGCGTTGGAGTGTGGTGACTAGGGGAACTTCACAGTTACTTCATTGTGGTGTTAATGTAAGCCTTACTTTTGACTAATAAATTAATTTTAATTGTATAGACAGTGGTATGTTTTCTACTATGCTTCTTGAAGTTGATGACATTGAGGGACAGTTTATTACCATCGTACCGGTTCACCAGATTTTCTATCTCTTTCCTGTACTCTGTCTTGTCATTATTTGAGATCCAACCCACTACAGTGATGTCATCAGCACACTTGAATTTCGAATTGAAGGGGAATTTAGCCACCCAGTCGTAAGTGTATAAGGATTTTAGTAGGGGGCTGAGGACATACCTTGTGGAGCACCAGTGCTAAGATGATTGTGGAGGAGGTGTTGTTGCCTATCTCTACAGATTGCGGTCTATAGGTTAGGAAATTCAGGAGCGAGCTGCAGAGGGAGGAGCCGATCCCACAAGTAGGCTTATATTAACACTGCAATGAAGTTACTGTGAAAATCCTCCAGTTGCCACACTATGGCACCTGTTCAGATACAGTGAGGGAGAATTTAGCATGGCCAGCGCACCTAACCTGCATGTCATTTGGACTGTGGGAGGAAACCAGAGCATCTGCAGACAAAGGGAAAACATACAAACTCCACTCAGGCAGTGACCCAAGCAGGGAATAAACCTGGGTCCCTGGCGCTGTGCGACTGCAGTGTTAACTGCTGTGCCACCGTGGTGCCCTACTATTATTCATATGGCTATGGAAGCAATTATAGTTGAAAAGTCAGGGTTGATAAGTTATGCCACAACTTCAGCTGATGCAATCTAAGTGGTTGTGATGCCAGCAAGAACTGGATGACTCAGGGCAGGGGTTCAGTGTATGGGTGATGACCTGTTTTGCGTGGTCAGCGTCATAATTTGAGCTGTTCCTCATTCTCCACTTCTGGAGCAAGTAGTCACATCTTCTCTGGCCTGCCGTCCAGTAGTTGTTGGATGTAGAATGTGTCCCAGTAGGAAATACAGGATTTTAGATAAGTGTGCGGGTTTTTCTGAAATCCTGTGTCAGTCGGAGCACATCATTAGCTACAAACCAGTGATGTTCTTTCAAAAGGCTGTTTGTCTGTGGGCACCAAGAGATTCAATATGTGCCAGTACAGAAGCTATACTGGTCTATATAATCCTCACAGCTTCCCAGAAATGGTTGTCAACTTGTGTGTGGCAACTCCTGAGCCTGGTTGAGTAGCAGTATTCTGCTGTTGGGTGGGTGAAGCAATTGTTGGCTTTGCTACCCCTAGTGATACCGGTTAGTTTCCAAATGAGATTGATTTCCGCCTTGACCTTGCCTTGGAGATTGAAATGAGTATACAGTCAGAAGTGGTGCCAAAGTGTCTTGATGTTTGATTGTGAGTGAATAGTCGACCACAGAACTGACATGAGCCCCTTCCTGGCCTTTGAGCTGTTCAGGTGGAAGGCTGAGACAATTGTCTTTGCAGCATTTGGTCAAAGTCTCCACTTCCAGAAAACAGGGATCTTCAGTGAATGCTCTCTCAATGTCCTGAAGTTCTTTAGTCTGCAATGCCAGGGCCACGTCATCAGCGTGTGTGAAGAACCATGGCTTTGAGAGAGGGGGGTAACTTGGATATACATACACATTGAAGATTGCTGGTGTGAGGACTGGTCCCTGTGGAATGCCATTGTTAGTTACAGTTGAGTGGCTGATATGATCTCCAAGATGCACATAGAGTTCATAGAACCATAGAATAGAATCAGAATTCTACAGTGCAGAAGGAGGCCATTCAGCCAATCAAGTCTGCAAAAACCATAAATCTACCCAAGCTCTATTCATGTAACTACTCATATTTACCCTGCTAATCCCCCGACACTATATAGTTAATGTAGCATGGCCAATCAACCTAACCTGCATATCTTTGGACTGTGGGAAGAAATCAGAGCACCCAGAGGAAACACATGCAGACATGAGGAGAATGTTTAAACTCCAGACAGACAGTGACCTGAGGCTGGAATTGAACCCGGGTTCTTAAGCTGTGATGGAACGGTGCTAACCACTGTGGTGCCCAAATCAAAGTGGAGAAAGTGGGCAACAATTCCACTATCTCTTGCCCAATAAATCATATAACATTACAATGCAGTACAGGCCCTTTGGTCCTCGATGTTGCGCCAACCTGTGAAACCAATCTAAAGCTCATCTGACCTACACTTTTCCAATATCATCCATATGTTTATCCAATGACCACTTAAATGCCCCTAATGCTGGCTACTCCATTACTGTTGCAGGCAGAGCATTCCACGCCCTTACTACTCTGAGTAAACAACCTATCCCTGACATCTGCCCTATATCTATCACTCCTCAATTTAAAGCTATGTCCCCACATGCTAGCCATCTTCATCCAAGGAAAAAGGCTCTCACTGTTCACCCTATCTAATCCTCTGATCACCTAATATGCTTCTATTAAGTCACCTTTTAACCTTCTTCTCTCTGACGAAAACAGCCTCAAGTCCCTCAGCCTTTCCTCATTGGAGCTTACCTGGTGATAGCTGGTGTTGGAATTGGTTAAAGTTTTCACACAAATCAACAGCATTTTTCTCTGGAAAACTATGCCATAGTCATCAGATGAGTCAACAAAGATAGTTCCTGTCCTCAGGCCTTTCTGAAGACCAGCATCAATATGTGAGGTCAGTGTCAGGATCTGCTGAAAGCAGTTACAGCCTGTGCAAAAAGCCTGCCTGTTGATTGGGGGCAGAGTGTCACTGCTTTTTCTGGGTGCAGTAAGAAATCTGACAACACCAGGTTTAAATCCAACCGATTTGATAGTAAACTCAAGCTTTTGATCTATGGTCTTTGTCAGGTGTATGAGGTGTTCTGGTCTCCAACACCTGTTGGCTCTGAGTCTTAAATAATCATTCAATATAGATTCTGTGGGATTCGATAACAGGGCAACAAAGTTACTTCCTGTCGATGTCCCATCTGGGTCGCCAATTGCTGTGCCTGCCGTATTGTCTATTTTAATTCTTATACAATGGACAAAGAATTGCGAGTAGACTTCTTGTTAGTACAACCAATATTTATTTAAAACACACAATCAATAATCACCCATCCAACCAACAATAAGTTATCTTACAGAAAATACTAAAGTTCAAGCCCAATACTAGACCTTGACTTAACTTTGCGTAACTGGCAAGTATCCAAGGAGATATTGGCCTTTATCAATCTCTGTAGTCTTCTGTGTAGTCTGGTCCAGCACTCTGGCTCTGGTCTTCCTTCCTTCTTGGATGTGGTGGATTTCCTCGTGCTGGTCGTTGCAGACTGTTGTTGTAGCTCGTTCATGGGGTCAGAGAGAAAGAGAACTTCTTCTGTTGTGCAGCACGTTTTATACCCCATTGGGTTTTGCACCCCGTTTAGTCATTGCCAATCAAGCGATCAGGACTTGATCAGCCTGATTGATAAAGTCCAATCGGGTGCTACCTCACCAATCTCTGGGTGTGTCCCCAACAGCCTTGTCTATAGGTACTAGGAGCATATAGCACACAAACCTCACTCCCAAATGAGGGGTTACAGCTCCCTTATGTATGATAAATAACCCAGTTTAACCAGAAAGTCCCTTTTGTCCTGGAGATGGCCCATATCCTGTGATTTCAGTAGTCTGAATTGCAGGCTATTTATCTCTGTCTTTTATGCTGCAGCCTGCTGTTTTAGTTCTTGCTCAATAGTCCCAAAGTGCTTTACAAATCGCCATTTCACGTGGCCCATTTGGCCACATCTTCCTGCACCTCCATCCACGATTTGTGTCCATTTGTGAACAGACCCCACACAATTCATAATTTCACAGAATCCCAACAATGTAAAAGGAGGCCATTCAGCCCGCACCAACAACAATCCCACCCAGGCCCTATCCCCATAACCCCACATGTTTACCCTGTTAATCCCCCTGACACTAAGGGCAATTTAGCACAGCCAATTCACCTAACCTGCACGTCTTTCGAGTGCTGAAGGAAACCGAGC
The DNA here is from genome assembly GCA_024679065.1 of Sphyrna mokarran. Lineage (NCBI taxonomy): Eukaryota > Metazoa > Chordata > Chondrichthyes > Carcharhiniformes > Carcharhinidae > Sphyrna > Sphyrna mokarran. The sequence goes on from JAGIQG010000001.1 coordinate 152,752,855, forward strand.
ACCTGGAGGAAATCCATATAGACACAGGGAGAACATACAAACTCCATACAGACAATCACCCAAGGCCAGAATTGAACCTGGATCCCTGGTGCTATGAGGCAGCAGTGCTAACCATTGTGCTACTGTGACCTTACTGTGGAGAATCAGATCATTATCATTATATTAACACATTTCCCCTAATTGAAGCTCCTTATTAGGCTGTATCCTTCACCATGTGCCCTACTCAAATCACTGTGGTGGCAGTGGCACCAAATCCCACCATGATCTATCTCCCTACTCCTGTGGCAAATTCTCCTTTGAACTTCTCATCCTGTTCCATCTCTCATTATTGTCATTTAAAATCTTTGTTTCTAATAGTCACTCAATGTCATGTCAAGATTCTCACTGAGATATTTGCTCCTACCTGAGCCTCTGAACCAAGTGACTTCTTGAACTCAGTAATTTAAATTTCCAATTCAACTCATCGCGCTCTCTCATTTTTGAGTTCACTGTCATCATTTCTTCTCTAAATCTACCCAAGTACAGAAGCACCCCTGACCATTTTCACAGCCTCTCCCTCAATCTCACCTCATGTGGCATCAAAGAACAAAGAACAAAAACAGCACGGGAAACAGGCCCTTCGGCCCAACAAGCCCGCGCCGCCACCCCGATGTTCCCACCTCTACCCGTGATTCCTGTCTATGTTTATAGATCTATGGATTAAAAACCAAATTTGAGACCATTTAGGGAGAATTTGTTTTGCCAATTAGCCTAAGAGCACATCTTTGGGATGTGGGACGAAACCGGAGCACCTGGAGAAAACCCATGCAAGCATGGGGAGAATGCGCAAACTCCCACAGACACAGGCCCAAATCCATGTATCTGCACAACACAGCGATAGTCACTGAGCTGTCGTGTTGCCCATCAAATGGTCCAGGTCAAGCGTACACTAACAATGTGAAGCACTAGGATACTCTCGAAAAAAAAACCAAGAGCAGCCCTCTCACGACCCATTGCGTGTATGCCCCTTGTTAGACAACAAGGTGGATCAAAGCACCCGTAGGATAAAAACAAGTACATCAATATCATTATCTATTTACATACTTCCCAGGGACTCCCAAGGGTCATGATCCCTATTTTAAATTAGTTTTCTATACCCCTCCATTCCCATTCTGTTCATGTGCCCATCTAAATATTTCTTAAATAACTCCAGAGTACCTGCCTCCACCACTTTACTTGGCAGCGCATTCCATATCCCCACTACCCTCTGTGTGAAAAAACTCCCTCCAGCATCCAAATTATACCTTACCCCCCTCACCCTAAGCCCGTGACCCCTTGTGCTATTCGAGTCTATCCTAGGAAAAAGCTTAACCCTGTTTACTCTATCTATACCCCTCATAATCTTGAACACTCTATTAGATCTCCTCTAAGTCTATGTTTTTCTAAGGAAAACAGTCCCAATTTGCCGAACCTCTCCTCATAACCCAGACCTTCCATACCAGGCAGCATCCTGGTAAACCTCCTCTGCATTCTCTCCAGAGTCTCCTCTTCCTTCCAGTAGTAAGGCGACCAGAACTGGACGCAGTATTCCAAATGAGATCTAACCAACGTTTTATACAACTGCAACATTAAAGGCCAGCTCTTGTACTCTATAAAGACTTCCTATAAAGGCTAGCATACTATATGCTTTCTTCACAACCTTCTCCACTTGCTCTGCCACCTTCAGAGACTTGTTCACCTGCACCCCAGGTCCCTCTGCGTTTCTACACTCTTAATAGGTCTACCCTTTATCACATACCTCCCGCCTACATTCTTTCTCCCGAAATGCATCACCTCATATTTATCATTCCATCTGCCATCTATCTGCCCAAGCTACCAGCCTATCTATGTCCTGCTGCATTGCCTGACAATGCTCCTCACTATTCGCAAGTCCAGCCATCGTTGTATTGTCTGCAAACTTGCTGATCACTCCACTTACTCCCTCTTCCAAGTCACTACACATATTTTGCCTAACAAAGAGCAGATCAAGCCAAATCTCTGACGAAGAGTCATCCTGACTTGATATGTTAGTTCTATTCTTTCTCCACAGATGCTGTCAGATCTGCTGAGACTTACCAGCATTTTCTGTTTTTATTTCCGATTCTAGCATCCACAGTATTTTGCTTTTAGTATAAAGCCATCTTTGACCATTTTACTGCATCCCTCTCCAATCATATCCCCATTCCCCCTCCTAAAGCTACTTATATATAAATCTAGCACAGAAATAAATTCTCTCTCAAGTCAGCTACAACTGCTCTTTCAAATTTCCAACCATTTTTGGTATTTCTGTAGCTATCTGGTAGGTATAGATATGATCGGCACAACTTGTGGGCTGAAGGGCCTGTTTGTGCTGTGGTGTTCTATGTTCTATGTATCAATCTTCTCAATCACACTATCACCTCCACCTTTGATGTCCACTGAAACACAATCTCGCCCTGGCTATTCCCTCTTGTATGGACCTCATTTCCATTCTCAAATTTAAAGGTGCAAAATTAAACACCTATGACGCACATCTGGCTTATTCGTTTATTGCCACATCTGATTGGACTACATAAAGCCCTGTTCTTATTAAGACTACTTATCAACTGCCCTGGAATTTAAAGAAAACCTAAATTTCTCCACTGCGATCAGTTACCTAATGCCATTCTCTCCTGCCTCTTTTACTCTCATCTGCAATAACAAGTGCATAAATGTAATGCACTTTCTGGTTACAAAGATCAAGACTGTCCATTAGCTGCCTCTGCTACATCCCTTACTTCCCCTAACCCCTTAGGCAACTTAGTGCCCCATCGCTAACTTCCTTTCCCTCTCCAATTTTTTTTGAACAAATCATTGCCTTCCAAACCTTGGGCACCTATCCTACAATTCCATATTTGATTCCCTCTAAATCAGGTTTCCTCTCCTGCCACAATGATGAAACAACCCTCATCAAATTTACAAATCACATTCTTAGTGATTACGACCATGAGTAAACCATCTTTCCTCATCTTTTTTAGTCTGTCATTAGCCTTTGACAAAATTGACCACATTGTCTTACAGTGGCTTGTCCCATTGTCTAGCAGGTGGACTGCACTTATCCAGTTTAATTCTTATATATCGGATAATAGCCTGGGAATCACCAACAAAAATTTTATTTTCTATTTTTCTCATTGCAAATTATCCAGTCTTTGGCTCTCCTCAATTTTTCATCTGTGCACAGCTCCTTAGCAAAACCATCCAAAAATATGTTAGGTTCACTTGAACGCTGATGACATTCACCTCTAACTCTGCAGCACCTTTCTTTGTATTATCATATTTGCTCGTCAAAAATCCAGGAGCAGCTGAGCAAACATTTCACTGAGATAAATATTCTGAAGACCAAAGCCGCTGACTTCAACCCTGGCATGATCTCTACTCCCTTAGCAACCGTTTGCAGCTCTCCCTGGCAACTGCCTGAAACCAAGCCAAGGTGTTCACAACCCAAATGTTGGCCTTGATCCAGAGACGAACTTTTATCCCATCACAAAGATTACCTGCTTCCACCTTTGTAACGACACCCAATTCCAGACCTACTTCAGCTCAATTGCCGCTAAAACCCTCATTCCTGCTTTTTGTTATCTCTGAGCTATCTGAATCATTTGTCTTAGTCAGCCTCCCATCTTTCACTCAACGTAAACGTAATCTCATTTAATCCTCTGCCTGTGTTTCAACTTATTTCAAGTCCCATTTCACCCGTCACCGCTTGCTTTCATTACTTTCCGGGCTGGCAACAGCTCAATTTTTAAAATGATCATTCACATTTTCAACTCCCTCTATGGTTTCACTCCTCGCTATCTCTGTAACCTCCTCCAGCCCGATGATCATTCTGCCATCAAAATCGACAGTTGGTATTATTCCAAATTTAAATTAAATGCATCACAAGCATTCCAGACCCCTGCGCTCCTCCCAAGTCCAGCACCTTAGGCATCCCGCAATACCCATCTTCACCCAATATAAATATATTTCTTGCTTGCTAATCACACACCCTCCTCACTATTGCCTGCAGGTGTTTTCCAGCCTCCCTATCTTCATGGCTCATTGGAATTTAACACTGATCTTCACGCTATATTCCACTCACCAACTATATCTGACAAAGCTTATGCATCTTTGCCAATGGGAAGCAGCTCGAGTCAACAATTTCCACAGATACCATCTTAAGAATGAGATTCAGCAGCAGGTCTATTTTTGGGCATTGTATTTTCTGATATTGTGCCTACTGTGGTAAACCCGATCAGTGATGCACTTGGGCAAGTTTTAGTTACTTGGTCATACCCACTGTCATGCAATTAACCCTGAATTCAATTTTACAAAGTAACGATCGTTTCCCCATCAAAATTACAGCTGGTATTATTCCAAACTTAAAATAAATGCATCACAATCATTCTTTGAGACATTCCTGTGATAGTTACTTAAAAATAATATTCAACTAAGAAAACATTGTCACGATCTTACTGGCTGCTCACTGCCCGTTGTCGCTGCAGTAAGGGTGGAGAATTTCGCACCCAGCCAAATCTCTGTTCACTGCAGCGGGACTGGGAAATCCCACTGGTGTGAACAGCCGGAAGATTCCGCCTCGAGGTTGAACTTCCTAATTTCAATTATTTTGGGATTGTGTTCAATTGATTTGAATGACGCCAAAAACAGCAAAACTCTGGCCAGAATTTTATGTAGAAGGTTATGTAGAAGGTTACATTGTAGAATCGAGTGAGATGGTGTTGGGCGCACATCGAGACGTCACTGTGCCCCCATGTGATGTATCAGTCAGCAGATGGGCGCGCGAGTCGGGAGCACACCTGCCGCCAACCAGGAATCTAATTTAAATTAATTAAATACCAATGAGCTGGTTTGACATTAGTCATTCTGCCTTTATTGGTTGGTGGGTGGATCGATTGGCAAGACAACATTTTGCGTTTTAGCTGCAACTTCAATCCAGGGTGGGGTGAAAGTCAGGGCTCAAATAAAATTAAATAATGTGCCTGTTATTGTGCTGCCTGGACTCAGGTGACATAGCTTCAACACACCACTCAGCCTTTCATGTTGTATGCTGGATGACTGTGAATCGGCCAGCCGATGTGAAATTGCAGTCCGGAGCTCATAGTGCCACCCGCTTCCAGGGCCACCACATGCACGTGTCCAATGGGCAAAAAATTCAGTCCTCTGTCTGGAAAGTAAGCTCTCTATTTTTAAAAAGTCAAGGTTTGTTCTCCTAAGCATCAAGTACACATACTGGTTTGTTTTCCTCAGCCAACCAGAAATTAATGAAATTTATTTGGCACTCGAACAAATAATTTGTTCAGACAGTCAAATTCAAGAAGAGGACAAAATGATTGAATATAAATTGGAACATCCGATTTTAATAGTGTTGAAGCAGGTACTTTTATATTCAATTACCACATCTTAGTGGAAAAGTTTTAATACTAAAGATGCAGTCTGCTGCAGATCATAAAATTATCAATACCAATAAAATTATCGACAATTGCATTCTTTGGCACAGGATTAGGTTTGTGAGGAATAATACATTTCTACCCTATTTAAGAATTATTACACATTATGTAGGGAAGAAAAAGAACCTCAACATCAGTTCTATTACATGTCACTGTAATATGACATTATATTACATAATAAACATTACAGGGCAAGGTTCATTTTAGTGTAAATACACTTCTTTCCAAAAAAGAGTTCTGTTTCCAAGATAGATAGGTTTTTGAAAGTGCTATGCACAGAACAGTTAAACTTTTCCTTATTCCTTTAAGGGACACCTGCCTGTTATTTTAAACAAAAGCTGTAATGGGTTAACAATGAATAATTCAAGTGGCAATTTGAATGCCCTGTCCAAAACAGCAGCACCCCAATAAAATCTAGCTGGAACTACTATAAAGAAAGAAATTAGCATTGATTTTTGTTTGTAAATGTGACTAATATTGGGTTATAGAAAAATGTGTAGCTTTATGGCTGGTTCATCATCTGGTTACCTTCTCAGGATTGCATTATTGTATGATAGAAGCAACTTAAGGGAACGTTTATAGATGTGGCCATGAATCTGTACATTGGGAGAGAGCATTATGTTTAGTTGTCACCCATGGCTCATTTACTCTCATGCTATTGATCATCACTGAGATGGGTAAACTGGCTGCCTGAGATTGATAGATCATCACTCGGTGGTGTCGCTGGAGCTGACAGAGCACTGATAAGAACACAGGGAATGGGAGCAGGAGTAGACCACATGGCAAGTACAGCTTGCCCTGCCAATCAATATCATGGCTGATCTTGGGCTACCATTCCACTTTCCTATCTGCTCCTCCCATTATCTTAATGCCCTGACAGGCCAAAAATAAATCTACCCTAGCCTTAAAATATTCAGTGATGGAGCATCTAGGATTTGGAATTCCAAAGGCCCTTTAAGTGATTTCTCTTCATCTCTGTCCTAAATGAATAGCCCCACGTTCCTCAGATGGTATCCCTGGGTTTTAGATTTCCCAGCCAGCAGAAACAATCTCTGTGTCAGTCCCTTCTAAATATTGTATCTTTCGATGGGATTACACTTCATTGTTCTTGAACTCCAGTGAATATAAGCCTCTTGCCAAGTTGGCATCTGTGCCAACTCTTACTTCGTTTGTCTATTATAAACAACCAAGTGGAAACTAAAGTGATTCTGAGCAGTTGGCAATTGGTGGTAACTTGGGTCTGGTGTTAAAACTCTGTGCCCTGGACACTATAACCATCATGGATCAGCGTTGAACTTATTTTAAACTGTCTCTGCTATGAAGACAAGGAATGTTTTGAATATTTATGCAGATCTCAGAAGTGAGGGGGAGGTGGAGGTGCGTGTGGACATACAAACCCATATATGAGAATTTCTGTCCCCAGGGCTCCGACTCAGTCCAACATTTGTACTCCTTTGGTAGTGCCCACATTGAGTCATTCCCAACATTTTTATTAACTATTAAAAATAGGATATGGCACGCAGAGCGAAGTTTTGAAAGAAGGTTGCAAAAAATAAATTCTAATCTTTACTATTGCATAAAGAGAGAGGTTTCCCAATCATATTTTAACCTATTGAAATGAATAGGTTACTATTGGCATTATAATTGTGAAAGCCTAGATCCTCGTGTCAATTGTTATTCTAGTCACTGCAGCATAATTCAAATCGGAGATGCAGGGTGGCATTTAATGTCCTTCTCTGTAGTGAGCTTGGAAGCAGGTGCAAGAGACATTTAATTCTATGGGAAGGTGACAGGTTGGGACCCTGCCACTTTCCTGATTTCACTCTGATTAAGCTCATGGCGGGAAGACCTGTGTCTTTGGTGATATTTCTGCTCCAGGTTCCTTGAATTCAATGAAAGCCTTTTGCTGGCCTGCCAAGTGGCAAATTCTTCAATCCTTTCCGAAAAGAGACAACTTGAGATTCCTGTCAGCTCTCCAGCTGGTGGGTGTGACCCTGATTGCATCCATTATATCCAGATCATCAGAGCTGTTTCAATGATGACATTTTAAGAAAATAACAATGGTAGAATTTAATGCATATCAGTGGCAGATTTGCAGGCGTGTGGCCTGTAAAGTTCCCTGGTTGGCCCTCCTGTCACACTCTTGCCTTTCTGACATCTGCCCACAATTCTACGGAGAAGGGGGAAAAGCCTAGAGCAGTCCAATTACCTGTTCCCTAATTAAGGCCTCAAAATATTTCTCCCCACCTCCAGGTCTTGATTTTGAGGATTGTAGGAAGAATTGAGGGACAGAGAAGCGCAGCTGGTCTCCCTATTAGGGCCACAGGTGTTAAGGTAGTGACACTTCCCCCAAGAGCTCCCATTCCCCATCAGGCACCCTTTCCCAAAGCCTACTCCCCACAGGTGTTCTTTCCCCCAACAAGACCTCATCACTCTTTCCCCAACTTCCCCGGACCTTCCCTTCTTTCCTTCCTGAAAATCTCCACACAGTTGCTTGTCCTGGACCCCAGTACTTCGAAGAGTGAATCAAAGAGTTAAGTGACTATGGGGCCTCTGTGATATTGTAAGAAGTCTCACAACACCAGGTTAAAGTTCAACGGGTTTATTTGGTAGCAACAGCCACTAGAACATAGAACAATACAGCACAAACAGGCCCTTCGGCCCACGAGTTGCCCCGATCACATCTACCAATCCACAGACCTATCTATAACCCCCTATCCTATTCTTTTCCATATACTCATCCAGAAGTCTCTTAAAAGACCCCAGTGAGTTTGCCTCAACAACCTCCGACGGCAGTCGGTTCCATTCACTCACCACCCTCTGAGTGAAAAACCTACCCCGACATCTCCTTTGTATTTGCTTCCCTGCACCTTAAATCTGTGTCCTCTCGTAGTGACCATTTCAGCTCGGGGAAATAGTCTCTGAGAGTCCACCCTATCTATTCCTCTCAACATTTTATAAACCTCTATCAGGTCGCCTCTCAACCTACGTCTCTCCAGTGAGAAGAGTCCCAGCTCCCTCAACCTATCTTCATAAGGCCTGCCTCCCAATCCAGGCAGCATCCTTGTAAATCTCCTCTGAACCCTCTCAATAGCCTCTACATCCTTCCTATAATGAGGCGACCAGAACTGCGCACAATACTCCAACTGGGGTCTGACAAGAGTCTTATAGAGCTGCATCATTACCTCCTGACTCCTAAACTCTATTCCTTGATTAATGAAGGCCAGTACACCGTACACCTTCTTGACCACTTCCTCCACCTGCGAGGCCGATTTAAGAGTCCTATGGACCCGGACCCCGAGATCCTTCTACTCTACAACACAGCTAAGACTCCTACCCCTTATATTGTACTCCTTCATCCCATTATTCCTGCCAAAATGGACCACTACACATTTATCTGCGTTGAAGTCCATCTACCACTTCTCCGCCCAGTCTTGCATCCTGTCTATGTCCCTTTGTCAGGTGAGTGGGAATTTGTGAATAGAACTCCCACTCACCTGACAAAGATGCAGCACTCTGAAAACTAGTGGCTTTTGCTACCAGATAAACACATTGGACACGTTGGATCTGGTGTGGTGAGACTTCTTACTGTGTTTATCCCAGCCAACGCCGGCATCTCCACATCATGGCCTTCGTGATGGGCAGGGATCCATCCCCCTCTGATTCTTCAGGTGCCAGGGTTACATTAAAATCAAAAAGAACAGAAGCAGCATTAACCTTTAGTACTATCAGTAGTGTACCATGTTAGTCATTCATCATTTAATTTAGTCTTTTATCTGAAACCTGCCTTTTTCTAATCCTATGATTTAATTCTTTCATGCCTTCTGATCAAAGTCAAGTTGGGTGAGAGGATCAGGAGGTAGAGAGAAGTTTAGGCACACATCATTTTTTAAACTTCTTTGTAATTTTAAATAAATTGCATATTAAAGATACATTTCAAATCACATCTGAATCTGATGTATGTTTAGCCATTTAACAATATTTTGTTTTAACTCTCTTGCCTTGCCTAGAACCTCATTATAGCTCCAAAACTGGTATTATTGGAAGAGATTCTGACATAGAATACATATATTTGATTGGATTAGTGAAAATTATCCATACAGTTTTTATACACTGTACATATTACAAACTTCATACTATGTAATCCATAGCTTCATCATTTACAAAGAAAATAGATTTCACTAATAGTTTCCATAAAAATATATATATACAAGATAAACATTAAATTTTGTGCATTTACATACAATACATGAGGTTAAGTTAAATAAAAAAAAATCAAACTTATAAAAACATATTTTGGTATAAAAAAAGTACTTCATAATTTCTATACCATTCAATATGGTTTATACAAGAAGTATTATTTTCCTGAAATCATATTCTGGAGATGAGATGCAAAGGCCTTAAGAAATTCTGTTACATTTTTCTCTTCGAATTCTTCACATCTTGCACAGTTCTCTGGCTGCATTGAAAACACAGGTTTAGGACTACAACAACAACAACAAAATCTTTCTAAACCAATTTTAATGCAATGTACCTGCTTAACCTAATCTCACCTGGCCAGCATTTACTGCCCATCCCTACTAACCCTTGGCCAGGCCATCTCAGAACGCAGTTGAGAGTCAACCACAATGTTCTGGTCTGGAGTCAAAAGTAGGCCAGACTGAGTAAAGACAGCTGATTTCCTTCCCTAAAAGGGACATTAGTGAATTGGGGGGGGGTGTTGGTTGCCCAACAATTGACAATGGTTTCATGGTCATCAGTAGATTAATTCCAAATACTTCTTATTGAATTCAAAATTGCCATGGTGGGATTCGTACTCGGGTCCCCAGAACATTAGCTGAATTTCTGGATTAATAGTCTAGTGATAATACCACTAGGCTATCGTTATCCCTAAATGGTAAAGAATCATAGAATCCCTGCAGAAAGAGGCCATTTGAACCTGCACTGACAACAATCCCACCCTGACCCTATTATCAGAACCCACACACATTTACCCAGCTAATCTCCCTGACTCTAAGGGGCAATTTAGCATGGCCAATCCATCTAACCCACATATCTTTGAACTGTGGGAAGGACCGGAGCACCCAGAGGAAACCCACATAGACATGGGGAGAACATGCAAACACCACAGAGAGGGTGAGATTTTACAACCTCGCTCTTCCCAAAACCGTAAAATCCCACACTAGGTCAACGGATCTTTCCATGGTCCGCACATTGCCTGCTCCAATTCCCGTGGCAGGCAGACTGATAAAATTCTGGCCAGTCACCCAGGCCAAAATTGAAGCCAGGTTCATGGAGCTGTGAGGCAGCAGCATTAACCGCTGTACTACGTTACTGCCCAAAGAAGTAAAAATAAATCAATGCCCAGTACCAAATGACCAAATAGAATACCGGAAAGGCACTCAAAGAGGAGATCAAATAATACTGCATTATATCTGTACTTAGGCATGGAGCTGATGCATTAGATTTAGCAGTTTGCTTTCAAAAGCAACTCAGACAATGAAAGGAAATAACATTGTAAGTGTGGGTAGAAAGCGGAATGGAATCAAGTTGCAGACATGGAGGAAACATTTCTGCTCCCCTTTATTATTTAAATGCGGCCTTAATACATGCGTTTATGATTTAGCAAATACAACAAACTCTCCATTGCTCTCATTAAATGTGGGATAATTCTATTTAGGTTACAGCCAAATCGGACGGCAATGTGGAGTCAAATGGGAGGATATTTATAAGCTGCCGTTAACTTGTGACGAAGCTATCAAATACTTTTCTGGGTTTACACTTTGAATGTAAATTTTGCATATTCCCACTGCGCAGTAACCGTAAAATTTCTCGGACCGTTTCTCCCTGGACTCCCAACTGTTACAAACTCATCACTATTTTATGCTTGGACAGGTGGGGTCTAGCCTGCTGTAAAATTGCAGAGAGATCAAGATGGGCCAGAGCTTGGTGGGAAGGCTGCCTGGGAAATTTAAGAGGAGGATGTAAAATTCTGCTGTTGGTCCCTTAAGGGCAGCTTCCTGGCCTACCACAGCTTTCAGGCTGGCAGGAATTCAGGATCAGGAGAGAGGCTGAAAAATGGACCATGCCTCAGCCACAGGAGAAAAGGTGGAGGTGATGGGCAGGCATTCCCCCTCATAACCTCGTAGAAGGTTCAGACCTGCAGGTCCTTCTCTGCCCCACAATCTGGGCCTCTCTACCAATAGCTCTAACCTGCTCTACCCATTCCTTTGGGCCTGACCTCCCTTCCCCACTCTGCTACCCCCACATTTAGCAGATAATCATGGAAAGATTGAGTAGATTTGGGCACCTTACTCATAAATCGCTTCCATTCAATTATCTGAGATCTTTCTTGCTGCTTATTTGCCCTGTGCCCCAATTATACACGTTCCTGGGCATAAATCCATCAGAAATATATCAGGACGCAGGGGCAACATGGTGGCACAGTCGTGAGCACTGCTGCCTCATAGCGTCAGAGACCCAGGTTCGATTCCAGCCTTGGGTGACTCACTGCATGGAGTTTGCATTGAGTTTGCATTTTCTCCCTGTGTCTGCCTGGGTTTCTCCCCACAGTCCAAAAATGTACACGTTGGGTGGATTAGCAAGAAAACTGAGTTACAGAGAAAGATTGAATAGGTTAGGACTTTATTCCCTGGATATAGAAGAATGAGGGGAGATTTTATAGAGGCGTATAAAATTATTATGGGTATAGATAGAGTGAATGCAAGCAGCTTTTTTCGCTGAGGCTAGGGGAGAAAAAAACTAGAGAACATGGATTAAGGGTGAAGGGGGAAAAGTTTAAGGGGAATATTGGCGGAGGGTTCTTCACATAGAGAGTGGTGGGAGTGTGGAATGAACTGTCAGATGAAGTGGTAAATGTGGGCTCACTTTTAATATTTAAGGAAAACTTGGACAGGTATATGGATGAGAGGGCTGTGGAGGGATATGATCCAGGTGTAGGTCAGTGGGATTAGGCAGAAAAATGGTTCAGCACTGCCAAGAAGGGCCAGAAGGCCTGTTTCTGTGCTGTAGTGTTCTATGATTCTAAATGTGTGGGGTTACAGTGATAGGGCAGGAAGTGGGCCTGGGTAAGATGCCCTGTCAGACTCACCGGACCAAATGGCATCTTTCTGTACTAAAAGAATTTTATTCTATGATGCAGAGTGAAACAAAAATTCCAGACCTAGGTTCTTCAAGGAAACTATGAGGGTCTTACAAAATGACTTCAGAAATGGTAGAATATTTAAAAAAAAGCAGGAGGAAGAGGGAAGATGACACAGATAGAACATAGGACAAAGAACATAACAGTGCAGTATAGGCCCTTCGGCCCTCGATGTTGCGCCAACCAGTGGAACCAATCTAATTACCCTCTAACTTAAACTATTCCAATGTTATCCATATGTCTATCCACTGACGATTTGAATGCCCTTAAAGTTGGCGAGTCCACAACTGCTGAGGGAAGGCATTCCATGCCCTTAGTACCCTCTGAGTAAAGAATCTACCTCTGACATCCATCCTATAATTATCACCTCTCAATTTAAAGCTATGTCCCCTCGTGTTAGCCATCACCATCTGAGGAAAAAGACTCTCACTGTCCACCCTATCTAACCCTCTGATCATCTTGTATGCCTCAATTAGGTCACCTCTTAACCTTGTTCTCTCTAATGAAAGTCCCTCAGTCTTTCCTCATAAGGCCTTCCCACCATACCACGCAACATCCTGGTAAACCTCCTCTGCACCCATTCCAATGCCTCCACATCTTTCTTATAATGCGGTGACCAGAACTCCAATACTCCAAGTGCGGCCGCACCAGAGTTTTGTACAGTTGCAACATGACCTCACGGTTCCAAAATTCAATTCCTCTACCAATAAAAGCTAACACACCATCCGCCTTCTTAAAAACCTTATCGACCTGGGTGCCAACTTTCAGGAAGCTATGCACAGATAGATGAACTTTGCAATCAGCTGCACGAAAGGACAAGTAAATTTCTATTCTCTATCATTGACTCAGTCAAATTTTCCTTCTATAGGTCAGTTATATATTCGACCAAGTGAACTGATGACAAAATGGCCAACTATCAGAAAATCTTCTATATAATACGCATTGCATTTACTTTGTGCACATATGGTAGGCTGAATCTAAATTTGTCAGGCAGCTGTTTGCTAAATTTCTGAATAAAGAACCTATTTGAAATGTTGTTAGCAATATCAAACAGAGAAAATTCACTCTGCTCTTTCTTGGCACCATTTCAAAGAGGGGTAAAACATACAGTTCTTTAATGAATTTGAAAGCAGTCTCAATCAAATCACTCTGGGAATAAGTCCCTGTGAGGTAGATTAAGGGAAGGAAAATGGTGCTGCTTATTTGCCTACTGGATTGGTGAAGGATTTGCTAAATGTTCATCAATTCTTCTTCCTGACTAATCCCTGGGTAACTTGAAGAGATTTGCACAACAAATTTCTATTGTGAAGATAACACACAGGTATCAGATATTCAAACAATTCCTCTCCACCCAAGGCCAAAATGTTTAATATGGTATTAAAACGCTACTTACCAGGTAATATTTAAATAATACTTTTGCATTTCTATCCAACCTATCGTGTTTTGTGAATTTGAAAGAATCAAATGAAAATTCACGGTACAAAACTTTCAGTTCTTCGGTAAAGCAATTGATAGCAGTTATTACACAGTCGCTCTGAAGGAAAAAGTAAGCAGATTAAATATTACTTCATCATGCCCCTCACACTCTCTTCACCACTCCCCTCATATCCTCTCACTCCCCTTGCTGCTTTCCTTACTTCCCTTGCTGCTCGCTCCCAAAGCCTCTTTACTTCCCCTTTTCCTCTCTGTCATCCATTCCAGGAGCAGTGAGGAGCAGCAGGAGGAGTACTGGGATGCGAGAAGAGTCAGAATTCCTACTGTGCAGGTGGAGGTTATGCAGCCCAGCGACTCTGCACAATTCTCTGACAGAGCATCTTATCGAAGTCACCATCAACGCATCCCCTTCCCCTCTCTATTCCTACAATCCCACACATTTACCATGGCTAACCCATCTAATTTAGACACTAGGGACACTACAGGGTATCTTTTTAAACCAAGACCAATTCCCCTATCCATCTTTGGACTGTGGGAGGAAATGGGAGCATCCACAGGAAGCCCACGCACACAAGAGAGAAACTGCAAACTCCACACAGTCATCAAAGGCTGGAACTAAACCCCGCTGCCTGGTACTGAGGCAGCAGTGTGCCACTGTGCTGCTCGCAAAGAGTGCAAGGAAAACGCAAACAGAAGTGGCAAGTGGGTCTGGGGATCATATGGATGTTAGTAAACTATTTTAAAAGCTGAAAAAGCTTGTTCCAAAACTAAAATCAGGTATTTATTTCTGTAGGCCTTACAAAACAAGGTGTAGTTGATGCAGAAAATCATTACAAACTGCATTTTCAAAGTAAAGAATGGCATCAAATAGGAAGCCAGCAATACTTGGTGCTGCAATCTAGACCATCGCTGTGTCATTTTGCTCTAAGTGGCTGAGTGATTGTCAGACACTGAACCTTCGAAAGATTTAATCAGTGATGTTACCCACATAACTGTCGCTACTAGATTTAAAGTTACAGCACACTCCTACCCAATCAAGTGAACAAAACACATTCAACAGAAACACTTTGTGAAGAAAGATAACTGATCAAAATCTTTTTGTAAACAGTGTGCCAAATATGGCAGCACTGAGCTGGGAAGGTTGTGCTGCACAGGGAAACTCCCTGGGATTAACTTGGAGTTAATGTTTAATGCAGGAAGCTGCCTGGAATGTCACTGTCAGAATGTCAAAACTGTGACACTACATCCATGTAACGTTCAGGAAGACCTCTTCCAAGTGTGCAGACTTGTTTTAAATATCCGCCTCCTGTAACCTATAGTTTTACAAAATCAAATATTAAAATTTGTTGTGACAATATTTAAAAGGGAATAATTGGGGAATGTTCCCCTTCAACTTGCCAATTTTCCCTTTCTTCTCTTAAAGAAAGCGATGGCAGGGTGGCACAATGCTACCTCTCAGTGCCAATTCTGGATTCAATTCTGGACTTGGATCATTGTCTGTATGGAGTCTGCATATTCTGCCTGTATCTGCATGGGTTTTTCTCCGGGAGCTCCAATTTCCTTCCACAGTGCAAAAGATGTGCTGGTTAAGTGCATTGGCCATGCTAAATTTTCCCTGTGTTTACTCAAACAGGCACTAGAGTGTGGCAAATAGGGGATTTTCACAGTAATTTCATCGCCTACTTGTGACACATATAAATAACTTGAAACTAAAGGCACAGATCCCTATAGTTCCACATGTATGGCACCTCCCTCAATCCCTCATGTGAATATTCTGCTTTTCTCGCAATTCAAAAAATGGGAGTATTGCTACAGATTTCCACTCTCCCACATTTTGTGTTGAATTATGAGCCAGACTGGTTTCAATGTGGAGAATCACTAAATATTTCTTTTTACATAAAATCAGTCAATGTTCCTAAATTAAGTCTAGATGCACTCAACAGTGTGTTAGGTAATGGGAAGTTCAAGAGATCAACTCTTTCTGCTAACAATATGCACAACATTACATTATACATATGCTGTCAAAAGGTCCTGTTCACAGACAGCTTCAGGAAGAGGTGCATATTAATATACATGAGTTACAATTAATCCTACCCGCAAGCAGAAATTGCCAATGTCTTTCACTTGGCAGCAATATGTTGGAAACTAGAGGGTGTTACAGTCGAAGAATCTATTTGCAGTCCTGGATGCTGATACCAGATCAGCCAAATTGATTATTGGCCAGGGTGGCATATTTTCATAGAATCTATACAATGCAGGAGGAGGCTATTTGGCCCACTGAGCTTGCAGTGTCTCTCTTACAGGATAGCTTATCCAGGCCCACCCCCCAGCCCTATCCCTGTGACCCCACACATTCAACATGACTAATTATTCTAACTGATACATCCCGGGACACTAAGGGCAATTTACCATAATCAATCCACCTAACCTGCATATCTTTGGACTGTAGAGTGAAGAGATTAGAAGGGGACTGTGAGAGGATATCCAGAGCACCTGAGGGAAACCTATGCAGACACAGGGAGAATGTGCAAACTCCACACAGCAGTCACCCAAGGCTGGATCAAATCTGAGTCCCTGGCGCTGTGAGACAGTAGTTCTAACCACTCTGCATTCTATTTAAGAATACTTCAATGAAATGATCAAACAACAGTTTAAGAAGGAAGGGATCTGACTTTCCAGTGTGTGATATGAAGCGGTTATAGATCATAGATCTCTATCACCACCTGTTTAATTTTAAATATATGTATAGGAAACTCATCCTACAACCCAGCATCCCATCATTCACACATAGCTGGAGAGAAAACCAAAGTTATAGCTACAGCCTCTTAGTTCACAGGAATCTGTGATCAATTCAATTATCCAGTTAGGCAATCAGCTACACAATTTTTAACTTATCTAATTAGCACAGAAAATTAGGGCATGCCAGTTCCTAATACTTACAGATACCAGTTCGGGCGTGTATAACTTTAATTCCTAAAAGAAAAAATATGTTTTGATGAAAATAGAATGCAATTATTCTTCCTTATGCAAATACATAGTAATAGCTACTTCAATAGCTTTTGTAAAAAGCTGCCTTGTTTAATGAAACAGGATAAATTGTGGAGTTGGACATTGAGAGCACAGAGAGTGAAGAAAGATAAGCAGTCAATATGGTTAACTCTTAATTGCCCTTTGAAATGACATGCCTTGGTTCAAGAGCAATCAGGGATGAGCAACACATTCCATAAAAGAATAAAAAAAAATTCTCTTCTCATTCTAACAATGTACAACACATGTAATAAATGCATTAATTATCCAACATGCGCACACACAGGCACACGGTTGATTTCCCATTACAATCATCACAAGTAGGAGGAAGTGGATTTGCTGCAGCATTTCTCTTGTGGCTGAGACAAAGTGGTTTGTCAGGAAGTTTATGACTTTGTAAGAACCTTGTGGGAAGATTATAGAAGTAGTTAAATGGATGAAGGAAGTGAATCACCAGGAGTACTGAGTAATCAGAACCTAATGTGTATTTTGGTAGGGATTGTTAGCACTTCAGTGAGAGAGAAAACTAACTAATGATTCTCCAGTTAGCATTCAAGGAATATTTAGATCGTAGTAGTAATCAATTCAGTGGGTGGTATTGGAGAATTTGAATTTTGGAGCAAGAGACAGTGATAAAGTCAAAGTGAAATTTGTGTAAGGTAGTTAAGTGGATCAGCGAAAATGGTAGGTAATTTTCAATAATAGGGATTGGAATATAGTCAGGTGTTTAGGGCTGATGTGAAGAAACAGAAGGATATAGGAAGCAGAATTCTGGCAGCACTGTTTGACGAGTGTGTGGCTGAAATAAATGATGCGAATTGATTATTTATAGAAACTAAATTGTTAATTTAAATTAAGGGCATTTTAAAGTTTCTTAGTTTTGAAGCTAGCAAAAATGCTCAGAGAAGGGTGCCATTGCTGCAAAAAATACACGCATGTCAGAAAGTGGGAAAAGAGAAAACAGGGATTACAGGAGCATAAGTAATGGTAATGGACAAAAAGAGGATTATAGTCAGATAGCCATTGGGAATCCAGAGTTATAAAATCCACTTATGATTTGTGACAAATTTCAACAAAATTAATTAGTTCATTCATTTTCATACTTTTAGGACCTGACTCCACTGAAATAAAATCTTAAAACTTCTTTGGACCTCTGAGCAAGGATAAGGGTAGTTGCATCAATAACTTCTTCCCATGTTATATTCAACTGTCTTTAGTTTGCCTTACTTTACTTTTTGTTCATCACCCTCGCTTCTCTGCTCTTGTTGATCTTCCTCCTTACTTACAACTTTGCACAAATCCTGGTTATTTTTTCCACTATAAATTTCTAGCTTGGGTTTTCTGCTCCTGTTTTTCTCAGGTTGCTTTGCGATGGAAGTGAGAAATCTTACGAGAAAAGCCCAAATCACATTTCACGCTGCCTTAAACATGTCACTCGATTGTCCCCTCCCCTTGCCAGTAATGTAGCATATTTCTCAACATTGGGCACCTCATATTCATTATTTCCATTCATTAGCTTCTAATAATAAGGCCTCTATGCTTGAATCATCCTATAAAGGGCAAACTGGGGTGAAACCCAACTGGTCTCCCAAGGTGTGCAGCTGGCAAGCTGACCTCCCAGAGGAATTCAGGTTAGTGTGTCACTCAGGGGCAGAAAGAGGGTTATGCTCAGGCATTGCTCCCTGGGGGCATTTTCCTGGTGAACTATTGTGCACCAGGACAGCCTTTAAAAATGATGCCCTGATCATTGAGAAATTAAGCTGCTGGTGGGGTAAGATCACAGTCCGCCCTGCCAGCATTATGTTCTGGGATCTACCCTTTGAGGTTTTTGAGCCCAAGTTCCACCACCAATGTTGCTGGCAGCTTCAATTCTGCTTTTCCCCACCTTCTACTGGCTTCTGTCAATATCTGTGAAGATCTTGTCCTCTCTGCCCACACTTACAACGAAAACTGTCACATACGTTTATCCCACTGCACTCATTCTGGAACAAAAGCAATTACAATGTGACAGGTACTATTATGAATGCCAACAGCAGAATTTGTGCACGCACTCACCCACCATCTACAATGCCCCCTAATAATCAATTGGAAATAGAGAGGAGGTTAATCCTAGAACAGTAGCAACATATGGACTACATGAACAGTTTTACATTCCATTAGGTGACAAATTGTGCAGTAAAGGGTTCAACCTTTCAGCTGTCTTAATTGTTCAGAAAACTCTGTCAAATACTTACTGGTACATTTTTATGAGCATTCAAATATAATTCCTAAAAAGAAACAGTTATTAGTCTATAGTATCTGTAATAAATTTTAGTTTTGTGGTAGTTTCTTTATCTTCATACACAGGTTCAAGGATGTATGTAGATTATTGCTGAATAAAGAGAGGTGTCGGAGTCTTTCATCTTGCACTCATCAGGAAACTTCAGCATAAAGGGAAAACAATAATGTATAATAAATGAAAAGCAGCCTTCAACATGCAAGATAAAAAGCTTTGATATGTCTCTTTTTTTCAACAATATTTAAATTCTGTAGTACCAACCAACTAGGTGTATGTAGATTGAGTAGACTTGGAAGAGACAACAATCACTTGGAGCCATCTCTCTTTACATGTTTAACACATAAAGGGACTACTGTTCATAGGATAGGCGTGGAGAGGATGTTTCCGCTAGTGGGAGAGACTAGAATTCGAGGACACAACCTTAGAGTGAAGGGATATTTCTTTAAAACTGAGATGAGGAAGAGTTTCTTCAACCAAAGGGTGAATCTGTGGAACTTATTGCCTCAGAGGGCTGTGCAGGCCAGGTCATTGAGTGCCTTTAAAACAAAGATAGATAGTTCTTGATCAATAAGGGGAGAAGGCAGGAAAATGGGATGAGAATCATATCAGGCATGATTGAATAGCGGAGCAGACTCATTGGGCCGAATGCTCCTAGATCTTGAGATCTAACAGTGTTTCTCAACACTTCAATATACAAGGATCCTGTGATTTACTCCTCAGTTGTTGGCTACAGGGGTGACAGAGATTAAGGAAACTTAAACGTACCAAATGAATAAGATGCAAGGTGCAACAAAAAAAAGGACGATTGAGTTAATTTCATATAACGATAGCTGAAGATGATCTGAATTGCTATCAGCAAATTAACAGCCTCCCTCAATAATTCACACTCATGAGCAAATGAATCATCCCAATACAGGGCAAATTCTGGAAATTTCAAAAATTAAACCTACTCTGGAAAGTAAAAGATGACAGAGCACTAATCAGCTTGAATCAGAGATTTGCACCTTTTCCCAGCAAGCTGCCAATAAAATACTCTTCAATTCAGCTAATCTATTTTTTAAGATCTGGATTGGTCCCTGGTCCTGAAATTTGCCTAGTATAATAATAAAGCTGATTTTTGTTTGCTCTGTATAATCTGAGAGATAAATACAATCAGCACATAAGCAGATACTGCGGGTAAAAGTTTAACAATATGGGCTATTTTATGCAGCGGGTAATGGCGTTTGGGTTTGTTTAATGAGTATTTCCCGACAGTGAGTTGAGATACAGAGAAGGGTGCCAAGCCTCATGCCAGCCTGTGACAGGTTCAAATTTGTAGTATATTTGCATGCCTCAAATATTTATTACATAAAACAAGTTTTTGATTACATCAAGGTAAAGTCAACAAATCAAGTGAGTGTGGCGACAGACGATATATGTGTGCATGTGATCAACTGTGTGCAAGATCATAGGTTTCCCTTATTTAACACTACGATGTAAGTAAGGAGATTAGGAGAATGGCAGCTTTCATGAAGGATCGGAACTGGCGAAGGTGAGTCGGTGAGTATAGTGGGGAATGGGTGGACAGTGAGGTCGGTGGCCAGGAGGAGTGGAAGAACCATCCAAGGAAAGATCAGGTGGGGATGGGGGTCGGAAGAGCATTCCAGAGAAATCAGAGGGGCAAGGGGAAGTAAAGTGGGAAGGGCCTGGCATCCTGGATGTGGTGGGGGAGAACAGTCAGACAGTCAAGATGAGAAAGTGAGGGCAGAGTCAGAAATGTCCAAATATGTGTCCATCCCTGGGTATTGGCTGGCAGAGTTCTTATAAGGCTATTGAGTTCACCTGCAACATTTGTATTATCCACACAGAGTGGCAATTTTCCCAAAATTACAGAATGTTGGATCAGGTGAGAAAAACTGTGTGAAACTCACTGGGTTCACAGTGCCTTTTCACACTTGTGAAATTTCAAACTGCTATTGAGGATCACACAGCCAACTGGAGGGATGGGGCCTAAACTTGGCAGCAATGCAAGGATTCGGGGTGTTGTTTTTAAAGTTAAAGTTAAATTACAGGCTCTCCTCCCTGCAAGGGTATCGAGAACTTCCTCCAAGCAAAGGAGCAGCCCCCACAAAATCCCCACATGCAAATATCAGGGCACTATCCCACATCCCTCCCAACACAAGCATAAGGATAACAACCTGAACCCCGTTCCCCTCCACCAAATCGGGATACTCTTTCCCTCCACTTTCATAGGCTTTGGGGCCTCCCTCTCCTTATCACAGGCTCCACTCACCACTCCCTCCCCCCTCATCACTGGCACTGGCCAAGCTTCATGCCAACCTGCCTCCTTGTAAGCATCAGGGCACTTTTCTTCACAAGATTCATGCCAACCTGCCTCCTTGTAAGCATCAGGGCAACTCCGCCCTCCCCACTACAGTTGGAGCACTGTGCCCCCCTTCACAGGCAATGGGCTCCACCCTAATGCAGACACCACTTTCTTCTTCATACAAGGCAAACAACCTTAATGGAGCTCCCCAGAGGAACCCCCCTTTCTTGAGGGTACCAGCTGGGCTATGTCCCACACCACCCCATGGGCCGGACCTCGTTGTGCACCCTCCCCCCTCCACCGGCTTGGTCACCATGACTGTTTTTTGTTATTGAAAACCAGTGGCGATTTGTGCCAATGTGACGTCACGCTGGGTGGGAACACAAGGTGGAGGGCGGAAGTAGCACTCTAATCATAAATTTATTATAATCTATGCTCATCAGAAGGGCGTGAACTTGATTGCATCATCAGGGCTAGGCAGGGAAGATTATTGAAGGGATTCTCACCTGCACAAATCCCACTTTTGACTTCTTGCAATAGTTAGGGGCCATTATAGGATGCGTGTCCATGGCTAGCATCTTCGTTAATTCGCTACCAACATCCTTTACAATGGATCAGCTGAATCTGCAAATTCAGCCCTGTCACTCAGTGCAATGAATATAGCACTGGGTGTTAACATGAACATTCAATAAAGAGTAAACGAAGAAATACAACATTGTTTCTTCCACATTATAGGCACTGTCCCTAATTTCCCATTCCCATCAATATGTGCCAACTATGCAGCATGCCAGTACATTTAGCTCTCTGACTAAGCTAGTCTCAATAAGGAATGATGATTCATCCTGTTGATAAAGTGACATCCATGTAATGTCATATACGTACAGGTGAAATTTAATTTTGAAAAATACCTATACCATTTTTGTGCTCTCAAAGATTACATTAAAAACAATGGGATTGGATAGGTAGCTTCCAGCTGTGATACAGGGTCTCCTAATTTGAAGGGAGGTTCACTTATAGCAACTCCTACCTGCTAGATTGAGAGTTGATAGTAGGTTTCACCAATGAAAAACATCCCTGCCATGTGATCTTATATCTCTCCTAAGCATGATCCCAGCACTTTAAATTTAATTGTAATTGAGGGGTTAACAGGAAAAGCCAGAGAGCAGATGTATTTCCCATCTTTAGTTGTGCCATCAAGAATGGCACATTCAAAATATAATTCCCCCTCTTTGAAATACCATGAACAAAATTCAGGAACAATCAGCACAAGGCTCAATAATCTAGATTGGAATTAACACCAAGTCCCAGTGGTGAAAGGATAATGTGCTAATCCATGAGAGGTATGGTGACACAGTGATTAACACTGCTGCCTCTGCACCAGGGACCTAGGTTCAATTCTGGTCTTGGATCACTGTCTGTGCGGAATCTGCACATTCTCCTTGTGTCTGCATCAGTTTCCTCCAAGTGCTCTGGTTTCCTCCCACAGTTCAATGATGTGCAAGTTAAGTTAATTATCCATGCAAAATTGTCCCTTGTTGTCAATGGGGCTAGCAGAGTAAATATGTGGAGTTACAGAGATAGAACCTGGGAGGGTTGTTGTCAGTGCAGGCTTTATGGGCTGAATGACCTCCTTCTGCACTGTAGGGATTTTGTGATTCTGCTGCACAATGCACTTTACTACTTTTTTTTTAAAGTCAATAATATGCTAAAATGGAATGGTTGCAGAGAAATATATTTAAGGTCATCCAATCACTACTTAAAGATGGCTAGGGAGGAAACCAATTCAAATACTTCAAATACATTTGCCTACAAAAAAGCTCAGCGCAACAAGTTGAAGCAGGAAGTTATTTTAATTTCTCTAAAGAAAAGGGAATCACAATGGGTCACCTCAATACCTTCTGATGAAATAGTTCTCTGCCCAGTTTATTTCACATGTACATTCAGGCCTGAATTTTCACACAGATGAAGAAACTTTGCATCTTAATGGCTGTGAGGGCACAGATTTGGAAGTCCCATACCAGAACTTCCATCACACCCCCCCTCCCCCCACCCCCACCACTATTTCTCCATTTTTATGGAGAGGTGGAATGGGGTCACAGCAGGTAGGGTGGTGGTCTCTAGATAGCACAGCCATGGTCCACAGAGGCAGTTGCACATGTTAAACTACAGCTGCTTAGTCAGATCTGATTTCCACTAGTAGGATGTCCAAAATACAACAACTTAAGTATTTGAGAACTGGTAGTCTAAGCTTACCAGAGCTTTGAGAGAGAAAGGATGTGCTTTTGGAGAGAGAGGATACCTTTACAGAAATGGTCTGGATACAGCGTTTGAAGAGGTCCAAAATGCTTTGGAAGAGGTTGAGCAGCCTTGGGATTGTTGAAAGCAACGTGGCTGTGCACAAAAATGTGCATCAACTCTTTAGAAGTACAAAGTCCGTTGGAACTATCAAGAGAGCTGTTAAGAAATTTAAGTCTCCTATCTTTTAGATATTTGAATAAAACTAATTCGAACATTTAAAAAAATCAGTGCTTGCTATTTCACTCTTGTTTGTTGATGCGAACCTGGGAGTTATCATTGTCACATGATTAATTTCACACCATGTTGTATGTCAGTTCACAATTTGATTGACAGCTTATAAAATCTTTGACATGGGACTAAGAATACAAATGCCTATTTTAAAAAGGGATTAAATTAATTTAAATACAGTGAATGGGTTTGTATCAATGAGCTTCTTTGTTGAAACTTTGAATTAAATCAATAAACACTTCAGAATTTTACTCTTAGCATGCCACTGGAGTCTGTCCACAATGGGTGCTGGATGATTTGGCAAGAAAATGTGAGGAAAAAAGGTAATGGTGGGTTGGGGGGAACTGGGGGGAGGGGGGTTGGTGGATGGGTCAACATGAATGGTATAAGTTGGCATTGAAGCTATAAAGGGACATGAGGGTGAGTGCACAATCCAGTTGTTATTTAGTTTTAAATTAGTTATTCCCAGATGAGTTTGACCACATAACTTTCACCATTATATAATCAACCTGCAATAGATGTCCGAAATGATCTCATAGCTAATAATTCACACTTGCTGCATTGTGCATATTGAGTCAACATTAGCCTTTCTTAGTTTAAGATTGGAGGGCTATACTTACAGTTTTCTGCTTTTCCTCCAATTCAATCTAAGAAAGAAATAACAATATCTTTCAATAAAAATGAAAATAATTTTGTATTGAAATGGCACATTAAATGCTTTTAGAAATACAGCGAATACTAACTTGCATACTATTCACTGCGTTTTTCATTTCCATCAAAATAGTCTGCAGCTCTTCATGTGGATAGTTGGCTGCAGCATCTGCTTTTGGTAGACACAGAGCAAGATTGCTGGCAAAGAAGGGGAGGAAGAAAACACATTTATTATTTTTCACACACTTGACCCTGCCATTTCAAAATGATAATTCTACTAAACCTTATAAAGACCTTAAACGTGGCAGTGTATAAATTATGCTGTACAACTCTGGCTTGACTTTACATTTCACACTATTACAAGTTAATCATTTACAGATACATTGAAGACATTATTCCCCATACTTTTCATTACTGACAAACTTGAAAACATTCTGGACACATTCCCTGACTCATGGTAGAAGTTCTGTCAGAAATGTCTACATCTAAATGTTATACATTTCTGATTTAGATTTCAAATTATATTCTTGGATGGAACAATCTCTGTAAGAAATGACCAATGGGAATCGCAATGGGAATTCAAATGTTGGTATTTGCACTTTTGATTAGTTAACAATAAAACACTGTGCAGCTTAGATAGATTGGCTGTGTTAAATACTGTCCCAAGATGCATAAATTAGGAAAACGCATGGGGTTACGGGGATGGTGGGGAGGAGGCCTCGATAAGATGCTGTTTTGCAGCCTCTTTCTGCACTGTAGGGATTCTATGTGATCTCAATAGTTGGAATTATTTTGACCCTTTTGTGCACTTCTTGATAATGGAGCAAGACATAAAAGCACAGTGATTGAGGGCTTTTGATTGCTTACTTCCTTGGTTACTGCTCATTGGTTACCTGCCACAATGATATGTTTCATATGGGTGAAAATGCTGGTCTTTAACAGCATGGAAAGACCTGTAATATAGCATGGACAGGGAAGATGTTGTATTCAGTTTAATTAGGCCAATTGACAGTTTGCTACAGGCCAAAAGAAATCAAGCCAAAACAACAACAATCAACATTAACAGGCCATGTCACCAAAAGGGCACCAGCAATGTTCTGGACAGCGAGTCAAATCATCTCATCGAGTGAGTCAACACGGCAGAATTGAGGAACAACTACTGCGGAAAAAAATCGAAGATGTGGTGAGACGGTGGCAGAGAGGTTAGCACTGCTGCTTCACAGCACCAGGGAGCCAGATTCAATTCTGACTTTGGGTGGCTGTCCGTGTAGAGTTTGCACATTCTCCCCGTATCTGTGTGGGTTTTGACCAGGAATTGGGGAGTGCAGAGTGATGGGGCTAGCCAAATTAGGCATCCTTGATTCTATGGAAGAGAGTGTGTTTGGCTTAATGTTATGGAAAGTTGTCCCATCTAAAGCTTGACAAAGGATTGTGCTTTTGGACAGGGGTTGGAAAAATTCTTCATGTTTATTTTATCTATTTTTTGTTAATTATCTCTCCTTATACCTCAACCCAACTACTCTCATAAAATATTGAACCCAGCTGTTCAGCTAATTTACAATGAGCAAGTCTGTACCGGGTATGTGGGTGACAAACGATTATTTATATATTGCTCTTAATAACTTACTAACAAAGCAAATAATCGATTCCATAATATTTCATAATATAGCATTAGTAATTGGAGCTGGAAGAGGTCATTTGCCCCTTCGAGCCTTCTCCATCATTGAACAAGAATGCAGAAATTTCTCCTCATTTCCGTCTTAAAAAGACTGATCCCTTATTCTGACATTTACCGTGTTTAGATTCCCTAGCCAGGAGAAACATTTTCTCAGCATCTACTCTGTCAAACCCCTTAGGAAGGTTATGGCGACACAGTGGCACATTGGTTAGCACTGCTGCTTCACAGCCTCAGGAATTCAAATTCAATTCTGGCCTTGGGTCACTGTCTGTGTGGAGATTGTCTGTTCTCCCCATTTCTTCATGGATTTCCTCCGGGTGCTCTGGTTTCATTCCACAATCCAAAGATCTGCAGGTTAGGTTGATTGGCCATGCTAAATTATCCCTTAGTGTCCAAAGGTTAGGGGGATTAGTGGGATAAATATTGGGGGTTACGGGAATAGGTTCTGGGTGGGATGCTCTGTCAGAGAGTCAATGCCAAATGGCGTCCATCTGCCCTTTAGGGATTCTATGTTTTATCACTGGATCACCTCTCATTCTTCTAAACTCCAGAGAATATAGGTCTCTTCCAATCAATCTCATTATATCCCTCAATTGGAACCAGTCCAGTGAACTTCTGTTGCACTCCCTCTAAAGCAACTATATCCTTGCTTAGTAAAGGAGAACAGAACCACACATTGAACTTCAGGTGTTGCTGTAATGATGTCTTGTATAATTGTAATGTTATATTCCAATCTCTTTGCAAAAAAGCTAACATACTACAATTAAGAAAGCCTACCAATGCCTCTACTTTTTCAGAAGGCTAAGGAAATGTCCACTATGACTCTCACCAATTTTACAGGTGTATTAGAGAAAGTATCCCATCTGTCTGAATCACAGCTTGGTATGGCTCCTGCTCCAACCAAGACCACAAGAAATTACAAGGGGTTGTGAAAGTAGCTCAATCCATCACTCAAATCAGCCTCCCATCCATTGATGCCATCTACATTTCCAGCTGCCTGAGAAGAGCAGCCAGCATAATCAAGGACCCCATGCAGCCCAGACTTTCTCTCTTCCACCTTCTTCCTTTCTGAAAAAGATATGAAAGTCTGCAATCACATACCAACCCACTCAAGAAAAACAAGGGGCAAGACCTATTTCTGCTCGGAAGCTGGCAGCAAAGTTCTGAATGGGCCACTGCGCATGTGCCGATCTGTCAGTGTGGAGATGGATACACGTGCACTAATACCCTCTCCCCCCCCCCCCCCCCACAACTCTGGCCACCCGATCACTGGCCTTCCCCCTTTACTGCAGCCCGTCCTGACGACTGGCCTTTCCAACCCATCCCCACCCCGTCACCTTTGATCGCTGTTCTGTCGGATCCCCCACCCCCGATTCCCCCAGCCAGCCTAACAACCCCCATCCCCCGCCCAACTCTCCCCAGCCCGATTCATAGAACATAGAACATTACAGCGCAGAACAGGCCCTTCAGCCTTCGATGTTGCGCCGACCAATTAGGAAAAAGCAATGACCCTCTAACCTAAACCATTCTCTTTTCATCCATAAACTTATCTACTAACCTCTTAAATGCCCCCAAACTTGGCCATCTACAACTGCGCAGGCAGGGCATTCCATACCCTTACCACCCTTGGGTAAAGAACCTACCTCTGACATCCGTCCTATAACTACCACCCCTTAATTTAAAGCTATGTCCCCTCGTGCTAGCTTTCTCCATCCTAGGAAAAAGGCTATCACTGTCCACCCTATCTAAACCTCTAATCATCTTATATGTTTCAATAAGGTCTCCTCTTAGCCGCCTCTTTCTAACGAAAACAACCTCAAATCCCTCAGCCTCTCTTCATAAGACCTGCCCTCCATACCAGGCAACATCCTGGTAAACCTCCTCTGTACCCTCTCCAATGCCTCCACATCTTTCTTATAATGCGGGGACCAGAACTGCACACAATATTCCAAGTGCGGCCGCACTAGAGTTTTGTACAGTTGCAACATGACGTTGCGGCTCCGAAATTCAATCCCCCTACCAATAAAAGCTAAGACTCCATATGCCTTCTTAACAACCTTATCGACTTGATTGCCAACTTTCAGGGATCTATGCACATATACACCAAGATCCCTCTGTTCATCAACACTATTAAGAGTCCTACCATTAGCCCTATACTCTACACATTTGTTATTCCTGCCAAAGTGAATTACCTCACACTTTTCCACATTAAACTCCATTTGCCACCTCTCGGCCCAGCTCTGCAACTTGTCCAAGTCTCTCTGCAAACTATAACACCCCTCTTCACTATCTACCACTCCTCCGACTTTGTGTCATCCGCAAATTTACTAATCCATCCTTCAATACCCTCATCCAGATCATTTATAAAAATTACAAACAGCAGGGGCCCCAAAACAGATCCCTGAGGTACACCACTTGTAACCGAACTCCACGATGAATATCTCCCATCAACCACCACCCTCTGTCTTCTATCTGCTAGCCAATTCCTAATCCAATTAGCTAAATCACCCCTCATCCCATACATCTGCATTTTCTGCAGAAGCCTTCCATGGGCCACCTTATCGAACGCCTTACTAAAGTCCATATATACCACATCAACTGCCTTACCCCCATCCACCTCTTTGGTCACTTTTTCAAAAAACTCAATAGGTTAGTAAGGCACGACCTACCCTTCACAAAACCATGCTGACTATCCCCAATCAATTCATTTCTCTCTAAATAACTATAAATCCTATCCCTAATAATTCTCTCCAATACTTTGCCCACAACAGAAGTAAGACTCACGGCCTATAATTCCCGGAAAGTCTCTATTCCCCTTCTTGAACAATGGGACCACATTCGCTATCCTCCAGTCTTCCGGCACTATACCCGTAACCAACGACGACCTGAAGATCAGAGCCAGAGGCTCTGCAATCCCTCTCTCGCCTCCCAGAGAATCCTAGGGTAAATCCCGTCCGGCCCAGGGGACTTATCTAACTTCAAACCCTCAAGAATATCTAGCACATCCTCCTTATCTACTTCAATACTTTCCAGTTTGCAACCCTGTATCCCAGTGTTCTCCACAACTACATTTACATCTCCCTGCGTGAATACCGAAGAGAAATATTTGTTCAGTGCCTCTCCAATCTCTTCAGGCTCCACGCACAACTTCCCACTGCTGTCCTGACTGGCCCTAATCTTGCCCTAACCAATCTTCTATTCTTAACATATCTAAAGAAAGCTTTAGGATTCTCCTTGATCCTATCAGCCAAAGTCATCTCGTGTCCCTTTTAGCTCTCCTCAACTCACTCTTTAGCTCCCTCCTGGCTAATCTATAGCTATCCATTGCACTAACTGAGCCTTCAAGCCTCATCCTGACATTCGCTGAAGTCCAGCGAATTAACTGGACTTCAGTTAATTCAGGCCACAATTACCAGCCCTGATTGCCCTCCTCCCTCCCTCTCCCACCAATCCCACTTGCAGAGTGGCAGCAGGTCTCTCCTCCCAAACAGCATCAATCACACCCCCCTCCCCACCCCCACATCCAGTATCCCACCCCCTCTGACCCTGCTCCATCGGCACCTGCCCCTTCCCCTACTCTTGACCCCAATCTCCTTGGGAAACTCATTGGTCTCTGTCCCTACCCGCGTTGTGAGGACAACTGTTTGCCTTCACTGAGGAGTTGTAAAACTTGCAGGTGGGAACCACATAGTAAAAGTCTCACAACACCAGGTTAAAGTCCAACCAATTTATTTGATAGTAAACCTGCAAGCTTTCAGAAACGCTGTTCCTTCGTCAGGTGTGTGAAAGGTCCTTAATTTCTTTACTGTTCAAAAATTTATCTATCCTTGCCTTAAAAACATTCAATGAGGTAGCCTCAACTGCTTCACTGGGCAGTTTCACAACACTTTGTGTGAAGAAGTTCCTCCTCAACTCCGTCCTAAATCTGCTTCCCTTTATTTTGAGGCTATGCCCCCTAGTTCTAGTTTCACCTGCCAGTGGAAACAACTTCCCTGCTTCTATCTTATCTATTTCCTTCATAATCTTATTTGTTTCTATAAAATCTCTCCTCAATCTTCTGAATTCCAATAAGTACAGCCCCAGTTTACTCAGTCTCTCGTCTTAAGCCAACCCTTTCAACTCTGGAATCAACCTAGTGAAACTCCTCTGTATCCTCTCCAGTGCCAGTATATCGTCTCTCAAGTAAGGAGACCAAAACTGTACGCAATACTCCAGGTGTGGCCTCAGTAGCACCTCATATAGCTACAACATAACTTCACTTTTTAAACTCCATCCCTCTAGCAATAAAGGACAAAATTCCATTTGCCTTTTTAATTATCTGCTGCACCTACAAACCAACTCCTTGAAATTCCGATACAAGGACACCCAGGTTCCTCTGTGCAGCAGTATGCTGCAATTTTTTACCATTTAAATAATAGTCGTTTTTGCTGTTATTCTTACCAAAATGGATGAGCTCACATTTACCAACATTCTACTCCATCTGCCAGATCCTCGCCCACTCACTTACACTATCCATATCTCTTTTCAGACTTTCAGCATTCTTTGCACACTTTGTTCTGCCACCTATCTCAGTGTCATCGGCAAATTTTGACACACTACACTTGGTCCCCAACTCCAAATCATCTATGTAAATTGTAAATAGTTGCGGTCCCAACACTGATTCCTGAGACACGTCACTAGTCACTGATCGCCAACCAAAAGCCATACATTTACCCCCACTCTTTGCTTTCTGTTTGTTAACCAATCATCTATCCATGCTAATATATTTCCTGTAATACTGTGCACCTTTATCTTATGTAGCAGTCTTTGGTGCAGCACCTTATCAAATGCCTTCTGGAAATCCAGATACACCACATCCACAGGTTCACCATTGTCCACTGCAAACATAATGTATGGCTGCCAGTTTTTTCTCACAGTTTCATTTTGGTCCTCTTAATTCCTTTATCATTTTCCTTCTGAACTTCAGCTTGATTCTCACTTGTATTAGCAACCTGATATTTATCATTTTCTGCTGCATTCTACTCTTCACCACTTTTGTCATCCAGGGAGCTCTGGCTTTGGTTGATCCATTCTGTTGTGAGGACCAACTGAAATGCAAATTCTACAAATTCAGTCCAATTTAGAAGGAAGGAAACATGTTTTACAATCAAATACAGGAAAAGTATACAGTGTTTCAGTAACTCGTGTCAAACATACTGTACAGCTCAAAATAAACGGTTCCCCTTCTGAAATCCAACTGCGATTATAAATTGAAAAAATACATTTTCAACAAATTGTTCCTCACATGGTTTATTGTGCTGGGAGGTAGCAGTGCTAACCACTGTGCCACCAAAAATAAAAGCTCCATAATTAATCGATTAGTCTTTAGGGGTGTCTTTTAATTTTATGCAAGGCTCATTGAAGATGCAAAATGCAAAACTCTAAGCTTGAAAAAAATAAACTCTTGTGATTCCATTTTCTTGTCATAAATCTCTACATTATGGGAAGTGAAATTAAACTTCTATTTGATCATCAGAATTCAAAGGGAATGTCCAGTTTCAAATTCTTGGTACTTTTCCTCAGAGGTCATCTCCTTTGATGCGTTGAATTCTAGTTCAACTCAAAAGCATTTCTATCATACACATGTATACACAATTGGTGGCAAAAATACTAAGTTGAATGAGGAAAGAAATAAACATTGCATTATAACTAATGTGCAATGCTATAAAATGAAGCTATTTATTTCAGTCGGAAACAAGGTTGGTTATCAAATCATAAATGTAAACAACACATTCAATTGTTGGAGCAAAATGCACTGTGAATGTAAAGAAGGCAATATTTGTGCCCCAAACATAAACTATATATAGAATAACACCATTACAGAATCCCTAAAGGCAGTTGATGTATGGTGTTAATAATGTGTGGTGGGATTTGGTGGGTAAGAATAATAAACTGAGAAGGGCAGTTCTGTGTAACTCCTTCACTCTTTAAGCTAGTGAACATTACAATCTCCATACAGGCCAATTTTTTTTAAAATCAAGCTTCCAATTAATCGATACAAAGATAACATGACATATTTCCACATTTTTAGACTTTTACTGTAATGTCAGACTAAAAGAAACATCAGTTAAACACAGTTTTGGCAGCATCTCATACTTTAATTCATAGAACAGAGCTTTTCCCTCTATACTTTTAGCACAACTGATAAAACACATTTCACAGACATACTTTACATTGTCCTTAATGTTGATACTCATTTCTCCCAAGTTAGTCCAAAATGATTCTTAGTTCCTGAGGGTTTAATTCCTTTTTATTCCTTTTCCCAGCGTGGAAATTTTAACTCTAGAACCATCTTTTACAATGTGAATTTTGCTGTAGACTTCTCCCTCTAGCTCAAGCTGGGCAAATCATCTAGCCTCATTTTAACTCTTCGCAAATTTGGGTCTTTCCAATCTGATCAGAAGTTTCCAATGCATTCCAGTGATACTTTAGGAAAACCTGACATCACAATAGCTTCTTCTGCACACTTCCCATCTTAAAGGCATTCACCCTGACAATGTGAATTACATGGGCCGTGTATCCAGGCGGACATGCTGATTAGTTATCCTTCAGACTGCAACTCTCTCTGATCTTGAAAGTAAATGGATAGTTTAAAGTACTACTATTTACAACCCAACTTTCTTAACACTTTCTGGGACTTTGGAAACTCTCAGTTTATTGACCTTTAGCACATAGGTTGCTGCCTTTGTTTTCAGGTAAAAACAACTTGCACTTTCTTCCAAGTAAAACAATCTGAACTTCCTTTAACAATCAAATCACCCAAGCTGTCAGGAAGGCTTCAAAACATGACCTTCGTTGTTTTTATCTTGAATTGAAAGACACAATCCCAGAACAGAGAAATGTTATAAACCTCATAATAGTTACACTATCTGATATCATCAAATGATTTATGTATATCAAGTCTTTTAATGTATCTTTGGCTTAAATAGAATTTGATGTTACATCAAAATCTGAAACTACTCCCTCATTGTTCACCAATTTCACCACAACATATTTTAACGTTTTTAAAAGTCATTAGCATCATAAGTAGGCTTACATTAACACTGCAATGAAGTTATTGTGAAAATTCCCTAGTCACCACACTCTGGTGCCTGTTCAGGTACATCAAGGGAGAATTTAGCATAGTCAATGCACCTAACCAGCACTTCTTTCAGACTGTGGGTAGAAGTCAGAGCACCCGAAGAAGATTTATGTAGACACAGGGACAGGATGCAGACTCCACGCAGACAGTGACCCAAGCTGGGAATCAAACTCAGGTCCCTGGTGCTGCGTGGCAGCAGTGCTAATTACCTTGCTGCTATCATGTTAGCTACTTCAAAATCAATTCAAATTTATCAATTGCAACTAAAGTACATTAAAGGGGAAGAAAATTTGGAATTCTTTCACTTAGACCAACAGTGCAAATAGTTAACCAGCTATCCTCTAGGTCAGAGGTAAGCAAATTAATAAATAAATGAAACACTTACAGCAAATGTCCATTTTGTACAGTACAATGTATTATACTACTTTAATAAATGCTTAACATACTATTGCATATTTCACTCTGATAAACAGATACCCATAAATAATAGGTTACCATAGTAAGAACAGAGAAATCCCAGTTTCAGTGTTTATGAATGTGAAAATATGGCAGTCCAGACTAAGGTGAAGGTAACAGTAGAAACAAACTCGCTTCTCTTGCCTTCTCTGCAAAAAGAAAACAATACATATAAAATGAAAAATAGCTTTGCAAACACACATACCTTTTAAACACATCTTCAAAAAATGTCAAGAAATGTTAAAAAGTAATTTACTGCAGTTGCATGGCTACCTGATGTAGTGACCTAAACAGGTAACTAAAGGCATCTTTGAAAACACTGCAAAATGCACTGTGGCACTCATATGCCCACCCACTGCTAGGATTTCAGTGCACTCTGCCCCAGGATTGAATCTTCCCATTAAGGTTTTATATCTAATGCTCGGCAAAGGTTTAAGTTTTAAAGTTTATTTATTAGTGTCACAATAAGGCTTACATTCATACCGCATTGAAGTTCCTGTAAAAATCCCATTGTCGCCACACTCCAACGCCTGTTCAGGTACACGGGGAAGAATTTAGCATTGTCAATGCACCTAATTAGCAAGTCTTTTGGACTGTGGGAGGAAACTGGAGCACCTGGAGGAAACCCACACAGACACAGGGAGAACGTGCGGACTCCATACAGACAGTGGCCCAAATTGGGAATCGGACCTGGGTCTCTGGCACTGTGGGGCAGCAGTTCTAACCACTATGCCACCACGCCACCCGCATGGGGCTAATGGATTTCCAAAACTGTTCCCAATCAAGTTGAGAGTTGGCAGCTTGCTATGCAAATTTAAAGAGGACCCAACCATGAAGATGATTCAGGCCTTTTGCTAATGCCAATGAGTGGACAGTGCAATTGCTCAGCCCACCATATATATGCCTGATGTACACTTTATATCAAAGTTGCCCCAGCATATTCTCCAGCTTGTCATAAACAATGCTACCAAAGCCTGTAGGTTCAAAAAGCTGTAGGCTAGTTGGATTGACCATGCTAAATTATCCTTTAGTATCCAAAAATCTGCTAGTTATGAGGATTAGTGGGGTAAATACATGGGGTTATGGGGATAGGACAGGGGTGGCCCTGGATGAGATGCTGAGTCAATGCAGACTCAGTGGGCCAAATGGCTTCCTTCTGCACTATAGAGATTCTATGGTATACTAAAAAGAATTTAAGCAAACAGATTTGAATTTAAGAATTTCTAACTTTCTTGAAGGTGTAGATTTCAATATTTTGCCTCAGAAACAAAAAGGTGATAATCAGAAACTGTGAACTGAACCTGAATGCATAGCATGTATTGAAGCATAAAATGCACTGGAACTTGCTTTGCAAGTCCAATTCACAGGTAAGATATTAATGTATATGAGTTACTGCTGTTCAAATCTGTCCAGCTGTTAAAGACTCCAAAGAGATGTCTTAGAATCATAGAAACTCTACACTGTAAAAAGAGGCCATTTGGCCCATCGAGTCTGCACTAATCACAATCCCACCTAGGCCCTACATATTTACCTGCTAATCTCTCTACATATCTTAGGACACTAAGGGGCAATTTTAGCTTGGCCGATCAACCTAACTTGCCAATCTTTGGACTGTGGGAAGAAACTGAAGCACCCAGAGGAAACCCACGTAGACATAAGGAGAATGAGCAAACTCCACACAGACAGTGACCCAAGTGAAGAATTGAACCCAGGTCCCTGGAGCTGTGAAGCAGCAGTGTTAACCAATGTGCTATCGTGCTGCCCAATAAGAAGCTAATGCATTTGCCAAGCTTCCAATTCTCAAGCACTGTAAATAAGAATGAGCCCTATATTCCTCTCATTAAGTGATGAAGAAGGTGAAGGGTGAATTAGTGGACACTGAGGGAATAGCAGGGATACTAATTAAGTACTTTGCCATAGTTTTCACAAAGGGGGAGGACATTGAGATTACAGAATCACCAATAATGAATGTAAAACAGTTAGTGGAAGTTATTACCCAAAAGTGAATTGGGCTGAAATTTAATATCCTAAATATGTTAGAGGTTGGGGGGTTTTGAACATATAGGAAAAGATGTGGCTTGCACACGTAGATTCAAAATAACAAACAGGTTGGTTGTAGGAGCTGTTGACTCTATAAACTAGGAAACTAAATTAAGGCCGGAGCCTGTGAAACACCCTAGTGATATCACCATCAAATCATGTGACCAACTCTTAAAGCAATCATGCCAGCACTTAAATATATAACACTAAGGAAGTTATTTCATAAGGTTCCAGACAAAAGGTTAATACACAAAATAAGATCTCATGGGGTTGGGGTAATATATTAGCTTGGATAGAGGACTGGCTAACCAACAGAAAGCAGAAAACAGGGATAAATGAATCTTTTCCTGGT
Organism: Sphyrna mokarran; assembly: GCA_024679065.1. Lineage (NCBI taxonomy): Eukaryota > Metazoa > Chordata > Chondrichthyes > Carcharhiniformes > Carcharhinidae > Sphyrna > Sphyrna mokarran. The sequence continues at coordinate 152,789,364 of JAGIQG010000001.1, forward strand.
TGTCCAGTCGGGGGCAGCGGCCTTCCGGATGAGTCCAATTGGATTCCTTCCTCTTCGGTTGCTGCACTGCAGATCCCTGTGTCGGCTGTTCTGGTTCATTAGCTGTCTCATTGAGTTCGCTATTGTCCTCTTGAGGTTTGTGGAAGAACTCACGCAGCCTCATTCGCCTGATGAATTCCTCTGTGTCCGCAGCGAGACTGATGGGGTCCATTTGGGTGGTGGGACAGAAATTGAGCCCTCGGCTGAGAACTTCGATTTCCTCTGATTGAAGTGTGTAGTCCGACAAATTGACAATGGACCTCCCTGTGGTAGTGCTGTTTTCTACTGTGTGCCAAGGGAGGCTTGGTTGTTGCTGGTGTCGATGCCGAGTTTTTCAAGTTTCCTGTCCATGTAAATGGTGTAGTTTCTTTGTCTCATCTGCTTGGCAAAGTTTTGCAGCTGGTCTGCGTCCTGAGCGCAAGTTGAGAACATGTATTCCATTCTACCTTCCAGGGTGTGGCGTTTGCTATTGAGCTGGTGTATGAGGTGATTGAGGAGTGTGAGAGAGGTGCGACAGCAAAGCCTCTCAGCATAGTCCGTGTTATAGGTTGACCTGAGTGGGTTCGTGATCTGTAGTCCCTTTGGTATCCTGTCTGCTTTCTTGCATCTCTGTAGAAACTTAATGTCTGTGTCGATATGTGCAATCCTTTTGGAGATCCTCTCCACTTGGATCCAGCAGTATGCAGTGTCGATAGTAGTCATGATGTAGAGATGCCGGCGTTGGACTGGGGTAAGCTCAGTAAAGTCTGGCAACACCAATTTTAAATCTAACCGATTTATTTGATAGTAAATTTGCGAGCTTTCGGCCTTTGTGGCCTTCGTCAGGCGATTTACTATCAAATAAATTGGTTGGATTTAGAATTGGTGTTGCCAGACTTTACTGAGCTTACCCCAGTCCAACGCCGGCATCTCTACATCATTAATTCAGACCAGTCAGGTCATCTTGGATTAGATATTGCCGACAAGAATGAAGCAGGGAATGATTGCCTCCCCCAAGCTTTAGTTTAGTTGAAAAAGGTGCAATATATGGACATTCTCCTTGTGTCTGCAAAGGACAGAGCCCTGAATGTGAATATAAGTAACTTCCACATTGCAAGCCCAACTAGAACAAAGAAAAGTACAGCACTAGAAGAGGTCCTTCAACCCTCCAAGCCTGTGCCGATCCTTATGCCCTACCTAAGCTAAAAAAAGTTTCTGCCCTTATTTGGACTTCATCCCTCTATTCCCTTCCATTTACCCAACCAGATGCCTCTTAAATATTACTAATATGCCTCCTCCATCACTCCCTCTGGCAGTGGTTTCTAGATACCCACACTCTATATGAAAACATCTCCCCCACACATCTCCCTTAAGCTTTCCCCCTCTCACCTTGAATCTGTCCTCCCTTGTAATTGACACATCTACTCTGGGAAAAAGCCTCTGACTATCCACCCTATCTATGCCTTCATAATTTTGCAGACCCCTATTAGGTTTCCCCTCAGCCTCTATCTTTCCAGTGAAAATCCTAGTTTATCCGAGCTCTCCTTATAGCCAACACCCTCGAAACCGGGCCACATCCTGGTGAACCTTCTTTGCACTCTCGCCAAAGCTTCCACATCCTTGTGGCGACCAGAACTGCATGTAATACTCCAAATGCGGCCTAACAAGGGTTATATATTGCTGCAACATGATTTGCCAACTCCTGTACTCAATGCCTTTGCCGATGAAGGCAAGCATGCCATATGTTTTCTTGATCACCTTGCCCATACTTAAATTGGTTGCCAGCGCAGAACTTAGCACAATCACAGAATCACATTTAATGTTGGACATTGCAATGCTGGTTGAGTACATGCATAACTTTTTTACAAAGAGCTGAAGGGGTATGCTGTTTGATATGATCAGCTGTCATGGGGACATACTATCTACATATCTGGCATCACATTGACACTGAAAAACAAATATCACACAATTTGTGTGGTCGGCAGAACTAGACCATTCAGATCCCCCTGAATGTCACAGCTCTGCAATCTCTCACCATTTAACTAATCATTTTTTTTTCCCATTCTTCCTGCTAAAATGAGGATTTCAAATTTTCCCAATTATATTTTGAATAATTAAAGATTGGTAAATCTTTGCCCGCTCACTGACCCTGTCTCCTTTTGTAGCCTCCTTATGTCTGCTTCACATCTTACTTTCCTATCTATCTTTGCGCCATTAGCAAATATTAGTTCATCGGGTGTATTTGTACAGCTGGATTAGAATTGACTAAAATAGGCTTGTTTGTTTTGAATAGTCAGATTATCTGAAGTGATGATCAATTTTAGAAAGTTAGAATTAAAAAAAAATAAAATCGCCTGTGTAGGTTGCTGGAAGTTATGTTGAAGGAATGTTTTACAAGTCTATGCAAGATGTGGCAATAATACCATTAAATCAAGCAAGAAGATGACTACAGATAAGATGACTTACCATTAAACCAAACAAGAAGATGTACAGATAAATTACAACATGCGAACTAAAGTGTTTGATTTTCACTTTCAGAATTTGTAATGGTCTTTGCCTACGGTATTTGAATTCCAGCGTCACTGGTTCAGCTAATCCAATGGCAGAATTCTCAGTATCCCTGAATATTTTGGATTTAACCAATTAAGGCAGAGAAACAGAGACAGTACAGTGATGATAGTGCATCAGAATGGGCTCTTTCCTCCTCCACGATCATTTGTTAGAACAGAGGGGTTTGTACCTGTGCAAGTGTACCTGCTAAGATGTCAGGACCTCTCTTTCATAGTTTGGAGCTCACAGCTTTTGTCTGATTTTTGCCTGATCATGCGATGGTTCAGGTCAGAAACTCCAGTGTTTTATGAAGCCTGCCTGAATCATACATTTTCACCTTGAATTTAGCTAGGATAAGCATGATCTGGTTCACCTCTGGTATGATTCAAATGACCCACAAGGAAGCCTTTATCAAACAAAGTTTATTTAAGAATATAATTAATATGTATGGAAAGAAAATTAGCAATAATTTTTATCAATTACAGAAAAACACAAAGCAACCACAATAATGTATAAACCTTAACATATATCTAAGATGTTCCAATCAAACAAAAACTTCCTTTAGACAAAACCCTTCCACAGGTTTAACACAGCAAAAACTAATGTTCACGTGATACTGGAACTGAATCCTTTGGATGAGTGCTGCAGTTCTCTTGAAACGCTCAGAACAATTTGAAGTCAGAAAGCTTCCCAGAACACCAAGGAGAGACTCTGGTGAAACAACCAATAGTAGATTTTCTACTCTAGGAAGGCTTTCAGCTAACCAGCAGAATTTCCCAAAACCAAGGAGAGCGTGTGTGTGAGCGAGGGAGAGAAGAAAAAGAGAGAAAGAAAGAGACACTTCTTTCCAGTTTGATATCCCTTCTAAAACCAAATGCTGTAGCTCAGAACTGAAAATGAAAGAGCTCCTATCAGCTGACCTGCAAACATGCTTCCTCCTGACAAAGCAAGGTCATAAAACTAATTCCCAAAGTGAAAATAAAACAACCCCTATTTAAGCTATTGAAGGAGCAACAAAAGGAGCTGTTTCCTCGTAGACAGTTTAGTAACACTGACGTCAGCTAAGGATATGAGCTACAGAAGAAATGATTTTTAAAAAATTTATAAAGGTATGCTAATGTTACAATCAGTAACAGCAGATAAAGTGCCGAAACCAATATGCTGCCTTTATCCGACCCTTAACTAAGTCTTTTCCTCCTCACTTATTTCTAAGGTGCAATTTATGGCCATTACATTGGTTTTCCACCCACTTTCATTTCTGGATAGATAGAATAATTCGGCTGGTCTACTTACATTTAGAAAGGATATTTCCGACTACTGAGCACTTATGACTGATGGTATAGAGTTGGATATTCTTCTGTTGTATGAATGTCCTCCATTTAATATCCCCAATATTATCTACAGAAAATATCTTCATTCCTGGAACAATGGATTGTATTATATGTATCCTTAGTGCCATGCCCAGAGTAATCCCAGCATTCCCTTCACATTCATAGAATCAGAGTGCAGAGGGAGACCATTTGGCCCACTGAATCTGCCCCAACCATAATCCTACCCATGTCCTATCCACACACGTTTACCCTAGCTGTTCCCCCTGACATTAAGGGACAGTTTAGCATAGCCAGTTCACTTAACCCACATATTTTTCAACAGTGGGAGGAAACTGGAGCACCTGGAGGAAAACCGTGCAGACATGAAGAGAATTCAAGTGGCAAGTGGCACAGTGGTTAGCGTTGCTGTCTCACAGCTTCATTTCACAGTTCAATTCCAGCCTTGGGTAACTGCCTGTGTGGAGTTTGTGCACTCTTCCCGTGTCTGCATGGATTTCTTCCAGGTGCTCCAGTTCCCTAGCCACCCCCCCCCCCCCCCCCCCCCCCCCCCGACTCCCAACTGTCCAAAGATGTGTGCTTTGGCCATGCAAAATTGCCCTTAGTGTCCCTGGGATGTGTAGGTTAGAAGGATTAGTGAGGTAAATGTGTGGAATTGCAGGATCAGGCAGGAGAGAGGGCATGGGCAAGATACTCCATCAAAGTGCAAAATCAATGGGCTGAATGGCCTCTTCTGCAATGTAAGGATTTCATGATTCTTTGTGAAACCAGACTTTAGTCAGGTCTCTAATAGCACTCATTTTTACACTGGAATTTTAGGATCACATGGTTAGATGCTGGAGTTGTTGTTCTACTGTTCCAGCATTCTATTTTCATCAGGCTACAGATAGTGTTCGTCAAAAAGTTCTGACACAGAACTTCTGTGGTCTGCTTCCATGACTGAAAGCATCCCATATCCCTCAACCCACCTGCAGGAATACCTATCAAATCCCAGGTGAATTGCAAAGGACTAGGATTAACCAGACATGCAAAACACATAGGTGGCATGGTGGCACAGTGGTTAGCGCCACAGTGCCAGGAACACAGGTTCAAATCCAGCCTTGGGTGACTGTGTAGAGTTTGCACATTCTCCCCGGGCCTGCATCGGTTTCCTCCAGGTGCTCTGGCTACCTCCGACAATTCAAAAATGTGCTGATTAGGTGGATTGGCCATGATCAATTGCCCCTTATTGTAGGTTAGGGGAATAACTGGGTGAATATGTGAGATTACAGTGATAGTGCCTGGATGGGACATTTTATTGGGGATCGGTGCATAACATGATAGGTGCCATGCCAACTTTTCGATTTCTCTGCAGCATTTTATGTGGTCCGCCATTGGTTGGTAATCTGACTTATTCTGGTGTCGGATATTGTAACTGCTGCATTAAGATCCGTATTTTCACAAATAAACTAGTGGATCTCTGATTCGCTCTCACTGCCTGTTGCTTTTCTTAGTAAATTCTGTCATACTGACTCTGGAACAGAGTCACATGGATCACATTTACCTCACCCCTTCTTACTTCCTCTTTCAGTCGTTTTTCTAATTTGGCCATTTGCCTTTTACGAGTGTCTTTCCCCTCCTGGAGAGTTTTCATAGCGAGACCTAATCAAGCAAACGCTCCCCAAGGCTTTTCAGCTTTTGTGGCTTTTGCCAAGTTGTTCCTTAGTTTCCACTTACAACTGACTTCCAGTGGACCCCAGACCCTCGAGAGGGAGTTTGAGAAACTTTGTGCCCTCTAGCCCTTTTCCCTGTAGGTGCTTCCAAAGTACATCAGACCCAGGCTTCACCAGCTTGTACCATTGTGGCTATCAAGCTTTTGGAGGTTCCACTCGACTGTGGCTTTAAGGAGATCATTTTAATCAAGGCCACCCAGGGAGGGCGCCAAACTGTTGGCCAAGACGTTGCTCATTTGGCCTAGGTAGACACAATGAAGACATTGCAATTTAGTACAACTCCATTCAGAAGAGCTAGCTTAATCACGATTTCTGAGAATATAGTGCAGAGACAACTTAGACTCAGTACTGAGATCTAGGTATTACCTACACTGGTGATGTAGCTGGCTTCCTTCAGTTACTTGATATGGATATCTTCTCTCTGAGCTCCGAGTTAAGGGCCTTCTTTACAGAATGACTGTTTTTCTTCTCTGAATTTGGAGCTCGGTGTCTTCTTCTGTCACGATGAGTCCCAGTTTGTTACGCTCTTGCATACTCTGAGAGTCCTCTTATATAGCGTTAGTAAAGCACTCCAAGTTGCTTCTGTCAGGTTTCTGCTCTAGGAAGAGGTCCTTAATTGGCATTCTCCTGCTATATTCACCTGTCCACCTGTTACACAGCTGCTGACCACTCAACTCCTTGCGTATGACCAACCACACACCCAACACCCTCGCTGACCACCTGACCTTCCGAACTGACCAATTCCCCAGTGAACACTACCCTCCCATTGACTATTCAACCCAACTGCACCCCTGATCACCAGCACCTCCCCACCGACCACCTGACTTCGCCAAAATCACCAAACCCACTGATCCCATCACCAAATCCCCAATCCTACCTTTTTCCTTGCTTCGCAATCTGGCTGGATCTTTAAATCTACTTGCGGTAGTAACAATTGGAGCAGGTTTCCTTTCCTCTAACTCAGCTGCCTCGACACAAGACCTTGGGGATCTGTTGTGCCACACAGTTCACATCCAGCCCGAGTCGGAAGGTCAGGCAAGAAAGGAGCAGCTTCATTTCCAGGTAAGTAACAGGAGCAATCTGACTGTGACTGCCACTCTATACAGGCTACAGGCCAATCCATTAAATTGAATCCAGTTAATATTGTGTTGTATTATTCACTAAGGATTTGGATTCTGTTCAGTATGCCAAAGATTAGACACCTATATGGAACTAAATTAAATAATACATTGAGTTACATGCTGCCAAATCTTTGATATTTCTGAGTTTAGCTAAGATTAAAAATGAAATTTAGTCAACACAACTTCATTGGTCGGTGCTAGAGATGTAACTGTTAATTTAGCGGAATTAGTTTACGTTTGAGTCACTGAACATTGAAATTAGGTATCCACATTAACCTCCAAAATACAAACATCAATCTCAATGCACTTGCTCAATACATGACAACAGGATCACACCCATAATAAACAGCCCACCCACATTTACTATTCAAAGTCACACCCAAGTAATATTGACTCAGAAGCTATCTTATGGGTTACTTGCATTCAATGCCACAATGCAACACCACTGACAGCCTTCAAGGGAATGTTTATTTGTTGTGTCACAAGTAGGCTTACCTTAACACTGCAATGAAGTTACTGTAAAAATCCCCAGTTGCCACACTCCAGCGCCTGTTCAGGTACACTGAGGGAGAACTTAGCATGGCGAATGAATTTAACCAGCACATCTTTCAGACTGTGGGAGGAAACCGGAGCGCTCGGAAGAAACCCATGCAGACATGGGGAAAATGTGCAGACTCCCAAAGAAAACGTGAAGACTCCACACAAAACATGACTCAAACTGAGAATCGAACCTTGGTGCTGTAAAGCTGTAGTGCTATCCACTGAGCGCCCAGTTAGAGGCTGATAGTGTGATTGTGGAGTGACTAAATCATTTGCAAAATTGGAGAAAGAAAATTTAGCAATACAGGATAATCTCAACATAACAAGATGTATCTCCATAACACATTCACATCACAAGTGTTTTTGTTTCTATCATCAAGAAATACAATTATAAAGACATATGCTATCTGGAAGTGGTATAATTTTTCGGCACAAAATATCGATGTCTTGATCCTGCTATTGGTCCTAAATCTATCACATTTTATTGGACTGCGACAAGTATATAAAATTCTGAGATTGAAAGCCAGAATTGGGTTTTATTACATAATGAAGTATTTATATTTTCAACATCCCTGGAGTGGCTACAAACAGGATGAACAAATTTACATGCCACATTCAACAACTTATATTACGGCCATTGTTTTAAATAACGGTCAAAGTATTTGCCCTCATTACATTCTACATAAATAACAATCCTCGAGAGATTTCTTAAGGAATTTCTCATACATGTTAACCGATCAAGGTTATTCAGTTCATCATTGCGCATGTTTAATTACCAGTGTGAATCTTCTGGTTCCATTTTAGTTTTTAAATTTGCATCAAATTAAACTAAAAACACAGCCATGATTCTTCTGCCTTCCCTTTTATTTATACAATCATGGGACATGGGCATCACTTGCTGACCAGCATTTATTGCCCATCCCTGATTGTCCTCGAGATGGTGGTGTGAGCTGACTTTTTGAAACGCTACTGTATTCCTTGCCTCTGATCTGCTTGCCATACTCCAAAACAAAACTGTTTCACAACTATTAGATTTTGTTTGATGTATTTGTCACACAACTTCTGCAGTGAAAGGCTGAATGCCACTTCTGCTCTAATCCATCCATTATTTTATGATTATGTTATTCTTACCTCCTCTGCCTAGAGGCTAAAGGATTTTGGTCATTTCACCTGCTAAGGTTACAGTGAAGGTTCCTTTTAGTTTTTTCCTCAGGCAAGAATGCAGTCATCTTTAAAATAATTAGATATCATTATCACTGTTTGCCATAAATCTCTTGCACCCACGCTTTCATGTTATTTTTACTTATTCATTTTCACTCTAGCATTACTCATCAATATACTTCTGTTGCTGGCAGTATCAACAGCAAATGGACACCTTGACACGAGCTTTTCAATTTTCCAAACAATGCTCTAGATAAATTGGGGCATTAATATTCTTACTTATGCCAAATTGAGAGCTGGAATGTCACCCTTATTTTCTGGTCACTATATAGGTGAAAGCGATTATTTCAAATTTCTCTTCATTTAGACAATATACAGGCCCTGACAGAGCTAACAGTAGGAAGAGGAATGATTACTTACATGTAAATGCAGTTAGAGAATTAAAACAACTATGATTTTAAGATATAGACATTGATATTTTAAATACATTTCAAAGTATTTTACTGTGATTAAAATTTCAGTCAATGCAAGATATGGGAAAGAATGGGAATGTTGAATAGTTTAGAACCAAATGTCTGGGAGCCCCTAGTTAGCATCTGGGAGACCATTATGAGTGAACATATTTTGCAACTTTATTGATAGATCGATTTACACCTGGACATAGATTAGGCATGACCCTGGATGCAGGAACATGTGTCTATTCAACTTGTCAGTGAGTTGAATTTCCACATTGGCCCTTCCAGTAATGTCTGCCGTATCCAGGCAACAAAGAAGTAGCTTTGGCCAATATTGAAATAATGTCAGTTAGAAATGGTCAAATGAAAAATCATTATGCTGGAAAGTACTAAGCTATTGGCTGAAGCATCTGACAGATTTATATTGATGTATGGGCATTAAATGAAGTTCTTTTTAAACTAATGTAAGGTGGAAAATCAGATTAAGAAAATGTATAACCATTTTTTTTTAACTGATAACATTAGAACTTTTGAATAGTCCAGGTAGTCTGTATCTGACATCACAGATATAAAATCTCCCATTGATCACCAGCTTTTAATAAAGTTTTACCTTTATACTGTGACATTGGTTCCCTCAGTATAATTGCCATGCTGTTGGAAAATCCTGCTAACAGTCTGGCTGTAGTGTTCAAGAGTTTTAGCAGAACACTCTTTATCTTGTGTGTAATTATTTTGACTACGAGATTCACAATTACGTTTGCCTTACTGATTGCTGCTTCCTGGTGACAAGACAAGTTAAGCTTAGAGTCCATTACTTTCCAACTTTAGTTAACTCAGTTGTAACGGATAGGAAGTTCAGAGTCATTTGTAACAACAGAACTTGATATTGCTGAAAAAATACATTTTGTCAAAGCTTTTCATCTTGCACTCATCAGAACAATAGCAAGCATACCAATGTCAGAGGAAACAAGAGTTTTATACTGGAAGAGAAGAGAGTGGTGATTGGTATCAAGTGACTCTGATTTATAGACACATTGCCTTGGAGAATGTTCCTGTAAAACTAGAACTAGGGGGCATAGCCTCAAAATAACGGGAAGCAGATTTAGGACTCAGTAGAGGAGGAACTTCTTCACACAAACACTTGTGAATCTGTGGAATTCTCCGCCCAGTGAGCAGTTGAGGCTACCTCATTGAATGTTTTTAAAGCAAGGCTAGATAAATTTTTGAACAGTAAAGAAATTAAGAGTTATGGTGAGCTGGTGGATAAGTGGAGCAGAGTCCACGAAAAGATCAGCCATGATCTTATTGAAAGGTTGAGCAGGTTCAGGGGCCAGACAGCCTGTTCCTACTTCTTATGTTCTTAATGGTGACAGTTAATTGCCAAGCATTGTTTGAAAATTTAAACCTGTCAATTTTACTCTGATTGATCAAGGCATTGTTCTGAGGAACAGACCAGTGAATAGCTTGTCAGTTATTTCAGCTGAAACAGCCACAATAGTTCACAAGTCCTGTTTACAAAAAACAAGGTAAGAAATCTCACAACACCCAGGTTATAGTCCAACCAGTTTATTTGATAGCAATCCCACAAGCTTTCAGAAACAGTGTTCCTTCATCAGGTGGGAACGCCGTTTCCGAAGGCTTGTGGGATTACTATCAAATACCTGATGAAGGAACACCATTTCTGAAAGCTTGTGCGATTACTATCAAATAAATTACCTTATTGAAACATATAAGAAACATATAAGATGATTAGAGGTTTAGATAGGGTGGACAGTGATAGCCTTTTTCCTAGGATGGAGAAAGCTATCACGAGGGGACATAGCTTTAAATTAAGGGGTGGTAGTTATAGGACGGATGTCAGAGGTAGGTTCTTTACCCAGAGGGTGGTAAGGGTATGGAATGCCCTGCCTGCTGCAGTTGTAGATGCACCAAGTTTGGCGGCGTTTAAGAGGTTAGTAGATAAGTTTATGGATGAAAAGGGAATGGTTTAGGTTAGATGGTCATTGCTTTTTCTTAATTGGTCGGCGCAACATCGAAGGCTGAAGGGCCTGTTCTGTGCTGTAATGTTCTATGTTCTATGTTCTAAATCGGTTGGACTATAACCTTGTTGTTGTGAGACTTCTTACTGTGTTTATCCCAGTCCACATCTCTATATCATTACAAAAAACAAGGTCATATGTGTATTAATATGCACAGCTTTCAGTACATGGAAATGCACCACACCATAAGCCTGATTGATTGTCAGCATAATTCTTAGGATTACTTAGCAAATGTTGGACGATTTCAGAATCACACCTGTGTTTTGATTTGCAAGCATGGCTGGGTCAATACAATCTGTACATTGTCAATTGTAAACATCAGCTGGGACATTTACTGTGAAAATCCTTTAGTTGCCTCATGCTGGCGCTTGCTCAGACACACTGAGGGAGAATTTAGCATGGCCAATGCACCTGACTAGCATGTCTTTTGGACTGTGGGAGAAAACCGGAGCACCCAGAGGAAACTCACACAGACACAGGGACAATGTGTCCCAAATCAGGAATCAAACCTGGATCCCTGGCACTGAGAGGCAGCAGTGCTAACTATTGTTAGCACTGGTTAACAATGTGCTTCATATACATATGGTTCACATACCTAGCATCCCACTGATACTGAAAATTCATCTACCGCATTACTCGTGTGTGTGCTAGGCAGAATGTCTTTTTGGTTTGTCGGCAGCATTCTGTTGTGGCAAATAACACTTGTGTTGCCACTGCACTGCAGCAGTGTGAAACAACTAGCTTCACCTGTTTTCAAAGTTTTGACTTACCCTCTGAGGTAGATCGGGCATTTTTTAGAGTTGAAATGACAGCCTTAAGCCCATTCATGAGTTTGTGAGATATACAGCACAAAATCATTTGATCAGGATAGCCATTATACCACAGGATGTCTTTAATGCTCCCTATTTCAGCATCAGCCATGCCTGGTGAGCAAGTGGTTCGAGCCCTGTTTAAAAGGTCAGTATAAGGCCAATCTTATAGCACATGGAACTGTAAAAATCCCATTGCATGCACTGACAAGTAACATAGACATGTGGTTCAGAACTCCCCTGGTTGGTAAGAGGACTTTGATTTGTATTCTCAATCAGCACTCTCTTCTCATACAGTATAAAGTTGCTATTTCCCAGCGTTGGTATTCTTGTGATTGTCCTGACAAGTGCATTTCAAAACGTTTCGACAAAATGCCCTTTTTCAGCAATACCCAGAGAGGGAGTTCAAGAAAATTCGGGCCAGAAGTTTCCAGCTTTTCACAGTGGTAGCATCTTCCAGACCTGCTGAAGATGCAGCCCCGCCACGGTTTTCATGGTGAGAGGGCTGCATTTAATAGGTAACTCCATTGACAATGGCTGGACTAGAAGATCCGGCCGCTGGCCAACGGTGAGGCACTTTCACGAAACATGTGGTGGGTTGCGTGATAAATCCCACCCATGATTTTCTTTTTTAAAATATGGCTTTCGGAAATTTGCCTAGTCATTATGAATTTATTTTACCACAGCTGTAACTTTCTCTGGGTTGGAATTAGAATCCACATTTCATACGGTTTGCTGAAAATTACCAATGATTGGGAAACATTCAGAGACATGCAAACCTATCTTGATTTCAGTGCACATAGAAAGCAAGTGACTCAAAGTGTTTAAGAACAACCAACTTAAGGCAAAACCTTTATAACATGCAAGTATAAAGTATCGACTGGGTGGCACCGGCTAGGTCCCAATTTGTCTGCACAAGGCTTAGGTGAACATACCATGAGTGACATTTTCTTTGAGGAAGGAAATAAAAAAGGTATTTTGCTGAAAGGTATGATGATCATCTCTCAACCTAGCATAAGATTATGTAGAAATACATAGGCCATTCAGCCCAACTAGCAAGTGTTGGTGTTTATCTTCCATGTCAGCAGTAGTTCCAAATTCACACGCCAGTCTTGTTGCCATATCTTCCTTACCATCAATCACATACTCAATCTATTCTTAAATGTTGATATGGGCACTGTTCCAATTAATAACTAAGTATTACAATGTACAGTTCATAACCAATTACTTCAAAACATCTCTCCTGCTCTTGGTCCAAAATCACTTAGAATCATCGAATCCCTACAATGCAGAAGCCATTTGGCCCATCAAGACTGCACTCACTCTCAAACAGAATACCTTACCCAAGCCCTTGCCCCTACGCTATTCCTGTAACCGCACACATTTACCATGACTAATCCATTCAACCTACACATCTTGGGCCACTAAGAGGTGGCTTAATTTTATGTAAGGCCCTCATTCTCAACCCCTCTACTACCTTAAATTGTCTGTTTCTATCTAATCTGTCCCATCTCTTGATGAATGCTTATAATTATGAAACCATCTTGTAATCTTCCCTCTACTAAAAAGAATGGTCTCATTTTTCTGACTCATGTTTTGTAATAATTCTACCAGGCAACATTTGGATGAATTTATGCTGTATCCTTTCTATTAAGAACTCAGTAAGAATTTAGCAACACCAATTATTAATCCAACCGATTTATTCGATAGTAAAAAAGCGAGCTTTCAACACTCTTGTGTCTTCCTCAGGCAAGTGCAGTGAACACTGCACTTGCCTGAGGAAGACACAAGAGTGTTGAAAGCTCGCTTTTTTACTATCAAATAAATCGGTTGGATTAATAATTGGTGTTGCTAAATTCTTACTGAGTTCTTACCACCCCAATCCAACGCTGGCATCTTTACATCCTTTCTATTAACACAGTATTCTTCCTATGTTGTGGGGCCAATAATCCAGCTGTGGTTTTATAGTTCATATAGATTTGTCATTATTCTTAATTTAACATTTTCTTCCTTAACATCCAGTATCCTCTAGTAGTATGTTCCAGGCACCCATCACTTTCTGTATAAAAAACCTCCTCTACCTACCTTCCCTAAACTTTCCCCCTCTCACCTTGAACCCATGCTGCCTTGTAATTGACATTTCTCCTCTTGGAAAAAGCCTCTGACTACCCACCCTGTACACGTGTTAAAATTTTGTAGACCTCTATCACATCTCCCAAAGCTTCCATCTTTCCAGTGAAAACAATCCTAGTTTATTAAATCTCTCCTCATAGCCAGCACCCTTGAGACCAGAACTTACTTTGCACTCTCTCCAAAGCTTCCACAGCCTTCTGGTAGTGTAGCGACTAGAACTGCGTGCAATACTCCAAATTCAGCCTAACCAAGCTTTTATATAGCTGTGACATGATTTGACAACTCTTGTACTCAATACCCAGCTAATGAAGGCAAGCATATCATAGGCTTTTTAATCATCTTGGCCACCTGTGTTGCCACTTTTAGGGACTGTAGACCTACATGCCCAGATCTCTCTGTATGTTAAAATTCCTAAGGGTTCTGCTATTTACAATATTTCTTTAGTAAAGGGGAAACTACAAGATGATTTCATAATTATATGCACTCATCAAGAGATGGGAGAGATTAGATAGAAACAGACAACTCAAGCTACTAGAGGAGTTGAGAATGAGAGCCTCACATAAGATTATATGTGAAATTAAGGTGGGTGGCCATGTAAATTACCTCTTGGTGGCCCAACATGTGAAGGTTGGATGGATTAACCATGGTAAATGTGTGGGGTTACAGGAATAAAGTGGGATAAAGGATCTGGGTAAGATATTCTGTCTGAGAGTGAGTGCAGTCTTGATGAGCCGAATGGCTTCTGCACTGTCGGGATTCGATGATTCTAAGTGATTTTGGACCAAGAGCAGGAGAGATGTTTTGAAGTAATTGGTTATGAACTGACCTAAATTTGATGCTTCAACATGCATCACCTCACATTTGTCCAAATTAAACACCATCTGCCATTTCTGTGCCCAAGTCTCCAATCAATTTATATCCTGTTGTATCCTCTGACAATTCCAGGCAGTATCAGCAACTCTACCAATCTTTGTGTCATCCGAAAACTTACTAATCAGGCTATCCACATTTTCCTCCAGATCATTTCCATACAGCTCTTGAATATTTGTCAATTCAGCCCAGAGGTCAGAGGTTGCTCAGTAGTAACAATCTGGAGTTAGGATGTTGTGGGTACAATTAAGTTCCATTCCAGATATTTGAATACTGCAATACTGAGAGAGTGCAGCATTGTGTCAGAGATGCCGTCTTTTGCACGAGATATCAAAGTCCCACTTGGCCCTGTGTGAAGATATCCAGGTAGAACAGGGGCAATCTCCCTGGCCAATTTAGTTCACCTTTACCTGTCCCAAGTGTTGCAAAGGAGGGGTCTGGCCACACTGCCGCGAAACGCTCCGAGTAGTTGGACCAACCGCAGGACCTGTCCTTCGTGGAGAAATTTTTCTGTAAACACACCTTTGACCACATTGTGATTAAGCAGTGGTCAGGGCGTAACGTCCTTGTGGCCCTGAGAGAAAAGAAAATGGCGGATCCTGTCAGATGGTTCTCTGAGCAGACTGTCAGTGTCATCTGGCAGAATGCCTCATCACCAGAACTTACAAACAAGCACCAAGATCTGGCTTGGCTGGTGGTGAGAAGGGCACTCCCCGTTAGATCCTTTATGCACGCTCGAGGTCTCAACAGCACCGCACGCTGCCCTCGAAGTGGCTGTGGGGCTGACGAGACAGTCGCACACCTCCTTGTGGAATATGCCTTCGTAAAGAAGGTCTGGAGTGAGATGTAGTGGTATTTGTCAAGGTTCGTCCCGAGCAGCTCGATGGCACAGGACTGTGCTCTACGGGCTGTTTCTGGGGACGCACACGGAGACGAAAATCAATTGCTGCTGGAAGGTCATCAACTCGGTGAAGGACACACTGTGATCCACCTGAAACTTGCTGATCTTCCAGTTGAAAGAACTGTCCTCGACCGAGTCTTGCAGACTGGCACATTCCAAGGTCCACGACTACATGCTGAGGCACGCGCTGAAACTTGGGGCAGCCACCGCAAAGGCACAATGGGGAAAAGCCACACTATAAGGTCTTTAACGGACGCAGACTGAGGGCCTGGGAACTGCAGAATTCCCTGGACCTGCGTAACTGTGTGCCAATCTGAGCAACAACAGCACACAGTATTTTTTGAGGCATGTATATAGTTTTAAGTATTGAAATGGAAAAACTGTAAATTGTATAGAACTGTAAAAATGTTTTATTCTGCACTGTTTGCAATTTGTAGACATGTATACTTGCAATATTTTAATTTTGGTTTTTATGGATCTGTTCTTATTGAAATGAAATATACAGATTATAACTGTAAAAATGTTTTATTCTGCACTGTTTGGAATTTATTGACGTAGACTTGCAATGTTTTAATTCAGTTTTTTTTTATTTTTAATTAAGATTTTTATGAATAAAGTATATTTTTGAAAAAAAAATTTAGTTCATCTACACAGATGGTAGCAGGGACAAGTATCAGAATTGATAACCACCAGATTGAAAAACATTAACTAACTTTCAGAAAAGGTGTATAATTAGAAATTAAATCTTAAAGTATGAGGCTGTCAATTTTAGCAAGAAAAATAAGGAGATTACATTGTTTCTTATTTTTCAAGTAGTAAAGAGATCAGGGAGTACCTACACAAATCACTTAAAGTTGTGACACAACTCAGTAAGGCAATAACAGAATCAAACTGAGCACCAGGGTTTACTTCCAGAGGGATAAAGTGGAATAGAACATATGCTAAACTTGTAGAGACAAGTTTAGACAAATGCAGATTTTGTCATCATATTAAGTTAAGTTAATGTAAATTCCCCTAGTCGCCACACTCCAGCTCCTGTTCAGGTCAATGCACCTAACCAGCATGTCTTTCAGACTGTGGGAGGAAACCGGACTACTCAGAAGAAAGCCATACTGACATGGGGAGAACATGCAAAATTCACACAGACAGGGAACCAAGCCAGGTATTGAACTTGGGTCCCTAATGCTGTGAGGCAGCAGTGCCAACCATTGTGCCACCATATAAGAACGTAAGAACATAAGAAATAGGAGCAGGAGTAGGCCATCTAGCCCCTCGAGCCTGCCCCACCATTCAATAATATCTGAAGTGGATCAGTTCTACTTTCCCGCTTTCTCCCCGTAATCCTTAATTTCCTTGTCTATCAGAAATCTATCTACCCATGACTTAAATATATTCAATGAGGTAGCCTCCACCATTTCAATGGGCAGAGAATTCCAGGAAATCACCACCCTTTGAATGAAGAAGTTCCTCCTCAACTCCATTCTAAACTGCGCCCTCCCCCTTTATTTTGAAGCTGTGCCCTCTAGTTCTAGTTTCCTTTCTAAGCGGAAAGAATCTCTCTACCTTTATCCTGTCTATCCCTTCATTACCTTGTAAATCTCTATAAGATCCTCCCTCAGCCTTCTAAACTTCAACGAGTACATGCCCAGTCTATTTAATCTCTCCTCATAAGCTAACTCTCTTATCTCCAGTATCAGCCTGTTGTACTTTTCTCTGTATTCTCTCCAAGGCGAATATATCCTTACACAAATAAGGGGACCAAAATTGTAGACAGTACTCCAGTTGCAGCCTCACCAGTGCCTTGTACAGCTGCAGCAAGACCTTCTTGCTTTTATATCTATCCCCCTTGCATTAAAGGCCAACATTACATTCGCCTTCTTGATAACCCGCTGCACCTGCAGACTGAGTTTTTGCGATTCATGCACACGGACCCTCAGCTTGTCACCTTTTAAATAATAATCCCTCCTATTATTATTTCTACCAAAGTGGATAATCTCACATTTGCTAACATTATACTCCATCTGCCAAGTCCTTGCCCACTCACTCAGCCTATCCAGATCTCTCTGCAGACTTTCCGCGTCTCACGCAATTCGCTTTTCCAGTCATCTTCATGTCATCAGCAAATTTTGTTACCTTACACTCAGCCCTCTCCTCCGGATCATCTATGTAAATGGTAAACAGTTGAGCCCCAGCACCGATCCCTGAGGCACTTCACTAGTTACCAACTGCTAACCAGAAAAGCACCCATTGATTCCAGCTCTCTGCTTCCTGTTAGATAACCAATCCTCAATCCACGCTAACGCTTTACTCCCAACTCCGTGTACCCTAACCTTCTGCAGCATTCTTTTGTGAGGCACCTTATTGAACACCTTCTGGAAATCTAAAAACATCACATCCACCGGTTCTCCTCTGTCTACTGCACTAGTCACATCTTCATAAAAATCCATAAATTTGTTAAACATGACTTCCCCTTCGCAAATCTATGCTGCATCTGCTTGATCAAACCGTTCTTTTCTAAGTATCCTGCTGTACATTGTATTAAAGGATATTGAAACTGGAGAGTGGGCAAAAAGATTTCCAGTCGTAGCAGTTAGACCCAGTAGGACAAGCTGAAAAGACTGGATCACTTTTCTCTTGAAAACAAAAGGCTAGGAGTTGATCTAATAGAAGTCTTTGAAATTTTGGAATGATTTTGATTGCATAAACAAAAAGCAGTTCCTTTGTGAGAAATGCAAAACTTCATTAATATCAGAGAATCACCAAGAAAACAAATAGGAAATACATAAACCTCTTCCATCCAAATCATTGAGCATGTGGAATTCTCTGCCAAAGTGATTTATTGACACAAATAGTATAAATGCACTTAAGGGAAAGCTAGATGAGCACGCAAGGGCAACTTGCATACAGTTATGTAGCTATGGCAAAATAACATAGGGTGGAGGAGGTGTAAGTGAAGCATAAATGTCAGCTTGAACAGTTTGGGCCAAATGAACTTTCTCTTGTGCTGTATATCTATTCCCTTAATCCATATCATTAATTAAGAGATTCTGGTCGAATCTCTTATTGCTCTTTATGGGATCTTGCTTTGTACAAATTGATTGTCATACTTCAATAATGACCTCACCTCAAAATTACTTTCAATGGTTGTAAGAGAGTGAAAGAAACAATGTGACTGTAAATTATCTATTTTTGATGAGCTAGAAATAAAGAATGAAGACTTGACTAATGAGACAAATTCTCTGCTAAATTTGCGTTAGTTCCCACAGGACAAATCTAATACCTAATGCGACTTGTAACTTTTCTAACTGTTATACCCAAAGAATTGCAACTAAAAATGTCGGTAACCAAAAGAAATTTGCATTACATATATTCTTCAATTGTTTAAAGGCCAATAGATAAGTCTTATGTCAAAGAAAACACTTGGAGAAAACAAATTTGCATTTTTATAGCATCCAACAACAAGCTCAAGACATTCCAAATCCCCTTCAACCAGAGAGACAGATTTAAAGTTTAATTCTTACAATTTACCCATTTACCAAGTTTACAGTCACTATCTTCTTTGACTCAGTATCTATTATCACCAATCCGTTAAATGTGTTAAGCATTTTTCTATATGAAGATACCATATAAATGCAATTGTTGTTGGAGTCACCTTTCCTTAGTATAATCTCTCTCTTAATTATGTCGTACGTCATATTTATGACGCCATCGAGGAGACTGGATAGGGAAGATAACCAGATGCAATATCACAATATCATGAAGCAAATCATTATGGGGCCAGCAAAAGACAACACTATCAAATAGAACAGATGAGTGGTAGTTCTGGGATATTTCATAATTAGGAAGATAGAAAACTATTCTTGCAGCTACAACTGACAGTCCCAAAGAAGTATGTTACCTGCTGGAAACATGGCGGATATCATGGTTGTTATCATGGGTGACTTTAACTTTCCAAATATTAATCGGAACCTTTATAGGTCGAATAGTTTGGATGGGACACTTCTTGTGCAATGTGTGCAGCAGAGTTTCCTGACACAACATGTGGATAAGCCAACAAGAGGTGGGGCCAATTGGACTTAGTACTGGGTAATGAACTGGGCCAAGTATTGGATTTGTTCGTGGAATAGCACTTTGGAGATAGTGACCACAATTTGGTGACCTTCATTATTACAATGGAGAGGGATACAGTCACATGGCAGGTGTGATAGGGTCACAAATGAAAAGTGGAGCTTTTTCAAGGAAGAAATACTGCGTGTCCTTGATAGGTATGTCCCTGGCAGGCAGGAAGGAAATGGCGGAATGAAGGAACCATGGTTCACAAAGGAGATTGAATAAAAGGAAGCATATATAAGGATGAAAAAACAAGGTTCAGTTGGGTTGCTTGAGTGTTACAAGGTAGCTAGGTATGAATTAAAGAAAGGGCTTAGGAGAGCTAGGAGGGGGCATGAGAAGTCATTGGTGGATCAGATAAAAGAAAACCCCAAGGCACTTTACTCTTATACGAGAAATGAAAGAATGGCCAGGGTGGGGTTAGGGCCAGTCAAGATAGTATTGGGAACTTGTGCATGGAATCAGAAGAGATAGATGAGGTGTTGAATGAATACTTTGCTTCAGTGGTCACTAAGGAGAGGGACCATATTTTTGAGGCTCAGTGGGTGATACAGGCTGATAGAATGGAGAAGGTAGATGTTCTGAGGGAAGATGTATTAGCAATTTTGAAAAACCTGAACATGGATAAGTCCCATGGGCCAGATGGGATACATCTTAGGATATTTTGGGAGGTAAGGGATGAGATGCGGAGACTTTAGCTTTGACCTTTAGGTCCTCACTGTCCACAGGGATTGTGCCAGAGGACTGGAGAGTAGCAAATTTTCTTCCTGTCTTCAAGAAAGGAAATAGGAATGACCCAGATAATTATAGGCCAATTAGTCTTACTTCGGTGGTCAGTAAGTTAATGGAAAATATGCTGAGAGATAGGATTTATGACTATTTGGAAAGATGCAGCTTAATCCAGGATAGTCAGCATGGTTTTGTGAGGGGTAAGTCCTGCCTCACAAATTTGATTGAATTCTTTGAGGAGGTAACTAAGTGTATGGACAAAGGTAGAGCAGTTGATGTCATATACATAGATTTTAGTAAGGCATTTGATAAGGTTCTCCATGGTAGGCTCATGAAGAAGATAATGATGTGTGGGATAGAAGGAAATTTAGCCGATTGAATAAGTAGTGGCGATATCATACAAGATAGAGGGTGGTGGTGGAAGGAAATTTTTCAGACTGAAGGCCAGTTACCAGTGGTGTACCACAGGGGTCAAGGCTGGGTCCTCTACTATTTGTGATTTTCATCAATGACTTGGAAGAGGGGGCTGAAGAGTAGGTTAGTAAATTTGCTGATGATACCAAGATTGGTGGAGTAATGGATGAGGTGGAGGGCTCTTGCAGACTGCAAAGAGACATTGATAGGATGCAGAGCTGGGTCGAAAAGTGGCAGATGGAGTTTAACCCTGATAAATGTGAGGTGATTCATTCTATTAGTACAAACTTGAATGCAGATTACAGGGTCAATGGCAGGGTTCTGAGGAATGTGGACGAACAGAGAGATCTTGGGGTTCATGTAGAAAAATGTAGAAGAGAGTTATAGGATAAAAGGTAAAACTATTCGGAGTATAGAGACGCAAAGAGACTTGGGGGTGCAGGTTCACAAGTCTCTGAAGGTGTCTTCACAGGTGGAGAAGGTGATAAAGAAAGCGTATAGTACGTTAGCTTTCATAGAAAAGGGTATAGAATATAAGAGTAGGAGTTTGATGTTGCAGTTGTATACAACTTTGGTTAGGCCTCACTTGGAATACTGCGCCCAGGTCTGGTCTCCGTACTATCGGAAGGATGTGGAGTCCTTGGAGAGAGTGCAGAGGAGGTTTACCAGGATGCTGCCTGGTATGGAAGGACTGTCTTATGAGGAACGATCAAATAGACTGGGGTTGTTTTCCCTTGAAAGACGTCGGCTTAGAGGGGATCTAATAGAGGTGTATAAGTTTATAAGGGGTATAGATAGAGTAAATGGTGGTAAACTTTTCCCACCTTCAGAAATGGATAGGACGAGGGGTCATGGCCTTAGGGTGAGGGGGGCTAGGTATAAGACGAATATTAGAGGGCAGTTTTTCACACAAAGGGTAGTGGGGGTGTGGAATGCACTGCCGAGTACGGTGGTGGGAGCAGGCACGCTAGGGCTGTTTAAGGGTCTCTTGGACAGCCACATGAGCGTTATGCAGATAGAGGGATATAGTAGGACTGTTTAACTATGGCTTTTTTTCCCACAGGTAATTCGGTCCATACTTGACCAACAAGGAGCATGCATTCGGCAGTGGTGCGAGGACAGCTCTTGGATGTTGATTCATGGGTTGCCTGGTGCTTCATGTTGTAAATGAGTGCTTTATCTGGACCATCTGAAGGGCACCATGACAGCTCAGTGACTATCGCTGTAGCTGTGCAGACACTTGGAATTGGGCTGGTGTCTGCGGGAGTTTGCGCGTTCTCCCCGTGGTTGCGTGGGTTTTCTCTGGGCGCTCTGGTTTCCTCCCACATCCCAAAAAATTCGCTCTTAGGCTGATTGGGAAACAAATTGTCCCTACATTGAGACTCTTCCATATTAGGGATAACCTAAAATTAGAATAGGATAATGGAATTGTTACTATATAGTTATGACGGCGGCGCGGGCTCGTTGGGCCGAAGGGCCTGTTTCCCGTGCTGTGTTGCTCTAAACAAAAACCCAATGATCTCTGAAGGTTGCCATTCAAGTGGATAGAGCCATGAATAAGGCTTAAAGTGTATTAGCATTTATTAACAGGGGTTTGAGTTTAAGAGCCATGGGGTTATGCAGCAAATATACCTCACTTTGGTGAGACCACACTTGGAATAGTGTGTTCAGTTCTGGTCACCTCACTATAAGAAAGATGTGGAAGTGTTGGAAAGAGTGCAGAGGAGATTTACCAGGATGCTGCCTGGTTTGGAGGGTAGGTCTTATGAAGAAAGGTTGAGGGAGCTGGGACTTTTCTCTTTGGAGTGGAGGAGGATGAGAAGTGACTTAATCAAGGTTTATAAGATGATGAGGGGGTTTGATAGAGTGGACGTGCAGAGACTACTTCCTTGGGTGGATGCAGCTGTTACTAGGAGCATAACTATAAAGTTCACGGTGGGAGATATAGGAGGGATGTCCAAGGTAGATTCTTCACTCAGAGAATGCTTGGGATATGGAATACACTGCCTACTGTAATAGTGAGTCAGACACTTTAGGAACTTTCAAGTGGTTATTGGATAGGCACATGGAGCACTCCAGAATTATAGGGAGGGGATAGCCTGATCTTGGGATTGGACATAGCTCAGCACAACATTGAGGGCTGAAGGGCCTGTAATACTGTAATGTTCTATGATTTATTATTCACGTGTATTTACATATAGTGAAAAGTATTGTTTCTTATGCGCTGTACAGAGCATACCATTCATAAAGAAGAATACAAGAAAGAGCAGAATGTAGTGTTACAGTCATAATGAAGTTTGAGAAGCAATAGGAGATGGTTTAGGTGGAGAAAGATTTATAGAATATATTCAAGATTATTTTTGACTTTGTACATGAGTTCTGCAAGGATCCATGCAATACTGAACATAGTTCCGGGTAATAGCTACATTCAGGTAGCATAGAACTTAGGAATGGGCTACCATGATATAAATTAATTTAAAAACCCAAAATTAAGAAGCAAAAAAAAGTCAAATAGAAAATTAACTAAATTGAGCTCAGCAAATTGTAAGAAAGAGGACTTAACCTGGATAAACTGAAAGAGATACAGATTGAGTTTCCTTTACCTATAAATCCAAAAACAGAACACATTCAAAAACAAAATCACACCTTTCTGTGAATCTCATTGAACTTTAGCGTGGGAAGTCTGGTTTTGTTTGTCTGCCCAATTCACCTTGTGAGTTTTTTTGTTGACCATCTCAAGAAGAAATTCTTTCAGGTACCCTGTACTTATTATTCAGTGATACACCTGACTTTGAGCTGTTTAGATAAGAGATAATCTCGGCGTAGATTATTATAGTGCAAGTTTATTAGTGGTTTGCAAAAAAATCTGAAATTCAAAATGCAATCAACTCTGAGACTTTTGGATAAAGGATGCTCAGCTGGTACTGTGCAAATTACGTATGGATTTTATAGTAAGCTCTTTGCTTATTTCTGTGCTGCTTATCAAAAGTCAGTTATCAACTGATATGCATCCCAGTATCTGATCTGAGGCATATGGTTTAATTTTTACTTTATTCATGAGCTCAAATAACCTCTGGCATCTTGCACATATTTTTTATTATCCTGATGTTTATAACTCTTCGAAAATCACACTTAAATACTGTAGTGAAAGATTACTGAAAGTTATTCCTCCGCATCCCCCAGTGTCTATTTTGAAGTGGGAGGCAGAGTTTTATCAGACGCTCACAGACATGCAGCTGACTTTCTCTCACCGTTCATAGATTTTAAAAAATTTTTCATGGAATGTGGGCATTGCTAGCTGGGCCAGCATTTATTGCCCATTCTTAATTTCCCTTGAACTGAATGGTGCGCTAGGCCATTTCGGAAGACTGTTAAGAGGCAACATTTTGCTGTGGATCTGGATTCAGATGCAGGCTCGGCCCTATAAGGCTGGCAGATTTCTTTCCCTAAACGACATTAATGAACCACATGGGTTTTTATGACAATGGTTAGATTTTTGATTACCCTTTTTTTTAAACTGAATTCAAATTTCATCATCCACGGTGGGATTCAGGTTGCTAGATTACTAGTTCAGTGACAATACTTCTACACCACCGCCTTCCTATATCCCCATTTCAACAATGGCACTGAAAAGGGAACCCCAAGAGATGCCTATTTGCTATTTTTTTCTTCTCAGATTGCAGAATAGGTTCTTAATAACCATCAATTAGGGCAAGATTTTGGCACAGTGTTTAGCACTGCAGCCTCACAGCACCAGGGACCTGGATTACTACTCCAGTCACACAGTATTTATATTCCTGCACCCTGGTAATAGAATTATGTTATATCTTTCCATCTTGGATTTGAGCAGCCATTCATCCTTGCTTGCAGAATTTCCACTTCTAAAAGGAATACTAAGCTTCTTCTCTGGTTTTGAAACTTGCCCCCTTTGAAACAATCATTTTCAATTTAAAAAGATGTGCAACATATGGTTCAGTAGCAGACAATGGGCTGCCACAGTGAGTGGAGGGGGGAGAAAGGGTTGCTAAGGATAATTGGAGCAGTGGAAGATACCCATATATTCACACCAAAGAATCAACATATTATTTTCATAAAAAATGAGCTTTCAGGTTTTGACATGTTAGCGTTTTAGTTCTCCCCTCTCTCTCTCAAACATGCTGATTTGGAGACTTTCTGTAAAAACATCACACTAAATATTTTAACTTCACTCAACCATTTCCTTTTAGTTCCACTGAATTCATGTTGGAGGGATCGGCTGGGGGAACCGCAAACTGTAACATTTCCTCTCTATTAATGTGGTCAAAATCTCAGGATAAGAAAATCTAATTAGTGACTTTCACTTTGTATTATTTCAAGAAAATTTCAAAAATGCGTGTAAGCATTCGCCCGCTTCACTCCCTCCTCACTTCAGCGAGTGCAGTGGCCGCAAGTCGGAGTTCATGGTGCCGGCGAGCCGCTGGTAAATCCCGCTAGTCTCCGCAGTGCGTAAAGATAGATCTTCCGGGTATGTTCCCTACTGTCTCTCCCACAAACCAAAATGAGCAACTCAGGCACTTGAGAAAGTTGGCATCACATGGGCGAAGTTCCCTGAGTGAGTGGGGGGGTGGCACCGCCTCCCCTCCCCTCCTCCCCCTCTCTGTCTATCTGCCCTGTTAGCAATTTGTTACTCTTCCCCCCGCCCCTTGTCTCAGTACACTTCGAAAGAGAAAGTTCAAGTTGCCAATACACACGCAGGCAGAGACTGTCGAGGCCTTGAATGTGGAAAAAATATTCTACAATGCTTCCCTCCTGGATTTCACGTCCTGTCAAACTGCGGTTACTGGTGCATTACTATGACTAAGAAGTTTGCATTCCTGTGCTCCCATCACTGTGGAGATGGGTAAAATAGAGATGCAGGTTCCAGTGAACACATCAATGCAATTCATGCCTGTGTTGTTACAGAGAATGTCAGTACAGGAGCTTGAATGAGTTTTTAAAAGGAAGGTAATCCTTAGAGGGGAGAATGTGAGAATTATGGTATTAAGACTAAGATACATGAACAGAATTAGGCCATTTGGCCTATCGAGTCTGCGCTGCCATTCAATCATGGCTGGTTATTCTATCCTCTTGCCTTTTTCCTGTAACTTTTGATCCCCTTATACATCCAGAACTGATCTACCTGTCTTAACTATACTCAATAACCTGGCCTTCACCACTTTCCAAGACAACAAATTCCATAGATTCACCACCCACTTGAAGAAATTCCCCTTCATCTCAGTTCTAAAGGATCATTCCTTTACTCTGAGGCTGTACCTAAATAAGTCTTCTATGCAGTAATATCTCAAAAATTTTTATTTTCTCCTGTCGCAATGGGATTATCGTCCTTAAAAAGCTAACTCAACGACCCAGATTGATAACCTAAGTAATTACACTAATGTGTTCACCACAACCTGCATCATCCAGTCCATAACAAGGATAGCATCTGAACTCATAATTTCTGAACAATCATGCACCTAGCGTTGTCCCAGCTAACAAATTAACAAGGCATGAAATTCAGGAACTAAATATTATTTGGTATTCCTCCATATTAAAGGGCATTTTAGTTGAATTTATATTTGAAATTTCCAAATGAAAGGAGCTCAAAGCAAAAATTACCAAATACATATTTTTCTTTTGAACTATTGCCAAATTCAAAGAGAAGTTTCCCTTAGCACAGTGGCACAATGATTAGCTCTGCTGTCTCACAGCACCGGGCTTGGATGTGAAGTTTGCATGTTCTCCCCATGTCTGCATGGTTATCTTTTTTTAAATACAGAACCCTTGAAGTAAAGGAGGAGGCACTTTGGCCCATCAGGTCTGCACCAACCACAATCCCACCCAGGTCCAATGCCTGTAACCCCACATATTTACCCTGCTAATTCCCAACACTAGAGCCAATTTCCCATGGCCAGTCCACCTAACCCGCACATCTTTGGAATGTGGGAGGAAACCGGAGCACCTGGCAGAAACCCACGCAGAGATGGGGAGAACGTGCAAATTCCATTCAGACTGTGACATGAGGCTGGAATTGAACCCATTTCAGCATTGTGAGGCAGTAGAGCTAACCACTGAGCCGCAGTGCCTCTGGGTGCTCTGGTTTCTTCCCACAATCCAAAAATGTGCAAGTTAAGTGAACTGGCCATGCTAAATTGTTTCTTAGTGATGAAAGCTATGTAGGCTAACGGGATGAGGAGGGCGCATAGTGAAGTTGCAGGGTGGAGCAGATGGGGAGGGGTAAGATCCTCTGTTGGAAAATCGGTGCAGATTCAATGGGCTGAATGGCCTCATTCTGCAATGTGGGAATGACTTCTCAACCCCCAAACAGGTCAACTGATTCGAGTGAAGTTAAAACATTTTCTTCTATGTGTTTACTGAAAGCACTCTATGATTGTTGGGAGAGGCGGCCGGGGGGGGGGGGGGGGGGGGGGGGGGAGGTGGAGGTGGCTGAAATGACAAAAACTAGAAATTCACATAATTACGAAAATAGTTACAAGATTACAGCTGATTCTGCCGATCATACGGAAATAATTAAGGGAGGAGCGGGTGCTGCAGATATTACTGCTCTAATAGTCCTGATCGCTCCCTCCCTTTGGCAGTCAGTTGTACCGCTGGAGAAATGTACATTCAACTCATAGGACAGTGTGTGTCAAAGGGAGGTCAAGTTTCAACTCGAGTCTCACTCGAGTCTGCATTTAGTAGTCAGGGAATCCTTGCACCGATTAGAAAATTCAGTGTTTAAAATCACACAGGTCATTGCTAATGTGGAGTTGGGTAAACGTGTGGCGTTCAAAGGTGACTGACTGATTCAAGTTACTTTAAGGTTAGGCGCACTTTAAGCCGCTTTGATTTCACTTCACGCCCCACTGATATAGAGACAGAGACGCCCAACCAACCCCCCCCCCCCCCAAACATATAGAGACTGAGACACACACCCAGCCCCCGCAGAGATATAGACAGAAACACATACGCCCCATCCCCAGAGATATAGAGACAGAAAAACGCACCCTCCCAGAGATATAGACAGACAGACAGACACACACACAGATATAGAGATCGAGACACACACACACACTCAGAGATATAGAGACAGATAAACACACACACACACACACACACATATACGCAGCCACCCAGAAATATAGAGACACAGACACACACACACACGCACCTACCCAGAGTTATTGACACACACACGCGGACAGAGAGAGAATATAACCTCTGCCGCTGCTGAACAGGGTCCAAGAACAAGTCAATTTCGATGCGCCAGCTTGCAGGGAATAGGGTGGGTAAAGAACCGACCATAATCCTGTTCAAGTTATATAACTTTACACAATAATTAAAGGAATGAAGCGTGCACTTAACTTTTTTAAAAAAAATGTCTCATTTAATTATTTTTTAAAAAAAGAATGCTCCCTTTACTTTTTTTTTAAAGGATGTCTAATTCGAGGTAGAGTTTTTTTTAAATCAAGAAGATTACCTGTGTGAATAGAGCGGACTGCATAAGCGACAATCCGGTGAGAGTTAGGGCGAAGATACAGAATAGGGGGTTCATTCGCCCGCTTCACTCCCTCCTCACTTCAGCGAGTGCAGTGGCCGCAAGTCGGAGTTCATGGTGCCGGCGAGCCGCTGGTAAATCCCGCTAGTCTCCGCAGTGCGTAAAGATAGATCTTCCGGGTATGTTCCCTACTATCTCTCCCACAAACCAAAATGAGCAACTCAGGCACTTGAGAAAGTTGGCATCACATGGGCGAAGTTCCCTGAGTGAGTGGGGGTGGCACCGCCTCCCCCCCCCCCCCCTCTCTCTATCTGCCCTGTTAGCAATTTGTTACTCTTCCCCCGCCCCTTGTCTCAGTACACTTCGAAAGAGAAAGTTCAAGCTGCCAATACACACACAGGCAGAGACTGTCGAGGCGGTCCCCAATATCACGTATCGCGCCCAGACGCAGCCCAGGGCGCTTATCTGATTTCCACCCGCTCCTGAACTTCAACAACCAGAGCTTTAATGACCTACAAAAGTTAAACTCCGTCTCTTTACAGATGCTGCCTGACAGACCTGCTGCCTTTTTCTAATCTTTTATTTCTTTTTCACATTCGCAGTGTTCTGCTTTTAACTCCCCTCGTTGTCTGCTTGCTTATCCCACATCAATGTCCCAAGACGTCCCACCGATGTTAAAGGGCGCCAGACAAATGCATCTTGCTGGTGAGGGTCTGTCTGGGTCGCTTGGTGTTGCACCTGCTGCCCACTTTTTTTAAGCTTGTGGATCACAATTATAGGGGACCCGCCACCAATCTTGTATTGGGTTGAATAAATTTAAAAATTACCAATTTTTTTAAAAAAATTGCAGTGTCCGTGTGGAGAGACAGTATTGACAGTTGTGTGAACCCGGAGATATAAACAATTCATGAGGAAAAGCAGAAAAAAAAGAGGTTATTGGAGCCATCTATCCACTATAAGTGCCTCTAATATTCTCCCCATATCTGGGTGGGTTTCCTTTGGGTGCTTCAGTTCCCTCCCACAGTCCAAAGATGCGCGGGTTAGGTGGATTGGCCATGCTAAATTGACCCTTAGTGTCCCGGATGTAGGATAGAGAGATTAGAGGGTAATGTTATGGCGATAGGATCTGGGTTGAGATTGTTGTTGGTGCAGACTTGATGGCCGAATGGCTTCTTTCTGCATTGTAGGGATATTATAATACTGTGGATATTATTTGGATGGTGATCTCACTGGGAGGGAAGAAAATAAGAATTATAGGGATTTTAATGCATAGAAGAATTACTTAATATGTCCATAATCCTCAAATTTCCCGCTATACGCATCTCCTTAATCTCAAATAACTGGATAAAAGCAGATGCTGGAATCTGAAACCAAAGGAGAAAATGCCAGCTTTGACATCTGGAGTTGAAATGTCAACTCTTTTCTCTCCTCACAGACACCACCAGACCTGCCGAGATTTTCCAGCATTTTCTCTTTCGGGGTCCTTAATCTCAAATTTGATCATTATATTTGTGGTTCCAACAAAAAGGGGCCTGAGGTCAATTTTTTAAAATTCCTTATTCCCACCAATACTGACAGATATAAACATAAGATTGAATTTAAAGCAAATTAATAGAATAAGAAATGCTAGATTTGCCTCAAAATGGGAAATCTACCAAATATATGTGTGTTAAAGTAGCTTTTAAATTGCTAGGAAGAGTTAGGGCTCAGAAGAAGCCCTGGGAGTCATTTATAGATATATGTAGTTGGTCATCTTGGTGAAATCCAGAGGCAGCACCAGTCCAGTGAAGCTAACTGGCTATAAACAAGCTGAAATTGCACCAGTATGTAGCTGCTGGATTGCAGACTTAGAAATCCAAGGGAACCAAGTCTTGAAAATCTGGGAGGTATGCAGTTGTTGTGAGTTGGAGTAACTTTGAGGGAATTCACAAGCTTGATCTTGAAAAGTGAAAAGTTTGTGTCCTTTGTGAGGAAGACAGTGTTTCAATAAGATTGGTTGACACACAGTGTTTATGGATGTCTGGTGGGTTGCTGAGAAATCAATGGGATCTGTCTTGGTTGCATTTGCTATTCATTGTGAAGTGTTATGTGTTGACCACAGTTAATTCACATGTACCTCATATTAGTCTGCATGTTATTGTATGAGATAGGTGATTTAAGTTGCTTTATCTCTTGGATCTGTGTAGTAAAGTTTATCTTTATTTGTTCAAAACCCATGGGATCTTGTGGCTTTATTATCTTAGCAAGTGTGTTGAATCTCAAACTTTGTCTACTTTCAACAAAAATAAATGGGCTCCTAATCATAAAAACTTGGGGAGTCTGCTCCAGGATCATAACAACATAAACACTAAACTATTTACAGCAAGTACCAAAGTAAGCAGAGGGCAATTTAAGGGAAAAAGATTGAGTAATTTAATTTTAAAAAATAGCAGAATTGAGGCTAAAGTATTATTATTGATTTTAAAAAGTTAATGTTTACCCAGTGGAGAATCACTAAGACACATAAACTATGACTCAGAGCAGGATACAGAAAATATTTCATGCATGCCTCTGACTCACAGGCTAATTGTTTAGATCTAAGATGTCAGCAGCCCTGTTAGAAAGCTGTGAAACTCAGTTCAAGATTCAAACTTTTGCAGCTTTGATAATTCAAACACAAAAATTAAATCTAAAAACCATGCTTACTATGTATTTACAATTTATTTCTCCTATATTTGTGATTAGTAAATACTGATATTTGCTAATATGTTGAATGAATATGTTGACAGTGGCAATGTGCCAGAAAATGCTGAGAATATCATGATGCATCACTATTATTGCTTAATTTAAAAATTATGCAGCAATTTGTGGTAAAGATATATGGCACGAACTCTGATTCTCAACTAATTGCTGAATGATTTGCACCATTCCACTTGCATTAGCATCACCAAAGTCGAAAAGGAATCATCTTCTTGTTTTGAGGCTCACCATTAAAGATTATTGTGACAATGACATTGCTAGATTTACCACGTTAATGAATATTATTCTCACTTGGCTATTGTAGGCCATATCATGTCATAAGGACCAATGTTCAAAATGCATGGGGCAGTGGATAAATTCGCCCTTGCAGTGTCGCAAGTAACCCGTGAAAAAGCAAAGTCAGGGCCAACAATCTGAGAATGGTTGCTCCGTACAATATTACCTTACATTATGGACCGTCTATAGAACAAATGGGGCTGAACAATTGCAGGCATCTCACTGAGAGTGGGAAAGTTATATAGGGTTTGTTTGGAGAAACAGTGAGCACGGGAAAGACAAAGGAGAGAATTTTCCCCTTCTGCCCACCACAGGTGTCTTAGCAGGCAAAGGACTGACCGTGGAAAGGTCCATTGACTTCTGGCGGGATTTTCCAGTTTTGGGCTAGCGTGACTGGAAAAACTTACCCGAAATCTGTGAATGACTGCTTTTCCATTCATAGATTTGACCTCGCCATGCTCGCTGCTCCAGCTTCTCCTATCAGAGGTTCCTTCCCTTCCCGCACTTTCTGCTCCTCCAGAGACAAAGGGCCCAACTTTACCATCGCATTGTGTTCATTTTTGGGCATGAAAACTTGGTAAAGTCAGGCGTCAGGCAAGTAGTGTGATCCATGCCTGCTTTCATGCTGGTTCTCCCTTTACCAAAGCCCAAAAATGGCCACAGTTGGGGCATGACAGCCATTTAAAATGCATTTACGTTCGCCCATCCAGAATCGCTGTGAAACAGACATGCTCCATAGATGTCCGATTCGGGTGTTCCAGTTAGTAATGAGATAAGTGTTTAGCATCCGATAGCTCTGTGCTGGAAATCGGTG
Source organism: Sphyrna mokarran (assembly GCA_024679065.1). Lineage (NCBI taxonomy): Eukaryota > Metazoa > Chordata > Chondrichthyes > Carcharhiniformes > Carcharhinidae > Sphyrna > Sphyrna mokarran. The sequence continues at coordinate 152,821,596 of JAGIQG010000001.1, forward strand.
GGGGAAGGGAGGGGGGCGCTGCCACTCTGCCTGAGATCAGTGGAGGGAAATAGAGGGGGGGGGTCCACTACCACGCTGCATGGGATCGGTGGGGGAGGAAGGGGTGTCCGCTGCCACCCTACCTGAGGTCGGTGAGGGAGGAGGGAGGGTTCCACTGTCATGCTGCCTGAGGCCGCTGGGGGGAGGAGGGGAGAGGGCCCTCGATCAGTTTGGATGGTGGAGGGGGTGGAGAGATAAGGGGGTCAATAATATTGTGGGAGTGGGGCAATGTCAATGGGAGTCAGGGGGAGGCATTATCCAGCCCAAGAGGGATGTGGCAGGGAGGCAGCCTTCTATCATTTCTTTCTCTGCGCATGCGCAATCCTGATCAGAGCTGCAGGATTTTGGGTGGATTTAAGCCCCAGCTACAAGCTTTTGCAGCATGATTCGGAATTGCTTATATTTTTGCAGGCAGAGTGCGTATGGGTGCCCCTGAAGATGGGTCTAAAAGTCAAATCTGAAACACTCCCAGTTTCAAGTCTCTCCAGCACTTAGAATCAAAATAGGGCTCAAAATATATGAATGGAGGGGCAAAAAGGGCAGGGAGGAAGGAATCTGTCTTTGGAGGAGCTGGAGCAGTGACCATGGGAGACAGGGAGGCTAAGATGGTCACTGATCCAGTGCAGGTAAAGCAGCTCTAGCTATGTGTATATGAGGGGGAGAAGAAGGGAGAGAGAGAGAAAGTGAAAGCCCATAAGAGAGAGTGTATGCTGCATATGTGAGGGAGAGAGAAGAGGAAAAGTGAAAGTAACTGAGGAAGGAGTCGGGAGGGGAGGGGAGAGGAGGAGGAGGCTTGTGAAAGGGCAACAATATTCACTTTTACAATTGCAGCGTATTTTATTTATGAAATGAATTAACCATTTTCCCTTCTAAAACCTTCCCCAGGTCTACCTTTCAAGTTTACAACCAACAGATAGATCAACAATAACCAACCAGGAAAGAAATATGTTAAAGCCTTTCTGTAGTAAAGTCCAAAGCAACTTGATGTGGCTTTAACAATGAATGATTTATTATCAATATGATATATACAAGATAAGAGTCCAAACAGAACCGTCAAATCACTTCTCCTCCCTGGCTCCAACTGAGGTCTTTCCCCATCCCAGGATGCATGGCCTTACTATTGATTGGCTCAGCTTCCCATGCAGTCTCTCTACAGGGTCTGGCCTGATCATGTGGCCCCCAAAGGATTGCCCCCCATTAAAGAGGCCACATTACCACACTCCTCTACGACCTCTCCCCCACCCCATCCCAACTCCTGAATCCATCTATGAGTGACAACAAAAGGAGCATAATTAAGCATAGACATACATGACACAATAACACATCAGGGACATCCCAGGAAAAAGCTCATTTACAATCAGTTTGGAGACTTCTGGACTCTGGAGGAGCATCTCAATGCAGTATTAGGTCTTTCTGTGAGTACAGAATTTGAGCAGGCAGATGCAAAAGTCAAACTCAATAATCTGAGGTCAACATAGCTTCAAGCTCCTCAGCTTTGGAAGCCACTGATTGCCTCGTCTCTGCATAATCCACAGGAATCCCTGGATCAGTAGCTGGCATACACAAATCCACCACAGGAGATATTTGTTGATCCCCTGTATCAGGCTGGATTCTCTTTCTCAAATGATGATTTTTACATGGTGACCTTGTACTTCTACAAGTATGAAACTCATTCCTTTCTTTCCACAATTTTGCTGACCAGCCAAAATTCTTGGCCATAACTAAATCATCAACCTGGAAAACTCAGTCTCTTTCTCTAGAGCTGTTGTTTTCTTTCTGAATGGTTTGCCCAACCTCCATCCTCAACATCAAATCCAAAAATGCCAAATCCAAATGGGTTTGTAGATGGCATCCTATTGCTAATTCAGTTGGTGTAACCCCTGTGGTTGCATTTGGTATAAGTTTTTTTAAGTTTAAGTTTATTTATTAATGTCACAAATAGGCTTATACTTCAATGAAGTTACTGTGAAAACCCTCTAGTTGCCACACTCTGACACCTGTTCAGGTACATTGAGGATGAATTTAGCATGACCAATGCACCTAACTGGCACAATGTTTGGACTGTGGGAGGAAACCGGAGCATCTTGAGGAAACCCACACAGACACAGGGACAGCATGCAAACTCCCCACAAACCCAAGCTGGGAATCAAACCCTGGTTATTGGCACTGTGAGGCAGCAGTACTAACCACTATGACACCATGCCACCCTGGTATAGTATAAAACGACAACAAGAAACTTGCCAAAAAGAAAGGCTTTTTCATAGATAATTTGAATGTTTGCACAGCTTGTTCTGCTAAAACATTGGAAGCTGGGCAGTAAGGGGCTAACTGAATATGACTTAACAAATTTCTGAAACTCGTCCTCTGTAACTGCTGTGCCATTGTCTGTTGCTAATATCTCTGGGGTGCCATGGCTGGCAAAAATCTGACATAGCTTATCAATGTAGTTGTGGCCATTGTAGACTTCAATTGGACATGCTAGCCATTTATAACATGCAGCAATCAGAATGGAAAACGTGTATCCCATAAACCATCCTGTGAAGTCTATGTGCATTCTTGACCATGGCTGGCCCAACAATTCCCTTGGATGCATATTTGCAGGTGTGATATTGACTGCTGGGCTTCACAATTTGGGCACTGGCTTACCTTTCTTTCGATTTCATTATCGATGCACAGCAACCAAATGTAATTTCAGGCCAGTGCTTTAATCCTACTGTGTCCAGGTTGTGTACTATGCAACTCCTGTATCAAAAGCCTTTGCCCTTGAGGTGGCGCTAAAACACACACCACACCTCCCACCCCCAAAATAACACCCCATCCTCATATGTTATCTCCACCCTACACTGCAAGTAAGGTCTGATTTTCTCTGAATTATAATACCAACCCTTCATCATCATCTCCTTAACTTTTGGTAACACTGGGTCCTTTTCAGTCCAATTCTTATGAGTGGTGGCAAAGGTGCAGTACCAACATTATTTCTTGGGTACAGGCAGTGATGATACTGTCTGAGGCAAATGGAGGTAGCTGAGTGTATTCTCATTTGATATTTGCATCCATGGCATATGCTGGAGAGTGTAAATATGTACAGCTAAGAGTAAAGCCTATCTCTGTATTTCACAGAAACAATTGTGACACTGGCTTATCCTCTCAGAATAAACCCAATAATGGCTTGTGATCTGATACTATGGTGAAATGTCTACTGTAGTAGGCACATGGTCTTCAAAGGGTCATCTCCCTTAAAGGAGCAACATTACGATATTTTCTAATGCTTCCTCTTATTTTGTTTTTTTCCAGTAAATTGTTTTGCGTTCGAATTTTAAAATAGAAAGACCCGAGGTGAAAAACTATTGGAGGGAAAATCCAATTTGTCCTGTTTCTCCTCGAATTTTTCACTTGTTTCTCCTATGGAAGTGCAGCACTGTGGCATAGCGATTAGCACTATTGCCTCACAGCGCCAGAGACCTGAGTTCGATTCTTGGCCTTGGGTCACTGTGTGTATCGAGTTCGCACATTCTCCCTGTGTCTGAGTGGGTTTCTTCCAGGTTTCTACAGTTTCCTCCCACAGTCCAAAGATGTGCGGGTTAGGTTGATTGACCATGCAAAATTGCCCCTTAGTGTTAGGAGCTTAGCGGAGTAAAGAAGTTGAGTTACAGGGCCCGTGTGGGATTGTGGTCAGTGCAGACTCAAATGACCAAATAGCCTCTTTCTGCACTGTGGGGATTCTATGTCTGAATACAAGCTCTTTTTAACTATCACTGTGCATGTGTTTCCTTTTTTAAAAAGAAAGTCTTGATGTGCAGAAAATATTGGAAGTCAGTGAATCCAGCAGAGCCTGACCTTCCCAGCCTTGAATACATTTTAATGTAAGTGAATGGAGGAAGATAACAGAGTAGGTAAATGAAGAAAAACTGTTTAATTGTGCTTGGTTTCTTGGGTGCTTGTGCAGTGCTGTAGCTTTTGCTTTTACAACATCCTTTAATAGAGATTTTGAGAGAATTTGTATATTTAGAAAGAGTTCAGGAGGATGAGAGGGAATCTGATCGAGGTACACAAAATACCAAAAGGGTTGATAAAGTAAATGTAGATCAAACGTTTCCCCTTGTGGAGCAATCTCGAACAAGAGGTCACAGGTATAGGTTGAGAGGTGATAGATTTAAAACTGAAATAAGAAGGAAGTACTTCATGCAGAGGGTAATGAATCTGTGAAACTCACTGCTCTATAGCATGGTCTGAATCATTGAATGGTTTCAAGAAGGAGATAGATGTATTACTGATTTTAAAACAAAGGTTTAAAGAGATATAGAGAACAGGCGGGGAGTGGATTAGAGACCAGGGAGTGATCAGCTATTTGATTGAATAGTGGAGTGAGCTTGAAGGGCTGAACTGCCGTATCTGCTCCTAGTTCCTATGTTCCAACTTTTACTTCCAGAACAGTTTGGCCTCTAATTTAAATCTTTAGAATTATGGAGCACCCACCAATCAAAAAGAGCCCTTAAGAAATGAAATATCTTGAGCCCTGATGAGGAACCTCTGAATAACATGATTTTATCACCTTACATGACATTCAGCCTTGGAGGCCCAGAATGAGAACTGCAAAGTGCAGCTTCCCTCTTTCTAACAAGTAATGAATTTTCATTAGAAGTAATGACAAGCTTAAGGCTCTCACAAAACTATTTTGATATGTTTGAGGATGGCAGCAGTTCAGTGGCATGTTCACTTAGCATTCTACTGTTCCTGATGTTAATAAATGACCTAGAAGAGGAGTGCAGGGGACAAGTCTGATGGGTGAAGTACTGTGGCTAGGAACTGAACAGGACAATTCAACCACCACTCTTCCAGCTAGAGGGTGTACCAGGAGAGAAGGTCATTTGAGATAATGTCAGAGGAGTTTTGCATGCACAAAATTCATTTTAGAGGTAATCAGCTTTGGGTCACAGTCTGTGTGGAGTCTGCATGTTCTCCCCGTGTCTGCGTAGGTTCCCTCCGAGTGCTCCAGTTTCCTCTCACAGTCCAAAGGTGGAGGTGGATTGACCATTCTAACTTGCCCCTTAGTGTCCCAAGATATATAGGTTAAGGAGATAAGTGGGGCAATTATCTGGATAAATCTGGGCAAAGTTGGGGCAGACCTAATGGGCCAAATTGCCTCCTTCTGCGCTGTAGGGATTCTATGACTAGCACTGCTTTCCCTTGAGAAAGAACTTGCATCAACAACTTACATTCTGCAACGCTTTGATGGTGTCCACAAAGTTTACTATAGTCCTCAATTTCTATACATGTAGTCCCTTTCCAGCAGTCCAAAGTCCAAAGACATGGGGCTTGGGTTGATTGGCCACTCTAAATTGACCCTAGTGTCATGGGCATTAGCAGGGTAAATAAGGGTTACAGGAATAAGGCCTGGTTGGGATAGTCGTTGGTACAGACTTGATGGGTCAAATGATCTCTTTCAGTACTGTAGGGAGTCTATGATTCTATAATGGTGACATGTGCATCTCCCAGCAATAGCCTTCAATAAAATGCCCCATACTGCAGGCACCCTAACTCAACAGCTATGATATATCCCAGGAATGGCAAAGGATTAGGAGTAGGTGTCCATTGATGGGGCCCATGTCAGATTTCTATTTAGGAATGGTTAGCATTCATCAAATATTGATGAAAATCTGTAATTCTCAATTGTGCATTCTGCATGTTAGTGCAGAGTGGCAGAAAGTGCTCATGATGTCTTCATTCTTTGTCATATCATGATTTGTTTAACAGGGAGGAAGAAGGAGCCAGCTAGATTTCATGGGACAAGGCATACCTGTTATAGCCATTACGGATGTCAGCCACTTCACAAACAGCACAGGTATAGGAAAACAATACAGATGAAACTTGTGCAAGACTGAAGTGACAAATAAGTGATTGTAGTGCTCAAATCTGTAAGATTTTCATAAACTTTTGATATCTCTACTAATATTTAGGGTTTGTTGTTGGCCTGAAGATCTGATGTTACACCTATGGATTTTATTTCTAATCACTTTTTAAGCAGTTCAGTTTGAATTTCTATCAATGAGACAATGAGCAGTCAAGTCATCTGGGATACTTTATATGATGGCAGCTGTTGTTTATCAGAAACTACACGAATGGATTTATGACTTTTAATTGCCCGAGTGTCTAGGTTCAGCAGGTGTATCTTGCCTTAATTGCATTGTGTCCAATTAAGAACAATTAATTGTTCTTAATTAATTAAGTCTCCAATTGAGAACACTGAGGTACAGGGTAGCAAACTGGAAGGTATCGAAGTAGATAGGGAGGATGTGCTAGATATTCTTGAGGGTTTGAAGTTGGATGAGTCCCCTGGGCTGGACGGGATTTACCCTAGGATTCTCTGGAAGGCAAGAGAGGAGATTGCAGAGCCTCTGGCTCTGATCTTCAGGTCGTCGTTGGTTACGGGTGTGGTTCCGGAGGACTGGAGGATAGCGAATGTGGTCCCATTGTTCAAGAAGGGGAAGAGAGAGACCTTCCAGGGAATTATAGGCCAGTGAGTCTTACTTCTGTTGTGGGCAAAGTATTGGAGAGAATTATTAGGGATAGGATTTTATAGTTATTTAGAGAGAAATGAATTGATTGGGGATAGTCAGCATGGTTTTGTGAAGGGTAGGTCGTGCCTTACTAACCTCATTGAGTTTTTTGAAAAAGTGACTAAGGAAGTGGATGGGGGTAAGGCGGTTGATGTGGTCTATATGGACTTTAGTAAGGCGTTTGATAAGGTGGCTCATGGAAGACTTCTGCAGAAAATGCAGATGTATGGGATAGAGGGTGATTTAGCGAATTGGGTTAGGAATTGGCTAGCAGATAGAAGACAGAGGGTGGTGGTTGATGGGAGATATTCATCGTGGAGTTCGGTGACAAGTGGTGTACCTCAGGGGTCGGTTTTGGGGCCCCTGCTGTTTGTAATTTTTATAAATGATCTGGATGAGGGTATTGAAGGATGGATTAGTCAATTTGCAGATGACACTAAAGTCGGTGGAGTGGTAGATAGTGAAGAGGGGTGTTATAGTTTGCAGAGGGACTTGGACAAGTTGCAGAGCTGGGCCGAGAGGTGGCAATGGAGTTTAATGTGGAAAAGTGTGAGGTAATGCACTATGGCAGAAATAATAAATGTGTAGAGTATAGGGCAAATGGTAGGATTCTTAGTAGTCTTGATGAACAGAGGGATCTTGGTGTGTATGGGCATAGATCCCTGAAAGTAGGCAGTCAAGTCGATAAGGTTGTTAAGAAGGCATATGGAGTCTTAGCTTTTATTGGTAGGGGGATTGAATTTCGGAGCCGCAACGTCATGTTGCACTGTACAAAACTCTAGTGCAGCCGCACTTGGAGTATTGTGTGCAGTTCTGGTCCCCACATTATAAGAAAGATGTGGAGGCATTGGAGAGGGTACAGAGGAGGTTTACCAGGATGTTGCCTGGTATGGAGGGCAGGTCTTATGAAGAGAGGCTGAGGGATTTGAGGTTGTTTTTCGTTAGAAAGGAGGCGGCTAAGAGGGGACCTAATCGAAACATATAAGATGATTAGAGGTATAGATAGGGTGGATAGTGATAGCCTTTTTCCTAGGATGAAAAAAGCTAGCACGAGGGGACACAGCTTTAAATTAAGGGGTGATAGTTATAGGACGGATATCAGAGGTAGGTTCTTTACCCAAAGGGTGGTTCGGGAGTGGAATGCCCTGCCTGCAGCATTTGTAGATGCGCCAAGTTTGGTGGCGTTTAAGAGGTTAGTTGATAAGTATATGGAAGAGAAGGGACTGGTTTAGTTTGGAGGGGCATTGCTTTTTATATTGGTCGGCGCAACATCGAAGGCCGAAGGGCCTGTTCTGTGCTGTTATGTTCTATGTTCTATGTTCTAATTAAGAGTCTTTTTAGCAGCTTTGTAAAAATGTCTACAAGAGTAGTTCAACGTAGGATGACACCTTGGGTGGAATTTTCCAGTCACACTCATCCCAAAACTGGAAAACCCATCCAAGGACAATGGATCTTTCCATGGTCCATCCCTCATCCCACTTGGCTTCCCACAGTGAGTGGAATGGAAAAATTCACCCCCTTTTCTTCAAATAAAACACATGTATTGATGTAATTGAGCAAATACATCTGTAGGAAAGGACGTCTGTATTAGGAGGCAACTTTGCTTTCTGTTTTGACATTAGGATAGCCACGATATGGAGATGTCAGCATTGGGCTGGGGTAGGCACAGGTAAGAAGTCTCACAACACCAGGTTGAAGTCCAGCAGGTTTATTTGGTAACTTAAGTCTTTGGAGCACTGTCCCTTTATCAGGTGAGTAGAAGTTGGGTTCACAAACAGGCATATAAAGACACAAATTCAATTACAAGGTAATGGTTGGAATGCGAGTCTGATAGGTATTCAAATCTATATAGGAACAGACAATGCGAGTGGAGAGAGGATTATGTACAATTAAAGAGGCATGAATTGCCTCAAGTCAGGACAGTTAGTGAGATTTTGCAAGCTCATGCAAGTCATGGGTGTTACAAACAGTATGACATGAATCCAAGATCCTGGTTGAGGCCGTCTTCATGTGTGCAGAACTTAGCTATCAGTTTCTGCTCGGCAACTCTGACTGTCATGTTTTTTGAAGGCCACCTTGGAGAGCCCAAAGATCACAGGCTGAATGCCCTTGACTGCTGAAGTGTTCCCCAACAGGAACATTCTGTTCCTGATTGCCTCCTAATACAGACGTCCTTTCCTACAGATGTATTTGCTCAATTACATCAATACATGTGTTTTATTTGAAGAAAAGGGGGTGAATTTTTCCATTCCACTCACTGTGGGAAGCCAAGTGGGATGAGGGATGGACCATGGAAAGATCCATTGTCCTTGGATGGGGAACATTCCTGCCTCATAATTGTCGAGTGGTGTCCATTCATCTGTTGTCGTAGCATCTGCCTGGTCTCGCCAATGTATCATGCCCTGGGACATCCTTTCCTACGGTGTATCAGGTGGACAGCATTGGCCAAGCCGCAAAAATATATACTGTATACCTGGTAGATGGTGTTCTCACATGAGATGATGGCATCCATGTTGATGATCTGGCATGTCTTGCAGAGGTTGCTGTGGCAGAGTTGTGTGGTGTCATGTTCACTGTTCTCCTGAAGGCTGGGTAGTTTGCTGTGTACAATGGAGTTTGTGCAGTTGTTTGAAGGCAAATAGTGGGGTTGTGGGGATGGAGTTGATGAAATGTTCAGTTTCATTGATGACACGTTGAAGGCTCCAGAGAAGATGTCTTGGCTTCTCTGCTCAGGGAAGTACTGGACGACAAAGTCCATCGTGTCCTGTGTTTGTCTTCTGAGGAGGTCGGTGCAGTTTTTCTCTGTGGTGCTTTGGATTGATCGATGAGTTGAGCACCATATCCTATTCTTATGAGGGTATCTTTCAGCATCTGTAGACGTCTGTTATGATCTTCCTCATCTGAGCAGATTGTGAGGATATGGAGGGTTTGTCCTTAGGGGATGGCTTCTTTAATGTGTTTAGGATGGAAACTGGAGAAGCAGAGCATCATGAGGTTATCCATTGGCTTGCGGTACATAAAGTGGTGAGGTGACTGCCCTTGATGGAAATGTATGTGTCCAAGAATGCAACCGATTCTGGAGAGTAGTCCATGGTGAGTCTAACAGTGGGATGGAACTTGTCATACTATAGTTGTTTCAGTGATTGTTCGCAGGAAGTCCAAAGGGAGAAAATGTCATTGATGTATCTTCAATGTCGGTTGAAGGTCCTGTGCCGTCAAGAAGTCTTGTTCAAACTTGTGCATGAAGATGTTGGCATATTGAGGTGCGAATTTGATCCCCATGGCTGTTCGATGTGTCTGGATGAAAAACTGATTATTGAAGGTGAAGACATTGTAGTTTAGGATGAAGCAGATGAGATGTAGAATTGCTTCTGGATATTGGCAGTTGTCAGCATTGAGTACTGAGGCAGTTGCAGCAATGCCATCGTCGTGGGGGATACTGGTGTAGAGTGCCAAGACATCCATTGTGACGAGGACTGTTCCTGGTTCAACTGTTCCATGGGTGTTGTGTTTCTATAAGAAGTTCATAGTGTTGTGACAGAAGCTGGGGGTTCTTAGTACGATGGATTTCAGGAGGCCCTTGATGTAGCCAGAGATGTTCTCACAAAAGGTCCCATTGCCTGATATGATGGGATGGCTGGGTGTGTTGGTCTTGTTTGAAGGTCTCTCTTCAGGAGGCAGTAGAGATTTCTAATGATGGGAAATACATGGGATGAGAGCACAGAGGTGCTTTGAAGGTCTAGATCAAAGATCTCGATCAGTTTGTTAAATTGGTAGATGTGTTCTTTGGTTGGATCTATGGGTAATTGTCTATAGTGTTCCTCACTGTTCAGTTGTCAGTACACTTCTTTGCAGTAGTCCGTTCTGTTCAGTATGAAGGTGGACCCTCCTTTGTCTACTGGTTTGATGACATTGTTGCGGTTGGCCTTGACAGTGCAGATGGCATTGCATTATGCTTGCGTGACTTTTGGGGCTGCTTTATGAGTGCAGCTGATGAATCTAGCATTGACAGACCTCCTGATGGCTTGGGCATACATGTCAAATCGAGGGCAGCGGCTTTCCAGAGGAGTCCTATTCAACTCTCTTCTTTGGTTGCTGCACTGTGAATCTCTCTGTTGGTTGTTCCAGTTCATTGGCTGTCTCATTGTGTTCGCTGTTGGCCTCTTGGGATTTATGGAAGAACTCTCAGAGCCTCATTCGCCTGATGAATTCCTCTGTGTCTGCTGCGAGACTGATGGGGTCCACTTTGGTGATTGGGCAGAAATTGAGCTCTTGGCTGAGAACTTTGGTTTTGTCTGGTTGAAGTATGTAGTCCGGCAAGTTGACAATGGACTTCTCTGCAGTGGTACTGTTTTCTACTGTGGTACTGGGGAGGCTTGATTGCTGCTGGTGACGACACCGAGTTTCTCAAGTTTCCTGTTTTTGGTGTGCACGTAAATGGCGTTGTTTCGTTGTCTTGTCTACTTGGCAGTATTTCCTGGCTGGTCTGCGTCCTGAGTGCAAGTTGAGAATACGGACTCTATCTTGGTTTCCAGGATTGCAACGTCTGCTGTAGAGCTGGTGTATGAGGTGGTTGAAAAGTATGAGGGATGTGCAACAGCAGAGTCTCTCAACGTAGTCTGTGTTATAGGTTGACCTGAATGGTTTGTGATCTGTAGTCCTTTCGGTATCTTGTCTGCTTCCTTGCATCTTTGTAGAAACTTGATGTCTGTGTTGATGTGCGCGATCTTCTTGGAGATCCTCCCCACTTTGAGCCAGCAATTTGTGGTGTTGGTGGTAGCCATGATGTGGAGATTCCAGCATTGGACTGGGTAGGCACAGTAAGAATCTCACACTGCAGGTTAAAGTTCAACGGGTTTATTTGGTAGCACAAACTTTTGGAGCACAAGTGCTTCATCTGATGAATGGGAGTTGGGTTCACAAACAGGGCACTGAAGGGCATTCAGCCTCTGATCTTCGGTAAGCATTCTCCAAGGCTTCAAGATACACGACAACACAGAATCACTGAGCAGAAATTGATAGAAAATTCTGCACACATGAGAGTGGCCTCCATCGAGATCTTGGGTTCATGTCACACTATCTGTAATCCCCACAATTTTCCTAGGCTTGCAAAATTTCACTAACTGTCTTGACTTGAGACAATTCACACTTCTTTAACCTGTATTTAACCCTCTCTCCACTCGCATTGTCTGCACCTGTAAAGACTTGAATACCTGTTAAGACTCACATTCCAACCATTATCTTATGTTTATGTCTATATATGCCCTGTTTAGGAACTCCCACTCACCTGATGAAGGATGTGAATGTTTGCAATAAGTGTACTAATGACAAGAGGATGTGTGGTAACTTGGCCAGAAAAAAATGGACAAGTGTGATCCTGGTGTTAGCGAACAACTCTTCCATTGATCAGTTTCATCACCACACTGGATCACTTTTGGTTGAGAATAATTCCACACAGCCGTTGTTGGTTACTGCCAAATTTCCTTACATAGACATAATCATGCAGGTTGAAATATCTCTCCTTTACATGATACTCGTGTCTCTCCTTTTGCTTTTCCTGTGTTCTTCCCACTCTCACTTTAACAACTGAATGTAGCAGATCCAAGTAAAACTTTGACTTCCTACCTATCAGTAATTCAACTGGTGAGAATCTTGTTGTTGTCTGTGATGTGAAACGATACTGGAACAAGAACTGTGAGAGCCCGATTCCCAAAGTTTCACCTGCCGTTCTCCTCAGTCCTTCTTGCAATGACTTGAATAGCTCGCTCTGCTAAACCATTGGAAGCTGGGTGAAAAAGTGCAGTTTGCACATGGCGTATTGCATTCCTGTACATAAACTCTTGGAGCAAATTACTCACAAACATTATACCAGGAACAAGAGAACCCAGTAAACCATGAGTGGCAAAAGCTTGGCTAGCTTTTCTATTGTAATGGGAGCTGTTGTGTTACTCAGGATGTGTACTTCTAATGCCTTAGAATGCGAGTCCACTATGACTTTAAATATATGACCCATGAAGGGTCTTGCAAAGACCACATTATGATTATACCAAGGATGATCAAGCGACTCCCATGGATATAGTGGAGCTGGTGGTGCCATCTTGTCGTTGATCTGACATGGACTACAGGATTTCACCTTATTCTTCAAGTCCTGATCCATATTAGACCACCAAATATACGACAAAATTTTTCATTCGGGAGGCACCCAAGTGCATCTCATGAACTTCATCCAAAACTTCTGAATGACTCGGGGGGTGGGTGACCATTCTAGATCCCAAAAGGATATAACCCCATCCTGCACATTCAACTCATCCTTCCACTTTGTATGTGGCCTCAATTCATTATCCCCTCTAACCTTAGGCCATCCCTGCATAAGGATTCGTTTCAGCTGAGAGAGGACAGGATCCCTGTCCATCCAGTGATTAATCACTGAAGAAAACAAAAGTCTCTCGAGTAAGAAAATTACCTCTGGATGAAATAATATCTTTGGTGGGCATGCCTGATAAAGGCAGATGAAAACAGTAAGAAGTCTGACAACACCAGGTTAAAGTCCAACAGGTTTACTTGGTAGCAAAAGCCACTAGCTTTCGAAGCACTGCTCCTTCATCAGGTGAGTGGGAGTTCTGTTCACAACCAGGGAATAAGAAACAAGCTCAATTTACAAAATAATGGTTGGAATGCGAGTCTTTGCAGGTAAACAAGCTTAAAGGTACAGGCAATGTTAGTGGAGAGAGGGTTAAGCATGGGTTAAAGAGATGTGTATTGTCTCCAGCCAGAACAGTTAGTGAGATTTTGCAAGCCCAGCCAAGTTGTGGGAGTTACAGATAGTGTGACATGAACCTAAGATCCCGGGTTGAGGGAGATGAATCAGCATGTCTGCACTTTCATTATGCTCCCCTGCCCTGTACACAATGTTCATTGCTAGGCTGACAACGTGAGACCCCAATGCTGTATTCTCACTGACAGCATGGGAGGACTGCACTAGGATTGAAAAAGTGAACGGTGGCCTGAGGATCTATGAACAATTTAACTGTTGTGCCACGTAATATACTCAGTTCATCTTTGAAAACCTCAGGATATTTCTGATTGACATCCTTTGTCACCTGTATGTGCTTAATCTCACCCCAATTCAGTGGAATTTTAGCCATACTCTCGTAAACTAAACTCTTTCGCTTTTACCACCAGGAGCCATACATTTGCATCTTGGCATTGTATGTAATGTATGCCTCTAACACCCCAAACAATGGTATAGCCTCTCTTCGGTATATGTTCAAAGTTGAATCCCTGCCTGTATAAGTGCAAGCACCTGCTTAGAGCCCCAAGGCTTCTTGTAGGTCTCCTTGCTGATCACAGAGCTTTGTGTTCACCTCCATCCTGATTTGTTTTCCATTAAGCTCCACTGTCGGATAAATGGGCGCCATGTACCCCTCCGTCACATTAAATATATTGCAAGAGTGCTCCTCTGCCTGCTCTGAGCTTTCCATGTGATGCTTTAACTTGTTCTTAGTATCTGGCACTTTTTAGCCAAATGTCCTTTTTTGTTGCAATGGTGACAGACAACTTACACAAATTTGCCACAAATGATTTAGTGTTTCCCCTCACCCACTACATCTGAAATATTCAAATGCTTTCACCTTTCTATTTGCAGCCTCTTTCTTGATGTACTGCACCTACCTGCGCATTGCCATTGGCCTTTTGAATATCTGTTACATTGCAGGCAGCCATTTCCATGACTGAGAAATGGTGTAGAGCGTTTTTGAAAATTAGCAGAGCTTCTTTCATCAAATGGCATGTATGCTGCCCTTATTAATGCAACAGACTAGTCTATTCCAGAGCATGTCCTCCAATACTGTTCCAAATTCACAATGTTCAGAGAGTTGACATAATTTGGCAACAAAGTTAGCTACAGACTGTCTCACCTTATGAAAATGACTATGGAACTTGAAATACTGGACAATCACTGAGGATTTAGGATTGTAGTGAATCTGAACGAGTGTAACTAAATCTGTAACAGACAACAGGACGGCATGGTAGCACAGGAGCTAGCACTGCTGCCTCACAGCACCAGGGACCTGGTTTGATTCCTGGCTTGGATCACTGCCTGTGAGGAGTTTGCATGTTCTCCTGTGTCTGCGTGGGTTTCCTTCATGTACTTTAATTTCTTCCCGCAGCCCAATGATGTACAGGTTAGTTGAGTTGGCCAATGCAAAATTCTCCCTCAGCGTACTCAAACAGGTGCTGGTGTGTGTTGAGTAGGGAATTTTCACAGTAACTTCATTGCAGTGTGTGAAATGAAATGTCACACACTCTCTCTGTTGATGTTAAATTCCTCGCTAGCTTACAAGTCGTTGTCTTATCCAAATTCAAGAGAATTGAGTGTTTTTTTTAGCCTATGTGCAATTCCAATTGCCAAGAAAGATGTTCCAACCTTTCCATATAATCAGTCCAGTCCCTGTTCTCTTCCACAATGTCACTGACAGACAAGAACAAAGTCATGGTGCTGCTAACATGCTTTTTAATCTGTGAACTCATGAACCCACTGATCAGAGTCCTCACCACCACTCACATTGGAAACTAGCTACTCACTGTGTAAATCTTTATTACACCATAGTGAACACTGTATTTTTCTTTTCCTTTTACTTTGCTGCTTGCTCCTCATGACCAAAAAAATGTGGTAACTTGGCCTCCCTCATAGTAAGACTAATCCTGTGAAGTTTGTACAATCAGGCATGCTCATACCTGCTAAAATGATCAGCATATACAAATAGGAAGATGCTTACTGTACACTCTATAATAGGAGTGATAATCTGTATCTGAAGGATGTAGGATTTATTTACAAAGGGATATAAACTCTGAGAGTCCAGGAATTAAGAAAACATCATTTGTTTCTAGTCTGCATAATTCTGCTTACATTGGCTGTTAGCCAGTGGAAGAGGTGAATTTGAACTGTTTCTAAATAAGGGATTCTGGAATAATGAGAAGTGTTGATAAAGTTGAAAAATCAGAATCTTTTTTGGCATCACAGTGTTACTGCATCTTCTGTGGTATGATTCTTGTGAAGATACTGTGCCTTTAAGAAATGTATTTTTCAAATAGCTGATACCAATTTATTTTGGCACCATTTTGTCTGTAACTGGTGTCCCATATTGTTGCTGAAGCAGTAAAATCGACATTATGTTTATTTTTAATCTGGACTAATGTAGTGTCCTGGAGTTTTAAATTCTTTTGGAATTACTGGGCAGAGCATGATTGACAAGTCTGGGCACAGTTTTTTCCATAGAAAACAGCCTGGGCACAGTTTTTTCCACAGAAAAGTCCAAGGTTTTTGTTTCATTTTTTTTCTCAGGAGCTCTTTGGACTTGAGACAGAAAGCAATATCTCCCCTCTCTCTGGAGTTGGCAATTTTGCTGTTCTGTGAGTTGCTGTTAGAAACTGGTGAAGGCAGGCAGTGTCCTAGTCTCTCTCCCTCTATCTCTCTTTCTCTCTCTCTCTCTCTTTCTCGAGGCTTTTTGGAAAGTTCCAGGA
Organism: Sphyrna mokarran; assembly: GCA_024679065.1. Lineage (NCBI taxonomy): Eukaryota > Metazoa > Chordata > Chondrichthyes > Carcharhiniformes > Carcharhinidae > Sphyrna > Sphyrna mokarran. Next base: position 152,837,714 of record JAGIQG010000001.1, read on the forward strand.
CTGGGCAGTTTTAATCCAACATTCAAAGGATTAGTTAACAGCAAGTGTTAAAAAGCTGCAAAATCCAGTATCACATGAGCATACTTGCTTTTTGTGTCAAGTCAAGAAAGGGCTGTATGTTTGTGGAGTGTTGTTTGACTTGGAACAACATAGATAGTTAGCTGTTAAGGTTTATATTATTTCATGGTTCATTATTGTAACTGGTAACAGTTATGCTAATTTTTTTATTATATCTTAAATGTGCTTTTAAATAAACTTTGTTTGATAAAAGTTTTCTCATGGTTACTTGGATCATACCTGGAGTGAAATGCCCTATGCCAATCTAGGCTACCTTCATAAAACAGCTTAGAGTTTCTGGCCTGGGTCTTAACATTCTTCTGGGGCAGTAGCAGAGAAAGACATTTCCTGTGCTAGCAATATTCAAGGCAGATAAGAGAACATAGTGGTTAAGAGACTCCCATGTTGATTTCATTCTTTTTCTTAAAATTATGTAAAATCTTACTTGTTAAATTCTATTTGATTCATTAGTACAAGTTATTCATACTTTGAGACAGGCATAACAGAAGACTCTAGTGTTTGAAGTTAAGAATACAAAACATAGCTCCATTAATTAGAGGGCTTTTATACCTCAAAATCCTAGAAACTTATAAATCACATTTCCAGAACCTAGACAGTTCAGAAATTTTATAGTAACATCTAACAAAATGATGAAATGTGTGACGGTCTGCTGTACGCTTATGCAATCTTGCCTCAACCACAAAAAATATTCATTATTCCATGATCATCCCTGAATGTAAAGATAACTCTTAACTTATTTTCTCTATTACAAGCCATCTGCTAAAACCTCTCTGCCTATCTCCTCCACTCACTTCCAGTAGTAAGTGCAAAGAGTCAATCAACATCTTTGTACCTTTTGAAAAGCTGCCTCTGTCACTTCAAAGCCTTTGCCGATCTCAATGGGTGAGACTTCCTTTGTGGATTCCCCCCGCCTTAGCCCAGAACTCATATTTTTCTTTAGCTTCTCCTCTATCTCTCCTCATGCCTTCTCTGAGCTCAACTTGTTCATGAGACCCAGCTTGTGCCTCCTCAACCCTATTCCGTCTCAAGAACTGACCATCCAGCTTCCCTTCCTGGACTTTTTGTTAGCCTTAATTCTAACAATTCTCTTTGCACACACTTTGCACTCTTTATACCTGCTGTTATCTCCCTTCTCTTCAAAAAATAAGTCTTGACTTCAATATCTCTTTAAACTACTTTCCTGTGTCCTTGAATAGCTCCTGTTCATGTACAAACAAACAGAGGGAAAGGAAGATTCAAAATGATACAGTATAACTTATAGTGTGCAGCATCTTAAAGAACATTCATTAGGTTGATACAAATGAAGACTAAATACTGCATTCTCATCAGGAAGAATTGACACTAAGTAATTCATATCTTTAGGACTTTATTAACAATGCCAAATGGACATTCCACAATGAACATCATACATTGAATAGCAGTAGTTTCTGAGGTTATCAATTTAACAGCTGTGGTTTTTAAAATAATTCTGGACATTTCCTTTGCCAACAATCGAACATTTAATCAAACTAGTAAACTTAAACTGTCAGAAAGTTGTATAAAACCTCCAACAAGATAATGAACAACATTTATAAATGTGAACATTATACATTAGACAAGTATAAATGACTTATCAAGGAATTATTTAACAGTAAGTAATGCACAAATGAATATATGTATCTTTCTCCATTACAGAGAGACAATTGATTACATATAGCTTGAGAGCACAGCTGTAGGTAAAATAATACCTCGAAAACTGTTAGTGAATCAAGAATACAGTAGTTTATTCCAAAGCTTTAAGGCTTACCAGACTTGTCATAGAAAACAAACACAAGTGGACATTTATACATTATGAGCTCCAGCTGGAGTCACGATTCAAAGTTCCAATTCCTGCCAGACCTCCAGTTCTTCATTCCTGGGTCATGATGCAGCCCCAGAGTTAATCAGGAATTACAGTCCTGCAGATAGGACAATGGAAATTCCTTCTGCAGCCGTACTGGCATCCCTTCTCTGAAGTTACTTGTGTGATTGCGGATGTCCCAAAAGAACTCTTCCTGTTAAAAGCCGATATCACGATCTGCCATCAGTAGCTGTTAAAAGCTGGTATCGTGAACTACCATCTGTGCAACGATTCTCACTAATACAAACAATAAGATTTGCAAAGTCTACAAAATAACAGTCACATTTAACTATCAGCTGTTATAGAAGTTTCACATACTTTAACATGAACAAATAACTTATACTACTGTCAGGAACAGTATGAGCTGAAGGAGATCAGTCATGAGGAAGGGTTATGTTTGTGACACACTCTAGTACAAAATCCATTAACCCTTTCCCTTCAGGTACAAAATGTATTTATCCTTTTCCCTACTTCAGTACCATTCTGCAAATATGAAGCAAGGTGAGGAGACAGGCCTCCATGAACTACCACAACCAGAACAGGGATTGAACCTATACCATTGGCAACATTCTGCAGCATGCTCTTACATTAAATTCACCAACCATCACAAATTGATCTCACGGCTTCTTGCAAATCAAAGAAACAGAATTATTTAATTGCAGCAAAAATATAAGAGGAATAAAACTAATAAATATCTGCAAAAGAACAACAAATGTGACAAGAAAAGTTATGTTGAGGTATTTACAACAATTATATAGCTACAGATGTGAGGGAGCCTGGATGGGTAGAAATGGAATCTGTATGATAGATTCACCATATTCCCTCCTCCACCTCACCTCTTCACATATGTGAACTCTCAGGCCATCATGTGGTCTCTGTGTCAGGCCTATATGTTGGTATCAGGGAGCAGGATTCCAGATGTTGTTTCATGGGGACATGAGGAGCAGGTGGACTTCACTGCAGGCAACCGGCTGGTGTGGAGTGACAATTACTGACAGCATCTGGGAGGATTGTCCTCAGAAGTCTGATGTTCAAGGTGAAAGGGGATGGACCTGTAAATATCTGCCTTGCTGTTTGACAGCTGCGCACCCCTCATAGTCCTGGACTGCTTCTGCAGCAAGTGGCTCTGCCAGTGGAGAGGCATGAATGTGCAACTGGAGTATTGTACTTGCTGCAACCAAGTCAACAGCTCCAACTGCCAAAGCTTCTGCTCCACCATATCATAGAGGAGGATCATGTGATTTGTGATCAAAGAACATAATGAATTGGAGATATTTGTGATGCTTTCATCCTTAGATCTCTACAACACTCCTCACAGTCTTTCTTATCCAGCTCAATGTCTACTCCTTCTTCCTTTCTTACATGGGACAGGGACATGTCCATTGCCTCCCAATGGTCCTCATTCCATTAGAGACAGGTGAGACTCAGACTGCAAACCTCCTCTCCCAGGATCCAGGGCAGCAGATTTATGACTTCCCACAGGAAAAGATGCACAAGTGTCGTGCACAGAGCCAAAGGGATCTGGAGTTAGCGACAAGGATGAGCTCCCGAAAGATTGTAGGAAGTTGACCATGGTTAAGTATTCTCCCTTGCCATACTGGTATCTCCTTACACCAACAACACTCAAGAATCTGGACATTATCCAGGGCAGTGTAGCCCGTTTGTTTGACATTCCATCCATCATCTTCGATGTTTGCTCCCTCCACCATTGATGCGCAGTGACAGCAGTGTGTACCATCTACAAGAGGCACGACACCAACTTACCAAGGCTCCTTACACAACAGGTTCCAAACCCGTGATCTGCACTACTTAGAAGGGCAGCAGATGTAAAGGGAATATCCCAGGTTTCTCTCCAAGTCATGCACCATTCTCATTTGGAATTATATTACTGTTCCTTTAATGTCACTAGATCAATTTGCAGGAACTTCCTTCTAACAGCACTGTGGCTAACCCTTCAACTCATTGACCGAAGCAGTTCAAAATGGTGGCTCACCATTACCTTCTCAAGGGCAATTATGAATGGGAAATAAATGCCAATGATATCCACATCCCATGAGTTAAGCTGATTTAAATATGGTCATGAATTCTTTCTTGAGAGGCAGTTTTTTCACTTCTCAGTTTTTCCTCTTCTCTCTTGAAAGAAGAAAATTGTCCTGGTTTCACAGTCCTACATTCTTCTGGTATCTCATCCCAATAAATGTTTTTCACTTTTGAGCCTTAATAACAATGAATCATTGCTATAAGGCAGTCACTAATAACACCAATAAAAAACTCAGAAGAAATGTTTTTATCCAGGGAGGAGTAAGAATATGAAACTTGCTGCCACGTGTAATAGTTGAGATGAATAGCATTCATTTACAGGGTGACCATTTATTACATGAGTTAAAGAAGTAAGAATATGCATGCAGGTCTAGATGAAGTAGAGTGAGGGGAATATTGTGTGCAGCATAAATATTGGGATAGACTAGTTTGCCAAATGGACTATTTCCATGCTGCCCAAGAAATAAAGTGCACACACTGAAAGGCACCTGCCCATTGGGCATTGGGCAGTTCCAAGGGAGCGGAATCTGTTGTGGGCAAAGCCTAATGGGTGATTGGTGGGGTTTGGGTGTCCCACTGCCACTCTGCATGGGAATCGGCCAGGACTGTAGGAAGGCCAGCGATTGGGGCAGGCTGCGGGGGCGCGGTCTGCTGAGGGATCTGCCTCCCATTGAGGCAGTTTACTTCCAGGCGGAGGCTTCTTTTACTGGAGGGCTCAGCATAGGGGTCTGCTGTGATGGGAGGTGGTTGGGAATCACCACTGCTGGATGCACGGTGTAGGATATCAAGGTTCACTGGAATGGGGGAAGTCGGGTCTGGCCCACAAATTGTCATGAGGGCTGTGATTGGGCCATGGGGGATGCTGGAGAGGCAGCACTGTGGTGTCCTGGGTTGGCTAGCGCTTGAGCTGGCAGCAAATGTTGAGGAATGGCAGATTGCAGCCATTGCGCATGTGCAGAGTTCCAGAACTGTCAGCCTTCTGTGCAAATAGGCTCCACACACTGGGTTTTTAATGATATCCATGATTGTGACTTTTGCATTGCACAGAGTGGGGAGATTCAGGTCGGAAGCTGCACTGAAGAAACAGCCATGATCTAGATTAGATTTCTCACCAATCCAGCACTTTTGGGAGAATCACAAGGAGGGATTACGATTATAAGGCACATTTGTTGATATTTTGGATGTATTCTTATTGATTTTAAGCAGTATTGTTCAATTTGGCCAAAAGCAATTTACTGCTAGGCATACTGTGAAAAGATTTTAGCAAGAAGTTATATTTCTAGGGAATAATTGAGCTTTGGAAATATGCAAGTTTTATCATTAAAGTTTCAGATGGAAGGAACATATGGAACACTTAATCACATTTCATTAAAACAGTTTACTTACTGTCTGGTTGAGATGGACTGGTGTCCAGATATGGTGTCACGAGTTAGTCTGGTTCAACAGTGACCTTTAAGGGAAAACGTGAGAACATTTATTTGAACTCTGGGCTGAGTTCTTAAGCTACAATGCAAGCAGGGAATGGGGTCAGCCAAGGCAGGAGTCAGCCTGTGGATTTCATGGACTAATAAAATACCATTATGCTGAAGGGTGGAATGTGATTGGCTGAAGTATTTGACATGTATTATTGTTGATTTGTGTATCCTGAAGATGATTGATTTAATGTTACTGAAAGGTGGAATGATTGATAAGAAAAAAACTATAATTGACCTGTTTTTGAATGTACATTTTAGATTCACAACATCACGTTATAAAGTCCAAAAGGTTTATTTGGTAGCACAAGCCACAAGCTTTTGGAGTGCTGCTTCTTCATCAGATGAGTGTGAGTTCTGTTCATAAACAGGGCATGTAAAGACACAAACTTAATTTATGAAATAATTTTTGGAATGCGAGTCTTTACAGGTAATCAAATCTTAAAGATACAGACAACGTGAGTGGAGAGAAGGTTAAGCACAGGTTAAAAAGATGTATATTATCCTAGCCAGGCCAGTTAGTGAGAGTGTACAGGCACAGGCAAGTTGTGGGAGTTACAGATAGTGTGATGTGAACCCAAGATTCCGAGGGGGCTTGACAGTGTGGATGTTGAGAGGATGTTTACTCTGGAGAGGAAATCTAAAACAAGGTAGCACAGTTTACAAACAAATGGTCACTCATTTAAATCAGAGACGGAGAGGAACTTCTTCACTCTGAAGGTCATTAATCTTTGGAATTCTCTTCCATATTGAGCCTCTCAGTTGCTGTCCAGTAATAAAAGACAACACAAGTCCAGCTTCTTTACAAATTTACTTCATTCTCTTTTGCAACTCCACATACATACATCCCAACATCCAATGCCTTCTGTAACCCCTTTATATATCACGGTGGGTACTAGTAAACATTAACATATAAAATACAGAAAATGGAAGGTTGCAGTTAACCCATTCTTATTATCACAGAGAGCAATAGAGGCTAGGTCATAGAGTCATTGAATTATACAGCAGTACATCACAGAAACAGGCCCTTTGGCCCAACTGATCTATGCTGACCCTGGGGACCTCAATTGCCCACATTTGGCCCTTATCCCTCTAATCCTTTCCCATCCATGTACTTATCCAAATGCTTTTAAAATATTGTTATTGTGTTTCAATTGAATATATTAAAAGCTGAGTTAGGTAGATTTGTAATTGACAAGGAAGTCAAGGGTTATGGGGGCAAACGCAATGTGATTCTACATATCAGAAGGTGATTTTACTTTGTCAGCCTTACTGTAGTATTTTAGCCCACCACGAATAGTACACTTTCCAAAAAGAGTCACTTCATAGTGATCAGAATTAGCTGTACTCCCCACTCTCTCCCTAAAGGGATGTACAGCTTTCATTATTTCAGATAACTGAGGACAGATTAAGCATCAGAGCCTAACCTGTACGACTCTGTTCGATACTGAGCAGTGTGTTTACCTACTGTGTACCCCATTGGGAACCTTAATCTGATTTGGTAATATTGTTACCTTGTGTAAAGAAAGGAGCTTGTTTTCAGCTGCTGGGCAGTAACAGCTTTATTTCAGTTCTGCCAAATTTTATCTAATGATTGAAAGGGTTTTTTTTATTGAAATCAGCTCATTGAACCTTTGTCAAGTTCTGCCATGTGATAATGTAACTCGTCTCAAAACATTGCCTGGCTCTCTCTGTGGCAAAATGGTGTACGTGTGTTATTCCTCAACAGAATAAAGATAGCTGGAGCGAAATTGATTTTCAGCGATAGCACAAAATTGGCAAAAGCATACAATCAGCCCATTTGATATCTTGCCTGATTTCCTTTTCTATTAAAGTCAGGGCTCCCAATTCGCTTCTGTCCATTTTGCGCAAGGGCTAGATCTCTGTGGGAAACTTCCCTCGAGGGAGTGGTAAGCAGCGTTACTTTGTTGCTAACTGCAGAATTCAGCAGGAAAGTAAAGGATTTCCTTAAGGAAATGCAATTCCAGTGTCTACCACTTAAGATTGGATGAACATTAGCACAGAAACCTTGGAGTTCCAACTCAAATATCGGAATTCTACAGTAGTAGCAACTCTCAATAACGTAGAAGTACAGTTCTAACCCATACTTACAGAACTGTATTTATTTGGGGCGGCACGGTGGCACAGTGGTTAGCATTTCTGCCTCACAGTGCCAGGATCCCAGGTTCAATTCCAAACTCATGTCACTGTCTGTATAGAGTTTGCACACTCTCCGTATGTCTGTGTGGGTTTCTTCCGGGTTCTCTGGTTTCCTCCCACAGCCCAAAGATGTGCAGGTTAGGTGGATTGATTATGGTAAATTGCTCCTTAGTGTCGGAGGATTAGCAGAGTAAATATGTGAGGAATAGGGCCTGGGTGGAATTGTGGTCAGTGCAGAGTCAATTGGCCAAATGGGCTCCTTCTGTATATAGGGATTCTATAATTCTGTCAGTGCTCAGTAACAACAGAAATGGAATCCTAACTTTCCTCCCCTCCCTGTTCCAATAATCTCAGTGCCAATAATGTAAACTGTAAGTTCCAGCATAGTTCATGATGAGTTAATCAGGTGTGGAGTTGAACTGTGCCTCAACATGAGAAATGCCTTCGGAATGCCAGTTATTGAAAAGCGTAGAATCAGTCATTAGGATCTTTGCCAACAGAAAGAGCAAAACCACAGCATGTAGGCCCAAGGTTTAGGCTGGCATATCCTCTAGTGGTTACATATAGAGTAGCACTCGTGGAGTTGATCTCCAGCTGTCTGGATTTTGAAAGAAAGAGGATAAAATAACATGAGTTAAATAACATGAGTCAATTAGTTAGTTGTTAGAAAATATTATATATTTTTGTCCCTAACAGAATCTTTTTTTAAAGTGTTTTTGTGAGAAAATGTTCATCCTGATGGATTTTCTCATTGAGCAACTTGTTAATTTGGACAAGACATGACAAATCATTTTTGTTTTCAATTCAAACAGATAAAAGGAAACAGAGATTCATGGCTTAATGTTGAGAGTCTTTTGTAATAGTGGAATTGCTAAATTTAATATCAGTTAAATTTAGAAGTTGCAGCAATCCTTCTGAATATACTGGAACATTTCTTAAAATCACTGGACACAGAAGTTCTTGTCAACAATGGACAAGCCATTTATTCACACTGGAGGTGTTTAAGATAGTTTATTGGGGTTTTGATTTGATTTATTATTGTTACTTGTATTAACATACAGTGAAATGTATTGTTTCTTGAGTGCTTTAAGACAAAACATATCGTTCATAGGGAAGGAAAGGAGACAGTGCAGAATGTAGCATCACAGTCATAGCTAGGGTGTAAAGAAAGATCAAATTAATGCAAGGTAGATCCATTCAAAAGCCTGACAGCAGCAGGGAAGAAGCTGTTTTTGAGTAGGTTGGTACATGACCTCAGACCTTTGTATCTTTTCCCTGATGGAAGAAAGAATCTCTGGGGCACATGGGGCCCTTAATTATGTTGGCTGCTTTGCCAAGGCAATGGGAAGTGTAGACAGCATCAATGAATGAGAGACTGGTTTGCATGATTGGGCTGCAATTTTCTTGCAATTTTGTTTCTTTCAATTTTGGGCGGAGCAGGAGCCATACCAAGCGGTGATACAACCAGAAAAAACGCTTTCTATGGTGCAAGTGTGGAAATTGGTGAGAGTCATAATTGATATGCTAAGGTTCCTTAGTCTTCTGAGAAAGTAGAGGCATTGGTGGGCTTTCTTAACTATAGTGTCAGTGTGGGGGTGGCAGGAACCAGGACAAGTTGTTGATGATCCGGACATGTAAAAACTTGAAGATTTTGATCATTTCTACTTCATCCCTGTTGTTGCAAATAGGGGCACCACATTTCCTGAAGCCGATGACAATCTCCTTCATTTTGAAGGTGGAGATAGCATTACTTTGAATCAGGACCATGTTAATAACTGATCTAGGAATGCTTGACACTGACATTGCACCCATAGTGAAAAAATACTCCATTCTCCAGCAGTGTCCCTACTCACCATAACAAACACAAAGATCTGATATACCCTATGTCCGGATGAAATTCCACTGCAAACAAACATAGCATGGGACAAAACCAGCATACATTATCTTCACCATTCCCTAACAATATGTTTTTACACCAATCCCAGCACATCTCTTCCTATACTGTATTTACATTGTTCGGACTGAGGTCTTTGATGTCTCTCTTTTGAGAGTGACAACATAAAGGTTTATTAAAGTTTATTTATTAATGTCACAAGTAGGCTTACGCTAACACTGCAATGAAGTTGCTGTGAAAATCCCCTCGTTGCCACACTCCAGTTCCTGTTTGGGTACACTGATGAAAGGTTGGGCATGGCCAATGCATTTAACCAGCATGTCTTTCAGGCTGTGGGGAAAAAATGGAGCACCCGGAGTAAAACAATGCAGATACAGGGAGAATGCGCAGACTCGGCACAGACAGTGACCTAAGTTGGAAATCAAACCCAGATCCATCGTGCTAGGTATACATGTCAGATTTCTGCTTGGGTTTCGTGCACAAACCTGTGAATTCAGGTTCATTAACTGAACTTAAACAGAGGTAAAATCATTTTAACAAGACAGTGGTAACAGACAATGAGTTTCCATCCATATACATGTTTATAATCACACGAGGCTCCCAAATGTGAATGAATAATTTTTGTCTATATCTATACCACCCTATCACCCACCTAGGCCTTGTCTGGTTGATTTTGATACTTTTTTCCCTGCTCCTGGCCTTCTATGTTTTCATTCTTAGATAAACATTTTTTTCTCTGTATTAAACTATTATTATCATACTATTAAATTATCACACCATATCACACCTGTATCTAAGAACAAAAATAAAGAATCAAAACTGTCACTGGCAAAGAGCTAGAAAGGAATCCTATTTGAATTTTAATTGTGCTGATCCCTAGGAACACAGTAAGATAGTAATTAAGAGTGAGACTACGTATTTCAGCCCTTCAAGCCCGCTCTGCCATTCTGCATGATCATGGTTCACGTCTATTCCATCCGAACTCCACTTCATTGCCTTTTCCCCATAGCGCTTCATTCCTCTTTTGATTAAAGAGTTTTCTGTCTCTTTCTTGAATCCATTGATTGATTCTGCATCTACTGCGCTCTGGGCCAGTGAGTTCCATAGATTCATAACCCTCTGTTTCTCTTCACCTCTGTCTTGAGTCTTACCCCTCTTACTCTACAACTATGACCTCTTGTCCCAGACTGTCCTAGAAGGGGGGATATTTGGTTAACATTTATTTTATCAATCCCATTGAGTATTTTATATACCTTAATCAAATCCCTCCTCATTCTTCTCTATTCCAGCGAGTACAAGCCCAAGCTCCTCAAGCACTCCTCATAAAACAGCCCCTTCAAACCTAGAGTCAATCTAGTTAACCCCCTCTGAATTGCCTATAATGCCACCACGTCCTTTCTAAAGACGTGACCAAAACTAAACACAATACTCAAAGTGTGGTCTCACCTATGTCTTATACAATTATAACAATACTTTCGTACTTTTATACTCTAGACCTTTGCAATAAATGTCAAGATTCCATTTGCCTTACTTATAACATTCTGCATCTGCATACCCACTTTCTGAGACTCATGCACAAGGACACCCAGATCTCTGCACAGACAGCTTTTGAATCTGTTTCTCATGTAAATAGCAATTTGTCCATTTTTTTGGCCAAAATGAGTAACCTCACATTTATCCACATTAAACTCCATCTGCCAGATTCAGATGCATTCCCCTAACCTGTCAATATCCATTTGTAACCTTTTTATGTTCTTATCACAGACTGCTATCTCACCAATTTTCATGTCATGAGCAAATTTCACTATGTTATACTCTGTCCATGCTTGTAGATCATTGATACAGATTGTTCAATCGTTGTGGTCCGAGAACTGAACCCTGCGGGACCTCACTAGTTACAGCTCACCAACTGGAGAAGGACCCAGTACAAGGATTCTGGACACTGATCCCTCCAGACTTTTCCTGTTCAGCACTTTTGTAGATGAAATTAGTTCAGAAATACAAAATATTATCTAAAATCTGTAAACATATGAGTAATCTTTTCCTTTACAAGTTATTCTTCACAATACCCTGATATTCCCCTACCTTTTGTGCAGGCATAGAAAATTGGAATGTAAATATTATATTCTAAACATACATGCACGTTAACACAAAGCAAATTAACTATCTATAACTGGCATGACACGAAACTGTTTTGATACTTCTTAATATAATAATATGTTTTATATTTATATCAAAGTATTTTCACATTAGGGGGAGAAGGTAGCATTGTGGCAATTTCAGTAGACTCAATCTAGAGATAATGCTCTGGAAATATGTGTTCAAGTCTTAGCATGCTGATAGAATATAAATTAAGTTAATAAATCTGGAATATAAAGCTAGTATCCATTATGGTGACCATGAAACTATCATCAATTGTCACAAGGACCCATCTGGAATCTGGAATCTTTACCTGGTCTGGTTTATATGTGACTCCAGACCAGATAAGAATTTCAGATGGGTCCTATGACAATTGCTGATAGTTTCATAGTCACCATTATGGAAACTAGCTTTATATTCCAGATTTATCAATTTATTACAGACAATGTGGTTGACTCTTAATTATAGTATATTTTGCAGGTGACAAGTGCTGTACAAACAAAACCCCAAAGGGAAACTTGGCAAGCTATCTCAACCTAAGTCAGGAGCCACAAATGTCAGTAACACTATTGGAGATTTAAGTGTTAAATGTAAACATTTATTAACAAAATAAAACTTAAACACACAATCACAATTTCATCTATACAGTTGAAATTATTCTTACAGAATATCTCCCCCCACCCCATTCACCTCCACAAAAAACTCCTTTAAAACAGACAACTTGGCCAGATTCACTCCAAATGCCTTCATATTTAGCCCCTGAATGTCTCCAACTCTGTAGATACTCAGTCCCCAGCTTAATCAAATTAGTCACATATGCAGACACACACAGCTATACAATCACAGCCCCCAACAAGCTGCTTCCAGATTCCCACAGTAAACTTAAAAATATTAAAATAATAATAGTTTCTTCACAGCTGACCTCTGAATTAAGGATGTGTATCAGTTCAAGAGCAATTAGAGATGGAAGCCAGATGATAGCTTTACCGGTGAACACCACTTCCCACAAAGAAAATATTGTTTACTACAGACATGCAACATTAAAAGCCACTCTGGTCTTTTGTCACATTGATACAAGGTATACCAAGTACGTCAAATACACCTTCAGTTTTGTGGAACAAGAGACTGTGAATGCAGGGAGATTCAATACTGGAAACAAAAAAGTTTTTAATCAGGATATATACAGAATGATTGCTTTGTACATCCAATCATGTTAATGTGAAGCGAGAGTGATTTTTATGCCCAGAGTTCATTTAGTTGAAACAAATAAGCTGTCATTTTTACCCTTGCTGTATATTAATAGCTTATTTAATTGGAGGCAACAAAGTAAAATCTCCCTGACTCAATATAAAGGCAGCTAGTAAAAGGAAGATGCTCTGTGGCTACAGAGAACTGTAATTTTCTTTACAACAGTCAAAATGGCAAGAACTGTTGGTGCTGCAAGGGTCCCTAGTTTCACTAATAATTTCACATTATTGACTGATCATCAACCCTTAACTACTATTTTTGGGCCATTTTAAGGCATGTCATTGTTTGTTGCTCACTGATTGCAAAGATACCCACTGATCCTATCTGTACACTCCTAAGATATACGGTATCGTCAATCAGAGTTAGCTAATACTGATGCATTATCACATTTACCTTTACCTACTGAGCACATATCACCAACTAGTTACTTTTTTTATTTTTCACTAATAGATAATTTTCCTGTGACAACTTCTCAAATTTAGAAACATACCAGCAACTATCCTGTGATAGGGAAAGTGATAGAGGTGATATTGGAAGGAACGATAGCTGGAATTCATTGTCCATATTCTGATCTGAAACCATACATGTCAAGAAAGCTTATGTTAATTGTCCAAGGTGGTATCTATTGTGGGGAATCTGGGTTATCACTCCTCTTAGCTGCGTGAAAAAGTTCTTGAAGAACTACATGAAGAACATCTAGGTATAGCCTGGATGAAAGAATAAGACATAGTTATTTTTAGTGGCCAGTTTTGAATGCTCAGATTTCTACAAAATGGTTTCACTTCATAAGTGGAACAGTGTCAATCCTGTATGAATAAGAAATACACCACCATGTTCTCCTTTGCACCCTAAAATGCCATGGGAAGATTATAAGTAGATTTTGCTGATCTATTTGTGTGTCACAATTCTCAGTCATAATTCAGAATGGCCACCAGATATTATCATGAAATCTACTCTAACTGAACAAATTGTTGAAAAACATTTGCAGATTTGGTAAACCAGCATAGATTCAGTGAGAATGGTTCATAGTTCACTTCATGAGTTTGAGGATTATTTCCAAACAAATGGTATTTAGCATATAAAATCTAAATCTGGGCAGTGATAGCCTTTTTCCTAGGATGGAGAAAGCTAGCACGAGGGGACACAGCTTTAAATTAAGGGGTGATAGTTATAGGACGGATATCAGAGGTAGGTTCTTTACCCAGAGGGTGGTTCGGGAGTGGAATGCCTTGCCTGCAGCAGTTGTAGATGCGCCAAGTTTGGTGGCGTTTAAGAGGTTAGTTGATAAGTATATGGAAGAGAAGGGAATGGTTTAGTTTGGAGGGGCATTGCTTTTTATATTGGTCGGCGCAATATTGAAGGCCGAAGGGCCTGTTGTGTGCTGTAATGTTCTATGTTCTATGTTCTATGAACATTATCATCCATCAACAAATGGATTCACTGAAAGATTCATGCAATTCCTGAAATGTTATTTAAAAGCTTCAAAAGGACAAAGTTCATTATCATTTCATTTGGATAGCTTTTTGGCATCTAAAGATACACTACATATATGACTGCATTATTACTCTTCAGGAGAAAGTTGGGAACTACTTTGGTTGAATGAATATAAAAAAAAATTACCTTCAGGAACTTCAGAGATATAGAGCATCAACAACAATCTAAAGTTGCTGGATGAGAAGCGAGGGCAAATAAATGCTCATTTCAATAAGGAGATGATGAGTTAATTATGCCATGAGTGAGAAATGGGTACCAGCCATAGTTTGTGAATATTACTGCAAAAAACTTGGTTGAATCTGAGTTGCCTGATGATTCTGTCTGAGCTACTATACTGCATAGAATTATGTAGAATTACTTCCAATACACCAAGTATCTCCTGAAGTTTCAACTCATGCTTCTAGAGTTAAGCACAACCAAATTCCAGAACATTGTTCGCCATCAATAAGGAATAGATATCCTCCTGACTGGTTTTCTTCTTGACTGTGTATAACAATTAGTAGTACTTAGCACTGTGTCAAGAGTATTATTGATCCTATGTATAACATTGTAGCAATTTGTTGTCATGAGCATACATATAAAAAGTGGACAGATGTTATATATTTAACCGATTGCATGATTCCTTTAAGAGCAGGTTACATGATTTGATCATGAGGTCATTGGGTGTTTCACAGGTTCCTAGTTTTAGTCTCAGTTTGTACTCTGTGCAGAGAACTTCTCTTTCAATAAACCAGTTGTGTGTTGGTTTGAATCTGTGTGCGCAAATCACATCTATTGTTTTTGTTTAAAACCCATAACTCTTTATGTAGTTAGGACATTATAAAATTCAATGATGTAGAATGAGCCATTATCTCATCAAAGAACCATCTAATTGTCCCCACATTTAGTGAAGTTTTTCCTGTTTTTAATATCCTATAAATGGCTTAGCGAATTGAAGAACCAGTTAATGGAATATGTTAGTAGCTAAGAGCTTCCGTTAATGGATGTTCAACACCAATTAGTTTACAGTAATAAAGTGTTGGCTATTGATTGGTTAATTATACTCAGATGTGCATATAGAAGAATCAACAACACAAGCTTTCTGGTATTAGAAATGGAGAATAAGCTACAAAATGTCACCGCCAAAGCATCTTATTTTCAGTGTTTTCTGCACAACCTGGCTTAGGAAGTCCACTGACAGAATAGCCACATGCTTCAAGCAGTACAAGCCCTGCACCATCATTGCTCAACTCTAACATGGCATTTTATTTGCACCAACTCAGGGTCAGCCACTCTGGAAAAAATAGTTAGCTATTTCTTTCATATGGTGAAGCACTGAACGTTGGAGAACCTTGGAAGCTAAGACTGGAGGAAGGGGGTTTGAGCAATTCTTCCCAAGCGGTTAATAATGCATAATTAACTCATCATCTCCTTGTTGAAATGAGCATTGTTTTGCCCTCACTTCTCATCCAGCAACTTTAGATTGTTGTTGATGTTCTATATCTCCGAAGTTCCTGGAGGTAATAATTTTTTTTATTCATTCAATCAAAGTAGTTCCTAACCTACTCCTGAAGAGTAGTAATGCAGTCACATGTGTAGTGCATCTTTAGATGCCAAAAAGCTATCCATATGAAATGATAATGAACCTTGCCCTTTTGAAGCTTTTAAATAACATTTCAGGAATTGCATGAATCTTTCAGTGAATCCATTTGTTGATGGATGATAAATCTTCAGATTTTATATGCTGAATACCATTTATTTGGAGACAGTCCTCAAACTCATGAAGTGAACTGTGAACCATTCTCGCTGACAATCTATGCTGGTTTACCAAATCTGCAAAAATTTTTCAATGATTTGTTCAGTTAGGGTAGATTTCATGATAACACCTTCTGACTACTCTGAGTGTGCGTCAGTTATGACTAAGAATGTGTGACACACAAAAAGGCCAGCAAAATCTACTTGTAATCTCTGCTGTGGCATTTTAGGATGCAAAGGAGAACATGGTGGTGTATTTCTTATTCATACAGGTTGACACTGTTCCACTTTTTCTTCAATCTGAACATTCAAACCTGGCCACTAAAAATAACTGTGTCTTATTCCTTCATCGCTAAGACATATTATAAACACTAACCTCAGAGGGCTCAATCTTTCAAACAGAGAGTATCCGAGGATATTAATGCTAAATGCAAGCTATGGATCATCACAATACAATTATGATGATAGATTAGTTAGAGCAATCGTTTCATGCAACTGCAACACAATGCAGGACATTTGTCATACCAGGCAATACATCCAAAAGATATCTGTGGCTATTGTATGCTAGGGGGAAATGCTAAAAATATTGGTGGATTCCAAATGCTGTTACTAAACTTCAAAAGATGCCCAATGCAACATTTTTGCATGATATTGCAGAGTTAATTGGGATAATTCCCTCTGCTCTCAGACCTATCACTAGCATCTCTAAGTCTTCAAGAAGTGATAATAGATAATACTGCAGATGCTGGAATTTGAATCAAAAACAGAAAATGCTGGGAAAATCTCAGCAGGTCTGACAGCATCTGTGGTGAGAGAATAGAATCAATGTTTAAGCCTGGATGACCCTTTGTCAGAGCTAAGAGCAAAGAAAATCTGACCAGATTTATAAAAAATGTTGGAAAAAAGAAATAGAATATATAGAATAGATAATGTTATTTCTTTTGAAAGAGACAATGGGCCTTCTTCCTTAGGGTCTCCTTCAATACCAGCTCAGGAGGGGGGCTTCAGACATGAACTTAGCAACCCATCTTGTGAGAGGGGTTGATGAAACAAGAAAGAGTTGAAGCTTTAGGGACAGCTGTTTCACTGAGATGACATCCATCTCCAATCCTTGAAGGTTCCAGATGAATGTTTTCAGCCAACTCAACTTTGTTTCATTCAGGAAGCATCTCAGAAGAGTAGGTGAATAAGAGCTCCAGTAAATTGGATAAAATTCTATTTTCACCACATGGATGATGATTTGAAAGAGTGAAACACTCACCTCTTATAGAAGAAATCTTACTAGAATTGTATTGAAATTAAAAATCAAAGGCAAAAACTTCTTCCCATGAATTAATTGGCCTGATTTAGTAGACTGAATAGTAAGAACTATAGTAGCTAGTGCTTGAAATGAATGTAATCCATTGGACCATAACTGAAAAGTGAAAAAAGTAATTAACAGCATTCAAGAGTTACATTTTCTTATATGAAACTCAATGAAATGCTGAAACGTGATATTTGAATTACTAAGGAAATATATAGATATTTTTGAAAATCCCAGATTTTATGGAACAGGGGCGGCACGGTGAACAGTGAACAGCACTGCTGCCTCAAGTGCCAGGGACCTGGGTTCAATTCCAGCCTTGGGTCACTGTCTGTGTGGATTTTGCACCTTTTCCCTGTGACTATGTGGCTTTCCTCCGGGTGCTCCAGTTTCCTTCCATAGTCCAAAGATATGTGTATTAGGTAGTTTGGTCCTGCTAAATTGACCTTAATGTCAGAGGAATTAGCAATGTAAATGTATGGGATTATGGAAATAGGGCCTGGGTGGAATTGTGGTTGGCATGGACTCGATGAGCTGAATGGCCTCATTCAGTACTGTAAGGATTCTACGATTGTATGATAGATGGAGATGTAAGAATGACCACGAGAGAAGAAATATTTTTATCATCATAACCTTTTTCTGCTGGAAGAAATCAACAAATGTATATTGTCTTTTCTTACTTCTTGCATTCTCATGGGTCTCTTGTACCTCCTACTCTCTAGCTAGTCCTGTTAGGTTAATGGGCAACAGTCACCCGATTCTTCATGATCATTTTGTTTAATCTCAGAAAGCAGCAATCCTTTCTACATTCCAACATGGTGGTAGAGATAGTGGAAGCAGATGCAATAGTGACTTTCACAGGGTGTCTTGACAAATACATGAATAGGATGAACACAGGGCCTGTTCCTGTGTTCTAATTTTCTTTGTTCTTTGGTGTTCTTTATTTGTAATAAACTATCACGATTCTCTTTGTTTGCGGGGCTGTACTGCAAGCATCTAAAGTGAAACATCACAACGCCAATGTACTGTGTTTCTGCCTTACATCTGCTGCCTGTGAATGTTATACAGGAATTATTGGCCATGTTAAGGAGATCGCCCTGATCAGCAGTCAAATCTCCTAATAACTGGCTTTGAGGCATTAGGACTTGTGAAATAGATTGTTGAATCTAGGTTTCATGAATAAAAGATATTAACGTGCGGGATAAAGGGATTTGCATCTCACATTAGCTAAGTTTTCAATTTATACCATACTTATTTCTGAGTTGCAAGGTTCTGGGTTCAGTTTTCACGCCAGGGTCTGAGACCAAACATCAAGCCTGACACTTCAATACTGTACTGTTGGAGTAATGCATAGATGGAAATGCTGTCTTTGGGTGAACTGTCTGCCGAGTGGATACAAAAGATCCCATGGCGCTATTCATAGAATAGCAGGGCAATTACCCCAGATATCTTACCCAATATTTATCCCTCAATCAACACTGAAAAATAAAACCTAGATTAATTTACCCTTATCGCTTTGTTGGAAGTTTACTGTGTGCAAATTAGCTCTGTATTTCCTACATAACGACAATAAGTGCATATCAGAAAGCACTTCATTTGCTTCAATGGTTGTGGAAGGTGCTATGTAAATGCAAGTCTTTCTTTACTTTGAAAAGTAGATTGTCAAGTAAAGCATTGGAAACTACAAAGCTTTCAAACAAATGTTCCTTGTATCTTTGGGAAGCTTGCCAATCTATTCTGTTACTCTTTTTGCAGTGCACGCCCCAGTGAAAAGATCATGATATGTAATGCACACATAAATAGAATTTTCAGTTTCTTACTTAGGCAGTGGTCTGGAAAAGTAGAGGGAAAAGAAGCCTTGTTAGACTGAACCATAGTTGCTATTAGCAGAGCGTGAGTTGAAAAATGACAAGAGCCTGTCATCCCTCATCACCTGTCCTTGTACAATTTGGGGGCATGTCAGCTAGATGGTGACAAATTGACTGGCCCAGATCAACAGCGTTTTGGGAACTTCACCTGAAGCTGGTTGTAACATGAAGCACTCAAGCTGCTGAAGAGATAAGCAGGAAGTCATCTGGAAAAGTTGCCAATGTAGCAGTAAGATTCTCCTTTCCCAAGTTATGATCCTATCTCTTACAGTTTAAAAATCCAGCACAGAGATAGTCAATTTACCATCAAATGGAATCACGAGTGCAAAACCCATTGGCTTCTGAAAGAGACAGATTATTGATTTTTTTAAAAATTGTCTCCAGCAATTGCAGTTGCTCAAGCTTCAACTCAATTCCTGGAATGACAAGAATCTTTGAAATTTCTGCTGCAGTCACAGTGACCAATCATGTACCTCATAAAAAGTAAACTCACAAGTTTATTTTTTCATCGCTCAACATTGAGTCTAATTTGGTTAAGAAAATAACTAACTTACAGTATAACTTGTAAATTTTGCTGCGTGTGTGTGTGTGTGTGTGTGAATGTGAGTCATGAAAATTCAAAAAGCAACTTTTTAAATATTTTTCTATCCTCGCCTGGATGGGATTTTCACTCAATTAACCTAAATCCCTTTTGTTTTAAAGCTCAAGAGAGCCTGCCAGACTTGTTTCTTTGCAATCAGTACATAAATGTTTAACAGAGACATTTTATCATCAAGTTGCGCCTGTTTTTGGATGTGAAAACTTGGTAAAGTTGGGCATGAGGCGAGTAGCATGATCCGCGCCCACTTCCCTGCTGCTTTCCCCTTTACCAAGGATCGAAAACGGCCACCATTAGGAACGTACCTGAAATGGGTGCAAAGTCAATTTAAATGTATTTGCATGCATTTAAATTGCCTAAATGGGCTGGACACGCAAACTTACCAGCGCTTTCCCCTTTATCATCACGTTCGCCCGTCCAAATCCACAAAGCAGGCATGGTCCACAAAGCTCCAATTCAGGCACTCCACTTTCTGAGGAGGTAAGTTCCAAACTTCCTGAGATCGGTGGTAGAGGGGGGGGAAAAGGAAGGTCGGTCAGATGGGTCTTGGGTGGGGAGGTGGATAAGGGAGGTGGGTCTGCTGGCTGTCTGGTGTCTGTAGTGGGGGAGAGAGAGGCAGGTCTAATGGCTCTCTGATGGAAGGGTAGAAGCGGGTCAGATGGCTTTCTGGTGGAGCAGGAGGAAGAAGGTGGGGGAGATGGCTCTCTGGCAGCGGGGAGGGAGAACTCAGTAAGAATTTAGCAACACCAATTTTAAATCCAACGGATTTATTTGATAGTAAATTTGCGAGTTTTCGACACGCTGTGTCTTTGTCAGGCAAATGCAGTGTTCTGGTCTGCAATAGCACACATATGAACACAGTCACAGATTGCTGATTAGAATGTGAATCCTTACATCTAACCTGCTATTCAAGTGTTAAAGTGGCTAACAATGTGTGTGAAGGGAATCCTGAGCATTGGTTAGAGAATTGTGTATTTTCTCCAGACAGCACAGTAAGTGAGGTTTTTTGCTAACCCAGGCAAGTTACGGGGGTTACAGATAGTGTGTCATGAAGCCAAGATCCCTATTAAGACCGTCCTCATGTGTGCGGAACTTGGCTATCAGTCTCTGCTCAGCGACTCTGCGCTGTCATGTGTCACGAAGGCCCCCTTGAAGAACATTTATCCACAGGTCAGAGGCCGAATGCCCATGAGTGCTGAAGTGTTCGCCCACAGGAAGGGAACTGTTTTGCCTGTTGATTGTTGAGCGAAGTTCATTCATCTGCTGTCGTAGTGTCTGCATGGTCTCCCCAATGTACCATGCTTCGGGACATCCTTTCTTGCAACGTATTAGGTAGACAACGTTGGCCGAGTTGCAAGAGTATGTACCGTGTACCTGGTGAATGGTATCCTTACGTTTGATGATGTCGTCCATGTCTATGATCTGGCATGTCTTGCAGAGGTTGCTGTGGCAGGGTTGTGTGGTATTGTGGTCACTGTTCTCCTGAAGGTTGGGTAGTTTGCTGCGAACAATGATCTGTTTGAGGTTGTGCGGTTGTCTGAAAGCAAGAAGTGGTGGGGTGGGGATGGCCCTAGCGAGATGTTCATCATCATCAATAATATGTTGAAGACTCCGGAGAAGATGTCCTAGCTTCTCCGCTCCGGGGAAGTACTGGACAACAAAGGGTACTCTGTCCACCGTGTCCCATGTTCGTCTTCTGAGGAGGTCAGTGTGGTTTATCGCTGTGGCACGTCGGAACTGTCGATCGATGAGTCAAGCGCCATATCCTGTTCTCACAAGGGCATCCTTCAGCGTCTGGAGGGAGGCAGGCCATATTGTTCTGTGATAAGGGAAAGGGAGGGAAGTCAGATGGCTCCTCTGGGGGAGGTCTAGGGGTGTGAATGAATGAAAAATGAGAAGGAGCAGAATGGGACAGTAGGGTGGGTGCATCTATTGTATGATGGAATTGAATCAATGAATTTACTCACCTTTCTTGAGCTGGTTTGGTCATTGGACCACATCTCACACTGTGTCCAAGCACAATACTCCTGCTACTTATTTCTTTAACTGATATTTTTATAACCTCCAGGTTCTATGATACATTTAGCATTGATGTTAAGCTCGGCAGCATAACTCTTTACATCCATGTCCTTGTCATTTGAACAGCATTGTGAAATTTCTCTCAGGCACATGTTTCAAAAAGCTTAATGTGGTTGAGATTACATTTCATCAGTATTTGTCACTTGGATTGTGAGTAATATAGGCTTATGAGCTGGAGGAAAATAATACACATAAAGACACAACCTCTGATTAATTTCTTCTGATTTATGGCAGGGAGTATGTTTGTGTAGTTGTAACTCAACAGATTGGAATCTACCATTGTACCATAATGAAACTATTCATGTTGACTTCTGGGTTTCAAGGTTTTTGTGGGCATGATATACAATAACGTAACATAACATCAGCTGTATATTTAAAGGGACGGCACACAATTGGAAACTGAGACATTCGAAATAGATGGTCGACATGGAACAATGGCAGTAGGCAGATTCTTGGGACCCAGATGTTTCTTTGTCCCATTTCTGGGGAAAGGTTTGTCCCTGCCTGTCTTGACTACATTTCAGTGATGCATCATTGAATCTGCCTACTGCCATGGAAATTGCAGCGAGTAGGAAGTGGGCCATGCAAAGGTCTGTTGACTTTAGGCAGGATTTTCCAATTCTAGGGCAAGTGTGGCAGGAAAATCCTACCCTTTATATATGTTTTCACAGAAGAGAGGGACAATACAGGCATTGTAGTGAAATATGATATGAGATAAATATGGTGTGGGAAGAAATAGTAAGATATTTAAGTGATAAAATCATCGGGGTAAGAGAAATGTGAAGTCATTTTGGTAGAAAGAATGAGATAATATAAAGAGCAAAGTTGAGGAAGTGGTGCAGGAGCAGAAGGCGCAACTAATATTTGTTGATAGATTGCTGAAGGTGACAGGGCAGGTTATGAGGATTAACAAAGCATGTAGGGTCTTGTGCTTTATAAATAGAAGCATAGGGTACAAAAGCAAGGAAGTTATGGAAATTATGACATGTTACTGAGGCACAAATGAACCCTGAGAAAGTCCCAATGTGCACACATCAGCAGTATTTACACAGGAAATTTAAAGTTCCACATGGCAAATTTTACCCCGTCGAGACTATTCCATCATTTCTCCAACAGTGGGATCAGATGGTCAGAGCCATGGAGACCTGGGCTGTTTGCACCACTCTTACACTGATTTTCACATGGATTTACTTGGAGTTTTGCATTGCAGGTATAAAACCAGCAAAACAAATCAGCATTGTTCAGCTCTGAGCCCCGTTCATCACCCTTCACCCCACCACCACCACCACCCCCCCCACCCCACATCCCCACCCCACCCCTCGAGGCAATCATCAAATCCCTCCTAGCAATTTCAACTGGCAGTCCCCATCCACCCCACCCAATCCATCCTGAAGAGCATTCTGTGTCAAGCAGAAGACGTATAGAGGCATGTTGACATGTTTGCTGATTCATAGATGTTTTCTCTTGAAGTACATTTACCAAAAGTCCCTCCAACCTGAAAGTGATTTTTAAAAAATTCATTGAAGGAATGTGGGTGTCGCTGGCTAGGCCAGTATTTATTGCCCATCCCTAATTGCCCTTGAGAAGGTGGTGGGTGCTCAGCTGCCTTCCAAAACCGCTGCAGTCCATGTGATGTAGGTGCACCCATAGTTAGGGAAGGAGTTCCAGGAACTGCAATACATTTCCAAGTCAGGATGGTGAGTGGCTTGAAGGGGAATTTCCAGGTGCTGGTGATCCCATGTATCTGCTGCCCTTGTCCTCCTAGATGGTACTGGTTGTGGGTTTGGAAGATTTGAGCAGATATATCTCTTTACCCTTCCAAACCATTAAAAAACAATTGACTGACTGGAACACCTTTGAGACTAATCTCCACTATGAATTCCTAGACCCTGTCTGAACTCTTAGGCGAATGCAAAAAATCCGAGAGCATATTTCAAAGAAAAGCAGGTGTGTTCTGCCCAACATTTATCCCATAACCATAACCAACATCAATAAAAAGCAGATTATCTGGTTATTATTTCATTGCTGTTTATAGAACGTTGCCCTACTCAAAATGGCTGTGATGCTTTCTATTTTTTAGCAATGTGTACTGGTCCCCATGGAGACCTATAACTTTTAAAAGAAAAATGTATTTCCCAACAATTGGCAAAAATAAACCAATGGACAAGATTTCAAATTTTAAGACTTTTCTTGTAACGGACAAACATCAATGTAAACCAAACACTATTCAACTGATAACTAATATGTTGAACTGAAGAAAAGATATTTTAAGAGTTCACTTCTAAAGCAACTGAGATATATTTCACAACTCCTTTCACTGTGCTCCGCACCTTTGGCAAATATGTAGCATTACAAGTTCCAGTCCCTGCAAAGCTCACTTTTCCCTGCAAGGCAAAAGTGAATGTTCCAGAATCCTTTATAAATTGTCCCAGTCCACCTAAGTTAATCAACTTCCACTGGCAAGACTGTGTTCTCAATTACTCTGTGTTTCTTAAAACTCCCAGATATGAACTAACTAAGTTACAACTGGAATACACTGGCCATGAGCTTATTTGGATCCCTGGACAGTTGGCGAGATAGGGTCAAGTGTCAACTCAACTTTCAGTGTGTTTCATGCATCTGCCAACTCTGCAGAACAGGACAAGCAGTTGAGTGTAAGTCAGGGGCAGTTTTGAAATTTAAGTATTATTAACATCCCACTCACGCACAACTTAACCATCAGTGGTCAAAATGACTCCCAATGTCAAATACTTCCTATTTTTTCTACTTGCAATGTAGTTTTTACTTGTAAACAATAATTTTAATGTGGTTTTTAGATTTTAAGATATAGATCATAAGATGCAGGAGAAAGAACCCATCCTCTCTTTGTTCTTTGTTCTTGTTCTCTCTCTCTCTCTATCTTTCTCCTTCCATGCAACTTACAAGTTTTTGAACTCTGTCCACTAATTGTGACTACTACAGGTGCTGCAGGTAGAGGTTTCTGAAAGGGATTCATCTGTCTCCAGAAGAACAGATGAATAATCTGTCTGCATCTTTAAATCTCCTCAGCACCAGAAGATCACAGAGTGAAAGTAGCAAAACCACCACATTTAACCTGAAGCTAAAGTCACTCACCTCCATGGACAGTATACCTCTTTAATTTTACTGTAAACTAACTTGTCTAATCTATCCTTCTTGACTCTGTACTCTATTTGTGTATGGGTGAATTTTGACAGTACATGCACGTGCAAGTGAGAGAGTATTTTATTGTTTTACTTAAGGACAATAAAAGCTACTTTCTCTATTTTGTTAAAATTCAAGTAAACCTGGCTTTTTTCATCTTTTACGTTCACAGTGCAAAAGCAATTAAATGCTCATTGAATTGGTCAAGTATACCCATTTTAATAAAAAAAATCTATTCTGGTCAGACAAGAGGAGACAAAATAGGAAAACCATTTCCCCTTTCCTCACCTGATCATAACTCTATGTACATCAGTTCCTACGTGGAATCCTGTGATTCTCTGCTTTATATTGTTATTTATACATTTCTGCATTTTGATCCATGCTTTAACAGGTAGCTAGCCACTATTTTTGAGATTTTTCCTGATAATTTTGTTTCTAACTTCTCTTGGTATCACTGCTGCAGTTTAAATCATACTTGATTTGATTTATTATTGTCACGTGTATTGGAATGTAGTAAGAATTATTGTTTCATGCACACTATACAGACAAAGCATGCTGCTCAGAATACATAGGAGAGAAGAAAAGGAAAGGGTGTCAAATATAATGTTACAATCATGCAGAGAAAGATCAGCTTAATATATGATAGGACCATATGGAAGTCTGATGGCAGCAGGGAAGAAGCACATTTACCAAAAGGTGCTCCATCCTGACAATGATTTTTTAATACTTCACTCAAGGGATGTGGGCATCACTGGCTAGGCCAGCATTTATTGCCCATCCTTACCATCCAGAAGGACAAGGGCAGCAGATACATGGGAGCACCAGCACCTGGAAATTCCCTTCCAAGCCACTCATGATCCTGACTTGGAGATATATCGCAGTTCCTGCAACTCCCTTCTTGACAGCACTAAGGGTGTACCTACATCACATGGACTGCAGCGGTTCCGGAAGGCTGCTCACTACCCACTTCTCAATCTAAAATTGATTGGAATATGTTTTTAGACTTTGGTATCTTTTCCCTGATGAAAGAAAGGGGAAGAGATTATGTCTGGGGTGCATGAGGCCCTTGTTTATGCTGGCTGCTTTTCCTAGGCAGCGGGAAGTGTAGACAGAGTTAATGGATGGGAAGCTGATTCGGTGATGGACTGAACTTTGTTCATGATCCTTCGTGGCTTCTTGCAGTCTTGGACAGAGCAGGAGCCAAACCAATCTTTGATACAACCAGAAAGAATGCTTTCTATGGTAAAAATAGGTGAGAGTCGTAGCAGACAGTGCAGTAAAAAAGGGAATTCATTTGGGGTGAACATGTTTTGCGATTTCGGTGAAGGAGTTTTTGCAAATGCCAAATAACTTGGATGCTGTTAATATTCAGCATGTTATCTAAGTTGCCTCTACCATGGGACCCACATTTACAGAGGCCTCCATGTGAGTCCAGACTTATTAGGAATAGGCTGTTGCAAAACCCACAGACAAGATTTGGAACAGGGATAGCTTTCATGCTCCTAGATCCTTCCAAACCACTCCAGGGATACCCTGCCACATCAAGAGGTCCACACTGCACACACATTTATCAAGTCATTTTTATTATTAAAAAACTTACATTATAATAAGACTAGAATGTTAGCACTAGTAAAACCTCAAAACCAAGAGTTCCAGTTGGATGCCGTTTGATTCCATTATATACCATGGGGACAAAATGATGATATAGTTTGCATCATGAGTTGTAGTTGTACATCAAATTTCTTTTAAAAAATCTTTCAAAAATCAATCAAATTTACTGGATAGAGTGGATGTGAGAAATATGTTCTATTAGTAGGAGAGACTAGGATCCAAAGGCACAGCCTCAGAGTAAAGAAAACCCTTTAGAACCAAGACGAGGAGGAATTTCTTCAGCCAGAGAGTGGTGAATCTATGGAATTCATTGCCACAGAAGGCTATGGAGGAAAGGTCATTGAGTGTGTTTAAGACATATTTAGATTCTTGATTGGTAAGGGATCAAAGATTATGGAAAAAGCGTAGGAGAATGGGTTGAGAAACTTATCAGCCATTCCAAAGGTATGTGGGTTAGATGGATTAGCCATGCTAAATTGCCCCTTAGCGTCAATTGGATTAGCTAGGGTAAACGCATGGGGTTATGGGATAGGAACTGGGTAGCATTGTGGTCGGTGGAGACTCAGTGGACTGAATGACCTTCTTCTGAACTGTAGGATTCTTTGATTGAATGGCGGAGCAGACTCGATGAGCCAAATGCTCTAATTCTGCTCATATATCTTATAGTCTATATTTCAAGGTCTAAAAACAACCATTAAGATTACCATTTACAAGTAAAAAGTAGATTGCAAGTAGAAAAATTAGGAAATGTTTGACACATTGGGAGTCATTTTGATCTCTAAGAATGGGTAAGTAAATGGGATGTTAAGAATACTTAAATTTCAAAGCTGCCCCCAACTTGCACACTTCTGATTTTAATCTAAGTTGCAAATGACAAATCAATCAACTCTCAAAAGGCAACAGTCTGATCACTAAAATCTTTTCAAGTCAGACACATTTCCAAATTAAAAGGTGTTGTACTTATAGCTAATGTTGCTCTAGTTTCTCAAGGCTTGGCAGACCCATTGGTAACTGAGGAATGAGAAGCATCTGATCGAGAAGATAAGTGCATTTGCAGCAATGCTTGTGGGACAGAAGCAGTGAGAACTGTGAGTAGCCAACATCCTGACCGCCATATTCCCCATCCTCCACTCTTACCTGAATCTGAATAGCCCAAAATTGACCGCCCTGATTTCTGACCTTAGCTCCCACCCACCATGTCCCATGAGCCCCACCACCCTCCCAATGCCCCACTCCCTGTTCCCCCAAACCCCACCCCCACAGGAAGTGGCCAAATCAAACTGCGGTAACAAGATTGCATTAGCCTGAACAAAAACTAAAATAAAATTAACCATGTTTGGTTTAACCTTATAACATTTTTCTGCTGCATTTCTTGGCACAGGATCTAGGCAGGGGCAGAGTAGCGTAAATTTCTGAGTGGATAGATAAGCAGTTTGTACAAGAAGGATCTAAATATTGACATTGAAGATCTAAAAATTGACATGATGTCCAGCTGCTGAGAACTATTCTCACAAATTGAACTAGTTCCAATACATACTTGAGGGCTGCAATAAATATAGAACATGCAGTAAAGAGTTCAGGATGGTTCCTGTGTTCTTTATTTACACAAGAACCATCTGTGTAAATAAAATAGGAGCTAATACCTCATTGGTGTGTCTTGAAAGGTGGTTGTGATGACTTCAGCCAGGCTAATGAGGTTGGCTTGCTAGAGTAAGAACTATCTGATGAGTCCTTGCTGGGTACTGCAGGGACTGGGGTGTATCATTGACCCCGATAATCACATTTTAATTTGATGTTTTAAGTTTCCTTTCTGCTTTATTTTTTGTTTTGGGCAGTTCCCCCTCCTTTTAGGGAGCTGCTCTTTTTGAGTTATCCCTTAGTTCATTTGATTTTGTTTATGGGGTCGGTATACAAAAAGAGATACCTGATGAGTCTTAATTGGTGGTTAAATGAGGGAGCCTCATGCTTCCTTTTTAAAGCAGGTGTGTCAGACTCTCGGCCTGCATTCAGCAGGGAGCAACTGGAGAGCTGACTTTGTACAGATGTATACTGTAAATCAAGTAACTTGGTGACTGAATTTTTGCCTCCATGGAGTTATTACAGTGGGATCTATACAAGAAGGACAGGCTACACCTGAACTGGAGGGGCACCAATATCATGGTTGGGAGGTTTGCTAATATGCATCGGGTGGGTTTAAACTAATGTGGTGGGGGGCAGGAGGGGTGGGAGTCAGAACAGTAGGTTAGCAAGTGTAGAGACTGGGGTAAACATGAAACAAGGCCAGAGTAGCTAAGAGGAAGAGCAGATTGAGGGAGGTTGAAATCAGTGGACCCAGAGATCTGCAGTGCATCTGCTTCAATGCAAGGAATATAACAGTAAGATAGATGAACTTAGAGCCTTGATTCTTACGCGGAATTTGGATGTGGTTGCAATAATGGAGACTTGGTTAAAAGAGGGACAGGACTGGCAGCTAAATATTCCAGGTTATAAGTATTTTAGGTGAGACAGAGGGGAAAATAAAAGAGATGAGAGAATTGCAGTACTGGTTAGGGAACATATTAGAGCTGTACAGAGGAAGGACACCTTGGAAGAATCATATAATGAGACACTGTGGTTCAAACTCAGAAACAGGAAGGGGACAGTCACTGTGATGGGATATATTATAGGCCTCCCAATAGCCCACAGGAAGTTGAGGAACAGATATGTAAAAAGCTTCTGGTCAGGTGTAGAAATAATAGAGCTGTTGTAGTGGGAGACTTTAATTTTATTCATATTGACTGGAAATCCCTTAGGGCTAGGTGTCCTGATGGTAAAGAATTTGTTAAGTGTGTCCAGGAAGGCTTTTTGGAACAATATGTGGATAATCCGACTAGAGAGGGGGCTTTTCTGGACCTAGGGAATGACTCCTGCCAGATTGTCAAATTTACAGTGAGGGAGCACGTGGCAAACATGTGGTAATCACAATTCTGTAAGATTTCGGATACTGATGGAAAAGAGTGAGTGGTGTCTTTGAGTTAAGGTGCTAATTTGGGGTAAAGCTAACTACAGATTAGGCAGGATTTGGAGGCTGTTGTTTGGGAGAAGCTGTTTGGGGTAAATCCACATTTGGCATGGGGGGGTCTTCTCAGGAGCAGTTGATCAGAGTGCAGGACAGGCCTATGAAAAAACAGGACAGGAAAAGCAGGATTCAGGAACTGTGGATGACGACGGAAATTGTGATTCTAGTGAGAAAGAGAAAGGCTGCATTCATGAGGTCTACGCAACCAAAAACAGATAAAACATTTGAAGAATACAGGATAGTAGAAGAGAACTTAAACAGAGAGTTAGGAGGGCAAAAAGGGGTCATGAAATGTCCTTAGCAGACAGGATTAAGGAGAATCCCAAGGTATTTTGTACTTATATTAGGATCAAGAGGGTAGCTAGAGAAGGTATTGGTCTACTTAAGGACAAAGGAGGGAACTTATGTATAGCACCAAAGGAAGTGGGGAGATCCTTAGTGGGTACTTTGCATTGTTATTCACAAAGGAGAGGGGCACGTCAATTGACGGTATCTCAAAGGCGTGTGTAAACCCTTTAAAACATGTCATCATTACAAGGGAGGAAATGTTAGGTATTTTAGAACCATAGAACCATAGAAAATTTACAGCTCAGAAACAGGCCTTTTGGCCCTTCTTGTCTGAACTGAAACATTTTTTGCCTAGTCCCACTGACCTGCACTTGGACCATATCCTCCCACACCCCTTTCATTCATATACCTGTCCAAGTTTTTCTTAAATATTAAAAGTGACCCTGCATTTACCACATTATCTGGCAGCTCATTCCACACTCCCATCATTCTCTGTGAAAAAGCTGCACCCCCCCCCCCCAATATTCCCTTTAAACTTTTCTCCTTTCACCTTTAACCCATGCCCTCTGGTTCTTTTCCTCCCCTAGCCTCGGTGGAAAAAGCCTTCTTGCATTCATTCTGTCAATACCTATCAAAACCTTACACACCTCTATAAATCTCCTCTCATTCTTCTACGCTCCAGGGAATAAGTCCTAACTTATTCAATCTCTCTCTGTAACTAATATTAAAATAATATTAATATTAAAAAATATTAAGGTAGACAAAACCCCAGGCCAGATGGCATCTATCCCAAATTACTGAGGGAGACAAGATAGGAAATTGGTGGGCCTCTAACAAATTTTTGTTTCTTCGTTGACCACTGGTGAGGTTCCAGAGAATTAGAGGATAGCCAATGTTGTCCCATTATTTAAGAAGGATGCCAAAGATAACCCGGGCAATATAGGCAAGTAAGTTTGACGTCAGTGATAGTAAAACTGTTGGAGAACATTCTTAGAGAATAGGATCTACACACATTTGGAACTGAATGATCTTGCTAGCGACAGACAGCATGATTTTGTATGTGGGAGGTCATGTCTCACTAATTTAATTGTTTTTTTTTTGAGGAGGTGACAAAAATGATTAATGAGAGAAGAGCTGTTGATGTTGTCTACGTGGACTTCAGTAAAGCATTTAACAAGGTCCCTCATGGCAGGCTGGTGCAAAAGATTAAATTTCACAAGATCAAGGGTGAACTGGCTGGCTGGATTTAGAAGAAGCTTGGCCATAGAAGACAGAGGATAGTGATGAAATGGTGTTTTTCTGAATGGAGATCAGTAACTAGTGGTGTTCTACAGGGATCAGTGCTGGGACCTTTGCTGTTCTGTAATATATATAAATGACTTGGAAGAAACACAGCTGGTCTGATTAGCAAGTTTGTGGATGATATTAAGATTGGCAAAATTGCAGATAATGATGAGGATAGGTGGGAAAACTGGGCAGAGAAATGGCAGAAGGAACTTAATCTGGATAAATGCAAGATGATTAATTTTGGTAGATCCAATTCAGGCGGGAGCTATAAAATAAATGACAGAACCATCCGGAGCATAGACTCACAGACCCTTAAAAGTGGCAGCACAGGGAGAAAAGGTAGGGAAGAAAAAAGGTAGTGAAGAAAATATATGGCATGATTGCCTTCATCAGGCAGGACATTGAGTATAAAAGTTGGCAAATAATGTTACAGTTGTATAAAATGTTGGTTAGGCCACATTTGAAATACTGTATCCAATTCTGATCACTACACTACCGGAAGGACATGGAAGATTTGGAGAGAGTACAGAAAAGGTTTACCAGAATGTTACCTGGTATGAAGAGTATTAGTTATGAGGAGTGATTCAATAAATTGGAAATGTTATCCCTGGAAAGACGGAGGCTGGGGGGGTGATCTGATAGAAGTTTATAAAATTATGAGAGGGTGAAGAGTTGGAAACTTTTTCCCAGGGCAGAAATGACAATTACAAGGGTGCGCAAGTTCAAGATTTGGGGGGGGTGAATTCAGTGGAGATGTGAAGGGAAAGCTTTTTACACAGAGGGTGGTGGGGACCGCTGCCAAGTGGTTGAAGCACATACGTTAGTTACATTTAAGACTTACCTTGATAGACACATGAACAAATTGGGAATAGAGGTATATAAGCAGTTGGTCTAAATAAGTTAACATTATTGGCTGAGGCTTGGAGGACCAAGGAGCCTCTTCCTGTGCTGTACTGTTCTTTTTCTTTGTAGTGTGATGACCTTACAACACAATCTTTGCTGCAGGGCTGCATACTGTTTTCTCTATGTGCCAAATATGCAAGGACATCAGGCATCTTTGCAACTACTAA
This sequence comes from Sphyrna mokarran, assembly GCA_024679065.1. Taxonomy (NCBI): domain Eukaryota; kingdom Metazoa; phylum Chordata; class Chondrichthyes; order Carcharhiniformes; family Carcharhinidae; genus Sphyrna; species Sphyrna mokarran. The sequence goes on from JAGIQG010000001.1 coordinate 152,870,176, forward strand.
CCAGTCTGTGAGCAATAAAACCATTAAAGAAGCCACATTTCATCTGGTGTTTATATCAAGTTGAATTCACTGTATATATTTGCTAAGGATATACACAGATACCATTCAGTCAACAAAGTGCTAAGGCCATGATTTACCTGAATCTAGTCCAAATGCTCACACCCAGTGGGAGAAGCAAAGTGTTTCTCACTGGCGTTAGCTGTGCTCAGCAGGCCCCATTCAGCCTATGCTAATGGTCAGCAACCCCCCCAAACTCTGATCCTGACCCCCACCATGGGAATCTCACAGATTTTCAACCTCCAGTGGTATTTGATTCACTGGAGTTGGAAATCAGCAATCTAACCACTGGGGGCAGCGTTTAAGCACTTTCTGTAGTACCCAACCTCATTCCAGTCAGCACCATGGCTGCCAGAAGGGCTTCCCCAAGATTCTTGGAAGCTGATGTGGTCCAGATGTTGGGTGCTGTGGAGGAGAGGAGGGCCACCCTTTTTCCAAAGGTTTTCAGGAAGCTGTCAGCAGAAGCCTTGGATGTGGAGGCTGAGGTGGTCAATTCCAGCAGCATCACTAGGAGGACCAAACTTCAATGCCACAGAAAGATGAACAACCCCCTCTGAGCTGCAAGGGTGGGTACCCAACTGTCTGCCCTTGGCATCACTCTTGCTCCTAACCTCTGGTATCTCATCTTAAGCCCTTACAGCTTGTAAATATCTGAACTCTCTCTCCAGCCCTGTCACAGCAATCCCTATTGCAAACACTCACAGGTGTGGCGCAGTGCCCACGCATGTCACCAGCTGTCAATTCCCCCCATAATTGACAGGCCAATCCCTCACAATTCCCTCATTGAGTCTCCATAAGACACAACAAGAGGGAGTGGCAGAAGATGGCAAGGACATGACCAAACTATGGGTCTTCACTCTCTTTAAAAAGAGGGCCCTGGAAATCACAGGGGAGACCCTGTAGTGAATGTAGTATTGGCATGCCACAAGGAGGTGACAGTCCAAGAAACCTTTGTTCACATGACCTAACTTAAGTGAATCTAAAATCTCCCACACTCTTGATATTCTCAAAAGCTCAAAAAATAATGTCCTCTCTCTTCCAGGATCCTCATCGCAGCCCCCACATTCAAACCATCAGGGTACCCTGAGCCACAACTCCAGGGAGGGCACTGATTTGCTTTTGTTTGGGCCACTGATGAGTTTAAAGTTTATTTATTACGATCAAAAGTAGGCTTACATTCACACTGCAATGAAGTTACTGTGAAAATTCCCTAGTTGCCACACTCCAGCGCCTATTCGGATAAACTGGGGGAGACTTTACCCTGGCCAATGCACCTAACTAGCACAACTTTTGGACTGTGGGAGGGAACTGGAACATTCAGAGAAAACGCAAGACACAGGGAGAACGTGTAAACTCCGCACAGACAATTACCTAAGTTGGGAATCAAACCCAGATTCTTGGCAGTGTGAGGCAGTAGTGATAACCATTGTGCCACTGTGCTGCCCCTAGTTCATTTTACTAATGGAGTTTACTAATCCATTGATTGCCTCTCAAGTTCTGTGTCAGGGAGTGTGCTTTTGATGGCTTGAATAAAAGGCCTTTTGGAACCAGTTCTTGGGCCTTTGAAACTCAGTCTTCTCGAAAATAATTGCCTACCCCCAAATTATTAGTGGGAGTCAGGAGAAGGATGAATCAAGGCAACTGAAGCAGTTGAGGCTGAATTCTTCAAAGATAACAGAATGGAAATATTAGGTTAAAATGATAAGAGCAAAATTAACAAAAACAAAGTAGAGAAGCAAAAGAATGAGATAGGAAATAGAGCAATCTTACAGAATTTTAGGTCCTCATTTGTACACACAGAATGAGCCCTTACATCCAGAAAGCCTGGCAACAGTGAGGCACTGAAAACAGTACAGCATGGGGTGGAAGGGGGTGGGGGGGGGGGGGGGGGGGGGTGTAAAGTTTATTATTAGTCACAAGTAAGGTTTACATTAACACTGTAATTAAGTTACTGTAAAATTCCCTAGTCGCCACAGTCCGGCAACTGTTCAGGTCAATGCACCTAACCAACACATCTTTCAGGATAAGAGGTAGAATAAGTATCATACAGCATTCGCCATGTTGTATTCTTTGGTGCCAGTTATGTACCTGAAAAACAGGTGCTGCAAAACGTAATTTCTGGATTTTGTGCTAATTCATCGGGTATGTGCACTCAACAATTCCGTACAAGAGCAGAGGACTCCAAAATAATTTCAGTAGGTCTGCCAGCATTTATTAGGAGAGTGTTACGGGACTAGTAAAATGCTTTTCTTTTTGTTGTAGTTAAAACAATTCTTCCTCTCAAATAGCCTGACAAAGTCATGGATTGGTTCAAAATGATTTACTGACAACTGTGGCACTGTAAGACTCTGGTCCAATTTTTAGAACCAGTCAGAACACTGAATTCAAAAATACATAAGCAATTATAGTTTCAAATTTGATTACAAGTAATTAACATATACCAAACTATAGGAGTTATCTCTATCCACCTCACAGTTATTGATTAGGGTTACATCATAGATATATAAGGGTATGGTGTCCAGTTATAATTTGTGCATGTCTTACTAATTATATCATCAAGCAATGATAGCTATGTCTCTGACCAATGGTATATCAACCACCTTTTCCATTGTTCCTTGCTCTGGTGGATAAAGATAAGCTGCAGCTGCACATCATTCAATTAAATGGTCCTTGACTCTTATCTGGGTCTGCTTTAATCAAGACCTGTGGTTTTCACATAGCTTTCCCTGTGTGACTGAAATATAGCTTGCAGCTTCCTGGATTTTTAAACTTGTGTGATTATTAATCCTTTCAGAGAGAAACAGAGTTACCATTTTGAGTAGTTTCACTCTTTGTCAGAGCTGAAGGGAGAATGTGTTGGAACTGCTGAAACTGCAACAAAATTTATTAACTCCAAGAGCAAAAGACAGATGGCTGAGCGTGAGAAGGGGAGGTAGAGTGTTTTACATTAAGGCAATATATGTATGGAATATTAAAAAAATGAAAGTGGGACATTTAAGATGGGGGAGAAAGTCGAAAGTTACCAAATTCAACATTGAATCTGGAGGGCTGTAAAGTACTCAACCTGAAGATGAGATGCTGCTCCTCCAGCTTGCATGGGCTTCACTGGAGCATTGCAGCAGGCCAAGGATGGACATGTGGGCATGAGACCAAGATGCTGAGTTGAAATGGCACACAACAGAAGGTTGATATCATGCTTGTGGACGGAGCAAAAGTGTTCTGCAAAGTAGTCACCAGTTTATATACCCTGCACTAAGCATGAATCATTGTGACAGTTTGGTTCATTACCTGAGATAGCAAAGGCTTGAGAGTAAACTACACGCTGCTTTAAAAGTACAGACAGAGAAATTTACTGACACTGCACCGATGCCCAGTATGCAATGAGGGTACTTACACTTGTAGGCAAGCCAACTTTTAGAACAGGGTCATTTACCTATGTTTCATTATGTAAAGATCAGGAAGTGGTAAATCAATCATTTTAATGCTCATCAGTTACGTGACTTTTTTTTTAAATTTACAATTTACTACCATCTAAAAGTAAATTTTCCCAATGCACGGTGAAAAGAGCTGGATAGGAACAAGTAATGTTTTGTTTAGACACTTTGAAACACTGGTTACCCACTGGGAAAATAAAGCCACAACATTCCACAGTTTTAAATAAATAAAATAACTGGATATACAAAGTCAGGAATGTAAAACAATTTACAATATCAGGCTTATACTCTTACAATTCATAATTATACTTTTAACATTCAGGATTCATGAGATAAATATGAATTAACGAACAAACCATGGTGGAACATACACATTAAAAATGTTAAAATTGAATAAGTCAGATCCCACAGTGAAATCCAATCTGCTGGCACACCAGTGAATTCATAAGTGAAGGCAGGACTTAGACTTTGCTGTTAATCACACCCAGGACTGAACCACATTCATCGTAGTTCTATTCTGCTGATGTTAAACTGCAGCTCGGTACTAGGTGTTAATATTCTGGTTGAAATTCAACTAAATCAGTTTTGTGTGAAACAGAATATGGCAAATGTTTTTAATATTTCTGAACACAATTTAGCTGCTTTTGAAATGAGCTTCCTCTGGCTAAGGGAACCAAGATTTATTCTGGCCACTTGTTTCAGTTTAGATAGATCCTCACTTATTTTTAGACACTGTGAGGAATAGTTACTGAACAACTTCACAGAGATCTGCTAGGAATAAAACATTTATTAGGCGAGAAAAAAGAACTATATTGCTCCTGATAGAAGTTGGTAAAATTCAATACCAAGATAAAAAAAGTTATTTTATCCGGCAATATCTTTATAGACACATACAAATTCAGACAGATAAACGATCCCCAATTTCTATCATATACTCCAATATCAGAGTAAATATGTGGTACATGTAAAATAACAGGCAAACTGTGGTCAGAACACCACACTCCAAAGTAAATGACAGATGTGACCAAAGCAGATTCCATGGATATCTCAACAACCCACGCAGATGTCTATTATATTGTGAGACAATCGGTCAAATGGAAATTTTGCCTTTCTCACAAGGATTTCCAAACTGCAGATTTGAAGAGCTTACCTTGGAATTCTCATCAAACATTATTCCCATTGAACAGTTTCAATAAGGATCCACCTCCAGAATTTCAATCTCATTTGCCAAATTTCCTTTCCTCTGAATCTCTGAGTGTGCTCAAACTTCACATTTCAAGCACAATTTCAAATTTTCAACTATTCCAAGCAAAACACTTCTGCTCCAAAAAACCTGCAAGTAAGACTTTACAAACCTCCTCAGATCTTCAGTGCTTCTCTGGAGTCCCCTTTGCTTCGGGTCTGGTCCTCATTATTCTCTCTTTAAGTTGGAGCCAACTCCTTCCCCTCAACTTTTCTTAACAGGACTTATTTCTGAGACCTGTCTGTCCCTTGCCGAGGACTCATTTCCCATTGTTGTCAGGATCTTCCTTCTGCAAATTCTCTCTGTCCTGCTCCTTGGGGCACGTTGGCTGCAATGCTGTTCTGAGTCAGGTTTCACCAAGTGCATGTGTATAGCCATTTCCTGGCTGGCATACGCACATGAGACCAGAGATCTGAACTTCCAGTGCTAATCTAAAATTATTTGCATTTCTTAACAAAAAAAGTGACTGAGACTAACCCCTTGATTCCTCAACATTCTGCAAAATCAGATTAAAATTCTGTTCCTCTCACCAGGGATTTCAACTCCTCACTTTTGAAGATCTAGTCTCTGAATTTCCATTAAGACTGCTGTGACCTATCTCTAAGACTATCTCAATGACTGGTCACCTGCCAATGGTTTAATCTCTTCACTTGAGATAGTTCCATTAGATTCATAAAGCTGCACTACTGCCTCGAATTATCAGCGCACTTTTAACTCTTTCACAGACCACTAGCTTCACTAAGTTAGGACTGCAAATGGGTTTCTCCACACTCCAGTCTCTTGACCAGAGGATGTTGTGTGAGGCCAGGGAGGAAATTGTGGGTCCCCTAGCAGAGATATTTGAATTATTGACAGCCACGGGTGAGGTGCCTGAAGATTGGAGAATGGCAAATATTGTGCCTTTGTTTAAGAAGGGCTGCAGGGTAAAATGTGGGAACTACAGGCCAGTGAGCCTAACATCTGTAGTGGGAAAGTTGTTAGAAAATATTCTGAGACAGGATCCATGGGCATTGTGAGTGGAAAATCATGTCTCATGAATTTAATAGAATTTTTTGAAGGGGTAAACAAGAAGGTAGATGAGGGCAGTGCAGTTGACATTGTCTACGTGGAATTTAGCAAGGTCTTTGACAAGATACCACATGGAATATTATTGCATAAGGTTAAATCTCATGAAATCCAGGATGAAAAAGCCAATTGGGAAAAAAAAAATGATCTTGATGACAGAAGACGGAAAGTGGTTGTAGAGGCTTGTTTTTCAAACTAGAAGCCTATGACTAGCAGTGTGCCTTAGGGATCGGTGCTGGGTCCACTGTTATTTGTCAATTATTTTAATGATTTGCATGAGAATTTATGGGGTATAGTTAGTACATTTGCAAATGACGCCAAGATTGGTGGCATAGTGGACAGTGAAAAAGGTTATTTAGGATTGCAATGGGATCTTGATCAATTGGGCTAGTGGGCTGATTAATTGCTGATGAAATTTAATTTACATAAATGCAAAGTGATGCATTTTGGTAGGTCAAACAGGGCAGGACTTACTCAGTTAATAGTAGGTCATTGGAGAGAATTATAGAACAAAGAGATCTAAGGGTACAGATTCATTGGGAAGAGTTATAGAACAGAAATCTAGGGTACAGGTTCATAACTCCTTGAAAGTGGAGTCACAAGTGGACAGAGTGGTGAAGAAAGCATTCCACATGCTTAGTTTCATTGGTCAGAACATTGAATATAGGAGTTGAGATTTCTTGTTGAAGTTGTACTTGATATTAGTAAGGCTACACTTGGAATATTGTGTACAGCTCTGGCTACCATACTATAGAAAGTATTATTAAACTAGAAAGAGTGCAGAAAAGATTTACTAGGATGCTACCGGGACTTGATGGTTTCAGATATAAGAAGAGGCTGGTTAGACTGAGAAAATTCCCCTACTCTGCCCCAGTTAAGTCATCCCCCCCATTTTCCATCTCTTATCTTTCTAGCTGGGAGATTATCAGGATAAATACGTGTGGTTATGAGACTAGGGCCTGGGTAAGATGGTCAGTCAAAAAGTCAGTGCAGAATTAATTGGTCAAATAGCCTCCTGCACTGTCGATTCTATGATTAATTAAGAATACATTGGTGATTTCTGCTATATGTATTAGCCTGATGTCTCCGTATACAGAAATAATCTGAATTAGCACAAATAGATTCGTAGATCATTTGAAATTAACTTCCATATTTTGCTCAATTTGCTAAATTCCCTGCTTAGAATATTACACAATTAATATTTCTTTACGGGACATACTGCCCATTGCTCCATTTTCTAACCAGCTATTTGGCATTTTCATTTAGTGTGCATTTGCAGGAATGAAGCTTTTCAAAAGGTGAGATAAATGGTTGGCGGGGGGAAGAATTTGATTGAATACATTATGTTGGTAATGCCACAACTCTGCTAGCTCATGAGTTTACTCTCCTTACTCCATTGCTTTACTTCCCAAGTTGCCTCCTTAGATTGACATCCAGATTGGAAGCTAAAACTTCCTCAGGAACCTAAAGTACAATCAGAGGCAGGAAACCACCATTCTCAGGAAAAGCTTTCGGCCAAAGGCTCCCAGCTGCAAATGGAACATTTTATCCAAAAAAACTGAGAAAAGAAATACCTTTGAATTATATACAAAGCCGCAATGAATACTTGCTGCATTTTGTATGTATTGAACACTATCAGTTGTAACATCAGTAAATATTAATGGCATGTCTACTGTACATTCCAGCAAGGTTTTAAGAATCAAACAGTGGGTTAAATTGATGTGTGCTGAATAACTGGTTCATTGTTTATGCTGATAAATTAGAAAGAATTTTTAATTGCAGGAAAGTTAAACTGTAGAAAATGGGATAAATGCAATTCAGATAGCCTTGAAGTCTATTGTACTTAAAAGATTAGAGCTATGCCGACTTAAGGGGGGGGAAATCTACAAATGATCTACAGTCAGATTTCTTTGTGCTAATTCAGATTGTTTCTGTATCAGGAAACGGCAGACTAACAAAAACAAATCACCAATGTATTCTTGACTAATAAGCTACAGCGCAGGAGGTTATTCAGCCCATTGACTGACTCTTCGACAGAACATCTTACCCAGGCCCTATCGCCATAACCACATCTGTTTACCTATATAATCCGCCAGCCCACACTTCCCCGAACATTAAAAGGCAATCTGGTGATGACCTAGTGGAATTATCACTAGACTATAAATCCAGAAACTAGCTAATGTTCTGGGGATGGGTTCAAATCCTGCCACGGCATCACAGACTAGCCAGCATTTATTGCCCATCCCCAGCTGCCCTTGAGGTAATGGTGAACTACCTTCTTGAAACACCGAAGGCCACATTTTGGAGTTTGACCTACAATGCCCTTAGGGAATGAATTCTAGGATGTTGACCCAGCAACTCTAAAGGAATGGCAATATGTTTCCAAGTCAGGATAGTGAGTGGCTTGGAAGGAAACTTGCAGGTGGTAGTGTTCCCATTTATCTGCTATGCTTTTTCTAGATGGAAATTGTCAAGAGTTTGGAAGGTGTTATCTGAAGATCTTTGGTGAATTGCTGCAGTGCATCTTGTACGTAGTACATTACTACTGCTGTCGTGCATTAGTGCTGGAGGGAGTGGATGTGGTGCTAATCAAACAAACTACTTTGTTCTGGATGATATCAAGCAAGTGGAGAGTATCCCATCACACTCCTGACTTGTATAGGCAGTCTTTTTAGATGGAAACAGCCACAAGTTTGGAAAGTGCCTACAGCCTCATTCCTTCCCCATCCACCACAGCCTGCTCTCTGATATGGTCTTGACAATACCACACTGACACTTGTGTCTCCTCATATTCTCATACCTGCATTATTCCTTTCAACTCACACCTAACACAGTATATCTACTCAACATTATAGATACTTCCTGAGAAGAAAACCTCAAATTTCTCAGTTACACACTCCATTCTTTACAGAAGTGTTCGTACAGTTCAACTGTGCCAAAAAGCTGCCAATGAAGAATAAAAAGCCCATTTACACAACCCTTTACCACTTAAAGGACAGGGTGAAAGATGTGGCCATGGTGATTTGACGTGGAAGAGTTGTGCAGCATTTCTTTGCACATATTTTTTTCATTGCTTGTATCCCATGCTAGTGTGCATGACGAAACTCAGCTTTCACTAACTTTTCCTTCACATTAAGGCCTAACCCTTGTCCCTTGCTATCTCATTGCTGAAGGTACAGAAGCCTATAAGGCTTTAGAAGAAGCCATCCTTATGAACATGCAGCATCACCAACTCCTGTGTCACCCAACATGCACCAGCTCAGATGCTGCCATCACACATGGTGCTTGGAGACCAATCTATCTAACATAGCTAAGGTGGTAAGCTCCACCAACACCAATGTGGCAGACCAACCCCATTCCCCAAAATGTTGGGAGCATTTCCTGATTGCTCTCAAAATATCAGAGAGCCTCAGACAGCTGCCAACTTATTGACAGAAGCTTTTGAACATCAGCTCCTACAACCCTCTACAAACAGATACATTGGAGTGCTGAGGCAAGGTCTCAGGACATCAGTATGTTTGCTTTCCCACCATCAACTCAAAGTCATATAACCAGCTGAGTTTGGGCTTGCTGTCACTTACTAATAGGCAACTGAGCTAAGATGTAAAGACATTCATGTCACAAGAATGAATATTTAAAAACAACACAATTTATAATTTTCAGCTCCAATTAAGCCAAATAAACAGTGACAATGACCATGTATAAATTATATTCTTGATGGGAACATATGCTAAAATAAATAAGAAAGCAACTAAAATGCAGAAAGACACAAATCTCAAATGTCTGGCTAATTAAAAATAAAGCATTTTTAGTTAAGGGACACAAATGAATTCATAAATGGTGTTTATTTGAAGGAAGTTTTTAGAGACGTAGCTTTCAAATCAACACAAATTTGCACTGCAAGTAGTAATCATTCATCTTACATTAACACTTCACTTGAAGGTACATTTTAAAATATAAAGTAATACACCATCCTCAATGAGTGTCCATTATGATACATTCTTATGATTCTTCATAGTCTGCATAACCACTTGCGTAAGTTCGCCCCAGATTTAGAGCAGCAAATTCGTCACTATAATCCTTAACAACATCGTCTGCCTCTCTGTCAGTTTTCTCTTCTGTATCATCTTCCTCCTCTTCGTCATATTCATCATCGTCTTCACCATACTCATCATCATCGTCACCAGTATATGCTCCACCTCCGCCAGATGCCAGATTTTTCCAGTATTCATTATAACCAGATGGACTGTCATCATCAACACCAGACTGTCTACCAAACTTCAATGAGCGGGCTAAAACACAAAGGCAATTCATTTGATTAATAATTTAAGATTTTTGTTACATTTTGATAAAACCAAATCATTTAAATAAAACCAAATCATTTAAATATTACACAAGGACATGGAGTGGGATTTTAACCTCCACAAAACCATTCACTAAGAGTTAAAATAGGCCCTTGCAGTTTGCAGAGCATCCTGAATTTTGTTTTTAAGTTTGATATGTGCATTCAAATATTGAAGCAAATTCTTTAATGCCCACATTATAATAGTGGCTACGTTTCAAGTGTACTGCATTGGCTATAAAGTGCTGTGGGATATCCTAAGATTGTAAAGAGTACTATATAAATTCTTACAATAGGGCAATTGTGACCAGATAATATGATGTTGACTGAAGAATAAATATTGACCAGTACACTGGACATTGCACTGGGAAGTGAAACAAGCTTCTAACTTAAAGAACAAAAGAAATTATAGCACAGGAACAGGTCCTTCGGCCCTCTGACTATGCTGTCCATCCAGGAACCATATCCCTTTATTCCCATCCTATTCATGCATTTGTCAAGACATCCTATTTGTAAATCAAATCAAATTTGTCAAGATTCAGACACAAGCATGTAACAAACTGAGCTACAGCTGACACAGTTCCAAGTTTCATGCACAATTGAAACATGCAAAAATAATAAAAAAGGTCAATACATCCTCCCAGTACCCAGAGTTTCTATTAAATAATTTCTACCAGCATAACCAATCATAATTTTTACAACTTTTTAATTGCTCATGTCGGCAGTTGATGTAGAGTATATGGATTTTAGCAAAGCGTTTGATAAAGTTCCCCATGGTAGGCTACTGCAGAAAGTGCAGATGCATGGGATTGAAGGTGATTTAGCAGTTTGGATTAGGAATTGGCTAGCTGATAGAAGACAGAGGGTGGTGGTTGATGGGAAATATTCAACCTGGAGTGCAGTTACAAGTGGTGTACCTCAAGGATCTGTTCTGGGGCCACTGCTGTTTGTCATTTTTATAAATGACCTAGATGAGGGTGTAGAGGGTTGGATTAGTAAATTTGCTGACGATACCAAAGTGGGGGGAGTTATAGACAGCGAGGATGGATGTTACAGTTTGCAGAGGGACATAGATAGGTTGCAGAGCTGGGTCGTGAGGTGGCAGATGGATAAGTGTGAGGTGATTCACTTTGGTAGGAATAACAGGCATATGAAATATAGGGCTAATGGAAGGACCCTTAATAGTATCGTCGAGCAGAGGGATCTTGGGGTACAAGTACATAGCTCTTTGAAAGTTGGCACCCAGGTTGATAAAGTTGTTAAGAAGGCATACGGTGTGTTAGCTTTTATTGGTAGAGGGATTGAATTTAGGAGCCGTGAAGTTATGTTACAACTGTACAAAACTCTGGTGCGGCCGCACTTGGAGTATAGCGTACAGTTCTGGTCGCCGCATTATAAGAAAGATGTGGAAGCATTGGAAAGGGTGCAGAGGAGGTTTACCAGGATGTTGCCTGGTATGGTGGGAAGGCCTTATGAGGAAAGGCTGAGGGACCTGAGGTTATTTTCATTAGAGAGAAGAAGGTTACGCGGTGACCTAATTGAGGCGTATAAGATGATCAAAGGACTGGATAGGGTGGATAGTGAGAGCCTTTTTCCTCAGATGATGATGACCAACACGAGGGGACATAACTTTAAATTAAGAGGTGGTAGTTATAGGACGGATGTCAGAGGCAGGTTCTTTACACAGAGGGTGGTGAGGGCGTGGAATGCCCTGCCTGCAGCAGTTGTGGACTCGCCTACTTGGGGGGCATTCAAATGTTCGGTGGATAGGCATATGGATGATATTGGAATAGTTTAGGTTAGAGGGTCCACTGGCCGGCGCAACATCGAGGGCCGAAGGGCCTGTACTGCGCTGTAATGTTCTATGTTCTAAAATATTTGTTCTTCTTTCCTGTTTCCTCAGTCCCACCATCCAGTTTAGAGGTGGGATCTACATTTAAATAAATATACCCACAACCAGACCTTAACCATACATTTTTAGTCAACTGTGATGTGAAAGCATGAAGAATCATTTGACTGCATGTTGAAAGACGAGGACAACCTGTGGTTGCAATTACTACATTGCAAATTAAGTAACTTCCATCAGTGGCCTCAGATTGCTGACCCCATAATCTCAAATTTAAACCTAATGAAATAATTGTGTGGTTCAACAGAGCTTTTCTAATTGTACTTCATATGAGAAAGAAACGTGGCATCACATGACAATTGTGCAGTCCCTCCAAACAAGAGTTGCTCGAGGCTAAAACTAAAAATACTTATCCTTTTGCTGGCATTGCTGCAGCGATATACCTGAATTAACTGAGTGTCGTGGACATAAGCTTATTCCTGGAGACTTAAATACAGGTTCAAGAATGGGCATTCTGCTAAGCTTTTATCAGTATTCCCAAATCAAAGATGGCAAAATCAGATACAAACAAAACCTCTGCTTCAGCCATCAACTTGAGATACCCTGAAAAGCACATTCTCCCTACTACTACACCAGTTGGTACTTTACATTAATTCAACTAGCCATCCTTGCAGCCTTTTGTAAAGCTTCAAACACTATGCTAATATGTGAGTAATTTATGTGGCTGACTCAAGACCCACTACCCAATTTAACAATATCAAAACAATTTCATGCAAAAAGTACAAATCCATAAAATATGGATAAAAAACATAATCACATCAATCTAGGATGAAATTGAACCCAAATCTCTTGAAGAGCTATGTTTGGCACAGTGGCATAGTGGTTAACACCGCTGCCTCACACCCCCAGGGAACTGAGTTCAATTCTCAGCTTGGGTTATTATCTGTGTGGAGTTTGCATGTTCTCCCGTGTCTACGTGGGTTTCCTCCAAGGTGCCAGTCTGAAAGATGTATTGATTAGGTGCAATGATCCAACAGGGGCCAGAGTGTGCCGACTAGGGGAATTTCACAGTAACTTCATTGCAATGAAAATGTAAGCCTTACTTGTAATTAATAAATAAACTTTTAACATTTTTCAAGTGATAGATCTGCTTCAAGTGGGTATCACCAAGATGACATGTATTGTGCACATATTTCTTCCACATCCTTTAATATACTAAATAGAAAAAAATACAAATTCAAACAGCAACGTTCTACTCCAGTTCAAAAAAGATAACAAAATGGAGAAGCATCCAAAAGGCACACTGCAGACTAAATACCAGGTATGGGAAAAAGTTTGAGGGTAGGAAGCGTCAAAGGTTTTCAAGAAGTGGGTAACAATGTAACAAGGCAAAAGAGAATTCCATAGTGAGGAACCACAAGCCGAATCACTGGTGGACGAGCTGACGAAATTGACTGATACGTAGGGTGAAAAGAAGCCCGGCAGACATTTGCAAATGGGGATGGAGATTTTGAACACTGCAATGGGGGACAGGTGTGATTTAAAACATCCCATGACAGTAAATATTATCTTACAACCATTTGATAATAAAATGCCCTCCTGGTTTATGAGATCTTCTTCAAAGCAATGTTAAATGATGCCAAAGGGAGTTTTTTCACACAGAGTGGTGGGGGTATGGAATGCGCTGCCAAGTAAAGTGGTGGAGGCAGGTACTCTGGAGTTATTTAAGAAATATTTAGATGGGCACATGAACAGAATGGGAATGGAGGGGTATAGAAAACTGATTTAAAATAGGAATCATGAGCCTTGGGAGTCCCTGGGAAGTGTGTAAATAGATGACGATATTGATGTACTTGTTTTTATCCTACAGGTGCTTTGGTCCACCTTGTTGTCTAACAAGGGGCATACACGCGATGGGTCGTGAGAGGGCTGCTCTTGGATTTTTTTGAGAGTATCCTAGTGCTTCACGTCGTTAGTGTACGCTTGACCTGGACCATTTGATGGGCAACACGACAGCTCAGTGATTATCGCTGTGCTGTGCAGATACATGGATTTGGGCCTGTGTCTGTGGGAGTTTGCGCATTCTCCCCGTGCTTGCGTGGGTTTTCTCCGGGTGCTCCGGTTTCCTCCCACATCCCAAAGATGTGCTCTTAGGCCAATTGGCAAAACAAATTCTCCCTAAATGGTCTCAAATTTGGTTTTTAATCCATAGATCTATAAACATGGACAGGGATCGCAGGTAGAGGTGGAAACATCGGGGTGGCGGCCAGGCTCGTTGGGCCGAAGGGCCTGTTTCCCGTGCTGTTTTGTTCTTTGTTGTTCTTTAAATATTGCAAACTTTTGACAAAAATTGACCAATCCAATATCTGACAAGTGGTGAGGCCACTCAGAGTGCATACTTCTGTAATAATTGCATTATTACAATCATGCAGTTCTTCCTTGAGAATTTTCCCTGTCTGGTTGATGCTCTGTCACTACAAAGTTGGGAGTTCTGAGGAAGCTTCAAGCCAATCCATGTCCAACAATCTGCCCTGAAAACTCTGCTCATATTTTTACTCTGATAATTACCACCACATCAGCAGAAACAATTCACAAAATTCTAAACAAACAAGTCAATTTGCCCCAATGTTAATGAATGCTTTAAAAAAATTCCAGGATCTCAATCCACATCCTTGTCATAAACGAATCAGTTATTTCTTGAGTCAAACTGTGTACCAAGTTTCATTGGAATACATGCATTAATTTTTCAGATATATTGGCCCATAAGTTCCCACTTGAAGGATTACTTGTCCATTCCCCAGAAGAGTTGAATTCCTCTAGACAATTACACTGGGATAGGACTATCCGATAGAAACAATTTAGATCCCTAGCTTCAGATGGTTCTGCCAGTTTTACCCAGATAGTTGCTCTGAAAAAGTTAGAAGGAAAAAATAATTTCCAACTCCAGAGTAACTAATTAAACACCTAAACCCAGTCTCACACAGGACATCCCTCACACATGCTTCCCAGTGGATCCCCTTCAACCCCATCCCAAGCCCATTCCTCTGACCTAAGCCCTCTCCATCTGGGGAAGTTGAGAGTCATTGTTTAAAGACATACAGACAGATAAACAGGTGAAACCATTACTATCAAACTTACTAGACATGCATAGATCTTTTGTCTCCTGTGTTTCATGACCACATTTAGGACAAGGTGGCACTTTTCCCTTTTCCTGTTTGAAGATCTTGCTGCGAACATGATCATCACAAAAGCAGGCCTGCAGGTATAGGGAAGAAAGAATAAAAAAAGTGCAACTATGGTTCAACAGAAGTCACTAATGAAAGTCTAGCACTAAAATTAAAAGGATTTGTATTTCAATTGAACTTTCCATTTAGAAAGCACAATCGGCATGCCCACTTATTACAGAGCATGAATTTAATTAGCATATTTTGTGGAGTCCAAATTTCAGAAGTGGAATAGAGAAAAATTGTTTAAGGGCTGTTAGTTTCACCTTACAACGTAGGCAGGAATGTTGTCCCAGGCGATTACAGGAGATGCCTGCAAAGAAATTATGTTCTCATTAGTAAGGTAGAAACATAGTAATACACAAATAATCAACTGAACCATCAACTGATCTAGTCACAGTATACTGTAGTTACCGCTGCTGCCTCACGGTGCCAGAAATCTGGGTTTGATTCCTCGCTTGAGCCACTATCTGTGCGGAGTCTGCACGTTCTCCTCATGTCTGCATGAGTTTTCTCCAGGTGTTCCAGTTTCCTCCCACAATCCAAAAGTCGTGCTGATTAGGTGTACTATTCATACTAAATTCTCCCTCAATGTACCCGGACAGGTGCTGGAGTGTGGCGACTAAGGGATTTTCACAGTAACTTGATTGTAGTATTAATGTAAGCCTACTTGTGACACTAATAAATAAACATTAAACTTAGTCTTTTCTGGTCTCTCATAAATCATTTTATAATTGCATAGCCAATTTCATGTTCACAGTCCATCAATATTTAGTTTGCTGGATGACTACAGTGACCAAAGGCAAGCAGTGTTGATGCTGGGAAATGTAGCGCTTCCATAGAATACATTGAGAGAAATATTTTTCAGAGTTGCAAATGTATACGAGTGTTCTGCAGGAGCACCAACTATGTATGGAATACCCCAAAATCATTTGATTATGGCCAGGCAACAATCGATCAATCCCTGCAAGACTCTAATTCAATTCCAACTGTTAAATTGATACTGTAGCACTTTGGATACATGCTACTAAAACATGTCATTGGACAGCCACTTTTTTTTGTTTGTTCAAGAAACATGGGCATTATTAGCTAGGCCATCATTTATTGCCCATCCCTAATTGCCTTTGAACTGGGTGATTTGTTTGTCCACTCAAGTGTCAACCATCTTGCTATGAGTCTGGAGTTGCATGCACATCAACCCAGATAAAGATGGCAGATTTCCTTCCCTATAGGATATTAATGAACCAAATGGGTGATTACAACAATTGACAATGGTTTTGTGGTCATCAGATTCTTAATTCCAGATAGTTTTATTTTACTGAATTCAAATCTCACCATCTGCTATGGTGGGATTCAAACTCAGGTCCTCAGAGTATTACCCTGGGTCTCAGGATTACTAGTCCAGTGGCTATACCACCACAGCAGCGTCAAGTGCAAATAAGAAGCAACTTTAAGAAAAACAACAAATTCATAGTTAAATCTCGGTTTTGTAAGAAAAATCTGCACCAGATACGTTAGAAGTGACTCACACTTATAAGTTTCAGAATCCAAGACTTGGCAGCTGGCTTGGTGTTCAAACTGATCATCTTCACACAGGAAGTTATGGCAGAAAGAACATCTAAACAGTCTCCCTCCTGTAAATTGAGATACAGGAAATGTCCCGGTCAATGGAGTAACTGCCTCAGAAACATTACAATATTTAACCAAGGCAAAGAACAATAGTTTTATCATGCATTGATCTTCACACCTATTGCAAGAGACAACTTCAAGGAATTCAGCTGAAATCCATTTCAAGTGTAAAATTAACTTAGAAAAATAATCTCACGCCAAGATTTGGACAATCTAGAAATGTTTTTGTTTACTAAAAAAACTTTTATTTTTAAAAGTTTTAATGCAGGTTAAAGACAACAATCCTATCAGCTCTTCATTACACTTTGTAATGGGATAGAAAAATCAGCCAGGGTTTCTAACTCTAAATCATTATCTAGGCAGTCTTTCAAGAAAGTATTGTTGAAATAAAGACTTTGGGTGAGTAAAGAATTATGGTCAGGCTGCATGGTCACATCCTTTACAGTTGAATTGTAAATTCATTTGCCAGCTGAACTGCCTTATCTGGCAGAGATAACTTGCCGAAGCAACTATCACTAGACAAGAATTAGCAAACAAGACCTTCCACTTCATATGACTAGGCACAATATCAGTTCATGCACTAAGCAGTTAGCATAACCCACATAATATTACCTGATGTGCTTATTATGTTAATTAATGTATCTCTTAAAACAGAACAAAACCACCTACATTACTGCAATTGATTAACTAGGTGCTAGCCAACAGTTTGTGAAACAAATAGCAACATACATGGATGTGTATAGTACACATTAACTATCGAGAAAAATATGCTCAATTATAGTAAACTAATCAGCTAAGTGTAAAGACCATGCTACAAGATAATCTACTGCATACAACATCATTCAAGCTTTTACAGCTCAATCTTTTATTACATCTACGGCGCTACACAAATAAATGTCCCAAAATGCTTCACCAGAACATTATAAAACAAAGTATAACACCAAGCCACGAGATGATATTAGGATAAATGACCAATAGCCCAGTCACAGAGATAGGTCTTAAAGAAAGAAAAAGTAGACAGGTGCCGAGGTTTAGGGAGGGTATTCTATGGTTTAAGGTGTGGATAACTGAAGGAACAGCTATCAATTGTGAACCAATTATAATTGCTAATGCACAAAAGGCCAGACTTAGAGGAGTGCTGGTACCTTGGGGCTGGAAGAGATTGGGGACAGCAGGGGCAAGGCCATGCGATGTGGGAGAATTTTGAAGTCAGGTCTTTGTTTGACTGAGTGGCAATACAGGTCAGGAAGGACAGGGAAATGGGACTTGATGCTGGTCAAGACATGGGCAGAGTTTTGAACAACCTCAAATTTAGGTAGGGTAGAATTGGGAGACCAGCCATGGCCAAATCTAAAAATAATAAAGCTAAGAATGAAGGTTTCAGCACAAAATAAGCAGAGACAGGAGTGAAGTTGAAGAGGTTATAAAAGGCAATCCTAGTGGACAGCATGGTGACACAGTGGTTAGCACTGCTACCTCACAGCGTTAGGGACACAAGTTCAAATCTGGCCTCAGGTGAGTGTGTAGTAGTGGTTTCCTAATGCAGGAGGCTATTATTTGTATTGAAGTGTTATCCTGCTGTAGATTGTTAATACAGTCAATAGATGGCACTGTGCATTAACAATCTGGAGTTATACAAAACTAGTTTGTCACAAATATTATTTAATCAAAAGAAGGAACTATTGCACATAAAATGTTACAAAAGATCTAATCTGAAAATACTACACATATACCATGACAATAATTTTAAAATATTGCCGCAATGCCCACCTGAAGAATTAGTTTAAGAATTAGTTTCACAACGGAAGCAACAAAAATCTTGCACCTCAATACAACAACTCCCATCAACATTTTGGGGTGCCCAGCCCCTTCACAATCTTTGCCTAATGTGCTTAGGGAGCTTTGGGTTGCTGCGTGGTTTAAAGAGAACATGATCCTTCACAGAATCAAGTTCCTCACAGGTTTCCCAGGCATTCCACAACAACGCAGAAGCTCAGATATGAATGGCACAATACACTGCTGTAGTTTTGTACATTTATAAATGGCACCCAGGCTGTTGGCATCGCTTCACATTATGAACAGCTGTACAGCCAACTGAGTTGGCTGACCCTATGTTTATAAATAGTGCTATGATGCATTTAGTGGTATAAATACTAATTATTTTTAGGTTTTATATGTATGGTATATATTTGATTTGATTTATTGTCACATATTAGAATACAGTGAAAAGTATTGTTTATTACACACTATACAGATAAAGCATACTGCTCATAGAGAAGAAAATAAGAGTGCAGAATTAGTGTTACAGTCACAGCTAGGTTGTAGGGAAAGATAATGTAATGTATAGTATGTCTATTCAGAAGTCTGATGGCAGCAGGGAAGAAGTTGTTCTTAGGTAAATTAGCACGTAGCCTCAGGCTTTTGTATCATTTTCCTGATGGAAGAAGGTGCAAGAGAGAATGTCTGGGATGGATGGGATCCTTAATTATGCTGACTGCTTTCCCAAGGCAGTGGGAAAGGTAGCAGAGTCAATGAATGGGAGGCTAGTTTGCACGATGGATTGGGCTACATTCACAACCTTTTATAGTTTATTGCGATCTTGGACAGAGCAGGAGCCATACCAAGCTGTGATACAACCAGACAGAACGCTTTCTATGGTGCATCTGTAAAAGTTGGCAAGAGTCGTAGCTGATAGACCAGTATAGATATGTTGTTTGCTTGTCAATATTCAACTCGGTTGAACTCAAATCAAGTCTGGTTTTCAGGATAAGGGTTAAAGGGCTGG
Source organism: Sphyrna mokarran (assembly GCA_024679065.1). Taxonomy (NCBI): domain Eukaryota; kingdom Metazoa; phylum Chordata; class Chondrichthyes; order Carcharhiniformes; family Carcharhinidae; genus Sphyrna; species Sphyrna mokarran. The sequence goes on from JAGIQG010000001.1 coordinate 152,889,801, forward strand.
AGGATAACTGGGCCAAAGACTAGAGGAAAGGGTAGGGGTGCTGGAAAGCTGTGGAGTCATCCATTCTCTGGCAACGTCCTCAAGGAGGAAGTAGAACTAAGAAAACACATGGGCAGAGACAAATTTGCTCAAGATAGTTAAGAATAGCCCATGAGTTTTTAAATGCAATTAGCATAGAATCTGTTTTAGAGTTCATAAGAAAGCTGGGATTTTTATTTAAAGGAATGGGAATGACTGTAAGAAAATGGGGCCAAAAGATTCCAAGGATCCATTTGTAAAATATCAGTGTCAATAAAACTGGGCAAAAGTCAGTGGATGCACAAATATAGAAGTTCAGAAAGAAAGGAAAACCAGCAGAAAACCATGCCTGCACCAGGGCCCAATTTATCTTTGCTTTAGCTGGAGACAGTGGAGAGCAGTAGACTCCACTGTCTCCAGCTAAAGCAAAGATAAATTGGGCCCTGGTCAACTGGGGCTCAGCTATGAGGATGGGAGGGGCAGGTTGGACGTATGCAAGACACATTGAAGTTTCACAATACAAGCCAAATTATTTGCAACTTCCAGTTGATGTTTCAGGAAACATCCACATGAAAGTTTTGTTATAGCTGTAAGACTTTACTTGTATTTAATATTGGTTGAAGGTAGAGACATTACAACCAGTTTTGCAAAAGAACAAGAGATGGGACAGGCTGTACTGCATCTCCCTTACAATGTGGCAGGCAAATGTTAACAAGCATTTTTTTTGCTAGTGTTTACAGAGCAATTTAACAGTATAGCTGATGTTAAAGTGTTACTGAGAAAATTACAACTTATATAGTAAGAGTAGTGTGGGCAGAAAATAGACCAGTTAGATTGAACAGATTACGGGTAACACCTTGGTAAATAAAACTGCTATGAATCATTAGAATATATCCTGTTGCTTAATTCAATAAATGGATATTCACCTGAAAAATATCCAACAGACTGCACCAATTTACTTTCCATTTCAATTTAATATTAACTTTTATTTTTTAAAGAACTACCTGAATTGTAACTGAGATAGATAAGGGGATACAGAATACAGTTTACATCATACTCTTGTTGGTTACTATTAATCCTAACTTTATAACCATCAAGCCATATTGCAAAATCATATTGCATGACCATCATCAATTATGTATACCGATTGTCCAGTATAAAACTCTTTAGTCTAGGTGGCAGAGCAGGTGGAGAAGTTTTTGAAGAAAGCATATGATATGCTAGCCTTTATAGGAAGGGTATAGAGTACAAGAGCTGGCCTTTAATGTTGCAGTTATATAAAACGTTGGTTAGACCTCATTTGGAATACTGCATCCAGTTCTGGTCACCTTACTGGAGCAGAATGGAGACACTGGAGAGAGTGCAGAGGTGGTTTACCAGGATGCTGCCTGGTATGGAAGGTTTGAGTTACGAGGAGAGGCTAGGCAAATTGGAGCTGTTTTCCTTAGAAAGACGTAGACATAGAGGAGATCCAATAGAGGTGTACAAGATTATGAGGGATATAGATAGAGTAAACAGGGTTAAGCTTTTTCCTAGGATGGACTCAAATAGCACGAGGGGTCACAGGCTTAGGGTGAGGGGGGTAAGGTATAATTTGGATGCTATAGGGAGTTTTTTCACACAGAAGGTGGTGGGGGTATGGAATGCGCTGCCAAGTAAAGTGGTGGAGGCAGGCACTCTGGAGTTATTTAAGAAATACTTAGATGGGCACATGAACAGAATGGGAATGGAGGGGTATAGAAAACTGATTTAAAATAGGGATCATGAGTCTTGGGAGTCTCTGGGAAGTGTGTAAATAGACGATGATATTGATATATTTGTTTTTATCCAACAGGTGCTTCAGTCCGCCTTGTTGTCTAACAAGGGGCATATACGCGATGGGTCATGAGGGTGCTGCTCTTGGATTTTTTGGGAATATCCTAGTGCTTCACATCGTTAGTGTACACTTGACCTGGACCATTTGATGGGCAACACGACTGCTCTGTGACTATTGCTGTGCTGTGCAGATACATTAATTTGGGCCTGTGTCTGTGGGAGTTTGCGTATTCTCCCCGTGCTTGCGTGGGTTCTCTCTGGGTGTTCCGGTTTCCTCCCACATCCCAAAGATGTGCTCTTAGGCTAATTGGCAGAACAAATTCTTCCTAAATTATCTCAAATTTGGTTTCAATCCATAGATCTATAAACATGGACAGGGATCACAGGTAGAAGTGGGAACATCGAGGTGGCGGGGCAGGCTCACTGGGCCAAAGGGCCTGTTTCCCATGCTATTTTGTTCTTTGTCTTCCTGGAAGAGGCAATTCAAGGTAATCCTTACCATGGTCCCATACACCTCGCTCACATTCAATACAATCAACATCAGCAAGGGGACAACTGCAGGCATGCGTGCTCAGGCACTTCCTCCCATGACACACCCAAGCCTCACAAAAGTCACAAACCGCTCCCTAAGAGAAGAAAGGAAAAAAATTATTTTCTTCCTGACTACCCACATTTTAAGTAGATTAAGCTTCAGTTTCATATACCTGATGTTTATTGTTCACAAATACTAGCAAAGAGATTTTTAAAAATACATTTTTCAATATTATTCTCATTAGGCACAATAAGAAAAATTTCTACAAGTTATCACAATGAGAAACAAAACTTGTAATTAGCATCAATAATATGCACACACAAACAATCTTGCCCAACTATTTCTGAAGCTGAACTAGATTCTTTCTCCTGGAATCTTTAACATTGGACTAATTTAAAGCCTGCACTATAAATTCAATAGTTGATTCATAGCAAACTGGTTAAACTTACATGAAAACAATTGTGTCAAGATGTACTGCAAATTGCTGGTGCTCAAGAAAAGTACAAAATACAAGCAAAGTAGGCGCACTATGAATGAGTATCAAATACCAGCCACAAAAATGCCCGAAAGGAAAATTCCATGAATTACACAGATGCAGAAAAGCCAAGTGAATACTCACCACCATGGCAAGCCCTGTACTATAGACACCAGGGTGCTTAACAACACAGTCAGAGCTCTTCAACATACATTTTGTTTTACCTAGAGGACAGAAATATGCAACTTACAAAAAGGAAACATATCGTTGCAGTTTCTGCCTACGGAAGCAGACTAAACTAAATCACAGAATCTCTACAGTGCAAGAGATCATCATCTGGCCCATTGAGCCTGCATTGACACTAATCCCACCCAGGCCCTACCCCTGTAATCCCACGTATTTACTACGCTAATCTTTCTGATACTAAGGACTAACAGCATAGACAATCAATCTAACCCTCACATCTTTGAATTGGGAAAAAACTGGAGCATCCAGATACAGGGAGAATGTAGACTCTGAACAGTCACCCAAGGCCAGAATTGAACCCTGGCACTGTGCTGCAGCAGTGCTAACCACCGTCCCACTATGCTGCTGATGGGCCTTCAAGGTTTGCAGCCAAACCAAACTCTCATGCTCTCTCCACAGATGCTAACCAACCTGTATCTCCACCATTTTCTGTTTTAGTCACACATTTTTAGCATCTACAGTATTTTGCTAAAAATTGAGCTACTAGCAATTTTCTCTTACAGTGCTTGTTAAGTACTCTGAGTCTGGACTGAGGTAGCTTCTCCATGGTGACACTCCTGATCCATCTCATTCCAGATCATATTGCCTCCTCCATGCTGCTGGGCCCCAAAGTGCTTTGCGCCAGTTTGAAGACAACAGCCATGTCCATGGGTAGTTCCGACAAATGTATCATCTTAGACTAGGGACACATTCTGCATCACCATATACTATGCTTAGTCATCAATAGATTACCACAGAGAACAGTTACATAGTGGCACAGTGGTTAGCATTGCTGCCTCACCACATCAAGGATCCAGATTCATTTCCAACATTGGATGATTGTCTGTGTGGAGTTTGCACATTCTGCCCATGTATATGTGGGTTTCTTACAGATGCTCCAGTTCCCTCCCACACACCTGAGATGTGCAGTTAGCTGGATTGGCCATGAGAAATTGACCCTTGGTATCTAAAGATATCGGTTAGGGAGATTACTATCCTAAATGCACAAGGTTATGCAAGGATGCGGACTTGAAAAAGATATTCTGTCAGAGAATCATAGAAAACCAAATGGCCTCCTTCTGCACCATAAGGATCCAATGTCATGACAAGCAAGTTCTATTTTTGTGTATGTCTTCCATATATATTGTATCTGTTGGCTGTCAATAATGTCCCCTAGGCAGTGATCTAATCTCTCCCCCCAGTCAATCCTCTTGTTTTAAACATATGCTTTTTCCATCTTACTCAACCTAATCCTCAGCATTCTATACAGAAAAAATACAAAAGAAGGGCAGCAATATATCTTATTTGCCATTTTCTGGCCAGCTTTTCCCCCACTTTTTTTTTAAAGCCAGCTTCACAATTATTTGGCTTCCCCGTTCTTATCAGCCTTGGATGGCTGATTTCACTCATCACACCTTTCTCTATGATCTGCTACACTTAGCTTTCTCAAGTCTCTTTTTCAACCAGGGCCTGCAGTTTCCCAAGAATTAATTCCCTATCAAATTAAAAGACTTCATGCAGCACTCATATCCAAATGGAGCCCGAAAAATCATAGGAAACTGCAGCAGGTAAAGGTGAGAAAAGGAGATGCTCTTGGAGGATTCAAGGATCTCAACTAGGGAGGAGAACACATAACTGCAGCCTGGTGCCAGGGAAATTTAATAAGAAACTGGATAGGTTAATGGGCTCTTGGAATGAGTCCAGCTTCTGATCTGTCCCTGCTTACAGGACAAACCAATCCAATTAACTGTCCCATGCTAACCAGAAAAAAGACCAATCAGGATTCATGAAGTAAGACTTTGAAATGGATTTGTTTCACAGGGAGTTTGATGTGCCACAGCATGTTAGGTTTAATCTAATGATTATCCATCTTCACAGGATCTGGATGTAATTTAAATGAAGTTTTTTTTAAATGTAATGGTAACATTGTAGTTTCTAATCTCAAAAGCAACAGCTCAGTTTAAGGAACTGTATTTCGCTTTTTAAATAATCTGACATCATATTATTCTTACTATGGAGTTATTTTAAAATGTCTTCAGAATGTGGGGTTTCCTTGTATTTCATTGAGTGAAATTTTAACTTCAACCTCTTTTCCATGTTGATAAATAACTCAGATGCTCAAAATTGTCAGTTTTGATGACTTATTAGTATCACTGTTGTCAGTTATTAAATTTGTGTTAACGTTGATGTTTATTTTAATTTTAGAATATTTATTCTGATTGATCAAGCTGAGACTAGCTGGAACCAATCCCTGAGAGATATTGAGGGGGGAATAAGTTAGGAATCGCAATCCTTTTGTACCTAATTCACTCTTTAAACTCCTCACTGTCAAAACATAAGAACAATCAAGATAACTTCCCTCCTAACATCTATTAGCTTTTACCCAAAGATTCCTCATCCTCTGATTTCAACCTTGATGATGCCCCCTCTTGCCATCAATTAATTATTGTTGTCCTCAATGATTCTGTTTCACCAAACAAGCTCTTCTATCCATTCACATAACCACAACACTTGACATTTCTTGTGGCTTTTTAATCCCATTATGGTGGTTATCAATATGTGCTATTCACATACTTTTTTTATTCATTCATGGGACATGGGTGTTGCTTGCATTTAGTGCCTATCTCTAGTTGTCCTTGATCAGAGGGCATTTGAAGTCAACCACATTGCTGTGGCTCTAGAGTCACACATAGGCTAGACCAGATAAAGAAAGCAGATTTCCTTCCCATCAGGACATTAGTGCATCAGATAACAATTGATAATCGTTTCATGGTCATCAGTTGATGCTTAATTCCATTTTTTTTGAGTTCAAATTCCACCCTCTGTTCTGGCGGGAATCAAAACCAGGTCCCCAGAAGATTAGCTGAGTTTCTGGATTAACAGTCTAGCAATAATACCACTAGACCATCACCTCCCCTCCACTTGTAACCCTCACATCCCCTTACCCTTTCCTAATTTCACTTCATTGTGACCACATTTAAAAAAAAATATGCCCCACACTTACGATATCCGAACTCCCAACAGCCTAGCCTTTGGCCTTCAATTTACTACTACACCAATGGAACAGTCAATGTCCTTAACAACCCTCATCTGATTAGATTGAGGTCATTGATCTAATTGGTCTCTTCTGTCCATGCACATCAAATAGGATTCAGTATTGCTAAACACTTTAAAACAAAGTATGATAAAACAGTTAAATATATGAGTGACAAGTGTGCTCTGCCTGAAGCAACTAATTCAAGAACATACTAAATCCTACTCACCACACTGTGCGCAAATAGGTAACTTTTGTACTGAATTGCAGAAGTAACAAAAAGCTCGATTCTTTTGCCGTCTTGTCCAACGAAGGAAAGTGAACATAGGAAACAAACGTAAAGTTAGATCCTGGGGGATCACATGATAAGCATCTATTGCACTAGAATTCATATGGCAGTGTGACACAAAACTGGTGGGAGAGTGAGCTGTGAGGAGAATGCAGAGATTCTTTGGACAGGTTGAGCAAGTGTGTAAGTGAATGGCAGATGCTGTATAATTTGGATAAATGTAAGATTATCCACTTTGCCAGCAAAAGTGGGAAGGGAGATTATCTAAATGGCCATAAGTTAGGAGGAAAACATGCAATGGGATCTGGTTGCCTTCATACACCAGTCACCAAAGATAAACGTGCAGGTGCAACAGGCAGCAAAAAAGGCAAATGGTACATTGGCCTTCGTAGCAAGTGGATTCAAGGGCAGGAATAGGGATGTCATTCTACAATTATACATAGTCTTGGTGAGGCACACTTGAAAGACCATAAGACATCGGAGCAGAATTAGACCACTCAGCCCATCGAGTCCACTCTGCCAGTCAATCATAGCTGATACTTTTCACATCCCCATAACCCCTGATCCACAAAATGGAATAGTGTGCACAGTTTTAGTCTTACCTGAAGAAAGGTGTTCTTGCTATAGTGCAAAGAAGGTTTACCAACCAGATTCCGGGGAGGGCAGAATTGACGTACAAGGAGAGATTTAATTGGTTACGATTGGATTTGCTAGTATTCAGAAGAACAAGGGGGTCTCATAGAAACCTAGATAGAATAGATGGAAGAAGGATGTTCCCAATGGTGGGGGTGTCCAGAACCAGAGGTCACAGTTTGAGGATACAGCATAGATCATTTAGAACAGAGATGAAGAGAAATTTCTTCACCTGGTGAATGGTCAACCTGTGAAATTCGCTACCACAGGAAGCAGCTGAGGCGCTTGGGGTGAAGGGGATCAAAGGATATGGAGGGGATGGCAGGATAAGGCTTGAAAGACCTCTTGTCCTATTTTCTATATTTCTACATCTGTATTATAAATTTAAACAATTAACAGGGCTCTTCCAGATTTAGGAGGTTACTGAAGTTTGTTTCTGTTAGCTTTCCTGTCTAAAAAAGAGATAAAGAAGTTCCTTGACATCAGGTTAGTTTTCTATATATGTGGTTGAGAATTTTCAATATATTATAGTGCACACACAACAGGCTAATATGATAATAGATAACTGTGTTATCATTGTCTATGACTAAACAGGTTAAGTATTAAATCAACAAACATAGAACAAGGAAAGTATTAAGTTCTGATATATTTTACCTTTGGCATTTATCACATTCCTGTTTTCATTGGAAACAAAAGAGAAAACATCATTACAGAAAAATTAAAAAATCTCTCAAAAGTTTTAATAATTAACTTTTTTTCCCCATCCTCAACAGAAATGATGGTTGATTCTTAACTATCTCCTGAACTGGGTAGCAAACCACTTAGTTTTATTAAACCCAGGAAACTAGTGACAGGCATTGAATGCTGGCTGTACCAATAGCAGCCAGGCTTTGAGAATGAGTTTCTAAAAAACATTAAATCTGTTTGTCACAATTTTCTGCATTATCAAATATTTCTAAAAAAAACCTGTGTTTAAAATAATTGTTTCACAAAAAACTCTAACATTAGTAGGTTCAACAACAACTGCTCTTGAACTGTGCATTCATACTCAACAGTGAATTAAGACAATTCCTATAAGAGACAGGATTTCGCTTTCAAAATCTGGGTTCAGTTTAAACAAGCCTGGTTGTATCAGTCTTCATTGCTTATTGACCAAAAGGCTCCTATGTGAAGTGGGTTCAAGTTTGCTCAATACATTCCTAGTGGGCAAGGGTCTATAGCATTGTTAATAATGAGCAACCTTACTCCCACACCATATGATAGCCAATGTGGGAACTGGAAAAAAATGCCATACTGGTGCAGTAGGGGGTGCTCTGTTCACACAATTTGATCAGTGAATAGATTGCTATTCACAAATCTCTATTTAATGATTAGGATATTTTAAAATATGACAATTCCTAGTGATATTTGATAGCCATGCACAGCATAAGATCATCTTTACAAAGCTCTAAAAGATCCATGATAACTTTTATAAATCCCAATGTTTACAACATGATCAAAGCCTAGTGGCTACATAAAAGCCATGTCTTATGACAATAGCCCAGAATTCTGGAAAGTCCCTAAATAAAATATGCAATAATTTCTATGTTCCTGGACAGTTCCCAAGTGACTTGTACGACTTCCAAATTCCTGGAGAGTTTCTAAGTGACTTGTTGTATAATTTCCTGGAACATTTGCATTCCTGCACTAATACTCTTACCAAAACAGTGAGAAATTAATCATCATAACACTGCCTCCATAAAATCATCATAACAATGCCCCCATAAATTTCCTTAATTGCCACTTGCTTCTCATCGATGTCTGAAAAACACTGAAAAATAGTAGCACTGGTAATCGGACAAGTGAGATTTATCAAATTTATTTATAAATAATTACTTGAATTTTAACAATATCTTATTTTGCAAACAGCTCCTTGAATAATTTACAACTAATTGGTCATTAAGTGAAGACTTCTCTTTCTAAAAAGAAGCAGTCCTTTGATTAGTATTTGATTTTGATGCCTCTCCAATAGGAGTACATAACATTTTCAGGTCCTCATTTACTGCATGAGACACTATCTCAAGCCAACCCAGAGAAGTAACAACTTGTTTAAAAGAGAAGCAGGAGACACTGGGATTGCCCAATCACATGGAGATCAGATGGTGGAAACTGTGCCTGGCAAGAAAAAAGTGTTTGATTTCTAAAATAGTAAATCAACATACTCATTGAGGACAGCAAGATACCTGGCACTGTAACATATTTTAGAAACGTATGGACAGTTAATTCCAACAATCAAGTGCCACATCTGCTCTAGCTGGACTCTGAATGCTAATTATTACTGTTTTAAGGTATGCAGAATCCAGCAATCTTAAAACAAGAAATTTATTAATGTGAATTATATATAGTCCAAGCTGATGAAAGAATGACAATTTAACAAGTACCTGCAGTGCCCTTTGGAAACTGTCTTTGTCAGTTTAAAACATCAAAAGTAATTGGCTATTGGCAGCATTGCTTTGGATTCAGTGCTATGTTCACAGTGGCATAGTGTAATTAGAAATTCAGGAAATTGTGTATTAAGTTTGTAATTGTAAGATCTGTTTTGTAAAACAACAACATTCATGCCATATGCTTTTGGATCTCATTATTGCTGAAGAATGTAGGCCAATATAAAAATCAGTTTTTCTGACTTGGAACTATATCAACATTCCTTCACTAGCATTGGTTCAAAATGCTAGAATTCCCTACAGTTCTACGGAGTTCAACACAAAATGAACTGCAGCAGTTCAAGAAGGCAACTTGCCACGAACGTAAGGGCATAGAATCCCAACTGTGCAGCAGGAGCGATTCAGCCCATCGAGTCTGCACCAACTCTCTGACAGAGTATCTTACCACTACACTGCCCTATCCCCATTCATATACCATGGCTAACCCATCTGACCTACACATCTTTGGATACTAAGAGGCAATTTACCAAGGCCAATGCATCTATCCTGCATACCTTGGACTGTAGGAAAAAACTGAAGCACCAAGAGGAAACCCATGAAGACATGCAGAAAACTTGTAACTCCATACAGACAGTCACCAAGGCTGGAATTGAACCCAAGTTCCTGACATTGCGAGGCAACAGTATTACCCATTCTGCCACCATGCCACTGCAATTAAGATGGGCAACAAATGCTGCTAAGCCAGCAATACTCACATCCCACTAACAAATAAAAAAAAATCCTCTAATTACAAAATAAGTGATAACAGAAAATCAGCAGGTTTCTATCCCAGCAGCAGTCAACTGTTTCACGTAGTTGGTCCTTTGTTATCAACCTGTATATTATGCAATCTCCAAATTTATTTTCTGACAAGTTACCTATATAAAACACCTTTTACATTGTAAAACCTTCCAAGACACAAGATTAGCAAACATGATTTGACAACGTAAGAAGATATATGGCTGTGTGACCAAAAGAATGGTAAAAATTGCTTTAAAGGGAGAGGTGGAAATTTAGGGACGGCACAGTGGCAGTGGTAACACTGCTGCCTCTCAGTGCCAGAAACCCGAGTTCGATTCCTGGCTTGGGTCATTGTGGAGTTTGCATTTTCTCCCCATGATTTCCTCCGGGTGCTCTGCTTTCTCTCTCACAGTCAAACGATATGGGGGTTAGGTTGAATGGCCATGCTAAATTTACCTGTATCAGGGGAATAGCAGAGTAAATGAGGTTCACGGGAATATGGTCTTGGTGGGATCATAGTTAGTACAGACACAATGGGCCAATGGCTTCTTCTGTACTACAGATATTCTATGAGCAGTCCACTGGCACAGTGGTTGGCACTGCTGCCTCACAGCACAGGAACCCAGGTTCAATTCCAGCCTTGGGTTTCTGTGCAGAGAGGGCACATTCTCACTGTGTCTGATGGGTTTTCTCCAGGTGCTCTGGCTTCCACCCACAGTCAAAGGTGAGCAAGTCAGATGGACTGGTCATGCTAAACTGACCCTCTATGTCAAGAGATTAGCAGGGTCAAAATGTGGGAACAGGGCCTATGTGGGATTGTTGTTAGTGCAGGCTTGATGGGCTTCTTTCTGCACTGTAGGCATTCTATGTGAAATCCAGAGCTTAAGGACTAGGTACCTGAAAACAGTTGCCAATAGTGGAGGAATGAAAATTAGGAACGTACATAAGGGTGGAATTGGGGAAGCACAGAGATCTCAGAGGATGTTAGAGATGAAAAGAGACAAGGACATGGACTGATTTGAAAACAAAGATAAGAATGTTGTAAATCAACACATTGCTGGAACCAAGGCCAATGTATGTCAAAAATCACAGGGACAGAAGTTGATGAACAGGGTTTGGTGCAACTTAGGATTCAAATAACAGTGCTCTGGTGAGCTCAGGTTAAGAGAGGGAGTAAGGTGTGAGGCTGGCCAGAATTGTAAGAGTAAGTAGTCTCACAACACCAGGTTAAAAGTTCAACAGATATATTTGGTAGCAAATGCCATTAGCTTTCGGGATTCTGCAACACTGGAGGTAATTGTCCACATATAACAATGGCAATCGCTGCTAATTCTAATTAACACATTCTAACACCCAGGAAGGTCCAGTAAAAGGGAAATTAATCAGCACACATCCCATCAGTCAATTAAATGCAAACATTCCAATAGTTGGGAATGAATTTTGAGTCGAAGTAAGTGACTGAGAGATTGGAATGAGCGGAGTGGAAGGCAGTTTGTGATGCTGTGTAAAGCCTGGGTCCTGCCTGCTCCAGCTCACTGAGCCAGGGCAGGTGGACAGCCCTCTGCCCGCTGCTCTGTACCCACCATGGAGGCATTGCACGGGTGCTTGGCCACATCGACGACGTCTCTGGCCGCCCGGATTAACTTCTCCCGCTCTTTGCGACTCTCGGCCTTCTTACGGGCCCCGGTCTTCTTCTTGGGCATCGCGACGAGCCGCTGCGGAGGGAGCGAGAATAGGCAGCAGAAACGAGAAGGGACTCGCTAAAGAGTTTCAGAGAGACACCGGAAACCGCGAGTCATCACCGAGCGCCACTCTTCCGGCGCATTTGTTTCACGTCACTGAGCTCACTTCCTCCAATCACCATAGCAACCTGCTTCTTTATTTGGATGATGCTGGGCTGGTATCTCATTGACCTGCAGTTCCTCCATTTAGATGATGCTGGGCTAGTATCTCACTGACCTGCAGCTTCTCCATTTGGATGATGCTGGGCTGGTATCTCATTGACCTGCAGCTTCTCCATTTGGATGATGCTGGGCTGGTATCTCACTGACCTGCAGCTTCTCCATTTGGATGATGCTGGGCTAGTATCTCACTGACCTGCCTCTCCTCCATTTGGATGATGCTGGGCTGGTATCTCACTGACCTGCCTCTCCTCCATTTGGATGATGCTGGGCTGGTATCTCACTGACCTGCCTCTCCTCCATTTGGATGATGCTGGGCTGGTGTCTCACTGACCTGCAGCTTCTCCATTTGGATGATGCTGGGCTGGTATCTCACTGACCTGCAGCTTCTCCATTTGGATGATGCTGGGCTAGTATCTCACTGACCTGCCTCTCCTCCATTTGGATGATGCTGGGCTGGTATCTCACTGACCTGCCTCTCCTCCATTTGGATGATGCTGGGCTGGTATCTCACTGACCTGCCTCTCCTCCATTTGGATGATGCTGGGCTGGTGTCTCACTGACCTGCAGCTTCTCCATTTGGATGATGCTGGGCTGGTATCTCACTGACCTGCAGTTCCTCCATTTGGATGATGCTGGGCTGGTATCTCACTGACCTGCAGCTTCTCCATTTGGATGATGCTGGGCTGGTATCTCATTGACCTGCAGTTCCTCCATTTGGATGATGCTGGGCTAGTATCTCACTGACCTGCAGCTTCTCCATTTGGATGATGCTGGGCTGGTATCTCACTGACCTGCAGTTCCTTCATTTGGATGATGCTGGGCTGGTATCTCACTGACCTGCCTCTCCTCCATTTGGATGATGCTGGGCTGGTATCTCACTGATCTGCAGCTCCTCCATTTGGATGATGCTGGGCTGGTGTCTCACTGACCTGCAGCTCCTCCATTTGGATGATGCTGGGCTGGTGTCTCACTGACCTGCAGCTTCTCCATTTGGATGATGCTGGGCTGGTATCTCATTGACCTGCCTCTCCTCCATTTGGATGATGCTGGGCTGGTATCTCACTGATCTGCAGCTCCTCCATTTGGATGATGCTGGGCTGGTGTCTCACTGAACTGCTGCTCCGTCATTTGGATAATGCTGGGCTGGTATCTCGCTGACCTGCTGCTCTTTCTTTTGGATAATGCCGATTGATCTGAAACAGTGGCCGGGATTTTTCATTCTGGAGTCCTTTTCACTGGTGGGCAGGAAAGGAAGAGCAATTTGTTCTGGGATGGGGGACATGTTTAGAGGACAGCTAACCAACTGCGACTTGAACTGTTCAGCTCATTCAGTATGCTCACCAATTCTGACAGTGGGCCACACAGAAAGTAGCTGACTCCACCATTACATCACTGGATGCAATCATATGTAAACAACGCCTGTGAGCCTGCACTATACCTTCCTCCTTTGATTTATAGAATCCCTGCAATGCAATGAGGTCTGACAACACCAATTTTAAAACCAACCGATTTATTTGATAGTAAATCGGTTGGATTTAAAATTGGTGTTGTCAGGCCTCTTACTGAGTTTACCCCAGTCCAACGCCGGCATCTCTGCACCTGAACAGGCACCAGAGTGTGGCAACTAGGGGATTTTCACAGTAACTTCATTGCAATGTTAGTGTAAGCCTTCTTGTGACACTAATAAAATAAATAATAGTATTTCAGCATTTTTTAAATTTCATATTTCCAGCATCTGCTGTATTTTTCTATATAAATGCATGTCTTACTTCCATTTTCCCTCTGTTCCTTTTCTTTCTTCATTTCTTTCCTTCCTTACTGAAAATATTAACAGGTTCTGAAGATTTAACAGCAATATAAGTGATATAAGCAACCAAGTATGCATTCTCATCAGGGTTCAATTTTTCCACACCAAACTCTGTTCAGTATAATTAAAACAAGATAACCTCCCATTTTACAATTACACGGTGGTACAATGTTTAGCATTGCTACCTCATAGTGCTAGGGGCCCAGGTTCAATTCCTGGCTTGGATCACCGTCTGCTTGGAGCCTGTATGTTCTCCCCTGTATCTGGGTGGGTTTCCTCCAGATGATCTGGTTTCCTTCCACAGTCTGAATGATATGCTGGTTAGGCGCATTGATCTGAGTAGACATTGGAGAGTGTGGCAACTAGGGGAATTTCACAATAACTTTACTGCAAAATATTATAAACCAAATCAAGAGTGACAACACAGCAATGCAGAGATGTCATTGCTGTATGTTTATACATCTGTACAGCACAAATCCATTTCCCTGATGTGTGAGATAGCAGAGTAACAGATCTTATTCAATGAGACCTGGGAGAAATTCCAAAATTGAATTGAAGGTTTGTAATACTAAAACATATGCATTGCAGAAACAAACATAATTTTAGAACCATCAGTTAATATTTGAATGTAAAAATAACAAATGCACTACTAATTTCAGATTATACTTTTATAGCTTGAACTATTGATATAATATTATTTATTTTTCTTGTTATCAGTTAAATTCACTCAGCATTACTATTATTCCTTGTTTACAACCTATTTGCTTTTCATTGTGTTTTTATCAGTCTGTAAGCTATCTAGTTTCCCTTTTTTGTCTATTTGAATTGATTTATTATTGTCACATGAATTAACACACAGTGAAAAGTATTATTTCTTGCACATAATACAGACAAAACATACCGTTCAAAGAAAAGGAAACAAGAGACCGAAGAATGTAACGTTACAGTCATAGCTTATTGTTAAGAAACTTAATGTTTCCCAGCATCGTTCATTGAGAAATATAACCTTGTCTTTTTTTCCCCTCTGTTAACAAAGAATATAGAACAGTACAGCACAGGAAACAGGCCCTTCAGCTCTCCAAGCCTGTGACGCTCATTGGTCCAATTAGACCATTCGTTTGTATTCCTCCATTCCCATTAAGGATTTTGTTTTCTTATTATTTGGAAGTCAAAAGTAACATACTAACCATAGTAATCAATGAAGCAGTGGGTGGCATTATTGACTTCATTGGACATAAACTAACATTCGAAATACAAAAAGGAAAGGCCTTTCGACCCCTCAAGCTTGCTCCACCATTCAATAAGATGATGGCTGACCTGTTTGCACTTAGAATTCTACACTCCCATCAATCTCCCTGATAGGCTGGGGAATCAAAAACTATTGAGAATTTCTCTACCTCTGCGTCAAAAATATTCAATGACTCGCACATTCACTGCCTTCTGAGACAGAGTTCCAAAGTTGCACAATCCTCTGAGAGAAAAAATTCCCCTTGTCTCTGTCCTAAGAGGCCAACCCCTAATGTTAAAACAATGCCCCTAGTTCTGAACTCACCCAGAAGAGGAAAGACCCTATTCATATCCACCTTATCAAGACCATTCAGGATTCTAAATATTTCAATCAAGTTACTCTTAAAAACTCCAATGTAAACAACCTTAATCTCATAGAATCCCTACAGTGCAGAAGGAGGCCATTTGGCCCAACGAGTCTGCATTGATTCTCCAACAAAGAATCTTACTCAGCCATAACCTCTTGTACTTAACCTGCTAATTCTCCTCGCCTACACATCTTGGGACACTAAGCAGCAGTTTAGCATCAACAATTCACTGAGCCCTCACATGTTTGGACTATGGGAGAAAAATCAAAGCACCCAGGGGAAACCTATGCAGACATTGGGTAAATGCAAACTCCACACAGTCAGCCAAGGCTGGGATCAAACCTGGGTTGCTGTTGCTGCGAGGCAGCAGCATTCACTATTGTGCCACGATGCCTTCCAATCTTTCCTCATAAGACAACTTGTTCAAGTATCAATCTAGTAAACTTCCTCTGAATTGCCTCCAATGTATTTAAATCCTTCCTTAAATGAGACCAAAACTGCACATGATATTCAGGATGTGGTTTGTACGACGGAAAAATAACATCCTTACTTTCAATTCCTCTTGTAATAAAGGATAGCATTCCATTAGCCTTCTTAATTACTCACTGTACCTGTATACTAACCTGTGATGCAAGGATTAGAACACCTAGACCCCTCTACATCTCCAAATTCTTCAGTTTAAAGTCATAGGCTGCTGTTTTATTCTTCCAACCAACATGAGCAACTTCACATTTTCTCACATTATACTTTATCTACCAGATGTTTGCTCATTTACTCAATTTATCTATGAAGTCTTCAATCATCTTATGTCTTCTTCATAACGCACTTTTCTACCTATTTTTGCGTCATCTGCAAATTAAGTTATCATGTCAACTTTCCAGAAAATAGCAAATAACTAACTCGTAACTGTATGAAACTACAGAGCAAAAAGGAATTAGTTGCCAACATTGCAAACAATGATGTATTGAGGAACTTAGTATCAGAACTACCCAATTAACAAGGTCTCTCACAACTGCTTCCTCTAATTTTGCTTCCTACATGTCATTATAGGAAGGACCTTGTTAGAAGCTAATATTAGAGCTTTTTCCTGCAGCCCCACAGGCTTACAGCAACTTCTGTTGGATGCAAGGTCCATCTATGTACCTGGAGATCCCCGAGTCTTTAGTAGGAAAGGAAAACCAGAGACAGATGATTCTTCTCAGGTGTCGTGCACCTCAATGTGTGTCTCTCGGGAAAGTACTCCTGCATCATCCAAACAGTGACTTTCACATTCACTTGCTGTGTTCTCCAAAGTGAGGAAAAAATAAAGCATAAAGAAAATAGCATCATAAAAAGTAATTTCTACAACTATTCATAGGGGTGTATTGTTAATTTTAAGGTGGGCTGCCTTCAAAGGGGAACAAAGTCCAAAACAACTTGGAGCAAAAAGGTTCTGGAACATTAATTAATTAATCATTGATGCTTATTTTATACTACAGACATTGTTCAGCTTTGATGTCTTTCATGGTAACTTGAAAATGAAATTAACCTTCAGGCATCTCTGTTGCGACCTCACAACATGTGCTGATCATTTACCAGTTTACTTTGTAATGAGCCTGCTTCCTGTACCATGTGTTCTTGAATTCACGTCCTTGAAGTGTGAAAGGGAAACAAAATGGATTTTTCTCATTGGCAAATATGAGTATTTGCCAACACCTCTTTTATTTTTCTTCAAAAGGAAACATTTAATTCATAACACATCGTTACATTAGGCCAGCATTTCCTTGACTACTCTCATACAGAAACTACACGGAAATGTATCCAGTTTCTGAAACCTACTTGCTGATAGACGTTTTGCTGACATTTTCTGCAGAGTTTATTTACTTATGCTGGAATGTAAAAAAAAATCAGGAAAATCCATCAGGAACTTGGGGCCCCCAAACCCACACCATCATTTGGCTAAATTGTTTCTTAGTATGCAAAGCTGTGTAATCATGGTGAATGTGCAGCGTTTTGGGATATGGCTGGGGAGAGGGCCTGGGTAAGACACTGTCAGAGTGACGGTGCAGAGTCAATGGGCCAAATAGCCTCCTGCACTGCAGGGAGTCTGAATTTGCATGTAGTAGATGGAGAAGGGATGACCAGTGGCAGTCCATTTGAGGACTAGGACAGACTATAGGTCTGACATCCTCATGTTTCTGGCATTTTGCCATGATTGTACTATAGTTTGGAAAGAGGTAATTAAACTAAAATTGTTAACAAGAAAAGCAATTAAAAAATATAATTTACTAATTTTGTAACCATGCAGTGTAACGAAGCAGCCTGTGCTGAACACACCTTGTTAATAAAGCTTCTTTAGTTTGTCAACCTCTTGCAGACACAACACTGCCGGAGGTCATTCTGCAGTAGATCCTCTGATTCTCCAGGCAGAATGAGGGGGTTTGGTGTTAGTGTGCCAACATAGCATTGGGGAAGTCAGAATGATAAAAATGAGGTATACACATTTCCTTCATCAACTGACTGGTAGAAGTGACTTATTTTGGAGTATGCAGTCTGAAGACACCCCAAGTAGTGTTTACTGGACTTATAAAAGAATTTTGAAGTATTTATTGTTTGACCTTGCATTTTATTACAGCTGGGCTTGTTTCTGGAAGACCGTGAGATGACATATTTGCCTTCGTTCATATGAGGAGATTCTGAGTGAAAGTGGAGATGTATTTCAGGTTGGAAAAAATAAGACAACATACAACAACAATTTGTATTTATATGGTATCTTTAATGTATTTAAATGTCCCAAGGTGTCTTCACAGATTGATCAAGCAAGTTTTAACATCAAAACACATAAGGAAATTTCAGGGAACTGATCAAAATCTTGGTTAGAGGCAGATTTGAAAGAGCATGTTAAAGGAAAAGAAAGAGAGACACAGAAAAGAGATTGAAGATGCAAATTCCGAGACCTAAGGTTTAGTCAGTTGAAGAAAGGGCTGCCAGTATCGGAGCAATTAAAATATGGGATGTGAAGGAAGCCAGCGTTCAAGAAATGTAGGTATCTCAGAAGGCTGGGAGTGATTACAGGGATGGGTGGAGGAAGGTGAGACCATGAAGGGATTTGAAAATAAAGATTGATACTTTTAAATATGAGTGTTATTGGGCCAGAAACCAATTTGGTCAGCGAGCACAAGGGAGATAGATGACAAGGACTTAGAACAAGATAGATACATTGTTGGCAGAATTTTACATGAGCTCCAGTTTATTGATGGTAGACTACAAGAGACTGGTCAGGAAACTATTGGAATTGCCACATCTTGGCGATTTGAGCCAGCACCAAAGACAATGGTTGTTTTTTTTCCGTCAGCAGGGCATCTCGTCATTGTCTGCTGACGGGATACCTGCAGATAGCCATGGCATTTTGCAAGACTTGCTTGTACCCACCACATCCCTCCCCTCCCCCCCACTAAGGGAGGGGATTGCCTTCAGCCAGATCAGAAGGCTCTGTAGGGGGAAGGGTCAGAAAACTCTGCATAATAGCTTCAGACTTCCCAATATTTATTTGGAGGAAATTTCTGCTCATCCAGTACTAGATGTTGGGTAAAAAGAACAACAAATCTCAGACAATTGAGTGGTGCTGGGAAGGTAGAGCTAGGTATTTTCAGTGAACAAGGGAAACTTGGCTTTATGGGTAGGATTTTATGGCCTCATATGTCCCAAACCGCAACATCCTGCTCGAGGTCAATATACTTCTCCATTGTTTGCCCCCTCACCCGCCACAATTTCCTTACCGGGCAGGATACTAAAATTCTGCTGAAGGGAAAGGGGAGAGAAACAACTATACACCTTGGGAAACTTCAGAAGTGACAGCTATTAAGTATGCCCCTATGGACTAAAGGTGCAAAACAGTCACAAGGTAGGCTTGGTAACTTGACAACTGGGAGCTCTTTATGAGAGATGTGCACTGTTCATAGTCAGAGACCACCCAATTGGTTCCCACACTGGGAGGAGCTAATGGTACAGTGGTCAGCTGTCCCAAACTCTTAAATGGGCAGTTCTCACTCTAAACCACAACATGCCTCATATACATATATCACAGCAAGAGGGAGAAATAAGCTAATGCAGATGATTCTCTGACTATATTTGAATAGTTAGGGAGGGAACTAGGAGAGAACAGCTGCACCTTGCTTGATGACAGTGGAGAGGTTTTGGAAGAAAATGAGGTTAGCAGCTACATCAAAGGCTGGAGACAGAATGAAAAGGATAATTTACCACGGTCAAGAGGATGTGCCTTTGGGATATTATTCTTTGCCAAGGAATAGGGAACTATACCGGCTGCTGTATGAATACCTGCAGCCAAGACTATCTCCACGGATCACCCCAGCTGTGAAAATGATTCAGTTTTTGCACTGTAGCCATGAGTGAATTGCAATATCATATCCAGAGTGCCACTTAGGGTGCACATCAATCAAGCTGTTGACTAATCTTTTGTGAGGACAGGGGAATTTAACCAGTTTGGCACCAGAGCAAAAGAACAGTATCATCGGAGCAGCTCATATTGCTGTGTTCCCCAAAGTGCATGGTGCAGGTAACATGCAGGTCAGCTCCTACTGTTCACCTCAGTTTCATTAATAGGAAAGGGTGCCACTCTCAAGGCATTGGTGTGGCCACACCTGGAGTATTGTGCACAGTTTTGGTCCTCTTACTTGAGGAAAGATGTAGTGGCATTGGAGGCAGTTCGGAGGAGGTTCACTAAATTGATTCCAGTAATGAGGCGTTTGTCATATGAAGAGAGATTGAACAATTCAGGCCTATTCTTTCTGGAATTTAGAAAAATGAGTGGAGATCAAATTGAGGTATTCAAAATGATAAAAGATACGGATGAAGTAGACATGGAGCGGATGCGTCCACTGATGGGACATTATAGAATGAGAGGTCATATTCTTAGGATAAGGGATATTAAATTTAAAACAGGGTTGAGAAGAAACTACTTCTCCCAAAAGGTTGTAAATCTGTGGAATTTGCTAACCCAAAGTGCAATGGATGCTGGGACAGTGGGTAAAGTTAAGGAGGAGTTAGACAGATTTTTAATTGGTAATAGATTGAAGGGTTATGGGAAAAAGGCAGGAAAAGGGCACGAGGAGCATATCAGCCATAATCGAACAGCAGAGCAGACTCGATGGGCCGAATGGCCTAATTTTGCTCCTACATCTTACAAACTTATGAATTCCTATATTCTGTTACCAGATACAAATATTCCTTTACGCCATTGCATCATTTGCTGGAATTTGTCATGAGATGTCATTCGCAGGAATTATGTTCCCCTTAATGTTTCCAGGGAGACAGTCAAGTGAACAAAAGGTTTGTGCATAACAACATGGACCCCTTGCCAGAATAGATAATGGCTTTCTAAGAAGTATATGAATAACAGTGAGGGAATCTACAAACCTCAGCCAGATATATCATTGTGAGGACTGAAGAGATTCTTAAAGAGGCAATCGGTTACTGTGATAGGTGAGGAAAGATTCACAATATATATTCAGAAGAACTTGCCCCATATAATTATAGCTTGATCCAAAACTAGGCACATGCAAACTCTTATGGAGGTGCTCCTAGCTGCTTTGGAAGCAAACAAGTATGGAATGAGTGACCGAACTGCAAAAAAAGCTGCTTAACAATATTCTGGCTCATGAAATATCAGGCTCAGTGTCAAAAATTGACATAAGGACAAAAAGTGTAAGCTATGGTAAATGGCTATTTTTCAGACTGGAAGATGGTAGATCATGATATTACCTTGAGAAATATAATGATCTACTAGGATCACTGTGTTTTTGCTATGCAATATAGACTTGAGTGGCATGGTGGCACAGTGGTTAGCACTGCTGCATCACAATGCCAGAGACCCCGGTTCGATTTCCTGCTTGGGTCACTATCTGTGTGGAGTTTGCACATTCTCCCCATAACTGTGTGGGTTTCCTTCAGGTATTCTGGTTTCCTCCCACAGTCCAAAAGACATGCTGGTTAAGTGGATTGGTCGTGCTAAGTTCTCCCTCAGTGTACCCAAACAGACACTGGAGTATTGGGACTAGAGGATTTTCACAGTTACTTCATTGCAGTGTTAATGTAAACCTACTTGTGACTAATAAATAAAAATAGACTTGAAAGTTGAAATACAGAGTAAAATTTGAAGGTAAGGCAGGATGATATCATTGGATTCATAATCTCCCCCTGTGAGTGTAGACAAATATAGATAAGATGGCAGGCAAGTGGCAGATGAAATTTAATACAGAGAAGTACGAAGTGATGCATTTTTGCAGAAGGGATAGGGAGGGGCAATGAATGGCACTGTTCTGAAGATGTACAGATGCAGATAAACCTAGAGATTCATGTGCACAGATTTCTGAAGGATATATTGGGAGAGTAGTAGCAAATCATGTGGGATACTGAGTTTCATTAATGGAGATTTCCATGTCAACATGGAGTACAAAAACAGGGTAAGATGCTCTTTTGGATAGTGGATGCAGACTCAATGAGGCAAATAGCTTCCTTCTGCACTACAGGGGTTCTATCATTCTGATAGGTATATTAGATTCTGACAGGGTTAGATAATGTAGACGAAAGAAAAGATGTTTATCAACCTATTAGTTGATAGTGTAAGGACTGGAAGGGGGTGGGTTGTGGAGAAAACATTTTTTTACACAACATGTGGAAATGACTTGAGCTTTATGCCTAAAAGGTGATGGAAAGCAGAGGCAATCAATGATTTCAGAAGGAAATTGGATGTGCATTTGAGGGAAAATAAACTTACAGGACTATGGAATAGAGCACGAGAATGAAATTGACATGAATTTAATGGGCCAAATGGTCTCTTTCGCTGCTGGATGATTTATGACTTGTTTAGAAGATCTATCAGTTATAGAACTTCTAAATGATGTCTGCAAAGGGCAACAGGACTGAAGTGGTGTTGAGTTTTAGACTCAAGATCAATTTCTTTCCTGCTGCCATCAGACTTTTGAATGGTCTTATCCCATTTTAAGCTGATCTTTCTCTTCACCCTTCTGGTAATTGCTACACTATATTCTGCACCCCCTCCCCCAAGTATTCTATGTGTGATGCGTCTTGTCTGTATACTGTACATGAAGCAATGCTTTTCACTGTATCCCAATACAACAATAATAAATCAATTCAACCAATTCAATTCAACAAAAAAGCTTAACAGTATCCCTTGGCCAGCACTGTCAGTACTATATATGCCTTGGTTTCATCTGATATACAACTCATTCAATCCAGTACTATCCTAAGACATCACACCACACTTCTTTATCTGTCTATGCTTGACTACATAATACAAATGAATATACGAGCATGGGATTAAGGCACATTTCCCTGTTTCCATTAATAGTTTAGTGTGAATAAGGCTCTATAAGGCTCTGGTCAGACCCCATTTCGAATATTGTGAGCAGTTTTGGGCCTTGTATCTGAAGAAGGATGTGCTGGACTTGGAAAGGGTCCAGAGGAGGTTCACAAGAATGATCCCTGGAATGAAGAACTTGTCATATGCGGAACAGTTGAGGATTCTGGGTCTGTATTCGTTAGAGTTTAGAAAGATGAGGGGGGATCTTATTGAAATTCACAACATACTGTGAGGCCTGGATTGAATGGGCATAGAGAGGATGTTTCCACTAGTAGGAAAAACTAGAACCAGAGAACATAACCTTAGGCTAAAGGGATGATCCTTAAAGACAGAGATGAGGAGGATTTTCTTCAGCCAGAGAGTGGTGAATCTGTGCAAGTCTTTTCCACAGAAGGCTGTGGAGGCCAGGTCATTGAGTGTCTTTAAGAAAGAGATAGATAGGTCCTCAATTAATAAGGGGATCAGGGATTATGGGGAAAAGGCAGGAGAATGGGGATGAGAAAAATATCAGCCAGGGTTGAATGGTGGAGCAGACTTGATGGGCCAAGTGGCCTAATTCTATTCATGTTTTATGGTCTTATGTGAAATAAGTGCGCATTCTTTAATAAACATGCAATTTTTCTCCTTTTCTACTGTTTTTCCAAAGTGCAAATGTGTGGATCAGTATCAGGGAATGAGATTGGTTTCTCTTGTGATATCAAAATAGTAGAGGTCTAGGAAAGAGGAAGAGTGTAGCAGAAGGCTTATTTATAGTCTAAGAGCAGAGGTTAGTTCAATGAGGCATTTGTCAGCTAAGAGACAACAAAGGTGGAGACAGGGAATAGTTGGAGGCTAGAAATGGGAAAGGAATCACTGCTCAAATGATGAAGTTAAGGCCCTATTTTATCATTTTGATCCCAAGTCCTGGGCAGACTTGAAACTGAGGGTGTTTCAGATCCATCTTTTAGATCTCAGGCACCCCTATAGGCTCTTTGCCTGAAAAAATATCAGCAATTCTGAATCCTGCTGCAGAAGCCTGTGTATGAGGCTTAACACGCCTGAAACACTGCAGCTCTTACTGGTTCCTCCAACTGCGCGTGCGCAGAAAAAAAAGATAGAATGCGTCTCCCCTGTCACATTGCTCCCAGGCCAGAAAATGCCTCTCCCGTTAGACATTGACCCACCCCCACAATATTACCTGACTCTCTAATCCCTCATCCCCACCACCCAGTCCGATCGAGGGCCTCTCCCGCCTCTCCCTCTCATTGATTACAGGCAGAGTTGTAGCGGATCCCCCTTTCCCTTCATTGATCAGGCCTTGGTAAAGGGGGAACTGGAGCGGAGGCATGCATGGATCGCACTACTCACCTTTACCAAAGTTTTGCATCTGAAAATGATGCAACTTGGTGATACAATCAGGCTCTTAATCTTTTTTTTTGTCCAGCAGTATTATAAGCTCATTTAAGATGGAATTGCAGTTTTGAGTTTGATCAAATTTCTTGGTTGTAATATTCTGAGTATATTGTCTCATCAATCCTTATTGTGACTGCAGAAAGAGAACACAGTATTCCTTGTGCTGTTTCTTTATAACAATATGTTCCCTGGTTAATGTTCCATTTCTTGGTAATGTTGCACAGATATAACATGCTGCCATGTCCTTTCAGGTCTCTTGGATTATGATGTCCATTGCCAAGCCTGGCCTTGCCCTGTTGTTGATGTACATTTGATTTGATTTGATTTATTATTGTCACATGTATTAGCATACAGTGAAGAGTATTATTTCTTGCATGCTGCACAGACAAAGCATACCGATTGTTGAGAAGAAAATGTGAGAGTGAAGGATATAGTATTACATTCATAGCTAGAGTATAGATAAAGATCAACTTAATGTGAGGCAAGTCCATTCAAAAGTCTGACAGCAGCAGTGAAGAAGCTGTTCTTGAGTCGGTTGGTACATGACCTCAGAATTTTGTATCTTTTCCCTGAAGGATAAAGGTGGGCTTCGTGGGGTCCTTAATTCTACTGGCTGCTTTGCTAAGGCAGTGGGAGGTGTAGACAGTGTCAATGGATGGGAGGCTGGTTTGCGCAATGGATTGGGCTACATTCACACCTTTTTATAGTTCCTTGCTATCTTGGGCAGAGAAGGAGCCATACCAAGCTGTGATACAACCAGAAAGAATGCTTTTTATGGTGTATCCGTAAAAGTTCATGACAGTCATAGGTGACATGCCAAATTTCCTTAGTTTTCTGAGGAAGAAGAGGCTATGATGGGCTTTCTTAACTGTAGTGCCAGCATGGGGGGACCAAGACAGGTTGTTGGTGATCTGGACACCTAAGAACTTGAAGCTCTTGACCGTTTCCACTTTGTGCCCATTGATGTAGACAGGGGCATGTTTTCCTTTACGCTTTCAAAGTTGGTGACAATCTCTTTCATTTTGTTGATATTGAGGGAGAGATTATTGTTGCTGTACGAATTCACTAGATTCCCTATCTCATTCCTATACTCTGTCTCGTCATAGTTTGAGATCCAACCCACTACGGTGGTGCCATCAGCAAACTTAAGAATCAAATTGGAAGCGAATTTAGCCGCACATTCATAGGTATATAAGGTGTATAATAGCTCTTTGCAATTGAATACCACCTTTGCTAAGTGTCCTAGCCAATATTTATCCCTTAACCAGTATCATTAAAGGATCACTACCTCATTGCTGTTCCTGGGAGAAAATTGGCTGCTATGCTATCTAATTACCAACATTTCAAAAATATTTCAGTGACTGGAGTGCTTTGGGACACCCTGAGATTGTGAAAGATGCTGCAGGCTTATTCTTTCTTTTGAAGAAAGAATAATATGCATTGTATAATTAAGCATATTCCACAGGCAATACAAATGTGCTGCTAAATGTTTCTGGCATTGTGCACAGTGAAGATAGAATTGCATTCAACTGCTAACTGCGTTTGCAGGTCTATATTAGAACTGTTTGCTTTTGCTTTGCTTTCACATTTCATGATCATTATTCCTTTGGCAAAATACATTTCTGAGCATTTTTCACAAATTAAACAAATTTCAAGTTCAGCTTATTCAGCACTATTAAATTTCTTTCTGGAGTATGTGCCGCATTCCTTTGTATATAAGGGTTATAATTAAAAGCTCAACGGGCAAATCTCTTCTCACTTGCTAGGTTGTCCTAGTTCATAAATGATATGTACATATCAGTCAGATTAATATTTGGTTTTTTGTGGATTTCTTCAGGTGGTGATATATTTCTTCCCATGCCTGTTGAGTACATGACTCTGCATGGATTTATTTAGTAATATCATCCACATTGGCCTAACATGTTTATTAATGATAAAAGGAGCAGATTTCTTGCTATCCGTCCCAACAGTTACTCTATAACCAAAGATGTGCGGGTTGAGTTGTTTGGCCATGCTAAATTGCCCTTTATTGTCAAGAGGATTTGGTGGGTAAATATGTGAGGTTACGAGGATTGGGCCAGGGTGGGATTGTTGTCATTGCAGGCTCAATGGGCTGAATGGCCTCCTTCTGTACTGTATGGACTCTATGATTCTATATCATAAGTTTTTTAAGAGCTTTGAAGCTATTATTACTAAAACTTACATTTTGCTGTCTCCTTTTATCCACATACCCTCAAATATTTCCAAGATTATTTGTTTTGATAATTATATATTAAATGTATGGGATTAACTGATACTTATCTTGTTAAAGAATACCCGTGAGCATCATTGCAGGTATTATTTGATTGATCACTGGTCAAAAAGAATTCCATTAGATGAGTTCAAACTCATGGAAATTAAAAGAAATCCACCATTTAATCATATCTATATTCTAGCTACAGAACTGTAGATAAATGTCATCTTCTTAATCTTTGCTAATGTCCTTCTGTGATGTGTGACACATGACAGGCATTCAATCATCTACAGACTTCTATCTTTGTTCTGTGAAAGCAGCACTTCCTCTGGCGGACTGAAATCAAGATTTTATCATATAGGGAACCACACGGTGAAATGCACATCCGTTCATAGTAGCTGGGCAGGCTGCCAAATCTGAATGCATTTGAAATGCTCTTTTCCTTTGGGCTGCACAGCAATCCAAATAGGTCTAGTTATGCTAAACCTATAATACCTATTATTTATATTTGTTTCCACTTTTTGTGAGATTGGAAAGGATTCCCTGCTTCATGTCCTTCATCAGCTTTGACATATGCGCACATTGCGATTTTAAGATACATAGCCGCTCCATTATTTCAATCATATTCATCATAAATCTGCCGTAAACCATTAGGTCACTCTGACATTGGGAAATAAACTGAACTACATTTTCTAGCACACTGTCAGGATGTTTTAACTAGATATTTGAGTGTATTCATTTTCAGGCATGCAGGTAGACCAGGGACAAATTCCCACATCTGAATGGAGAATTTTATTTATTTACTAGTCACAAGTAGTCTTACATTAATACTGCAGTGAAGTTACTGTGAAAATTCCCTAATTGCCACCATCTAGCTCCTATTCGGGTACACTGAGGAAGAATTTAGCATGGCCACTGCACCTAATCAATAGATCTTTGGATTGTGGAAGGAAACCGGAGCACCCAGAGGAAACCAATGCAGACACAGGGAGAATGTACAGGCAGTGACCCAAGCTGGGAATTGAACCTGAGTCCCTGATGCTGTGAGGCAGCAGTGCTAACCACTATGCCACTGCACAGTCCCAGTATGGTCCAGAGGTCCAGTGTGCACATGATATTGAGCCTCATGTTATGTTAACATCAAGTTGGTGAGGATGGGCAAGAAGCAACATCCTACAATTGCTCAATGACTAAGTGGAAATCAGCTTCTGAGATGCCAGTTTCAATACGTGTTGAAAGAGGATTCTGAAAGATCAGTTGCAATCTCATTGAATGGCAGACTAGACATGATGGGCTGAATGTCCTCCTTCTACTCCTACTACTTAAGGTCTTTTAAAACAATTGTAGCAGGAAAGAGGTCTCTTAGGCTGGGAAAGGGAGCAAAAGGAGGTGGGAAGTCTATTAATTTGGAAAAGGGAACAAGAGAAAAGGAAAACTAGGGATTGTGGTAGCATAGCCAGGAGGGACTGGATAACAGGCAAAGAACAAATGTGGTTGGAGAGGTCAGAGACAGAAATTGAGAAAAACAACAGCGATTGAGGTTAGTATTGTCCTATATAGTTCAAATAGGGTTGGGTGAAGTGTTGGTGGTGCAATGGTTTCTTGCATCTTATTGGTTCACATTTGACCAGACGCTAGAGGGTTGAGTCTGCGGACATTTTGATCACAGTGTGTTTTACTTCTCAATTGACATTGTATGAGGGAATTATTCATGTTGCTTTCATGTATAGGCTGCAACAGAGCCTTGACAATGGTAAATATGCTGCCTCCACCCTCCTCCCCAACAACAAAAATGAAAACCAGTTGTGATAACCATGCCAGGGGCACAGATGAACCTGTATGCTCAAGGCTCTCAATGAGAAGTTACCCTTCTTCAATGGGGGTTGGGGGCATGTGATTGGAACGGTTCCTCTTCTACATCTGGGAAGTGGTGGGTGATCTCCTTATCCCTTTGAGGGCCCCAACATCCTTGTTAAGGGATGGGGAGCTGCTGGAGAGAGGTCCTTTAACCAGATCTTGAGATCAGGCTGCCCTTTCTAAGATTCCTGGTGCTGCTTGCTTCTATAGGCCCTGTATGAATTACACCAGCCCTTTGAAATTGAGTAGACTTCTGTTAGATCAGGTGAGGAAAGCTAGCTGTGAAACCTGTGAGGTTCACATGGGTTTTCTTGCTGCCTCAAACACCTTGAAGATAGCTTTCAAATCTGCAGCGATCTCTTCCTACACCTTGTCTCAGGAGGACATCTTTGGCGACAGGTCCCATTGTGTGGAAGAATTAACTAACCTGATACCTCTGCTTTTTAGAATACAAACTCAACACAGCTTGATACTTCAGAAAGTGGTTTCCCTACATCTTCCAACTTTGGCTTTCAAGATTTTCAAACAGCTGCGAAAGAGACAGCTATTACTCAATTGGTGCTGACTTCATTACTTATTCTCAGTCTGGTCTAACCAAGGCAAGTCTTCTGATTCTTCTTTTAAAGAATTCGTCTTCTGATTTCTCCCAATGGATATCTTGTCAATGGCACCAAATCATTATTAGATTGCAGACACCACCACTGTCACCACGTCTTGTTAATTGGTACTGGATGATCATGTGCCATGAGGACGGTTGCTTTGGGCAACAATGATAGGAGAATGAGATGGGTTATGTGATGAAATCTCCAAGAATATATTCAACCTGAGTTGGCAACCATAATTGTAGCACCTCGTCACTTTAGGTTCTTCCGATTTTCTGTTGTAGGATCTCATATTAGAGTCTTATCTATTCTATCCATTATCCATCAAGTCTCTTGCCATGCTCCCTCCCTTCAACACAAGCAAACAAGTAAGGTTTCACTTCTACACGCCTGTTGCATTATTCCACGTATCTGACTTCACACTGCTGGAGGTGTTCACCGTTACCCACTGGGTGGCAGCATTGCTTTTGCATGTTGCAATGCGGCTGAAAGAAGTTGAGTATCATATCAGCAAAGTTTCACATGATAGGAGGGGATAAAATCAAACTGGAGTAGGCCCAGGGACATTATGTAATTTGATATAATTTGAAAAGAAGACCATTGAGATTCAAGGATATACTATTCCTCAGCAGGTCAGAGAGGGTGTAGTAGGAGGACATGTTCCTGTGCAGAGTCTGTACAAGACTGTATTTGGCCATTGTTTTGATCAGGGGCTTTTCTGCACATGCTAAATACCATTGAAGCTGCAGAGCTACCAATTTCCCCAAATAATTGTCTACACAATCTGACAGGGTTCTTTCTGCTATTAGCTTTTTATGTGTTTGACAATAGTTTGAGATAGTTTCCCTTAAAGATACATGTACCTCATACCACAGCACAGGCAACTATTCCACTTTTAATCCATCTGAATGTTCACTTATAGTGATGACGGAGAAATACCCTGGAATTATACACAGAAAAATTAAATTTTAAAAAAATTGAGTATTTTTAAAATTGAACATAGATACTGAAGATGGCTGAGAATGTACAACGGCAGCATTGTGGCACAGTGGTTAGCATTACTGCTTCACAGCATCAGGGACCTAGGTTCGATTCTCGGCTTGCATCACTGTCTGTGTGGAGTTTGCACATTTTCCCTGTGTCTGCGTGGGTTTCCTCCGGATGCTCCAGTTTCTTCCCACAGTCCAAAGATATGCAGGTTAGGTGGATTGGCCATGCTAAATTGCCCCTTAGTGTCAGGAGTACTAGGTAGGGTAAATGCATAGGGTTATGGGGACAGGCCTGGGGTGGGATTGTGATCAGTGCAGACTCCATCTGCTGAATGGTCTCCTCCTGCACTGTAGGATTCTATGAAAGTGTGTGCTGTGACAATATAGTAACCAAGACAGGGCTCATGCGGAGATAGCCAGCTTTTGCAAAAACAGTTAAAACTCTATCTTTCTGTGAAAGCAGATCAGTCAGTAGAAGGATCACAGCTGGAAAAGAACTGGAATTTCTACCTAACTACCAAACCTGAACCAAAGAATCTACCATCCACCAGCAAAAGTCAACATTAATGGAAACGGCCACCCGTAACGTCCGCAACGCATCATCACCCGCACCTCCACTTTCTCAAGAGATTAAGGAGATTTCGCATGTCCGCTATGACTTTCACCAACTTTTATAGATGTACCATAGAAAGCATTCTTTCAGGATGCATTACAGCTTGGTATGGCTCCTGCTCTTCCAAGACTGCAAAAACTACAAAGGGTTATGAACGAAGCCCAGTCCATCACACAAACCAGCTTCTCATCCATTAATTCTGTCTACGCTTCCTGCTGTCTCGGAAAAGCAGTCAGCATCATCAAGCACCCTGGACATACTCTCTTCCACCTTCCATTGGGAAAAAGATACAAAAGTCTGTGGACATGGGGTACCAACTGTTTCAAGAACAGCTTCTTCCCTATTGCCGTCAAACTTTTGAATGGAGGTATTTCGTATTAAATTGATCTTTCTCTAACCCTAGCTATGACTGTAACACTACATTCTCTAATGTAGTGTTCATTTTCTTCTCAATGTAAGTATGTTTTGTCTATATAGTACATGATACAATACTTTTCACTGTAACTAATACATGTGACAATAATAAATCAAATCCATTCAAAATCATCTACTCCTCTCAACTCAAGAATTATTCCGTATAACATTTTGAAACACTTACTTACTATTCGACTCAATTCTTTCCTCCAATCCATATGATTGTAGATGCATGTGTTTTACCATTTCTGCTTACCCTTTTAGTAATTAATAAACTTACTTTATCTTAACTCAGCATAGCCTGGTTAATAGATTCCTTTTTAAACATCATTATTGGCTATGGAAAAATGGCCAAAGGGAGAAGGAACCTTGGTAGATTGAACCTTTGTTGCTAGCAGCAGAGGATGGGTGGAGCTAGTCATTCCTTCTCACTCAGATTTGTGACACTTAGAGGGTATCCCAGTTGGATGGTGACAAATCAAGACGAGTTCCCCAGTTCAATAGCTTTTGTGCAATCCCTCCCAGGACTGCCCATAACAAACTGAAGCCTTAAAGCAATTGGGTCACTTATTTGTAGTCACTTCCTTCAATTGCTTGTGAAATCAGCACGGTAGTGTGAAAGAAGCTGTATGTGGTTAATGAAGCCATTGCTGCAAAGAATTATGTCTCCATAGAACTCGCAATGCACAGTGACTCAGCATTTCCAGCACGGTCTATAACGATGGAAACGTCACTACTGCAGTTCCTGTCCCTACTTCTGATAACTTCACCGCATCCAATAAACAGACAGGGCCAGGCTGAAGAGGCATCACTGAACATTCACAACCTGACAGGTCCAGGCTGAATCTCCTCTTAAGAGCTCCTTGTGTAAATGCCAGTTGTACCTCCTTGTCACCCGAAAGGTCTTCCTCCTTTTAGTATAAATAAGTAGAATCCAGCAAAATTCCAGAAGTGATTCCTGTTCAAAATAACAGAAGCATTGCTTTCCCAAGAGGTTATTTCAATTTCCTTTCAGGAACACCCTTTTGGCTACAGCAATAATTTCTGTGCATTAAGCCATTGCATAAAAAATATTGATAATTTTTAGAACAAGCTCCCTGTAACTTTATTACACAACAACCTAAACATCCGCTGGGTGGCTCAGTTGATGGATGGCTGGTTGTGATGCCGAGTGGTGTCTGTGTGGAGTCTGCATGGGTTTCCTCCGGGTGCTCCAGTTTTCTCCCACACTCTGAAAGACCTGCTGTTTAGGTGCATTGACCATGCTAAATTCCTCAGTGTATCCAAACAGGTGCCAGAGTGTGGCGACTAGGGAATTTTCACAGTGACTTCATTACAGTGTTAACGTAAGACTACTTCTGACATTGTTAAATAAATCTTTAAATCTGGGACTGCAGATTCTTTACTTTTATTCTCTGTACCAGATAGTTCTAGCGAATAATTTGGGGGTAACAACTGGTAATTGGAGAGGAGAAGCTTAATAGAAGTCTTCAAAATTATGAAACAGAGGATAAACAATGAAAAGTATTGTTGGTGAATCTATACCAAGAAGAATGTGAAAATTAGATTAATCTTGAAAACATAAAGTGGGACGTTTTAGAAGGGCTGTCTGGAAATAAATACATTTTCACTAGTGGTTGAGGAATATAGGAACCTTGACTATAGAGTTGGCCATGCAATTAAATTATGCATGTTCTGCACTGCAACTTCTTTTTCCCACCCTTTATCCATTACGTAACAGAGGTCTATCAATCTCAATTTTCAAAGCTCAAGTTTATGAAACTAAGTCATGACTTAAGAGGTAATAAATAAAACATCTGAGGAAATATATCAAAAACTATGGAAAATGCAAAGGGAAATAGGATTATGTTAAACAATGCCTACATGCAATGACTACCATTGGCATAGAGCGGATAGGCCAAAATGCTTCCTCCGGTGCTGACGTTCGAATCAACGTATAAACATTGAAAAGGTTACAACTGCTATATTTAATTCTCCACCTAGCAACTATGGTGGCAACATTAGCAATTTTTAGAACATATTTTCCATATTAACTGCTAAAGAAGTTGCAAGATGGGTGAGATTTTCTGGAAATACTTGCCCAACGTTAACAGGTCTTTAAATGGTCCATCCTACTCACAGCAATTCCTGTGGTGGAGGGACTGAGATATTTACCGCACATGTTTTTCAAACCACCTTGCAAACAAAAGATGTAGGAGAACATAATATTCCGAACAACATTGATAAAATTGAGGGACAAAAGCAGAAATTAGTAACAATTTAAGAAGTGATCCACCAAAGCTTCAACTCAGCCAATGTTTAAATGTAATCTAATGACATTTTGTTCTGTGATATGCCTTTTCCATTGGAATAGGCCAGTGCTCAAAATCCTGAAATCAATTAACCCTGTTTGAAGAGACTAAAACAAATCTGAATCAATTTCATTTCAAATTGACTGAATTTAATGTGAGAATGCCCAGATGATAGAATAGAATACAATGCATTGATATTGCAAAGGTAACACAGGTATGATTTTGTAATTTCTTGGAAGCAGAAGCCAGGCTACATTTAGAAGAAATTATATTCAGCATCCAAAGCCTTTTCCCCATGTTGCTCCCATATTCCGTTATGTCATTGGTATTTAGAAATCTGTCAATTTCCACTCTAAACATAATCAATGACTGAGATTTTATACCACATTTGCCTCTGGCACAACTGATGGCATGGGTGCAAAAAGGCCAGGAATGTTGGAAACCGCACTTAAATACAATAATGCCTTAATAGTTGGCTTCCTCACTATATCGCACCACTGCCCCCCCCCCCCCCCCCCACCAACCCCACCACTTGGATTTCCACTTTTGCCAATGTGACATCACACCAACAAGGTTTACAACCACTCTGGAGCAACATGAGCCAGGCAAAGAGATTATGCCAAGGGATGCACAGGCAAGTACAACTCCCCAGCAGGAGATGACATGATTGGGCAGTGTACAATGGCCCTACCTCTTGGCACTTCCTCCAGGAGAGAGTGCTAGGGAGGCTCCCTCTGGAGAGATTCATGGGCAGTGGCATTGCTCATGTGTGTATAGTGAGGTGCATGCAGAGGGGAGGGGGTTACATCTTTTTAATCAGTGTTTTCAAAGGGTGGCCTGATCTCAGGGATCTAGATGATGCTGTCTTTTTCCAGTCCAGCCCCCCAGCATGACAGTGTGAACTGTCCCTCCACATCTTTTTTCTGCACGCTATTTTTCTCACCTGAAAACATTTAGAAGAAAAATGGGTATATTCTGCCCAATGATTGAACTTCCAAAATCCCTTGTGGTTGATAAATTCAAAGATTCACAATACTGAGTGAAGAAATTCCTTCTCATCCTGGTGCTAAATGGCTTCCCCCTTACTTTGAAACTGTGCATGCTGGTTCTAGACTCCTCAGTCAGGGAAAGTATCCTACCTGCAGCTACTCCATCTATCCCTTTAGAACATAGAACATTACAGCGCAGTATAGGCCCTTCGGCCCTCGATGTTGCGCCAGCCAGTGGACCCTCTAACCTAAACTATTCCAATATCATCCATATGCCTATCCACCGACCATTTGAATGCCCCAAAGTAGGCGAGTCCACAACTGCTGCAGGCAGGGCATTCCACGCCCTCACCACCCTCTGTGTAAAGAACCTGCCTCTGACATCCGTCCCATAACTACCACCTCTTAATTTAAAGTTATGTCCCCTCGTGTTGGTCATCACCATCCGAGGAAATTTAGTATTTCATAAGTTTCAATCAGATCAGTACTCATTCTTTGAAACTCTAAGGAATACAGACCCAGTTTCCCTAGTCGCTCTTCATAAGACAGTCCCACCATCCTGGGAACAAATCGGGTGAACATTTGTTGAACTCCCTCAATGGCAATAATACCTTTCCTAAGGTAATGGACAAAACAATATTCACGGTAGTCCAGGTGCAGTCTGACCAAGGTTCTATACAATTGAAGCAAGGCTTTGCTACTCCTATACTCAAATCCTCTTAAAATAAATGTTAATGCACTATTAACCTTCCTAATTGCTTGCTGTAGTTGAACGTGAACTTTCAGTGACATATTGATGAGACACCCAGGTCCCTTTGTACATCTACACGTTCTAATTTCTTACTATTTAGGAAATACTCCGCACTGTTCCTCCTACCAAAGTGAACAACCTCACATTTTTCCTCATTATATTTCATCTGCCATTTTCTTGCCTGAGTCTGCCAAATCCTCCTGTAGTCACTTTGCATTTTCTTCACAATGCACATACCACCTAGTTTCATACCACCTGAAAACTTGGGAATACTACATTTGATCTCAAAGTCATTGATGTATATTGTGAACAGCTGGGGCTCCAAGTACTGATCCTTGAAGATATCCCATTAGTCACAGTCTGCCAATACAAGAATGGTCTGTTTATTCCTACCACCTGTTAACCAATTCTTAATCTTTGCCTGTAGTTATCTCCTACCCCATGTGCTTTAATTTTTCTCACCAACATGCTGCTTTATCAAAAGCCTTCTGAAAATCTGAGTAGTCTACATCCACCAAATTCCTTTTTGTTACAAGGCTACTGCAATGTTTCTCTTGTAGTTATAGTTAAAGCTATCTTTCACCTCAAGTAACCAGACAAAATAACAGAGTGGTTCAAAATGATTTATTTACAGCTGTGGCTCTACAGAATTTCAACTAAGCCATTCAGACAAGTCAGAATGCAGATTTCAGAAATACAGAAACAATTATAGTTTCAAATTTAATTGTATATAATTAGCATATACCAATAAAAGCATAGGAGTTATCTTTATTCACTCACAGTTATTAAGGTTACATCATGCATACATAAAGGTATAGTGTCCAATTATAGCTTGTACCTGTTATATCATCAAGAAATGATAGTTATATCTCTGACCAATGATATGTCAACCTCCATTTCCTTTGTTCCTTGTTCTAGTGGGGAAACATGAGCTGCAGCTGTACATCATTCAATTAAATGGCCCTTGACTCTTATCTGGATCTGCTTTAATCAAGACCTGTGGTTTTTCATATAGCTTTTCTTGTGTGACTGAGATTTTTAAACTCGTGTGATTATTATGCTTTCATCTTTATCAATTCTGTTAATAACATCCCCAAAAAATCTTAAGTGCCATAACCTTTTCTATCTGACATTATTCCTCATTCTAAGCTCAGTTGATGCTCAGCTTTGCTTCACCTAGCTTCTCAGTTTGTTTACTACTTTTCTGCTTCCCATTACCAGCTTTTCTTCCTTCCTATCTGACCTACACTTTAAATTCCCACCTTCCTAACAAACCAGTTTAAAACCTCCCCACCAGCAGTGGCATATCTGCCTGAAAGGATGTTAGTCCTAATGCTTCACAAATCTGATGTTCTCCTCCCTCCATACCAATTCTCCAGCCAGGTATTCAATCAATTAATTTTTTTTCCCTATTCTCATAGCACATGGCACTGGGAATAATCTTGAGCTTTTTTTTATGCATTCATGGAATGCGGACTTCAGTCACTGGGCCAGCATTTATTGATGTGAAGATGCTGGCATAAACACAGTAAGAAATCTCACAACACCAGGTTAAAGTTCAACAGGTTTATTTGGTAGCAAACGTCACTAGCTTTTGAAGCACTGCTTCTTTGTCGGATGATCACAAACAGGACATACAAAGACACAAACTCAGTTTACATGAATAATGATTGGAATGTGAGTCTTTATGGCTAATCAAGTCTTAAATGTACGGACAATGTGAGTGGAGGGAGCTTTACTCACAGGTTAAAGAGATGTGTATTGTCTCCAGACAGAACAGTTAGTGAGATTTTGCAAGTCTAGGAAAGTCATGGGGGTTACAGATAGTCTGACATGAACCCAAGATTCCATACACATGAGGACGGCCTCAACTGGGATCTGGGTTCATGTCACACTATCTGTAACTCCCATGACTTGCCTGAGCTTGCAAAATCTCACTAACTATTCTGTCTGGAGACAATACACATCTCGTTAACCTGTGTTTAACTTTGTCTCCACTCACATTGTCAGTAACTTTAAGACTTGATCAGCTGTAAAGACTCACATTCCAATCATTATTCATGTAAATTGAATTTGTGTCTTTACGTGCCCTGTTTGTGATCAGAACTCCCACTCACCTGATGAAGAAACAGTGCAGCAAAGTCGAGCATTTATTGCCCATCCATAATTGCGTTTGACTGAGTGGCTTGCTAGACCATTTCAGAGGGCATTTGAGAGTCAACCACATTACTATGGATCTGGAGTCACATGTAGACCAGATCACATAAGAATGGCAAATTTCCTTTCTTAAAGGACACTAGTGAACCAGATTTTTTTTTACAACAATTAGCAATGTTTTCATGGTTATCACTAGATTTATACTTACAGATTTTTATGGCATTCAAATTTCACCATCTTCCATGATGGGAACTGAACCCAGTCACCAGAGCATTTTCCTGATTCTCTAGATCACTAGACCAGTGACCATACCACCACACCATCTCTGATAGAGGCAGATGCACCACCTCAAGCCAATTAATGACACCAAGGATATGAAAGGATCAACTTGAGTGGCATTGAGTGAGCAGGCTACCCAATGTTTTCTTGCTGTGGGTAAAATATCCAAGGGAATAGGTAGATGATAGTCACTGTTGTGCTGTCATTACATCTGATTTTATGCTGTCTTATAGCTGCCAACCTTCTCAGAAAATATCCCAGCATGTATTATTACATTGTTCTGATACCTTGTCAAATCATTTGGTACATGTGCAACACAAAATGGTAACATTGAGCTTTATTATCACCCCGTGTATTAAATCCAAATTGGGAATAGTGTAAAATACAGGTTGGCATCCATGGATAAGGTTAGTTTTTACAGTACTCTTGTTATCAGAAATGATTACGCAAATGATACATCTGACGATTGTCTATTTGAAAAAGAAAACTTTAAGATAAAGATATTTTAACAGGAGAAATAATATAATAAAAATGTTTACATTGATCAAAGGTTAAATATTGAGATTACAAAAGGAAAATTTGTTTTAAGCCTTGAGGTGAGAAATATCAATAGAGGCAAGTCAAATGAGAGTTTGACCCCAATAACTCTCATGACTTTATTAAAAATGTCTTTACATTAAATATTAAAGACACTTGCACATATTAAAACTACCAATCTGCAATATAAGCAAGTTCTGAGAGGTCATATTCAGGACAAGATTAGAACCTGTGAACAAACATTAATGGACTTGTAATCTACAAAGACTAATGCGGTATATTCTAGGCACTGAGCCAGACAGTCAGGAGTTGAACTGAACATGGTCATTAAGACCATTAGAAAAGAGGAGGTAGAAAAGTACTGATAAATAATGATAGTGTCATACAGAACCACTGAAGACCATTGCATGTGAGATGGGTTAAAATGTTGCATGTTACTTAAAATGACCAGAACATCTTGACATGTTTTCATCATATTAGCAAGTCTATAGAAGGTACGACATATAAAAAGCTCAGAGAAACTTTCAGCCTTGACCATCATAAGCTGATTAGAACTACACGCTTACAACTCTTGCTGATGAGTCCTCGTATCATAGTCTGTACAATAATCTCTGTATGCAATAGTTGTGTAAAATGAATATAAAGTATTAGACCAACATCTCATTGCTTCCTAATTTTTGTTTCTTTAAGAGTCTTGATATAAGTTACCCTGTAAAAAAACATACTGTATATTTAGCCTATATGGGGATCAAAAATCTAATGAATGGTATCGTAATTTAGTGACAAGACTGTTGAAAAGCTGATACTGGAAGTTAAGCAGAGAATGATACCCTATTTCCCTGTCAGGAAGGTTGTGGTGTGGAGAATGCAACATGAGATGGCTGAGGCCAGAAACATCAGCAGCATTGTCTCAATAACATGAGTGCAAAGCTGAAAGAAGATTAATTTTAAAATAACTATAGAACAATACAGCACAGAACAGGCCCTTCGGCCTTCGATGTTGTGCCGACCAAAATAAAAAGCAATGCCCCTCCTAACTAAACCATTCCCTTCTCATCCATATACTTATCAACTAACCTCTTAAACGCCACCAAACTTGGCGCATCTACAACAGCTGCAGGCAGGGCATTCCACTCCCTAATCACTCTTTGAGTAAAGAACCTACCTCTGATATCCGTCCTATAACTCAACTATGTTATTAGTTGATCTGGTAAACAAGGTGTTAATGATCTGATGGATGCATCTAAGCTTCACCTAAGAGTTGAATCATATAATGGGCTGAATTATCTCACCTGGAACTGTCTTTTGATGGGATAAGGAGTATTTGCAGAAGTCAACGGGAAACCACACTATATCTTCTGGCCTTGATATACTTAACATTGCATCCAAGGCTTTAGCGCCTTATTCCATAGTGGGGCAGACTTGGTTGTACGTGTCCTGCATTTATATTTCGCTGCCATATTGAAAAGTCGCCCATTATCACTGACCCGCCATTGAAGGAAGAAGATGGATTTCCATGAACACTCTGAAGGCTGAAAGGTGGACCTCTTCGATGATACACAATCTGGAAGATTCATGTGAGAGGCACTCCTCCCACCCACTGCTGTAGTATTCCAGCGATTGCTGGCAGCCTCCATCCCAAACTCCTGAGGCGCCTCCAGATTTTCTTCAGGTGAGGCCTGACTTCTGCATGCTACATTGTTCCAGACGTGTTCTGGATTGGCATGTTTTCCTGCTGGAGTGGCACAGATTCAGGCATGGGAGGGACAATTCTAGTCAAGCTTACATCAGTTCTATGTTGGCCACCAGTGAGTTTCCTGATCTGCTGTGCAGAAGATCCTGTGGGAAATCCATGCTTGTGTGAAGCCGATTTCTGGGCCTCTTGCTGAATTCTCCCTGCCCATCTGCTTTTGAACCTGTCAGCAGTGGCATGTGAGAATTCTTCCCGAGTCATCTGTAGCCCTCTGAAGCTTTTTAACAGCAAAATAGTTGCCATTGTTACTTTTGCTCATGTTGAAAAAAACTGTGAAAACTTTGGAATTTTTCTAGACAGTGGTAAAGATCTTACTTCAGATAGTGATAAGGATCCTCTACTAATTCTCTATCAAATAATACTGCTCTGCGAGGCCCAGGTATGAATCATAGAATCATAAAATATCTACAGTGCAGAAGGAGACTATTCAGCTCATCAAGTCTGCATCGATTTTCTGTCAGTGTATCCTGGCCAGACCCTATCCCCATAGCCCCATATATTTATCCTGCTAATCCCCCTAACCTACATATGTTAGCATGGCCAATCCATCTAACCTGCACGTCTTTTTTCAAAGTTTAAAGTTTATTTATTAGTGTCACAAGTAGGCTTACATTAACACTGCAGTGAAGTCAGTGAAATTTCCCTATTCACCAAAATCCAGTGCCTGTTTAGGTCAGTGCACCTAACCAACACACCTTTCAACCTATTGGAGGAAACTGGAGCACCTGGAGGAAACCCATGCAGACATGGGGACAATGTGCAAACTCCACACAATCAGTGACCCAAATCAGACATTGAACCCAAGTCCCTGGCGCTTTGAGACAACAGTGCACTGTGCCATCGTGTCACCCTTTGGACTGTGGGAAGAAACTGGTGCATCCAGGTCAGCACACGGGATTGGCTCATTATTCTGAAATCAACAGTGCTCCCTGTTCCTTCTTCCTCTTCTCTATACAACACATACACAAAGAGATCTCAAAGGGTGCTCCTGCCAGACAGGAATTGTGGCCCCTGTTAGTGCTGAAGGTAAGGCCAAGGTCAGCAAAATGTACATTGTATTTTTACAGGGTAACATGTCAGGACCCTTACTTTCAGGTACATCTGAGATATTGGTGAGGACAGGTTGACAGGTTGCAGAAAGCAAGGCTAGGGACAAGGCTGGACAGAGCAGGGGGGACGGTAAATGTGAAAAGGCAAAACTGCGGAAAGTGGGCCTCTGATTAACACAAAAGGGAAAAAGTGGAAGGCATGCCTCCCCCACCCCTCCTTCACTGACCAACAGCTTGTGGGCTAATCTTACTGGGTTAAAGAGACACAGGATTCTCATGCTGTCCATTATATTGTTTTGGGTTGAACCACTTAAACTAAGTCAGATAAATTGAGGGACAAATTAAAAGTGCAACCTTAAAGGTGCACTGCATCAACCTAAACCAAATTGCAAAAAAAATGTAAAACATTAAATCAAATTGTGATTAAAGGCGTCAATAAAACATCATAGTCCATCTGGTGCTTATTGGACATGGAAGGCCTTGATTGTACCAATGGACACTGTATGCTGCCGCTCCAGGTACACCCAGCTGTAAGTATAGCCATGATAGAGGGACAGACATCTGGCCCAGATGACTCCCGTGATCACCTGCTCCCTAGACCTGTTCTGTCCATTAAAAATTTGGGCCCATTTACAAGTCCTGCCTATTTTCCCACTTGGGAGTGGTCCATAAAATTCAGTCCAAAGATTCTCAATTAGATTAATTGCCCTACTTAAGAAATCTGCTGAGGCAGGTTTTCTCAGCTCCTTATCCTTCCTTTGGGAAGCTTGATGTAGCTGTCTAAATAGCATA
Organism: Sphyrna mokarran; assembly: GCA_024679065.1. Lineage (NCBI taxonomy): Eukaryota > Metazoa > Chordata > Chondrichthyes > Carcharhiniformes > Carcharhinidae > Sphyrna > Sphyrna mokarran. Next base: position 152,931,431 of record JAGIQG010000001.1, read on the forward strand.
CAAGTAGCTGGGTTTGCATTGCTTAACTCCCATGAGATTAATTAACTAAGAACATTTGTATTGAAATTGCTATATTTAGAATGTGTGCAAATGTCACAAAATCAACTGCAAATAACTCATCTCTTTGCACACAGAGGGGATATCTGTTAAAAATTAGAATAATGTTAATGCCTATTAATTCATTGCTTGAGAGAATTCGAATTCTACCACGTATTCAAATAGACCTTCAAGTTTTCTAAAGTCTAAAAGTTAACACTTGCAGTGAACAATTATGTTACCAGCTCTGTTTGGATGTATACCTGGTGGGTTTCACCACATGACATTCTGTCTCCAAATGCTTTATCCCACATTCCCGTTATGGATTATCTTAGAATTATGTAGTATAAATGTTTGGTACATATAGGGTTAATAGAGGACTAAGTACAGACCCTCCCATGAATTGATGTAAGAGACTTCAACCTTGGGATCAGTCTAGTGTGGAACAGAGGCATATGAGTGAACCTGTTGAAATTGAGCTTTGGGCTCAATATATGGTAAGGAGGTGTTAATATATTAAAATATATTGAAATCAGAGTGGCCATGAATCCATTCACCTGCTGTTAAATGGGGTAGTGAAAATCAGAAAGTGTAATCTTGCTAATGAGATTTGTGACTTCTGGGTTTCACCAGATCTTGAGCCTTTGCTGCAGTTGGCAAGTGTAGGCTCAATATCGTCCCCTTTTATCTTATAGCTTCCATTGCAGTGGGGGCAGGACTGGAAAACACAGCAAGCCATTCAAAAATTGATTGATTTCGCTAGAATCAGAAAATCCCACTGGTGGGATTTCCACCTGTAGTAACCAAAGTAGAGGTCCCTTGATTGCCAATCAAACAATGTGTTTGCTGTCTCTAATATTCTAATAAGTAAGAGTGCTCAAAAGAAAATTTTAACAACACACAAGTTTGAATGTCCATGCGATTTTTCATCCATACTGATTGCAGCAGTACCTGGAAGTTTAATTTTTAGTTTCTGAACTGTCCAGGATAATTCCAGAGGATTGACTACCCAATTACATTTCACATTGAAGTTCTTGCCCTAGTAATGGTTTCCTGCTCATTTCCGTGAAAATTTTTGTCTCCCAGCAGAAATGATGAAAACAGAAGATAACACCAGACAAGAAGAAATGGTGATTATCACAAAACAAACACTATGTTCCAACTGTAAGTTCTCAATAGGTGGCTATATTGCCATGCAATTTTAGCTGTTCAACATCAAAGTAGTAAAACTTAAGGTATTTTAACCAAGTTTATGCAATGGGCTGGGTATGGAGAAAGTGGAGGGAAAGAGGAAGTACGATTGAGATAAGGAAATCCTGAAGAATGGATTTCCCTCAGGTTTTGTCAAACTTAATAGCAGGTCATGACCAGGTTGTTTTTTTTGCTCTATTATATGTGGGGGGTAGCCCCATTAAGAGGAAGCATTAGGTGACCCAGGGCATGGGATGACCTGCTGGGCAAACTGCCTCTACAGCACCTGAGGGCTGGAGTACAAGAAGTACAGTTCTTCAAATAAAGTCTATTGTCGCTGTGGCCTGTCAGTCTGTGTGGTTTCTTTTGGAGCTACCTCTCCGGTAGTCTCAGACTTAACAATTTCTTGTCTACAGTTAGCCAGATTAAGTAGCAATCAGGCAGCAGAGAGGAGACAAGATTGAATCAGAGACTGGAGGTGGGCATGGTCTGAGACCAGTGACTGGGATAAATAAGGGCACAGCACGTAAAGGTAAGTGGGAAGACATGGGATGTGGGGGCATTGGGAGGTCAGAGGGGTTGGTTAGACGATGGTGAGTGAGCGCATTGAAGGAGGCTGGCAATTTTGTAGCAATTGGGCAGAATGTTGGTGAGACCTTACCTGCAATACTGCATACAGTTTTGACCCCGTTACCTAAAAAAATTGAAGACAGTCCAAAGGAGATTCACCATGCTAATTCCTCAGATGAGAGGATTGTTTCATCAAAAGAGACTGAGACATTTGCGTCTATATTCCTTGGAATTTAGAAGTGTACAGGGTGATGTTATTTCAAACATATAAGATCCTGAGGCAACTTGATAGGATAGATGGTGAGATATTTTCACGAGTGGGAGCCTTGAATAAGGGGACATTTACAAGATAAAGGGCCCATCATTTAAAATTGAGGGGCATAGAAATTTTTCTTGTAGAAGGTGGCAAATCTCTAGAATTTTCTGCCCTAAAAAGTGGTGGAGGCTGGATCATGAGAAGTTTAGAAGTATTCAAAATGGGAGGAAAAATATTTGATAGATTGAGGAATAGAGAGAAAGGCACAGAAACCTAGTTGGGGCTGGTAAAGAAAAGCCATGATCATATTGAACAGCAGGACATGCTTAATGGGCCTGGTGGCCTATCCTGCTTCTATTATTTGTTGTTCCTGTGATCAAAGGCCTTGAGGATGAGATCATTGGCATTAAGATGAGAACAGAGGCCTAATGTGGGTGATCAAAGGGTAGAGAGGGCTGTCTGGTAAGGAGGCATGCTGAGGCAGGGAAGCTGGATTCTGGAGGTAAGTACAAAAGCAGTTCTCACCTTCTTCTAGTTGACATGTTTCCTAAGGCAGAGAAAACCTGGCCAGCCAGCATTAAGTTTTAAATTGTGGATCAAAATTGTGGAGCCAGCTATAGAGGATTATAACATTTAAATTGTCAACATCCTGAATGGGTTGGAGTTGGAATTTATTTTTTTTTAACACTTCAACCTCCCACTGTACCAAAATTCACCCATTTTCTGGGGTTAAAATTCCACCCATTCTTTGTGAGTAGTAATTGAAGGCTGATGAATATAATTTGTCAAGAAATATTGAACAAAAATAGGAATTTCTTGAACTAGTCAGTTTGCAAAGCCTTGTGCTATGATCTACTTAATTGACCATTCAGCAACAAATCAGCAAAAACAGTTGATAATTACATATCTAATAAATAATTAAACTTCTAAAATTTGCTGCTTGCATTCAAAATGTATTTTGCTGTGAATCTGCATATCAAGGCTTGTGTTTTCCTCCTGCTGTGTGCCAAGCCAAAAATAAGCAGAGAATAAAAGTGCAAATGACCTTGCACATCTCCCTGCAGAGGAGAAATACTGATGTAACAAAAATGTAGAGCTTGAAAATGCACTTGATTATTCATTTAAGCAGTGCACGTAAGAGGAATGAATGCATGAGTCTCACATTATGGGATGAGCATCATTTTCTTGTTCTATTTTTCCATGCAGACAGTTTCCTTCACATAGGAATTGGCATCATGTATCTCTTTGCAAACATTTAGTTAGAAAAGGTCATCCTGTCACACTTCTATAATTCTCCTGTCACCATCTTACTTAAAGCCTTAACACTTAGGTTACACAGTGTAGGAAAACTGGAAACCTCAGTAACAAGGAAGGTTGGTGACTAATTCATAGAAACCAGCTTTACAGAATGTTTATACTTGGGTCTGGATTTTGCATTTAAATGCTTAGAGGATGAATTTCAGAAAGATATTTCACGTGGCAACTCAAGGAGCTGTCCATTCGTGATCAGAACATCTATGCTTGGCATGTCAGTTTTTTTTATTAACTTCCATGTTAAGGATCTTGTTTTGCAATTAATTCTCATTATTCATCATAGGCAACCCGCTAAGACTCTGGTGTAAGATTGGGTGATGTTGCTTCTCGATTCTTGTACTTCAGCCATGCAATATTGACATTAGCCAAATCTGTGCTGGATATCTTTGGGGTCTTCCACAGTTACTCTTTACCTCATAACTGCTTAAGTGTGAAGAAATCGAGGGAATTGTCATTATTATGGGCTTTTCTGTACACAGGTCTGTCCCTGTGGTGAAAGACCATTCTCAATCAGAGGAGCAACCTCCTGCACATGATTAAATTAGCATGGCAAGTAGGACCATGTGTGTAACACTGGATGGCCTGCTGTACAGTAAAAGTGAGGGCTTTTAACTGCTTCTGGCAACTTTACAAGGGAAATTTAATGAAATTATTGACCCTGAAAAATAATGTATTGGTAACTGTGGCAGGTGGAGTTCGATCTTTGGATCTGAGTAATCAAAAAGGCTAATGCGAATTTTTTTAATCTCAAGGGAGCTGGAGGAAGTGATGCTTCAGTTGTACTGAGCCTTGATCAGACTCCATCTGAATCACTGCATTCAGGTATACTGGTCTTAGAAGCCGTACAATGTAGATTCACCAGTATTAAACAAGAGCTTAATGGATAAAATCTTGGGGCATAAATCTGGCTTATATTCCCCTGAATTTAGAATTTTGAGAGGTGATCTAATCAAGGTGTTTGAAATATGAGGGTTTCAATAGGGTAAAAAAGAGAAATGTTTTATTTGATGTGAAATCCAGAATAAGGGCATAATTTAAATATTAGACATAGGCTGTTTGGAAGTGAAATCAAATAGTAATTTCTTCACATAAAAAGCAATGGACATATGGAATACAAAAAGAAAATACTCACTGTATCAGGCAACATCCATGAAGAAACAAATACTTAATGTCTTAGATCAATAATCTTTCATCAGAATTATAAGAAATTTTAGTTAAGAGATAGGAAAGGGCACAGGGAAAAGTATTGAGGTATTGATTAATAATAGCAAAATGACTTTGCTTAGACAAATACAACTGAATTTATTCCTGATAAGTTATCAAATAGGTGATATTTTTAAAATTGAATTGGCAACACTTGTCAGATTATGCAACCAACTAAATGAATGAGATTTGCCCTTTCAAAACCAAAGGAATGAGAGAAAATCTGCACTTTAAATCATAGCTGTATCATCCCAAAATTGTGTACCTTGTTGACATGAAGGAGTGGAGCATTACCCTTATTGTGATATCCTTGTATAGGGATCAGCAACCTTAATAACAATTTAGTCAGGTTTTGCAACTACTTGGGAGTCAAAGAGAGGGCAGGCAGAAAAATGGAGTTAAGGCCACAATCAGACCTACCATGATCTCATTGGAGACTCGAGGGTCTAATTGGCCCATACTCCTTCCATCTGATTTAAATTTGTAAAAAAGTCAAAAATACAATTCTTTTAGAAAAGATAAAAGCAAAATACCGCAGATGCTGGAATCCGACATAAACAGAAAATGCTGGGAAAAATCTCAACAAGTCTGACAGCATCTGTAGAGAGAGAACAGAGCTAACATTTGGAGTCTGAATAACCCCTCATTAGTGTTAAGAGAAGATTATTGCTCTATCACTCAATGTTGGGCCTAACGGGTCACTGTGCTGCAAAACTCAATGAGGGGAACATTTTAAAAACTTATTTTTTGGATAACAGAAGGTTGTGAATTGAATGATCACATTGCACTCTAGTGAGGAAGTGAGAAAAGGCAACACAAGCCATTTTTTTAGTTAGTATCAAAAGGGATTGTATGATTCCAGGAAGCTGTAGGTGAATGAATAGGCCACTATCTGCACATTCCTTTTTAAAATTTTAATACACATTTTATTGAAAACATCATCTACCGGTCATCAGAACAATCAGCTAGATTTAAATCCACTCCAAAGATGTCTCCAAGTCACTAGATAGAGTTCCACCATTTAAGATATGATCCTAGGTTTGGCTTTCCTAGACCAGCGCTCGTGGAAGTGAAACTATTGAATTTACTTTAAAAATAAACCCCTCCCGCCACTTCCTCTGAATACTGTTGAGGTAAAAAAAGATTTTTCTATGAAATAATACTTTCAGAAGTCCAGTGTCTTTCCAATCACATCCTCCAAACAGTTTGGGTGGTGAAGATGGTACATTGTTGGCACTGCTGCCTCACAGCACCAGGGATCTGGGTTCAATTCCAGCCTTGGATGATTGTATGAAGTTTTCATGTCCTCCCCATGTTTGCATGAGTTTCTTTTGGATGCTCCAGTTTCCTCCCACAATCCAAAGATATGCAGGTTAGGTTGATTAGTCATGCTAAATTGCCCCTTAATATATAGGTTAGGAGGATTAGTGGAGAAATATGTGAGGTTATGGGAATAGGATCTAGGTGGGATGCTGCGTTACAGAGTTGGTTCAGACTTGATGGGCCAAAAAGCCTCCACTGCAATGTAGGGATTCTATGAATTAATTAACTGGAGATTTTAAAAATACTTTTTCACTTCATCCTTAAAGTTACAAAGCCAATCCATACTAGAGTGGACCAGGTAGATCCAAATCGATTTTCTTGCTTGCTCCAAAAAAAATTCAAATTGAATCCAATTCATGGTCCTCACAAGAGAGACAAATAAGATCCAAGCTGACGATATAAGGCATTGCATAACCCATTGCTTTGATTATTATTAGATGTATTTGTATACAGTGAAAAGTATTGTTCCTTGCATGTTATAAAAAGTATATTGTTCATTGAGTACATAGGGGAGAAGAAAAGGAGAGGGAGCAGAATGTAGTGTTAAAGTCATAGCTAGGGTATAGAGAAAGATTAACTAACATAAGGTAGGTCCATTCAAAAATTCTGGTGGCAGCAACAAAAACTGTTCTTGAGTCAGTGTTGGATTTTGTTCACTGTTGATTGCTGTTTGTGCTGTGTTGGGTTTTGTTCTCTGTTGACTGATGTTGGATTGTTTTGCATTGTGTTCACTGTTGATCGATGTTTGGTTGTGTTCACTATTGACTGATGTTTTTGCTATTGAGTTGCGTTCACTGTTGACTGATGCTGTGTGAGTTGCGTTCACTGTTGACTGATGCTGTGTGAGTTGCGTTCACTGTTGACTGATGCTGTGTGAGTTGCGTTCACTGTTGACTGATGCTGTGTGAGTTGCGTTCACTGTTGACTGATGCTGTGTGAGTTGCGTTCACTGTTGACTGATGCTGTGTTCAGTTGGGTTCCCTATTGACTGATGTGTTGAATTGGGTTCACTGTTGACTGACGTGTTGAATTGGGTTCACTGTTGACTGACGTGTTGAATTGGGTTCACTGTTGACTGACGTGTTGAATTGGGTTCACTGTTGACTGACGTGTTGAATTGGGTTCACTGTTGACTGACGTGCTGAGTTGTGTGCACTGGTGACTGGTGCTGAGTTGTGTGCACTGGTGACTGGTGCTGAGTTGTGTGCACTGGTGACTGGTGCTGAGTTGTGTGCACTGGTGACTGGTGCTGAGTTGTGTGCACTGGTGACTGGTGCTGAGTTGTGTGCACTGGTGACTGGTGCTGAGTTGTGTGCACTGGTGACTAATGTTGTTGAGTTGTGTGCACTGGTGACTAATGTTGTTGAGTTGTGTGCACTGGTGACTAATGTTGTTGAGTTGTGTGCACTGGTGACTAATGTTGTTGAGTTGTGTGCACTGGTGACTAATGTTGTGATGTTGGGTCGTGTGCACAATTTGATGTTGTGGTGTTGTGTTCAATGATACTTGGATGTGTTGTTGGGCTGTATTCACTATTTGCTGTTGTGATGTTGGGTTGTGTTCACTGATATTATCTTGTTCTGGGTTGCGTTCACTTTGGTGTTGTGACGTTGGGTTGTGTTCACTGATAGTTTGTGTTCAGTGATAATAGGTTGTTCTGGTTGATGTTGTGGTGTTGGGTTGTGTTCAACGATATTGGGTTGTATTCATGGTTTGATATTGGATTGTGTTCAGTAATACTGCATTGTTCAGGGTTGTGTTCATTTTGATGTTGGATTGTGTTTAGTGATACTGCATTATTTTCACTGTTTGATGTTGTGGGTTGTGTTGTGTTCACTGTTTGATGTTGGAATATGTTCAATGATATTGGGTTGTTTTTACTGTTTCATATTGTGGTGTTGGGTTATGTTCAGTGATATTGGGTTGTTTTTTACTGTTTGATATTGTGGTGTTGGGTTGTGTTCAGTGATATTGGATTGTGTTCGGTGTTTGATGCTGGGTTGTGTTCAGTGATACTGGATTGTTCCGGGTTGTTTTCACTGTTTGACGTTGTGGTGTTAGGTTGTGTTCAGTAATACTGGGTTTGTTCAATGTTTGATGTTGAATTGTGTTCAGTGATATTGGGTAGTTCTGGATTGTGCTCACTGTTTGATATCGGGTTGTGTTCAATGATACTGGGTTGTTTTCACTGTTTGATATTGGGTTGTTTTCAGGGTGATATTGGGTAGTGTTCACTGTTTAATGTTGGGTTGTTATCAGTGATATTGGATTGTGTCCAGTGTTTGATGTTGGGTGGTTTTCAATAATACTGGGCTGTTTTCTGTTTGATGTTGTGGTGCTGGGTTGTGTTCAGTGTTTGATGCTGGGTTGTGTTCAGTGTTTGATGCTGGGTTGTGTTCAGTGTTTGATGCTGGGTTGTGTTCAGTGTTTGATGTTGGATTGTGTTCAACGATACTGGATCGTTCTGGGTTGTTTTCACTGTTTGATGTTGTGGTGTCAGGTTGTGTTCAGTAATACTGGGTTGTGTTGACTCTCTCACACCTTTGGGCTGGCTGCGCGAATGCGTCAAACTCCGCGTGGAGGAGCTCAGCGCGTCCGTCTGCACAGCGGCGGGAGCCGGCTGCCCGGGGACAGACAGAGACACACACATACACACCGAGAGAGGCACGCACAGGCAGAGGCCTCGGTGCTGGCGGAGTGGAAATGTCTGCCGGCCGGTGGCAGCCCGCTCCCTGCTCATTTTTAACCGAATAATCGGCCGGCGTTGTACACTGCTATCGGACAGGGACATTTCACCCCCCCCCCCCCCTCTTCTCCTCTCCTCTTCCCCTCCACTTCTTTTCCCTCTCCTCCGGTACTCAGGCGGCGCTTGGAGCGACCATGAGCCGCCTCCTGCAGCGGGGAGCCGGGCAGCAGCTGGACAGGCCCGGACAACTGTAAATATTAACCGTTTATTTAACACACCGTGTTGTGTCTGTGTGTGTGTGTGTGTCCGGGGGAGTACAACAAAAGTGAGGAGGACGTCGCTTCGTCCGGTTTTGGCATCCTTCAGCGGGGAAGGGATTTTAAAAAATATATATATACATATAATTTTGAAAGTGTATTTATGTGTGTCCCGCTGCTGTGGAAGGCGATAGTGATCGAGTGAGGGGCCGTGAGCCGCCGATCGTGTCAGTGATGCCGGTGTGTGTGGTGCAGACCTGCCGCAGTCTGGCCCTCTCAACATGGCTGCTGTCCTTCTGCTTCGTGCATCTGCTGTGCCTGGACTTCACGGTGGCGGAGAAGGAGGAGTGGTACACGGCCTTCGTCAACATCACCTACGAGCGGCGCTCCGAGAGGAGCGAGTGCGGCCGCTACGGGCTGCACTCCCTTAAGCAGGACGCCCGCGGCTGGCTGGCGGCGCCCGCCCCGCACGACCGGCTGGCCTGCGACCCCCAGGCCCGCTTCCAGGTGCCCCCCGACCCTGGCGCCCGCGGCTGGATCGCCCTCATCCCCAAGGGGAACTGCAGCTACAGGGACAAGATCCTGCACGCCGCCCGCCAGAACGCATCGGCCGTGGTCATCTACAACGTGGGGGCCAGCAATGTCAACGAGACCATCACCATGCCACATCCAGGTGAGCTGGCCTGACAGGCTTTCTCGTTAAGTGTAGGGATTGATTGTAGGGTTAAATGTAGGATTCAGTGATTAAAAACGTAGAAAATGGGTGCAGGAGAAAGCCATTCGCCCCTTCGTTCATAGTCATAGAACCCCTACGGTGTAGGAGTCCATTCGGCCCATCAAGTCTGCACCCACCACAATCCCACCCAGGCCTATCTCCACAACCCCTTGCAGTTATCCTAGCTAGTCCCTCTGACACTAAGGGTTAGTTTTGCATCGTCAGTCCACCTCACCTGCACATCTTCGGACTGTGTGAGGAAACCCAATTGCAACGTGTAAACTCCACACAGATAGTGACCAAGGCTGGGAATTGAATCTGGGTTTCTGGCATTGTGAGGCAGCAGTGCTAACCACTGTTGTGCTGACCACTGTTCCACTAACCACTGTGCAATGTGATCATGGCTCAACATGCACTTTCAGTTTCGCACTCAGGCTTTCTTTGCGTACTCCTTGACCCCTTTAGTAGTAAGGGCTACGTCCAGCTTCCTCTTGAACATATCTAACAAACTGGACCCAACAGCGTTTAGTGGTTAAAAAAAAATTCCATAGCTTCACAATTCTGTGTTGGGAAGTTTTCCTCATCTCAGTTTGAATGGCTTATTCCTTTTTCTCAGACTGTGATCCCTAGTTTTGGACTTCCCCTATATCAGGAACATTCTTTCTACATCTAGACTGTCCAGTCCCATTACGATTTTATGTTTCACTGAGATCCCCTCTCATTCTTTTAAATTCCAGTGAGTACAAGCCCTGGCAATCCAGTCTTTTTTCATATGTCAGTCCTGCATTCTTGTTAAAAATTTGATTTATTATTCTGACATGTATTGGGTTACAATGAAAAGTATTGTTTCTTGCATGCTGTGCAGACAAAGCATACTGTTCTTAGAGAAGGAAAATAGAGGGTGCAGAATGTAGTATTACTGTCATAGGGTTCAGAGAAAGATCAACTTGTTTTATCATTGTCTCTTGTATCAATATAGTGAAAAATATTGTTTCTTACACACTGTGCAGACAAAACATACCATTCATGGAGAAGGAAAGGAGAGGGTGCAGAAGGTGGTGTTACAGTCATAGTTAAGGTTTAGAGAAAGATCAAATTAATATAAGGTAGCTCCAATCAAAAGTCTGATATCAGCTGCAGGATTTGAGGATGGGGATGGGTTTATCTCTTGGATACAGCAAACAGGCACACATAAGTAGCTCGCAACACTTGCTACATGCTGCTTCCCAACATTAGAGAGAATTTCAAATGTCACTTTGGAACAATTTTGTTTGATGTTGCATAATATATTCTCCGTCTCTCATTTCCCCATACAATTTTGGTGACACAGAAAAAGGAATTTATAGTGGTAGTACTTCTATGCTTTCTATAGTTCTGGTCACTGCAAACCCCCTGTTGTGCCACCTCTCTAACCTTAACATTGTTTGCTGTAATCCTGTTCTGATCCTAATCCTAAAGTAAATACCATCCATAATCATTGAATTCATTTGGTTCTGTTATAATAGTATTGGAGTAATAGGATTGCAGTTAGCCTGACATTGTTGCTGCCGAATTTGTAGTCTTAAAGCAAAATCTTTCAGTTCCATTTCAGTGGAAATATGTTGTATTTGAATTTTATGATCAGATTGGTACTGGTGGGTGGTGTCACTTTTAATTATGCAGTGCGTTTATCATTAAGTTGGATTGCATACTCATTAATTTTTTGACTGATTTTAAGACCACATTAAATTTTGTGATTTGAAATATTGGTCAGAATGCTGTCACTGGTAATGCGAAGCATTAATTAATTTAAGATTCTTAGAACAAATTTTGACTTATTGTGCTTTAAAATCTTATATGAATAAGGGAAGTAAGGAAAATCAAATAATGTTTATGGAGTGGAATTCCCCTGATATGTCTTCTAGAAAGTTTGAGACAACCTTGCTTGTATTAGATTTATACATTACACAGTCCTTCTGCTTTTCATTTTCGCATAACGTTTTCTTTATTCCTACTTAGTGTTCCTTTATTCCGGTGTTGAGGGCAATACTGCACCCACTATTTGTATAAAACCTAAATTTGGGGACTTTCTGTCCAATTTCTGTTAGGAAATTCTGTTAGGTCCTTCCGTTATGGTTAAAATTAGATGTATTACTCTAATGCATATGTATTCTTCCTGATTGGATAGTTAAATCTCATGCATTTTTAATTTTTATCATGATTGTTTTCTCTGATTTTAAATTAATATCTGTCTGTTCAGAGAAATTTATGTGGCTTTGTTATAATGTGGCAACAATTGTTTGCAATATTTTAGTTGCCAATTGATTCTTGGAATCATGAATTAATGCAACATATTTGAGAAAATAAATCTATTTGGTTCCTATGCATATTTTTGTTGAATGTTTTTGAAAAATGTAACCACTTGTCATGACACTGCAATCCATTTCCAATAACACCATTGCTAAAATGTATCATGATTTACCAAGCTGGAGCTTTGAAGAATATTTTGAAGGAAACATATTAGACTTTTGGGAAGATGTTCTGCAATAATTGAAATGTGTGCATTTGATCTTAAGGTGAATCGACTGCTTTGGGGAGCAAAATAACTTTTTTTTTTGTGCAGATATACAGTTATCATAGAATCATAGCATTCCTAGAGTGCAGAAGGAACAATTTGGTCCATTGAATATGCACCAATTCTACAACACAGCATTTTACTTAGCTCATCCACCACTTTAACCCTGTAACTGTATGCATATAATTCCACTAATCCCCTAACCTACACATTCGGGGAGGAAACCGGAGCACCCACAGGAAAGCATTCAGACACGGAGAACGTGCAAAGTCCACACAGTCATCCAAGGCTGGAATCGAACTCAAGTCTCTAGCGCTGTGAGGCAGCAATGCCAACCACTGTGCTGCCCAGTTAAATGTACATGCAAAATAAGATCTGGTTAGGTGCTGCATAGGTAAAATCTTATATTTATGATTCAACATAAAAAGAAGTATTATGTATTTTTTAAAACAATGTGTGGAGATATTAATTGAAGGTCTGATGACATTGAAATACTAGTAAATGACCATTACGCCCCTCAAACTCCTCTTTTCTGCCGAAAATCTGTCTCTCTCAGGTTTTAGTTGTTTAACGATGGATTTTCCACAACTCTCTGTAGTAGATAATTCCAAAGATTCAAAACCTTCTGAATGAAGAAGTATGTCCTCATCACAGCACTGAATAATCACTCTTTTATAGAGGAAACAAACTCTATTTGCCTTGTCAAATCCTTTTGAAGTCTTAGTTATTAAATCAGAATCTTAAAGTCTTGGTAATATTGTTCCAAGGACATTCAGTGCCTTCAATTTTTGAAGCAAAATATATATTTTCTGTATTGACAAGAATAGGCATTTTTATAGTAGGTAAGCCAATTTTTAAATCACTGTCCATAGATATTTTGCTGAAAGCTCATTGCACACAATATATGCACTTAAAAATACAATTAGTGAACAACAATAATGATTTCAGTGCTCCAAATATTTATAATTAAAACCAAGAATGGGAACAAAAAATGTAAATTGGCTAAAATATCTCAAAAAATTGACATCTGTCATTGAAAGAGATCAAATGCCCAAGATTAGTTTCTCTGATTAATAGCACTATCCCTTCCATTCTGCAAACCTTGTTCTGCAATGCTCCCGCATGAAATATCATACAGAACCCTCTTTCTACCAGTGGATCGAGAAACAACAGTTGCTTTGTCAAAGGATTGTTTGATAGTATTCAGGATTTTGTTTGCGTTATCAACAAGGCCAAATGTGATGCTTGAATCGTGACCGAGACTTAATTGGTCAAATATATCTATTAATGCAGGTTTGGCATTTAAATCCATCAGTCTGCAGAATTATTGATAGTTCAGAGGACTTTAAACAGAATGTCCTTAGTGTGTTTTTCTGATACTACTTAAATGTAGGAGCTTCAGGACACCTGTGCATTGTTTTGCTAAGTAAATTGAGACTTTTGATTTAAAAAAAAATTAATTATATATTTGGCCAACTGACTGAGATAGTTACAAAGACATATGATAGCACTTGAGTCTCCAAATTGAACTACAGTGATTGAATTAGGATTTTCATTTGCCTGATATGGAGTCCAAGCTCATTCCCTTTGCAAAATACATTCATCCTGGGAGAACTGGGATGCAGATCTGCAAGAGACCAGGATTAAGGAATCCATTAGAGAGCTTGAATCCAGCCGATCTTGGGAAATAGGATTACGAGGAGCTTCTGGAGCTGAATGAGAAAACTCCTTCTATTGACATTTGCACCCTTGAATCACAATTCTTTTGGCACAACCAATCCATACAGTAGTAATTTCCTATAACCCATTGTGTAAATTTGACCTCTTCCCTCCCATTCCCATTAGAACTTATTAATAAAATTCCAATTAAACAGATCTTATTTCCTTCTCCCACCCTGTCAAAGTAAATCAACAGAGAAGATATTTTAAGATTCTTAACTTTCGCCTGAGGATTCCAACTCTTGCAGAATTTATGCGCTTACCACTTGTGCTCCTACATGTGGATATCACCTGTGGTGTACTGGACAATATTTATCCAACATAAGTCCAAAGATGAGTCCTATTTCCCAAGATCGGCTGGATTCAAGCTCTCTAATGGATTCCTTAATCCTTAGGTTGATTGGCCATGCTAAAATTGCCCCTTAGTGTCCTAGGGTGCTTAGGTTAGAGGGATTAGTGGATAAAACTGGATGGAATTGTGGTCAGTGCAGACTCGATGGGCCGAAGGGCTTCTTTCTGCACTATAGGGTTCTGTGATGTATGATCTATGAATATTCTGTAGAACAGTCTCCATGGATTGAAAAGTATTGTAACCCCACTATTCAAGAAAGGAGAGGGTGAAAACAAACAATTATAAACCAACTAACCAACATCAATAATAGGGAAAATATTAAAATCTTTTAATAAGGACATTGGAACTGCAATTAGAATCATAGCTAGGGAGGATGCAGACTAAAATCATGAGAATGGTTCCAAGGATGAAGAGCTTCAGTAATGTATAAAGATTGAAAACGTTGAGAGTGCCTGCGAGGAGAAGATTTGATGGAGATATGGCTTTCAAAATCATGCAAGGTCTGGATAAAGTAGATAGGCAGAAACTGTTCCCGTTGGTAGAAGAATTGAGAACCGGGAGCACAGATTTAAGGTACTTGGCAAAAGAAGCAGCGGCAACATGAAAAACTTCTTCCTACTGTAAGTGGTGAGGATCTGGAATGCACTGCCTGAAGCTGTGCTGGAGTTGGGTGCAATTGAAAATTCAAGAGGGAATTGAATTATCTAAAAAGGAAGAATGTGTAGGGCTATGGTGAGAAGGCAGAGAGTGGCATGAGGTGAATTGCTCCTTCATAGAGCCAGCACAGACATGATGGGCAGAATATCAACATTCTCTTAAGGTTAACGTACAGGTTCATTTGGCAGTGGGAAAGGCAAATGCAATATTAGCATTCATGTTGAGAGGGCTAGAATACAAGAGCAGGGATGTACTTCTGAGGCTATATAAATCTCTGGTCAGACCCCATTTGGAGTATTTTGAGCAGTTTTGAGCCCCGTATTTAAGGAAGGATGTACTGGCCTTGGAAAGGATCCAGAGGAAGTTCACAAGAAGAATCTCTGGAATGGAAAGCTTGTTGTATGAAAAACAGTCGAGGATTCTGGGTCTGTACTCATTGGAGTTTAGAAGAATGAGGAGGGACCTTATTGAAATACAGGCTATTGCAAGGCCTGGGTAGCATTGACATAGAGAGAATGTTTCCACTAGTAGAAAAAACTAGAACCAGAGGGCACAACTTAAGGCTCAAGGAACGATCCTTTAAAACAGAGATGAGAGAATTTTTTCAGCCAGAGAGTACCGAATCTGTGGAACTCTTTACTGTAGAAGGTTTTGGAAGCCAGGTCAGAGATAGATAGGTTCTTGATTGATAAGGGGATCAGGGGTTATGGGGAAAAGACAGGACAGTGAGGATGAGAAAAACATCAGCCATGATTGAATGGCAGAAGAAACTTGATTGTCCGAGTGGCCTAATTCTGCTCCTATGTCTTATGATCTTATGAATGACTGCTCTGTGCTATAGCTGTTCTATTATATCATTAGGCACAGTCAACATTGTTTTATGAAATCTTCTTGGCATCCACCTGTCAAGTCCCAATAGGATCTCTCTCTTCTCAATAAGAGCCACCTCCCTTCTATGCTTGAATGAGTATAGACTCAGTCTGCTCAATCTTTCAATCTCTATGTATATTACTGACTTGGATTAGAGAACCAAGAATAATGTATATCATGTTTGCTGAAGATACAAAGTTAGGTGGGAAAGTAAGCAGTGAGGAGGATACAGAGAGTCTGTAAAGAGAGATCCCCGGGATCCAGGGTGAGGTATCTAAATGGAAACAAAATTGGCTTCTTAACAGAAGCCAGAAGGTGGTTGCAGAGAATTGTTTTTCAAACTGGAAACCTGTGATCAGCAGTATGCATAATAAGAAGTCTCACAACACCAGGTCTATAAAGCGGAAGGTTAGTGTAGAAATCATTTTAAAGTCTAAAATTAATTAAAGTGATATGATTCTCGTAGGTTGATGACTTGGGTTGATCTAGGCTGTGAATGGTGGTCCTATTGATTGTACTGTAAATATTATATAATGCAATTCCATTCTATTACATAATATTTTAGGATCTTTAAATCAAGAAATATTAGTCACAAGCTCTCTATTGTTAGACCGGAACTTGAAACAGTACTAAGACTGAAAGACATAAGCAAATGTACATGTCATCATTTGTGATGTCCTCTATCTTTTTTCCCTCTACCACTGAAAGTTGGCAGAGGTGATATTCTTGTCCAGTTTTCCGATATATCTCACAAAACAATTAGACCAATTTCAATGAAACTTAGTATAGAAATACAGTAATTCCCAAGCTAGTCAAAGTACAAATCCAGATCCTGAAATTTTTTAAAAGAATCCATTAACATTGGGAAATAATGCAAGTTGACATTCTTTTAAAGTATTGTGGGTTATTTGATTTAGAATATTATGATTGTCACTGTTTTTGTGATGGAATTTGTCATAGTTGTCAAAATATGAGCAGAGCTTTCAGAGCAGGTTATTGGATGTGGATTGGTCTGAAGCCTCCTCAGTGAGATGGCAACTCTTAATAAAAATATTTTCTCGGCTTTAGTTAGAACATCAACCAGGCAAAGAAAAGCCTCATGAAAGAGCAGCATAATGTTGAGTTATTGTAATGTGGTGCAGATATGTGCACTACCAAGTGCCTTCTTCAGTTCTTAAATCTTGTTTGTCTCCCTTTTCTAATTTCTCCAGTTCATGCAGTCCCTATACATGACCTGTTTTCACCTTTTTCTTAAAATCAGATGCTAGAAAGCGTGTGAGAACATCTATCAATATTGACTACACACTGTGTAGAATAAGATGTATAAAAAGAATTCCCTGATAACACAACTAAAATTGGTTTCAAATAATGGTATATTTATTCCATCAATTCTTGATTTTGTCATTTTGTTTAAAGCAACTGACCCCATCGACCTTTGTACCAACTTGACTGATAGACCAATATACTGTATCATGTATATAATTATCAATGAAACCCCTAACCAAAGTCTACTCGGCATATTCTTTTCAAAGATGGCAGTCCAGAAATGTAAAAGTAATACTCTACTGTTGGAAACTGTTAATCTTCAGCCTGAATAATGATGCCTGTGAAAAATTATGGACTGTTATGTTTTTGGAAGGTACTAGGTTTTTGATTTGTGAGTACCTCTGGAAAGACCAGCTTTTGTTGCCCATCTCTAATTGCACTTGAGAAAGTGATAGTGAACTCTTGCCTGATCTGTTGCAAACCATGTGGTGTCGATACAACCTCAGTGATGTTAGGAACAGAGTTCTAGGCTTTTGATCCAGTGATGATGAAGGAACAATTATATAATTCCAAGTCAGGGTGGTGTGTGTAGCTTTAGGGAGGGACTAGCAGAATGACGATAAGAACTAAGAGCAGGAGTAGGCAATTCGGCCCCTTTAGTCTCTTCCACCATTCAATATGATCATGGTTGATCTTGTCTCAGTCTCAACTCCACTTTCCTGCCCATTCTCCATAACACTTCAACTAGTTGATAATCTGTCTATCTGCTCAAATGTACTTTAATGTCCTGTTATCCACTGCATCCACCGAATTCCACAGATTCACAACCTTTGAGAGAAGTAGTTTCTCCTTAAAATATATTTTAATTCTGCTAGCCCTAAAACTATGACCTCTTGTTCCAGATTGCCCCACAATTGAAAGCATCCATTCTGTGCCTACTTTGTTAATACCTTTCATTATTTTATATACTTCAGTTAGATCTGCTCTCATTCTTCAAAACTCTAGAGCCTAAACTTCTCAATCTGTTCAGTTAAACCCTTCATCTCTGGAATCAATCTAGTGAACATCTTGTAAACTGCCTTTAATGCCACTACGTCCTTCCTTAAATAAAGGGACCAAAACCATACATGTTACTCTGGGTATAGTCACACCAATGCCATAGTTGCAGCAACGCTTCCTTTAATACTCAACTATTTTAGCCATAAATGCCAAAATTCCGTTTGCTTTCCTTATTACTTGCTGTACAGGCTTTCTGAGACTCATACATGAGAACACCCAGGTTTCTGTGCACTCTAGCACACCAAAGTTCTCTTCATTTAAATAATAAGTCACTTTTCCATTTTTCTGATCAAAAAGGATAGCTTCTCTTTATTCACGTTAAACTCCATCTGTCACATTTAATCCATTTGCCTAAATTATCTATATTCATTTGCAAATTTCTTATTTCCTCATTGCAACTTACTATCCCACTGATTTTAGTGTCTTCTATTTCTGTATCCAATTCATTAATATAGATTGTAAATTTTTGAAACCTGAGGACTGAACCCTGGGCTCCCCACTTTTTACGTTTCACCAACCAGAAAAAGACCCATTTACCCTGACTCTCTGCTTTCTGTCAATTAGCCAGTCATTCTACCCAACCTAATAAATTACCCAAGGTTTGTTCCCATGTGCCAATTGCCTTTGTTTTTCCAGATGGTAAAAATTGTCTAGTTGGAAGATGATATATAGAAGGCTGAGTGAATTATTGCAGTGTACATTGTACATATTGCTGCCATTTTGCTGTGGTGGTAGAGTGAGTGAAGTTTAAGGTGGTGAATGAGGTGCTGAACAAACAGGCTACTTTGTCTTCAATGGTGTCAAACTTTGATTTTATTACTGCACTCATCAAGGCAAGCTGAGAGCATTCTGTCACGCTCCAAACTTTTATTTTGTAGATGGTGAACAGGCTTTGCAGAATCAGAAGATGAGTTACTTGCCTCAGACTTCATAGTTTGTGACTTGCTTTGTAACCACAGTTGTGTTGGTCTAGTTCAGTTTCTAGTGAGTGGTAACACCAGGATGTTGATGATTGGGATTCAGTAATGATAATACTGTTGAATGTCAGGAGGTGGTGAGATTCTTGCTTCTTGGAGATTATCAAAGCCTGACACTTGTGTAGTGAATATGTTATTTGTCACTTTTCATCCCAAGCTTGAATGTCATCCAGGTTTTTCAGCACATAAGGATGGATTGCTTCAGTATTTGAGAAGTCGTGAATGGTATTGAACACGGTGTAATCAACAGCAAACGTCACCAGTTAGAATCTTAGAATCGTAAAGGTTTACAGCATGGAAACAGGCCCTTCAGCCCAATTTGTCCATGCTGCCCTTTTTTTAAAAAACCCTAAGCTAATCCCAATTGTATGCATATAGCCCATATCCCTGTATACCCCTCGTTCCCATATTGTTTTTTAAACAATATGTTTACCTAATTGCTTTTTAAACGACAAAATTGGACCCACCTCTACTACTACCTCTGGCAGCTTGTTCCAGATACTCACCACCATGTGTGTGGAAAAATTGTCCCTCTGGATATTTCTGACCTTACAATTGTCAGAAGGTCATTGATAATGCAGCTGAAGCTATTCAGGCCTTGTGGAACTATCATGAGGAACTCCTGTAGCGATATTCTGGGGCCAAGATGATTGGTCTCCAATGGATCCAATCATTTTACTCTTGTAATAGCTATAACTCCAATCACTAGATTTTTTTCCCCCGATATCTATTGATTTCAATTTTGCCAGGGCCTTGTGGACTTTCTGAAAGAATTGTCCAGTTAATCCCATTTGTTTACCCTTGTGCCCTTTTAAATTTTATTTCTGTAGATATTCAACAACTTTAGCCTTCTAATTTCTAATGAAAATAGCTCAAACTTCTCTCCGCTGCTAAAGCCTCATTCATGACAACCTTTTTTTACTCCTCCTATGAAGTTAAAGGAGACTGCAAGATGCAGATACAATATGTTAATGAGACCTAAGGCATTAACATTATTTGTTTCCTTTTGTACTACTTTGTGTCCCTATTTATAAAACCTAAAATTATAAATGCTTTTTTACAAGTTTATTTCTCCCACTTTTGATAATTTATGTCTGATCCCAAGTCTTTTACCTTTTTTAAAATTTTAATTTTAGTGGAAATTTTCTCTCTCTCTCTTCCCAAAATATATCATTTTATATTTCTCATTTTAAAAAAACATATCTAAAATCTGTCTGCCTCACTTATTAACCTATGTTGAAGACATTTATAGCACTCTCTAGTTGCTTAGTTTTTCATTTACAAATGTTGAATTTGTGCTAATGTATCCAAATCATGTTTATTGAGAAGAATAATAATCTTGATACTGATTCATAGTAAACAGCTTTCCTCCAATGTGTACACGCTATTAAACGCTTTTTGTATCTTGTTATTTATCCAGTTTCCTTTAGATGTTGCCACATTCCCTTCAATGCCAAATACCATAATTTTATAAGCAGTTCTTCCTCGCAGCATCTTAATGAGCGCCTTTTAATCTGCATGCAGCAAGCTTTGGACATTACCAAGGCTTCTGCTGACAAAAAGTAAGTTAAATTTGTGCCTTACAAATGCCAGGGTATGATTATCCCCAAGAAAGAGGCTAAGCACCCTCTTTTGACATCCATTTATACCAGCATCACAAGATTCCCTATCATTAACAATAATAAGGGTCACCATTGACCAACAATCCAACTGAGGTTGCCATGTAAATGCTGTGATGACAAGAGTAGAGCAGAGGCTGTCTAGTCTTTGGCAAGCAACAGCTCAAAGCCCATCCACTACCTACAAGGCAAAAATCAGTAGTTTGGTGGAACACTATCCATCTGCCTAAGTAGGTGTTGCTGCAACATTAAAGAAACTCAGCACTATCCAGAGTTTGGCAGTGGGCTTGATTGGTACCCAGCCACCAGCTTAAAAAAAACATTCTCTCCACCATTGACATACAGTGGCTACAATATGTACTGTCCAAGCATGCACTGCAGCAACTTGTCAAAGTTAATGAAAAGCAGCCATTACCTGGGAATGCCATTAAACCCGAGTTCCTGTAAAATTACTACTAATTTGACTTGGACATATAAAAGCACTTATTCATTAAAACTTGAACTGGCCTACCTAGCAACACTATATGAACAAAAGGATTGCAGTGGTTTGAGAGGCGGGCCCACCACTTTCCCACATAGGCAACAAGGGGTAGGAAGCCTTGTCAGTGGTGTTCATATTTCAAAAATTTAAAAAGATCTGCTGCATTTCCTTTATCAATCCACACTGCAGTCCCTCACCGAGCTATACTGAATTTTTCAGTTGTGGTTGACTTTTGCAAATTGATATTCTTAATTAACCCACATCTCCCTGGGGAAGTATTAAATATTATACTGTAATATTGCCTCTGGAAACTTACTCTGATAAACTGAATGCTTTGTAATTCCAAAAGATCCCATTTTCTTTCGAACAAATGCTTTGGCACAACATCCTCATGTCAGCATGTTTAAAAGATTGTGGTCCGAGCATCTCCTATATCTGCTTTGACCTCTCAGCATTCTGGGAGCCTTTGCTTTTTGCACTTCCAGTTCAGTCAATCATTTTCAGTACTATTTCCTATTTACAATTATTTCAAGTAATTTCTAACCTGTCCACCTTCATCTCAAAATAACAAGGTACTGGCTTCAAGTCCTACTGCAGCGCTGAGCACAAAAATCAAGGCTGATACTCCAATGCAGTCAGAGAGTTGTTTTTCGGATGAACCATTAAACCAAGGTCATATAAGAACTAGGAATAGGAGTAGGTCATCTGGCCCTTCAAGCCTGCCCCACCATTCAATAAGGTCATGGCTGATCTTTCTGTGGACTCAGCTCCATTTACCTGCTAGCTCACCATAACTCTTAATTCCTTTACTGTTCAAAAATTTATCTATCTTTGCCTTAAAAACAGTCAATCAGGTAGCCTCAATTGCTCCACTGGACAGGGAATTCCACAGATTCACAGCCCTTTGTGTGAAGAAGTTTCTCTTCAACTCTGTCCTAAATATCTGCCTCCTTGAGTAGACATAAAGGATTCCATGGCTATTTAGTAGAAGAGTAGGGGATTCGCCCCAGTGCCCTAGGCAATATTTATCCCTCAATCAACATTGCAGAAAACTGTTTTTCTAATTGTTATTACATTGCTGTTTGCTGAAAGAATATTAGCTACTGCATTTCCTACATTACAACAATGTCCAATGTATTTCATTGACTGTAAAGTATTTTGAGCCAGATAAGTGCAAGTCATTTTTTTCTTTTCTGTTTCTTTAGTACCCATTTATTTTCATGACCACCTTCTTTGGTGAGAAGCCAAGGCAAAGTATTCATTAGTATCTTCCTCATTTTTTCAGCACTTTTATGAAATTTCTTTTCTTCCAAGGCAAACAACCGGGGTGGGAGAATGTAAGAGTTTCGCTGGGACCAAGGGCATGACAAATGGAGGCAAGGATCTGACTAAGCAGATCAGTAATTTCAGAAGTATTGTGGTGAGCCAAAGGCTGGATAGTTGGAATCGCTGTTCACATAGTCTCTTAGTTTTATGAGACTATGTGATGCTATGCCTTGGAAATTTATAGCTGTAGCAAATTTCATTCACATTGCTTTATGTACTTGTGTAGATACAGTAAACCTATCTCTGGTACTTTAATTCTATTCTCCTCTTCTTCAAATTTTCTTTTTTACCAGTATCTTTCCTATACTCTTTGTCCCTTTGCTTTGCTTTTTGAATACTCATCTTATTTTCCTATTCCTGTACCATCTTAAAATTTAAAACTTATCTATTAGTCACAAGCTAATTCACAAGTTACATTCACGTTCAATGGAGTTACTGCGAAAATCCCCTCGTTGCCACACTAAGGCATCTATTTAGGTATACTGAGGGTGAATTTAGCATGGCTAATGCACCTAAGTAATACGTCCTTGGACTGTGGAAGGAAACTGGAGCATCCAGAGGAAATACATGCAGACATTGCAAATGAGAATGTCTGCATGAAGTTTGCACAGTGACCCAAGGCGGGAATCGAATCCAGGTCCTTGGCGCTGTGAGGCAGCAGTGCTAACTACTGTGCACCATGCTGTCCATATAAGTTTAAACCCTCCCCCCACAGTACCAGTTATTCTCACAGCAAGAACTGATTCTAGCTTAATTTAGATGAAACGCCTCCATCCTTTGCTTGGCACTCCAGATCCTGAGCTGGCCCTATGCCTCAGAAATATGAACTATTTCCACTAACACTATCTTCCCAGCCAACATTTACCTTGCTTATTTTGCCATTTTTCTACTAATTAAAGAGAGTGTGGCTCTGGGAATAACTCTGAGATTACTGAATAGTTCTTTAATCTATCTCCAAATTGCTGAAACTTCTTTTGCAGAATTTCAATTATATTGCTCCCTTTGAACCATGACTCCTGGGAGTTTCCCTTCCCTTTCCAAAATCTTTTGCACCTGCTGCATAATATCCTTTATTCTGACACTTGGGAGGCCACAAACCATGCAGTGTTTGCTGCTACCTGTCTATTTGTTCACTGAAATCCCCAAATGTTATTGCCTTTCTACATTTCATTGCCTCCTCTTTGACAACCACCTGTTCCAACTTGCTGTAATTTACTCAGATTGTCATTCTCACAAGTGTTCAAGTAGAATTGCCGATTCAACTGAAGGTGAATTTTCTTTCCTCTTATCAGGATTAAAACTTGAAAAATTGATGTTACTTTGTTCTTTGCTGTCCATTTTATTTTCTAGACAATCTGGAAGATACTTAGGTTTTATTTCAACTAAGTAATTCCAAATAGATTTTGCACTGTCTGCCAGATTTACTAGATTCTAGTCAAAGCACTAATTCAATCATCATTTAAATAAAAAAGACTAGTTTAAACTTCACCAGATTGATGACACAGAAATGCGGCATCTTTTTCACAAGTGCCGTTTAGTAGTTATTTTGGAGTAATGAATTAACTTACACAACCAAAGATGCATTGAATTTGGAAGTGATGACGGATTGCCACAGAGTTACTTTTTTGCATTACTTCAGTTTCCAACTAAGTAGGATGTAACAGCAACCAGTGCACTTAGGGTTATTGGGCAAACTGCAATTTTTTAAGCTTAATAGTTTTAGCATAATGATTCCAGTGACTTTTCATTAATATTTGAGAATTGATATCCATAATTTGAACTCTGCACACATGTGCATGCATGAACAGAACTCAGTTTGCTTAACCAGAACATAATTAATCACAAAGTCATGCAACTCATTTTTCCTTGTGATACATCAATGCCGTCAGACAGCCTGTTTTCCTCAATTAGACTCTGAATTCATAGAAGGAAAATGTCCTAACTTTGCACCGTGCCAAATGGCAAGATCAAGTTAAACTGACACCTCAACAGTAAAATGGCATAAATACATCTTGTTTCCCTTAAAATATAACTTAAATTTGAGAGGAGTTAAGTTCTTCACTATATGTTAGTGAAAATGGAATGTTGACTGGGAATCTCCATTGTAGTGTTTTATTTTGCAGTTAAGCTTTCCCTTTCGTGTTTAAAAAGATTTGATGCCAGTTGAATAAACAATCCAGATTTTATGGATTTATGCAGTCTTTTTCTCCATTCGTAGGATGTTAGCATTGCTGGGTGGCCAGCATTTAATGAACCATGCCTAATTGCCCTTGTTCAGAGGAGCAGTTGAGAGTCAACCGTATTGCTATAGCTTTTGAATCACATGTAGGCCAGACCAGGTAAAGAAGACAGATTTCCTTCCTTAACTGTATTTAAAGTAGGAATTTTATTTTTGTAAGAGAGTGTAGCTTATTTGGAACTGAAACAGTGTTAAGTAAGAAACTAAAATAGTTTTATTTCATTTTTTTAACTATTGTTCAACTGTTAACAGTTAAGCTGCCTTATTTGTTAGAGTTATATTTAAACTGTGTTATTAAATAAAGTCTGTTTTTCCATAAAAGATCCCTAATTTGTTAGTGGAATTACCCCTGGAGTGAAACATCTTATCCTCATATTTATACCAAAATAGAAAAAGATGTTGGGATCTTGTCAGGCTTCCTGATGTAAATTGGGATTCTGGTGCACTGACAGACAGAAATTTCAGTATCCCAGAACCTATGAATAGATCCCTGAATGGAAGTAAGGAGAATGAAAGAGTACGTCTCCTCACAGACAAGGCAGCATGTCTGATACAAAGCAGCAGCAGTTCATTTGTTGACAGGAAACAAAACATCCCTGATTGAGAATATGCAAAGGTTTTATACAAGCTTCTTAGTTCTTTCCTGTAGGCAGACAGGATGACAGACTAGCAATATTTTAATTATGGTACTAGAAGGCTGTTTCAACATCTTGCAACTGCCTGTGGATAAATAATTTCCAATCACATGCACAAATGTGATTACATTCAAAAATCCATAATTTGTCTGCACATTAGTATGATTTAAGGTCACTTGGAACATCTCAACTATCATGTTTTCTAAATGGCGAGAAGCTAAAGAGAGTGGCGGAGCAGAAATACTTCGGTTCCAACTACAGAAAACACTAACAGCTCGTGGACAGCTACAGTTAGAAAGGCTAATGGAATGTTGGGCTCTATTTCAAAAGAACTGGAATGGAAAGATATGGAAGTTATGTTACAGTTGCTCCGTAACAGAATTCTGTTTAGCTTCAAACTGGAGTACCAAAACACTGGAAAAATATATGAGCTTTGGAGGGAATGCAGTGCAGATTTGTCAGTGATTAAAAGTATTAAATTATGAGGTTGGTTTAATAATTGAGGTTTGTGTTCACTTAAATATGAAACCAATGCAGGTATATGAAGTTGTAATATATATAAATGACTTGGAAGAGGGAGTAAGTGGAGTGATCAGCAAGTTTGCAGATGATACAAAGATAGCTGGACTTGCAGATAGTGAGGAGCATTGTCAGGCGATGCAGCAGGACATAGATAGGCTGGTAGCTTGGGCAGACAGATGGCAGATGGAATTCAATCCTGATAAATGAGAGGTGATGCATTTCGGGAGAAAGAATGTAGGGAGGAGGTATATGATAAAGGGTAGACTTATTAAGAGTATAGAAACGCAGAGGGACCTGGGGGTGCAGGTGAACAAGTCTCTGAAGGTGGCAGAGCAAGTGGAGAAGGTTGTGAAGAAAGCATAGAGTATGTTAGCCTTTATAGGAAGGGGTATAGAGTACAAGAACTGGCCTTTAATGTTGCAGTTGTACAAAATGCTGGTTAGACCTCATTTGGAATACTGCGTCCAGTTCTGGTCGCCTTACTACCGGAAGGACGTGGAGACTCTGGAGACAGTGCAGAGGAGGTTTACCAGGATGCTGCCTGGTATGGAAGGTCTGAGTTACGAGGAGAGGTTAGGCAAATTGGGACTGTTTTCCTTAGAAAGACGTAGACTTAGAGGAGATCTAGTAGAGGTGTACAAGATTTTGAAGGGGATAGATAGAGTAAACAGGGTTAAGCTTTTCCCTAGGATGGACTCAAATAGCACGAGGGGTCACGGTCTTAGGGTGAGGGGGATAAGGTATAATTTGGATGCTAGAGGGAGTTTTTTCACACAGAGGGTGGTGGGGGTATGGAATGCGCTGCCAAGGAAAGTGGTGGAGGCAGGCACTCTGGAGTTATTTAAGAAATACTTAGATGGGCACATGAACAGAATGGGAATGGAGGGGTATAGAAAACTAATTTAAAATAGGGATCATGAGCCTTGGGAGTTCCTGGGAAGTGTGTAAATAGATGATGATATTGATGTATTTGTTTTTGTCCTACAGGTGCTTTGGTCCACCTTGTTGTTTAATGAGGCACATACACACGATGGGTCGTGAGAGGGCTGCTCTTGGATATTTCGAGAGTATCCTAGTGCTTCACGTCGTTAGTGTATGCTTGACCTGGACCATTTGATGGGCAACATGACAGCTCAGTGACTATCGCTGTACTGTGCAGATACATGAGTTTGGGCCTGTGTCTGTGGGAGTTTGCGCATTCTCCCCGTGCTTGCATGGGTTTTCTCCGGGTGCTCTGGTTTCCTCCCACATCCCAAAGATGTGCTCTTAGGCTAATTGGCAAAACAAATTCTCCCTAAATGGTCTCAAATTTGGTTTTTAATCCATAGATCTATAAACATAGACAGGGATCACGGGTAGAGGTGGGAACATCGGGGTGGCGGCGCGGGCTCGTTGGGCCGAAGGGCCTGTTTCCCGTGCTGTTTTGTTCTTTGTTCTTAAAATAAAGATCACTCATGGTCTAACTGTTTGGCAGAAGAGGCTGAATGCCTCCTGTTGTTTCTGTATTCCTAAGTAGGTATTAAAGAAATATATTGGCTTTATAAACTCAAAATGTGATAATATTTTCTTTTTGTTGCATTCATAATAATGTAGAAATATTGTTAAAAGTTGATGGTAAAGGATGTAAAAAACTTATTTTGCAAAAAATGATATTTTTAAAATTTGAGGAGAAATTAAGTTTAGCCAATATGAGTTACTCTGGAGCAGATATCAACAATTGAGTAATATTTTTCGTGAACAGTTGGAACAGCTTGCAACATATTTGCATTTCTGATGTTCCTGAAGCAAAATGGGAAAACTATTTGCTAAAAGGTGATGCATATGTTACTAAAACAAAGTTAAGTAACTCGCATTCTATCAATATATAATGCTGAGAATTTGGATTAAAGACTAATCTTATGGCAGGTAATTAATGTTAATTAACTTGTTTAGTTTGAATAAATATTTCTGTATTTGTATTTTGATATATTTAAGAACATTTTGATAAATTTAGTCCTTTAAAATATGAAAAGTATTGTAAAAATCCAGTTTCATTTTTCTACTCGATCCTTGATATATAAGCTGTAGATTCATAATTGAATAGACTACTTAGAGAAAGGTCAGCTCTGTCACTGATGAAAGAATTCCATTTTTCAATGTAATTTAAAGAAAACAGTCAATGTTTATTATAGCCAGCAAATGTCCGTATAGTAATGTGAAAGTACCTAATGCTTACTGTTAGCAACAGAATCTTCTTGAACAAATAATGCTTTTCTTTAAGTTGAATAAAAAGACAGACGTTACTAATGCCCCAAAGCTATACCTGTCTTCCCCAGGGACAAACTGTAATGCTGACTGCTACTTGGGTAGTCTTCTCTGATCATTTTGGCACATCCAGCTGTGATCCCTGTGTGTGACTTCTTGATGACTTTATTCGATGTATCTAACCCGTTTGCGTGCCTCATCATTTCCTTTTTGTTTAACCATTTATCTGACCTTTCCCTAAATGTTGACAATGTTGCTACCTCACTAAAGCCAATGGACAGAGCACAGTCTAGCACCTTTATATATGAAACAAATAGTTTGTTCAGGTCTATGTCCTGAATTTTTCATATTTGACATTTTTTCTATAGATTTTCTGGAAGGAAGTAAAATGTGCTCAATGATTTTTTTTCAATCTTTCCTTTACAATTTCAAATATATGAATGGAAGGAACAAAGACATGAGGATGATGGACAATAAGGAATGTTAAGTATTGTGCGTTGTATGAATAGGGGAGTGCTTTAATACTACAAGAGTGCTTTAATACTACAGGTGTTAATGTTTAATGCTGTCTAATTTAGGGAGTGTTTTGGTGCTATATGCTGTCTGAATGGAAGAGTGTTAGTGAGCCATTGTCAAACTGGGAAGAGTTTTAGTGCTGCGTGCTGTCTAAGCTGGAGAAAGTGTTAGTGCTTCATGCTATCTAAACTAGGAAGAGTGTCAGTGTTTCATTTTGTTGGAACAGCTTCATGCTGTCAAACTGGGCTGAGTAAGACACTCTGTCAAAGACTCAGTGCAGGCTCAATGGGCCAAATGGACTCTTCTACACTGTAGCAATTCTATGAATGTTAGTGCTATATGTTGTCTAAACTGGGGAGAATGTTAGTGCCTTATGCTATCTAAACTGGGAGAATATTAGTGCACATGCTGTCTCAGCAGGAGAGAGTATTAGTGTGTCATGCTCTTTAAACTAGGGAGAGTATTAGTACTCCATTCTGTCTAAACTGGGAGACTGTTAGTGTGACAAACTGGGGACTGTGTTAGCATTTTATACAATCTAAACTGGGAGAATATTAGTCCATATGCTGTTTCAGCAGGAGAGAGTATTAGTGCATCACGCTATCTGAATTGGGAGACTGTTGGTGCTTCATGTTGTCTGAACATTGGATAGTGTTAGTGTTTCATGCTGTCTGCAGAGATTGTTCGTGTTTCATGCTATGCACATGGGAGAGTGCATGTGCATAGTATGCACATGCATGTTCTTACCAAAAAAATTCTAAACATCAAACGAGCATATAAACAGGAGAGAATTGCACCCATTTTTTTGGGCGAGGCTCCCAGATGCTATTTTATGACACTTAGAAGAAAAGAGATAAGGTGTGATTCTCGCCAGTAGAGGGACAGGATAGCGCCGGGAAGCACGATACAGACTGCTAGGGAGCCCTATTGCGGATGTGCCGCAATGTCCTAGTACACTGTGTACAAGAGAATCTGTCACTACTCTTCACCCTCCCCCCCACCTCACCCGATTGCATCCCCATGTGGTCACTTGCCATCCTGGTGATTCCTGATGCAGAGTACACAGCCCCAATGCAGCTCCCCACACTCTGCCTCTCCTTAGGCTCCACCCTTCTTCTCCCCTTTGGCCCCACCCAGTGGGCACTGTCAAGGTCACAGCCCAAGGGCCACTGTTAACCTCTGCCCTGGGTGTTGGGGTTGTCCCTGGTCCTACCTGCGAGACTATCACATCTAACTGATCTCTATTGCAGGGGACCATATGCGACCCTCACTGATGAGGACCTCCACTAGTTAGGTCGTTAAGGAAGTGAGCCTTGACAATTACATTCTGGAGTCATTAATAATATTAAAATGACCCCATGAATTTTAAAATCAGCTCTGTGAAGCTGATTATGCTAGGCACTACAGGGCCGGTAATATTGCAAGAGGCAAGAAACCAGATGAGAACTTTTTTTGCCTCTTGTGTAATCTTTCCGGCTTGCCACTTCAATTGACTGATGGGACAAGTTGATAAGATTACCCCTTAGTGTTTTATTTCTGTCTTAATTGGGAAGAGTGTTAGAGCCTTATGTTGTCTAAACTGAGGGAAAGTTAGTGCATCATGCTGTCTAAACTGGGAGAATATTGGTGCTCATGCTGTCTGATCCAGAGAGTGTTAGTGCTTGCTGTCTAGACTGGGCGGAGTGTTTGTGCATCATTCTGTCTAAACTAGGAAGAGTGTTAGTGCTTCATGTTGTCTAAACTGGGGAGAATATTAGTGCAACATGCTGCTTGGACTGGAGAGCATGTGTGTTGTGCATTGTCTTTGCTGGGAAGTGTTATTCTTTTGCATTGCCTTTACTGGGGTGTGTTACTCTTGTGCATTGTGTGGACTCAGAAATTTAAAGAGCTTTAAACATAATCGCTTGGCTGCATGTGACTGAATCCAGTTTTACATTCCAGGGCAGAAGGCTGAGCGAGTGGTGTCCAATTACACCTACAACTTCTCCACATTGTCAGTACAGTTCTTCACGAGATGAAATGTCATAGTCAGTCTAGCTACAAAATGATAGATATAATGGATTTAAGGCGATTGGTTGGTGTGGGAGATAGATTTTAACTTTATGGGTTTGGGCATGCATGGTCAATTAATAATAGTAAATAATAGCAAAAACTTGAGTACAGCAAGGACATGAGTCCAACTCACTGGCTTCTATGTTTGACTTGAACATGAAGGCTTGTTGCGTATAACCCCTTTGGAAAAGGCATGTTGCCAATAACGTAAGGTAACTATGTCATCAAAATGATATTGAATACAGCTTTAAATTTAATTTTGCATCTATAGATTTTGAAAGTTTCTTAACTGTGGACAGTATGGTAAGAACAAAGGAAGTTAAGGGGGCTGAGTAAGAAACTCATGAAAATGCTGCAATAAATATTCTATTTTTTGCTGTTGTGAAAAGGTTTATTCACAGTACTGTTATTGAATTAGAAAGTGTAGAAAGTAAACACTCAGTAATAATACTGTGAATAAACCTTTTCACAATAGCAAGAAAACTCCTACAAGGTAAGAAAGTTTCAATTTATTGTTATGAAGATGATATTTTACTTACTGTTGAAATCAAGTTTGTGTGACAGATTGTTATATGATGTGACACCATGGTTTTTAGTTATGTCACCAGGTAGCTGGGAGTGGAGAATGGTCCTCATCTCAAATGGCTAAAGACACTGGAATTCTACTAATCTCCAGTTTTGTTTTGATTGCGTGGTATATGAAGGATCACCTGTCTGGTTCTTTCCACTCCTTAGTTTTCTGTGCATTTTCTGTGAAAGTAATCTCATATGCTCACCCAAAAGATGGAGTGCATTTGCTGAGGTTGATTATCTGAGAAAAGTATAATGATGAGAGAGTGTGACAGAATTGGGTAAATAGATGAAGATGTAAGTGTATGGAAAGAAAAGCTGGGTGTGTTTGCAAGTTATGGTGTAGGATTGATGGGTCAGATATGAATGGGATGATGAATACCATAGGGAATATGCATCTTACCTTTCCCCACTTGCTTGGGTCTTTGAAGTGTTTCTTGAAATGAATCCAAGGGCATGGGCTAATGTTTTTGGAGCTGATTTTGAGAGTCACCTTTAGTTGTGTCTTCTTTGTGGCAGCAGCTGAATTCTTCTGCCTATTGTTGGAAAGAGTATTTCTCCCTGGCTCCGCACATTCCTAGCAACATATCAAGGATGATATCATTGGATCGGAACACAATCTTACACACTCTGGAATCCGTTATCAAGACCTTCCTGTCTTACTGGCAATTCCAATCTTTCAAATTCCATCAATAGCTTGGGCTTTTAATTACTGGAATTGTGATCATGCTGTGTGGGTCCCGAAGTAATCTCAGGTAACCACTAAAATGTAATGCACAGACTTGATTGTATTTCAGGATTTTTGCCAGCTCTCCTATGCCTCTAAGGTAACATTAGGGCTGTTGTATCATTTGTTTTAGGATTTTTTTTAATATTAAATTTACTGTGCTTGTCACCATTTTGTTTTGACTGGAGTGATCATTACATGATGCTGAGAACAAATTAAGCATAAATTATCCAAAGCAACAAATGAAAAGTGCAGCTATGTCTTAAATTTCATTGTTGGGCACCTTGGGCACAAGCAAAACTCTTGTTTGAGCTTTTGACTACTATTGCTGGGGCACACACAAAAGTAACTGTTAACAGATTGAAACAAAAACAGTGCACGACAAATATGTTTGATTTAGTCTTCTGAGATAAAGAGAAAGCCATTCCAATGGATTTCAAAAGAGGAAAAGCAACGAACTGTATTTAGGGTTTCAAAAACTGTGAGAAGTTATAGCTGCAGTCAGTAGTCAGCTGGGAAAAGCAATTTCTTTTATATCCCAAGGGTGGTCAGAAATTTTTAATTATACTTTTCGATAGTATTTTAAAAATAATCTACAATTTTGTGTTACACTCATTATGTGTTGTTTATAGTGTTGAAAAATACACCCTGGCCCTATAAGATCATAAGATATAGGAGCAGAATTAGGCTATTCAGCCCATCGAATCTGTGCTGCCGTTCGATCATGGCTGATCTATGTTGTTCACTTTTGGCTGGCGACCCATTCTTTTGGTTTGTTTTCTTAAAATGCATATTGTGGACTGCTTGTATTTTGAGGCATTAGTTGGCTGGAATATTGAAGACTGCCACACTGAACATCTGAACTACATTTGTGCAGTATTTCATATACTGGGCAGATTTGCATCCTGAAAGGATGTATACAGACATCTGGTAGGTTGCATTGCCTTTTAGATATACAATGCTCCATAAGTTAACAAGCTAAATTCACCAAACTTTATCTTGTCAGCTTGGATCTTGTTTGAGAAACACATTGTGTAGCTAGTGGATACCAACCCTCCCTGGTCCTCCTGACCAACTGCACTTGCTACCTCCAGTCCTCTATCCTCTGGCTCCTCCTTGACCATACCATCCGCTTCCTCAACAGAGGAAGTGGTATGTTCCTTCTCCTCCAGAATGTTGCCCCAGTTGTGGAGGACGCAGCAGACTAACACAAAATGAAGGAACCTTTGGCTGCCAGGTGGAGCAGGCAGCAGACTTGCATCTTCAGCAGCCTTATGCGCAGCTCAGTAACTGTCTAGATAGCTCTACGAGCCTCATTTTAACAGGACTGCGTTTTGGTTTTGGTCTTTGGCACTGGTATCATCAGCCATGAGTTCAATAGATATTCCTTGTCTCCCTACAGGCATTTTGGTGGGCCTAGTCCAGCTTGAAGTGGATGTAATCAGAGGCCTGGGCATATGAGCATCCGTGACACCTCAGATACTCTTGTGGGCTGAGGATTGAGATATGCCACTCAAGTTCAAATGGATATCTGAAATGATCCAGTTGCGAAAAAAGGCTGTTATGCCTTTTATGACTACAAGGCACCAGATCTGCAAGAAGTGGCATAGATGCCACACTGTCTCCTTGGTTGACTGGAGTTTTGGCACAAAGTGTCCTGCAGCTTGTTAAAGGACAAGGGATCTCCTTGTCTGCCGTGTTCTGGCCCCATATTTGGTTTGATGGGTGGAGAGCATAACCTATGACACAAAGTCCCTTATGGCCAGTACTCTTGTTTCCTCCCCTTACCTCCCATGAACATTACTCTGGATGACACGCAGTCTGCCTCTTAGGATGGGAAGTCTCAGCCTAATTATTCCCTTCTGCCCAAATCAGGAGCCCTGATCTCCCAGGCCATTGGTGGTGAAATTGGTGGCTTGCAAGATGGTCACCATTTTCAAACCCATATTTTCTAATGTCTGAGTGAAAAACAAAAACATTTTCCTCCCATGTAAGGCACAGAGTTCTGTTAAAACCGTGAGTGGAAAAAAACCATTGAAAAAAGCTGATTTGAGCCAGGCACCAGGCAAGCAATCGAGGAATGTTTTGAGTGAACAGGGCATGAAATATTGCGCACGCATTCAAACTCAGCAGATACTTTGAAACAAGCAACATCTGCTTAAACTGCAGAAGCATATAAAAGGTTAAGGTGAAATAGAGTGTAAACTTGTACTTGCCAAGTCTTTCATGCTGGCAGACAGCAAAAGTTAAACTTGAGTGCCTTTTGAAACTTCAAGGGATTTGACATATTTCTCAAAGAGACAAGCAGCTGAAAAGCTCTGTCCTTTCAGAGAATTTTAGGACAGGCAGCAGCTGTGCTGTGGGCTCTAAAGGGTTGTTGAACCTGAAATAATGGTGGCTTTAAGGCGCCCCCAAGGATGCCACCACCCTCAACAGGTGGTCAGTGACTGCTGTGTCTGTGCATCTGGAGGTAAATAGAGAGGGATACTCACCTCCTTCTTCCCTCTCAGAGACCATGCTGTTTAGTCCCCACTTTTAAGGACCAGTAGTAATCGGCACTCGCATCGTATCCTGCTGGTGGGTGGAAAATTCAGTGAGACTGGAACGTCAAACTTTAAACTTGTAAATGATATTGCAATGTTTTCAAATATATGGTAATCAAATTCTTGCCCTACCAGGGTAAGATCTGGTTCATGACAGAGGGAAAGACCCAGGAAGATGGCAAACTGTTTTACGTTCAACTCGAACCTTGTTTTTGGCCTCTTGCCAAATTTTTCCAACATAACCGGATTTGCACCAGATATAACATGATTGGAAAATCACCCCCACTGTTTTAGTAGTCCATTGTTAGTAATGGATGAGTTAGTAATGGAAAGTTTAAGTACGAAGTTTTAACTAAGATTTTTGGGCAACCGAATCCAATAGCTTAAGGTGAAAAAATAATTTTGTTTATTGAAACAAAAGAAAAGTTTCACATTGAAGAAATGTGATTATTCTTATAAAACTTCAATGTTTTGACAACAAATGGTTGTGTGTGCTTGATTTTAGTTACACTTGAAAATGCTAGCTGAATTACTGGTCCAACCAAAAGGGCGATTGTTACTTTGTCTTAGACATACCACATGAAGAGGAATGCAGAACAACTTTCCAAATCCTTCATGTACACTTCTGATCAAAAAATGTCATGGCCAGA
The DNA here is from genome assembly GCA_024679065.1 of Sphyrna mokarran. Lineage (NCBI taxonomy): Eukaryota > Metazoa > Chordata > Chondrichthyes > Carcharhiniformes > Carcharhinidae > Sphyrna > Sphyrna mokarran. The sequence goes on from JAGIQG010000001.1 coordinate 152,966,560, forward strand.
ACCCAGATTTTGGGTGTTATGAATCAGAATATAAATTTGTGATCTATATTTGTCCCTGTGTGTGTTTTAAGGATTGAATTTATAATTATGCACTCATTAATTGAACTTAAAATCATAGCTTTTATATAGGTGTTAATGTTTTAAGAGCATTAGATTTTATCTTTAATTTATTATTTCTATGTTCTTGCTGGATTCTCTCTAATGTATCTCATTTTTTTGTCTTTCTGTTTTCCATTTTGTATTTTCTTTTTCATTTTTCTACGCACTAGATTCCAGAACAATTTTCTGCTTTTGTGACTCATTTGTCAGTATTAGATATTTAAAAGAGTAGGCACAGCATGAGCCAAATGAAAATTAAAAGCTTAATCTGTTTCAATAATGTTGATTAATCCCTCTCAAAAATATTCACCGTTATACTGAGAGTGTGATTCTCAATTCTCATGCAGGTGATTCTAGGTCATTGTGGGTGGTGCCTCCATAATTGATGGGTAATTAAAAGAGGTTAGTCTATTCAACTAAAATAATTGTTTTAAAGTTTTCTCTTTATAGATTGACATTAATACATTTTTTGAATCTCTGCAATCCATTTTATGCCTCTAGCGTAAAGTCTCTCTAACCAGAGGTCCAAAAGACAGTCTTTACATTTATGCATTGTTTTTCTCTTCCTTGATCTCTGCAGCCTTTAACACCTTTCATCAACCTTGTTCTTTGAATGCTTTGTCTCCACAATCCGGCTCAGTTGGACTAATGTGTTTGGTTTCTTTCTTATCTTTTAGTAATAGTCAGTGTATCATCAGCAATGGCCCCTTTTCTTTCCCTGCACTATTATCTCTGGAATCCCCTTCCTTTTACTCATCTCCATGCTGTCCCAACATGACATCTTCCACAAATGTAGGATTGGTTTCCAAATATACAATCGTAACATGTAACTCTATCTCTCCACCATCTTTTTTGACCTGGCCTTTGATATCACAAAGTATGTCTAACATCAGTTTTTATCTTGAACTGCAGCTTCCTCCAGCTCAGGATTGGGAAGATTGAAGTCAAAAACTTTGGTCCATGTCACAAATCTTGCATGCTTGCCACTCGCTTCATGTATTTTCTCTGTTACTGATAGGCAGAATTAGATTGTTCATGAGTTCAATAACCTATCCTGAACAGAATTTTAGACCCCATATTTTTCTTGATCACAAAAACAACCTATTTCTACATGTGTAACACAACTCACTTCCACCACCATTCTCAAAGCCTTGTCCATGCCTTTGTCACCTACAGACTCGACTATTCTGATGGATTCCTGGCTAGTGTTCCATGCACCATCAGTTTCAGTTCATCCAAAACTCCCGCGTCCATCTTTATCATAGAATCCTTACAGTGCAGAAGGAGACCATTTGGCCCATTGAGTCAACACCAACAACAATCCCATCCAGGCCCTACCCCCATAACATTGGAGTTTTTATCCACAGATCACTGAAGGTTGCCACTCGAGTGGATAGAGCTGTGAAGAAGTATAGTGTGTTAGTGTTTATTAACAGGGAATTTGAGTTTAAGAGTCATGGGTTATGCTGCAATTATACCGGACGTTGGTGAGACCACATTTGGAATATTGTATTCAGTTCTGGTCACCTCACTATAAAAAGGATGTGGAAGCATTGGAGAGAATGCAGAAGAGATTTACCAGTATGCTGCCTGGTTTGGAGGGTAGGTCTTATGAGGAAAGGTTGAGGGAGCTGGGGCTTTCCTCTTTGGAGCAGAGGAGGATGAGAGGCAACTTAATAGAAATTTATAAGATGATGAGGGGGATAGATAGAGTGGACGTGCAGAGACTGTTTGTTTTCCTTGGGTGGATGTAGCTGTTACTGGGGGCAAAACTACAAGGTTCATGGTGGGAAATGTAGGAGGGATGTCCGACGTAGATTCTTCACTCAGAGAATGGTTGGGACGTGGAATAGACTGCCTGCTGTGATAGTGGAGTTGGATACTGTAGGAACTTTTAAGCAGTTATTGGATAGGCACATGGAGCACACCAGAATTATAGAGAGTGGGATAGCATGATCTTGGGATTGGACATAGCTCAGCACAACCTTGAGGGCTGAAGGGTCTTTACTGTGCTGTAACGTTCTATGTATCTATTACATATTTATCCCACTAATCCCTCTGACCTATGGATCCCTGGTCACTAAGGGGCAGTGCACCTAACCTGCATATCTTTGGACTGTGGGAAGAAACCAGAGCACCTGGAGGAAACCTACACAGGCACACGGAGTTTACACATGCAAACTTCACAAAGGCAGTGACCCAAGCCGGAAGTTGCCCCTAGAACTATGAAGCAGCAATGCTAACCACTGTGCCATTGAGCTGCCCCACTATATTAGGTCCTATGTTGGCTTCCAGGCTCTGAAAATTTTCATTTTTGTTTATCCAACTTTATGTAACCTCCCCAGTTCTATACTGCCTGCCAAATTGTCCATTTCTCTAACTTTAACTGCTGCATTACACTGTGTGTGGTTTTATCATCAGCCTCCTGGGAACCATATTTTGGAATTATCTCCCTAGATCCTTTCTCCTGTTCCTTCAAAAACTGAATCTCAATCAAGGCTTTGGTGACCCTATCCAACATCATTTTAAGCGTCTAATTTTTCCTTTAGACTCTGAAATGCTCGAGGTATTTTTCTGTGTTTTTGTAAGAAAAGTATTGAATTTATATGTCATTGCCTGTGCGGAATCTGCACATTCTCCATGTCTGTGTGGGTTTCCTCCCCGGGTTATAGATAAGCCTAGTAATCTCTAAGGTAAGGACATGTTCAGCATAACTTTGTGGGCCAAAGGGCCTGTATTGTGCTGTAATTTTTCCATGTTTCTATGGTCTATGTGCTGGTTAGATGCATAGGCCATGCAAAAAATCTCCCTCACTACCTGAACAGGCGCTGGATGTGGTGAATAGGGGATCTTCACAGTAACTTCATTGCAGTGTTAATACAAGCCTACTTGTGACACTAATAAATAAACTTCAAACCTTTTTTCTTGCTGGATCTCTGTGTCCATTTCCTGTATTCTGTGGAGTGACTTGTGGCTGAAGGGAAGGTAGCTGCAGCCGAGGGTGCTACTGATGTTCTGTTATTCCTTATCAGAGCTGCAGTATTGAGCCACATAAGGTGTGGGCTGGATCTACCTAAGGCACTCCGGTGGTACAGTGAAGGTTGCCATGATGTGGCGATGCCGGCATTGGACTGGGATAAACACAGTAAGAAATTTCACAACACCACTTTAAAGTCCAACAGGTTTATTTGGTAGCACACGCCACTAGCTTTCGGAGCGCTGCCTCTTCATCAGGTGAGTGGGAGTTCTGTTCACAAACAGGGCATATAAAGACACAAACTCAATTTATACAGTAATGTTTGGAATGCAAGCCCTTACAGGTAATCAAGTCTTAAAGGTACAGACAATGAGTGGAGAGAGGATTAAGCACAGTTAAAGAGATGTGCATTGACTTCAGCTAGGACAGTTGGTGAGATTTTGCAAGCCCAGGCAAGTCATGGAGGCTACAGACAATGTGACACGAATCCAAGATATGTCACAGTGATCAGTGCTTGGGTCTCCAACCTTTACAATTTATATAAATGATTGAAATCTTTAAGATCCTCTTGAACTAGGGGTCACTGTTATAGTTACTCATTTAGTACCAAGGTGAGGAAATTTTTCACTTGGAGTGTTGCAAATCTTTGGAACTCTGTTCCTCAAAAGACGGTGGAAGCAGAGCCTTTGAATATTTTTAAGGCAGGACTATATAGATTCTTGAGACTGAAAGGTTATTGGGCTAAATAGAATATGAGGTTGAAGTTACAGTCAGATCAGTCATGATATTATTAAGTAGCAGAGAAGGCTCAATGGGCTGAATGGCCTATCCTTCCTAATTCATATGCTTGTACTTTCCAAAGTGACTTCCACAGAGTTGGAAATCATCTGCAAGGTGATGAAAACACTCATCAATGTAAACACCAACTGTTCCCAGTGGCAGACTAGTAACTATGCAGTTTCATTGTGTAAAGAATTTCACTGTCAATTTCTGTGCTAAATGACCCCTCACAGTACACTCATCTTGTTAAAGTTGGTGAGTTCCACAGACCTCTGGAAATCTGTTTGTTGGTGCTTAAAGACTGATTTAATTGATTATTTAAATACGTGACTTGACAGCTTCGCAGGCGTTTCCTGTTTCTGTCTAAATACATCCCAGATAAACTTGGAAACTTACGAGCTAATGTCTGCATTCCCATCCATTAGAATTTTTTCAGGGATTGAATGCTCCTTCCACACCCAAACCCACCTCCTCTTGGCAGTTAAAATTCTGCCCAATGTTTCTGTTTAAAAAAAAAATGTTTATTCGTTGATGCATTTTGTCTTTTATGTTTAATAAAATGAGGAAATTGAAGTAGCAGTGTGATTCTTTTATGGAGTTGGACTTGGGCATATGTAGCAAAGCCATTGGGAATGAATCCTGACGACATGCTCCCTAACAATATTTCTCAAGCTTTTTTCCCCTCTGAATTTTACCAGACTTCACATTGCTCATGTTTTTTTTTTACTTGACTTTCAGAAGTCTAAAATAAACCCTACAGATTCTGGGGAGGTTTTTTTTTGCCTCAGAAGTGAAAACTCAGTATACTAAGTCACAAGTATTTTCTTTTTTTTCTTCCTGAACATTATTTTCAACATAGTCTGTAATGTGCTGACATAGTTTTTTTTAAATGCTTCACTGTGCTGCTCTTTAAGATTTTATTCTCAGTACTGTTTTTAAAAACCGTTCTGTTTTCCCCAGTCTACTCCCTCCAAACTATTTCAGTAACTTATACATTTATAGCATGCCCTGGATGTTGACTAATGGCATTGGGCAGTTGACAGATTAATGAAAAAATTGGATATTGAACAATGGCAAAAAAGGGCAAACAGAAAAAGAAACTTATAACCAGGGATAAATTTCTGGTTGAAGAGAGAGCTTTTAGAAACATGGAAGGAGGTAGCAAGAGGAAATGCCCAAAAGCAATGAAATAGTGGCTAATGAAGCAGAAGAACAGGAAGCCATTCAGCCCATCAGTCTGTTCTGCAGTTAATTCATGGCTAATCTGTAGCTGAACTCTGCATATCCCTTGATACCTTTACTACTGATAGTTAAGAAGACAGAGAGGAACATAGAATAAGCAGGTATCAGAGGATGCACATCCTTTGGCTAGAGAAGATTGCAGAGGTTGGTTAGGGGCTTGACAAGGGACTGAGAAACTAGCCTAAAGATCATTAAATCAATTTCTTAGGGAGTGGTGAGTCAGTGCAGTATGGAAGGGTTAAAAACTATGGGAACCTGGGACTATTTGGCCATAGCAGCGTTCTGAATCCTGATTTTTAAATTTTAATAATTTGATAACTTTTGAGAGGATTACTATGCTTAACAAATTTGGGAGCTGATGTCACTGTCACTAAGCACACCATTAGCACAGGATCAGTACGTTTATGAATTTGTGCAGAATTTAGAACATAGAACACTACAGCACAAACAGGCCCTTCGGCCCATGAGTTGCGCCGATCACATCTATACCTACCAATCCACAGACCTATCTATATCTCCCTATCCCATTCGTTCCCATATACTCATCCAGAAGTCTTTTAAAAGACCCCAGCAAGTTCGCCTCTACCACTTCCGATGGCAGCCGATTCCATTCACTCACCACCCTCTGAGTGAAAAACTTACCCCTAACATCCCCTCTGTATTTGCTTCCCTGCACCTTAAATCTGTGTCCTCTCGTAGCGACCATTTCAGCTCGGGAAATAGCCTCTGAGAGTTCACCCTATCTATTCCTCTCAACATTTTATAAACCTCTATCAGGTCGCCTCTCAACCTACGTCTCTCCAGTGAGAAGAGTCCCAGCTCCCTCAACCTATCTTTTATTTTCCTCAACTGGTCCATAGCTCCCTCAGAGACAGGAGCTGTCAACAAGCCCCTCTCCTTCGTGAATACCGACACAAAGTATTCATTCAGGATCTCCACCATTCCCGTTCTGCACCATTGTGCAGAATTTGATTGTGTCATGCTGTTTGCTGAAGATACTAAACTATATAAATGACTGAAAGCCAAAAAGATGATGACAGTATTTGAGAAGATGTATAGCTCAAAACAGGATGCACGTTGTCATATTTATGTTTGGAAATATGATATCTGTTGGAACAAGAAATGTTAAATACATTTGCAATAAAAGATATTTGCTAGTATAGGTAAGAAATGTTTTGGGTGTAATATTGATCAATTATAAAGTTGTTAACAAAAAACTGATTCAATGCTATGATACACCTTGAACAAATTTGGCAAGTTGAACACAGTTATTCTAACATTCTATAGACCAGTGTGTAGTTTGGGTTATCCTACAGATGGAGCATTAATTCTGAAGAGAAAGTTGCATCACTCCTGCACTTGCTTTTTTTTAGTTTGTTTGATGATGGAGAAGAGGCATATTGACATTCTTAAAGCCTGAGAACCATACATTGTGTAGATACAAGCAGCTTGTTGGAATACGATAATGAGATTAGAATTAGAGGACGCGCATTCAAAGTTAACACACGATACTCCCACATGGAGCAAGAAGAGCAACTGACAGCTCAGAGCCTCCTTGCCATGTCTTACCCCTTTAAGTTAAATTAATCCTTTTAATATCAAACAAAATCAAATAGGGCACTTCTTCTCTACTGTATTATTATACAATATATTCTTTCAAAACAATGAATCACACAATGATATCTTAACAATTATAACCAGTAGTTATAGTAAGTACCTTACAACTGTATTCACCCAATTAGCTATTTAGATTTCCTTAGGCAATATAAACTTGCTTTTTGCTCTCTTATAGTCTTTTAACCATCTGGTTCTATTTTTAAATTCACGTTTTCTTTATTTCTTTTTCCACCTTGCTTTGCTTCCTAACTGTTATTTTGTTCAGTTATTTAAGTTTCAGTTATTTAAAGTCAGTCCTTAATATCAGTTACTCACCAAAGCTTACTTTCTTGTGATGATGCTGTTGGATTTTCTAAACTGAATGCACTGTTTGACAGCTATTCCTTGCAGGTCCCTGAGCCTCACACCCCCTGACGACTACCAGCCTTATGTTCGCTTTAACCTCTGCTTCCAGAAAAGTGTCCCTTGTAAGTTCGGTGCTTCATCCCAAAGGTATGTGAGGGCCCTGAGCTTCGCCTTCCTTTATTCACCACTCCGAGGAGAATGTCCCTTGCATTTCTTGTGTATTCCTGAAGGTAAATGAGGACCCAGAGCCTGAAGCTCTCTTAATTCTCTGCGCTCAGAAGAGTGTCCCTTGTCCCTGTTCCACTCCCAAAAATATGTGAGGGCTCTGAGCTTCGCACTTCCTTTACTCTCCCAGACAAGTGTGTCTCACAGGTCCAGTGTTACCTACTCCCTCGTTCCCTTTATCCTCCACTTCCAGATTGCTCATCTTGTGCATGTGGGAGTGTGGCGTGTAAACTTTGAATGCGCATCCTCTAGTTCTAATCTCGCTATTCTATTCAACAAGCTGCTTATATCTGCACAACGTATGGTTCTCAGGATTTAAGAATGTCAACATGCCTCTTCATTATAATACAAACTAAAAAAAGCAAATTGAGGAGTGATGCAACTTCCTCTTAAAAATTAAAGCTCTACCTGTAATATAATCCAAAGTACACAGTGATCTACAGAATGTTAGAATAAGTGCATTCAACTTGCCGAATTTGTCCAGGATATATCATAACATTCAGTTTGCACGTTCTCCCTGTGATTGTGTGGGTTTTCTTCGGGTACTCCGGTTTCCTCCCCACACCCAAAAACGTGCTCTTAGGCTGATTGGTGTAATAAATTGTCCCTAAATTAGTCTTCCCTCAATCTTCCCAATAGACATAGACAAAGGTCATAGGTAGAGGAGGGCACTCACAACGTTAAAATGGCAGCATGGGCTTGTTGGGCCGAAGGGCCTGTTTCCCATACTGTATTGTTCTTTGTTCTATAACATTTAATCGGTTTTGGAAGGTAAATAAAGGCCCCAGGCCTTGTGTTCCCTTTATCTTTCACTCTGGGAAAGTTTGTTTATTTATTTATTAGTGTGACAAGTAGGCTTACATTAACATTGCAATGAAGTTACTGTGAAAACTCTCTTGTCGCCACACTCCGACGTCAGTTCGGGTACGCTAAGTGAGAATTTAGCATGGCCAGTGCACTTAACCAGCACATCATGAATGGGAGGAAACCGGAGTACTTGGAGGAAACCCATGCAGACATGAAGAAAATGTACAGACTTCAAACAGACAATGACCCAAGTTGGGAATCGAACCAGAGTCCCTGGCTCTGTGAGGCTGCAATGCTAACCACTGAGGCACCCTCGCAAGTCTAGTGCTGTTAACTCCCTGAAGTAGGTAAATAAGAACACAAGATGCCTAAACTGATACGAAATCAGGATGCCATCATTCTATAATTTTCGAATTCTTCAAATTTTCAAGAAACCAAAAAGCCCTTTCATTATAAGGAATTTGCTATATGATTGAGAATAACACTTCAGTTTTAGTCACCTGTATGTGAGGCAATTGAAAGGACCATCTTGTGCAGGGACCAGCTGTTTATAGGAACATTGGTTACCAGCGGTCCTTAGTTAGCAGCTGCTTTAGAATATGTGCTTTTCAGATGATTATTCATGCTGTACTCTTTAAACCTGATCAAGTTACCCCAGGGAAATTCTGTCTGTAGTTTTGTTCTTTGAAGGTGACATTGCAATGATGTATTTGAGCAAGAGCACATTTTGGGAGGAGATGAGATGCCCTCATGGGCTCTTTACAGCATATTGTAAAATGATTTTGAGAATATAGACTATCATAAAAAGTTGTTTGAGGAAAAGTAGATAAATCTCTTATGAATGTTATATGTTACTCCTGCTGAATTAGTATCAGGTAACTTTTGCAATTTCTAAAGGATAAAGATCTTTGCTATGTGCAAATATAGAAACTGTCTAATCATCCCATCTGTCTAATCATGTATTTGTGATATAATGAGCCGACCTTGTGCATCTTGTTATGAGATCAGTGAATAACTACCAAATTGGTGTTTTGGATAGTATACCATCTTCCTTTAATGTTTTATGCAATTTTAAGTGACATGACGTGTATGTGATTTTTTTTTTCTGAACATAGTGCAAGAACTATGATTAAAATAACATTTATATTGCAGAGGCCTCAGGAATAGGATGAGACTTGACTATTATATACATCAGTATGAGTCCAGAAATTACTGTCCAATATCAACAGATGAATAAAAACAGAAGAAAGATTTGCATTTATATAATGCCTTTCTAGACCTCGGATAATGACCCAAAGCACTTTTCAGCTCTTTTTAAGTCACGATTGTCATTGTTATACTTAAACCTTCATATAATTCATTGCTTATATCCACTAAATAAAAAGGTGAGTAATCTATTATTTAAAATAAATGTTAAATCCTTTTTTAAAATGGTGAATTAAAGTAATTTCTAATCTGTAATATATAGAGAATAATTGGTATCCTCCCCATGGGAGAACCCTAAACCAAAATAACCAAACTTACTGAATAACCGCTTGATATTGGATTTGCGCGGATAACAGCAAGATCCAGAATTAATAAAGGGAATAGTAGACTGTAATGTAGCCAGCAACAGGGATTATGTGCCTGGCGACAGCAGTAGTCAGTATTCAAAAGAGACAATGAAATGCGTTCTTTTTCTGCTGTAATGAGTTTAACAGACATGTAGATAAGATGTTAATAGCTCTATCATCAGGAAGCAGTTAACCTAGACAACTAAGATATCAGTGAAGGCATACAGATGCTAGTTTTCGAGAGTCAAGGAATTTGTGAGAGAGACAGACTCCCAACACACAGTAGGCAAAATTAAAGAGAGAACCAGGACATGTTTGCAACTCCTGCAGAAGCAGAGGACAGTTTCACAGCAAACCAGCGAACAGCAGAGGACACTTTTTAACGTCTTGTAGCCAAGTTAGTGCAGAACCCTTCATAAAGACAGTTTAAAATATCTCCACTGAACCAGGCAAAGGTGCTTCCAAGACTGGATCATTCTCCTCGTATTGTGTGGTAATGATAAGCTGGATTTGACTTTTAGATTACTTTTGTTGGATGTTGTGTAGGAATAGAGAAGTCTTAGAGCTTGGGTATTATAGATACGTTTTGGAACAAACGTAATTTCTAAATAAAACTGTGTATGTTTATTATTTCTAGAAATATTATTTCTAATATTGTCTTATATTATTGTAGTCCTGTTCTTGTGTATTCGTCTTTTAACTTAATAAATAGTCTTTACTAATTGTTATACTATGACTGGACTGCTTATTCTCATGGTTAGTTTCATGTGACTCCTCATACCATTCCAAAACAGAACAATACACCCCCACAACCTGATGTCTCACGTTGTAACGTTTTCGCAGATAACATCAACGTGACATCTCTAAGAGAAGAAATTACCAACAAGATTTAATTTTTTGTAACTTTGATTCGGAATCAGATCAATGTAAATTAAAGATGCTTCAAATGCAGATGTATATTTAGTTTTGAATAGGCAATACAACAAAGATGTGCCTGACAATACCACAAGCATCAGCATTACTCTCCGCAAACATGTAACATCATATACAGCTCCAGAGTTCTCTAACCTAGCCTCTGGTAAGTAAGATCTCTTACTTTTCCGCTGAATCAATTTTGGCCTCAAGTTGCATTTAAAACAAAGAACAGTACAGCACAGGAACAGGTCCTTTGGCCCACCAAGTCTGTGCTGACACAGATCTCGCTCTAATCTAGTATTTTCTTGTCTTCATGTGGTCCGTATTCCTCTATTCCCTGCCTATTCATGTATCCATCCAGCTGCTTCTTGAACATTATTACAGAATCTACTTCCACCACGTCTAACAGCATGTTCTAGGCAATCACTACTCTGTATAAAAAAACTTGCCCCTTACATCTTTTTTTAAACTTTCCCCCCTCTCACATAACCTATGCCCCCAGTAATTGACCTTCTGAACCTGGGAAAAAGAGTCTGACTGTCCACTCTATCCAAGTTTGTTATAATGTTGCAAACCTCAGTCAGTCCCACCTCATCCTCTGATGCTGCAATGAAAACAATCCAAGTGTATTCAATCTTTCTTCGTAGTCAATGTCGTTTAAACCAGGCAACATCTTGGTAAATCTCTTTTGCACTCTTTCCAATGCATCAACATCCTTCTGGTAGTGTGGTGATCAGTATTGTACACAAAGCTCCTAATGAAAATCTTCTACAGCTGCAACATGATTTTCCAATTCCTACACTCAGTGCCCTGACCAGTGAAGGTCAGTATGCCATATGCCTTCTTGACTACCTTGTCCACTTGCCTCGATCCCTTTGTATGCCAATATTTCTAAAAGTTCTGCCATTTACTGTGTACTTTCCTTCTGCAGTAGACCTTTCAAATCATATCACCTCACATTTGTCTGGATTAAATCCCATCTGCCATCTTTCGGCCCAGGTCTTCAGCCAATTTATATCCTGTGAGATCCTATGACGATCCTCCTCACTATCTGCTACTCGCCCAGTTTTTTGTATCATCTGCAAATTTACTAAACAGACCACCGACATTTCCTCCAAATTACAAACAACAGAGGTCCCAGCATTGACTACCCTTTTACTCCCACTCCCTGCTTTCTGTGCCCAAGCCAGTTTTGCATTCATTTTACCAGCTCACCTTGGTTCTCATATGACTTTACCTATGATATCAGTCTACCATGAGGAACCTTATCGAAGGTTTTACTAAAGTCCATGTATACAACATCCACTTCCCTGCCCTAGTGAATTTTTCTTGTCACTTCCTCAAAGAACTCAATCAAGTTTGTGAGACATGATCTCCCCTCCACAAAACTATGCTGCCTTTCACTACTAAGCCTATTCTGATTTAGATGTGAGTACATCCTATCCCTACGAATCTTCTCCAATAATTACCACACCACTGATGTAAGGCTCACAGGTCTGTAATTTCCCAAATTGTCTCTTGTGCCCATCTTAAACAGAGGAACCAACATTAGCCACTCTCCATTCCTATGGTGCTTCGCCTGTTTACCAGCAGCCGTATTCTGACCATAAATGTAGAAACCACCTCAGCTGAGTTTATGACAGTCTTGATCTCTTAGATTCCCAGAGACTATTTTATCCTCACTCATAAACCCCAATAAATGGTCTTGTGAGCGCTGGCAAAATGGAAGCCACAATAGTAAAATTGCCCAATTCACAACCTCACTTCTAACCATCTTCAGCCTTTTCTGCTTGTAACTATCACATATACACATGCGCATCTCCCCATTTTCTGGCCATTGGTGCCGATTCTAGATCTTCCAACATTGAAATATTCAAGAGCCATTATTCCTCCTTGCACCCAAGTATTGGAGTTTCAAAATCAATAGTTGAGATCTAGAGGGAGCTTGTTTTGTGAAAAAGTAGCGTCCTGAGGGGCAAATCAACAACTGAGTACTGATGAAAGATCTCGGAGCTGAAGTATTCTCTCCACAGATGTTTCTGGACCTACAGAGTATTTTCAGCATTTTCTGTTTTAAGTTCAAATATCCAGTACCCACAGTACTTTGCTTCTGTGCTCTTATAGTTTATGGGAAGGTACTGATTAAAATAAGGAGTAGACTTAAGGCTAGAATTTTCTAGTCATCTTCCAATCCTGCAGGTAGTGCACCCCTGCTGCTGGTTTCCTGGTAGCGAGGGAGCCCCTGCTGACAACAGTGGGACCAGAAGACCTCACTGCAAGCCAATGGTCACAACAGGTTATGTGGAAAATCCTGCCCAAGATGTTTATAAATCCTATTGACATAAAGCTGCATCTTGTGGTGGATTTAAAACTTCAGTGTTGACCCTTTTTTTTTATGAGGGACTTAGATTTTTAGAGCGGATTATTTTGAACTTGTTTGGAGTTGGAATTTTGAATGGTGGATAAACATTTTTCATTTCTGAATGGTTTTACCTTGAATAGTATTTTGTTCTTGCATGTTTGGTATCCTGTGGTGAAAGTTTTTCAACTTGATCGGCACCTTTGGTTTAACCTGGGAAAATTTTAAAATCAATTGGACTTTATTTCCTTTCTTCTCTTTTCCCTATTTTCCCCTGTACTTTCTAGAACAATCATTGAGTGATCATACTTGGGAAATAAGCATAATGGGACCATTAGTCAAAGAACTGAAACAAATTACACTTTATAGATGAGTCACTGTACTGAAGGATTCATGAATAGGTATACTGCAATTCTTAAAGTAATACAGGATGACATATGTTCTTAAGCAGAATCTCTCTTTCAGTCAGCATATGGCATATCCTTAAGACCTTTAACAAAGTCTGAGTCAGTCAAGTATAGTTAGTCTATTTACATTGCTCCTAAGCATACACAGAACCCTTTTTCCATGATGTCTGCACCAACTGCATTTAGCAGGTATACTGCTGGTCACAGGCTTCCAATCACAAAAGCAGCCCTCACCTTCACCCTTTGCCTCCTATTGATAAGCCATTGTTGGATCCAATTTGCTAACTTGCCTTGGACATCCTGGGCTCTAACCTTTTGGACCACCTTTCCATGTGGGACCTTGTCAAAGGCCTTATAAAACACATCAACTGTGCGTGAGTGTTTAGGGCTAATGGCTTCCTCTAAGAGTGAAGGGAACTCTGGATGTCAAAGGGAAAAAAAAGGAAGCATATGATAGATATAGAACACTAAAAACAGTGGGGATCTTTCATCTGGGAGAGTGTAAGATGTGCTTAAAAAGGATTTAGAAGGGAAAAGAGGGGCCACGAAATATCATTGGCAGATAAGGTTAGAGAAAACCCCAAGCATTGTATAAGTATATTAAGTGCAAGAGAATGACAAAGGAATGAGCAGGGCCCATTTGAGACTAAAGAAGCAATCTGTGCATGGAGCCAGAGGACACGAGCAAGGTCTTGAATGTTTTTATCTATATTCACTGAGAAAGACATTACAGTTGGAGATTGCAGTAGGAACAGTGAAGTTCCTGATCATGTTAAGATTAATAAGGAGGAAATGGGCATAAGTCTCCAGGGCCTGATGAGATGTATACCAGACTGTTATGGAAGGCAAGGGAGGAAATTGAAGAGGCCCTGACAGAGATATTTAAATCTTTGCTGGCCTCAGATGAAGTGCTTGGATGATTGGAAGATAGCCAATGTGGTCCCTTTGTTAAAGAAGAGAGGCAAGGAGGTAGGTAATTACAGGCCAGTCAGTCTGTCAGTGGTCAGAAAATTCTTAGAAAAAATTCTGAGGGACAGGATTAATCAAAAGCTGGAAAGGCAAGGATTGATCAGAGGTAATCAGCATGGAACTGTTGATGGGAGATCCTGATTAACTAATTTAATTGAGATTTTTTTAAAAAGATAACAAAATATATTGATGAAAGTAACACAGTTGATGTTTGCCAGAGCCTACCCAATGATAATTTAAATCAGTCTTTCCCTAGTTCAGATGCTTGTCTTCTGCACTATCCTTATCCTTTTTTCATAATGACTGAAACTTAGAGTTACAGTCACTATCCTCAAAATGCTCACCCACTAACGCTTCAACCACTTAACTAGCTTCATACCTTAGGATTAGATCTAACACTATCCCATCTCTAGTAGAATTATCAAGGTACCAGAAAAAAAATCTCTTCCGAATGCACTTTAAAAACTCCACCTTGTCTAATTCTTTCACACAAAGGAGATTCCAGTTAATATTGGTAAAGTTGAAACCTCTTTTACTACTTTAACCCTAATCCTCTCACCCTTTCTGTGATTGGCCTGCATATTTGCACCTCCATCTGCCTTTGACTTTGGCGGCCTGCAGCATAATCCCAGCAAAGTGATCACGCCTTTTTTATTTATGCACAATTATGCTAAATGTGTGCAATAATGCTACTTGAGTGAGTTTTCCAAAACACAAGATTTGTGGCTGTTGTGATTCATTTGTTTTTGCAATTTGAGCAAAAAAAGTACTGCTGTGCAAATCTCACCTGGGACAGTAATATTTTGTTGATTTACACACAATGATAAATTTAAGACGATGACATGCTTTTGATATTTGTTGCATCACCAGTTTGGGTAAATAACAAGTAAATTGGTCTTTGGTTCAAATTTAGTTACCTTCACCTTCCTTCAATGCTGAATTTTTACTAGGCCAGGTAAGCTCCATGTAGCTCAATATGAACTCTTGCATATTAACGGTACAACACAGAAACAGATCATTTGGCCTACAATGTTGTGCTGAACATGACTCCAAATTATACCTCTGCTGCTTTGGTCCATATTCGTCTATTCCTTGCATATTCATGTTTTTATCTAAAAGCCCCTGAGGTACCCCTATTGTATCTGCCTCTGCCACCATCCCTGGCAGCGTGTTTCAGGCACCCACCACTCGCTGTGGAAAAAAACTTGCCTCTCATGTCTCCTTTGAACTCCCCCCCGCCGATGTCAAAACATACACTTAACTGCACACAGTGTGAACAGTTGAGCAAATGTCAAACTAATGACTGAGAATGAATATACTTAATTAGTTTTCATTAAAAGCTAGTAATAGTCACAGATTTTATATTAATACCTGCATTTTGAAGTATTTTTCAATCTGGTATATTTTATCCAAATATACCTGTCTTTTCCTTATGTTGAAATGTTTGCACAAATGGTTTTAAGGCAACGTTTTTCATTAGTTGATGAAGTGTATAGATGTGGAACTGCATGTAGGTGGTATTTAAATATTTAATATCACTATTTATATTTTTAGACTTGAAAATCTGTGCTCTCTGCATGTTTAACTGTGCAAAGGATACAGGGTTGCATTTATTGCTGCCTGCCTGTTGAGATAATGGATTGCGTTGCTATTTTAGTACATCTTTTTTATATCCTCATCTTGCACATTTTGTAAAGTAATCCACAGACCTTGTGGATTCTCTACTCCTCAGTATACACTGAATTTTTCATATTGTTTCCAAAAGTAATTTTTCTCCCATTCCTCTCCTCACAGCTAGAACACTTCTAGATGAATTTGGAATTGAATTTTTATCAATTATTTTGGGTGTTTGTCTTGTTCCTCTCCCAATATTTGACTACTTACTCAATATAAGTATTTATTTTGTACAAGTTAACATATCACTGAATTGGTTACTGTCCTTAGAAAAAAATGTTATTTACACATTTGGTTGTGTTTTCGCTGCCCGTAACAGCATTCAACTAATTTGTACTCAAGAAATGATTCATCTCCCAAACACTGTCCGCATCAGTGCAAGGATCAACAGTGCTCTTGTAAAGTTTAATGAATTCATCATAATTTCGTGCTTAATTATCAATTGATAGATGTTGAACGTGGATCAGAACTTTCACAAAGCAATTAATATTTATTTACAACTCAAAAAAAGAGCAAATAATGAGTAAAGCAGCAATAAATGATTGAATTTCCTTCCAATGAGAATGTCTCTGATGGGGCAATTATTCGTAAACATATTTTCTGAAGAAATGTAATGATGGTAGTTCACCACACACAAATGTCCTATTTCCTTTCTGGACAAATTCAATTCGTTTTAAGGCTTACTTAGTGTTAATATATTGTAGTTGCATGTTTTAAAGCAGAGTGAAATATTGATGTATTTGTGTGTTTCAAACATAATCCTATCTAACCTGTTGCAAATCATGCCTTTTCTCATTACAGTTTTAAAAGATCAGTAAATACATTCAGTGGAGACAGTTCTTGGTGAAGGGCGCAATTTGTAGCTCAGATCTCCTTGGCTTCTCTTAGGAGCTACTGCAAAACCCCCTTACTATTCTTAGCACGTTTGATGCATCAAATACCTGAGGATGAAAGGTTTAATGTGAACATCAACCAGATCCTCTTCTGATTTAGTCAGTGAGCTTTTCGGCTCGGGGAATATTAGAGAACTGAGGAGTAGCACTGTGGTCAGATTAAGAATCAATTCCATTGATCTGATTGAGTATTGTCATGTGTATTGGTATACAGTGAAAAGTTCCGTTTCTTGCATGCTATACAAAAAAGCATACCATATGTAGAGAACGAAAGGAGAGAGTGCTTCCCAGATACGCTCTCTTCCACCTTCTTCCATTGGGAAAAAGATACTAAAGTCTGAGGGCAGGTACCAACTGACTCAATAACATCTTCTTTCCTGCTGCCATCAGACTTTTGGTGGACCTACCCTGCATTAAGTTGATCGTTCTGTATACCCTAGCTATGACTATAACATTGCATTCTGCAACTTCTTCTTTCCTTTTCTATGCGTGATATGTTTTGTCTATGTAGCACGCAAGAAACAATACTTTTTACTGTATACCCATAAATGTGACAATAAATCAAATCAATGGAATTGACATCACTGTATATGAGGAACCACATTAGAAA
Organism: Sphyrna mokarran; assembly: GCA_024679065.1. Classification (NCBI taxonomy): domain Eukaryota; kingdom Metazoa; phylum Chordata; class Chondrichthyes; order Carcharhiniformes; family Carcharhinidae; genus Sphyrna; species Sphyrna mokarran. Next base: position 152,984,032 of record JAGIQG010000001.1, read on the forward strand.
ATATGGCACTCGTTGGAATTTTCACCAAGCAGGAAATGTACTTTAGTTGGAAGCCTCAACACCATTACTGAGCCCCATCAATCAATGAAACAAACTACTTTCAATCAAAAGACACCATCTGTTGTTTGATTAAAATTGTAGTAAGCCATTCAGAAATCTGTGGAAGTGGGTTGAAGTCATTCCAAGCAGGTGACTTTGTGTTTTCACTGAATACTTAATGTAGTCCCAGTTCCGGTGAATCTAACATGAATATGTGTTAACTATCTAGCAGATGTCTATTTTTGATGATTGAATGATTTTCTTGCTTGCATTGCCTATATCCTGTTTTTGCTGCCTATGTTCTACTTGACAGACTGAGAAATGTGGTATCAAGTTGCACACTAACTAAACAGTTTAGTTAGTCTATCCCTTTTGAAACTTGGGCGAATGTCCCAAAATGTCCTGCAAATTCTTGATGTACATCATTCTCCACAATTTCTGGTGAGAAAACAAAGTACTGAGTTACAAATCTTCACAAATTGCTGATCTATTTGCGCCACTCTGCTGTTAGATCCTCAAAAATTGGAATTTATCGTTAACCTCCCAACGTGTGTCAAAAGCTTGCTTCATATGCGCTATAAAAACAAATAAAACTCACAGCAGAAGGTTACAGCTGTTATTTTATGACTTAAGGACCTTGCCATTATTCCAATATATGATTTCACTGACCTTTCAGTTCAGAATTGATTGTCAGTTGATGATTGTTTTGCACATGCCATATAATCTCACAAATCAGATGTATGTTAAGGTGGGGAAATTATAAAAGGCGTTAAATCTATCTTGAAGAAAAGTGCATTAGGGAATGCAACAAAGCGATAGAACTGAAAAAAATAACTAGAACACAATGAAAAGTGCTTGATGGAGGTTAATGCTATGAAATGCCAGTGATTTTTTTTAAATGATCAGATACCCATGCTAATCAATTCAGAGCTTTGCCAACTATTCATTGGCTAAGGAGATAAAACAACTGTTTTTGCCTATTACCAAAGTTGTGAATCCCCAGTTGGCATTGTTAGCAATCATATTTCCATCAATCATGGCACAAGATTTACTTCATCCCCCACCCCCCAGCAAATTTTGTCCCATTATGTGAAAGAGCCTCACAAGCTTTACCCACAGCATTTCAGAACCAGTATACGTGCAATGCTGTGGTGAAATGTGGAATATCATGGAAGCAGTGTCACTGAAAGCACAGTTCTGCTTACAACAAATTGAACCATTGCTTGATTGTCAGCACTCTGGCCTACCAATGTTCTGCGTACCAGTGCCACTCCAGGACTTGAACACAAAATTCTAGTGCGGTACTGAGGGATTGCTATACTGTTGGAGGTGTCAGCTTTCTGATGAATCCATAAATTGACGTCCCATCTATCTCCCGTGGTGCTATTTTGAAGAGGAGCAGAGGAATTACCCCTGTGTCTTAGCCAATATTTATCCTTCAATCAACATTACAAAAATAGATGTTCTGGTCATGATCACATTGCTTTTTGTAACAGTAATTAGTTGGCACATTTCCTACATTAGAACAGTGACTACAATTTATAAGTACTTCATTGGCTGTAAAATGCTAATTGGCTATAAAATGCTTCGGCAAGTCTAGTGGCTGTGAAAAATACTATATTAATGCAAGTACTGGATAATGTGACTTCCCAAGTATGTCTTGTATGGTGAGCTCAAATTTGGCATATTTTGGGTGTGAACTACCATATACCTAAACATGTGTGTCACAGCATTACCTGAATCATTTGGTGCACAAAACTGGGAGAGACTTATCGCAGGTTGACCTAGTTGATCTCCAGCAGATTAGCAGGATAAATATGTAGGGTTATGGGAATTGTGGTTGGTTCAGTTTGATGGGCCAAATGGCCACCTTCTGAACTGTAGAGATTCTATGATGATAATTATAACATTGTGGACAATTTTGAACGCTGCACCATCAACAAAAGGAAAAGTGGTCAGTGTAGAAATTGCACAAGATGGAGGAATAATGGTGCTGATGCAGACACACATCAAGAATTTCCTTGTTTCATGAATTGATCTGCACAAGTATGATAAGGTCTGTAGAAAATCAATAATTCTTAACCAGTTGCCATTCTGAATTGCAAGGTAACGTGACATGACTCTAGAAGTTATTTTCTCTTTGTCATGTAATTTAATTTATTAATGCATTTTACACTATTAAGAAATGCTATGTACATAACAGCACTCTGCCTTCTATTCAAAGCTAGTTTATTTTTATAATGCAAGAAAAATGTAGCTACGATTGCACTGATCTCAATAATTATTTTAGCAGGATTTCTGTGTTTGACATAATATTACATAATTGTGTGTTTGAGTTGGATTTGCAGGCATGGACAGCTTTCAATTAAAAGCGAGTGTTTAAAAATCAATTGCAATAAAAATAAATAGCTTGAGAAATATTTTCTGTTTATCCATTATCATATTTTCATGGAGTAAATATGTTAGCAAAAATATGTTTATATCGTTTACAGTGAGCACCTCTCCACTTCAACTGTTTTGGATGTTTTATTTTGGCTGATCAACATGGTAGACAATTTGTATTTTGTGGCAATGTCTCAGCTACTTTCATGTGCGTATTCTACATACAATGATCTGCTTTAGTCGGTTTATGTGTGGCATATTTAACTTTTTTGCAGCACAGAAAATATGACCATCAACACTGTCAACTCAGTAGCTTTTGAACGTGATAACTTGGGAACAGTAACAACAATTTTTATTTATGTAATACCTTTACATAGTCAAATACCTTAAGGCAATTTGCAGTAATGATTATCAAAAAAGTTTGACATGGAGCCACTTAGGAATGTTGTGGTGTCCCAAAGTTTGGGACATTTTAAGGCATGTCTTAAAGGATGAAAAAGATGTATAGAGGTAGAGAATGAATTTCAAGACTTAAGATCATTGCAGTAAAAGGCATGGTTGCCAATGGTGGAGCAAAGGAAATTAGAAACATACAAGAAGCCTTAATTAGAGAAGTACAGACATTTTGGATGGCTTTATGCGGGGCTGGTGGCATTTATGGAGATGGGAAGGATGAAAGATAAATTGAGAAGTTGCTGAACTAGGAACCTAATTAGGTGAGTGAATTGGGCACTGGACTACTGGACTTGGCACAAGTTATGGTGCAAACAGCAGAAGTTCATGTGTACCGAGGGCAATCTAACAGTTGTGTCTAGAGGAAACAAAGACATGGTGTACTAAAAAAGTTAATTCGCTGGTTAAAAGGTAGAAGGAGGCTTATGTCAGGATGAGGCTTGAAGGCTCAGTTAGTGCAATGGATAGCTATAGATTAGCCAGGAGAGAGCTAAAGAGTGAGTTGAGGAGAGCTAAAAGGGGACACGAGAAGACTTTGGCTGATAGGATCAAGGAGAATTCTTTAGATATGTTAAGAATAGAAGATTGGTTAGGGCAAGATTAGGGCCAATCAGAGACAGCAGTGGGAAGTTGTGCATGGAGCCTGAAGAGATTGGAGAGGCACTGAACAAATATTTCTCTTCGGTATTCACGCAGGGAGATGTAAATGTAGTTGTGGAGAACACTGGGATACAGGGTTGCAAACTCGAAAGTATTGAAGTAGATAAGGAGGATGTGCTAGATATTCTTGAGGGTTTGAAGTTAGATAAGTCCCCTGGGCCGGACGGGATTTACCCTAGGATTCTCTGGAAGGCGAGAGAGGAGATTGCAGAGCCTCTGGCTCTGATCTTCAGGTCGTCGTTGGTTACGGGTATAGTGCCGGAAGACTGGAGGATAGCGAATGTGGTCCCATTGTTCAAGAAGGGGAAGAGAGACTTTCCGGGGAATTATAGGCCGGTGAGTCTTACTTCTTTTGTGGGCAAAGTATTGGAGAGAATTATTAGGGATAGGATTTATAGTTATTTAGAGAGAAATGAATTGATTTGGGATAGTCAGCATGGTTTTGTGAAGGGTAGGTCGTGCCTTACTAACCTTATTGAGTTTTTTGAAAAAGTGACCAAAGAGGTGGATGGGGGTAAGGCAGTTGATGTGGTATATATGGACTTTAGTAAGGCGTTCGATCAGGTGGCCCATGGAAGGCTTCTGCAGAAAATGCAGATGTATGGGATTGAGGGTGATTTAGCTAATTGGATTAGGAATTGGCTAGCAGATAGAAGACAGAGGGTTGATGGAAGTTATTCATCGTGGAGTTCGATTACAAGTGGTGTACCTCAGGGATCTGTTTTGGGGCTCCTGCTGTTTGTAATTTTTATAAATGATCTGGATGAGGGTATTGAAGGATGGATTAGTAAATTTGCGGATGACACCAAAGTCAGAGGAGTGGTAGATAGTGAAGAGGGGTGTTATAGTTTGCAGAGAGACTTGGACCAGTTGCAGAGCTGGGCCGAGAGGTGGCAAATGGAGTTTAATGTGGAAAAGTGTGAGGTAATTCACTTTGGCAGGAATAACAAATGTGTAGAGTATAGGGCTAATGGTAGGACTCTTTATAGTGTTGAAGAACAGAGGGATCTTGGTGTATATGTGCATAGATCCCTGAAAGTTGGCAATCAAGTCAATAAGGTTGTTAGGAAGGCATACGGAGTCTTAGCCTTTATTGGTAGGGGGATTGAATTTCGGAGCCACAACATGGTGTTGCAACTGTACAAAACTCTAGTGCGGCCGCACTTGGAGTATTTGTACAGTTCTGGTCCCCACATTATAAGAAAGATGTGGAGGCATTGGCCAGGGTACAGAGGAGGTTTACCAGGATGTTGCCTGGTATGGAGGGGAGGTCTTATGAGGAGAGGCTGAGGGATTTGAGGTTGTTTTCATTAGAAAGAAGGCAGCTAAGAGGAGACCTTATTGAAACATATAAGATGATTAGAGGTTTAGATAGGGTGGACAGTGATAGCCTTTTTCCTATGATGGAGAAAGCTAGCACGAGGGGACATAGCTTTAAATTAAGTGGTGGTAGTTATAGGACGGATGTCAGAGGTAGGTTCTTTACCCAGAGGGTGGTAAGGGTATGGAATGCCCTGCCTGCTGCAGTTGTAGATGCGCCAAGTTTGGGGGCGTTTAAGAGGTCAGTAGATGGGTTTATGGATGAAAATGGAATGGTTTAGGTTAGAGGGTCATTGCTTTTTCTTAATTGGTCGGCGCAGCATCGAGGGCCGAAGGGCCTGTTCTGCGCTGTAATGTTCTATGTTCTATGTTGGACAAGTCAAGATATTGTTATAATTAGAGAAGAGGAATGCCATTTTCCTCAATATTTTATTTGGCTCAGTGTTGGCACCCTTACCTTTTGAGTGAATAGCTTGTAAATTATTCCCAACTTCAGTGACTTGAGCACATATCTAGGCTCAAATGTCAATATAGTACTTATGTTAGTAAGTTGCTGAATTTTAGCTTTTAAGCTTTACCGGTACTCTGATCCATACTTAGGAAGAAGAAACATTTTTGCTAATCTGAAAGGCAGATTATGTGTGTCCCAACACAGATTGTACAATTTTGTGATTTCCAATTTGGTTTAGCGATTGGGAAGTTTATTTCTATGCATACCAGATCCCTTACTGACCAAAAAATATTGGTTTTATAACTGAAAATTGAGGAAGACCCAATGATTACAACTTTTAGCACCATGATTATCACTTTTAAGTGCCACAGTTGCAACTTTCATAAATCCTGCTTCAAAACGTGAGGATACTGACCAATTTAACAAGTAAATTGTTAGCTGTTCTAACATGTTAATGTTACAGACATTGTAGTGAATTTTGAAAATCAGAATGATAATTGTTATTATCTAGACTTCAAAATGACTGTTCATTGTGTCACCTAGAAAGAAAAAAGCAATTCTGTAAACTGCTTCCGCAATTTAATTTTAGTAATTTTTTTCTCATTTTCTGTTTTGCAGATACAGGAGACATTGTAGCTATTATGATTCCTGAACTGAAAGGTCGTGAGATTATGAACCTACTTGAAAGGAATATCACCATAATGATGTACATAACAATTGGAACACGTAATTTACAAAAATATGTCAGCCGTACCTCTGTTGTATTTGTATCGATCTCATTCATTGTGTTAATGATCATTTCGCTGGCCTGGTTAGTTTTCTACTATATCCAGAGGTTCAGATATGCAAATGCTCGTGACCGAAACCAGGTAAGACTTATTAATCCTTTGATTTTAACAGAATTGTTGACTCTTTGTTTTATTTTGACAACTTTAAAGATCAGTTTTCAATATGTAAACATTTGTGTCATTTGTCCTCAGGATGATAATAGTAACAGCAGCTTGGCATTTGTAGTTGTCTGCATTTGTAGTTGTCTGCATTTGTAGTTGTCTTGTTGTAATCTGAATGCACTGCTTGAAAGAGTAGTGGAAGTGAATTCAATAGTAACCATCCAAGAAGAACTGGATATCCATTTTAAAATGGAGGAGAAGTTCTATGTTGCGAGGAAAAAAAACATTTATTAAAGTTCATTTATTAGTCACAAATAGGCTTACATTAACACTGCAATGAAGTTACTTGAAAATCTCCTAGTCCTCACACTCTGGCGCCTATTTGGGCGCACTGAAGGGGGACTTAGCATGGCCAAACCACCTAACCTGCACACCTTTGAAATGTGGGAGGAAACCCACGCAGACACAGGCAGAAGAACAAGGTTATGAGATTGATTGATCGAAGGATCCAGCATGTATGGCCCTCTATATGATTATATTAACCAAACTGGAGGCATTAAATGTGGTACCAAGTTTTGGTCAAAGACGTGGAGTTTTAAGGAAGAAATTAAGAGGAGAGAGGTAGTTTGATCTTTAAGGAAGAAATTAACAGAACAGCAAGTCCAGTAAATTGAAGTCACTGCTGTCAGTATTGAGGTAAGCAGGATGGGGGAGGCATTGTATTTGTGGATACAATTTACAGATTGACTTCTCTTGAATGCAAAAACATTGAAGATCCTTAAAATAGATTATAGATTTTTTTAAATTGTAGAATACATTACAAGAAATCCCCAAAAGCATCCCAGATTAGATTTCAAAGTCATTGATTTTCTTTTAAGTTTTGGACTGCATCCAAGAGAAAGTTATTTACAATGCAAGGTTTAATGTCTAATTGTAACTCAACCTATGCATATTTACCATGACTGATTGCGTGGCATTATAAGGGAACCTGTTTTTCAAATCGCCACGGGAAATGTTAGTTAAAAATAGACACCTTGTGCACTATATAAATAGATATGGAGATTACTCAGGGTGGATGAAAGAAATCACTGAATTTGCAGCTCATGAACAATAAAATAATATTACCACCTAGAGATTTTTCAGTAAGATCTTCTCTGTTTTGTTGTTGTAAGATTTTTGCTGGCTCCTTCTGAATGTCTTAGCAGCTTCCTTATTACACATAGTTCCTGAATTCTAGTTCAAGATGCATTGAATGCTGAACTCATCTCAGAATATTTATCATAAAATGAGCCACTTCCATCTGCATTTCCCATAATGATGTTGTTACAAGGTTATATTATGTAATGTTAAATTACAGAAGATTCTTGCTGTGTGTTGGCTTTGTCAGCATGTATTGCCACATTGTAGCCACTAGACTATGTAGTATTGTGTTGTCACAATGTGGACAATGATTTAAATTTGGGAATGTTATAATTTATGGAATAATGAAATGGAAAGTATGATCCAAAAAAAATCTTTCTCTTACCTGCTCCCCTCTCCCTACTCTCCTGATGTGGAGTCTGTCTTGTATGAATCTTGTGGTGCATTAGTAAAGACTTTGCTCTTCTGACTTGGTTCATCTCAAATTAGGTGTGTCTGAAATACATAGCCCTTTTCCTCTGAGTTTTTGCACATGTGGGAAATATTTTTCCATCAATAGCTGTTGTGATTATTTGCAGTGGACCATTCAGGTTAGCCTTGTGCTGTCCCAGTTACATCCTCCCTGAATTGCTGATTTGTAATCTCCATGGTATGTCCATCATTTGCTTTTAAAAAAAAAAATCAAACAACAGGAGAATGAATAACCTTCTATTTCTCTGAACCCTGTGTGGTTGAAATATTCCAGCATCTTCTGGCTATAGATACTTGTGTGTTCATCCACAGCTCCTAGGTGGAGGCAACTTTGTTTTATGTAATGGTAGTCTTTTATTCGATGTCATGCACTGTTTTTGATGAGTAGCCAGTTTATCTCTTACCATTTATGTGTACCTCATTCATCTTGATTCAATGAAGTTAACCCATCAACATGTCTCTATCAGTGCTCACAGTTGAAGTGACTACCAGATTTGCTTTGCAAAATTTGAAAAGAGACCAGTAGTGAATATTCTTGTAGTCCACTTCACTACATTGAAAACCCATGATCTGATGGTTTTCATATCTTTTACTTTTTAAGAAATGATCTCTCCACTTGCCTTTCCAGGAGGGCTGAGTAACTGGCTCAGTGAGCAGTTTGTACATAAGACAGAATGAGGCATCAAGTCTCTTAATGGTTTGGTGACTTGCTTGTGCTCATGAGGTCATGAAATGATCAAAGTGAGTACCTATTTGAATGTATTTCTAGGAATCTATCCATTAATTTTAAATGGCAGTGTTTGTAGTCTATTATAGCTTTCTTTCCAGATACATTTGTTATGTGTCTTTGAATTGGGTATCAATTTCCTAAATTATTTTGTAGTCTGTGCTTGTTTCAAAGTTAAAATAGAAGGCTGCGAGGATAGTATATTTTACCATATTATCATCTTTGTGACCCACCATACTGATATGAGAAAAAAAAATATATTTTCAATGTAAAACTCAATATCATCTTCTGTTTTAAAATTTGGAACAAAGGTTGATTTAATTAAATGATGATACCCAAATTCAGATGGTTTAAGCCACATCATTAGAATTGGATATTTTTGAGGTGCCTTGGCACATTCAAAATGGTTTTGTTAAAGCACAAAAGGTAGTGCTAAAGCATTTATCTATCCCCTTTGAACCTTCATCTGTACTATTCACATTGGTTAGGCAGAGCTCAAATTGAGGCATCTGCCTTTTACCAGAGCTGAACTATGGCACTCTGTATGCAATTGTATCATAGCAAAACATGAGGATGTGACAATTAACATTACCTGCTAACTTGATCACTGAGATTTTACCATTTCACTTTAATTTTTATAATGTTGAAAAGTTCAAATAGGTTGCAGTAATAAACTTTTATTAATTTTCAATGTCAGTAATTTAGAGAGACAGAGATTCAAGTATAAACATCTTGGGAATCTAGATTACTAATGAATATAATCAAGTTTCTGCTATAACCTCCAGAAAGTTGGTTAACTTTCTAGAGTTAACTTTTCAAAAGATTAAAAACCTTGTATCTGTGCAAATTGATCAACCCTACTTCTGAACTAATCTACCATCTATAATTAGGCTTTTACAGTTCAGTGAAGTAGAGTCAATTTTCTTTTCCTTTTAATGATACTGTACTTTGAAAGTTGATGATTTTTTAAATGTTCCACAACACTAAAAATAATTCTGAGTGTTAACAATTATAAATGTGAAATATGAACATTCTGCCAAATTGCCATGCCAATCACCTTGTTGAACTAATCAGGAAGAAGAGCTATAAATAATCTGCACAATTAACATGTATTGTTGTCTCCAATGTCGTTTAATCAGGAATTTTAAATAATTTTCAGCAGTTAAAACCCTGGCAGGATTACTATTCGACAGTGAATTTGAAAAATCTTTTTAAATTGCTGGTTATCAAACTGATTAGAAATGATGATTTTTTAAAAAAGCCCAAAAAAGCTCTCTTCACATTTTTCTCTCGTGTAGCATACTCAGACTAATGACAAACTGCTGACAGATTGCATCGGGCTATTGAGCTCAACTGAAGTAAGTTGTAAGCTGACATCTTGTGTCTCAAGTTGTCATATGGTGCAGAGTTGGGCAAAAGGTGTGAATTTCCAGAATTGCTGCGAATTTGTGTACCACAATGACAGTTATAAATGGAGGGGATTTGTACTTCCCTGGTAAAATGGCTGAAATTATGAAATAAGACCTCAAACATGTTAGTTAAAATTTTTTATGTTCTTTCATGGGAGGTGCGCATTGGTGGCAAGGCCAGCATTTTCTTCCCATTCCCAGTTGTCTTTGAAAATGTGTTGGTGAACCTCTGCAGTCTGTGCAGTGTAGACATGCCCACTGTTTTTTTATTGTTTTTATTCCAATTCAATCAACTCAAGTCCAATTCAGAGTCTCAACAAGTTGAGACATTCCCGATCCAAGTTGACAAGACAAGGCTCTCACTCCTGTCTTGGGCTTGATCTACAGGATCCAAGCTTAACTTAACTTTGACCCAGTGACAGTGAAGGAATAGTAATAGAGCTTCAAGTCAGGAAGGTGTGCAGTTGGAAGGGAACTCAAAGCTGATGGTGTTCCTATTGTAGGTGCTGTCCTTGTCCTTCAAGGTGTCTGACGTTGTGGGTTTGGAAGATGCTGTAGAATGAGAATTGATGATGTTTGCAGTGCGTTTTATATGTAGTGCACACTGCTGCCACCATGTATTGATATTAGAGAAAGTGAATGTTTAAGTTGGTGGTTGGGTGCTGATCAGGTGGATTGCTTTGTCTTTTGACATTGTTTGAGTGTTGTCATAGTTGCACTCATCCAGGCAAATGGAGAATGGTCACCACACTTCTGACTTGTGTTTTGTAGTTTGGTGGACAGGAGATGAGTTATCTGCTTCAAAATTCCCAGTCGATGACCTATTCTTGCACATATAGTTCTTATGTCACTAGTTCAGTTTCTGGTTGATAGTAACCTCAGGATGATGTTAGTGGAGGATTCAACAATAGTAATGCCATTGAATGTCAAGGGGAGATGGGTTAGATTTTCTCTTGTTGGAGATGGTCATTGTGTGGTGCAAACATTATTTGCCACTTATCAGTCCAAGCTTGAATATTGCTGAGTCTTGCTGTATATGGACATGGACTGCTTCAATATCTGGGCAGTTGCAAATGATGCCGAACATTGTGCAGTTATCTGCAGTGAGGTCCTGGAACTGAGATAATTGGCATCCAACAACCACAAGAGATTTTTCCCCTGACACATTGACTCTAGTTTTGCTAAGGGTGTTTGATGCCACATCGCTCAGATGCAGCTTTGATATCAAAGGCAGTCACTCACCTACCCTTTTGAGTTTGGCTCTTTTGCTCATATTGGGTCATCAGACCTAATATCTTCTACGTGATTTTGTCATAGTCATCGAGTCGTACAGCATAGAAAGAGATTCTTCGGCCCATTGTGTCTTTGCTAGCCATCAAGCACCTATCTTTTCTAATCCCATTTTTCATTTGTCCATAGTCTTGTATGCTGTGGCATTTCATGTGCTCATCCAAATGTTTCTCAAGTCTTGTGACAAGTTCCCTCCTCTACCTCTTCGTAAGAATAGGATAAGGCACTTGACTCGTCGATTGACAGTTCCAATGTGCCACAGTGAAAAATTGTATTGACCTCCTCAGACGACAAGTATGGGACACAACCAATAGAGCAGCTTCTGTCATCCAGTACTTCCCCGGAGGGGAGAAGCTACGACATCATCTTTCGGAGCCTTCACATGTCATCGATGAAGGCAAATATCTCACCAAGGCCATCCCCACACCCCCACCACTTGCCTTCAAACAACTGTAGCATTGTCTGCAGCAAACTATCCAGTTTTCAAGAGAACAGTGACCACAACACCGCACAACCCTGCCACAGCAATCTCTGTAAGACATGCCAGATCATCGACACGGATGCCATCATCTCATCCACCAGGTACACAGCACGTACTCGTGCGACTCAGAAAACGTTGTCTACCTGATGCGCTGCAGGAAAGGATGCCTCAAGGCATGGTACATCAATGAGACTATGCAGATGCTACGACATAGAATGAGTGGACACCGCTCAACAGTCACCAGGCAGAGTGTCCCCTTCTTGTCGGGGATCACTTCAGCAGTCAAGGCATTCAGCTTCTGATCTTTGGGTAAGCATTCTCCAATGCGGCCTTCACGACAAACAACAACGCAGAATCACCGAGCAGAAACTGATAGCCAAGTTCTGCACACGTGAGGACGGTTCCAACCAGGATCTTGTGTTCATATCACCCTACCTGTAATCCTCACGATTTGCTGGGACTTGCAAAATCTTCCTAACTGTCCTGGCTTGAGACATTCAATCGTTGCTTAACCTTACCCCCTTCTTTCCACTTGCATTGTCTCTACTTGATTATAAAGACTTGATTACTTGTTGAGACTTGCATTCCAACCATTCTCTTGCAATTGAGTCTGTATTTGTATATGCCTTATTTGTGAACCTAATTCTCCTCTTGGTAGCTTGTGCTATCAAATAAACCTGCTGGACTTTATCCTGGTGTTGTAAGACTTCTCACTGTGATCACCCTGTTAGACAATGAGTTCCAGATTCCTGCCATCCTCTGGGTGAAAAACATTTTCCTCAAATCCCATATGTAATTCCCGCCCATTTCTGTAAACCTATGACCTCTGGGTTATTGACATCTCTCCTTATCTACTCTATGTTCTTCATCATTTTATACACCTCAATCTGGACCTCCATTGTTTTACAATATTGGAGTGAGTGCTTGGGATGATTTGTTATGTTAAATACACTATGTAAAATAAATTGAATAATTATCACGGATCAGGTCATTAAAAGGATACTTGAAATAACTTTCTAATGTGCGTATATTAAGGATTAAAGATGGGAATGCAGAATACTTGGAAATGCATGATAAAGTAGGACTTGTCAGCATTGGCTTTGTCAAGGGGAGGTCATGTCTTGCAGATCTGTTAGACTTCTTTGAGGAGGTAACAAGGAAGTTAGATAAAAGAGAACCAGTGGATGTGATTTATTTAGATTTCCAGAAGACCTTTGACAAGATGCTGCATAGGATATAGTTAAATAAGTTAAGTGCCCATTGTGTTAAGAGTAAGATTCTGGCATGGATAGAGGATTGGCTGACGGGCAGAAGGCAGAAAGTGAGGATATAGGGGTCTTTTTCAGGATGGTAGCTGGTGACTGGTGGTGTGCCTCAGGCATCAGTGCTGGGACCACAACTTTTCACAACATGCATTAACGATTTGGAGGAAGGAACTGAAGGCACTGTTGCAAAGTTTGCAGATGAAAAAAAGATCTGTAAAAGGGCAGTTAATATTGAGGAAACAACAGGGGCTGCAGAAGCACTTGGGCAGGTTAGGAGAGTGGGCAAAGCAGCGGCAGATGGAATATAATGTGGAAAAGCGTGAGGTCATGCACTTTGGAAAGAGGAATGGAGCGTAGATTATTTTCTGAATCAGAAACACAAAGGGACTTGGGAGCCATTGTTCAAAATTCTGTTAAGGTTAACTTGCAGGTTCAGTTGATAGTTAGGAAGGCAAATGCAATGTTAGCATTCTTGTCAAGAGGGATAAAATACAAGAGCGTGGATATATTTCTGAGGCTGTGTAAGGCTGTGGTCAGACTTCATTTGAGGTATTGTGAGAAGTTTTGGGTTCCATAAGATGTGCTGGCCTTGCGAAGGATCCAAAGGAGATTCACAAGAATGATCCCTGGAATGAAGAGCTTGTCATGTGAGGAACAGTTGAAGACTGAGTCTATACTCGGAGTTTAGAAGGATGAGGGGGAATCTTGTTGAAACTTACAGGATACTGAAAGGCCTAGATAGAATAGACATGGAGAGGATATTTCCACTAGTAGAATAAACTAGAACCAGAGAGCACAACTTGAAGCTAAAAGAGACGATCCTTTAAAATAGAGATGAGGAGGAATTTCTTCAGCCAGAGAGTACTGAATCTATGGAATTCTTTGCTCAGAAGGTTGTGGAGTCCAGGTCAATGAATCTGTTTAAGACTGAGATAGATATGTTCTTGACTAATAAAGGGATCAGAGGTTATGGGGAAAAGGCAGGAAAATGAGAATGAGAAAAATATCAATCATGATTGAATGGCAGAGCGGCCTCAGTGGGCCGAGTGGCCTAATTCTGCTCCTATACTTTGTGGGCAAAGTATTGGAGAGAATTATTAGGGATAGGATTTATAGTTATTTAGAGAGAAATGAATTGATTGGGGATAGTCAGCATGGTTTTGTGAAGGGTAGGTCATGCCTTACTAACCTTATTGAGTTTTTTGAAAAAGTGACCAAAGAGGTGGATGGGGTAAGGCAGTTGATGTGGTATATATGGACTTTAGTAAGGCGTTCGATAAGGTGCCCCATGGAAGGCTTCTGCAGAAAATGCAGATGTATGGGATTGAGGGTGATTTAGCTAATTGGATTAGGAATTGGCTAGCAGATAGAATACAGAGGGTGGTGGTTGATGGGAGATATTCATCGTGGAGTTCGGTGACAAGTGGTGTACCTCAGGGGTCTGTTTTGGGGCCCCTGCTGTTTGTAATTTTTATAAATGATCTGGATGGGGGTATTGAAGGATGGATTAGTAAATTTGCAGATGACACTAAAGTCGGTGGAGTGGTAGATAGTGAAGAGGGGTGTTATAGTTTGCAGAGGGACTTGGACAAGTTGCAGAGCTGGGCCGAGAGGTGGCAATGGAGTTTAATGTGGAAAAGTGTGAGGTAATGCACTATGGCAGAAATAATAAATGTGTAGAGTATAGGGCAAATGGTAGGATTCTTAGCAGTCTAGATGAACAGAGGTATCTTGGTGTGTATGTGCATAGATCCCTGAAAGTAGGCAGTCAGGTCGAGAAGGTTGTTAGGAAGGCATATGGAGTCTTAGCTTGTATTGGTAGAGGGATTGAATTTCGGAGCCGCAACGTCATGTTGCAACTGTGCAAAACTCTAGTGCGGCCGCACTTGGAGTATTGTGTGCAGTTCTGGTCCCCACATTATAAGAAAGATGTGGAGGCATTGGAGAGGGTCCAGAGGAGGTTTACCAGGATGTTGCCTGGTATGGAGGGCAGGTCTTATGAAGAGAGGCTGAGGGATTTGAGGTTGTTTCGTTAGAAAGGAGGAGGCTAAGAGGGGACCTTATCGAAACATATAAGATGATTAGAGGTTTAGATAGGGTGGACAGTGATAGCCTTTTTCCTAGGATGGAGAAAGCGAGCACGAGGGGACACAGCTTTAAATTAAGGGGTGATAGTTATAGGACGGATATCAGAGGTAGGTTCTTTACCCAAAAGGTGGTTCGGGAGTGGAATGCCCTGCCTGCAGCAGTTGTAGATGCACCAAGTTTGGTGGTGTTTAAGAGGTTAGTTGATAAGTATATGGAAGAGAAGGGAATGGTTTAGTTTGGAGGGTATTGCTTTTTATATTGGTCGGCGCAACATCGAAGGCCGAAGGGCCTGTTGTGTGCTGTAATGTTCTATGTTCTATGTTCTATATCTTATGGTCTTATGATATACTTTATTGGGAAGCCTGAGATGAGATACCATTTTCACAAGTGCAGGGTGGGATTCCACCAGCATCTATTCTTTTTCTGTATTTAATAATGCATCTGCTTTTACAAAGCTGCTGTGGTATTTGCAAATAAATGGTAGTCAGTGTTTTTAGCCACACTATTACTTTGACAATAAATCTTGGGTTAATGTATTGTTGGTACATTAGTCGTACTTCACCATGTTTCTGTAGCTTGGGGCAACACGTTGTCACAGTGATTAGCACTGCTAGCTCACAGCGCCAAGGACACGGGTTCAATTCCCAGCTTAGGTCACTGTCTGGGTGAAATTTGCATTTCTCCCTATGTCTGCCTGGGTTTTCTCTCAGGGTGTGGTTTCCCTTCACAGTCCAAGAATGTGCTGGTTAGGTGGATTGGCCATGCTAAATTCTCCCTCAGTGAACCCAAACAGGCGTCGGAGTGTGGCAACTAGGGGATTTTCACAGTAACTTCAATGCATTGTTAATGTAAGCCTCCTTGGTCAAATAAATAAACTTCATTTTTTACTTTTTTTTCCCCTAATGGTCACAAGGTTAATAATTGTTGACCCTCCCATTAAATTGCAGAGAGGCTTTAAGGACAGAAGAGCGAGATCCAGCATGCCAGTTTCTGCTGCTTCTCTTTTTCACAAGGTCCTTTACTGAATCTCCTATATCACAGCATAAAATTATTATCAATTAGACGTACATTGGTTGCACAGAGTGTGCAGTGTTCTAAGTCAGCAAAAACATATAATCTTCAGAATTTCTTTGCCAATTCATGCACCACAATGATAATTATATGTAGAGGGTGGAGGTTGAGCAAATAATGCCAATGTTAGTTCACCCAACGTAGGTGTAGTTTTCCCATTATTTGAAAAAATTCAGCCCAAGGCCAAGAGGATGATAATGTGTGGAATGGAACAAAATTCTTCTGATGTTGGCGTTCTTCCAAAGCACATTATAAAGGGCTCCAGTCCTCAGTACTAATATTCTCCATTGCCTATAATGAGCCTGCCAAGTATTAAAACCAGCATAAAAGAGGCCCCAAATCTCAAGATGGGGCAGCACATTAAGACTTAAATTTAGTGCAATATGCAGCAAGAACTGGAGAACAAAACCTGCAACGTGTTTTTGAAAAAAGTGGCCACTGAACAGATAAAGGAAATATAATAAATGGTAATTAAGATGGCTTTTCATAAGTTATCTCAAAAGGCTTGCAAGTATAGATGTATGGCATAAAGGAAAATATCATGATGTGGAGATGCTGGTGTTGGATTTGTGTAAACACAATAAGAAATCTGATAACACCAGGTTTAAGTCCAACCGATTTATTTGATAGTAAACTCACGAGTTTTTGAGGTTTCCCTCTTCATCAGGTGAATAGAGAGTTCTGGCCTCAGACAGTGCATGTATCAGCACAGACAGTTTACAGATTACTGATTAGAATGCGAATCTTTACACTTAACCTGCTATTCAAGTCTTAAAGGGGTTAACAATGTGAGTGGAAGGAGCACTGAGCACAGGTTGAAGAGATATGTCTCCAGACAGTGAGTAAGTGAGATTTTGCAAACCCAGGTAAGTCATGGGGGTTACAGATAGTGCAACATAAACCCAAGATCCCTGTTGACACCATCCTCATGTATGCGGAATTTGGCTATCAGTCTCTGCTCAGCGACTCTGCGCTGTCATGTATCATGAAGGCCGCCTTGGAGAGAATGCTTACCCAAAGGTCAGAGACCGAATGCCTGTGACCACTCAAGTGTTTGCCAACAGGAAGGGAACAGTCTTGCCTGGTGATTTTCGAGCGATGTTCGTTCATCCATTGTCATAGTGTCTGCATGGTCTCCCCAGTGTACCATGCTTCGGGACATCCTTTCTTGCAATGTATTAGATAGACAACATTGGCCGAGTTGCAAGAGTGTGTACCGTGTACCTGGTGGATGGTATTCTCACATGTAATGATGTCATCCATGTTGATGATCCACCATGTCTTGCAGAGGTTGCTGTGGCAGGGTTGTGTGGTATTATGGTCCTGAAAGTTGGGTAGTTTGCTGTGAACAGTGGTCTGTTTGAGGTTGCGCGGTTGTTTGAGGGCAAGAAATGGGGGTGTGGGGATCACCCTAGCGAGATGTTCATCTTCATCAATGATATGTTGAAGACTCCGAAGAAGATGTCGTTCGTAGCTTCTTCGCTCCAGGGAAGTACTGGACGACAAAAAGTACTCTGTCCCTTGTTTGTCTTCTGTGGAGGTCGGTGCAGTCATTCATCCCACCTGGCACTTTCATGGCATGGATGTTACTTGCCACTTGTCAGTCCAAGCCTGGATAATATCGAGGTTGTGCTGCATTTGGACATGGTATCTGAGAAGTCACGAATTGTGCTGAACATTGTGCAATTATTTGCAAAAATCCCCATTTCTGACCTTATGATGTGAGGAAGGTCATGGATCAAGCAGCTGAAGATGGTTGGGATTAGCAGTGTTGGATGACCTCAAGTTTACAGAAATTTGAATGTGGGACCTCACTCAGGCCTATTTTAGAATAGTCAAGTGTAGAAGTAACAGAGCATGAATAGGTTTCTGCAGCAGCTGAACTGAGACAGTGGTGATGTTACAGAGATGGAAATCACCACTGTTTGTGCAGAAATATGGTTTGATATTTATGTCAGTCAGACATAACATCAGGGTTAGAAACAGCCTGTTTTAGCCTCAGAGGGTGATATAAGCAAAAAGATTGGGTGAATCAGAGAAAGGTTGCAAGCATGTATTCTGTAGGTCAGTGTGAGGTACATTTCTGATTTTGTATTTAGTTGATTTAGACTTCGCTATAGGGCAACGTAATTTTGAAATTTGTCGGGTGCAAAAACAGGCTTGGCAAACAAGTAAGGGTCTCTAAAGTCTTTGAGGGTATGGCTATATTAGAGGAATAGGTAAATAGTTAACGGATGCAATTTAATAAACATATTTATGGTATAGTCTGTTTTCAAAGATAAAACAAATGATAGTCTGTATTTGAAAAATGTGATGAACAGAGACAGCAAATTAGTTACTTAATCCTTGAGAGTGTACCTGCAGGGAAATAAAGCTATTTAAAAGCCAGCAATACCTTTCGTTTTTATAAATAGGAACAGAATGTACAAGAATAAAAAGGTTATATATTTTTACAAAATATTTAGAACACAAAGTACCCTACTGCATGCCATTTAAGATAGGCTATTAAAAGTCATATAGTCTCGCGTTCAATAGGATTATGTCATTGATAGAAAATGTTAATTATAAGGGAATTTGAGAAATTGGGACCAGCTTCACTAGAGTGAAAATGTTTCAGAGAAATGAATTTAAAATGATGGTTTGATTTCTATTTTAGGGTTGATGGTGAACCAGGGAAGTCAGTAATAAAGGTCTAATTTAAAATTCTCATTGAGATTTTGAAAAGAGGTTGGTAGAAATGTCTTTATGCATATAGTCAGTGAGTCATACATTGTTTTGTTTTAGGAACTGGTTGAGCAGGGACTGTTTCTATCTTTTAAGGAAAAATGTGGTAAATATTTAAAGCTAGAGGGCTTTGGAGATCAATATTGATTATTTCCAGCTAGGATCTTTGCATTGTCACAACGTTTCTTGTGCTATATACTTATATGATTCAATTAGTGAAACACTCTAGTCAACTAAGGAGCTCAGCATGCAGAATTGCACAGAAAGATAGGGAAAGGATAAAAAAAAACATTGAAACAGCCAATTATAATCCTGTTCCCTCATTCTTGGGATGTTCCCCCTGCAACATTCAGAACCGTAGCCATCACCGAGCATTGAGATTTTTGTCAAATACATGGTGATACTAATGGCTTGTGTCCTTATTTATCTGTACATTTTACATCAGCTCTATGTGAGGGGCTAATGCACATTTAAGGTCAAATATCCAGAGATTGCTGAGTGAGTCGGCTATTAGCTTTGTGAAAATAGTGCTTGTCTGCCTGAAATATATTGACTGCATGAAGTTGTTATATTTGCTCAGTTATTGCAAACTAAATTTGCCATTGAAGTTAAGATTTATTCATTCCAGTCTAAATATCCCATTAACAGCGTGATAAATGTCAACTATTGCAAATCAGTTTCTAGCACTCAAACAAATCCTAACTTACCTTAAAAGCAAATCCTTTCGATAAGAAATCTGCTGTAACTTCACAAAACATGCAAAAATCTTACTAGTTGGCTGCCTTATTTTCTTTTGAAAGCAGAAACGTGACTAATCTAATCAACAATCTTTCATAACAGAAGAAATTCCAACCTGACCTCGAATATTTTAATAGCGCAGCTGGGTACGCTGTTAAGTAGCTGCCTTCCCACCACAAACTATTCCAAATTCTGCAGTACAGCTTTGCACAATTGCCCCATCCATATGGAGAGAATCATGTTGATCATAGTAGGAGACCTAAGCAATGTCCCATTATCGTGCCTTAACAGACCCCCAACTAACTTGACACACTCCAAGCAAGCAGCCAGCTGAGTCCATGTGTCGCAACAATCTATGCATCGTATGAAGTCATGTGTGCTGTCACAGTGCCCTTCACATTTGGAAAAAAAAATGCTAAACTATTTAAGCTTTAATACATTGAGTAAAATACACTTCACCTGCTGACATATATTCACTTGGGATAATTGCACATTCCACAACTTAATCTGTATTAAATTTGAAACCTGTATAACTTGAAAGCATAAAGCTGTGTTAATGAGAAACATCACACTGTTACCTCTATTGGTGAATGACTTGTTGCAATTATTTTGCTTGACTAAAATTTGATTTTAAGTGTGTAAAAAATTTTTAAAGTCACTCAACTTCTGAGTACAATTTTTGGATTATCCCTTCCCCCTTCTAGTCTGGTCTGTAAAAGTGTGAACTTCATTATGGTAATCTATAGCATTTGATCTTCTCTGTTCTAAATCAAACTTCCTAAATTGACTGCTTAGCTCTAAATTTATGAAATAGTTATAAAAAACAAGGGAATGACTGGGAACTGAACATTACTGCATTCGATAAGATTGATTTTTATGTGGTGTGATTTAATCAGCTTTTGTAACTTTGGCCATCTGATCAAAACAGACATTTTGTTTACAGAGAATACATTTATATTACTCGTTTTTTTTTTCTTTGTATCCTCTATGACTGTCTCTTCAACTGTTTGCCATGTTTATATCTCCTTAACCTCACACAGGATCCTTACCAGCAGACTGAACAAACCCTGCAGCAACATTAGCAGTATTAAATAGGATAAAAAAAAGATAAAGGACAGTTATTTAAGCTGGCAGTCCTTAAAAATAAAATACTATCCGCTATGTACACCAATATTTATATTTTTTTTTCAAAAGTTATTATTTTAACTGCATTCTAAAGAACTTAATAATAGCTGTGTACAGAGCAATTAGAACAAATCTCCTTTCAATTGGTCCAGAAATTGGCCTTCAAATGACATATCAGCCTCCAATTATCCCAAAAGTTCATTGTGTCATTTATTCACAGTTTGACATGCAACCAACCTGGGGAAGTGCGCATTAGCACTATGTTCTAGTAAACATTGGATTATCTGCAGAGGAAATGGTCACTCCTTTAATAACAAGAACAAAGCATTCTTTGTTCTAGTAAACATTGGATTATCTGCAGAGGAAATGGTCACTTCTTTAATAACTTGAATGAAAAAGGCATTAGATGAACAGAAAATGTGAAATAAATGTCTTCTCTTGTATTTGGAGAATGCATTATGTTGCATGGGATTGTGAAAGTTGGCACTTAAGATCCATAAAATTCAATGAAGCAAAGCAAGAAGAAAATGTGCTCCACTATAGAATTATGTTACCTGCTGCGATGTTTCCTTTGTCCTTTTCTTCCTTTATTTCCCTGTTTCCTGCTTCATGACCGAACTGATCTTTTCCTGTCCATCATTTTCAAATAGATTAATTAATCAAATAGATTCACCAAAAAAGCTAAATAAATAGGATTCATTTCTACAGATATTGCGGCATGGTTAGCATGCTGTCTTACAGTGCCAGGGACCTGGGTTTGATCCCAGTTTGGTTCACTGTCTGTGTTGGAGTTTGTGCATTCTACTTGTGTCTGTAGAGGTTTCTTCTGAATGCTCCGGTTTCCTCCCACAGTCCAAGGATGTGTGGGTTAGGTGGATTGGCCATGTTAAATTGCCCCTTTCTGTTAGAAGGGTTAGCTAGGGTAAATGCACGGGGTTGTGAGGATAGGGTCTGGATGGGATTGTGAGAATGGGCCGAATGGCCTCCTTCTGCACTGTAGGACTTTATGATTCTATGAAATCCTGCAGTGTGAAAAAAGTATTCTTTGGGATGAATGTACACAAGAAACATGCATTTGTTGAATGTCCAGTGACTAAATTGATAAAATCCCTAAAATTCCAAAAGAAGGTTTTGATATTTTTTAAAGGTTTATGATATTTCAACTTCTACTTTCCGCCTTTAGGACACTCATTAAAACATACTTTATTTTTACCAAGCTTTTGATCTCCTGCCAAATATCTTTTTATGCGGCTAGGTATCACATTTTGTATTATAATGTCTCTGTGACACTTTGAGATGTTTTATTACAATAATTGTGTAATGTGAATACACATTGTTGATTTGCATGTGTTTCTTAGCTAAGCAACATGTGTAACATTTGGATTGCTTTAAGTTGCTGTATATGCCATCAGGTTATTCAGGCACAAACCTCAGATGTCTAACATTACAGTGAAGTTGAGTGCTGTGATGTAACTAACACCAAGATGCAATGATATAGGTTAGAGGAAACAATACCAATGTTTGCACACATTGAAACAAAAGTGTTATACAATTCTCTGATGTCAAATGTATTTGATTGGCATTAGATTTCAGAATATCATATGCTTCAAATTTGTATTGGCTGTTTTACTTGCACACTGTGGTGGTGTGTAAACATTTGGCAGAGTTTTGAAAATACTTAATGTCTCTCAGATAAATGTAGCTGTAGAAATATACTTGGTTAATATTCATTCTAATTAATGACCAAATAAATACTAACATATGATGAGTAGTTAGTCTTCTATAAATATTTTTTGTTTTCATTTTCATTCTTGGCAGCAAATTCTTCACTTTGGGCATCAAGTGCCAATACATAGCAACAATAGAAGCCCAAAATGAAACTTCTACTATCTAACCATAATGAAGTATTTTCTCACTAACTGCTGCAAAAGTATTCCTTTGCCTCCTAGATTACCCACCTGTCTGGCTTTTTGTAATAATATTGACAATTTAGCTCATTTTAGTTCATAACTAGCAAAAAGAGGAAACAAAAATATTGCTTTCATAGGTAAAACAAAATCTGAGCATCTCAAATTATTTGATTTTGTGATGTTGAATAGACCTGTTAATCATAAAACCAAGATTTTTTTTAACCTTAATAGCTGGAATAAAAATGAGTTTGTGTAGTCCATGTCTTTCTCAAAGTAAATTAGGTATTTTAGGTATAGCCCTAATCTTTTGCATTTTAAAATTTAGCTTCATTTAGAATGACAACATGTAACTAAAGAGGAAGCCTAATCTAAAAAGTATAAATCACATTTTTATGCTGTTCACGTAAGTACAGTTGCATATGGTGGAGGATTTGGATAAAGCAGGCAACTAGGGTATATGGTACAGACACAGACCACTTGGCCCACCATTATGTGCCAATGTGTATTTGGCACTCCAAATCCCCCCACCCTCACTTTCCCTAATCTAAATCATAACCCTTGATTTCTTTCTCCATCATATGCTTGCCTAAGCTCCCTAAAATGCAAATTGTATGAATCATTTCAGATATTCCAGTAGCAATGAGTTCTACATTCTCATGACTTTGGGCAAAGAGGTTTCTTCTGAAATCTCTATTGTATTTTTTGTTGACTATCTTACATCGATGGCCTCTGGTTGTGCTGTTCAGCACACATTGGACATTCTCTCTGTATCCACTCAGTTGAAATCTTCTCTAATTTTAAAAGATCTCTGTGAGGTCACCCCACTAGCACTTAGCAAGAAAAAAGAGACACAACCTGTTCATCATTTCCTGAAGTACATTTCCGGTATCATCCTTTTAAATTCACTTTGCACCTTCTCTAGTATCTCTATATCTTTGTTACAGTAAGGCGATTATGTCCAAGGTTCGATCCAGTTTAGTACAACTTCCCACCCTTTCAATGATATATCCTTCTCAAAACAAAGCACAACTTGGTTTCCTTTTCTAACATTACTAACATGTGGCACAACTTTTATTAGCTGGTAAACTTGTATTCCAGAATTCTTTTATTCCTCTACCCCAGCTTATTATGAGGAATAGCAGCAAGTGGAAAAACCTCTATACCTCAATTTTATTCTGCCAACATTAGCAAACAAAGTAAACCAATGACTTAATTGAGGGAGGTCTTATTACTGCTTGGAGACTGACACAGGACGTCTCCCACAGTTAAATGGGCCCAGCTGATTTGGTTCCCACTGCAACAAGCTGCAATAGTTCCAGCTCCTTGTCTGCTTTACAGATGTCTCAGAGGTATCTCTGTTCTACTAAAGCGGATGCCATAGGACAGCCAGTGACACGGTGAGCTCTGACACAGACACAATAACTTTGGCACACTTATGGCAAAATTCCTAATTATACTGATCTGGAAAATGCCACTTTGGCTTTCCTGTAAAGTAGAAAATGTTGGGTTGAGTTTTGTATCCTATGTGCCCCTTGTTAAGGATTGACATTTATTAGAGTTTTACTGTGTTTTATTCACCTTTATATTTATAACTGCTCCATATGTTATAATCCCCGTAGTGATAGAGAACTTTTAAAAAAGAAAGGAACTCCTCCCCCTCGCCAATTGTCAACACATAAAAAAACTGGTGGACGAGATTTTAGTTTTTAAAACTTTTACTGTAACATGCCAACTAAAGTTTACATAATTGAAGCTTTAGCAGGTGAAGGATATTCCAAATAAAGATATAAATTTTATTTTTAATGATTCATACAACACAGATATGTCTCAGGTAGTTACAATTATTCGTATTGCTACCTACTCGGCCTCTGTTTAGGATCTCTTGCATTCTAGTCAATTGTTTCAATCCTTGAGTTGCATTCAACAGTATCTACATTCCACCCAAAGCTCCTGGTCGTGGTTAACAATGACAAAGCATGTGCCTATGAACCTTCTCATTCAGGGCTTGAGTTGAATCCCCAAAGACTCCCTTTTCTAGCAACACTGAAGCAAGAGGAATCCATAATCTCTTGTCCTTACTGTCTGCCACTGTTTGTTACAGCTGGATAACATGCATGGTAACACAGATTCTGGTCTGTTCTCAGAGATTTGCTTTAACACCAAGATCTGTTTTAAGATTGTCAAACAGAAAACTGTTCTGTTTAGAGAGAACATTGCTTATTTCCTCTTTATACAGATTCTCAGTGTTCTGAACTGTGAAACAGAAAGCACTGGCTGATCCACCCCGGTTGCAATTAGCTTTTTGTTTATCCTTTGCTTGTTTGCTCTGCATCCCCATGGCAGTCTCATGTCAAATGGGTGTTTCTTGGATCTTATAATTATGTCATAATCAAGAAAGCAATTGATCGTGTTTCAGAATACTCTCCAGCTCACTTTGGACTAAAAGCAACATTGCGCAAGAAGAAAATAATGCTACTCAAAGCACTTGAGTCATCACAATCATACAAGATTATATAATTGTATAAGGAATGAATTCAGGTTTGCGCACACAATTAATGATGGATTGACATAAAACACCCCTTATCAAACTAGCAAGTCAAATGATGCAATATACTGTACTGTAAGTTACATACCTGAACAAGGAGACTATCCATGAGAATGTTGTAAATGTTTTTGTAGTAGCTAAGAAAACATTGGAGCCAAGGAAAAGTAAGGTTTTGAATTTTTTTTACAATTCTGTGAGTTTATCTCCCTGCAATTATGAGCCATGCAGCACATTTTCTGTTATTTCCATTATAGAAGCCAGGAAGTCTGTCTCCAATATGATAATGTCCCTAGAGCCCAAATTGCAGCTGGGTTGGGTGGGCCATCTCATGGCCAGATGAAAGCACACGTCTGCCTGACTTCCCCTAACTGAGCAAAACCATGGAATTTAAATTTGCATTCTCATTTAACTTGCCTTTATCTCGATCTACTGGTATAAACCTATTCTGGTGTATGATTTTGAATTTCTCCATCAATATAGCGGTAACTGTTGAAATCTACAAGACACATGTATGACAGACAAGAAAGCATGAAATGAAAGAATAAACAGAACCAAATTGTTTGAAAATTATGGCTATGTTTCCAGGATTCAGAGACTGCATCAGACTTCAAGTAGAATCTTGGGATTCCTTAAAGTGAAAAGTACGACGGCCCTGTGGCCCTTGTCCTCAGTAAAATCAGATTATTTGACTCCAAACTTAGTCAAACCACAGATTATGACGACACATCTTGCATTTTTGTTGATGCTAGAAAAGATCCTAAGTCACTTTGTGTAGATGGAAGGAATAAGCAATTTTGAATCAAAACACAATATTAGAAGTTATCAAAGGCTTGCTCAAAGATTTTTTTTCAGAAGGGTGTTAAAGAAAGGAAAGGAGGCAATGAGGCTCATGGAGGGAATTCCAGAATGTGGATCCTGGGAAACTAAAACGTGGGTTCCCAACAGTGGGCAAAAGAAGCAAGAGAAATGCATTAGGGAACAGAATTAGAGCAATGAGGAATAAGGTCAGGAAGAGAGAGAAGGTTGCAGGATTCACTGTACTGTAGTAATTTTATAAATTTGCCCATCCAGTTTTACGAATATTGAACCACAGTGTATAGCGGTGGTTACTTGATACATGAGTAATGAATGGTATATTTTATTCTATTTTTCTAGCGTCGTCTTGGCGATGCTGCGAAAAAGGCGATTGGAAAACTTCAAATTAGAACAATTAAGAAAGGCGATAAGGTAATTTTTTTTTAAGTCAGCCCTCTCAATTTTGTTTGCTTTTCTGCTTGTCAGAAGAGGCATCTTGTATTGCTAATATTATTAACCAGCTCTAGCTTTCCAAATAATGTGTTAACCTTGTCTGTGATGCTCACATTCTACAAACACACAGTTATAAAAATACCTCAAATAATAACAGCTGCTACATCTCTCCATGTTATTCTTTTAGATGGATTATTACAACAATATTTTTCACTCTATGTTAATATGTGACAATAATAAATCAAATAAAACATTGCCCCTCTCCGGCCCCTCTCCCCCTCTCCGGCCCCTCCAGCCCCTCTCTCTCTTGCTGTTCGCTTCTGCCCTTCCCAGCCACTTGCCCTCCCCTGCCCCGCCTCGCCCCCCCTCCCCCGACACCCCCCCCCCCCCCGCCGACATCCCCCCCTCCTCCTCCCCGACCCCCCTCCTCCTCCCTCTCCGCCTCGTATTTCCTGACTAGTGCTTGACATCAAGCTTGGGAAAAGGAATGGGATGGGAATCCATGCCGTCAGAAATTCCTTAGATGGACTATTTGCTGCACTTGAAAACCAACTTGCAAGACTTGCCTCAATTACAATGTTTTCAATGACGCATTTATATAGTGCCTTTAATGTAATAAAATGCCCCAAAGTTCTTCACATCAGCATTATAAAGTGTAATTAGATATTGAGCCACATGAGGGCAAATGGCTAAAAATTTGGTCAAAGGGGTGATTTTTTAGGTGCATCTTAAAGGTTGAATAGGAACTAGAGGGTAAGAGCATTTAAGGAGGGAATTCTAGAGCTTGTGACTCAGTTAGCTGAAAATATTGTGAACATTGTTGTAGGAATTAAAATTGGTGAAAATCACGAGGCCAGAATTAGATGAGCACAGATATTTTGGAAAAGCATGTAGTGGAGGAGCAGGAGAGAGGGATGAGATTGTAGAGGATTTTGAAAACAAGGATGAGAAATTTTTGCTTAACTGGAAGCCAATGTCGGTCAACAAGCACTGGACTTGGTGCAAGTGAGGGTGCCAGCAGAAGAGTTCTGGATGAACTTAAGGTGTAGAGATGCAGGCGTTGGACAGGGGTAAACACAGTAAGAGATCTGACAACATCAGTTTTAATCCAACTGATTTATTTGATAGTAAACTTGCAAGTTTTCGGCTTTATAGTCTTCGTCAGGCGAATGAGGTGTTCTGGTCTGCAATAGCAGAGGTATTGCAGACCAGAACACCTCATTCGCCTGACGAAGGCTATAAAGCCGAAAAGTTGCGAGTTTACTATCAAATAAATCGGTTGGATTTAAAACTGGTATTGTCAGACCTCTTACTGTGTTGACCTTAAGGTTACAGAGTGTATAATGTGGGAGGCTAATCAAAAGTACATTGGACGCATATTCAGGACCAAGGCAGGACTAATGTTGGAACATGTATGGTCTGTTAGACTAGTGGGAGGAAAGGATGTGGTAGCAGCAACTGTTAGAATGCTCTCAACATCAATACAAAGAATTCCATGAATTGCTTGCACTTATTGTTGGAGGTGAGGGTGGAGGGGACTGGGGGAGGATGAAGGTACTTAAGAAGGTAGTTTGCAGTAATGAAAAGGAGCCGGGAGTGATACTTGCATTTCAGGATGAATCCAGAATGATAAACAAACAGTTTTAACAAATCAGAACAGGATCTGAGGGCGCTGCTTCATGTTGTCTTTGTGCTATGGGGCAGTGATCTGCTGTCCCAAATTTCTACTATGTTAAGACTCAGTAGAATTCCAGTTGGGCCCAAAGGAACGCTATTCAAATGAAGCACTTCTGAGATCTTAACTTTTCTATGAATTATATTTTAGGTTTCCTTAACACATGTTCTGTTTTATATTGGTGTGTTTTTTAACAACAGTAGAAAGCCCTAGTAGATCACGTACATGGATTACTTAGAATAATATGGTTGTGCATAATTTTAATTCTGTCTCTTTAATGATATTTTCCTCCCCATAGGAAACCGAATCAGACTTTGATAATTGTGCTGTTTGTATTGAAGGCTACAAGCCAAACGATGTTGTGCGAATTTTACCATGTCGGTAAGTTGCCTTCATTTGCACCGTTTCTCCATGTGAGGTAGTATGAAACATTGCGATTTTGCAAAAGCTGTGCTTATTTAATTGCCCACAGAGAGTTGCATCATCAAAAATGATTGCGTAAAAAACTGCTCCACATCATATAATAGGGGACCAAAAACTCAGAATTTCACTGGGAGAATATCCAATATTTTTTGATTCCCCCTGACTCAAGCCAATTCTGCTAACCTCACTCTCAAAAAATTGTATCTATTGAATGACCGCATCCGCTAAATTAGTTTTCATTTCAGGAAGTTCCAATAGATTTATGATGCATAAATGTTTTCTTGTTTGCAGATCAATGGTATGTAAAGTGTACAACATCTGTACACTAGGTGACATTGGTTCCATCTCGTAAAATATTCGTGAATATTTTCTTCTCTACATATGTTAAGCAAATTAGTACCAGCTTTATTTGTATTTTTTAACTATTTGAGATGGCAAATCATTATCATTAAGCACTTGGCAATTAGTCCTGTATTTGTGAAATTTCCATTGTATTAACACCGACATTATCCATTTTTTCCATTTAATTCCATAAAAGTTGTGGAATGTATCCCAACTGTCCCAGGTGGCTTGCAGATGTTATATTCTTGTTTTTTTTTAAATAATGCACACTTTGGTGATGTCTACATATGGTATGGTTTGCTGTGCCTGGACCTGAAAGTTATCTACAAATTGACTCGAAGGATTTGCTGGATTTACAAAAGAAGCTGAACTTAGGCCTCCTTTTGCAGCAGGCATTCAAACTTACATAGTGTGCCGACTGAGAAAAAAGGGATGGCAAATGATGGTTTGTGTGAGGGCAATTTTAGGCTACAATTAAAATATAGAAAAAATGAATGCTTTGGACGTTGTGCAGCTGTTAGGAAACTAGTAACATTAAACCTGGAAACAGCATTTCTTGTATGTTCGTCACATTTTGGGAATGTTTCAAGTTAGTGTGATAATTCCATGTGACATGCAGTTTTGCTGCCAAACTTTTCACAGACAAAATTCCTTCTTTTTTTTTAAAGAGCACATTTTTCAACCAAAACATGAATGGTTTAGTCTGAATGCTATCAATCTATTGCAAATGTGTAATTGTAGTTTTACATTAAAGTATAAAACTTATTTTTCTGGATTTCTGGTTGGGTATTATAAATGCTTTACTTGCATCTTCGCACGTTACCCAGTTCTAGATTATCTATACATCCTCTGTATTTTCTCCTTTCCTCTAATAATTTGCATGTAAAACTAAAGTTACGAATTTGCAATAGATTGAGAGCATTGTGTACAATCCACTAATATTTTGCTTGAAAAATGTGCCCTTTAAAAAGGAATCCTGTCTGAAAAGTCTGACAACTGACATGAAATCATTACACTCGTGTGAAGTATTTCCAAAATGTGTACTCAGGATGTTAATATTCTATGGCAAACTAAAAGGTGTTCCCAACTTATTAGATAAATATGCAGTGAATTAGAAGGTATGCATGGTTAAGAGATATAGGACAAAGATGGGTATAATTGAAGGAAGGGAGGGGAGAGGAGAGAGGGAGGGAGAGGAGAGGGAGGGGAGGGAGAGAAATGCGTGATAGTTTTGGAAGGTGAGCTCAACCCAGCTGCACTTCTGGACATGTGATGTATAATGCCATTCATCGCCCCCTCCATATCCAACCTTCAACGACCAACTCACCTTTCCTGCCCTGATATTTAGCTTAAACCTGCCGCACCCCAGCACTGGTGCCTTACGGTGTCAGGGATCCGGGTTTAATTGCGGGTCATTATTGTGTGCGGTTTGCACGTTCTCCCCATATTTCTATTGGGTGTTCTAGTTTCCTCCCACGTTGAAAAGACGTGGCCAGATGCATTGGCAATGCTAAATTGTCCCTCGTGTACCCGAACAGGCGCCGGAGTGTGGCGACTAAGGGATTTTAACAGTAACTTCATTGCAGTGTTAATATAAGTCTACCTCTGACACATAATTAAATTTTAAACTTTATAGCTGACTCACATGTGCTCCATTGCTTGGCTACCTGCCTGCTTAACAGTTAGACAATGTCAGAATCTATCCAAGAAACAAAGTCAAAGAGTTTAAATTGGGCTGTGTTTTTATGCTCAGCAGGACTCCGAGAATCCATACTTGTGCGTTTCCTACCTGCTAAACATCAACCTCATCCTGTCCAATGCTTTGCTTAATACTTTTTAAATTGAATTGTAACCTATTAAGCCATTGTGATTTTTCTTCAGTGGTGTAACCTGTGGAAGAAGAGGTTCATATTTGTCTGGAGTGTTCTAAGAAAAGTACTTCAAACATTTAAAACAAAATGTCAAAGTTTCACTGATCTGAATAGAGCTTTCAGCATGTGTTAACCTGACACTAACAAATTTTAATATGTACGTATGCAATTTATTTCTGCTAATAACTCTTAGTGGTCCTGAACTCATAATCTTCATATGAAAGCGTGTCCAGCAGGCAATTTGCAGAGTACATCTCTAGAAATTAAGTTGTTGAAAAGGTACACCACATCTTCCAGTCTGCAGATCATTAGAGATGGGATGCAAAGTGGAAGATGCACATCAGGAAGTCCTGATCTGTGCGCATATATATGGAAATTTCCCAGGATCTTTAATTCTGCAGTGAATATGTTTGCCTGGCTTGGGCCCCCCACAAAAGCCTCTCAGCTAGACTCAGGGTGGGAAACTTTGTAAGATCCATGGGATTCATTTGCATTACTTACTCAGGAAATGTTACACAGTTTAATAATTGATCTAACTTTGTGATTAGTTCCAGTGAGCTTCGCAACTGACAACCCTAATCACCCAGTTCCCCCACCTCCTTTTACCAGCTTGACTTTACTACCCAAAGACCAGGGCTGACCACCCATCCTCCACATAATGACCAGAGCCTCACCACCTGGAACTGCCCTCCCTCAATTAGACCCAACTAGTCCACACTCCCACCTTAATCAGATTCATCTACCTTGCTATTCCAAACTATTCTTCACAACTAATCCCTCCGATTACCTCTTCCCAGTCTAACACCCTCACACTAATATCCACGCATTGACCCAGCACACTATTCATTAACTTCCTTGTCCATTCACTAACTCCATCACATATTCACTAACCCTTCACCCATTCACTAAAATCTTCACACATTACTTACCCATGTCCTTGCTCCATGCTCCCCACCTTTGTCCCTGTACCCTCATTTCATTCTTTCACTCACCAACACTCATTCATTACAAGACTTGAGACCTTAAAAAATCTATCAGCTATAGTCGTAAAATGGGGTGGTCATCTCCCTTGACTCTCCTCTGGTCACTGGCCTTCGCTGGAATGAATTTTCTGATCCATTTCTACTTTAGTTGGGATTGGAAGATATGGCTGAAAGTGGGTAGTATTGTTGAGTTGGAGAAGACTTGCAGGCAGCGCTGACTGGATATTCTGGGCCACAATATACTTTTGCATTTTCCCTTGTGTGTGGAGTGGGGGTGGATGGTGCTGGTGGTCGTGTTGTGGTGGGAGGGAGGTGTTTGGTGTAAGTACTGATGATATCATAAAAACCAGCATCGAACCTAATTCTTTACAAAAATCACATTTTCCTTTTAAGTGGATTTGCCAAGTGCAAAATGCAAACTTTCTTCTATGTATTGTGATTTGTTTGGTAAAATTGCCTCGGAATGTTAAGGAGTGCCTTAGTTTTGCTTTGTGACAAATCTAAGGCTTCCTGTCTGCATAAAAATACATTTGGGTTCAAATGATTTTTCTTTATTAAACGAATAAGAACAGTTAGTGTTTTCTCTATTATTAGTGACAGCTGAGACAGCAAAATGAAAGCTTCTACTGAGTTTTAGCATCATGCAGTCCATACGGATAAATCATTTCCCTTAAGAGGGAAGGGATAGGGAATAAAAATAAATTTCAGTTGTCTGCCATTTGTCACTGATGGAAATATTGTTCAGCTAGGATTCCATAAATCCCTATAATATAGAATCCCTCATAGAATCCTTGTAATACAGAAGGAAGGCATTCAGCCCATTGAGTCTGCATCAACTCTCTGCAAAAGCATCTTACCTGTGCCTATCCTCCTCCCATCCTCGTAACGCCATACATTTACCATGGTTAATCTACCCACACTGCACATCCTTGGACTGGAGGAAACTGAAGCACCTGGAGGAAACCCACACAGACATGAGGAGAACGTACAGACATGAGGAGAACGTACAGACAGACCAAGGCCGGAATGGAACCCTCGGCGCTGAAGTAGCAGTGCTAACTATTGCGCCACAGTGTTGCCCTTATCTTGTTATCTTCTATTTC
Organism: Sphyrna mokarran; assembly: GCA_024679065.1. Classification (NCBI taxonomy): domain Eukaryota; kingdom Metazoa; phylum Chordata; class Chondrichthyes; order Carcharhiniformes; family Carcharhinidae; genus Sphyrna; species Sphyrna mokarran. The sequence goes on from JAGIQG010000001.1 coordinate 153,016,856, forward strand.
ATCAATGACAAACTACAACAAGAACAAATTAAGGTAGAAAATTAGCATTAATGTTGATGTAATCACTTCAAGCTCATTAGCTGCAAATAAGCTATTCTGAATACATGCAGAAGTCAATTGTTTTCAGTCTGCAACCTTTATCCTGAGCTTGATTATTGCTCTTTTTTACTTAATGAGTCACTTAAAATTCTGTGATTGAAATTTGTGTATTGTGTGTTGCAGACACCTTTTCCATAAGACGTGTGTGGATCCATGGCTATTAGATCACCGCACGTGTCCAATGTGCAAAATGAATATTCTGAAAGCATTAGGAATTCCGGTAGGAATATACAAACATTATTAGTTAAATTACTGATGTTGTACAGATCAGAATTTTCTCCTTTGTTTCTGTCTGTGGGCCTTTTTAAATCATGTACATGTATGTGTACATGTTTTATATAAAACACAAGCACAAGCACCCAAGATAAGTGATGGTGTGTGTCTTGATTATTTGTGCTTATACAATAAGTAATTGCGTTTTAACAGTGGTTACAAGACAGGCATTCTAGTGGAGTAAGTTGACTTTTTGATTTCCCTGTTTAGATTATGTTCAAAAGTTAAAATATTTCCTATTTTAGCAAGTTTTTTCAAAATGTGAGAGGCTGCAATTGGAAATCACAAGTATTTCTTACAAGGCATAACATATTTGGTATTTACTGGGTTTCAACATTCTTATTTCACCATTTCAGCTAAATATAACATTGCTGTGAAGAAACCAAAAGAATGTGATGAGGATTCCTAAAATTTTAAGAAATAAGTACTCGTATTCTGCACTGTTCCAGATATAACTTTGGTAATTTGGATTTATAAATACCATTTTGTGAGTGCACTGTCCGCACCATCACATTATTATTCTGTATTTTCAATATTGGTTTTCAGTATTCAAGGAAAGGTGGGGGGATTCTTCCCAAAAAAATGGCAGAATGTTTCTCTCCAGATTCTAGCATGTATAAATGAAATCCCCCTCCTCTCCAATCAGGGGTCTGCCCTGGCATAGGTTGACATGGGCATGTTGCCAACCTGCGCCAATGGGCAATGTCAGAACACTGCCTGGCCACGTCCCCCTCACTGGTGCTTTATTTACCTTTAGACCCACAGATGATCCCTCGACAGTGTCATGACTGGATGAACCTGTTGTATGTCACATCAACATGGTTTGGAAATAAGGGGGCAGACATTTTTAGTCATATGGAAATGTATTTAAATATATATAAATCAAGTTCGCTCTCTTGTAGGCAGGAATCTGATTATATTGACAGCAAAAATTGAAAGTTGCCTTTTCCCAGTGAGATTCGCAACTTCTGGGTTTCGGTGGATATTGACTCCCACTATGGATCTTGCAAAGAGTGACAGTGGATTAAGATCCCGTCCAGTGACTTTGGGTGAAATTTTCAGTTTTTTTTTGCCAACTCAGATGGAAAAAGCAATGTATAGCCCACCGGCTCCACCGCTAGCTTTTCCCACCACGTGTTTTGACACTTGATCAAACAAAATCCTGGAGGCAAATCCCCTGATGTGAGCCTGCCTGCCAGCATCCTTGGTCTTCAAGAGATTGAGGGCGTCCTGAAAAATAAAAATAATGAAAAGGCTCCTTTCCCAGCGCTGGGAATCTCCCATTGCTCCAACAACAACAACAACCCTCCTCAGTAAAACCTATCAACATCACAACACATCAGCTGGGGGTAGGGGGGGAACTCCTAATGTGAGGGAAGAATGATAGAGTGGGGAAGCCCACTAATGATATTGGCAGGAGGTACATTATTTTGTTGGCTGGAAGTAGGGAGATCCTGTTGACGTAAAAGCCGTTTGGGGACTCCTGTTGGATTCTTTGACCCCTTTCGCCATTCCTGCCTGTTGAAAACAGGGATGGAAGCTCATACCTAAAGTACGAGCCATTTTCGATCTTTTAGTAATTCTGATGATCTAAACATGATGATTTCTTTAATTCCTCCTGATCTGTCATGACAGTACTTATATAGGGGCTAAGTATTGAATGCTGTCACTCCAGAATAGATTGATCTCCCATGCCTTCAGGAGAACAAACAGGAAATGAAGACAGTTCCAAAATACTGCTGGAAATCTGAAATAAAGCAGAAAATGCTTGAAATGCGCAGCAAGTCAGGGAGAGTTTCTGGAGAATAAAGCAAAGTTAATGTTTCTGATGATAGATCATTGACCATACTGTACCTGCTTTTAACATGACTCTCTCTTTATGGTCTGGGGATGCAGGGCATAGACCATTTGCTTATTTTGTTTATGCAACCTTACTTAATGCCATCACACTTGCCTGAGAATGCAAGCACTTAAGAGTTTTCATTCTGATATTTTACAGATTCATAGCTGGTCTGAGGCTGTTAGTGCTCCAGGCATTTTGGATGCTGGATATTGTCACTTCTTACTCAAGAAGTATAATTTGCATCCATTCAGTACTTTAACATTTAAAAATAAATTGACAAGATATTTCACAAACTGACACAGTGAAAATAGCTTCTCAATTTGAAAGGACAAGATTATACAAGTTACTGGAGTTTTCATTAATGACGATAGAAGTGCAGAGATGGACATTCAAAGGCAGCACTGGTATTCAAAAAAGGGAGAGGAATAAACCCAACAACTATTGACTCGTCAACTCAATGTCTGTTGAGGGAAAATTCCAGAGAGACAACCCAGGATAAAATGAATTGCTACTGTAAAGAAATAGGTTAATTAATAACGATTTTCAGACTTGTTAGAGGCAAATCATGTCTGACAAACTTGATTGAGTTATTCAATGAAATAACGCCAAACATTTGATATATGGACTTGCAAAAGCATTTGACAAGTACCGTATATTGGCATTTTATGTGCGACTGTAGAAACTGCAATACCTGCCCCTTCATCTCCTCCCTGCTCACTATCCCAGGGCTCAAATACTCTTCTCAGGTGAAGCAGCGCTTCACATCTATCTTCCTTAATATGGTCTAGTGTGTTCGCTGTTTCCAATGTGGTTCATTCTGCATCGGAAAGACCAAACACAGTGACTGCTTTGCAGAATACCTTTGGTCTGTGAGCAAGCAGGATCCAGACCTTCCTGTCACTTGCCATTTCAACACACCACCCTGCTGTCCTATCCACATGTCCATCCTTAGTCTTTTGCAATGTTCAAGCAATGAAGCCCAATCTAAACTGGAGGAACAGCACCCTGTCATCTGATTTGACACTTTACAGCCTCCCTCTTATGCAGCTCTGCTTCTCTACTTCCTCTAGATGCTCATTAGCAGTTCAGAACCAATTAAAGCACATTCAGTGTTTAAGATGTGGCAACATGTAGGCTAATCCAAAAAAAGCCTCATAAAACTCTATATTGCCTCATTTGAAAGCAACCCAAGAACTCCTTTAAAAGCTGCTGAAATATCTGTTTCCTGACTTGTTCTGCTCTGACTGAAAGTAGTGAATTCATTTAAGATTAAAGTTGAAAACTTTAGCCTCCTGCTCTGAATAGTTCAACTCCACATCAAATGTAGTATCTGATGACTGATGCCACTACTAATCCAACAACCATGCCTGACTTTCAATCCCAGCGAAAGAACTGGGAAATTATGACCAAGCCCAGTAAAATGTAATGGTTGATTGTATTTTTATATATTTCACAGATTTATGTATGATGTACATTCCTGTATATTAACACACCATGATTCCAAGTATATTCACGAACAGTTCAAATCCATGTTCTTGTGGTTCAATATTACCTCAACCCTTGTACCATAGTTTTGTAACAATAGTTGTTTAAAAAAGGATTAAGTTCTGGTATTTTAAACAAAAAACCAATAGTGCTGTTGCAGCAATGGCAATGATGTGTAAGAGCTGAGCCTAATCATTAGTTTAATCTAATCTCCAATGAAATTGTAAAAGATAGAATTTATAATCATCTCGAGAGAAATAATTTGATTGGGAATAGTCAACATGGTTTTGTGAAGGGTAGGTTGTGCCTCACAAACCTTATTGAGTTTTTTGAGATGGTGATCAAAGAGGTGGATCAAGGTAAAGCAGTTGACGTGGCGTATGTGGATTTTAGCAAAGCATTTGATAAGATTGCCCATGGTAAGCTACCGCAGAAAATACGGATGCATGGGATTGAGGGTGATTTAGCGGTTTGGATCAGGAATTAGCTAGCTGATAGAAGACAGAGGGTGGTGGTTGATGGGAAATATTCAGCCTGGAATTCAGTTACTAGTGGTGTACCACAGGGATCTGTTTTGGGGCCACTGTTGTTTGTCATTTTTATAAATGACCTAGATGAGGGTGTAAAAGGATGGGTTAGTAAATTTGCGGATGACAGAGTTGGAGGAGTTGTAGACAGTAGGATGAATGTTACAGTTTGCAGAGACATAGATAAGCTGCAGGGTTGGACTGAGGTGGCAAATGGAGTTTAATGCGGAAAAGTGTGAGGTGATTCACTTTAGAAGGAGTAACAGGATTATTGGGGTAATGGAAGGACTCTTGGTAGTGTAGATGAGCAGAGAAATCTCGGTGTACATTTGCATAGATCCCTGAAAGTTGGCACCCAGATTGATAAGGTTGTTAAGAAGGCGTACGGTGTGTTAAGTTTTATTGGTAGAGGGATTGAATTTCGGAGCTGTGAGATCTTGTTGCAGCTGTACAAAACTCTGGTGCAGCCGCACTTGGAGTATTGTGTACAGTTCTGGTTGCCACATTATAAGAATGTGGAAGTATTAGAAAGGGTGCAGAGGAGGTTTGCCAAGTTGCCTATATGGTGTGAAGGTCTTATGAGGAACTTGAAGTTGTTTTCATTAGAGAGAAGAAGGTTAAGAAGTGACATAATTGAGGCATTCAGGATGATCAGAGGATTAGATAGGATAGACAATGAGAGTCTTTTTCCTCAAATGGTAATGGCTGATATGAGGGGACATAGCTTTAAATTGAGGGGTGATAATTATAGGGCGGATGTCAGAGGTAGGTTCTTTATTCAGAGGGTAGTAAGTACGTGGAATGCCCTGACTGCAGCAGTTGTGCACTCACCAACTTTAAGGATATTCAAATGGTCATTGGATAGGCATATGGATAATATTGGAATAGTTTAGGTTAGAAGGTCATTAGATTGGTTCCACTGGTCGGCGCAACATCGAGGGCTGAAGGGTCTGTACTGCACTGTAATGTTCTATGAAACTGTTGCATCTTCTGTTTGGCAATGGATAGAAATAAAGACAAACACCGTCATTTGCAGCATGTCAGGGTGTTGATGAAAGTAAGATATATTTAATACAATTTACATAATGAGCATGAACAAGTGAGATTTTTTTGCAAATAGAATGGGGGTAAGTGGGGTGGGATTAAAATTTAATATGCAGTGATCATAGCTGTGAATGCATTATGTATTTAAATGGGTAAAATTGTGATTTCTGGTGATTGCTAGCATCGTAATTGCTAAAGAGAGATTTGAGACACGACTTAAAAGAAAAACATCTGTCAACTTTAACATGTAGTCTGATCTGTTGCATCTAAATAAGGAATGGAAATGTTTGCAAAACTTGTTCCTGATTGGTGTTATCTGCTGGATTGGAAAATGTAACCACATAGTGTAAATTCTGTTTCATTTATTTTGTTGAGTGTTTTGCTCTGGATTTATCACATCCATTACTTTTGTATCTATGGCCCTCTAAAAGCCATGAAACTTTCCAATTGCCCACTTCAATCAATTGCTGATCCATAAAATGTGAAAATTATGTGAAATCACAATCAGATACTCTATAGCTGTATGTTATCAGGAAATGAGAGAACTTCTTGTTTTACTTGTAACTCATGTCCTTTCTCTTATAGCCAAATGCAGATTGTGCAGACGATGTGACAACTGATTTTGAAGGATCCATAAGAGGGCCACCCACTAATCAAATTACAGGTGCCAGTGATGTAACAGTGAACGAAAGTTCTGTTGGTCTTGATCCTCCTGTTCGAACAATTGGCCTTTCTTCACAGATCATTCAGGACAATGACACTGTTCAGCAAGTTGAAGAGGTTAATATTACTACTAGCAACAGTAAGTTTGACTTGGAATTATATTGCCTTTCTTTTTTCATGCTGCAATTTGTTTAGAGATGGGCAAAGAAATGAATTATACCACTGGGTTGGTCTTACCTCCAAAATTTAAGAATTTGATATTGATTTGTTTTGTCTAGTTAATGTATTTTCAGTTTCCCTGAATTTATAATCAGCACAATTCTAATGCCTATCTCAGTCCTCCATACACCATTGCAAAGGACTAGCATATATTCACATTTCCTGGGGAACTATTGCCAAAGGAATTGTTAGACAGAAAAAGACCACGGTGCAGCAGTGTTGTCATCGACAATACCTATAATTGTAATATAACATTACAGTTCAGTCAGTTGAACTACAGTGGCAGGGAGGTTTCTAGAAACAGTTATTTGGAATAGAATTAGTGGTCATATGGAAAAATGTGATTGATCAGGAACTGTCAGCATGGATTTCTAAAGGGGAAATTATGGTTAACTAACTTGCTGGAGTCTTTAGAAGAGGTAAAATAAAATGGTTAGTGCGGGTAATGCTATTGATGTATATATTGACTTTCAAAAGGAGATTATAGTGCCACGCAACAGACTGGAGGAAAAGTTATAATAAAAGGGACAATAACAATGTTGTTACAAAATAGGTTGAATTATGTTAAACAGAGAGTAATGTTTAATGGATTTAATGGATATTTTTGGGGCTGGAGGAAAGTTTGTATTGGAGTTTTCCAGAGGTCAGTATTTGAACTCTTGCTTTTCCTGAAAAACATTAATGATCGGGGGGCAGTTTCAAAGTTTGCAGATGAAACAAAACTTGAAAGCATTGTAAGTAGTGTGGAGGACAGTATGGAATCTCAAAAGAACATAGATATGTTGGTGTAGTGGGCAGATAGATGGTAAATGAAGTTCAATGTGGAGAAGTGTGAGACAATTTGGTAGGAAGAACAAAAAATATCAAATAAAGGTACAATTCTTAAGTGGCTGCAGGAGCATCTGTGCATAGATCATTGAAGGTGGTAGAACAGTTGGAGAGAGTAGTTATTAAGGTGTACATATCCTGGGCTTGATTAATGGGGGCATGGTGTACAAGAACAAGGATGTTATGCTGAACTTCTGTAATGAGACCTCAGCTAGAGCAGTGCCTCACTATAAGATGTGAATGCATTGGCGAGAGTGCATAAGGAATTTGCAAGAATGGTTCCAGAGATAAGAAACTTCAGTTACGAGGATAGATTGGAGAGATTGGTGTTGTTCTCTATACAGAAAAGAACGTGAAGAGGAAGTTTGATAAAGATGCTCAAAATAATGAGAGACCTGGACAGAATAGATAGCAAGAGACTATTCTCGCTTGTAGAAGGATTGAGAACAAGAAAGCACAGATTTAAAATGATCTGTAAAGAAGCAAATGTGATGTGAGGAAAACCATACAATGAGCGATTTGGGTCTGGAATGCACTGACTGGAAGTATGCTAGAAGCAGGTTCAATCAAAGTATTAAAGTGAAAGATTATTTGAATATAAACAATATTTAGGGGTACCCAATAAAGGCAAAAGAATGGCACAAAATCATAATTCTCATTTGGAGACCTGGTGTGGACATGATGGGCCAAATGGCCACTTCCTGCACAGTAACGCTTTTATCAGCTGTTAACTAATCAGAGTTTCAGTTTCAATCAGTAAACTCTACAGCATGTGGAAAAGCTTATGGAGAGTTGCAGAAATCATAGGTCCAAAGTCAACTTTTTTTCTCCCAAATATTAACATATGGTATGACTGAAATTATTCATATACTGCACCCCAAAAATGTTATTTTCTGAAGGAAATGTATTTGCAACTCTTCCTTCATGATGTTTTGAAACATCAAAATATGCCCCATGTTACCAACCCAGTTCCTGTACAGTATAAAAGGATATGGCCAATGCTAGAGTATTAGTTATTTTTCCACAATGTATCTCTAGGGGAAAGAAAGAATTTCCCTATTTGTACTCTGCACAGGTTTGGAGGGGTTGGATGGATATGAGCACAATGAGTGGAGGGTGCTCAGAAGAATGGAAGAGACTCCACAAAATCTTTCTTCTCCAAGTTACATCTCTCACACACCGTTGGAGACTGATCAGGAGGAGGAGGGCTGGTCCTTGTGGGGAAATGAAGAGGTTGTTACTCTCAACCATTTGGGAGAAACGATTAGGTATGCAGCAATACATTATATAGTGTGACATCTCTCCTGTCTGTGTATTGAAATCGGCACAGTAACCCAGTAACACCATTAATCAAAAATAATCCACTTGGGAAACAAAGACATTTTCAAGCACCATCTGGAACATTGATTATTATTTCATACTTTCTTTTCTAGTATTTTTGCTTTGTTTCAGCAGGGGATTCATTCTGGACCGTAGTTGATTTAAAACATAAATGCATTGAATTGTTTTGATTCTTTTCTGTGGCTTAGGATTGCTGGTGTTTAGATGTATAAATTACTACTTCTCATGAAATAAAGTAATCGTTTGTAATAACTTTATTTTTCTAACTTATTTTGTGCATTATGTCAAGTGCAGCCTTATCCGTGGTGTAAAATTGCTTGTTATGTCTAAACTCTAATACCAGTAAGTCTCAAACCCTATCACTGGGAATTTCCTTGGAGAGGTTCTCCCCACACAACATTAGTAGAAACACTAGGTAAATGCACAAGCAAATAGTTGGTCTTGCTGCTTTAGCCCCAGTTCTACAGGGCTCAAGTTAGGAATGGAGCAGAACAGTGAGTAGCACGGTGGTTAGCACTGCTGCCTCACAGCGCCATGGACGCAGGTTTGATTCACGGCTTGGGTCACTGTCTGTGTGGAGTTTCCACGTTCTCCCCGTGTCTATGTGGGTTTCCTCCTACAATCTAAAAGATGTGCTGGTTAGGTGTATTGACCCGAACAAGTGCTGGACTGTAGTGACTAGGGGAATTTCACAGTAACTTCATTGCAGTGTCAATGTAAGGCTTACTTGTGACTAATAAATAAACTTCTTTTACTTTAAGCCCTCATCTTGTTTTGGATGCAGCTGTACTTACATAATTTGTACACCATCAAGAACAAAGCACTTCACTAAATTGGTGCCTATGCCACTGGACTAAACATCTCCCCCTCCACCACTGGTACACCTGCAATGTATGCAATCTGCAGAATGCAATACAGCAATTCACCAAAGTTATTTTAATAGCACCTCATCCTCTGCAGCCTCTAGCAATAATGTGGAGATGCTGGCGTTAAACTGGGATAAACATAGTAAGAAGTCATACAACACCAGGTTAAAGTCCAACAGGTTTATTTGGTAGCACAAGCCACACGTTTTCGGAGCGGTATTCCTTCATCGGTTGAGTGGGATTCTGTTCACAAAGGGCATATAAAGACACAAACTCAATTTACAAAATAATGGTTGGAATGGGAGTCTTTACAGGTAATCGAGTCTTAAAGGTACAGCAATGTGAGTGGAGACAGGGTTAAGCACAGTTGAAAGAGACATATATTGTCTCCAGCCAGGACAGTTAGTGAGATTTTGCAAGCCCAGGCAAGTCATGGGGATTGCAGATAAAAGGACATGAACCCAAGATCCCGCTTGAAGTAGTTCTCATGTGTACGGAACTTGGCTATCAGTTTCTGCTCAGTGACTCTGCATTATCGTGTGTCATGAAGGCTGTCTTGGAGAATGCTTACCTCTGATCTTCAGGTAAGCATTCTCCAAGGCGGCCTTCAGGACACACGACAATGCAGAGTCACTGAGCAGAAACTGATAGCCAAGTTCTGCACACATGAGGACGACTTCAAGTGGAATCTTGGCTTCATGCTACACTATCTGTAACTCCCACGGGGCTTGAACTCCTGGGCTTGAAAAATCTCACTAACTGTCCTGGCTGGAGACAATATACATCTCTTTAACCTGTGCTTAACCCTCTCTCCACTCACATTGTCTGTACCTTTAAGACTCGATTACCTGTAAAGACTCCCATTCCAACCATTATTTTGTAAATTGAGTTTGTCTTTTTATGCCCTATTTGTGAACAGAACTCCCACTCACCTAATGAAGGAGCAGTAGTCTGAAAGCTTATGGCTTGTGCTACCAAATAAATCTGTTGAACTTTAACCTGGTGTTGTGAGACTTCTTACTAAGCCTCTACAATGAACAGAAGAGCAGCAGTGTCGTGGAGAAGGTGTGACACCACCTTTTCAGGTAGCAGTGTGTATTTTAGGAACATTCCAAATGTGGAAAGGTGACACAAAGTAAATTATTGAAATTCAAAATATAAAATGCTGGAAGGAATTAGCAGGTCAGGCACCAGTCTGTAGAGAGAGGATGTGTTTGAACCAGAGTTCATTACTAAACTTTTGAGTATTTAATGACAGAAAAGAAAAGGTTAAAATAAAGTTCTTTAAAAAAAAATCTGTATTTTTATCCAAACCCAAAAGAGGAGAGAGGGAAAAAAGGTTTTCATTGTGACTTGGCTGTGATCGGGCATGGTTTATTTCAGGCCCAAGCATTCCATGTACCGTCCTAAAGTGGTACTACTGACTATGCCCTAGGTTCAGGTAAGCAGAGCTGTTTGTATGTTAGTTTGTACTAATTTAAGTGCTGCTGTTTGTATGTTCAGCAGAATAATAGGGTAGATTGTTCACAATAGATGTAATCTTTATTGTTCTAGCAATGAAATTTGCTGTTTTAAGGCTGAGGATCAGGAAGGCAACCTCTCTTATCAATGGCAATCTGAATGTCTGTCTGTGCACAGAAATGGCTCTGAGTTAAATATTTCAGTTCTTCTTGTTATGATATTGGGTAGATTAGGAACTTGCTGCCTTGGAAGTAGCTAACTTTGATGTAATAAACTAAGGTTAAAGAGCAATATTCTTTTGGCCTCAATTCTGCAGAAAGTCTTCGTAAGCTGACATCTTGAATTTTTAATAATTACAAAATTCACTACAATATGTTTTATATTTCAGAAATCCAGTTGCAAAATACTGCATGGAGGGAATGGGAGAGCAGGAGGTGGGGGAGAGAGAGAGAAAGAGAGAGGCCAAACAAAAGACAGAAAAGTCTTGTGACTGACCCAAAAATTCACAATTGCGTTCAGTACTTAATCTAAATAGGCCTGTGTCATGGGTTTAAATTGCAGCAGATGCACTCTATGGCTTGTTGTCTGGAAAATCATTTCTAAATTGCTTTATTATCTAACAGGGATACTAGTCCATTTTTGGCAATTTTGTTTTTAGCTTGGATCTAATTTGAATATAGAATCTGGATTCAAATGAAAGATCTGTTTTTTCCAAAGTATTTTTCGAATTATGAAAAAAATGCTTACTTGACATAACAGTTATCCAAAGTTGAAATATAAGCTTGAAAACCCACTCATTGTCTAAATAAAATGCAGATGTAGCATTTGTAAAATATTGTTATGTTAAATGTTTTTATTTTGACATTTTTGCTTGCTGCTTTGCTATAAGTAAGGAGTTTAAATATATTGGGATTGATATAGGAGCAGGTAAGCACACAGATGCTGATCTTGTGGACTACTTTGAAGCTACAGGATCCATTAATGGCTGCTACTTGTGGAGCCAGACCTTTTTGCAGTCTGTGTTTGAGTGAAGTTTTTGTCTAGTTGAAGGGAGATAGTAATGAGTAGGACAATGTGTGTCATGCATAATAAAAGTAATCTTACGTTTTATGTTCAAGTAATCAGTAAAAAATGATTTAAACTTGCAATGCAGAGTTGAAATAAAACAAAATTATTGTACAAGTCAGGTCAAATTAAGACTTCTAAACAATTTCCCTGGAACTGCTGCCTATTCCCTAAACAAAGGTGTGGTCTTTCTAATACTTAGTCACCAGTACAAATCTGTCACAGGAGGTATATCATCATAGACATGAACTTCTAGCTGATCTGGCATGGTGCTGCACGTGAGAGTGATGCAAGTTCAGTCTTAATGTAAAATGGGAAGAATACCTGGAGCAAGGGGATTGGGGAAAAGGAGAGGAGTAGGGAGAGGTTATCAAAGGAAGGAGGAGGCCAGTATTCTTTTTCAGCAGGGGAAGTATTAGTACAATCTCATAAGGTGAGAAGAGAGATCAAACCAAGAATTCAGAGTCACAAAAATCTTTAAGCATGGAGTCAGGTCCATTCACTATAGTTGAATCATACAATCACATTTGCCACTCTGGCAGGAGAGATGCTGCAAATCCATTGATATTTGGGTATTTCATCACTCTCAGCAAGGGAAAATGCTGCAGACGTCAACTCTGATTATAGGCCAGTAAATTGAATAATCGATAGATTCAAATAAGTTCTTTACATTTGATCATTTATGCATTGCATAAAGTTTTGTGAAAGGTTAGAGCCAATGCTGCAGAGCAAGCAGGTAGTGGATGTGTGGAATAGAGTTTAGTCTCCAGTAAATCACATTTTATCTCTCTCTCTCTCCCTCTCTAATGCTCTTTTTCCATAAAGTATCCTCATTGTCCTAGAATTGCTACCCAAGACTTAAACCATGCTGTCATTCTGGAGAAAGCAGAAGAGGCAGATGCCAAATACTACCTCAGCCAGAATAGGAATTAAACAGATGCCATTGATATTATCAAGCACCGCACTCTAACTATCTACCTTACCAAGCTAGTTGGACCTCTGGTTACATATTTATAGATTTAAATAGGTAATAGATAGATTAGCGTGACTTTAATTAGTAAGAAATTACCTCAATGTCAGAAATTTCATAAAACTGTTTTGTGCACTATATTGCCTCAGAATTTACCTTTTGTCTTATAATGTTAATACCCGTAAGTGTGAAACTTGTACTTCACATTTATTGATTTGATTTATTATGATTTTTGTATTAGTATACAGTGAAATATATTGTTTCTTGCGTGCCATACGGACCATTCCAGTGAAGGAAAGGAGAGAATGCAGAATGTAGTGTTAAGTATTAGCTAGGGTATAGAGAACTTAGTACAAGGTAGGTCCATTCAAAAATCTGATGGCAGCAAGAAGTTGTTCTCGAATCAGTTGGAATGTATCTTCAGAGTTATGTATCTTTTTCCTGATGAGAGAAGTTAGAAGAGTGTGCATCCGGGGTGTATGGGGCCCTTAGGGAAATGAAGATAGTGTCAGTGGATGAGAGGCTGGTCTGAATGATGGAATGGGCTTCAAACATGACTCTTTGTAGTTTTTTGCAGTCTTTGAGAAAGCAGGGCCATACCAAGCTGCGATACAACCAGGAAGAATACTTTCTATGGTGCATCTGTAAAGATTGGTGAGAGTCGTAGGTGACGTGTCAAATTTTCTTAGCCTTTCGAGAAAGTAGAGACATTGGTGGGTTTTCTTATCAATAGAGTCGGCAAGGAAGGACCAGGACAGGTTGTTGGTGATCTGGACACCAAAAAATACGAAGCTCTACTTTGTCCCCATTGATGTAGACAGGGGCATGTCCTTCACTCTGCTTCCTGAAATCAGTGACTACCTCTATATTTTGTTGACATTAGGGAGAGATTATTGTCGTCATACGAGTTCACCAGATTCTCTGTCTCTTTCCTGTACTCTGTCATGTCATTGTTTGAGATCTGACCCACTACAGTGGTGTCATCAGTAAACTTGAAAATCGAATTGGAGGGAAATTTGGCGACATGGTCATAGGTGTATAAAGAATGTAGTAAGCGGCTAAGGACATAGCATGTGGGACACTGGCATTAAGAGTGATTGTGGAGGAGGTGTTGTTGCCAATCCTTACTGATTGCAGTCTGTGGGTTAGGAAGTTTAGGATTCAGTCGCAGAGGCAAGAACTGAGCCCTGTCCTTGGTGTTCCAGGGTTGAGTGCAGGGCCAGGGAGATGGCATCTGCTATGGACCTGTTGCGGTGGTAGGCGACCTGTAGTGGATCCAGATTGACCAGGAGGCCGGAATTGATTCGTGCCACGATCAATCTTTTGAAACACTTCATAATGATGGATGTCAGAGGCACCGGATGATAGTTATTAAGGCATGCTGCTTGATTTTTCTTTGATATTGGGATGATGGTTGTCTTCTTGAAGCAGATAGGGACTTCAAGTTGGTGAAAAAAGATGTTGACTATGTCTGTGAATACCCTTGCCAGCTGGTCCATGCAGGATCTGAGTGCTCGTCTAGGTACCCCATCTGGGTCAGTCGTTTTCTATGGGTCAACCTTTGAGAAGGCTGCTCTGACATCTGCAAAGATGACCTTGGATGCAGGTTTGTCTGAGGCTTTTGAGATAGAGGACTTGGTCTTGCTGACCTCTTGCTCAAAACGGGCATTGAATGCATTGAGCTCATCGAGCAGGGATGCATTAGTGCTAGCCATGCCTTCGTTTTGTAACCTGTTGTATGTTGCAGACTTTGCCATGGTTGGCGGAAGTCCGTGTGACTAGCCTGAGATTCTAGCTTGGTCCCATACAGTTTTTTGACATCTTTGATGGATCTCCTTTGATCATATCTAGCTTTTTTTTGTAAAAGTCAGTGTTGCCTGACTTGAACGACTCAGACATGGACTGCAGCAAGCAGTGGGTATTCCTGTTCATCCATGGTTTCCTGTTAGGAAACACATGGATTTGCTTTTTTGGCACGCGGTCTAGTATACACTTAGTAATGAAGTCAGTTACTATAGTACATAGTCATTCAAGCTGGTCACAGAGTTTTTGGATACCAGCCTCTGGTATTTTAAAAGCCCCATGGGAGATCATCCGATTCCTCAACCAACATTGCCCGACTTTCTTTGACAGATTCTCCTGTTTCATTTATGACAATCACTTAAATTACTTTGCAGTGACAATCTCTTATTCAGATGGCAGCAGGAACTCTGCAAGTCTGGCAGCATCTGTAGAGAGAAAGAGAGAATTAATAATTCGAGTCAGTGGAATATAAAAGCCTTAGGTCAATTAGAGGCAAATAGGCTTCTTGGAAATTCTACTTTGACTCAGCACAAACTGAGTTGCAAAAGACAACAGTGCCCATGAGGCGTATCATCTAGCTTTCACACTATCTTTCATGCAAGCGATATCATCATTAGCCAGGAACATGCCCAGCTACATGTGTGAAATTCTTATTCCATGGAAAATTAAAAAGTTTGAAACAAAATGTGTCAGTTTGTATGTCTGAACCTCATGTAGTTCATGCTGATTGCAAACAGCTGCCTATATTGGACAAATAATGCAAACCAATTCTCTGTCCCATAAGTCAATGGCCAGATGGGATCTACATTGCAGAAGTCCTTTAGTTATATTCAAATAAGACTATTTTATTGCTGTAATCTATTGCAGTTTTGCCATCCAACATTGCATTAACATTAACACTATAACTAATGGAGATTGTACTGGCATTGTATTGTATATATGCGAAAGTCAAAAACACAAGTCTTTTAATTACATCTCAAACCTTGCCAGTGGATGGAGGTTGCCAGTATATTTGGTGCATGTGATTGTGAATGCATTAGTTCTGTGGTGCTTCTGATAGATAACAAGTGGATACCTGGCTTTGATATCGATGATGTTTGATAGCCGCAGAATGACTATCTCAGTTCAGTCCCTGGTCATAAGCTGTTAATAGCTGTAGACTGCTATCTTTCACAATAGAATACTGCGAGTATTGCTGAGAGTTAGTTCCAGTCAAAGTAAATGTCAGTGTAAATTGAAGTGGTGTAAATTGATTCTTGTGGCTAACAACAACCAAATTTCAAAGGATGATGAAGACAAAGAGTGTTTTTGTAATTTATCCTGAAGTATAATCATGTGATATTTTGGTTGGCAAAATATGCTAAGACTTCTCATCTGTAACTTCAGTATGATCCATAACTGCTTAACTGTTGGATGTGCTTCCTTATGCTTGGGTCCAGATATTGACATTTTATGGAATATTCACTAGTTACCCCCAAAACCTGTGCAGAAGTCCAAAAGCAACTGAAGCAATCTGATATTGTAGAACAATTCATTCACCGATAATACAGTGCAATTACAGGTCCACCATGTTGCCAGTTGGTACTTTAGCTGCAATGGACAATGTTTGGCTGTAACTTCCCAGATTCTGGACTCCTAATTAAGAACAACAGTTGCCATTTTAGTCAATTTTGGGCAGAAGCAGGAATACTTTTTCAGATTTTTCTGTTTCCGTGTCAAAACCAACTTCATATATGTTAATTTGACATTTTTTGGACATACTTAAAGTATCTACAAATCATTTTTTAAAAACTCCAGCTTCACAAAATTTGGTCCAGTAGGGCAAAGAATTTTGATGCTGGAGAATCAATCACTTTGGGTACTTGAAGCCTGGAACAAACCAGTCAGCTAAAGCACAAGCTTGATGATTAGGGAGGCTTCCTGCACTCTGGCCATACAAAATATTTAAACCCATGCTGGGTTTCATTCTCAGATCCAATGAGAAGAAAACAACATGCTAGTTCTCAATTCCATTCTGCCCTTTTTAAAATTGCTTTAATGCAGATACAGATACAACGGAGGGAGCTTTCCAGATAAGGATGCATGAGGGAAATTAAATCCCCTAAAAATGACATCTGGTCAGCAGCCTGACATTGTCCCACCCTCTTCTGAGTTGGAAGACAAATGAGGCACATAAATGGGATGTCTTTAATCAGTGAAACTGAAGAGGTCACAGCAGCTCTTCTCTTGGAATTCTTTCAGTGCTAAATGAGTGACTGTCAGCTTAGAATCATAAAATCCCTACAGTGGAGAAGGAGGTCATTCAGTCCGTTAAGTCTGTACCAACCATAATTCCACCCAGACCCTTTTCCTGCAACCCCACATATCCACCCAATGAACACCCCCCATAATAGAGTCAATTTACTATGGCCAGTCAGCCTAATGCACTTCTTTGGACTGTGGGAAGAAACCTGAGCACCTGGAGGAAACCCATGCAGAGATGAGGAGAATGCGCAAACTCCGTGGAGGTGAGAATTCAACCCAGGTCCCTTGTGTCGTGAGGTATCAGTGTTAATCACTATGCCACCATACCACCCAGCTTCTTGGAAGCCATTTCACATGTCTCACATTTACTTACCCTCAGCTGTACTTCCCTGTTGCTAGCTTTCAGCATGGTATGTCATTGCTAATACAACTCTGTTTTGCATCTCTGATGAAGAGCAAATAGGAGGACCAGCAGCTTTCTCCTTAACCTGTTGCTGCTCAGTTGATGGACACAAGAAATGCAGTTCCAACGAGGCAAGATCCCAACACAGCATCTAAGTGCAGAGGATCAACTCTCTCAACTTGCCTCAGGAGGCTCAGATTTTCATGGCAAATCGCTGCTGACATTTGCAATATTCTGGAAATAGGCCTCTGGAGTTAGCCAGGTGGGCACACGATGGCAGTGGCCCTCTGCCTGGCTGTCACTGGAGGACCATCCAGCCCCCAAAGCCAGGTCTTTCCCGTTCCCAAGTTATGTGCTGTCTTCTCCTGCAGAGAGAAAAAGCAGAGTGTTAAATGTTAATAACAGCTTGTGTGGCTAGCAAGGATATTTGTGGAGGATGTCTGCCATAGGTGTGAGAGGTAGTAGGATGAAAGGTGTGAATGTTGACTAGTCGATTGGGAATGTTAGGTGGCATCTGGAGAATGAGTACAGCTACAAGAAGTGTTGTTCTAAGGAGTGCTGTGCAGGAGAGTACCGAGAAAACCAGAGTTTATATGTACAGGGTGAAGGGTGCAGGATGAAGATCCTGCCTCCCTCTGATCAAGTCTGGGTTAAAAAGGCTGTAAGAATTCTCACAACACCAGGTTAAAATCAAGCAGGTTTATTTGGTAGCAAAAGCTACAACCTTTCGGAGTGCTTGCTGCTCCTTTGTGAGGTGACCTGACTCACCTGACGAAAGAGCTGCAAGCTCTCCAAAAGCCAGTGGTTTTTACTACCAAATAAACCTGTTGGACTTTAACTTGGTGCTGTAAGACTTCTTACTGTGTTTACCCCAGTCCAACGCCGGCATCTCCACATATAGGCTGCCGAGAGACCAATTGAGCCATTTAGTAGCCTCTTCCAGACCTTGTCCTAGTGGCAGATGGGGCTCACTGTCCAGGAAGATCATCCAGCAAACCCTGACTCTATGCTCAATCAAGAAACTTAGCATCAGGAACGGGGCGCCCCACAGGCAATCACTCCCTGCCCTTGCTTCCAGTTTTCTGAGATAAGGGGAATCAGATGGAGGGTGTCAATGGTGCAAGGTTATAGCAACTGTCTTCAACTGTCATCTGTAACGAGAGTTCAGTAATGATGGAGAAGTGATTTGAATAATGGCAGTCCTGACATTTGAACCAACAATATTATTCTAGTCTATACGGATCATGGAATTGCTGGTTTTAATAATGAAAGGTTTTTCATTATTTACTTTTTACTAAGTTTTTAAAATCTTTTATGTTGACTGAAGATCAGGATTTCTATTCCAAGTTGGCACTTTGCAGCTCTATTTATAGAGTCAGCACAGTACAATTTCAATCATGATTGTGGCAAAATTTGAATATTTATAAGCATGAGGCTTTTATTGAAGTTTATCACAAATATTAGATTTAAGATAAAGCACACTTGATAATTATGTTGTTTCTCCCTTCTTGAAGATGATGAAGGACCTGTTGTGAGCAGCGACTCAGACACTTCATTGATTCTGGCTGTTGAAGTTGGACTTTCAGACATAGAGCTCTCCACTGACCAGGACTGTGAGGAGGTGAAATCCTGAGAAGGTTAATTCTGTCTCTGGATATGGATTAGGCAAGCCCACAGAGTGATTGAAACAATGTCCAGTGCACTCAGAACTGGGATGATTGTGAGAGCAATAGCGACAATCGTTTACTCTTCCTTATACACAGATTCTTTAGCATTGGATGTCTTTCTCTTCACGAGGATGCTGCAAGCTTATCTCTTGCCCTCATTCCTATATTTAAAAAAGCTGTTAACACAACTCAGTGACTGAGATGAAGAAAATAACAATTTTATGTTGTTTACTTTTTGTTTTATACTGTCAATGATGGTCAACAGTTTGTGTTTTTAAGTTTGTTTTTGCGACTGACTCCAGCTTTTCCAGAGTTTGATCCAAAAATATTTTTATTAGAAGGATTGATCCTGGAATCACTGCCTCAACACTAAAACATTCAGTCGGTGCTTTTAAGTTATGAACTGAATTTTAAAGTTGGTTCCAAGTCCTGCACTCCTGTGAATCACTTTTTTTTTTGTGTGGTCAGCTTTAAGTAAAGTTTATTTTGCTCAGTAAATATTCAAAGCAGTGGCTTGCAGGTATGAAAAGACTGCTAGAAATTCATTTGCCATCTCTTAACATATCTTTGCCAATAGTTAGAAGTATTAGCATTGATATTGTGCAGGTATGTTGTATGTGTGTGTATATAAAATATATATACACACACACAGTATTAGCATTGATATTGTGCAGGTATGTTGTATGTGTGTGTATATAAAATACACACACACACACACACACACACACACACACACACACACACACACACACACACACACACACACACACACACACACAGCTCTGATGATAATTTAGATGGAGTGAATATTCCAGCAAAAGCCTGCTTGCACTCTAAGGGTTCATGGTAGACTGGGTTGTGTGAATGGTTCACATCTGACATTCCCCCAAGTTTTTTGGCATTGTGGCTATTAACACACACCAGCTGAGAAAGTGGCTAAATAGGTTAAACCACAAGCTTTAATGGTGTTTAGAGGATTGAAATCTAAGTTAATTTTATTCTTTAGAGACATGCTTTACATCAACCCGCCTCAGCCAAAATATAATTTACGTTATAATGTGCTTCAAAAGAATTTTCTAATATTTTAAGGAATTTGGATTTCAGTTGCTTACATCATCTTTCCTAGCAATAGCTTATTGTGCAATGAAAACATGAAAATGTATTAGAATTTCAGAATCGATCTACTGAGTCCAAATAAATGACTCTCAAATCATGAGATTCTACTACAGCCGTTTTATAGATAGATCCTTCCTTTCCTTTAAAGGACCCAATAATGTAATAATTATGTTGGAAAAAAAATATAAATTCTCTCTAGATGGGAAAAAAAACCCCACAAAATAGCAGACGTTGTATATTTTTGAAATTATTGTACTGTTTTTGTCCTAAATGTAGATTGTTGACTGTTTAGATATTAGCATTTGAAAAGCAGCAATCTTTTACAATTTTTTTTTGATAAGGACAAAGAAAACCCTAGGTTATCCCAAGGACCGTAATGACTGTTTATCACGTGATGTTGCAGACCTTGTAGTCACTCCAGTGCATTTTTGTTCTAGAACAGCACAGCCAGAGGCAATATTGATGGTGCATTGATCTGAAGATTTTCAAATTTTTTGAGATTGCAGTCTGGTGGGTTGATATTGAAAGGAAACATGTTAATGTATATAGATCCAGAATTAGACTGATTGAGAGATAGGGCACAGCAGACGCTTTAGCAGCATTCTATTTGCTGCTTGAGTTATATGATAAATGTTAAAAATGCAAACATGCTAATGAATTATAGAAATGCAGTTGACTGAAAGTCATCTGATAGTGAAATGTGTCTGACATGAGCTTTTGGAAATATTAATTTTTTTTTAAACTCCAGCAAAAGATTAGGGTTGCTATTATTACTGATGGAAAAATGTATGAGTGCACTTGAAGAGTCTTAGTCCAAGTAGATAGGGTTACAAATCAGTGTCATTCATAATATTAAATAAGCCACTTTTGTCCTCATTCATTCATGTTTCTTGTACCATAGGAAAACCATTTAACCTATTTCCTCTTTAAGAAAAATAATACTTCAAACAGTCGTGTGCTTTGATCCTTATGAGGCCTTGCTGAAGAACTGCACTCCAGTTAACTTTTCACCTGTTAGGAGTAAATCTCCAAATTGTTTTCTACACCAGAAAGAGTTTGAATTGCTGCCCAAGTGTTTCTTATTGCTATAAACAATTTCAGCTGTTCTCCTCCATATTTAGAGAAATGTTTGCGTGATTGCACTTTAATTTTACTTAGGTTTTAATCTGCAAAATATTTGCATCATTTTCCAGCAGTGCCATTTTATGTTGCATCCCATGAAGCTGTGCCACAAATGGATAAATCCTGAGGATTAGATGCTAGCTGGAGTTGTACAGGGATCAGTGTTTGGACTCTGCTGTTTCTAATTTACATAGATTTGCTGGAGTGTAATACCAACTGTGAGATTGTAAAATTTTTGGATGATACAAATGCAGGAAAGTTAGTAAAAACTAAAGTTGCAGCTAAGATATGCAGAATCATAGAATAGTTTGCAGGTGATACAGATTTTCCCCATGTTGTTGATTGTGATGGAAAAAATATGTAGTCTGTAGGCAGATATCAATGGACTAGTCAGGCGGTTAGAAAAGTAACTAATGAGAATTTGTGCAGTAATGCATTTGAGGAGGTCAAGCAAGGGAAGAGAATTAACAATGAATGGTAGGATTCTGAGGAGTGCAAAAAGACAATGCAGTCAGTGTCTATGATTACTGAAAGTGGCAAGGCATGCAAGTAATGTGGCCAAGAAGGCATGCAGAAAGCTTTTCTGTATTGGACAAGGTCTAGCTGTAAGAGTAGGGAGGTTTTACTAGAATGATATAAAACTGAGCTAGCATTCTGCCTATAGTTCTGCCGGAAGGATATAATCGTATTCAAAAGGGTATAGAGAAGTTTTACACGGTTATTACCATGTATGGAGAACTCTAGCTATGAGGAACAATTGGATAGGCAGGAATCGTTTCCTTTGTACAGAGGAGACTAAGAGAGATTTAGTTGAGAGGTACAGATGAAGTAGATAGGCAGTGTCTATTTTCATGACTAGAGAGATTAATTATCAGGAGACAAATATTTAAAGTAATTAACAGGTGCTTGGGAGTTATATTTTCACCCAGTTTGTGATGGATGTCTGGAACTCTTGAAAGAATAGTTGAGACAGAAATCTTGCATCTCATCTTTTTTGGTTGACATGGGCATGATGAGATGAATTGACTTTTATGCTGTAAATCCATCCTTTTTCCTATGATTTTTCCTATCTCCACACTTATTCCTGAGTTAGCAGATGGATTTTGCTTGACCATTAGAAGTTGATGGCCATCACAATGGTAAAAATGAAGTTTTCCTGGTATTGAATCACTTTGGGTACCAAAATTAAAACAAACAGGAATAGTTCCACAGCAACATTCCCTTAGAACAATGTCTTGCACCAAGCCTTTAAGAAGGTACTGGGGAAGAAATATTCTCTAGCATTGGTCATAGGTTGAGCTTGCCTTCAGGATTAGTTGTCATGCCAAAACTGGCATTAATACATTGATCAGAGTATCCTAATGTAGCAGTATTAGTTACTTGTCCAAAGGCCATTATCTCAACTTCAAACAGGTGTCAATCCAACATTGACTCTTAGCACCAAGCCCTAATAAAATGCAACTCCACCCACAGACTACATTAACATTATTTTTGGACAAGAAAAGACATTATTCTAGGACAAGGAAAGAAGAATCATTTTAACAGGAATGCACACACAACCATTTTTTTGTTTTAGGAATTTCTACAAATATTCTTTTACATCGATCTCAACAGTCAATAAAGTCTGTATGGCTATCGTGGCTAAATTAGTTGGGAACACTTTTTCACTGCCTATCCACTTAGACTTCTATGAAGCACTTGTATGCTCCAATGTGGCACCCTTGCCAGTGGATGCCAGGACAGCACCAGTTTTGCCTCAAACATTCCGACCATGCCTTTTGCTAAGTGATGTTAAGACAGCATTATTTATTGCTGCACTTTATCATGTTCTTAAAAAGAAGAATAGGCAGATGTGAGGAAGGAAAAAGAGGGTGAAGAACTCAGAATTACACACCACTTACAAGCCTTGATTGGAATACTCACTCGTTCAAGGACTTCATTGCCTGGATTTCCTTACAACTGGCAATTCAAACCCAGGTGCACTTCAGTATTAGCAAAGAAACCATACTGGACCCACCAAGTATGGCCATCTAGCACAAACAGACTACTGTGACCAATCACCCATTTCTTTTTGACAGCTTCTTTGACTTATTTACCAATAGTTTTTTTGGTTGAGACACAAAGTTCAGCAACTAATTTACTCAAGTTTCAGTTTCTCCTAAGAAGGAATTGAAACAAATGATAACTTCACTTGTTTTGTTGACCTTCAACCAGGATCATTGGGTAAAGTTTTGGTTCCTAAGAAGCTTGTGCTCCAGATGACTTTTTTCATTTTGAATTAGAATCCATTTTCTTTAGTATCAATTCATTTTGCTAGGAAGAACGAGGAGAGGCAATATAAAACATACAACTCCATTAAAGTGCTGAAGCAGAACAACCTGGAATATATCTGCACAAATCTTTAAAGGTGGCAGGGCACATTGAGAATGTGTTTAATGAAGCATACGTAATCTTGGCCTTTATAAATAGGGACACAGAATATAAAAACAAGGAAATTATGATAAACCTGTATCAAACACTGGCTTTAGTTATGTAGCTAGATTGAAGAGATTCAGGTTGTTTGTTGAGAAGATTAGACTAAGAGGAGATCTAGTGGAGGTGTTCAAAACTATGAGGGAGCTCGATGAAGTAAAAATGAGAAACTGTTTCTGTTGACAGAAGAATGATAAACGAAAGGATGCCAGTTTAGGGTGATTGGCAAAGAAAACAATGGCGATATATAGAAAAAAGTTTAACACAGTGAGTGATATGCACGACCTGAGAATGTGGTGGGACAGGTTCACTTGTAGCTTCAAACAGAATTACCTGATGAGTTAAAAATTTACAGCGCTATGGGAAAAAGGCAGGAGGTTTGGGACAAGGTGAGCCACTCCTATGCTCTAACTATTCTAGTTCTAGCCTACGATCAAAATTTTTTTTTGTCTCAGAATGAAGAAAAACGTTTTGAGGAATTATATTCAATCCTTCAACTTTTTAACAGTCTTTATCCTCTGATAATCTGTCTTTGCACAATGGTCAATCTTAAACAGTTTACATTTATTTTATTTCAAAAAGACTTTTGTTCAGATAGAATTTAAAAAAAAAAAGTTAAATGTTTTTAAATATTTGAGCACTTGTAGATTTGATTTTAATTCTGAATTGTTCGATCCTAAAATTTATTAAGTTCTAAAATCCCTGAAAATAAGATTCTCCCAAACATTGAGGCTGATCTGTTTAAATGCAAATTGGAGTTCACTGTGGTTGGAAATAGCACTAAATATGTTGTGGCTAAAGTGGAGTTACGTTTAATCATATATTTTGCATGTGACTTTTTAATAGCATCAGCTGGTTCTTTTCCAAATTGATCATATCAAATTGTTGAACATAATGCTGAAACTCTTCTTTCACCAAATCTTACTCAGCAGCCACAATCAAATTAAATTCAAGATTTGTCATTAGAAAGCTTATTTTAGGTAAACATATAGGTTGATTTTTGAATATTGTATATGTGCTTTACCAGAAAAATCCTGTTTCCTATTAAGGGCCAGATAAAACCTAATTAAATTTAGAATGTTAAACGACAGTACTCGTAAGCTTATTATCTTCTTAACTATCCAGGTATCCATACTGAAGCTTTATATTTTTTTAATCATCAAAGCCTATTTATCTAGTAGTATGGTGTTTCAGTATTCCAGTATTCAATGCTATTAAGAAGATAGATATAAGTTGATAATTTTAATTCATTGATAACAAGTAGCCTTGGTAGAAATCTGGGAATATTTTGCTGAACCGATTAAACTTGGGTCTGCATAGAGAGATGAAAGATGAGGGATGGGTAGGAATTATGTCAAGGTTTAAAAAGAAATTGAGCATGATTCACATAAACAAAACATTACATTTTCTTGTGCCTATACTTCAAACTCTTGATTATTCAAGCATGCCTCTAGTAGGCCACTTGTTTCATAATAGTCCCTGAGGATTATGGTTCACTTCAAACTGTGGTTTGCATTTTGAACCAAGTTGTCGTATTCTATACTGACCACATTGCAAAATGTTCTAATGGCTTAATGTGGAAACAAATGAACACAAAACATACATTTGCATTTAGTCAATTCTGGAATGTATTGCAGGTCGAGTATCCTTTATCTGTAAATCTGAAAGCCAAACCCACTCAAAACCACACTTTTTTAACTTTAGCGTGAGAAGTTTAGTTTGTCTGCGTTATTTGCTTTGCAAATTTTGTGGTGAACATGTCAAAATGAAACTTTTTTTAGGCACTCCACATTTGTTATTCAGCGATTCGTACTTTTCTAGCCATTTTATTTACTTTAGATGATTGCTAGGCTATGCTTAGGCTATTGCAATGTAAATTTATCGAAATTATCTGGAATCCAAAATGCAGTTGGTTCAAAGGATTTCAGATAAAGCATACATGATCTGTACTTATAAAAAATGCAGATATTCTTGTGTATTAATTTTGAATTGCTCTTTTGTATGAACATTTCTACAACCATTCAATGGAGAAGGCACTTCTTAATTCCTAAGACAAAAAGAATATTTCTGTGAACATAGAAGAACTGAGTACATTATAAATGGTTAATAATACAATCACTTTGTAGCTGTTTATTGCAATGTCATTTACATAGCAAACCCATTTCAATTCACACTTGACAAATCTTTTTAAAATAAATATACATGGTACATGCATTCTACTTGAATATATCAGGATAGTATTTTTCCATAGGTCATTTAAATGATTTTTAATTACATTGTATGTTACAAATGATATTTCCAGAAATGATTTTTTAAACACATTTCAAAAGCAATTTGTTTTTCCTTAGCGGGTGTAAGAATGTGAGATCTGCATTCACCAAAGAATTACCAGTTTGTCTTCATAACACTGCGGAAGATAACTTGTAAATGATTTTCTTATTGGTTTCTTTTAAATGGAATTTAGTTTGGTCAATTATAACTTTGTTCCAAAAACATTTCAACTTATATCCTCATAGTGCTTTGCAAAGATGCCAAGAAATGTTTTTTTTTTGAAAAAAATTAAAAGTAGCAGGCACATGGCTTCTGTTTCTTGTACTGACAAAAATATTTTCTGTTTAGTGTTCTCTTAAGTGAATTATTTGTGCATGGAAGTCACTAAAACAGCACATTGACCAATATTTCAGTAAGTTTTAACCTTTGTATAGAATTTTATAGCCAAGAAGAGGGAATTTAGCTTCACAGGTCTATAGTTTATTACCACTTGAACGATGCCACCAATTTAACTATCAGAGTCAAAGAAACATCTTTCAATTGAAACAGTACTTCGAATTTCCTCTAAATCTGACCATTGTAATAGGAGAACCTTATACAATTTCTTTGCCAGTTCAAAACAAGGTTTCAAATGTGTTTGCAAAAACCATGGCCAGTAACTATAAAATGTTATTGGCTTTCTGGAAATGCCATTATAAAAAACTCCAAAAGCAGCACTTGTTGTGTAATACATTAAAGAATTTAAATAAGCTTATTTGCTATCTGACTTTGGTGCATTAAGCTTGAGTCATGTCACAGCTTATGGGTAAATTAGATCAGTTTGCATTTCCCATCATTTGATTTGTTAACAAACATGATGGTCTTGGTCTAACACACTGCCACCTGCAGCCATGTCCAGGTGTTACTTAATTTGATTTCATCCAACACACAAATATTAAAGTAGGATTTCTGACACATGGAATGGATAGATTTATAATTTAGATCCATATCTTGCAAAACATTAGCTGCTTAGGTGCAGGATGCCTTCTGCTGTCTGAGAGCAATTACTTGAAGCATTTTTATGCAGATACAGGCAAAAGTAAAATATTGAAGTTGTTCTTTGAATACTACTGAAATACGATGTAGAATCTTAAGGTTAACATTTCACCTTCTCCTAGCTGCTAAAACCACTCTTACTAGTGCAAGCCTGTTTTATCACCAGATCAGGAAATGCAGCCAGAAATTATGGATACAACTAGATTGACTAGCTGATCCTGTCTTCTCTGCCCCTACTGGTAATTCAGTTTCATTTAGACTTGGCCACCTTCCAGTATAGTGGTTCTCCATTGTTGTTTACAGATGTGCATTTTGTTGAACAAAAATACAGTTTTCTTTCCCTCCACCAACTCAGTTGTGCATTGCCTGGGTAACACCATCTCATATTATTTTTCGGATTGTTTCAACCAGTAAAATTGACTGTAGCCCAAGTTCTCAATTTCCAAAGCCCTCACTTTCACCAACATTAGTCTTTACTGTAGGGTAAAGGTGAAAACTAGAAGTATGGTGCTCCTATCTTCGGGAAACCGATTAAAAAGAAATTATACACATCAGACATTTCTATAGCAAACAAGTGGAATTTAGTTACCATTCAATGCCAGATTGCTGCTATAAATGGGGTGTTAATGATCCATAAATGAGAGGAGATTGGTCCAGATTTGCTATTTTTGAAAGTGCCATGTCTGACCTTTTTTCAGTGTGGTTGGTTCCTATGTATATGGTTTTTTTTTATTCTTTCATCAGGTTCCCTCCCATATACTTAGTTTTTTTCCCACCCAATCTCTTATTTATCAAATGATGTTAAAGATGACTCCATATAATCCAAGTTTAGCAGAACGTGGTAGGTCATTGGTTATGTAATGCAACACGAGTCATTGATTGCCTTAAGTTTAACTGATTAGAAGATGAGTTTATTTGTTTTGATGCAGCTCGCTGTATTGTTTGGTAAAGCTGCTTTTGTACTTCAAAATATCATTCTAATTAGAAATATCTGTTTTGCTTTCTCAGTGCTATTTTATTTCAAATAAATACTTAGTTTGGTAAAGAGTTAAGCCAAAGTGGCAAATGGATTGCATGATGATAACAGTAGAAATTATTTTTATTTGGCATTTTTCATATGCTAAAGCCTGCAAGATAATAGGCAAAGTATTGTGTAGTTGTATTATCAGTTATAATACATTTTCCTCTAAACTTTTCTTTATGGATTGTGTTGGAATTATTTTCTATTTGAAGCGAGCCATTGCTGAAGTATGATGTGTTTCTTCCCCCATATTGCACTTTATATCTCGCAAAAAAAAAGCTGGCATCTAAGGATGTTACTGGGGAAAAAGGGATTTGCCTGATACAATCAATGATAAAGCATATTTCTTTTTCGGTTTGCAGTACTTAAAATTGCTTGAACCTGGACTTGATGTTTGTATAAAAGGGGAAGGATTCAATTCAAATGCGGAAACATCCAGTAGCCTATTACTATTATTTTGTTACACAGCAGACAATAAAATGTAAATATGTGCAGCCGTGTTGATATATGTACTAGGTAAGATGTTGCAACTATACAAAATTTAAAAAAATTGATGAATCCCAATAAATTTTAATTGAACAGTTTTCTTAACAAGTGAGTTCCATGTTTGTGTTTTGTTTTAATCATATTTGTGACTCTTAGGATTGCTTCAATATGCAACCTCAATCTTCAAATTATAGGTTATTTATTCATTGTGCACAGTGTTCTGTTATCTTTCCTTCTGACTTGCAGCCTGTTTCAATTGATGCAACTGGTTCCTCTACACCTTGTTTTAGCATTTCCATTCAGTGCCAAAGATTCTTCACAACAATGGGCATGGCAAATGGTTGTCTTCGCTGTCTTCTATTTTTCATTACGAACTGAGGTTTGATTTATATACTCAACACACAAGTTCTTATAGAACATAGAACACTACAGCACAAACACGCCCTTCAGCCCGCGGGTTGCGCTGATCACATCTATACCTACCAATCCACAGACCTATCTATAACCCCCTATCCCATTAGTTCCCATATACTCATCCAGAAGTCTTTTAAAAGACCCCAGCGAGTTCGCCTCTACCTCCTCCGACGGCAGCCGATTCCATTCACTCACCACCCTCTGAGTGAAAAACTTACCCCTAACATCCCCCCTGTATTTGCTTCCCTGCACCTTAAATCAGTGTCTCTCGTAGTGACCATTTCAGCTCGAGGAAATAGCCTCTGAGAATCCATCCTATCTATTCCTCTCAACATTTTATAAACCTCTATCAAGTTGAATGATTAAAGATCTCTTATGATTAAAGATCTATGCATAATCAGATCCTGGTTATCAGAATTGCTAAACAATTAAAAAGAAACACATTTTGTTCAACTTCCAGCATTCTGATTGGAACACATCACAAAGCTAATGGCATTGGTAATTAATTATGGTAATCAATCTCTCTTAATTAGTGTACGTCGAACACAGAGTTGACACAAAACAATATCAAGTCACGGAGAACTTTGGAAGCCAAAGGTTCAAGATCGCTCTTTTTCATCTAAGCATAGTACCCTCAGCATGTCATGTCTCAAAATAGTCATATACTGTGTTGTTTTATTATAATGATAAAATACTTTAGGCTTATTAACTGTGCAATACACAAGGCACTAATCACTTATGGGATTGAGTAAACATACTGTAGGTTCATTTACTAAGACTAGGCACATGTGAACAGTTATACATTTGTATAAAGCTTGAAGACATCAGCTCATATGTGCTTTGCTTAAAGCAAAAGTGAAACTAAGGGCCCAATTTTACCATTATGTTGTGCCCATTTTCAGAGCGAAAACTTGGTAAAATCAGGCATAAGACAATTAGTACCATCCACACCCACCTCCATGCTGGTTTCATTTTTACCAAGGTCCGAAAATGGCTGCGATCAGGACCATGCCTGAAAAGGGTTAGACAGCCATCTAGATGCATTTGTATGCATTTAAATTGACTTAATGGGCTGCACACCCAACTTTACTGACATTTCCACCTTTACTGCCACAATCAAGGCAAAACAGACATGCTGCATATAAGTCTGATTCGGGCGTTCCATCAGTGTGAATTAGTGAGGAGGAAATGCCAAGCATCTAATGGCTCTTTGTTTGAGATCATTGGGGGAGTGGGTCCAATGGCTCCGTGCTTGAGATTGGTGTGGGAGTGTTAAGGGGGGGAGGCATCCACTGCCAATCTGCTTGTGGTCAGTGAGGGTGAAAAGGAATCACAGAAGAAATTATAGAAACCCTACAGTGCAGAAAGAGGCCATTTGGCCATCGAGTCTGTACTGACCATAATCCCACCCAGGCCCTACTCCTATATCCCTACATATTTTACCTGCTAATCCCTCTAACCTAGACATCTCAGGACAATTTATCATGGCCAATCAACCTAAACTGCTGCACCTCTGTCTGAAAGATCAGTGAGGGAATGGAGGGACGGAGCAGCAACTGGTCTGGGTGGTGGGTGGATAGGTGATCGGTAATGTTCGGGGGTTGGGTAAGTGTCTGTGGGGACCAATGGAGGGGAACAGCAGTCTCATTTTGTAACTGTGCATGTGTGGTTGGAGGCACTAATTGGAAGTGCAGGATTTCAGGTATATTAGGCCCCGTCCATAAGCTTCTGCAATGCGATTTGGAATTGCTGATTTTTTTTTTAGGCAGATTATTTATGGGGTGTCTGAGAACAGGTCTGAAAGTTGGAACTGAAATACTCCCAGTTTCAAGTCCACCCAGCACTTAGAATCAAAAAGGTAAAATAGGGCCCTAAAAGCAGATTGCATGACACATTCCCCTTCTGGTGATGTTGGGGAGGCCTGTGGAGAGGTGTTGAGGCAGGTCCAATGAGAGGTGGGAGAATTCTGTGGGGGGATTCCCCCGAGGGGCTTCAGGATTTTTGGGTGGAGTCCCATGGCAGTGTGGAATTGTACAATAGTTACCCAGAAGTTGGAAATGATTCTAATTCTTCTAACATTTTCTGAGTTAATCATTGAGGAAGGACAGTCAGAACCATCCAAAGTTTGCAATTTAAATTGCAATTTTTGGATTGTTCTCAGTACACAGCAATGACGGGGGTGGGGGTATGTGCTCAGTGCATCTTTGTGATATCCTGCCCTAGAACTCAGAAGTACCACCCAACAATTCTAGAGATTAATTTTGAATTTATCCCCTTGAAGTATAGGCCATGTCTTCTGGTTTTCTATTCTAGAAAACATGAAGTAGATTGTCAGCTACATTAGCTTAATCCTAAAAAAAAGTTAGCTATTGCATGATTTCCAACCTTCTCTTTACTTGTGAGAACATGTCCAATTTACATATTTTTGCTCGTCACCCAATTGACAGCATGTCCAATTTACACAATCATTCAGTCACCTCAATCATTCTGGTTTCTATTGCTTCAACAGCTGCCAAATCTTTTTTGAATTGTGTCAACCAGAACTGTACACAATATTCCAGGTGCCATTGTACTTATGATTCATAAAATGGCAGGATTACCCTTTTTGACTCACTGTTAAAATTTTAATACCTCTCAAATTTGATTTGTTTTAGTCTGTTGCATATTATTACAGTAGCTTCAGTTGCTAATCAGGATTCCAGACCTTTTTCATTAAGGCAGAAACAAAAGTTTCAGATGGCAGCATTACTGATGCTTTAAGTAGTGGTGGGTCATGAGAGATTCTACAGCAAGAACAGTATGGTCATGATACTGTCCCAGCCGGCTACAGAGCACCTTTACCAAAGCCAAAAAGTTGCCTACCGTTGCTGAACTCCTTGCCTATGTAAACAGGCTCCTCATTATCAAATTCAAAGCCACCGCAAAGGTTTTTTAATATACCATCAGAAGACTTCCAGAAAATATTCCAATTTTATTTTCCATCGAAGAACCATAGGTAAAGCAAATCAAATATTGAGATGTATTAAAAAGTTGGTGCTTGAGCTGAAATTGAGGTAGTTTTGCCACTTGTTAAATCATTGGAATGAAGGACATTTACCAAACCCAGTTAATTACATTCTTTAATCCTTTGCTACCTCCCAAAAAAAATCAAATAGCCTCTTGAACCTATTTGAACATGTCATTAATTTTCCAGAATAATATATTTTACATATTTTAACTAGAATAATAGAATCAACTATGGGACCTTTTTTGTTAAATAGGGTTGGAACCATTCCATCTACACAGAAGGTTTAGTTGCTATCTTGCTCTTGGAATTAGATGAAAGTGTCCGGCGGTTTCAGGTGAGAGCCTTCTTTTAACATGCAAACACATGTTACACGTATTGCATGTTATAGCTTCTTTTTGCTTTTTTCCATCAATGTGCAGAAAAAGTAGTGGCTGAGATCTTGGAGCTGGAACGTACAGTGTGATACTAGACAGCAAGAAATTTTGCATTAACCCAGCTACTGGCAATGAAGAGAAATATTCCAGCCATTATCAGTGTACCGAGACTGACCTTTGGTGCAAGACAAGTATCAAATTTAATGAAAGAACATTGGATACCAGATATTTAGGTATCTGGTATTGTGGTAGGACACCACAAAATTGTTATTGTGTACCTAGGCTTCCAGAAAACTGTTGACAAAATGCTTTATGAAAGGTAATTAATTAGGATTAATTATTACAGATTCAGGATGAAGAAACTTGGAAATAATTAGTGGTCATCAACGGTCAAGTTAGATGTAAATATTTAGCGAACACATAGATTTGGTATTGTGAGCACTACTGCTTCTCATTTACATAAATGATCTGATTGTAGAAATGTGATGTAAAGTGGTCAGGTTTTCTGCTGATAACTAATGAGACAACTCCGCAATTAGAGAATAAGTAAGACAAAATAAGTGATGAGATTTGTGAAATGAGTGAAATTTACTGCAGTAAAGCACAAAATATTGTAGATATGATAGAAAAGTAAGCTACATGTTGAAAGGTACTGCATGAATGATGCTGAAATAACTCAAGGGTGAAGTGGAAATGGGCTATGACTCTTAATGGACTTGACACTTCAAGATGTCTAACCAAGAAATCAAAGTCAATAAAATGTTAAAGACACACAATTAAAATTTATACAATCATCTTCCTTCAAGAAATTTCCACACATTACAATAATGCCTAAGCAAGGAATTAACTTTGTAGAGGAAGTTGTATAGTACCTTTCCAATCCTACTTACTTGGTATTGGTCACAATGTGCTGACACTTACGACACAGGCAGTTATTTTTGATGCTACGGAAGACAATGAGGAGGTGTTCTCAGAAGCTGTTACACAAGGTAACATGCACATTAAAATCTGAGCCATCTTTAAAATATAAGCAAAATACTGTGGATGCTGGAAATTTGAAATAAAAGCAAAATGCGAGTTAAACTCAGTACATCTGGCAGTAACCATGGAGAGAGAAGCAGTGTTAACACTTTGAGCCTGGTTTCACTCTTCAGGGGTAGAAATGTGATGGTTTATATAGCAGGAGAAGGGGATAGGGAAAATTGAGCAGAATGGAAGGTCAGGATTAAGTCAGAGTTTGGAGAGATTGACGAAGATATCATGGCCATAAGACAAAGGGATTGTTAATGGTAGCATTAAAGAAAATACTGGTAGTGGCATGAAGGTAAGAGCAAAACATGTTAATAGGACAACAAAGCTCAATGCTCAGTGAAAGCAAAATTAAAGAACAAGCAACAAATGGCTCTGGGGAGGGAGATGTTGGAGATGGGGCTGCATAGGGACAAAGAGAAAATAAAAGAGTCAAGATGGAGGGAAAAGGTTGTAGTCTGAAGTTGTTATACTCAGTGTTGAGTCCAGAAGATTGTAACTTACCTAATCAAAGATGACATGTTTGCATTGGGCATCACTGGAACATTGCAGCAGGCCAAGGATGCATATGTGGGCGTGAGACCAAGATAATTAGTTGAAATAGCAGCCACAGAAAGGTTGGTGTTATGCGTGCAGGCTGAGTAAATGTTCTGCAAAGCAGTCTGCATTTAGTCTCCCCAGTGTATAGGACACCTCACTGGGAGCAGTGAATACAATGGACCAAATTGAAGGAAATGCAAGTGAATTGCAACTTCACCCGAAAGGTATGTTTAGGGCCTTGGACAGTGAGGAGGGGGAGGCAGAGAGACAGGTGTTGCACCTCCTATGATTGGATGAGGAGTTGCCGTGGAAAAAGCATGAAAGGTTTGGGGTTATAAAGGAGGGGACTAAGGTGCCATGGAGGAAGTGGTCCCTGTGGAATGCTGTTGGGGTAAGAGAGTGGGTGTTGAAGCGGGGGCGAGGAGGGGCGGGGAGATGTGTTGTGGTGGCACAAAGTTGGAATTGGCAGAAATGGTGGAGAATGACCTGACAGACCTGCTGAGCGTTTCTAGTATTTTCTAGTATTTTCTGTTTTTATTTCAGATTTTCAGCATCAGCATTTTGCTTTTTTTCTAGTGTTTAATTAACTACCATTTCTCTCCCAGGAATGTTTAGCTTGAAGAAGTACTGCTCTTTTCTCTTACTGGATTTCAGTCTTTCTCTTTCATTACCATGTTTGCTTTTGTTGCTTTCCATTTGCCTCCTAGTATTTGACAAGGTGTTTATCAGAACTTACTTCCACAGCTACCTTAACTGCCTCAGTCTCCAACTCACCTCATGTGATTCTGACTAAAGTTTCATTCCTTATCTTTTGATTGCATAAGATTAATAAGAATCTTTTTCTCTCCCTTTCAGTTGTGAAGTAATGCAAAATGCAGGAAATTATTGACACCAACGTTCATTTGGGACCATTCACACCTTCCCAACCTTCTGACCCTGTTCTTCCTTCCAATCCCAGCCCTTGCCATGTATTCATAAGAATATAAGAAATATGAGCAGGAGTAGGCCATCTAGCCCCTCGAACCTGCCCTGCCATTCAATAAGATCATTGCTGATCTGATAGTGGTTCAGTTCCACTTACCCGCCTACTCCCCAGAACCCTTAATTCCCATATTGGTCACAAATCTATCTACCTGTGACTTAAGTGTATTCAACGAGGTAGCCTCCACTGCTTCAATGGGCAGACAATTCCAAAGATTCACTACCCCCTGAGAAAAGAAGTTCCTCCTCAACTCTGTACTAAATTGACTCTTCCTTATTTTGAGGCTGTTCCCTCTAGTTCTTGTTTTCTTTCTAAGTGGAAAGAATCTCTCTGCCTTTACCCTGTCAAGCCCCTTTATTATCTTATATGTCTCTATAAGATTAGCCCTCAGCCTTCTAAACTCCAACCAGTACAGGCCCAGTCTATTTAATCTCTCCTCATAAACTAACCCCCTCATCTCCAGTATCAACCAGGTGAACCTTCTCTGTACTCCTTCCAAAGCCAATATATCCTTTCACAAATAAGGGGACCAAAAGTGTGCACAGTAGTCTAGTTGCGGCCTCACCAGTACTTTGTACAATTGCAGCAAGATTTCCCTGCTTTTATACTCCATCCCTCTCGCGATAAAAGCCAACATTCCATTTGCCTTCTCGATCACCTGCAAACTGAGTTTTTGCGATTCATGCACAAGGACCCCCAGATCCTTTTGCACAGTATCATGTTGTAATTTTTCACCATTTAAATAATTGTCCATTTTACAATTATTCCTTCCAAAGTGGATAACTTACACTTGCCAACGTTATACCACACTTGCCAGATGCTCATCCACTCACTCAGCCTATCCAAATCTCTCTGCAGACTTTCCACATCCTCCATGCAATTTGCTTTCCTATTCATCTTTGTGTCATCAGCAAACTTTGTTACCCTACACTCAGTCCCCTCCTCCAGATCATCTATGTATAAGGTAAACAGTTGAGGCCCCACTACCAATCCCTGTGGCACGCCACTAGTCACTAACTGCCAATTGGAAAAGCACCATTTATTCCAACCATTTATTCCAATTCTCTGTTTCCTGTTAGACAGCCAATCCTCAATCCACGCTAACACTTTACCTCTAACTTTGTGTATCTTCATCTTTTGCAGCAATGTTTTGTGAGGCACCTTATTGAACACCTTCTAGAAATCTAAAAACACCACATCCACTGGTTCCCTTGTGTCAACTGCACTCATTGTGTCTTCATAAAAATCAAGTAAATTCATCAAACACGACTTTCCCTTCATGAATCCATGCTGCTTGATTGAAACATTCTTTTCCAGGTGTCCCACTACTTCTTCTTTAATGATAGATTCCAGCATTTTTCCAACTACGGGCGTTAAACTAACCAGTCTGTAGTTACCTGCATTTTGTCCATCTCATTTTTTAAACAGTGGCGTCACATTAGTTGTTTTCCGATCAGCTGGCACCTCCCCAGAGTCCA
Organism: Sphyrna mokarran; assembly: GCA_024679065.1. Taxonomy (NCBI): domain Eukaryota; kingdom Metazoa; phylum Chordata; class Chondrichthyes; order Carcharhiniformes; family Carcharhinidae; genus Sphyrna; species Sphyrna mokarran. The sequence continues at coordinate 153,053,004 of JAGIQG010000001.1, forward strand.
GCAAATTTTGATTAATTACAACTAACACACCTGCTATTACTTCTGCCATTTCTTTTAGTACCCTGGGATGTATTCCATCCGAGCCAAGGGACTTGTCTAACTTTAGTCCTATTAGCCTAACAAACACTACCTCTTTAGTAATAGTAATCGTATGCAAGGATCTCACCCCCTACTGTCCCACGACTGCCTATTTTCAGTAAGTTATTTGTGTCCTCTGCCATGAAGACCGACAAAAAGCTTGTTTAAGGCCTCGGTCACTTCCTTGTTTCTCATTATTAAATCCCCCTTCTTGTCTTCTAAGGGTCCAACATTTACTGTAGCTGCTCTTTTCCTTTTTATGTATTTGTAAAAACTTTTATATATTTGTAAAAAACTTTTATACATTTGTAAAAACAGTTTTTATATTTTGTGTTGGTTTAGTTTCATAATCTATCCTTCCTTTATTGTTTTCTTAATCGCCCTTTGTTATTTTTTAAAGCTTTCCCAATTTTCTAATTCCCCACTAGTTTTGGCCACTCTGTACACATTGGTTTGTAATTTAATACGCTCCATTATTTCCTTCATTATCCACAGCTGGCTGTCCCTTTTCTTACATTCTTTCTTTATCAGCGGAATATATTTTTGCTGACTACTGAGAAAAATCTCCTTAAAAATACTCCACAGTTCTTCAGCTGTCCTACCAACTAGTCTGCGCTCCCAGTCTACATTAGCCAATTCTGCCATCATCCTATCGTACTCCCCTCTGTTCAAACAGAGGACACTGGTTTAGGATCCTACTTTCTCACCCTCCATCTGTATTAGAAATTCAACCATATTGTGATCACTCATTCCAAGAGGATCCCTCACAAGAAGATCTTTAATTTTATCTATCTCATTACACAGGACCAGATCCAAGATAACTCGTTCCCTCATAGGTTCTGTAACATACTGTTCGAGGAAATTATCCCAACAGCATTCTAAGAATTCTTCCTTAAGTCCACCGACTTGAGTCAACCAATTAATATGCAGGTTAAAATCCCCAATGATTATTGCTGTTCCATTTTTGCATGCATCCATTATTTGCTTATTTATAGCCTGCCCCACCTCAAAGTTATTATTTGGGGGCCTATAGACCACAGCGACCAGTGACTTTCTCCCCTCGCTATTCCTTATCTCCACCCACATCGATTCCACATTTTCTCCTTAAAGCCTATATCATCTCTCACTGCCGCCCTGATGTTATCCTTAATAACAGAGCTACCCCGCCTCCTTTTCCTTCCTGTCTATCCTTCCAAAATGTCTGATACCTGGATATTCAGTTCCTCGTCTCAGTCACTCTACAATCATGTTTTTGTAATGGCCAATAGGTCATACCCATTTGTAATGATTTGTGCCATCAACTCATTCTCTTTGTTTCAAATGATACATGCATTGAGGTAACGTGTCTTTATGCTAGCCTTTATCTGGACCCAATTTGTTAGTGCATTCTTTTGATTGCATGCTCTGCCCCTACCTGTCGCAAACTGGTTAAGCCTCCCCAGACCATCTCCCTGCACTGCATTGACCACTCCCTTCACTTTTTTTACTCTGCCTAAGGTTAGATTCCTGCCATCTTCTATACTCTCTATCCTCCTATTACATGGTCTGTAAATGTTACTAATCTCTCCTGAGCCCTCGACTCCTCTAACTAGTTGAATGTCCTCATCATTAACCTGCACTTGTACCTTCTCCTTTATCTTTGATTTTGTAATTCTCCATACCCATGACCTCCCCCCACCCGTCCCCCCACTATTTAGTTTAAAGCCCTATCTACAGCCCTGGTTACACAATTCACCAGGACTCTGATCCCAGCACGATTCAAACGAAGTCCATCCCATCTGAACAGGAGTCACCTTTCTCAATGCTGGTGCCAATGTCCCATGAATTCAAATCCGTTTCTCCCACACCAATCTTTGAGTCATGCATTTACCTCCTTAATCTTATTGACTCTGCATCAATTCGCTCGTGGCTCAGATAGTAATCCAGAGATTACCACCTTGTTGGTTCTGCTTTATAATTTAACTCGTAGCTTTTCATATTTCCTTTGCAGAACCTTTATTCTTGTTCTACTTGTGTTGTTGGCACCTACGTGGACCATGACAACTGGATTCTTATCCTCCCATTCCAAGTTCCTCTGCAGCCCAGATGAGATATCCTATATCCGGGAAGCCTGGGAACTACAAGTCGGTGTGCTTAACATCTGTAGTGGGTAAGTTGTTAGAAGTATTCTGAGGGACAGGATCTACGGGCATTTAGAAAGACAAGGACTGATTAAAAACAATAAGCATGGCTCTGTGAGTGGAAAACTATGTCTCTTGAATTTGATTGAATTTTTTGAAGGGATAACCAAGAAGATAGATGAGAGCAGCGCAGTCGACATTATTTACATGAACTTTAGCAAGGCCTTTGACAAAATACTGCACATTAGGTCCCCAACCCAAAGGGAGAAAATGCTGGAAAATCTCAGCAGGTCTGGCAGCATCTGTAAGGAGAAGAGACCTGAAGTGTCAAGTCCAGATGACTTGAGATTTTCCAGCATTTTCTCCCTTTGGGTTGGGGACCTAATGTGCAGTATTTTGTCAAAATCAAAAGAGAAAATGCTGGAAAATCTCAGCAGGTCTGGCAGCATCTGTAAGGAGAAGAGACCTGAAGTGTCAAGTCCAGATGACTTGAGATTTTCCAGCATTTTCTCTTTTGATTTTAGATCTCAGCATCGGCAATAATTTGCTTACTACTGTACGGTAGATTGTTGTATGAGGTTAAATCTCACGGGATCCAGGTTGAGGTAGCCAATTGGATACAATATTGGCTTGATAATTGAAGACAGAGGGTGGTTTAGAGGGCTGAATTGCAAACTGGAAGTCTGGTACCAGCGGTGTGCCTCAGGGATCAAGGCTAAGTCCATTGTTATTTATCATTTATATTAATAATTTGGATGAGAATTTAGGAGGCTTGGTTAGTAGGTTTATAGATGATACCAAGATTGGTGGCATAGTGGACAGTGAAAAAAGTTATCTAAGATTGCAACAAGGCCAGTGGGCTGCTGAATGGCAGATGGAGTTTAATTTAGGCAAATGTGAGGTGATGCATTTTTGTAGATTGAATGAGAAATAGACTTACTCAATTAATGGTAGAGTGTTGGAGAGAGTTATAGAACAAAGATCTAGGGACACAGGTTCATATCTCCTTGAAAGTGGAGTCACAGGTTCTAATTTGATTTGATTTATTTTGTCATATGTACTGACATACAGTGAAAAGTATTGTTTCTTATATGCTATACAAAGCATACCATTCATAGAAAAGGAAATGATAGAATGCATGTTAGTGTAGTCATAGCTAGAGTGTAGAAAAAGAGCAACTTAATGTCAGGAATGTCCATTCAGAAGTCTGACAGCAGCAGGGAAGAAGCTGTTCTTGAATTTGTTGTGGAGGACCTCAGACTTCTGTATCTTTTTTCCGACAGAAGAAGACAAAAGAGAGAATGTCTGGAGTGCATGGAGTTCTTAATTATGCTGGCTGCTCTGTCCAGACAGTGGGAAGTGTAACAGAGACAATGGATGGGAGGCTGTTTTGCGTGATTAGGCTACATTCACAACCTTTTGTAGCTACCTGCGGTATTGTGCAGAGCAGGAGCTATATCAAACTGTGATACAACTGGAAAGAATGCTTTCTATGGTGCATTTGTAAAAGTTGGTGAGAGTCTTAGCTGACGTACCAAATTTCCTTAGTCTTGTGAGAAAGTAGAAGCATTGGTAGGCTTTCTTAATAGTGATGGCATGTGAGGACCAGGACAGGTTGTTGGTGGTCTGACACCTAAAAACTTGAAGCTCTCGACCCTTTATGCTTTGTCTTCATTGATGTAAACAAGGGCATGTTCTTCTTTGCACTTTTTGAAGTCAATGATAATCTCCTTTGTTTTGTTGACATTGAAGGAAAGATTATTGTTGCTGCACCAATTCAGTAATTCCCTATCTCATTCTTGCACTCTGTCTTGCATTGTTTGAGATCCGACCCACTGTGGTGGCGTCATCAGCAAACTTGAAAATTGAATTGCAGAGAAATTTAGCTACACAGTCATAAGTGTATAAGGAGTATAGTAGGGGCTGAGCACCCAGAGGAAATGCGTGCACAGACAGGGAGACTCACCCAAGGCCAGAATTAAACCCGGGTCCCTGGCGCAGCGCCATCGTGTCATAAAACACATCTTCCCCTCACCCTCTTCCCCCTGTTAGCATTCTACAGGGAATATTCCCTACATGACATCCTAGTCCGTTCCTCCATCAGCCCCAATATTCGTCCCTTTTTCACAACTCCTTCCCAGACAATTGCAGGAGATGGAGCATCTGCCCTTTTACAGCTTCCCTTCTCATTATCCAAGTGCCCAAACATGCCTTTCAGGTGAAGCAGCATTTCACTTGCATCTCCTTCAATTTGACCTACTGTATTCACTGACCTGAATGCAGTCTCTCCTAAACTGAGCACAGTCTGCAAGCATGACTCCAATCTTCCTGCAGCTGCCATTTCAGCTCTTGTGAGCTGACTGCAATGTTTCAGTGAAGCTCAATGCCAGCAAGAGGAAGAATATCTCATCTTTTGGTTAGGCATATTACAGATTTCTGGGCTCAACCTTGAGTTCAACAACCTTGAGTCCCCCATCTTGACCATTTTTTTTGTTTTCTTGGTTTGCCACAATGTAACATGCCCACCTCCCTGCTCCAACCCCCCCTCCCCACTCCCTTCCTACAGGACCATCAGCTGAGTATTCTTTAATTTTGCTCTCGCTGAGTATTGAACTTTTGTAATAATTTCAAAAGCTTCAATTATGAAGGGTTTATTACAAATGATATTTATAAAAAATAAGGCTCTGATAACTGTAATACATGTCTACTTGCTTCTCCTCCTGCCAACACATGCTAAATTTATAAATCAAATGATGCTATGTTGCGTATACACATCAACCAATCCGTTGTGCATTCCCTAACGGCCTGTCCTCAATGTGCGTTTACCTGTCCGAGTGCCTCCAGGCATTAAGTGTGGTGGGAGGGTGAATGTTGCTTTCTGACAGGAGACATGCTCTATGGAATCATCAGCATTTCTCCAGAGTTCACATTCTGTAATCTTAGTAATATATTGCAGAACAGATTACTGTGTCACCCTGCAAACCCTTTGGACTACCCAGCCATATCTGTGATGGCAGCAGTCCTGAGTTTAAATGAGAACAGTCTGAGCTTCCACTGCCACACTCAGCTTTTTGCTTGTGTTGTAGTGGAAGCTGCAACATAGTCAGGATCGCAAGAATGTGAGTGGAATTGGCTACCACCTTCACAGTGGGAAAGATGAGCTTCAAACTCTGAGCAAAACCTCTGTTCCAAATTAATGCTAGATTCCTCCTCCATGCTCCTTCACATTTGTGGCAGGCTTTCAAGTAAGATTATAAATGCACAAAGTGTTTAGTTTTGCATAACAATCAATATTCTTCTGTAGGTTGTCCATTGAGTTCTCTGCAGCAGGACCCATGTGGAAATTAGCACCTACGCTATTCAATCCCACATTTTAGCTGCAGTACATTCATGCCCAGCGTCTTGCACTTGCAAACCTTGCCCCTAATTTACTCTTATGTGTCCAAGTATGACCATCTAAGCTGATTTGCTGTGGGCGCAAAATCACATGAAGGTGTTGTGTCATCTCCAGCACTCTTCATGTTCCTCCTCAACATAGTCAGGTGGCAATACTTGGGTATCTGAAAGAAAAAAGGCACATGGGTCACATGCAGGCCAATGCAGTTATAGACAGCAGATTTGCTTTTCTAAAGGACATGAACCACCTCAGTTTTTTTCCATAATTTCACATTAATGAAATAAATTTAAATTCCTCGAGCTGATATGATGGGATTTGATTCTGTGCACTCAGGACATTAGCCTGGGCCTCTGAATTACAAGTTCAGTGACATTATCAATATGCCACCATTGCACCACAATGCAGTGCCATTCTTCACTGTTTTCCAGGTCAGTCTGACTGGTTGAATGGCTGCCAGTGTCCACTGCAGTCACAATGCATCTCTTTGTTAAGAAGTGGAAACTAGCTTTAAGTATGGTGCTTGCAATTTGATTTTGCACTATTCGCTGAAACAACCAATGGCACAGTTAGTGTTGACTGCATCCAGAAACCATTCAGTAAGCATAAGGATGTCATTCTCTCTGCATCACGTTGAATCAGCTCAAGTTAACTGCATATTAATTTGTGGTGTCTATTTTCCCTAATAATATTTTAATGTAACACGTGTGTTCCTTCTCCCTGATCAAAGATAATACAGTAATATTATTATATCTGACAAGTCTATCTGTTGCTGATCAGAAGAAGGGTGACAACCTGAAGCAAAAAAACATAAATGCTATTTATTAGCTCCTCACTCTACATTTCCACGTCACTATACTCACAAATTTGCAGCTATGGTATGATTTTAATGATGGCGTTGGACTAGGGTAAACACAGTAAGACATCTCACAACACCATGTTGAAGTCCAACAGGTTTATTTGGTAGCACAAGCCACTAGTTTATAGAGCACTGCCCCTTTGTCAGGTAAGTGGAAGTTCTGTTCACAAACAGGGCATATAAAGACACAAACTCAATTTACAAAATAATGGTTGAAATACAAGTCTTAACAGCTAATCAGGTCTTAAAGGTACAGAGTGTGTGGAGTGAGGGCTAAGCACAGATTAAAGAGATGTGTGTATTGTCTCCAGACAGGATAGTTAGTGAGATTTTGCAAGCCCAGGCAAGTCGTGGGGAGTACAGATAGTGTGATATAAAAGCATAGAAACCCTACAGTGCACAAAGAGGCCATTCGGCCCATCGAGTCTACACTGACAACAATCCCATCCAGGCCCTATCCTGATATTCCTACATATTTTACCTGTGAATCCCTCTAATGTTCATATTTACCTTCTTATCCCACTAATCTACACATTCTGGGGGGAAACTAAGGGACAATTTAGTTTGGTCAATCAACCTAACCTGCACATCTTTGGACATGAACCCAAGATCCCAGTTGAGACTGTCCTCATGTGTGCGGAACTTGGCTATCAGTCTCCGCTCAGTGACTCTATGCTGTCATATGTCGTGAAATCCGCTTTGGAGAATGTTTACCCAAAGATCAGAAGCCGAATGCCCGTGACTGCTGAAGTATTCCCAAGAGGAAGAGAACACTCTTGCCTGGTAATTGTCGAGCGGTATTCATTCATCAATTGTCATAGCATCTGCATGGTTTTCCAAATTAATCAGCCTCTTGCAGCATATCGGGTAAATAACGTTCGCCAAGTTGCAAATGTATGTACCGTGTACCTGGTGGGTGATGTTCTCATGTGAGATGATGGCATCTGTGTCAATGATCCGGCATGTCTTGCAGAGGTTGTTGTGGCAGGGTTGTGTGTGTCATGGTCACTGTTCTCCGGAAGGTTGGGTAGTTTGCTGTGGACAATGGTTTGTTTGAGGTTGTGTGGTTGTTTGAAGCAAGAAGTGGGATATAGGGATGGCCTTGACGAGATGTTCATCTTCATCAATGACGTGTTGAAGACTCCAGAGAAGATGTCGTAAAGATTACCTGTAAAGACTCGTATCCCAACCATTATTTTGTAAATTGATTTTTTGTTTTTATATGCCCTGTTTGTGAACAGAACTCCCATTTATCTGATGAAGGGGCAGCGCTCCGATAGCTAGTGGCTTGTGCTACCAAATAAACCTGTTTTGACCCGGTGTTGTGAGACTTCTTAATGATGATTTTAATACACCTTTCAACTCTTAGATCAATATCAATACAGGCATCATTGAGCACTTTAATTAATCAGCAAACATTATTTAATTACTCGGCTATGAAAAATGCTCTGGGGTTTCCATTTCCAGTTAGAACAATCTTTAGCAGCAAGTGTTCAGATACAAGTAGTTTTACAGTTTTACCACTAGAGGGAAACCCATAACCATAGAAGAAATCATATCACTAGGGAAATAGGCTCCCCCTATAGTTAACAAACCTTCTTTAATAAAATTCAGAAATGTACAATGGCTTTGTTATCATGGGTAGCTGACTGCAGTGAAGGTACAGTACAGGTTTCGTAAATATTAAACATCATTATCATCTTCGAAAAGCTATACATTTCAGGTGCCGGAAATTTGTATTCAGAAATGTCAGAATGAGAATACTGAAACAATCTATATAAATGGCTAAAATCAAGGAACCAAGGTGTATTGTAGCCAAATTTACTGAGAATATAAAAGATAAGTAATCTGTGAGAAAGACAGAAAAGCTGGGATTTTTTTCAATATTGTATCATTCCGGGTGTCTGATCTGGAACTGAGCACACTTGCAATTTCTTTTTACCCTTTCGCATGCAGCTTTAATTCAAAACCCAATTGCAAACAGTGTGTATGGAAAATGTGTAATTTAATGATGGAAAAGCATTTCATTGGGGAAACCTGCTGCCAGCTGACAATGCTACATTTATGGGTGGCCAATTACACAATCTCTCCTGTTCAAACAGAGAGGCTGTATATCCACTGCCTTAGAGCACCATAGTCCTCTGAGAGATGAGGGAGCATCAAAGCAGACCAGCCCACATTTCAGCGGTGCCTCCCTCCATGTCTCCTCTAGGCTGTCTTTCCTGAAGATGGCATAAGAAGAAGGCCTGCTCACCAGACCAAGGTGGCCTAGGGTAGAATAGGATGTGAGCAGCCATGGAGCCACCTGCCAAGCCTGGTTTTGGCAGAAGTAACAAGTCAACGACCTGCTCCAATCCACAAGGGTAAGAGCTTGTGGCACAACTTCAAAAGGAGAATCTTGCATGGTCATCGATAATGTATATCTGCACGGGGACAGCTCTGTCAGAAGAATGAATGTGTGATCAGCCTTAGCGTCACATGGAAATTGAGGCCATTACAATCAGATGAACTGGCTCTCCTTCATTCAACCTCTTTGATTGGTCATAACAAAACTTCCAGTTTCTTTTTCATTAGGATATGCCTTTTCCACATCGGAATGTGTTTAATTAATTAAACTGTGACCAAAAAGGAGCCAATCAAACAAGTCAAAGAAAGATCAAATTTATTAACCTCAAAAGCTGAGAAAAATAATAAATAGTGCACGTGCTCAGCTTTCAGAAATAAGGGGAGTTAGAATTCAGTAAAAGAAGTAAAAGAATATACGGTCAAATGTCCTTTCATTCTCCTTGAGGTCAATTTAGGTTATCTAGTTTCTTGGATGCAGTCAGATATAGAAGATGTTGCAATTATTATGAGATCTCAGTTTGTTGTGGGTTTCTGGTAGAGTTGACTTCTTGAACTGGATGATGCTCTTATTCCAAAAGAGGGGGTCTGAGCAGCCTGATTTCTCTGTTGAAGACTTTCTTGACACTGTTTATCACTTACAATCTCTCTCCAGTGGTTGGGCAACCTTGCCTTGAAATATTTCACTGATTGTGTAGTTCTAAGAGGTTTCAGGTATCTGTCTGAGGAAACCGTTGTTTCAATATTCACTACTTTGCATTATTTAATATTGCTTCCTCAGACAGTTGTGAATTTCAATGGGTGTCTGAATTACAGGAAATGTCTCTCTCTTCACACACCTGAGAGCTGATTTGTTTGTTTCTCACCTTCACTGTAAGAGTGTGGTCTTGCATTTTTAAGTAGTTTGTTCTGAAAACTACTTGTATCTGAACACTTGCTGCTTAAAGATTGTTCTGACTGGAAATGGAGATTTCAGAGCATTCTTCTTAGCCGAGTAATTAAATAATGTCAAATTGCAAAATTTCAATTGAAAAATTTTCAAAAATATAACAGGCCTAAGCATCTGAAAGTTCGCCTTTTGTATGCTTGGATGTAACATTTGAATACCAGGCCCATAAGTGTGTTGGGACTGCATGCAGATAAAGGGATGAAGTATCGTTTGACATGTCATTAACTCTGCAATTTGTCACATTAGGACAAATAGGCCCACAGGGAGGGTTTTCTGGCTGTGCCCACTCTGAGACTCAAAGTTCCCGTCTGAGATTAACAGACTTTTCAATGGTCTATCAAATTTTCTGTCCCATGCACATCAATTCCCACAGAAGGTGGGACTGGAAAACTTACCTCACATAGAGGAGACGCAGGTAAGTTTGTTTATTTTTAAGGAGTTCTAGATCTGAGGCTCCTTACAATTGCCAGGGAGGAAGTAATGCAAAGCTCTGGTGAGGCAGGAGCGCGATCACTGGCAAATGGCATGATTGGACTATCCATGAGGAAAAAGCAACTATCTCACTGATGGTAAATGGGCGCAGAGAAGGATGTGATGGAGCACTGAAACTGCCGTGATTCTTCATCAGAGGTTTTTGTTCTTCATTCCAAATCATTACCATTCAAGGACCAGATCGCAGCTAAGACAGGAGGCAGACCACTCCACCTCTGGAGTTGAAGCAGCCAGTGCCACAGAAGATGCATCCTCATCTGCCTCTTCATCCAACTCCGCAGCACAGTTATGCACACAGACTGTGTGGAGGGTTTGTGTAAAGATTCAGGAGTACAATCTGATGAGCACATCACACACCATCCTGGAGCTGAGACAGGATGTGATAGCCAGGTCTCCAGACGATGAGAGACTTCCTGGATACTCGGCCCCTGCTGAACCCTTCTGGTTACAGCCACAAGAAATCTGCTCGACATGATGCAGAGGTAAGGGGGAAAATATGGCGGAGTTGCTAGGGATTATGCACAGCTTTGTATAGGGTATAGAGGAGTTCATGCAGGCCATGAGTTCTGCCAGATCTCAGATATCTAAGCACATGGTTCATTTGGGGAGAGATTGACAACTGCCATGGACAGCCAGATTGAACACTCAATCCATATTGAGAGGACCAAACTTTTACTATCCTTTCCTGATTTCATCCTGAACAGCCTGGTTCTAATTTTAAGGCTGTGCTCTCTTGTTCTTCTTTCTCTCATGAGAAGGAATAGATCATTATTTACCCTATCAAACCTTCCTAGTGTTTTGATCAGATGACCCGATAATCTCCTACACTCAAAAGAATACAAACCAAATTTATGCCGGTTGAATGTACCCTCTTAAGACCAAAGCCTCAGATTCAATGATGTGAAGTACTGAGTCTTTTTAAAAGCTTAAGAGACACATTTGTTAAAGGATTCTAAAATACAAAACATATGTCAGAGGGTTTGCTTTGTTCTCTGATTTACTTTACAAGATGGTAGTGGGTGGGGGAGAATGGCCTTTTTGGTGAGGAGTTGGTGGTGCTTCTGTGATCAGTGGGCAAGTGGGGATACTCTTTCATTTTTTTTGTGGGGTGGGGGGGGGGGAACTGTCTCTGAGCCTGGAGATCGGAGCACCTTTTAAAAACAGTGGGATTGTCTGGCGGGTTGCTTGATATGAGCTTATCAGCATCTTTTGGGTGGGTGAATCTGACCTGACACACCCTGCCAATGCTGGCAGGAAACACACCCATTTTCCCACTGGTCTGGGCACTTAGTCATGATGTAGAGATGCCGGTGTTGGACTAGGGTAAACACAGTAAGAAGTCTGACAACATCAGGTTTAAATCCAACCGATATATTTGATACAGAAATAAATCGGTTGGATTTAAACCTGGTGTTGTCAGACTTCTTACTGGGCACTTAGTCCCAAAGTAGAAGAAATCAGTCTAGAAATACCAATTTGAAGTTAAATTATGTCAGACTAATAGGAGGTATATGCAGGAAACAACAACTGTACAGAACAAATAACTTTCCTCTAAGAGAAAGGGTGCAACTCTCAAATCTAGGTCACTCTGGATATCAAGGAACATACAGACTCGGAAAGGACAATCCACGCTTATGTCAAATACGGAGAGCTCGATACTGCAGATAGCTGCAGGGTAGTGCAAAAAAAATTGGTGGTGAAATTAAAAGGGATATTAGCAACATAAAGGCATGAAAAATACTGAAATGCAGAATCAAGGAAATCAAAGATATTTTATAAATGCATACAGAGCAAGAAGTAACTGAGGAAAGAGTGAGGGCTGAAAAGAGATGAAAAAGTGAATCTGCTTGTGGAGTGAGAAGATACGATTCTTTATAAATTCTTGGATTTGAATTTGCAGAAGAATGGACAATGTAAACATTGTTGCGGAAGCATGTGAAATATGGGATAATTTAGTAATAGAGGAATTCTGAAAGATTCAGCATCTTATGATAGTTGGTCTTTAAATGGTCTGCCAAATTTTCAGGTCTCATTTATTAAGGGCAGATAAATTTGATTGATAATTTTGAGGAGATAAATAGGAGGATCAATGAGGTTAGCACATTTGACAAATGTTAGAAATTTCCCGTCCCGCCCTTCGTGGATGGGACAGAAAATTTGGCAGACCATTTAAAGGTTCATTAACCTTGATGGGAATTTCCAGCCTTGGGGTACATGTGGCCAGAAATTCCCCAGAATAATCTACATTTAGGTCCCACAATACAGGCAGGTTGCAAATGTAAAAGCTCATTGGCTAAATAGGAAAACATCAAGTTGAATACAAATTCAGCGCAGTGACAGGAAATATGAGTAATGGTGAATGGGTGTTTTGTAACTGCTAGACTGTTTTCAATAGGATTTATCAGGGCTCAGTGCTGGGTTCCTTGCTTTGTATGGTATATAGCAATGATTTCGATGAGGGGGAAGCATAGTCTAGTGAAGAAGATATTAATGTTCTAGATCAACTGAGCAGAAAAGTAGTAAATGGAGTTCAGGCTGGAGAAATAAGAGGTAATGCTTTTGGGGAAGGCAAACAAGGTAAGGGAATGAACAGCATCTGGTAGGACGCTGAGAACGAGGGAAGTTGGAATATATGTTCACAGATCCTTGAAGGTAACAGAACAGATAGATAAGGTAATTAAATGGCATAAAAGATACTTTCCTTCATTAGCTGAAGCATAAAATTTAAGAGGTTGTGCAGAACTGTATAAAATGCGAGTTAGGTCACGGATAAAAGTTTATATATGGTTTCAGTCACCATTTTACAGGACGGATGTGATCACACAGATGAAATTTACACACATGTTGCCAGCCTTGGCGAATTATAAATGTGAGGAAAGATTGGATAAGATGAACTTGTCTTTAGAAAAAAGAAGATTTTAGGGAGTTTGAATAGAGGTGTGTAATGTTATGAGGGATCCAGATAGAGTTGATAGAAATAACCTATTTCCCTTGGCAGAGAGGTCAATGACAAAAGCTGTAGATTTAAAACATATGAAGAAGGATTAGAGGAGTGGTGATGAAGATTTTTTTCATTAAAAGGAAAGTGATGATGTGGTTTAGAAACTCATTGCCTAAAAAGGTTGTTGAAGCCAAACATCCTCACCACATTTAAAGAGTATCTGGATATCCATTTAAAGTGCCACAAACTATAAAGTTACAGACCAAGAGCTAGAACATGGGATTAAGTTGGAGAGCTGTTTGTTGCCTGATACAGACCTGATGGGCCGAATGGCCACCTACTGTGTCATCATTTCTACAATTCAAAGATTTTCCCTTTCAGTTCTACAATCCCTGTCATAAAAGCATAAGAAATAGGAGCAGGAGTAGGCCATCTCGCCATTCAATAAGATCATTGCTGATCTGAAGTGGATCAGTTCCGTTTTCCCGCTTTCTCCCCATAACCCTTAGTTCTCTTGTCTGTCAGAAATCTATCTACTCGTGACTTAAGTATATTCAACAAGGTAGCCTCATGCTACTTTCCCTCTTTCTCCCCATAACCCTTAATTTCCTTGTCTGTCAGAAACCTATCTACCCGTGACTTAAGTATATTCAACGAGGTAGACTCCACCACTTCAATGGGTAGAGAATTCCAGAGATTCACCACCACCCTTTGAGTGAAGAGGTTTCTCCTAACTCCGTTCTAAACTGTATTCCCCCCCTCCCCGCCTTATTTTTAGACTGTGCCCTCTAGTTTTGTTTTCCTTTCTAAGCGGGAAGAATCTCCCTACCTCTACACTGTCACTGTGATTTGCAGAAGATTCTGCTGTATCTGCATTTGCTGTTGACTCTTTTTGCTAAATCTTCAAGCTAAATTAACTTTTAGTTCATGTAGCCATACCTTATCTGAGGCACTGATGCTCTTTGTTAATTAATTGACAAAGGAGGAAAAATACAGAAAAACGTGCACTTCCAGAACAAAAAAAAACTAGATGGACCATTTTGTCTACTTGTTTAACAGTGAACATTATAGAACTCATAAGCCTGTTAGAATTATTGTGCTGATCTTGGATTAAAGAATTGCTGCAGTACAGAAGGAGGCCAATCAGCCCATTGAGCTTGCATCGGCAGCAATCCCACCCAGGTCCAATCTCCGTAACCCTTATGCACTTAACTTGTGAATCCCCCTGACACTAATGAGCAATTGAACATGGCCAAACCACCTAACCCACACTTTCTGGCTGAAATTCAGACTGACATGACCTAATCTGTATAGTTTACTGCTGAGGCCCACACTGACATCAGCTCAGTTTACTCTCTCCACAAACTGTGATTAACCTGACATGTACTTCCTGTCTTTGTTGAAGTTGTATTCTATCTTTACTTGCAGAATGAAGCAGCAATTTGGATTAATGTGTTAATACATACTATAATATTTAATAAGAGTGTAGCTTAATTCAACAACTGTCAGATGGAATGCAGGTAGGTGTATAATGTTTTGCATCTTAAAATCATCTCTAAACAGTTTTACTTTCCACTCCCACACAAAAGACTAAAACGAGCCCTGAGGTCTCAGTTAAACTCAGTAATGAAATTTGCAAACAAGCATGTTCCATGCTGTAGATATCTGTAATTTCCGTTAGGTTAAATTGGAGGTGGATTCCACTGTCAGTGGTGACAACACAGCAGAACACAAAACCACACAAATATTTAACTGGATCACATTAAATGCCACAGTAGCCCATTGCACATGTTGTTATAATTAAATACTGAATTCACTGATTTATGTGATTGATAATGGTATGACCTGTACATACTTTGCCAGATAGTAGTGAACAATTGCACCTCTTTCTTGGGATTTTCATTTTTAGTCTGAAGCCTATCTGACGTTTCATAAATTTAACAATAGAGACAAAATATTTTGTTACCTCTCAACAGGCAGGCTGGAGTAATAGAGAGAGGAACCTAAATAAGGGACTGAATTATCTGAATTTAGTCTCTGGCAAAATATCAGGATCGTTAAAGGGCCAAGTATCCATCAACAACTAAAATGGGCTTTGTCAGCGTTCTTTACCTAAACCAGCACATTCCTGTTCTGGATTCCCTGACCAACAAGAGAGGATAGGTAGGACTTCTAATTCAAAGGACCCCGACGTGGGTTACACTGGCTCAGATGGACATGGATTTTTGAGGCTTCAACAGCCACAGGAATGGAGAGGAGACTTGAGAAGACTGCTTTTCTAGGGTGGGCTGAGAATGGTGGGTGGAGGGGGTGAATTTGAGGGGATGTGGCCATGGCTGTAGCTCTTCATTGATCAAAATCTTCCCAACCTGTCTGTGTCACTGAAGAAGCACTAGCCATTGTGCACTCCCCTTGTTTACCCCAACAAATTACTGACGAATGAGGAAATCAGTCTGCTGGCTGCTGAAACCAGATTGAGGTTAAAACAGTACCTAATATATTTAAATACCCTAGCCAACTGCTAAAAAGCAGTTCCACACTTGCCTTCAATCTCACTCCAGGTGAAATGCAGAAGGATGTGGGATGATGTTGTGATCTGGATCCAATATCATTTTAGGGGATTTAAATCCCTGCACACACTAATAGCCATTTTCCCTTGCCTTGATACTCTCTCACCGGACCTCCTCCTCCCATCCACCCCTGTGTTTTAGTCCAATGATCTCCCTTCAGAACAGTTTTAAATATCACAAACATATCCGTGATCTTGGCAGGCCCAGAAATATAAAAAGTGGAATTTATGATGGAATCCTTGTGAAATGTGTCAGAACCCATTGTTGAAAAATGAGCTGTGGTTATGAAAGCAATGATAGGATCAAACTCAAGATTGGACATGGATTGCAATGTAGGCAACAGGAAATAAAGATCATAGAAACAAATGAAAATTACATTGATGTGAACATAGAAACAAAGAAGATAGGTGCAGGAAAAGACCATTTGGCCCTTCAAGCCTGCTCCGTTATTCACTACGATTATGGCTGATCATCCAACTCAAAGCTTAATCTTGCTTTTTCCCAATAACTTTTGATCCAATTCACCCCAAGTGCTATATCTAGCCATCTCTTGAATGCATTCAATATTTTAGCATCAACTACTTCCTGTGGCAATGAATTCCACAGGCTCACCATTCTTTGGGTGAAGAAATGACTGCTCACCTCTGTCCTGAATGGTCTGCCCTGAATCCTCAGACTGTGACCCCTGATTCTGAACTCCCCCCTCCCCTGTTGGGAACATCCCTCCTGTATCTACTTTGTCCAGTCCTGTTAGAACTTAATCCCCCTTCATTTGTCTGAACTCCAGCGAAAATAATCCTAACCTAGTCAATGTCTCCTCATACATCAGCCCTGCCATCCCAGGAATCAGCCTGGTAAACCTTCGCTGCACTCCCTTGAGAGCAAGAACATCCTTCCTCAGAAAAGGAGTCCAAAAGTGCACACAATAACCTAGGTGTGTCCTCACCAAGGTCCTGTATAATTGCAACAACACATTTTTGCTCCTGTGCTTGAAACCTCTCCCAACAAATGCCAATGAAAATCAGAACTTACTCTGGAAGACAAATGGCAGTTTCAAAGAGACAAAAGCAAAATACTTTCTGATTTCTACTATCAGCAATATTTTGCTTTTGCCTCTTGAATCGAGTTTGAGTTTTCCCTTCTGAATCATTTTTAATTTAATTTATTTGAGTGAAAGTTGGAACTTGTATCCATTTCCTGAGTGTAATCACATACAGCAAGGGTCCATTTCACGGACCAATATCCTGCTCCCCTAGACACTTGAAAGACCTCAGCCCAGATATTGAGCTGGACCACTTGAGGTGGTGTTCTAAAACAGACTACACTAATGAGGAGTTTTACCCATTTTAAGATTCCTCTGTGAAATTGGCCCTACCTATAGGCTATCCAATATTGAACTTATTTCACTTGTGTTTTGTTGCAGTGAATGAAACCTGGTAATGAACAGCCAACAAAAATTCATAAAAAAACAATATTTGATATTAGCCAGAAGGAATGGAACTCCTCTTCCCAGCTCACCATACTCCTGAGAACCACTACTGGTCAATAATCACTAGTTTTTCCTTCCCAGTGACGAATTAAAACAGTGGCAGGCTGATCACCTTATGTGGAAAGTGACTGCAGATGATCTTCCAGGGTACTGTTGAGCAGCTTTGGGCCTTGACAGCCTGGAATTGGACTGCACCACTTTGGCCTGGGCCATGACAGTCTTGGCTGGCTGACTGAGCTGCAACAAGAGCAGTGGGGGGAGATGATAGCATAGTGGTAACATCACCAGAATAGTACACCAGATACCCAGGAAAGTCTTGTGGGAATGGGCTCTAATTCTACAATAATAGCTGGAGGAATATAAATTCAATTATTAAGATGTCTAACATTGTATTAGTGACCATGAAACTATCATTGATTGTCATTAAAAAAAAAACCCCATCTGGTTCACTAATGTCCTTTAGGGAAGGAAATCTGCCACCCTCATCTGTCTGGTCTGACCTATATATGAATCCAGAGCCACAGCAATGTATTGCTACTGAATTATCCTATGAAAAAGCCAAGCAAGCCAGTCAGTTCACAGCCATTAGAGAAGAAATTAAGCAATTGGCACTGGTGACAGTGAATGCTAACAGCGGGATTAGCCTGCCACTCCCATTGGGTAGAATGTCTACAATCCCAGTATTCTGCTGCAGGACAGGTTGATGGCTGTTGTGTCAACCTGCAAGCCTCTTTGAACATTGACATCTGCAGCAATGATGGCAGCAGTCTGAGTGTGCATGACAGCAAGCTGGATTTTCATGGCACCAACCATGGACTTCATGACCTCAGTCTAAGCTTCCAGCACTGAAATGCTTATTACAGCGATAGCTTATATTTAGCAGCTAGATGCCCCATTATTATGGCTTTGTTTAGTAATGGTCATGGAATTGATCCCCAATTCCACGCAGGAAAGTGTAGTTCTAAGTTTTGTGTAATGCTCTTTGTAACGTTGGAGATGGACTCCTTTTTGCTTTTTGAAACTCTGCAGCAATGCCAAGCATCTCCACATACACCATTATCAATGTTGTGTACACTACACCATCAAAGTTCTTATTTGAACTCATTGCAGCAGAACCCATGCGTGGTGACACCCTCTTATCTTGTTCCCATCATCAGAGTTTGATTATTTCCAGGATGTGTTAACTTAGAGAATGATGCACAAATAACGTTGTGAAGTGAGGAAGTTCCATAGCAAAGATTACAGGCAGGAATTTTCTGAAGGAAGTATTTCCCAAGCCACAACGTCAAGAATCAGTGGGGAATGTGTAGGTGTGTTTGAATGATCAATCGTTACTAATCCATAGCCATTTAACTAGAAATAGTCTCCAGATTTTAAGTCCTGGAATCCAGAACCAGGTAAGTACAGGGGAATGGGTGGGGGTGAGAGTCTTGAAGGAGAGGCTGGAGGGAGGAAGCATCTGTGGGGGACAGATCTTGGGGGCAGTGAAGTGTCCAGTGTGGAAATGGAGCCTATGTGTGGCAGAGCCCTCCCCTTCCTGCCGAAGGCCTGGGCAGGATGACTGACAAGCTTCCCCCTTGTATTGAACTAAGCTGCCTTTCTGAGCTCCCCCCACCAGTCTCAAAATTGAGGCCACATAGGAAGCTGTTCTTAAGTGGCCATTTGAAGGCCTTGATTGGGACAGTAACAACTGCCATTGGTCTAGTCACCCCATGTAAAATTGTGGACAGATTAGAGGTGGGAAGGCCATTTGAGGAATTTGATGGGCCTGCAATCCCACCCACAGTGGCCGGTGAAATTCTGCCCATTACTTGGGTGAAGTACTCCACTTGAGAACAGTACAGAATTGGCTGTTCTTTACTGTGAGTTCTGTGCTTCATTGTAATCATAGCAAGGTTACTGAATCTGAAAATTCTAAAACAAGAACATGACAGCTCAGTGACTATCACTGTTGCTGTGCAGATACAGGGATTTGGGCCGGTATCTGTGGGAGTTTGCGCATTCTCTCTGTGCTTGGGTGAGTTTTCTCCGGGTGCTCCGGTTTCCTCCCACACCTCAAAGATGTGCTCTTAGGCTGATTGGCGAAACAAATTGTCCCTATATTGTCTCCCCAGTTTGGTTTGAATGCAGATTTCCATAAACATAGACAAGGGTCATGGGTGGAAATGGGAACATTAAATGGCGGCGTGGGCTCGTTGGGCTGAAGAGCCTGTTTCCCATGCTGTGTTGTTCTTTGTTAAGAAGATTAAATGTACATTAAATTGTATCAAATTAAACCATAAACAAAACCTCTGCTTTTTGACACTTCAGTTTCTCATTGTTTCCCTAAGTATTACTTAAACACAAGACATAGGTGATTAAAATGGGCTACAATTTCATATTCTATATAAAAACATATTTCCCTGTGAATTAGGTGTTTGAGAATATAATTATCTTACAACAGCTAACCAAAAGAGTGCCTACATTGTCAATTAGGTGAAAAATAATTCAACTACTATGGTTTAACACATCTGAAAGAGGGTATGACTAAATATTTCAACATGTTCTGCAGTCTTTTCTACAACAGTATGTTCTGGAACTAACAAGGGAGGATAGAAATCCATGTTAGATTTAGTAATAAGCAATGACCCAGATTTAGTTAACAGCCTAACAGTGTGTGAACATTTCTCTAACAGCAACCATTATACAATCCAGTTCAACATTGTGCTTAATTGTGGAAAAAATGAAACAGCTGCTAACATTTAGGTAAAATTTGACTTCATGGAATGAAACAGATTGTCCATTGTCAACAGAACAAATCTGCTCATTGGCAAAACAATAGAAGATCAATGGGTGATGCTCAAAAAATAATTGGTGGTAAAGAATCAGGTTATACTCTAAGGGGGAGGAGCTCAGCTTATCAAAAAAGACAGCCATTTACACACCACTAAAGAGTGAAGTGACAAAACAAAACTAAAGGAAAAAGCTATAAAGATGCTAAATTAGAACAGATCCTGACAATTAGGCAAGATAGAAAGGGCAGCAATAAGAGCTACAAAAGGGAGAGCATGCAAATAAGTTGCAAGATATATCAAAGTTAACACATGAGGGAAATTTTCCTCTCCTGAATTTGAGGATCGGGCTGGTAGTGAGAGCAGGAAATACAGTTACACTGGCTGGATTTCTCATTCCGATTATCTCTGCCCCCTGCCGATGCCGTAATGAAAATCCCAAAGTTGAACACTAGGATCTCCATTTGAATGTAGTTAAATCAGATCATCAGGCCTTTGCTCTTGACAGTCTACCCTGTAAGGTTATCTATTCATGTCGGCGCAAGGGCATAATAACATCAATCACAACAGATCTCCCATGATCTACCTAGTGAGCAGATTCTGCTGGAAGCCAGCAGGGGTGTACATCCTCCAGAAAGGAGAAGGTCATGTCCAGCTAGTATCCTGGCACTGTCCAGGGGTGTTCTTTATGCGGGACAGGCTGAGGTGGTGAGGTGTTGTGGGGGGTGGGGTGGGGTCGGGAGGGATGTTTTGAATGTGTGTGGCGAATGTTGCGTGTATGGGAGGGGGGACGGTATTGCAAGTGAGAGTGTGTGTGCGCAGAGGGGAGTCTTGTGGTATATGCTGGGGGGGGAGGTGTTGTGATATGTGTGGCATTGTGTGTGCGGGGAGGTTGTTGCGGTGTGTTGATGCAGGGGGGATGTTGGGATGTGTGTGCAGGCAGGTTTTGAGGTATGTTTGCGGGGGTTGTGTATGTTCAGGGCGGAGTTTAGGTGTGTGTGCGGGGACGGTATTAGAGTGTATGTGGGGATTTGTGTGCGGGGGCTGTTAGGTTTTGTGTGAAAGTTTGTGTGTGCGGGAAGACTGTTGGGGTCTGTGTGGGTCTTTGTGTGTCTGGAGATTTTGGGCTGTGTGTGTGGGGAGAGTGTCAGGATGTGTATGCGGAGAGGGTGTTGGGGTGTGTATATGTGGGGGTTTGTTAGTGGGGTGATGTTGCATGTGTGCAGGTAGCACTCTGGTTTATAAGTGTATGTCATGGGGGAGATTATGTGTGTGGAGGTGTATATGTGTGTATGTGTGTGTATGGGTGAGTGGATTGTGGTTTCTGTGTTTGAGGGGGTGTTGTGTGTGTTGAGGGGGGATGCGATGGTGTATTATTTTTGGTTAGTGTTTAAGTACAAAACATGGGCTTGTGTTAAAATGGGATACAAACTTTCAGATGGATTAAAAGAAATACATTTTCCTCTACATTCTGTAACATGGAATATAAATTGTTTTTTCACAGCCAGCCAAAAAAAAAGCCAACAGTTTAAAACAATAATGAAAAGTAACTCATTTAATGTGGTTTAACACATCCAATAAAGGGTGTGACTAAATACTACCTCTTTTGTCGCACTTATGAAAAAAGAATGTTTGGGTTTAATTTTGTTGATTTTAAAAAAAGTTCATCTGTGATAATCTTAGCAGTTCAACCAATTTGGGGAAAACACCTGTAGTTTATTGGATTGCCTAAATTCTCTTCAGCTTCATGTGAAATTTTAGCCGTGGAATATTAATTGTATAAATGCAGTTTTTGTCAGCTATTAAGATAATATACACAGTGGAATTTTCAGAGGCAGGTATAACTTGGAGTAAGTATCAGAGGTGCAAAGTCTTAAATGAGTGGGAGGTCCAGAGGGGCAATCTTTCACGCAGAGAGTGGTGAGTATCTGGAACAAGCTGCCAGAAATGATATAAAGTAGGTACAATTTTATCATTTAAAAAGCATTTAGATAGTTACATCGGTAAGATGGGTATAGAGGGATATGGGCTAAATGTGGGCAATTGGAATTAGCTTAGGGAATTTAAAAAAAGGGTGGCATGGACAAGAAAGCACAGGAACTCTACAGTACAGAAAGAGGCCATTCAGCCCATTGAGTCTGCACTAACCACAATCCCACCCAGGCTCTACCTCCATTTCCCTACATATTTACCCACTAATCCCTCTAACTTACGCATCTCAGGACACTAAGGGCAATTTTTAGCATGGCCAATCAACCTAACCCGCATATCTTTGGACTGAGGGAGGAAACCCATGCAGACATGAGGAGAATGTGCAAACTCTACACAGTCACTGATCCAAGCTGGGAATCGAACCCAGGTCCCTGGAGCTGTGAAGCAATAGTGCTAATCACTGTGCTATTGTGCCACTCTTAGCTGGGCTGAAAGGTCTGTTTCCATGTTGTAAACCTCTGTGACTCTGTAACTCCCCATGGAATTCTAGGCCTTTGAACTCCCAGGCCTCACTTGCACATCCACCTCTGATTCCTGCCCAGAAATATTGGGAATAATCTTCCCAATTCAGTAATCTGAATTGCTGAGAGTCATGTTTTTGCTCCTGGAGGTACATAGAGCAAATATTCAGGGAATTTTGGCTATTGTCACAAATGTTCAGGTCAATTGATGTAACTTGTTTTGTTGCATTCTGTTGATGAGGAATTAAAACAAAATTTTCCATTTATTTGGTGAGGATATGTTCCCCTTAAGAATCAATGAGTGCAAGAAGATGCGTTTGTTTGAAAATGAACACGTGCCATGCAGTTTCTGGAATGACAAATAAGTATTTTGTTAAAATCCTTATTGTTTGGGAAGTGAGTGCAGGTAACATATTTTACCTTACTGTGATCATGGTGATGTAGAAATAGCATGATAATATGTTTTGATGCAATTTATATAACATTGTTTGCAAACAAATTACACAGTGGCAGCTGCATTAGAATGCTAGTATTTTACTCAAGAAATTCGGATTTCAATCCTAGCCTAGACCGACATTCCTCAGAAAGTTTTGTTACTGTCAGCCAGGACTAAGGTTAATCTATGTGAAGCAGGTATTTTGTGCCGTAATGATGAAAATTTGTTCCTAGTACACCTGGGGGCATCATGATAGTGGGATCTGCCTGTGCCTCCATAACTTCTTAAAACTTTGATACTTATTGCATACATTTCTTATATATTACTATTTACCAGACCAAAGGCTTCCTGTTATAAAACTTACCATGTGGTTAAAGCCTACAAAATCTGTTCCCTTGGTTACTAAGTGATTTTATCTATCAGATCAAATACGTCAGTGTATCTTTAGCAAGCCTGCTGTTGATCAGCATAACCAGCTAAACCATAACTGGCTGTCACCACACTCAGCTACTCAAAGTATAATTACAGCTTTCCTAGCACCAGCAATCAACACCTGAACCCATCTACCGTTCATTTGCAGCTCCCAGTAATGCAAGAAAAGATTTGGAGACCTGTGACATGGGAGAGAGGTGATAGAAGTGTGGGAAGGTAATGGTTCCCTGCTCTGCTTAAAACAAGATGAGAACAACCCTGCAAAAATGTGACTGCTACAATTCTTATTGCTTGACAGGAGTGCAAGTGATAGCCTGATATACAATCAGATCATGATATAGTACACACAGTTCACAGATAAATCCATTTCAATGTACCCTTAGTCCATGTTGGCATTCTATTCCTTCTCCAGTCCATACTAACACCCTTCCCTTCCTTTATGGTCCATACTGTCACCTTTCCCCTGTTTTCATAGACCATAGTGACACTCTTCCCCTACCTCTATAATCCATACTGACACTCTTCCCCTTTCTCCATAGTCCAGAGTGACATGCTTCCCCTTCCTCCATGGTCCATACTGACACTCTTCCCCACCTCCATAGTTCATAGTGACACTTTTCTCTGACCTCCATGACCCATAGTGACATTCGTCTCCAACCTCCATAGTCCATATTGACACTCTTCTCCTGCTTCTATAGTCTATTACTAACACTATTTCCTTATCTTCATAGTCTATACTGACACTCTTACCTCCTTAGTCCATTCTGATACTATTTTCTTATGTCCATGGTCTATTTATACTGACACTCACTCTTTGTTATCCCTCCCTCTGTGCCTCCTTTCCTTTAATACTAGTCTGCACTAGGACTTGTTATGCTCCTCACTCACCGTTTCCCTATTTACCACTTTTTCTTCCCTTCTTCCCACCTGTGTTTTGCTGCAGCTCCCTGCATCAGTGCTCCACCTTGTACCCAATGCATTTCTACTGTCTGTAGTTGTCGTCAATCATTCCAGCTTTTGCTACAATAGCAAGAAAAATCAATAGCAGGCAAAGCTGAACTTGAATTAAAGTAACGAGATGTGATGGGGACCCAAGTGTCAGTTCACCTAACTAAAAAGAGCAGAATATACACTTGTAAATAAATATTTAAAATGAGTACATGCTGTATGCCTGCATGTCCCTCCACTACACATCTGTCTAGATTAGTATTATGTATCAAGATCGCAAATTGTCTTGGTTTTCAAAGGATTAATTTACAATATAGTTGCTAACCTTCTGCTTTTCGTTTGGTATCAGCATTTCCAGAAGCAATTGTATGGAAAACAGATGGTTGCTGAACCTGATGACTTCAGTTATTGAGTGTTTTCCAGGTGCTGACAGGAGCTGGATATACCATGATAACATCAGGCATGGATTCTTATCTCAGTCATTACGTGTTGAGAATATTCTTCAGAGAAAAGCCTGGTATTCTTCTATCTCCTAAAGTTTTTACTGTAATTCCCCAAATTTATCCAGGAATTGCCACTGCCTCACCCTTGAGCCATTTTATGATGATGTTCAACAGATACTTGCAGCACGGTGGTTGGCACTGCTGCCTCACAGCACCAGGGATTTGGGTTCAATTCTGGCCTCAGGTCACTGTGTGGAGTTTGCATTTCCTCCCTGTGCCTGCGTGGGTTTCCTCCCACACTCCAAAGATGTGCAGGTTAGGTTGATTGGCCATAATAAATTCACCTGAGTGTCAGGGTGATTAGCAGAGTAAATATGTTAAGTTATGGGAATAGGGCCTGGGTGAGATTGTGGTCACTGCAGACTCAATGGGCCGAATGGTCTCCTTCGGCACTGTAGAGATACTATGATTTTATGATGATATTGAAATAGATAGTGAAATGCAATTGCATTCAACTACTGCTCAATATTTCAAAGGTTTGAAGATGCAAAACATTCAATTATTTACAACCATCATTTTGAATTGTGGTGTCATATGTTTAATTTTTATTACATTGGAATGTACCTATTTGGGATGTACCTACTATACGTGCATTTAAAATTGATTAAATTATGATCTGTAGAGTATAATATATTAATATTGCAATGTCAAATAGATTCTTATGGATCTGCAAAACATATTCCCTCACATTGATTTGATTTGAATTATTATTTATTATTATTAGTTTATATTTGAAAAGTATTATTTCTTGCATGCTTTACAGGCAAAGCATGTTGTTAATAGTGAAGGAAAAGAGGAAATGAAAAATATAGTGTTACAGTCATAGCTCGAATGCTGAGAAAGATCAACTTAGTATAAGGTAGTTCTATTCAGAAATCTAATGGCAGTAGGGAAGAAGCTGCTCTTGAATCAGTTAATGTGTGACCTCAAACTTTTGTATCTTTTTCCTGGTGGAAGAAGATAGAAAAGAGAATGTCTGAGGTATGTAGAGTCCTTGATTATGCTGGATGCTTTTCTGAAGCAGTGGGAAGTGTTGACAGAGTTAGTAGATGGGAGGCTGGTTTATATGATGGCCTGGGCTTCATTCACAACTCTTTGTAGTTTTTTGCGGTCTTAGAGCAGGAGCCATATCAAGTTGTGATACATCCAGAAAGTTGTAGCACACATGCTGAATTTCCTTAGCGTCCTGAGAAATTAGAAGCATTGGCAGGCTTACTTAACTATAGGATCGGTGGAGAGACAGGACAGGTTGTTGGTGATCAGGACAACAAGAAACTTGAAGCTCTTGATCATTTCTATTCATCCCTGTTGATGCAAGTCCTCCACTACACTTCCTAAAGTTGATGACTACCTCTTTCATTTTAGTGAAATTGAGAGAGAGATTAGTCTCATCACACCAATTCATCAGATTCACCATTTTTGTTTGTATTTTCTCAAAGAGAACTTTGAGAGACTGTTATTGCAGGTTGACATAAAAAGAAAAAATGCTGGAAAAACTCATCAGGTCTGGCAGCATATATGGAGAGAGAAACAGAGTTAGTCCATAAAGTCATGTGGGCTCAAAACATTTACTGTTTCTCTCTTCACAGATAGAACATAGAATATAGAACATTACAGCACAGAACAGGCCCTTCGGCCTTCGATGTTGCGCCGACCAATATAAAAAGCAATGCCCCTCCATACTAAACCATTCCCTTCTCTTCCATATACTTATCAACTAACCTCTTAAACGCCACCAAACTTGGCGCATCTACAACTGCTGCAGGCAGGGCATTCCGCTCCCGAACCACCCTTTGGGTAAAGAACCTACCTCTGATATCCGTCCTATAACTATACCCCTTAATTTAAAGCTGTGTCCCCTCGTGCTAGCTTTCTCCATCCTAGGAAAAAGGCTATCACTGTCCACCCTATCTAAACCTCTAATCATCTTATATGTTTCGATTAGGTCCCCTCTTAGCCGCCTCCTTTCTAACGAAAACAACCTCAAATCCCTCAGCCTCTCTTCATAAGACCTGCCCTCCATACCAGGCAACATCCTGGTAAACCTCCTCTGTACCCTCTCCAATGCCTCCACATCTTTCTTATAATGCGGGGACCAGAACTGCACACAATACTCCAAGTGCGGCCGCACTAGAGTTTTGTACAGTTGCAACATGACGTTGCGGCTCCGAAATTCAATCCCTCTACCAATAAAAGCCAAGACTCCATATGCCTTCCTAACAACCTTCTCGACCTGACTGCCTACTTTCAGGGATCTATGCACATACACACCAAGATCCCTCTGTTCATCAAGACTACTAAGAATCCTACCATTAGCCCTATACTCTACACATTATTATTTCTGCCATAGTGCATTACCTCACACTTTTCCACATTAAACTCCATTTGCCACCTCTCGGCCCAGCTCTGCAACTTGTCCAAGTCTCTCTGCAAACTATAACACCCCTCTTCACTATCTACCACTCCTCCGACTTTAGTGTCATCTGCAAATTTACTAATCCATCCTTCAATACCCTCATCCAGATCATTTATAAAAATTACAAACAGCAGGGGCCCCAAAACAGACCCCTGAGGTACACCACTTGTCACCGAACTCCAAGATGAATATCTCCCATCAACCACCACCCTCTGTCTTCTATCTGCTAGCCAATTCCTAACCCAATTAGCTAAATCACCCTCTATCCCATACATCTGCATTTTCTGCAGAAGTCTTCCATGGGCCACCTTATCAAACGCCTTACTAAAGTCCATATATACCACATCAACCGCCTTACCCCATCCACCTCTTTGGTCACTTTTTCAAAAAACTCAATGAGGTTAGTAAGGCACGACCTACCCTTCACAAAACCATGCTGACTATCCCCAATCAATTCATTACTCTCTAAATAACTATAAATCCTATCCCTAATTATTCTCTCCAATACTTTGCCCACAACAGAAGTAAGACTCACTGGCCTATAATTCCCTGGAAGGTCTCTCTTCCCCTTCTTGAACAACGGGACCACATTCGCTATCCTCCAGTCCTCCGGAAAAAAAATTTGCTCGTTGATGTTGAGTTGTTCCAGCATTTTCTGATTTTATTTCAGATTTCCAACATCTGCAGTATTTTGCTTTTGTTACAGGTCAGTTCTTTGGAGGCTGCCAAGTTTTAAGTCTCTCAAATTGCAAACAGAAGCAAAACTGAATGTGAGAGCTGAAGAAGTTGTATGTGTGGGCCCATAGGAATTCCCCTAGACTGACTTATGTGCAAACAAAGAGTTGATAATTATGACAGAGAAGAGGCAATTTGACAGCTTACAATGCTGAATATCGATGTGTAGTAACTACCCAGCCAAGTAAAGTAATCTGAGCTATGTGGAGTTATGAGCATACAATCTTAAATGAGAAGACAACAAATAACCACTACTGATGCAATTACACTAAAATTTTAGCATAGGTTTGAGGCAATATCTACTCTGCACTGAACTGTTAGATTTTGAGATTTGAGTCATTCCGATTTGGAAGTGAAATAAGACTTCCTGGAATGGTATCCTTATTGAGGTAATATCAATTCGGTATAGCAGGGGTTCCCAAACTGGGGTCCATGAACACCAGGGGTCTGTAAAGGGTCTCCAGAGGGTCCATTACTCTGGCAGCCTCCACATGACTGGCAAACGCCAGTTCCAATGTGCAAAGTTTAAAAAGAATTAGAGAAAATAATAGGTCAATTGGGGAAAGGCCTCTTTGAGCACTGGACTAATCAACCCATCAGCATCCAGCGCTCTGAGAGACCTTGCTCTGATTGAATGAGTCAAAAGATCCAGTCTGGGCAGAAAAACGCACGGCCAACAGTGCAGATGGAAGATGAGCTGGCAGGAAGCAGGATGCGGAGTCGGCAGTGGTAGCAGCAGTGGGAGGAGAGGTGACAGACTGGTAATAATGACCAAGGCTAATAACTGTGGATTTTGCAATTATGGAATACAAATAAAAAATAATGCAAATATCCAGTGGGCCCTCAGCATTTGTAGTGATAGTGACAGGATTACATTCCAGTGAGTTTAACTTCTGCACTGACAATTATTTGCACTGTAACAGTCTTTTTATTGCAAAGGAAGAGGAAAGGAATGGTGGAGGGGGGAGGAAAGAACTAAAGGTACGCTCCATGATAGGTTTCCTCCTACAGTCCAAAGATCTGCAGGTTACCAGGGATTGGCCATGATGAATTGCCCCTCAGTGTCAGGGGATTAGCAGGGTAAATACATGGAGTTATGGGAATTGGGCCTGGGTGGGATTGTGGTCAGTGTAGACTCAATGGGCCAAATGGCTTCTTTCTGCACTGCAAGGATTCTATGACTCTATACAAGTCAACAGAAATTAATAACAAAATGAAATATATAGTAGGAGGCAAAGTGGATGACAATGGGAGTTTTTATAGGGGAGTTCCTCAGATATAGAACATAGAACATTACAGCGCAGTACAGGCCCTTCGGCCCTCGATGTTGCGCCGGCCAGTGGACCCTCTAACCTAAACTATTCCAATATCATCCATATGCCTATCCCCCGAACATTTGAATGCCCCCAAAGTAGGCGAGTCCACAACTGCTGCAGGCAGGGCATTCCACGCTCTCACCACCCTCTGTGTAAAGAACCTGCCTCTGACATCCGTCCTATAACTACCACCTCTTAATTTAAAGTTATGTTCCCTCGTGTTGGTCATCACCATCCGAGGAAAAAGGCTCTCACTATCCACCCTATCCAATCCCTTGATCATCTTATACGCCTCAATTAGGTCACCGCGTAACTTCTTCTCTCTAATGAAAATAACCTCAGGTCCCTCAGCCTTTCCTCATAAGGCCTTCCCACCATACCAGGCAACATCCTGGTAAACCTCCTCTGCACCCTTTCCAACGCTTCCACATCTTTCTTATAATGCGGCGACCAGAAATGTACGCAATACTCCAAGTGCGGCCGCACCAGAGTTTTGTACAGTTGTAACATAACCTCACGGCTCCTAAATTCAATCCCTCTACCAATAAAAGCTGACACACTGTACGCCTTCTTAACAACTTTATCAACCTGGGTGCCAACTTTCAAAGAGCTATGTGCTTGTACCCCAAGATCCCTCTGCTCAACAACACTATTAAGGGTCCTTCCATTAGCCCTATATTTCATATGCCTGTTATTCCTACCAAAGTGAATCACCTCACACTTATCCGTATTGAATTCCATTTGCCACATCACGGCCCAGCTCTGCAACCTATCTATGTCCCTCTGCAAACTGTAACATCCATCCTCGCTATCTACAACTCCCCCACTTTGGTATCGTCAGCAAATTTACTAATCCAACCCTCTACACCCTCATCTAGGTCATTTATAAAAATGACAAACAGCAGTGGCCCCAAAACAGATCCTTGAGGTACACCACTTTTAACTGCACTCCAGGTTGAATATTTCCCATCAACCACCACCCTCTGTCTTCTATCAGCTAGCCAAATCCTAATCCAAACTGCTAAATCACCTTCAATCCCATGCATCTGCACTTTCTGCAGTAGCCTACCATGGGGAACCTTATCAAATCCTTTGCTAAAATCCATATACACTACATCAACTGCCTTACCCTTATCTACCTTTTTGGTCACCTCCTCAAAAAACTCAATAAGGTTTGTGAGGCACGACCTACCCTTCACAAAACCGTGCTGACTATCCCTAATCAATTTATTTCTCTCTAGATGCGTATAAATCCTATCCCTTATAATTCTTTCCAAGACCTTGCCCACAACAGAAGTCAGGCTCACCGGACTATAATTTCCAGGATGGTCCCTACTCCCCTTTTTGAAAAGAGGGACAACATTTGCCATCCTCCAGTCTTCCGGCACTATACCTGTAGCCAACGATGACATGAAGATCAAAGCCAAAGGCTCTGCAATCTCCTCTCTAGCCTCCCAGAGAACCCTAGGGTAAATCCCATCTGGCCC
This sequence comes from Sphyrna mokarran, assembly GCA_024679065.1. Taxonomy (NCBI): domain Eukaryota; kingdom Metazoa; phylum Chordata; class Chondrichthyes; order Carcharhiniformes; family Carcharhinidae; genus Sphyrna; species Sphyrna mokarran. Next base: position 153,083,736 of record JAGIQG010000001.1, read on the forward strand.
AGGGGACTTATCAATTTTCATACCCTCAAGATTTGCTAACACCTCCTCCTTATGAACCTCAATCCTGCCCAGTCTACAACCTGGTATCTCAGTATTCTCCCCGACAACATTGTCTTTCTCCTGCGTGAATACTGACGAAAAATACTCATTCTGTGTCTCTCCTATCTCCTCAGGCTCCACGCACAACTTCCCACTGCTATCTCTGACTGGCCCTAATCTTGCCCTAACCAATCTTTTATTATTTATATACCTGTTAAAAGCTTTAGGATTCTCCTTAATCCTATCCGCCAAAGTCTTCTCATGTCCTCTTCTAGCTCTTCTCAACTCCCTCTTTAGCTCCTTCCTGGCTAATTTATAGCTCTCCAGTGCCCTAACTGAGCCTTCACGTCTCATCATTATATAAGCCTCCGTCTTCCTCTTCACCAGAGATTCAACTTCCCTAGTACACCATGGTTCCCTCACTCGACCACTTCCTCCCTGCCTGGCAGGTACATATTCATTAAGGACATGGAGAAGCTGTTCCTTAAATATGCTCCACATTTCAGATGTCCCCAGCCCCTGCAATTTCCTGCTCCACCCTATGCATCCTAAATCTCTCCTAATAGCCTCATAATTACCTTTCCCCCAGCGATAACTACTGTTATTCGGTACGTGCCCATCCCTTTCCATCACTAAGGTAAACGTAACCGAATTGTGGTCACTATCACCAAAGTGCTCACCCACCTCCAAGTCTAAACCTGGTCTGATTCATTACCCAATATCAAATCCAATATAGCCTCACCTCTTGTTGGCCTATCTACATACTGAGTCATGAAACCTTCCTGCACACATTGAACAAAAACTGACCCCTCTAACGTACTTGAACTATAGCTTTTCCAATCGATATTAGAAAAGTTAAAGATATGGTTTATTTGGTCTATCACTTCTGCATTGGCTCTTTCAAAATACAACTCAATGCATCCAATCAAATCTCTCATCCAATCAAATACATCAGAGACTATGATCATTTTCCTACATCAAACAGGTGCCTATTTCATTCAATGGCATTTATTTCATCCATATCTAATACACTCTCGGGCACTATATTCCAAAACATACATTGCACATTCTGGAATTTTTGCTGATCAAGTTAAACCATTGTCTTTTGGTTAGCTATCCTTCAGACATTGGAGGCAGTTTCTTTTTATTTGTTCTATCTGAAACCTTCTTGATTTCAATACTACTATCAAAACCTCCTTAGAGTTCATTGCTCTAAAGAGCTTAAGCACAGCTTCCACACTTTACAACTGAAACCATTTAAATAATTCTCAGTTGCACCCAGTCTTGATATTGCATACCCTTTCTAAAGAATGCTGCCCAGAATTTGATTCAACAATCTAGTGTCATTATTGTCTTAATGTCCTTGTTGTATTTTTGTACCTCACAGCATTCTGTTTGAATTCCTGTTCCTCTGTGCCCATGTCTTATTTACCAAATAATATAGTTTGTCAGTAAATTCTCAGAGTTTAAGAAGAATGACTCATTTATGTTAGATCAAAAATAACAGCTTCTCAGAATTACAGGAGCACATACAGCAACATGTGTAAGTTGAGGAGAGACAGGAATCTGGGAGATTATTTGTGTTACCAAGGCACAGGACATTTTATTGCCACTAAATAGATATTGATGTCCTAGACAATATTTGCTGCCTTCCCACTAAAGGTGGAAAAGGTAAATGTCTGTGTGGGTTGCTCTATTTAACTTTTCATTCAAATCTTGACACATTTGCATTTGGAAGGATTCCTGAAGGTTGCATATATGTTATGTTAATATCCAATACAGTTTCTTATCAAGTAACTAGTTGTTTAAGCTTTTTAAAGTATTCTTAAACAGTTTCCTTAAAAACGTTTACTAGCCAAAGAGATTTACCACATTATGTATGTGATAAGTGTGCAGAACAGAAAACTGGGCTGATTCAGGGAGTTGTATTGTCTACAGAAATATATTAAATCCACCACAGAGGGAATTCTTGGCATCAAGTTTCTAACTGGTACAGGACAACTTTGCCAATGAGTGCATCATCTTCAAAAGCGGATGTGCAACCATCCACTTTTTTCAAGGATGTCAACTTTTCCACAACTCATTCACATAGAGACTTGGAAGAAAGCTTGTTTAGGGTTGTTTAAAGTTGGTTGTCCCATGAGACTGATATATTTGTACACAAGAATGAAAATTGGAGTTATTGAGATCAAGTGACATGTAAAGATGATAAGTCTTTGTCTGTACTGTCAACTGTAATTGTTCCCCAAATTTACCAAGTTTTGTGTAGTGTCCCTGATATCATAGGGATTTTGGACAAATTGGGTTAGGTTCACCCTGGCCAATAAAGCAGGACCCATGAGGGTAGGGCTGTCTTTTGGCAGGGAGCCACCTGGCTGCCTGAGGAACTCTCCATGATCTCTAGCATGTGCCCTGTGTCTGCTAGGAGGTGTAAGGGTATGATCTCCCTATGTGACAAAGCAGAGGTGGCATGAAGAAGCCGTTAAGTTGCCTAGCAACCCCATCAGATCTTACACACCTTTGCACCCACTCCTACTTTGAGCATATTTCCTGGGGCCCATAAGATCACAGTGTGCAAATTGGCTTTCACAGTCCATTACAAGAAATAGAGTAGTGAAAGACAGTTTTGGGGCAAGAGTTATAAGACTCTCCAAGGAAGAGTCAGAAACTGATCTGGGCTGAGGCCAGGCTCTCAGGTGAATAATGAAGCAACCTCCCTGCAACTATATGTGTCACGTTAGATGGCTCTGCATGGCATACATGTCTTTGTCCTGGTCCCGGGTAGGGGTGGGCTTCTCTGAGCAGTGACAATCATGCAAAGTATAGTGTGGTCAATGATTAACTCATTTGGCTCTGGGGGTTTGAGTCATAGTTCAGTAACATTCAGGGGTGGCATTTGTCAATAACTTAAAAGGTATGTGGGAAGGTAGGGCATGATCTCATTTTAAGAGATCATGCCCTACCTTCCAAATAGTAAGAGTGCATGTGGCCTCAAGGCAGGGCAGGGTCAGGTTGACAAATGCTAAGGAAATTAGAATTAAAGGGTTTTGGGAAGAAAAGCAATATCAATATGAAAAATGACAGAGTTAAGGGTAAGAGGGGAGGCAGGATATTGATAGGAGGACTGAGAATTAGGATGCGATGAGTATGGAGGAGAATGGGAGGAACTTGGGTAGGGGAGAGGTTTGAACCTGGTCACATGCATGAATGTCAGTAGTATAATTTTCACATTCGCCTAAAAATGACACAGATGTCAAGACAAACTAGATAAGAATCAGCAAAGAGGGGGTCCCTGGGCATGTGGGAAGAATTCAACACAGCAATGCTTGATCAGTTGAAGGATCATCTTTTAAATTTGCAAACCATGAAGAGAATGGCTGAGCTGAGTGCTGGACTTGAGGGCCTAATGCACAATGCATGAACTTGGCTTATTTACTAATATTGCCCATTTAGGTGAATTAAGTCAATATGCTGCAATGCAAATGATCTTAATTGGTATTTGATTGCTGCAGAGGCAAAGAGAATGGATGTGGGGTCAAACAATTAGGGAACTAGCTTGCTGCACAATGGCAGCATGAGCCTTACAAGCTTCAATGATCCCAGCCTGCTGGTCATGGAATTCAACACACCATGTTTACAGTAATGATATAAGTGCAAGGATTTGGTAGTTATTGTCAAAGCCACTGGAGGATAACTTGACTGTAGGGTGTAGGACATGGGTCTTTTGACCCTAATTAAGACCCTCATTGTGAATATGCAGTCATGTCTGAGGGAAAAATTCAGCGTCCTGTTATTCTTCATGATGGTTTCATCCTGCAAGGGGTGGCTTGGTATGCCATGTGCAGACAAAGGGCAAGTCAAAAGCTACAGACTAGATTCCTGCCTTGAATATGGATAGAGACTATTCAAAGGAAACCACCATTGGCTCAATTGTATCTATTCACAAGAGAGCGGCAGTACTAGGGACAACTATGAGGTCCTGCTTTGTGAGAGACAAGGCTGCAAGAGCAGTATAGGGGTATCAGTGATGGGGAGTTACCCTACCTCATGAGGCATAAAGACACTCTCATTAGGGGAAGGACAAATGCAGTGAAACCTAAAACCTTCACTCTGTCAATAGTTATGAGGCCAGAGGGGATTACTGGATACGAAGTTTAAATCCACTTCTCCACAAACTCTGACCATTAGGTAGAATGATAAGAAGGTGCCTGTTGTTCTCATGCAAGGCTGTTGAATTTCTAAGAAATTGATTGAAAAGCTAATTGCAGACCTCTCAAGATTCAGCTGTGTCTCGTCAAGGTGAATGCTGTTGTCACAATGACTAACTGACAATTCCTTGAGTTCAGCATGCCAGTTTAATAGCCAGAGCTAAATCTATTGCAAAATATGAAGAAAAAAGTTAATCCTTTGGAACACCAAGCTTGAAAACTATTCAAGTGTCTTTCAAGTCAAGCCTCAGCCATACACAGCTCGCACTGTGGACAATGTGGTGATAGCAGACACCACTAACTCTGTCCAAAATCGTGACTGGCACTATATTTGATACATGTTGTTGTGCATTCTCTCTGATGCATTATGCAAGGTAAGGATTTATGTTATTTTGCTGGAAGGGAATGTGTGCGCGTCAGATTCCATGAGACTGGAGACTCAATGCTATTCATCTTGCTGTAGTGCAGGGGAAACTGTGGAGAAGGAAAGAATTCTTCCCCTTAGCAGAAGGATCTACAATCAGGGTGCATAAGTTAAAGGTAAGAGGTTTGGAGAAGTTGTGAGGAAAAGCTTTTTCACCCAGAGGATGGTAGGAATCTGGAACTCATTGCCTGAAAAGGTAGTAGAGATGGTAACCCTCACAATGTTTAAGAAATATAACATACAAGGCTATGGGCTAAATGCTGGAAAATGGGATCAGAATAGGTAAGTGTTTGATGGCTAGTGCGGATACAATGAACCAAAAAAGTTCTTTCCATGCTGTAAAACTCTATGGCCCTCTGTCTAACTTAGAGCTGCATTTGCCCTGCCAATGATAGGAACATCATGGTGTTTATAAGAGCTGGAATTATAGTCTCGGGCACTGCAAGTCCCTCTATGTATTTTGCTCCAGGTTTTCACTTCAATGTTACATTCAAGGTGGGCAGGAAATCAGCACTTCGAAAGCTCCTTGGCCTCTTCTGCTCAGATGAAGAGATGCAGGATTGAAATGCTCCTTTCCTGATGAATGGGTGGAAGGACTTTGCTTCTTCAATGAACCCTTCCAGGAAGCGTTGTTGGAGGTTGGGTGAGATGGGGGTCAGGGAAGATGGGGTGGGGAGGGAGTATGGTTGCCTATAGCAGGGATACTTCACTCTATCCTCAGTGTGAGAGAGACATAGCACAGCCATTCTCACAGTCCACAGGACTGAAGCACTCGGTGTGTGCTTGGATCCACAAGCTTGGCAGCATTAAATTGACAGGCTGGAGTCTCTGTTCACTGAGTGATTTATTATTTCTAACTATATATACAGTCATAACCTCTCTACACTTGTGCCTACTTTCATCCATGCCAACTAGATGCTAATCATTTTTTATTCTCACCCTCCTACTCTTGACGGGATCAGAAACTTCCTAAGCCACAGACCACAATCAGTAAAGATAGGTAACACCTCATCCTCCATGATCATTCTCGACACTTTGTTCTCAGCCCCCTATTATATTCTTTATACACCTTTGACTATGTGGCCAAATTCCCCTCCAATCTGATTTTCAAATTTGCTGATGTCACCGCCGTAGTGGGTCAGATCTCAAACAATGACGAGACAGAGCACAGGAATGAGAGAATCTGGTGAACTGGTGTAGCGACAATAATCTCTCCCTCAATATCAACAAAACAAAAGAGATTGTCATCGACTTCAGAAAGTGTAAAGGTGAACATGCCCCCGTCTACATCAACCGGGATGAAGTAGAAAGGGTCAAGAGCTTCAAACTTTTAGGTGTCCATATCATCAGCAATCTGTCTTTGTCCACCCATGCCAACACTATAGCTAAGAAATCCCAGCAACACCTCTACTTTTTCAAAAGATTAAGGAAATTTGGCGTGTCAGCTATGACTCTCACCAACTTTTATAAATATAGCATAGAAAGCATTCATTTTAGTTGTATCACAGTTCCGTATGGCTCCTGCTCTGACCAGGACTGCAAGGAGCTACAAAAGGTTGTGAACGTAACCCAATCCATCGCGCAAACCAGCCTCACGTCCATTGATTCTGTCTACATTTCCCACAGCCTCAGCAAAGCAGCCAGCATAATGAAGAACCCCATGCACCCCGGACATTCTTTCTTCCACCTTCTTCCGTCAGGAAAAAACTACAAAAGTCTGAGGTCGAGCCAAACCAGTTCCAGAATGGCATTTTTCCTGCTGTCGTCATAATTTTGAATGGACCTACCTCACATTAAGTTGATTTTTTTTGCACCCCAGCTATGACTGTACTACTACATTTTGCACTCTCTCGTTTCCTTCTCTATGAACAGTATTCTTTGTCTGTGTAGCACACAAGAAACAATACTTTTCACTGTATGTTACTATATATGACAATAATAAATCAAATGAAGCATGCCGAGGTGCTTCCACAGTTGAGATTGAGGAAGGCTACTGATCTCCACTATTTGTTGCCTGAAATGATTTTGACTGATGTTCCCTAGACCTTAAGAGCCCTGATCTGCTTTTAGGCAGTGCTGGTATTACATTATTGGTGTGCAGGGCTGGAGTAGTGTTGCTCACAGGAAGGCGGGACTTAGATGGGCTGGACATCTCCAGGATCTCTCGGGTGGAAAGCCCCAGGCTGAGAATCAGACTATCCTCCTCTTCCTGTTGAGAACTTGGTGGTCTTCCGAGGAATAAAGTGGCTGCTGGAGTAAGGCTCAGAAATCCCACTGTTCTTTGGCATTGATGTTTGTAGGTTCCCTTTAGTGCCTGCACTATGCAGTTGAAGAAACCCTGCACCAAGAAGTTTATGCCCTCAGACATGAATGTCATGAGTTGAACTATGGAGTGGATATCACCTGCCATGAAGTGCATGCCCTTCATCAAGCTCTCCATTATGACGTCTCCCTTGCAGCACTGGTCTCCTTGTACTGGAGTGACGGTACTATCTCTTGGATAAAAGGCAACAGAATTCCTATAGTCAGCCTTGCATTCCGAGAGGCAATGTGTCATCCCTTCCTGATACTCATGACTCTGCCTTTGCAATTCCATTGCTGAGTAGAGTCCTGGCCTCCAGCATCCCTCCAAATGTCGGTTCCCTGGGGCATCTCTGCCTTCACCAGCTGTGGATCTTCGGCTATGAGGTGCTCATCAGTGAGTGATCCAGAAGGCTGCCTACTTAGTGAACCCACCGAGGAGTGAGTATCAGTGCTGCTGCTAGGTGAGGGTATCAGTTGAGATGCTGCTCCCATAGTGGGGTTGAAATGTCTTGCTTGGAGCTGCTCATGTCCAGAAGGTCTGGGGCTACAATGTTTGTCTGGCTGCTTTTCCTGCATGAAAATAGCATTAATGCATTGCGGGATAAATAAGGGGTAATTGATTACTCACTTGACATTTGAAGAAAGAGTGCACGTTTTGAGGATTCTCACTTTGGTCTGCTGCCCCCACGTCATTATCATTGCAGGTGCGCTCCTCTTCCTCCTCCTGCTCCAGTATAATTCTGACTGGGAGTGCTTGTTGTGGTTACTTTTTGTCCTGCAGTGACACAGATAGGATTAGTGTAGGCAGGAGTATTGACAATTAAGATGCTGATGAGGTGTGGCAGGTGTTGGACTTGGTTGGGATGTGGAGTGTGAGGAATATGGTAGCAAGAAAGGAAGATGATTGTGGGAGGACCTCTTTACAGGTAAAGCCCAAAGTAGCTGGGTGAGAGATGAAGTTAAAGGTGCAAGGGATCCAGAAAAAGACTGTATGAGGTTCACTTACCCTGGCTAAGTGAAGAAGATCATTCATCTTTTTGTGGCATTGCTGCCCTATTTTCTTTTGCAGTGAGCTGGCACTCAAGGGCTATCACTGCATCCCAGGCAGGGATGGTGCCCTTGCTGGAAGAATGCCTCTGTTGCTCTCCATCCAGTAGTCTGGTCAGGAATCCCTCCGAGAAGCAGTGTGAGCAAGTCATGGCAACCATACCCTACAATACGTGTGGAGCAAGTGCTGGGGAGGCATTTGTATGGAGTATCCCAGTGATTGCAACAATTGCAGAGCTGGGATGGGTGAATCAGGGAGAGGTAATCACGAGGGTGGCATGATTCTTGTGGCCATAAAAGCTTTGGTTAAACAGGTTCAAGGTTTGGTCAGAAATTATGCTGGAGCTGTTGGTGGGATTCACTTCATTTTTCTCACCGGAATCGACACATTATCAAATTCTGGTAATGTCGCACCCATTGTGCTATAATTACTTTAGTCTAAAAGGTCCTCTACTATGAAATCCTTAATTAATCATGTCTCATTTGTATATTAATAGTTCCAAAACTTTCTCTTCTATTCCAGAATGATTGATCTAAACAAAGTCTCGAATACACATCCTGAAAACTATCTTTGTCATTTCCGTCTGTCTAATCAATATAAAGATTGAAATCACTTTCCTTTCTTACAAGCCCAGATTATTTCTTGATTTATTCTCTGTCCCAACAGCAGCATTTCATCAACTGCCCACCTACCTAGTGGGGTGTGTATGTGTATGCAGCAGTTATATACTATTGTTTTTTACATCAATTGAGCAGGAATTTCTGATTTAGCACACACCGGTCTGGATGCTGATCTGCCTGCTATCAACCTTACCAATACTTGAACATTTCTATGTCATAGAACATACACAAGGCCAGAACATTCAGGCTATTCATACCAGTGGAACCTTCTGGCCCCGTTGACTGCAGATTTCCCAATAGTGACAGATACATTCAAAAGGAAATCTTATTGACAACAGCAAAACCAGAAGATCCTGCCACTGGTCAATGATGGGCTGCTTCTGCAGCAGGTTGCATGGAAAATCCTGCCCGTGTTGTGCAATGGACTTGGTGAACAGAATAAAGTACAGGTCTAGTCTGATTTTTAACACAGAATCGACATGAAGCAGCTTCTCTGAGAAGAAGCTGGATGATTCATTTCATTTTCTATTTTTATTTCAGATTTCCAGCATTCACAATACTTTGGTCTTATAAGAATCGGGTCATGTTTACTGTGGGGATTAAGGTTGCTAATGTGTAGCACTTAATAATTTTATCCGCCTTTTGAGAAGGAATGTCCTTTACCTGTTTTCTCAGAAACAAGAGTTCTGAAAATATTTTATGCAGATACAACAATGTTAACCTTATTACCTTCCTCAGTGATCAGGGAAATTATACTCCTTGAATGTGAGGCAGCTGTGTGCAAAAGTGCAGATTTGTTGTTTCAGATGAATGAACAAATTTACAAATGCCTCTTGGGGCTTCCACTTAAAGCAGTTCTGTTGAGAAGAACAGATTTTAAGAGCTTTAATAGTGGTAATAATTGTCTCTTTAGTGTTCTGGAAAGCTGCCTCTTGAAAAGCTTACAAAGTGAAGCAGATGAGATTATCTCTGTGGTATCAAGATTTAATCATTTAAATTTTCACGTCTCTGCAATTATATGTTATTTAAAGACACTGCTCAGTCAGAAACTCAAGCCGAAGTCCATTAGCCATGTCTGTTCAACATTTGTCTTTGGGCTGCAAAAACATATTCTTTTCTTCATTTCCATATTATTGCAAAATCTCAAATCTTGTTTGAAAAGAAATGATGGCTTGGAATCGCTCAATCCGCTGCGATGCTCAAATAGCGCAGTGGACCAGGAGACATCAAACTACAGTGGGATTCATGGCCAGCGTCTGGCCAATCAGAAATCTCCCAGACTCTTAAGTTCCACGGAATCAGCCTTGCATCAAAAATTGGTATAGGCTATGGGTTGGGAGGGTGGGGGTGTGTGGGGGATGTGGTTTCGGGGAGATGAGTACTCGGGGTAGAGGGGGTTGGGAAACTATCAGGCCAATGATCTGGAGGCCGGCCTTGGGGAGGTGGGGGGAACCAGTACACATGCACAATCTCCCCAGTGACAGATCGGCACATGTGCAGTGGCCCGCTCAATCTGCAGATTCTGGCCTCTTGAGCGGGATGAGGCCATGGCCCCTGCTTTCCAGTGTGAATCCCCCTGAGGCAGCTCTGTGATGCATAGAATACCAGAGATTGGTAAAACTAAGTATGCCCAAAAAATGGGTGTGAAGTTCTCCTTTTTTTGGGCAAATCTTGGTCTGACTTTTTTTATGCTCATCAAATTGAAGAATGCTGGCACGTCTTTTCAGTAAATATTGTCAGCATCATGTCCTTACAGACTCTCTGGAAGAAAAAATTAGCTAGACCCACTCCTCCAGAACTTCCCATAGCTCTGAAAATGTCTTCTCTTCAGATGTTTATCTAATTCCCTTTTGAAAGCCTGCCTCCAAAACCTTCTGTATTGCAGATCTTAACCTCTTGCTGTGTATTTTTTTTTTCCTCATGCTGCCATTGTTTCTTTATTCAATCACCTTAAAGCTGTATATTTTGGTTCTTGATCTTTCCAGCAATGGGAACAGTTTCTCTTTTCTCTGCTCTATCTTAAGCTGCCAATGATTTTGAACACCTCTATAAAATCTTTTTTCATCTTCTCTATGGACAGCAGCCTCAGTTTTTCTGTCTATCCACATAACTGAAGTTGCTCATTCTGGGAACCATTTTCATCTTTTCTTCACCTTCTCTAATGGTTTCACATCCTTCCCAAAGTGCAGCACCAAGAATTGGATGCAGTGGCTGGGATTTAAGTCAATACATAGATCTTGCCTGGTAGGAATCCAGCATCCCTCCCATGGGAAGCCTGACAAAATTAGATGCTCATCAGGCATTTAACTGTCTAGCAACTGGGATTTTGGACCCGGGTAAACAGAAGCCAACAGTGTCACCATGAGCCATGGCTGCTGTCAGTAATGTTTTCAGGACTTCACTGGGGATTGTTGGTGGATCCCAGGACACTGGTGAGTGAAGGTGGGCACAGGTCACTGGAATGGGGCAACAGAAGAATTCAGGAGCAAGGACAGTGGTTTATTCATGTTTGGTTGTGAACCAAGAATGATACAAATATCATGGGTGTTTTTAATCTAAGTTTAGATTGGATGAATCAGATTTCAACAGCTTTGAAAATTAATTCATGGAGTGTATCAGGACAATTTCTTACAGCAGTACATTCTAACATTGATCAGGGAGCAGGCTATTCTCAACCTGGTAACGTATCATTATAATGTCCAAATTATGTGAATGGTTGTGAGTTTTACACAAGAAGAGAAGATTCAAACTAACAGCAAGGTTTATTGAAATAGAATTTATTGGAATAGATATTGAAATAGATGTTCTCTGCTGTACAGAGTATAAACTGAAACAGTAGCTTGTGCGACCATGATAAGAAGTCTCACAATGCCAGGTTAAAGTCCAACAGGTTTACTTGGTAGCACAAGCCACTAGTTTTTGGAGCTTTGCCCCTTCATCAGGTAAGTGAGAGTTCTGTTCATGAACAGGGTATATAAAGACACAAATTCAATTTACAAAATTATGGTTGGAATGCGAGTCTTTACGTGTAATCAAATCTAAAAGGTGAGTGGAGAGAGGATTAAGCACAGGTTAAAGAGAAGTGTATTATCTCAAGCCAGGACAGTTAGTGAGATTTTGCAAGCCTAGACAAGTCATAGGGGTTACACATAATGTGACATGAACCCAACATCCCGGTTGAGGCCATCCTCGTGTGCGGAACTTGGCTATCAGTCTCTGCTCAATGTTGTCATGGAAGGTAGCATGACAACACTTGTGCTGCCCAAAAGCAGGCCCATACCCCCAAGGTCCCAGTCCTCCAGATGATACCTGCCAAGGTAGTCTCAGGCAACTGCGTGTGGAAGTCAGCAGGCCCTCTCACCCTCAGCTGTGGATCCTGGGGAAACACCTAGACGTAGCAGGAGGCACAAGTAGAGATTAATCACCATATTGGCAATGTTGAATGTAATAAATGTCAAGTTGATCACCCACAAAATGCATCCCCACTCTCATTTCATAGCAGCATGTTCTCTCAACTCCTGAGCAATACTGGCATATCCTTCATTTGCTCTGAAAGAATGGCAGCTCAGTGGTTCTCCTCACCCTCACTGTGATAATGCCGTCATATTAATGTGATCCTGGTAATATTCCTGTTTTCACCATCCAGAGCTATACTCAGGCCTTTCATTTATAGCAGCATTCTTTTATCAGAAAAACCATCAGCTGAAAGCTTGTGAGAATTTGTCCATCTCCTCAATAGGTGGAGACACATATTGGGCCTCCTGACTGTAGTGGAGCAGAGATGTATTAGTCTGCGTCTCATTGCCCCCCAATTACCTATTCAGTGGTAGATTGTACTTGGGGGATGTCAGACAGGAGTCAGACATTTGTTATTACTTTGGCAGCATCGTCTTCCTTGCTGAAGATGCAAAGATATTCATTTCACTCCTGAAGCAAGCTCTCTACCTAAGAAACAATCCCATTTTTGGTCCCTAATTGACTCTACAACTCCTCTTACTACTGTTATACTATTTATATGCTTATAGAAGACTTCTGAATTCTCTTTTATGTTAGTTGTCAGACTCTTTTCATGCTCTCAACAGAATTTTGATGTAATTGACAAGCTCACAGTAGTATCTTGGACCTCTTTCATCCCTTTGCCCAAGGAACTGAATTGCCTAAGTTTTAACCTTTGCCAGCTTATTACAATTGATTTGAGCCTGTATAACTCAGCCGCACATTAGCTTTATCAACTCAGCAACTAATCTGCCAAAGCAAGTCTCTTTCATGCTTTTATTCAACAGTTAACACATTTAATTTAACAGCTCAATATACTAACACTTAGTAACACACTTGATCTGAAGTGCTAAACCACAAAAAGAAGTCTTTTCACTCTGTCATTTTTGAAATTCTTTCAAGAGATATGAACGTCACTGACAAAGCCAACGTTTGTTGCTCATCTCTAATTGCCCTTGAAAAGGTGGGGATGCATGGTATCCTTTTACGTTGTATACTGATATCTTTCATAAAGCATTATTAATATAGAACTTCATACTTTTTCATGTTAGTATGAGAGTTTAATGCCACCACTTTTTTTGTTGTCGGCTTGTTTCTCTTTTTTTTTCATATTTCTCTCCTGCTAAAGCTGTTGATTCATGGTGCCCAAATACTCGAACACTTTGATGTATTAACCTTTCCTCATGTGTGAGCCTAGACAGTGAGTGTTCACATGCTTGGGGCATCACAGCTGATCTCAACTCAATTTTATCCTCACTCAAAACCCACACTCCATCCTCTAGCAAGGTCATTGGATAGGGATTAGTACCGAGTACCCTTCCCAAATCTAGGTTCCAAGACCAATTCTTACTGGTCAACTATTACCCAGGCTGAGATAAGCTCACTTTGACCAGAGGTGAAGTACTTTATTCTGATCTGTATGATGGAATGAATTGCAGCTTCAGTCAGCTGAGTTATAATGGAGTATATTTCTAAATTTTTCAGAAAATGAATGGAACTGACAGCAGAGAAGAACTGAAAATTTCAAATTTAGGTTCATTTATATCAGGAAAGAGAAATGTTTTTAGTATAGAATGTAGTCAGGAAAATAGATACTGTTCTCTGTTAACTCAAATCTTAAGTTAGAATCATAGAATACTATAGTGCAGAAGGAGACCATTCAGCCCATTGAATCTGCACCAACCACAATCCCACCCAGGCCCTATCCCCATAATTTCATGCATTTATCCCCTGACACTAAGGGACAATTTAGCATGGCCAATCCACTTAAGCTGTGGACTATGAGACTATCTTTGGACTGAGAGGAAACCACACAGACAAAGGAGAACGTGCAAACTCCTCACTGATAGTGACCCAAGCTGGGAATCGAACCTGGAACCCTGACACTGCGAGGCAGCAATGTTAATCGCTGTGCCACCGTGCTGTCCTTGCAACAAGTTCTCTTCCCCTATCACATCTGCTTGCTGACCTATGTTGGTTGCCGGTCAAGTAATGCTTTGATTCTAAAATTTTCATCTTTGTTTTTGGTCCTTTCATGACCTTGCCTCTCCCTATCTCTATAATCTCCTCTAGTCCTATAACATCCAGGGTATCTGCAGTCTTTGGTGATTTGTGCATTCCTAATTTTAATCGCTGCACCATTGATGACCGAATGTCATCAGTCATCTTGGCCCAAGCTCTGGAATTCCCTTCTTATTACTCTCTAATTAATTCACTTTCCTTCCTTAAGATACTCATTAAAATTTGCCTCTTGGATCAAACCTTTGGTCATTTGACTTAATCTCTCCTTATGTGGCTCAATGTCATTGTTTTATAGTACTCCCATAAAGCACCTTGGGATGTTTTGTTACCTTTAAAAGTGTTATGTAAACATAACTTGTTGTTGTAACTGAGAACAGGAGTTATGAAGGCGTTGCCTGCCCAGTGCCAGAGTTTCAGACATCTCCTTGCAGCTGTTGGAGAACTTAGAAGTAATGATATTGGAAAAATATGAGATTCCACAGTCAGAGTTTGAAAAATTGGATTCTAAATAAATAAGCAGATTTTCTCAAAGGTTACTACCTGAATCATGTGCAAATTGGCTCTGCATTTAGCACGTGTCATGAATGATGTGGGAAGTAGAGGCTTTGACTGATTGGACAATGGCACCAGTTAAAGAGAAAGAGGAAACTATTCATTTGGGGCAGGCTCTGTTTATCTGGGCTGGGATCAACAAAAATCCTGGTGAAATGTATAATTAAGGTTTTAGATAAGGCATTTAAACTAAAGGGCGTTGGGGGTAGGAGTGGATTTGTTAAGAGTGTCTGAGATTAGCATTTATTCCAGTTTTCATCTCTTAAAAGTAGTTTTCTTCCTAAATGGAAACAGCATAGAAACACTCAGGTCTGAAATCATCTCAAGTACAAACATTGCCATTGCCAAGATTAGGGTTCCCAAGATTGGTCAATGCCATTTTGGAGGTAGTTGAAGGATTTTAGAGCATTGAAGGGGAGAAAACGACAAAGAGAATCCATGTTTTCTCAGGTGACCATAAGTTTTTCCTCAGAAAACAGTAAGAGCAATTGACCAAGAAGTCAATGCCTAGAGTTCTCAGAAGCCGGAAGCAATGCAGGAAAATAGTTTAATATCCTAATAGGTGTGGCCATGTCATTGAAAGATCTTCATATCACCATATCAGACACTAAACAGCAAGCCTTTCTCACTACTTAATACACCATACCCCTTCACTCAGTAGCATCAAGGACTTGCGTTTAATGTTCATTTGCACCACTTCATTCAAAAACACCATAAATAATGCCAGCTTCACATTCAGCTCTGTCTCCTCAGATCTCCAGCTAGTGGTAGATTAACCATTAGGCTGATAGGCTTAAGCCTAGGGGCCTGGAAGGGAGGGGGGCGGGGGGCGAGAGCAAAAATAAATTGGTTTAACCCTTTTAAGAGTGAATAAATTTTCATAACTATACCCCGTGGGTGAATTAATATAACAAATACCTATAAATGGAGGAGCTTCACCCTTGGACTTGTACTACATGCAAATAAATACAAAATAAATGCAACAAAGTGTTTATTGTCATGTTTTAACATGTATACATACTTATTTTAGTGCATACTTAGTTACATGTAGTACTTTTTTCAACATTCATCCTTATGTAATATTAGTCCCACAGCATGATAACTGTCACCACTGCCTCCGTGCTATCAATGTGTTATCAAATTCACAATCATCATCTGATAATTCACCAATGTCAACATCAAAATCCTCGGCATCTAAATCACTCCCACTATCGTCACTGCATAATCCATCATCAAAACTGTCGTAGAGTGCATTTACATCCTGTGAAAACGTCAAAATAGACTTTTGTTTGCGCACTGCCATTGTTGTTTACAAATGATTGACTCACCGTCACCATTCACCAGCCAAAGAGTTCTAATTCATTATCATAATGTATTAATAACGTGCATGACATCATAATGAAGCTGAAGAGGGAGGTCAGGGAGCCTTACTAAAACTCAGTCTAGGAGTCCAATTGGTAGTTAATCCGCCACTGTTTCCACTTATTCAGCAGTGGCAGACCCATCCATTCACAGTGCTGCACAATCACAGACGTTTTGATCTCTCTCTTATAGGAGAAATGTGCCAGCAACAGGAGGAAGTAACAGAGGATTAACAGGAGAGTAACTACATCCAGTCACCCCGATAGAAAAGATAGGTATGGTAGCAATAGAAACCCTTGATATTACTGCATTACTGAGATCATTGAGAATGATGGTGGCTTACAGTTTTCTCAACTCCATACTCGCTCTCATTCTGGGGTGATACAGTGGCACAATGGTTAGCACTGCTGCGTCACAGCACCAGGAGCCTTGGTTCAATTCCAGCCTTGGTTGATTGTTAGTGGAGTTTGCACATTCTTCCCATGTCTGCGTGGTTTTATTCTAACTGCAGCAGTTTCTTCACACAATCAAAAATGTGCAAGTTTGGTGGATTGGCCATGCTAAATTGCCCCTTAGTGTCCAAGAATGTATAATTATTAGCCATGGTAAATGCATAGGATTGCGGGGGTGGTTCTGGGTGAGACACTCTTTTGGGGAGTGAGTGTTGACTCAATAGGCTGGACAGATTCTGTGATCCTGAGATTTACTATAAATTGAAAGCTGCAAACAGGCCTCTTGCTTTCCTACCTGCTCCCTTCTCTCGCTAATCAAATTTTTCCTTTTTAATGCTTCCGGTTACCCAAGATACCTGTCTGGCCCACCTCAAGTGGGGAAAGAGAGAGAGAGGAAATCCACACTACCAGTGAGGAAGCACAGTCTATGGGGTGGAATCTTAACTTATCAGATAAATATGCAATAGAAGGCTAGGAGAAAGTCAGGAACCCTATGTTATTTGAAGCAGGCTTTGCTTGGTCCTAGCATTAGCATTCTACATCTGGGTGCCCCAACCAATGTCAGATGATAAGCCTGATTGTATTGAGTATTTATCAAAGGAGAACAGCAGGGGTTGGAGCAGCTGGTTCTATATTGATTCCTGAAACATCCTGGAGATTCTGTTGTAGATCAAAGGACTGAAGTGAAGGGCTGCCTCTCATAGATAGGAGGAAGATGCCAGCCTTTCAAACATAAGGGGTGTGGCTAGAAATGGTCAAGGAAATGAGCAGCTGAATACAGTGCCCTGATTGATACAATCACCTCATGAGAGCAGGAAATGTGATAGGCACCTCATTTTCAGGTGCCAGCCTCCACACTCTGACTTCCCAGGCATTCTCCAATACATTACATATCGGAACAACATGTCTTGTAGCTCCACCCATTCCTCTTTCTTCAGGCTCTTTACATATCTCCATCTGAGCAGCTAACATTTACACTTGCAATAACATTTCAGAGCCATCCCTCAGCAACACCTTCCACCATTGGTATCATTCTTTACTCTTCACACAATCCATTTCTCATACCTCAAACCCTCTACTTTCTCTGCTTCCAAGAGAGGAGAATGCACAACTTCAGGGAGAGACAGAAAACAAGGGATGTTCCTCTGGTGATCAACACCTTGATGGCCACTGGCAATATATGTCAACCTGCTCCACACTGAAGATGATCACCAACTTGCAAATGTCAACAATGAGCTGCTTCGAAAGCTTGAGCCACATGAGACACTGAATGCTCAAATATATTGAGAAAGTTGATCTTTTGTTGGTTCAATGTTAGGGGGAAATCACCTGATGTTGCTTTTGGTGTTGGTGTTGTTATTCCTCTTGGGCCCGATTCTCCTAACATACCATGTAACTTTACTGATGGGTCTGGTCTGGAGAATCACATGTCGGCCATTTTGTGGGATTCATGCATGCAGCAGAAAAGCATATGTCTCCCAGAGCCGGAGAACAGTTGCAGTTGAGACTGTGCTGGAAACCAGCAGGAAGAGAGGTAATTCATTTGAATCTTTTAAAAAATATATTTAAATTTATTTTGCATGTGATTATCGGATCTAGCAAGGAACTTGCCAGACCGAATAGCAGCTCCCAGAGGGAGGCCAGATGGATCTTTGGTGAGTGGGGTGTAGGAAGGTATCCCTTCCTACTCTGGAAGGTGTAACTCTGCAGGTGATTGGCGGCGGGGAGAAGGAGCAGAGGGTTGCAATTGATTTGGGGGGCGGTGGTGAGTGGATAGGGGGACAGTTATGTTGTGGGGATGGGACAATGTCTGTGGTCACTCCTGTGGGGATGGGACACTCTTGCTTTTTGCTGCCGGCCTGATTTATCTGCTTTTTGCAGCTCAGGAGCGATGTGATGGGGAGCGTTTTTAAAAATATTTTCACTGCGCATACGCAGTTCAAAGCTCCGCTTGGAGCTGCAGCGTTTCATGGTAAGCCCCGCCCATAGCGCAATTCAGATTTGTGATTTTTTTTTTCCGGCTAAGTGTATATGGGGGCACCTGAAAGCCGATTTCCAAGTCGGATCTGAATTGCGCCAGATTCAGCACTTAGAATCAAAATGGTAAAATCAGGCCCATAATGTCTGCTGTTTTAAATGATTGCATGCAGCTAGAGCAAAACACATTATTCACTGGCTGCATATATCAGCATGAAATTTGATGGGCTGAATTCATGAGGACAGGTCGACAGCTCAGAAGCTTTAGCTGTGTCGTGACCAGCACTGAGGCTGCAGCTGTTAAGAGAGGGCACTGGAATGGACAAGCACTCTCAAACAGTTGTAAGTGGGATTGTGTGGCAAGGCACGTCCCAGTGATTCTCAGTATGCAGAAGATGTTGTTGTCATAGGGTGGCCATTGCCATCAGGGTCCTTTCTGTGGGCCAACAAGTGCCCAATGGAGCCCACTGGGAGGCTTCTAGTCTTCACTAGAAGGTCTCCCCCATGTGGAAGTAGGCCCACCCAGTGCAAGTAAAATGCCTACAAAGTGGTAAATGGACCTGAATTGGCTGTTCTATTGGGCTTCAGGTAAAAAGCTCATCTGCCATCTTTCTGTAAACTGTCAAAGTGACGTGGCATTGGGAAGACTTCTGTTATTTTGCCAGCCTGCCAAACACCTGGTAAAACTTGGCCAATATTGCAAGTGGCCAGCAATCCCCCTGCCTGTTTTCAGAAATCATTCAATTTATCTCTCAATGAGTCATATCTATATCCTTTGGATCAATAATTTATTGCTGCAACAATTATCTAAAGTCATAGAATCATAGGAATTAACAGCACAGAAAGAGAATGTTTGGCCCATCATGTCTACGATAGCCATCAAGTACCTTTCTATTCTAATCCCATTTTCCAACAGTCTGTAGTCTTGTATGCTATGGCATTTCAAGTGTTCGTCTAAATGCTTCTTAAATGTCCTGATGATTTCTGTCTCTACCACCCTTTGAGACTCCATCCAAACTTCCAACCCCTCTGGGTGAAATGGTTGTTCTCAAATCTGCTCTAAATCTCCTACAAATTGCTGTAAATCTATATCCACAGTTATGACCCCTTTACTAAAGGGAAAATTTTATTCCTATATATCTTATTGATGGCCATCATAATTTTGTATACCTGGAGTAAATGTTTGAGTCAATGCTATCAATATAGATTCTAATTTGACAAGAGGACAAATTGATTGCTAAGCCTAGTTGTACAATGTATCTATTTTATCATCGTCCTCAATTTCAAAATTAGAATAAATAGTGGAAAAATTTTGAGGGCCTGGAGTCGGGTGCACTGATCTCCCTCTCTGACTGTCTTATCATCTTTCCCAGAGAATCCTATGTCAAGAGTACTAACTCCATAAATATAAGGAACACTATGCCTTATATTGGTCAATTACCTTAGTGATGCGTCATGATTCACACAGGCAATCAAAGTTGCTGTGGCAACATGCAGCTTGTAGTTGGGGGCTAAGGATAGTGATGCCCCAATATTTTGTCCATCGCATGCCTGACCGGGAATTTCTCCTATTCTTGCCACCTTCCATTGGTGTGTTTTGAAAGGAGTTACAGGCTGATAACCCAAACTATTTGGCTGCATTATGAAAGCACTTTCCTTGGCCATCAAGTCTTGTGGGAACCTAGGGCTCAGAGGCTGGGCACTACCCATGTGCAGCAACAGACCTCCCACATGATTATCTTGCATTCAACAAATTCACATGAATCTTTCTATGTGTATTGCATTGATGATTTTGTAATTGAGAAATTTATGACTTTATATTGATTTGCATGCATCAGGACAATGACAGAAATTTGCTTACAATTAAAATTACGTGTGGTTTCAATTCCACACGTTCAAGCACAGCATTTTATCTTGTTTTTCATTCTTTATGCGGTGCATCAGCTCAAATAATGGTGTGCCTATTTTCATATGTTGAAGGTTTGGACTTGTGGCTTTATTTCCTGATTGAGGTAGATAACCAGTGTCTATGAGCTGAAACAGTCAACGTCTGTTAATATGCTGCAGGATGTAGACTTTTATAGCATTTAAAAATAATAGCATACACAATGCAATTGTAAATTAATACTTGAGTTTAGGTTTCATTTCCAATATCCTGCCTTTGTTTAAATGTCCTACATGAAGCAGATGTCTTTGCTCATAATCAAGTTGAAATTATGCCACTGGTCAGGATTCCTCCTTCTACAACAGACAGCAGATGTTTTCATACTCAGCAATTATTCGGTAACTGTAGCATCGTATTAGTTATAATTTGTTTTCAATCGCATGCACCTGCTACACCATTGTCAGCTATTCGTCACAAAATCTTGTCTTTTTTCTCAGCAGCTGACTGGTTTCCTTGAAGGTGAAAGCAAGATGGAGGTATTTTATCTTAATCATGGAGTGTGATTCTCTGACTTTACTGCATCAGGCTATCCACTCCTACAAATCTCCAGCAGATTTGTGACAACTGTTTCCAGCAGCTCATCATCGAGCTGTGGACCAGCTGTTTCCTGCAATCCAGCAGACCCACTACCTGCCTGACCCCTTGTATTTTCCTGCTTCCACCTGATGTGCATCAACAGCTGTGTGGTCCTCACCAGAAAGTGACCCTGATACCTATCTGCTAATGCCATCCACTGAGATGTGTGTCACTGTGCTAATGGATGGTGAGGTTGACGACTGTGATGTCTAGTTGGTGCTTTTCACTGTAGGAGGGGTACCAGCAACATTCCAACAGTTGCTAGTTTGCTTGGAGGAGTCCCAAATCTTCAGGCGCATTAGATTGTGCCAGCATTACCTGGCACCCAAGCGAATACTGCAAGAGTGGAGACTAGTGGAAATGCCAGGAAAGGAAATAGTGTAAGATGTCTCACAACACCAGGCTATTATTTGGCAGCAAAATCCACTAGCTTTCGGAGCACTGCCCCCTTGTCAAGTGAGTGGGCGTTCTATTCACAAAAAGAGCATATAAAGACACAAACTCAATTTACAAAATAATGATTGAGATGCACGTCTTACAGGTAATCAAGCCTTAATGGTACAGACAATGCGAGAAGAGAGACATAGATTAAACAAATGTATATTGTCTCCAGACAGAACAGTTAGTGAGATTTTGCAAGCCCAGTCAAGTCGTTATGGGGGTTACAGATAGTGTGACATTCATGTTGTTACGGGGTTACAGTCGTTATGAGGGTCAAGTCGTTATGGTGGTTACAGATACTGTGACATTCATGTCACAGTATTTGAAATGCCCATAACAATTTGCCTAGGCTTGCCAGAGCTTGGTCTAGACTCAGAGGGCTATGCCTGAGGCTCGCACAACATATTTCAGGCAATATTGGGCCTCCAGGACTGGCCGGCAGGTGATGCAAAGGAAATTGTAACTCACTCCAGCTGCTCTTCTATCACTAGGTATATCCGAGGGGCCCTCGGGCACCCCGCAGGAGGAGAGAGGCCATCTCCAAGCCTCTCACTGAGGAAATTCTGGCAGTCTTCAGCCCTTCGATTTCCCCCTTTCTGATACATCTCACGGGCACTGGGCTGAATAGGGTGGCATCTGCAACATCCAAAAGTTGGCTGGGGCCCCCTAAGTTCCAGCCCTCCAGATAGTACTCATGAGGGGAGGAACACAACAGAATATCTCCATTTTTGATGTGCATCTTGGGGGAGTCATCTAGACTAGCAGCAAGCCACACAAAGTTAAGATCTGGCAGTACCAAGAGGGTTTGTGTAAAGGCAAACATCACAGTTAGGGGCAGGGTTATTGGCATTCTAAATACTCAGCATAAAGACTATTGCATCTCAAAGCCATGACTTCTATACCTTTGATCATTTCCCACAGTTTTATACCCAGAGTTATACCGTGCAGAAAAGATCCTTTGGCCCATCGAGTCTGCACTGACAATATCTATCACTCCATGATCTTTCCAGACAGTGCCTTTCAGATTCTTACCACCCTCTGAGTGAAAATGTTTGTTCTCAAATCCCCTCTGAATCTCTTGCCCCTCACCTTAAAACTATGCCCCCCTCATGGTTGACTCCCATAAAGAAAACAATCTATGCCTATCCAGACTCTTCGTATAGATTCATCCCAGGCAACACCCTGGTGAATCTCCTCTGTACCCCTTCTGCTGCAATCACATCCTGACCAGAACTGCACTCTAGCCTAATTAACATTCTGAACAGCTCCAACGTAACCTCCTTGCTCTTATGTTCTGTGCTACAACTGCAAAGCAAGTGTCACGTATGCCTTATCTACCCCATTCAGCTGGTCTGCTGCCCTCAGGGATCTTTGAATAAGTACCCCAAGAAGCATTTGTTCCTCTGAGCTTCCTATTATCCTGCAATATATTAAATATGCCCTTGTCTTGTTACTTCTTCCAAAATGCATCACCTTGCACTTTTCAGGGTTAAATACTATTTGTCACTGCTGTGCTCATCTGACCAATCCATCTATAATTTTCTGTAACCTGCAACCTTCTTCACTATTAACTATCCTACCAACTTGGTGTTATCTGCAAACTTACTTTTCATTCTCCCCCCACCATCCCCACATTATCATCTATATCATTCATATCTATAATAATAAGGGACCCAGCACTGCAACTTCTGACATGCCACTGAACATGAATCTCCAGTCTGTCAAATAGCCTTCTACCTGTATCTTGTTACTAAGCCAGTTTTAGATCTATCTCGCTAAATTTCCTTGAATTTTATGTACAGCAATCTTCTCAATCAATCTCCCATGTAGGACCCTGTCAAAGTCTTTGCTGAATCTACATCGACTGCATTTCACTTTTCTATACACCCATAATATTTTAGAGAAATTTTATAAAATTTGTTAGACGTGATCTCCTTCTGACAAAGCAATGCTGACTATTGCTAATCAACCCATTCCTTTTCAAGTAGAAATTAATGTTCTCCTTCAGAATTTTCTTCAATAGTTTTCCTATCGCTGACATGAGACTGGTCTAGTCTGTAATTCCTTGGGTCATCTCCTATTGGCACCCGAGCAATCCCAACAGTAAAACCACTGAGACCCACATGGACTGACAATCTGTATTGGTAGCCTTACCACCCACCCAATGAGATCCTCGGAGGGGGAAAGAGATTACTATGTTAGGGAGTGTGATAAAAGTTCTGGAAGGGGTAGGGGCTGACAGCTTTCTGTAAGATTGAGGGGATTGCAACTGACACCATGCCTCCTAATTGGAGAATCTTGGGGACAATGAGGGCCTACCTAGTCTTCCTGGCATGCTGGACCTTCAATTCCACTGGGGTCACGCATCCTCTGGGTGCTCTTCGGCATCGCCTTCCTCTTCTTCCTGGTCCAATAAGCAAGTCATGATGTCGGTGTTGGACTGGGGTAAACACAGTAAGAAGTCTCACAACACCAGGTTAAAGTCCAACAGATTTATTTGGTAATAAACCCGTTGGACTTTAAACTGGTGTTGAGACTTCTTCCAATAAGGAAGGGCAGGTGACAGAAAAGGGACTACTTTGAGACCAGTAATCATAACTCTATTAGTTTTAAGATGTTTATTGAGAATGATAGGTCTGGTTGAAAAGTTAAAATTTTAAACTGGGGCGAAGCAAATTTTCAAGATATTAGTTAGAAACTTTCAAAACTTGATTGGGGGGTCTGTTGGCAGGCAAAGGGATACCTGGTTACTGGGAGGATTTCAAAAGTGTGTTAACCATGATTCAGGGTAAGCACATTCCTTTGAGTGAAGGGCAAGGCAGGTCAAAATAGGGAGTCCTGGATGACTCAGCATATTGAGGCTCTAGTTAAGAAGAAGGAGGCATATGACAACTGGGATCAAGTGGACCCCTTGAAGAGTATGGAAAGTGTTGGAATATAGTTAAGAGAGAAATCAAGAGGGTTAGAAAGGAGACACAAGATTGCTTGGCAGATAAGGCAAAGGAGAATCCAAAGAGCTTCTACAAACACATAAAGGGCAAAAAACTAACTAGGGAGAGAATAGGTGATCTGAAGATCAACAAGATCATCTATGTGTACAGCCACAAGAAATGTGTGATATCCTAAATGAATATTTCTCATCAGTGTTTACTGTTGACAAAAGATAGGGAAAATGTTAGGGAAGTTGGGGAAATAAATAGTGATGTCTTGAGAAGTGTCCATATTACAGAGAAGGAGGTGTTGGGAGTCTTAGTGCATCAAGATAGATAAATCCCCGAGGCATAATACCAAGTCATCGTGAGAGGCTAGGGAGGAAATAGTGGGTCCCTGAGCAAAGATATTTGAATCATCGACAGCCACAGGTGAGATGCCTGAAGATTGGAGTGTCGCAAATGTTATGCCTTTGTTTAAGAAGAACTGCATGGAAAAGCCTGGGAATTACACCTTGGTGTGCCTAACGTCTGTAGTGGGTAAGTTGTTACACGGTATTCTGGGAGACAGGATTTACGACATTGAGAGGAAAGGACTGATTAGAGAGAGTAGCATGGCTTTGTGAGTGGAAAACTATGTCTCTTGAATTTGATTCAATTTTTTGAAGGGGTAACCAAGAAGGTAGACGAGGGCAGCGTAGTCGACATTGTTTACATGAACTTTAGCAAGGCCTTTGACAAAGTACTACATAGTAAGTTCCCAACCCAAGGAGAGAAAATGTTGGAAAATCTCAGCAGGTCTGTAAGGAGAAAAGACCTGAAGTGTCGAGTCCAGATGACTCGATTTTCCTGCATTTTCGCTTTTGGTTTCGGATTTCAGCATCTGCAGTAATTTGCTTATTTACCGTATGGTAGATTGTTCAATGAGGTTAAATCTCATGAGATCCAGGGTATGGTAGCTAATTTGATAACAGAAGACAGTGGGTGGTTGTAGAGGGTTGAATTTCAAACTGGAAGTCTGGTACCAGTGGTGTGCCTCAGGGATCAGTGTCCATTGTTATTTGTCATTTATATTAATGATTTGGATAAGAATTTAGGAGGCTTGGTTAGTAAGTTTGCAGATGATACTAAGAATGAGGCATAGTGGACAGTGATAAAAGTTATCTAAGATTGCAACGGGATCTTGATCAATTGGACCAATAGGCTACTGAATGGCAGATGGAGTTTAATTTAGACAAATGTGAGGTGATGCATTTTGGGTAAGCCTATTCCTAATTCAATGTTAGGGTGCTGGGGAGAGCTATAGAACAAAGAGATCTAGGGGCATAGGTTCATATCTCCTTGAAAGTGAGTCACAGGTTCTGATTTGATTTGATTTATTGTCACATGTATTGACATAGTGAAAGTATAGTTTCTTGTGCGCTATACAAAGCATACCATTCACAGAGAAGAAAATGATAGAATGCCTGTTCGTGTAGTTATAGCTAGGATGTAGAGAAAGAGCAACTTAATGCAAGGTAAGTCCATTCAGAAGTCTGACAGCAGCAGGAGAAAAGCTGTTCTTGAGTTGGTTGGTAGGTGACCTCAGACTTCTGGATCTTTTTCCTGACGGAGACAGAAGAAGGTGGAAGAGAGAATATCTGGGGTGCATGGGGTCCTTAATTATGTTGGCTGCTCTGCCTAGGCAGTGGAAAGTGTAGACAGAGTCAATGGATGAGAGGCTGGTTTGCGTATTCAGGCTACATTCACAACCTTTTGTAGTTACTTGCTGTCTTGTGCAGGGCAGAAGCCATACATTCCAAGCTGTGATACAACCGGAAAGAATGCTTTCTACGGTGCATTTGTAAAAGTTGGTGAGAGTCTCAGTTGACATACCAAATTTCCTTAATCTTCTGAGAAAGTAGAAGCATTGGTGGGCTTTCTTAACTTTAGTGTCGGCATGTGGGGACCAGACAGATTGTTGGTGGTCTGACACCTAAAAACTTGAAGCTCTCAACCCTTTCTATTTTGTCACCATTGATGTAGACAAGGGCATGTTCTCTTTTACACTTTCTGAAGTTGATGATAATCTTTGTTTTGTTGACGTTGAAGGAGAGATTATTATTGCCGCACCAATTCACCAGATTCCCTATCTCATTGCTGTACTCTGTCTCGTCATGTTTGAGATCTGACCCACTGCAGTGGTGTCATCAGCAAACTTGAAAATTGAATTGGAGGGGAATTTAGCCATTAGTCATAAGCGTAAAAGAACACAGCCTTGTGGGACACCAATGTTGAGAATGATCGTGGAGGATGTGTTGTTGCCTATCCTTACTGATTGTGGTCTGAGTAGGAAGTTCAGGGTCCAGTTGCAGAGGAAGTGCCAAGGCCCAGACCACGGAGCTTGGAGATGAATTTTGTGGAAATAATGGTGCTGAAGGCTGAGTTGTAGTAAATAAAAAGGAGTCTGACATTGGTGTCTTTCTTATCTAGGTGTTCCAGGTTTGAGTGCAGGGCCAGGGAGATAGCATTTGCTGTGGATCTATTGCAGCAGTAAGCAAACTATAGTGAATTCAGATAATCTGGGACGCTGGAAATGATTTGTGCCATGACTGGCCTTTCAAAGTACTTCACAATGATGGATGTCAGAGCCACTGGACAATAGTCAGTAAGGTATGATGCTTGGTTTTTCTCAGGTATCGGGATGATGGTTATCTTCTTAAAGCAGAGGCGGATCTCATGTTGTTGTAAAGAGAGGTTGACATTGTCTGCGAATACCACCCCCCCACCCCCCCAATCTGTTGATCAGTGCAGGATCATCCGAGTACCCTATCTGGGCCAGTCGCTTTCCGTAGGTTGATCTTCAAGAAAGATGTTTTGACATCTGTAATGGTGACCCCACATAAAGATTCATCCAGGGTTTCCAAGATGGAGGGCATTCTCTTGCTCAAAACAGGCAGGATGGACAGGATGACGAAGAAGGCATTCAGCATGCTTGGTTTCATTGGTCAGAACATTGAATACAGGAGATGAAGTACCTTGTTGAATTTGTATAAGGCATTGGTAGGGCCACACTTAGAATACTCTGTGCAGTTCTGGCCACCCTATTATAGAAAGGATCTTACTAAATTAGAAAGAGTCCAGAAAAGATTTAGTAGGGTGCTATCATGACTTGGTGATTTGAGTTATAAGGAGAGTCTGAATAGACTGGGAATTTTTTCCCTGGAGAGCAGGAGGCTCAGGGATGATCTTAGAGGTCTATAAATTAATGAGGAGTATAGATCAGATAGATTTTCCCAAAAGTAGGAGAATCTAAAACTAAAGGGCATAGGTTTAATGTGAGAGGGGAGAAATACAAAAGGGTCCAAAGGAGTAATGTTTTTCCAGAGGGTGGTGAGCTGGAATGAGCTGCCAGGAACTGTAGTAGATGTGGAAATAATTTTGCCTTTTTGAAACATAGAATCCCCACAGTGCAGAAGGAGACCATTTGGCCCTAGCAGACAGAGATCCCTCTCTTGAAAGCTGCTGACCAATCAGACAACATATCTCCATTTCCAGCAATGAACTCACAAGAGGCCCAGATCAATGAGAGACCTGAAAAGTGTTTGAGGATGGGATGGACGTCATGGGGAAGGAAGTCACTGTTTTGGGGGATTCTGGGGATCAGAAGAAAGCACAGGAGTGACTCTCAGTGGGTTCTCTTTTCCTAATTCCAAATCCAAATCTACCAATTAGGCCCTGATTGCTTTTGAATGATGGATCCCCTCTACTCCCATCCCACCGAGACAGTCATGAAGGGGATCTAACAATCATTTGATTTTCAGGCTTTCTGCATGGCAACAGGTTGAACATCAGCTGGAGTGGATCAGGAAGGGACAAGGGCCAAAATGTGTGAAATAGATTGGATACTGTGGAGAGCCCTGTCAACCATACTGGGAGAAGAAGCCTTGGTCGAGGGAAACGTTAGACCAGTATGGAACGTTGCATCATCTAAACAGATGCAACAGGCCCATAAATGAGCATTGATTATCTACTTGAGGGGCTCAGTTAGTATATGGGCCAGAAAGTCATCTACAAGTCTTTTTACCCTGGAATTAATTGGGTAGAGCAGTCTGTATCACTGTAGCCAATGTGCACAGGTGTATAAGACTGAACCTGTGCAATATTGTTTAATTTAGTAAGTGTGTTAAAATAGATTACTTCTTTACTCTTTTAACTCATAAATAGTTGTTGCTGAATTATTCAATCCAATGGTAAGAAAACAGATACTTTTTCTGTACAAAACATACTGATCACAGGCAATGAGAGAACATGTACAATCTGTCTGTGACACTACTGACCATGTAATTTCTTTTCTTATCTTCTTGTGGGAAAAAACCTACTCTTCATTATTGTTCAATTACTCTAAGGCCATGTTACTATTTTTAGCAAAATAAATAGTCCTAGCCAAAATTTTTACTAAACTTCAGAAATGCTATGATTTGCTGTCCAACAGAGGGAATGACCTCAGGTTTCGGATAATGATTTCATACAACTATGTTCAGGGGTCACTAGGCTGGGATTGAGTAGTGAAGTGTCGAGACTGTAATTGTGAACATTGAAGATACTGACATGGAAAAAATACAAGTAAGAGAGCCAAGGACACACTTTTTAAACCAATAATAGATTTTCTTAACTCAGTAGGTTGATTATGTTGGGCAGATATGGGGACAATCAAGCAACTGGGTATTATAATGGGAACAAACTTACAATCTGCCATTCACACCAATGCCAATTCATCCTGAGTCTCCTCGAGCAAGCATGAACTCAAGAATATATTTCTCTGGGGTTTAGGAATTTTCAGCAAGTGGTTTCCTTGCCCTTGCTAAGCTGGCTGCTGATGTAACCATGTCATCTCATGTTTCTCAAGTTCTTGGCTCCCAAGTTGGTAATTTAGATGCCTTTGCCTGAAGCCAGATTCCACATCTC
This sequence comes from Sphyrna mokarran, assembly GCA_024679065.1. Lineage (NCBI taxonomy): Eukaryota > Metazoa > Chordata > Chondrichthyes > Carcharhiniformes > Carcharhinidae > Sphyrna > Sphyrna mokarran. The sequence goes on from JAGIQG010000001.1 coordinate 153,113,078, forward strand.
TTCTGCTACTCTCAGGATAGTGCTAGGTGGCAGCAAGGTCAGGGTAAAAGAAAAGAGCTTCAATAAGGAGGCCAGGTAGATTCAGTTAGAGCCAAGGCTGCCCAGATGGAAAGGGTGGATCTGGAAGTAGCTTGAATTCTACTTTATTCTCCCAGTTCTTCCATCTGTCACATCTGTTTAGTTGATGCAATGTTCCATACTGGTCTAACTTTTCCCTCAACCAAGGCTTCTTCTCCCAGTATGGTTGACAGTATCCAAACTATTTCACACATTTTGGCCCTTATCTCTTCCTAATCCCCATTAGGGTTCCCCTTGTCCTCACTTTCCACTGCACCATGCTCTGTATCCAACAGATCATCTTCCGCCAAAGCACCAAAATGATGTGATTTTTACGCTGTCCTCCCCTTTCAGCATTTCAAAGGGATAGCTCCCTCCATGATACCCCAGACCACTTCTCAGTCATCCTCAACATACCCTCCTTTCCCTCATCCTTACATGTAAATGCAAGAGAAACAACACCTGCCCTTCTTCCTCATTCCTTCTCAGCATCCAACGCCCCAGATTGCTCTTGCCAAATGATAATTGGACTGCAGTATTTTGCTTTTATATTGGATGAAGATAGGCAAGTTTCAAGCCGAACAGGGCAGTGAGAAGAATGCAGTCATCTTTGTGCTGACAGCCCTGGGAAGATCCATATTTTGATTCTCTCATCTGAATTTCATAATTATGAAATAATTAGTCACATAATTAATTATCCCTTACATTTTTAATTCAATGTTTGAAAAATCTTTCATGTGAAATTGATTAACTTTTGAACAAATAAAGTGTATTTCCTATTTAGACTTACTCTTTCTGAATAATGAAGTTTATGTTCCTATATTTATATATATTTCCTTTATGTCTGAACACTTAGTAAGTAAAAGCCAATTAAAAATCCTTTACAGATAGCATGAAACTCAGCAAAACATACATGCCAGGAATTACCCAGGGTTTCTCCAGCTCTGTCTGTAAAACTTTGTCAGTAACCTCATGTGGACTTTTGCTGATATTACAACAGCAGAGTGAGAGACACAAGGAAAGTCCTAGCAAATACCTATTGCTAGCTTTCTAAATGACCAAATTGGGAATCACTTGAAATGAGTGTTTAAAGAGATGTCCTTGTTCTCTGTCCAGCTTACACTCAATTTTATGTTAAAATTGAATTTCTTATAGTAAAAGATGAAATTATAAAATAAATTGGCTGTGGCAGAAGCATGACTCTATCAAGGTTAGGAAATTATGTGAACATTTGCTTGTTAAATGACCACTCGATATTTCCTTATGTCTTTGATCTGGCATATATGTAATAAACATTTTGACAATTTTTCTGTTCAATTTTGCTTTCATCTAAAGACAATGACTGCGTTCTTTGGGGGAATGTAGGAACATTACTATCGCTTTGCACAAAGACCATGCCATTTCAGCAAAAAGCTGGTGTAGATTGTACGAGTCAAATGGCTGCTACTACTCTATATTTCAATATATACAATTTTATTTCTTCCATAATTTATTGGATACAAATATAAACTAAGATTATATTGGCCCAAATCTTCCAGTCTCTGGATTGTCTAGAAATTTCAATTTCTGATGAGTTATTTCCCTGATCACTTGGTCCCTCTGCAAAATGTCCATCGCTGAGTTAGATTCAGAGACAATGGCTAGTTCTGGCATACTTAGCTGGATCAGTACCCAAGAAATATTAAGAAAAATTCTCATCTAACCTCTGGGCAATGAATAATTGGTTCTTTCAATCACTCAAAATCATCCACTCTGAAAAGTTTTGATTTGCGGACTACCCAACTCCCTCTCCATAACATATTCCCCAACTTAACTGACGACCCTCCCTGATTTACTGATTATCCCCCATCACAACCCTGACCAGGCAAGTCCTCCCCAACCATGACCTGACAAACTACCCTTTCTGACCACACTAGCATCAGCACAACCTGATTCTGTTCACCACCCCTTTGCCTGACCTATCTACCTACCCTATCTATTCACTTGGTTACCCACTTGCTACCTTAACTACTACTTCATTAATCACCCATCCTACACAACTGCCACCTAATCCACCTGCCACCTCATCCACTATACCCACTTACCCACTATTTTCAACCATCTATACATCCTATCACCCTACCCATTCACTAATATTCACATTTGTCCTTCTACTACGTTCACATTGAGCTTTTTAACTTACCATACAGCAACTGGTGCCCTATGAAGGATGCATATCCTGCCTTGCCCCACCTCCAACTCCACTGGGGCTCTCAGAGGGACACTGCACTTTACAGGCCCTTGCTGCAGATCCAATCATATTCAACTGCTTCATCAATGACACTTCCTCCATCATAAGTACAGAAGTGGGGATGTTGCAGGTATCCTGCAACACAAATTTGAAGCCTGGGATGTTGTAAACACTAAAGGAAACTGGCTGAGCTCAGGTTTATCTGTTTTGGGAAGTAAGGAAGCAAAGTTGTGCTAAAAATTACACTGCATGTTGTGGATATGCAGGCCCTTTCCATAATACAAATAGTGGGACTATTTGGTGTCGTGGAACCATTTGATGAGAATACAGAGTCCCCCCCGCTCATACACAGAGAAATTCTATGATTTTGTCAAAGTGAATAAGATTGGGGCAGATATAGTGTCCTAACTTTCATGAGCATAATGGGGGGAAAACATTTAACCTCCTGAGAAAGTCTGGTACAGCCAGAAAAGCTAGGCACAAAAACCTACAATGAAATAGCAGCAAGAGTGAATAGCTACTATTCACCGAAACCTTTAGTCATCACTAAAAGGTTTAGGTTCCGTAAGTATAACCAACAAGAAGGTGAATCCATCACACAGTTTGGAAGTACCTTGAAGAGACTAGTTGAACATTGTGAATTTGGGATGTCTTGAATTACAGCTTTTTAGAGATGGATTAGTCTATGGCCATTCAAAAGCAGTTATTCACGGAAAGCAACCTAACCCTAAAGAAAGCTTTGGATTTTGCAGTATCCGTAGAAATAGTAGCCAAAGAAGCTCAACAATTGGGTTCAAGCACAACAATTCATTAGATGTTAGCCAAAAACCATACATAGATATGGGGCGGGATTCTCCCAAAAATATTCAAAGTGCCAAATTTGCGTAAACATTGGAATAAATCTCATTGGATTTTTAGCAGGAGTTTCACAATGAATCTCCCACACTCTGTGCATTGCAGAGTGCATTAGTGTGAACCTCATCAAAAAACTATCGGTGAGGCCTATTCATGCTGAAGAGGCCAACAGCATAGTACAGAGTGAGCCACCGCATATGCACTGATCTGTCAGCACTGAGATTGGCAAATGCACATTGCCAGCATCTGCAGCTCAAAATGTCAATCAACTTTGATCTCTTCTGTGTTTATTGAATTGTTACAGAAGGTATCCCCCTAATCTGGCTACTATTTTTAAACTTTTACACAACTTAATGTGTCAAAACAAAAAATTGAAGTGATTAGATCATTGTGAGAAATTCTTCATATAAGCAAAGGATTCACTACTGAAGTCAGAAATCCTGACAGATTTTAACCCAAATTTACTCTTGCAACTGGCGTGTGATGCATCACCTTATGGGGTGGGGGAGATGGTTTTCCACATACAGCTTTCACATCAAGGTCCTTGAATCAAGCAGAAATCAATTATTCATGGATAGAGAAAGAAGCCTTCAGAATCATTTTGGGAATTAAACTATTTTATCAATTCCTGAATTGGAAGCAATTTATTCTATTGATGAACCATAATCCTCTGACAACAATATTTGGGCCACGTATTGAGATTCCAAGCAGGATGCAAAGATGGGAATTGCTATTGTCAGCATACACATACACAATGAAGTATAGTCTGTCAAACCTGCATAGGAATGCTGATCAATTCTCCTAACTATTGTTGTCCAATGATTTGTCAATAAACAGTTTGTGTGAAAACATTTTCTATTACAAGCAAATAAATAACACACCTGTAACCGCAGGACATGTTAAGAAGCATACCAGAAATGATTCAATACTGTCAGAGGTCATGGATATTGTCTCCGTGGCAAGACCTCAGAAGCAAACCCTGAGTTAAAGCCATTTTCCATCCAAAGACTCAAACTATCTGTCTACAAGCATGTTGTTTCCTCTGAGGAATATGTCATCGTTTCACCATTATTAAGGAAATACGTATTAAACCAATTGCATGAAGCCACTGTGATATTGCAAAGATGAAGGAGACAGCCAGAAGCCTTCTCTGGTGACGGAGGCTTGATGCTGAAATTAAAGAGAAGATGGGAATATGTTTGTCTTGTGCAAAAGTACCGAACCTACTGCTATTAGCTCCATTACACCGATGGGAATGGCTAGAAGAGGCCTGACAAAAGTACATCTAGATTGTGCCAGAATGTTTGAAGGGCATATGTTTCTCATTCTGATCTATGTGCACTTGAAATGACCTGAAGTTGCCATTATAAAGACAATAGCCAGGATTCTCCTGGCCTGCTAATGGGAGTCAGGTGTCCTATTGAACTTAAGTCTCCCAGGCCCTTTATTCTGCATAATCAGCCCCATGCGAGAATCAATGTGGGACTGATTATCATATGGAAATCGCTATTTCTTACACTTCAAATCTTCTAGTTGAGCTCTGAGGTGAACATTTTTCTGTAGAGCTGCTTCCTTTACTTTTTATTTCTTTTGAGATACCTCATAGCTTTCCTTCATTCACAACCATCTGCTCTTTCCTCACTGCTATCTGCTGTTGCAGTTTGGATAATGTCAGCATCTTTAAGAAACTCTAGGCAGGATTTTCTGCAACTCTCATGGCATGTTGGAAGTGGCCAATCATTGGCTGTTGGCAGGATCTTCTGGTCCTGCTGTTGTCAACAGGGTTTCCCGTTGTATGCATCCCTTGCCATCAGGAAATCAAAAGTGGAGGTTAGCCATCAGCAGATTTTGAAGATTCTGATGGCAGGAATAACCAGAAAATTCTGGTCTTTTTTTTGAGCCTGTTAGCTGCTTCTCAGCCATTTTTTTGTTCTTCCCTAAACTCTTCAGCATGTATATTTCATTGCATTGGCATAGTGGTTTACTTGAATATTGTTTTCCTTGTTCTGGGATCTTTTGGCTCCCTCTCTGTCAGTTCTTTTGGATCCTTCACTCTGGGATCTTTTGTTGCCCTTCCTTGGAGGTCTCTTGTTGACTTTGACACTTTATGGAGAGTTGTTCTCTCTCTGGGATCTCATGTAACTTTCCATCTATGGCTGTTTTTTTTTAGCTGAAGGTTTAAATGTTGTTGTCTCTTTAAAGCATACAGCTTTAAATATTTTCATCCCTTTAAGACTTCTGTGCAGTAACTATTTTTTCGTTCAAGCTGTCCTGTTGTTGGTTTCTGTCTTTTTGATTTTCCTATGCTTTTACTGGGATCTCCATAATCATGGGCCTTTTATTAACTTTTAGAACTTTCCCTTTAAAAAGAAACGCAATGATTTCCCCCCTCAAACTCTGTGGACTTTCCTCTGTTTTCTTGAATGTCCTGCACTCTGGAAGAGTTAGTGAGCTCCCTCAAGGGCTATGAGCCTTTTTTTAAACATATTTAAAACTGCAGCAATTCATTCTTCTGAGCTGCAAAACTATTTTCAGAGTGAATCTTCGCTTTGAAACTCTGCAAACCCTTTATTTTAAACTCTGCAAGTTGTTCTTCTTTAACTTCAGATAGGTCACTACCTTTTATGGTGTTAGCTGTAGACCCCTTTGCAGCTCTCTTTCAGCTGCCCTCTGAATACCGAGCCCTGAGACTGCCATCTATTTTAAAAATGGGAGTGCAACTTTATTTTTGCTCACTAGTCTTTTTGAACTGACCAAATTTTTGTACTCTGCATTACTCAAGATCTTGCATTAGACTTGACTCACTCTGGTGGATTCCTCAATTTTTAAATCTGTAGCGAAGCTAATACAACTTCATTTTTTCTTCTTAGGCACACAAATCTCTAATTGCTTTGTCTTTCATATCTTGTGATTATGTTTTAGATCCAATGTTTAAAATACCACCATTCATATCAATGGGGATCACTATGTGGTATTAAAGTGCCTCCACTGATGCAATATTATTCAGAAGTAACCACAACTGACAACCATGTTGTGCTATGGTATCGAGACCACTGCTGCCAAGAAGCAGAGACTGAGAAACCCATGATGCCGCAGGCGTGTCGATTTCCTGTGCTTAATGGGTTTAGGTGCTCTCACTTGAATGGACAATTTAAAATCCTGCAGCCTCTGGGATCTAACTGCTGTAGTTAAGAGTCCTATTACAGGTTCAAACCATCATTTAGTACAAAGTGGCTGAATTTTCAGCAGATGATTAGTTGAATTAATGATGGTTCAGCAACCTGATTGCCTGATGGAACTCTCCAACACTGCTGCTTTAACCCAACAGCTTTCATTCTTTATCAAGTAGTTCAAATGACATAATTTGACATCACATGAAACATAATTTGACACTGAGCCACAGATACAGATAACAGGACAGGTAATCAGAATCTTGTTCAACGAGATAGGCCATAAGGTATAATGAGGGGAGAGATAGCATATGGATAACATTGGAATAGGTTAGATTAGTTCCACTGGTTGGTGCAACATTGAGGGCCGAAGGGCCTGTACTGCACTGTAATGTTCTATATTTTATAGATAAAAAGTGAAAATTCCAGAGCTTTGAGCCCTGGCAACCAAAGATATGATTACCATTGGTGAAGTAAAGAAAATTAAGAATGTCCAAAAAGTCTGAATTGGAAGAGCTTAGAAGTCTCAGAAGGTTGCAGGGCTAAAGGAGTTTAAAAGTAGGAACCAACAAGGCCACAGAGGAATTTGAAAGCAAGGATGAAATTTTTAAATCAAGACAATGCCAGACTGGAAGCCAGCGTTGGTCACCAAGCACAGAGGTAATAGATAAACAGGATGAGTTCAAGTTTATGGAGGGTACAAGATTGGCATCTGGTCAGGAGAATATTGGAATAGTCAAACTAGAGGTTAGAAAGAAATAGCTGAGTATATCAGCAGTAGATGAGCTGAGATAGGTGTAATAATAGAAGTGGGAGTAGGTGGCATTGGTGATTGAGAGGATATGGAATCAGAACTCAACTTGGGGTCAAATAGCATGCCAACAAACTGGATTAGCCTCAGACACTGGCTAGGGGAATATTCATAGTTGGAGGTTAGGGAATATAATCTGTCAGGGATCAAAGACAATATCTTTGGTCTTCCCAATATTTATGCCAGGTTGCACAGCACTTAAGAGATGCTGTAAGGGATACAGCCTCTGTCTGCTTCTACAGAGTCATTGGCTAAAAGGAGTGGGGCTAAAGACACATTATATTAAGAGACTCCATGGCCTTGGTCTTTAGTGGTCTGAGGATAATGGCCTGAAAACCAGAAAATCTTATTTAAATGTAAGGTTTTATTTTATATTATTTTCCCCGGCAAACAGAACCTCATTGGGAACATTTTGAAACATTTTTGATTGTGGGCTTCATCTTATCTAACCATTTCAGCGCAGCATGTGGCTGCTCATGTAGATAGTTTCCTAGTATTGTAAGCATCTCCTATTCTCACACAAAATAAAGTACTTCTTGATACCCTATGAATTCTGATGTTAAAAACAAATGGTGGTTGAATCTGCCTAATTACATTGGCCTTGGCTTCTTATGGGTATGTTTTTTTATATAAAATATATTTAAATATTGAAGCTGTTTCTGAATTGATGCAATGCAAGTATTGCTTGATTATACAAGATAGATCAAATGCTAAATATTAAGTCTAATAAACACATTAAAAGATTAGTCTTGAGTCTGAAGTTTATTACAGTGTTCTTAACCATTTAAACGTAATATTTTTTTCTGTTGTGTAATGTAAGTAGAATACATAGCTTATATGTTATGTATTGAGTTTCCTGGAAGAAGTTTTGAGAATACTTTGTGGTTAAGTAAGGATAAAGGAAATAAGCAGAAATTGAGCAAGGCTGTTTTTTACATTGTAACTGTAGTATTAGTGCAAAGCTTCCATTGCTTAATAGTGGCTATACATATAAAAGGTATTGTTTCCTGCTATCTGAGGTCATAGAAATAAACTTCCCTAATGTTAAACTGAAGAAAAATTAAGCTAACTAGTTTAACTAGTGTTAAAACTCCAGTCAATGTTATAGTGATCTTAGAGAATCTTTTTTGGCTTATATCATTTATTATTAGGAAGTGCCAATGTCATGTTGGATTGAAAAAAGCCTGCTGGAGTGGATGAGGTTGATCCTAATCAATACTAAGGGCACCTTACACTGCCCTATGTAAAAACTCACCTAGTGATCAAGATCTACTCCAAGAGTTGATGAGATGCTGCATAATACCTGGTGTGCAATCATGGGTCTTAAGTCTAATTTCCATGAAGCAGGTAAGCTGCAGAAAGGAAGGCAGCTGGCCTAACAAAGTGTGATTAAATATAGAGCTGCTATAATGCTAGCAATGGCCTTGGTTAAATAAAGAAGGGGGTGGGGGTGCAATCAGTAGTCTATCAGGGATAACAAAAGCTTGTGGGATCATTGACAACTAGGATGAGAGTTAATGGTTGAGTTGGACAGGTTTATAGCTGATGGAAGCCATTATTTTGACCAACACAATTGCATGCTCAAGTCAGTATATTTTAAAAGCTTGCCTTATTGGTTGTAGCTGGATAGGTGCCCTTTCAAGTCTGCCTGTAAAGCCACATGTAGCCCTAGATTTCCCTACAGATGAGGGGATACTGGTTATGTCAAAACAAAAAAAAGTCTTACAGCATGGGACCCTTTATTTTCATACTTAAAGAAGCTCATTCCTGTTTCAGATTTTGCACATCTATTAACCTTGGGTTTTACCGATATTGTAAACAGTACACTTCTGACTTACAAAGTGAGTGATTTCTGTTACCATATTAAAGACTTTGGAGGCTACTCAATGTCTTAAAAAACTGTCAAATTTCTACACCTAGTCTGTATCAGTATCTTCTCCACATGAGCAATATAGTCTTATTTCAAACTCCTGGTCACAGCCCAAGGCAATGCATTGTTTTAACTTAACAGTAGAGAACATTGAACACTACAGCACAAACAAGCCCCTCGGCCCACAAGTTGTGCCGATCATATCAGTACCTACCAGGCCATAGAACTATCTGCAACTCCCAATCCCATTAAATCCCATGTACTCATCCAGAAGTTTCTTAAAAGACCCTAGCGAGTTTGCCACTACCACTGACGGCAGCCAATTGCATTCACTCACCACCCTGAGTGAAAAACTTACCTCTAACATCTCCTCTGTACTTGCCCCCCCGCACCTTAAACCTGTGTCCTCTCATAGCGACTATTTTAGCCCTGGGAAATAGCCTCCGAGAATCCACCCTATCTATTCCTCTCAACATCTTATAAACCTCTATCAGGTCATCTTTTAGCCTTCGTCTCTCCAGGGAGAGGAGACCTAGCTCCCTCAACCTATCTTCATAAGGCATGCCTCCCAATCCAGGCAACTTCCTTGTAAATCTCCTCTGCACTCTCTCAATAGCTTCCACATCCTTCCTATAGTGAGGCAAACAGAACTGCACACAGTACTCCAAATGGGTCTGACAAGTGTCTTATAAAGTTGCAGCATTACCTCCCGACTCCTAAACTCAATCCCTCGATTAATGAAGGCCAGTACACCATATGCCTTCTTGACCACATCCTCCACTTGGGGGCCAATTTAAGAGTCCTATGGACCCAGACCCCAAGATCCTTCTGCTCCTCAACACTGCCAAGACTCCTACCCTTGATATTGTACTCCTTCATCCCATTGGTCCTGCTAAAGTGGACCACCACACATTTATCTGTGTTGAAGTCCATCTGCCACTTCTCCACCCAGTCTTGCATCCTATCTATGTCTCACTGCAAATTCGGACATCCCTCCAGACTATCCACACCACCAACCTTCATATCATCAGCGAACTTACTAACCCATCCCTCCACTTCCTCATTCAGGTCATTTCTGAAAATGACAAACAGCAAGAGGTCCTAGAACAGATCCCTGGGGCACTCCACTGGTGACTGACCTCCATGTAGAAATGGATGACCATAAAATAAATTTAAAATTGTTTTAATGTATAAATTTACAGTGTGAGGACCAGAGAATAAAGGACCTAAGGGCCTATTATAACCATCCACACCCCAGGATGAACAAGACTGCTCCTCTGGGCCCAAAACTTAAGTTTAGATCTCCTACCTTCTAGACTTCCTCCAAACAACGAAATCCTAACCATTTAGCCGAGCACAAGATATCATGCATTCATGGATACGTTTTGACTATCCTTATAAATTAAAGATTGACAAACAATTACAGTTCTGTGCTACCACCCAAGAATGGACTCATGGTACTTAATATCAGTCATCAGTTTCAAGAAAAATGGAAATTCAAGGGAATTGAAAGAAAACAGAAGCTAGTTCAGAGGAAGTGACTTTTTATAGCATGAGCAGAACAAATCACAATTTGTTTGGTTTCCCTGGAGTCTGATGCATGGAAATCTATCATCATGCTTAAGTCTCTCTAAACCAAGCTACTGAAGTATTCAGCTTCTGTTTACCTGATATGGAGGGCACACAGACTCCCCAATTGGGACTCATTTACCTCAGAGAGCTTTGCCAACCTGAACCTAAGCTGAACAAATTCATACCAATGTTTATGCTCAACATGCACCTTCTCCAACTCTATCATCTCATTCTTAACAGCTTAACTTTCTATTGCTTCTCCCTCATGCGTTTCTTTTTCTAGCTTCCTCTTCAGTGTATCGGTATTATTTACCTCAAATTCTTCCTGTCAATTCAAGTTCCACTTTCTTATCACACTCTGGAGAAAAGAACTTTCACCTAAATTCCCTGCAGTATTTGTTAGCAAATACCTCAAAGGATGGGACCCTGTGGGTGTGAGAATGGCTATTACTGGAGTTTAATTGACTAAGGCCAACAAATTTAGCAACATAAAACACTGGTAAGCAACAGAAATGCACAAGTCCATCAGCAAATTAAAAAGACAAGAAGTGGAATTTTTTCAGAGATTAACAAATCCATTGCATATTTCTGGCAGTTTTTGTTTCTATTTCAGATTTGGTGTATTACTAGTTTTATTTTCATGTTACCTCTACCAGTAAGCTACCCATTATTTTGGCAGGTTAGGATAATACTTCCCATTAAGTTTTCAAAGATAACAGGAACTAGGTGGAATTAATTGTAGTTTAACTCCTACTTTCCCTTCTCCTCCCCACTAGGACTGTTACTAATATTCATTAGGCAATCAATAAATTGAGTTTCAGCCCTTTTAAAGTGGACAGTAGGTACCAGAAACTGCACAAGTAACACGCGAGCACCATAATTCATGATAAATTGAGTGTAATGATATCTTTGCTTGACCATGAAACTAGTACATCATAAGCCATTGAAGCATGGTGCCTTCCAGCTGTTGAAGGTGTAAGAACTTTGAAAGTACTGCTTGCCTTCTCTTTTTCTCTCCACAAAACATCATTGTTGTCCAAAGGTGCTAACCACAACGCTCCTCACATTTTTATGTTATGATATATAACACTGGGGTAAGGAAAGAGCAAACCCAAGAATCACCTCAGTCATTTCAGGGTTTGAATTTATGCTCTTAGTGTCATTAAGTACCACACCTGAGTCAATTGAATTAACCATTCCCTTAATGCTTACCAGATAATTATGTTAGCTTTTAAACTTTGAACATAATAGGACTGCATATGGGTCGTCAGATAGTTCAATCTGGCAGCTGTCATTCTCAAGCCTCAGTTTCCTCAGCCAGCTCTATGGCAAAAATTTAATAAATGGTCAGTCACAGTATTTAGATCAATGATAATCTAAAAGTCCTATTATGGTCCCACCAAAGTAAACAGCAGTTTAAATGGCCTACCATATCTGCAGAGGGAAGAAATGCCATGGTGGGCTGTAAATTCTTGAGTGTTTAAAACTCATGTGAGTTTCCAAGGAGACATCCTGAATCAACTCCCAATACAGTATTGAGCAAAAGGTTTGATGGATGGTCAAGAAAGCAAAACTGTCCTATTGACACAGTTATAAACATAATGCTTTGAGTAACTTTTCATTATTTCTTTCTCCTTTAGAGTGTGATAAGAATGACTTAGAATGAAACAGGATTAACCAGTTTAATATTTTTGTATTTTCCATAGATGAGAAAACTTGTTTAACTACTTGAGTGATCCTTGTGAATCTTCTGCAATGTCGCATATCTATTTTTGTTTGTATAACTGATGTTTATGCAAACATATGAAGATGGTTGTACATGTTTTATTATATTCTAAGGATACGAGTTCAGTGTGCACTACAGGCCCAATTTTACCATTGCATTGGGCGCGAAAACTTGATAAAGTTGGGCATGAGGAGAATACTACAATCCGTGCCCATGCTGATTCCCCCAACAGCAAGCCTGAAAATGGATGTGATCAGGACCATGCCTGAAATGAGCGTGACATCAATTTAAAAGCATTTGCAGGCATTTAAATTGACGTAATGGGGTGCATACCCAAAATTACCTGCATTTCACCCTTTACCATCACATCCATCCTCCAGATGCAGCGTAAAACAGAGATGCTCAGCAAAAGTCTGATCCAGGTATTTCAGCTTCCGAAAAGAGAAGTGCAGAGCTTCCGACTAACTCATATTGGTGGTGGAGTGAAGAGGGAGGCTAAATCATTCTCTGGTGGGGTGGGGGAGGAGGAGGAAGGTCAGATCATTCTCTGGTAGGAGGAAAAGGACGGAGGCAGGTCAGATGGATCTTTGGTGGCAGGTGGAGAGCGGGGGAAAAGTGGGTCTGCTGCCACTCTGCGTGCGATTGGTGAGGGAGGAAGTGGGGACAGGAGAGTCGTGATTGGTCTGGGTAGTGGGCAGGGTTGGATGGATAAGGGGGACAGTAATATTGTGGGGGTGGGCAATGTCTGTGGGTGCCAGGGAGGAAGTTTAATGCGGCCCAGGAGCGATGTGGCAGGGGAGAATTTTTCAAATTTTTTTTACTGTGATTGTGTAGTTGAAGGCGCAAATAGGAGCAGCAGTGTTTCAACCATGATAAGCCCTGCTCACTGCATGATTCAGATATGTGACTTTTTGTCAGACTGAGTGTATATGGGGTGCCTGAGAACAGTGTTTACAAGTCAGATCTGAATCACACCCAGATTCAGCACTTAGAATCAAAATGGTAAAATCGGGCCCAATGATTAAAATTTGTGCAGCTCAAAACGTATTTCTAGATTCAACAGGAATCCATGTTCACTGCTCAACAGGTGACCTTCAACTTTAAAGATGCAAAAAATGTATATCCATTAATTTTGCTTGATTTTAATTCTTTTCACATTTGCTTTTGTAAGTCATGGCACCAGAACATTTTTGTTTGCCACTGTCAGCCCCTAATCAAATTCAGTCTTTTCCTTAGAGTGGCATATATTTACTGAGGGTCAAACCATTGTGACTGATGCTCCCAAATTACACTCAGCTCATCTGAATAAGAGGCATCATTCTGACTGTCTACAGATCTATATGCTTTACATTGTTTCTACAAGAAATTTACATCATATTATTCTTAACTTTTGAACAACAATGTGCTTTCTCCACTAGCTCTCCAAAGGAATTGTATTTTTTTTTACTTTCTCGCACCAGAGCTATTAAGCTTCCAATGTGGTTTAATTGCTCATCTCCCACTGGTGTTAACAATTGATTTCAAGCATGCTAACGTTTATTTCTGGGCCCAGCATCTGAGTATGCTGCTACTAGAAAGGTGTAAATGTCTTCTCCCAACAGGAAACCATCCAGCCAAAATATTATTATAGTACAATTCCTTTTTAGTTTATTCAACTGAATGTCCACGTTACAATTCTGGCTCTGTGAAATATCTGTTTAGGTTCACTGCCATTCGCATCCCCATTGGACTGATTGCCTGTTTTGTATGCTATTTATCTATTAGCACAGGCTTGGAAGCATGGAATTTGGGGAAGATCATACAAAGAAATTCTTTAATGTTATAGGCCTAACATCTGTGTCTTATGAACAGAAACAATCACTTCAAATTTGTTGTGTTAACATTCAATGAGACAAAGTTTGATTTGAATCACAAACTACTTTATTCCACAGTTCTTACGAAATCACAGGGCAGAGGTTGATGACAGAGCTAAATGCAATGCAAATTCTATGAAATTTAATTGGGCAGGATTTACAGCCTCGCTTGACCCAAGACCAGAAAAAGAATGGACCTTCCTATTGTCTGCCCCTCGCTCGCTCTGATTCTTATGGCGGGCAGAACGGGAAATGCTAATCCAATCTGTTGGGCTGTAAATTAAAATCATAATATGCTGTACTTCATCCAACCTACTGCTCAGGACAATGTTTGACCTCTTGTGCGGATTTCTGGGGCTACACTGATTCTTGGGCTCCAGTGTTATTTCAACCTGTTGAGCAGAGATGGGGAGGGAGGGCAATGCCATTTTAGCACCAGCGATAACTGACACAGATAACAAACACACCTGCTGGAAACATCACTCAATGCAAATTGGGATTCTATGCTGTTATTACTACACTGATTCAACATTAAGTATTGAGTCAGAACATTCATGTTTTTGACAAATCACTGAGCAAAAGATAGCAGGATTGGCTTTACAAGCTGACTGACATGACTGGAAGTTGGATTTAAAGGAGCAGATATTTGAGTCTTTTGGATCTATGTTTTTGTACATCGTTGATTTCCAAGCAATGTCTGAGCTTACAGTTTGGCTCATTCTTATTACCTACCCTGATTAAATATTCACTGCTTATCATGACTGCTGCTTCTGCTTCTTTCCTTTGGTTGCAAATACTTAAAAAGGGAGCAGTACCAAACAACTAGGATAAACAGTAGGAAAGTGTGAGATATTAGCAGTTTAGGGTAACTACAAGAGAGATACTTATCCAGTCCAATGGGTGCAAGTGCGCAGCAAATGCCAGCATTGCTGCCTCATAACATCAGGAATTTGGGTTCAATTCTGGCTTTGGATGCTTGTGTGGAGATTGCAGGTTCTCCCTGTGTCTTCAAGGATTTTTTCCAGATGCTCCGGATCCCTCCCACAGTCCATAGGTGTGCAGATTACGCGGATTGGCTACACTAAATTGCCCCTTGGTATCCAAAGATATGTAGGTTAGGTGGATTAACCATGGTAAATGTATGGAATTAGAGGTACGGCCGGAGAGGGGGGGGATGGATTCTATCGGCCTTGTAGTTGCAAGGAAGGTCAGAGGCTTTGTGGTGATGAAGTGGGACAAGGGTCGTTGTGAGAAGAACAAATCGTGCAGGATTCTTGGGTGGTCATTTGGATCTTGCAAGTAGGTGTAAATGCACTTATTTCTTCAACCCACTAAGTTCCCACCCATCAAGTTCCTGCCTTGATAATGCTTGATACCCAGGAGAACTGACAGTAGTGAAAATTGAAACCTGCATAATTACCACATTATCATATTTAAAGTTTCAATTTGTCTCCTTGGAGTTGTTTGACTACTTACCAAACTTTGGCCTCAGTTAATGCTGGGAATTGATAGGTTGAAAGCGGGTTCACTTCAGGACACACATTTTTGAAACTTAAAGCAGTCCCACCTGAATCACAGAACTGTTACAGCACAGAAGGAGGCCATCATGTCTACACCAGCTTGTGAACAATTCTCCCACCTTCTCCTCATAAACTTCCACATTCTACTTATTTGTAGCTATGGAAGCAGGAGATGTGGCTCTTTCTTTCTGACGCTCTCTATCATACTCAATGACACCCATAGCTAAAGGAGCTTAATAACCATCGACTGATGGAGTTTATGGAGAATTTCCAAGAGATAGCCAATTGTGTCTTAAACTAAAACAATTCGAAACTCGCAAGGCAAATATCTCTGTATAAAAAACGTAACAAACTTATTTAATATAAAATATAAGACAATGTAATACAAATGTACAGCTGACTGGAGTCTGACAAAGTAACTCTAAGAGCAGAACAATAGAACCTCTCTGAAAGAACTAGATTATAGGGTCAAACACAGATCAATGATACTTTTCCATAATCAATAATTCCACCATTCATTAGCTTAAAATAAATTCCATTTAACAGTCATGCATCAATACAAATTTCTGTCGGATACCTCAGCTAATCACAAGATACTTAACAGCATGATAATATCTTATTTGTCCAACTGATTCCGGACATAGTTTCCCCTTGGCACTAACTAACTGTTGCTTGGTAATGGCTGAAGCTACTGCAATGGACGTTCCCACTGGCTCACTGCCAAGTTGAATAGATATGTGTTCCTGCGCCCAGGTTGTCTCTGGGCAATGGATAGAACTATTCATAATGTTGCATAATGTGTCCCCTCTTAGGGATGCCACCCATTGTGACCTGCTGATTTGTCAGTTCCCAGATCTTTGGCTTCAAACTTATGAATTTTGACTGCCATGTCTTTCGTTATCTGTGCTTGATTAAAGCCTACATTTACATTGAAATACATTTAAAATATCATAATATATGCTGTAAATCATAACATACTGCATTCACATATGTGTAAACTGTTTGTGTTAGCTTGCCCAATAATCATTTAACTTTTTACTGTTTCTTTGTCCTCTGAAAAACTGCATTCTGCATATAAATCCAGTGCTCCAACACTTCCATAAAGTTCAAGAGGGATTATGCATCATCCAAACTCCATTCTAACTTAATTCCTAACTGGGAAAAGATTTTGGGGCAAATTTTCCCATTCTGCCCACTGTTGAAATTGTGGTGGGCAAGAGGCGGACCATGACAATGTCCGTTGACCTTGGATGGTATTTTCCAGCTGCACAAATGCAGCTGGAAAATTCCATCGTTCAATTATATTATTGAAAAATATTACATATATAGATCAATATATGCATCTGCAAGTAACATGTATTCTTAATGTAAATTTAATTACACTCATTAACACTTATGGGATAAACATTAAATTCTATTATGATTTTATCAAACATATGTAGAGTAAAACCTGTGCTAATTTTATTAATTATGTTTTCTCATAATTATCAATTATTAAAGAACATGAGACATTTGATTAAGTACCTACATACCTAGAAGTATGGTCAAAACTTCATTACGAATATAGTTTACATTACAATGTAAGTACAGTAAAATAGTCTACAACCAAGTAAAGCAAGAGACTCAAACTAAATTAGTAATTTGAGTAAACACTATTCAACAATAACCCATTCTAAACTACAAGTAATTTAAACCCAGAGTATGATAGACAGCAATGGATGATGAAATCCATGAGGTAAATATTTCATAAATTAATAATTATATTTTGTATGAATTTTCACTTTCAAAAATCTAACAGTGTGTCTGACAGGGTGAAATCTGCATCAAATATTAAGATTTTTATACCTTCATGCATTTTGCATTTTAATGGTTAAGTATATGCTGTAGTCTCATTCTGTTAAATTAAACATAATGAATACTGATTTATTTTTTCCTTTGATTTGGCCTTTATTTTAAAAGATGACTCATTTTGATGAAGGATATATTAAGAATGCACAATGAAAGGCCTCTATTGATGGAATACCAGGGCAGAGTTTTATCAAGGACAGTGAATAATTCATAAATATCATTATCATGTGAGATTTAAATCCATTGTTGAGTGAACTATAGAGAGCTCTGAGATGTTCAAAGTATTAGCATGAAGCGGATTTATTGTATTAACCACTCATCATGAACTACAACATGGTGAATAAGAAATGTGAAATATTTGTGCAATCAATTTTGCCTAAATTCTCAAAGCATCATGCCTAAAATAGCAGCAGTATGTTAATTGTTCTAGTTCCTTTGCAAACATATCAGGTAGATGGTAGAGACTTTTTTGTGGTTCCAGTAATCCACTGGCACTGACATCCTGTTGTTATTATAAAGATCAAAACTGAATGGCTTCTATAAAAAGTGGAGGATATGTTCCACCAAATTACTGCACAGAAATGTACTGATTTATGTTCTTAAAGTATTTATGTTTAAAAATTCTTGAACAACAGAAAAAACACATCATTCTATTTTCTGTGCTCATTAAGGTGAGGGTTATCAGTACTATCGGTTGGGAATTGGAGTACTTCTTATTTCAGCATGAGGTTTTAGATCAAATGATCCCAAGCCTGTTTAGATGCATTATAAAGCAGTGCTCCATCAGTGTCTTACAAACAAATATCTATTCTGCACACTCACTATGCTGTGGTGTATTTGAGATATCAAACCAGGAATGATTTGGTGTTTGCAGACTGCAGCCTATGGCTAGACAAAATAATTGTTTTGCCCCATCTGCCTCTCTGACTGCGACGATCAAGCCCGTTAAATTATGGGTGGATCTTTCAGCTTTAACTGGGGTGGCAAAAGGGGTGATAGTAAATTGGATGCTTGTCATACAGCTTGTTAAATTTGCCTGACTTTCAGGGAACCGGTCCTGTGAGCCTCTGCTTTCATTTCAGCAGCTAGGTTGTGGAGCTAGCAAAGACTGGGCAGGATGCAGAGAAAATTTATTTATGTGCCCAGTCATTAAAATACTGGAAATACTCAGCAGGTTAGGTAATATTGTTGAGACAGAAAAATGGTGTTAATTTTTTAGTTGATATCTCTTTATCAAATCCAACTTTCCTCAAAAAAAGCTTGTCATAACAGTGAGAATAATGGAGTGATCCACGTTGGTTCCTCAGGTGAGCTTCGCACCACAATCATCCCACATTCAGTAACTTCTTTAGAGCATGACCATGGCCTAAATATACCAGTGAACCCAGCTTCAGAGTGCTTGGGCTTTGATTTCCCAATCTCTCAGTGCCTTAGAAGACCCCCTCCTCCCCCACAGACATAGAGATCACCCCTCGCTCTATACCCATCACAATATGGGTTGCTGGCACCAGGCCCCTTCCATGCGGTCCCCATTATCACATGCTCATCCCCCCTCCACTGTGACCCTTTCACGATCCATCCCTGCACAACCCTGCTTGGTGGGCACTGCCTGGCCATGCCCCCGCTACTTGGGGGCTTCAGTGGTCTCTGAGACTGAAATCTGTGAAGCTGAAAAAAATGTTGCACCGGAGACATCAGGATTGGAGTCCCCAGTTTTAAAATGAAGGGAGCTATGTTGATGCGCATGTGCTTTGATGAGTTCAAGGAAGTGGAGACTTGATTGAATTTATAGATTCGGGAAGTGATATTTCCACCTCGGCAAGCCCTCCGTGGATCGCATTGATCCGGTGCAGGCTTAAAAATGGGTTTACATTCTTGAATGGGGAGATATAATTTGTATAAAGAGCAAGCAAGTAACACTGGAACCTATATTACTGACAGAGTTTACTCGAAGCAGATCTGTCAAGTATCAAATAACACTTTATGCCATGTTGGGCAGCAACAAGAACATTATTCTCTGTCTCCATTCAAAAATGCTTCCTGTTTCAATCCCTTTTAGTCCCAAATTGACCTAACCCACTAATCCCTTGCTGCTGGTCTGCACTCTTCTTTCTGGGTAACCTCCAGACCTTCCAATTCCCAAAATAGTCAGCTGCCCTATTATCAATGAAAAATCATAGACCTGACCATCAAAATCATTTACACCCCTTGCTGAGTAAATTGAGTGGATGCTGTAATCTCTGGTCACCAGACAACCTGCATTCAATGATAAAAATGAAAATTCTCTATAATTAAAATTTCTAAACCATAAATCTGACTGAATGAAATGAAATGTATCTCTCACAGAAATTTTTAACAACTCATACCAGCTGATAAATAAGGCAGGTTGAAAGAAAAGTTATATTCTTCCTCCTATACATAATACCCAATGCTAACATTAGACATAGGTACCAACCCATATCACAAAAGCTAATTGTTGTAAATTTGTTGTTACTGACTAAGAAACAAAGAACAAAGAACAAAACAGAACGGGAAACAGGCCCTTCGGCCCAACAAGCCCGCGCCGCCACCCCGATGTTCCACCTCTACCCGCGATCCCTGTCCATATTTATAGATCTATGGATTAAAAACCAAACTTGAGACAATTTAGGGAGAATTTGTTTTGCCAATTAGCCTAAGAGCACATCTTTGGGGTGTGGGAGGAAACCGGAGCACCCGGAGAAAACCCACACAAGCACGGGGAGAATGCGCAAACTCCCACAGACACAGCCAAATCCATGTATCTGCACAGCACAGCGATAGTCACTGAGCTGTCGTGTGCCCATCAAAGGTCCAGGTCAAGCATACACTAACAACGTGAAGCACTAGGATACTCTCGAAAAAGATCCAAGAGCAGTCCTCTCACGACCATCGCGTGTATGCCCCTCATTAGACAACAGGTGGACCAAGGTAGGACGAAAACAAGTACATCAATATCATCATCTATTTACACACTTCCCAGGGACTCAAGGCTCATGATCCCTATTTTAAATCAGTTTTCTATACCCCTCCATTCCCATTCTGTTCATGTGCCCATCTAAGTATAAATAACTCCAGAGTACCTGCCTCCACCACTTTACTTGGCAGTGCATTCCATACCCCCACCACCCTCTGTGTGAAAAATCTCCCTCTAGCATCCAAATTATACCTTACCCTCCTCTCCTAAGCCTGTGACCCCTCGTGCTATTTGAGTCCATCCTAGGAAAAAGCTTAACCCTGTTTACTCTATCTATCCCCTTCATAATCTTGTACACCTCTATCAGATCTCCTCTAAGTCTGCGTCTTTCCAAGGAAAACAGTCCCAATTTGCCTAATCTCTCCTCGTAACTCAGACCTTCCATACCAGGCAGCATCCTGGTAAACCAGAGTCTCCACGTCCTTCTGGTAGTAAGGCGACCAGAACTGTACGCAGTATTCCAAATGAGGTCTAACAGGTTTTAAATGCAGGTTTTATACAACTGCAACATTAAAGGCCAGCTCTTGTACTCTATACCCCTTCCTATAAAGGCTAGCATACTATATGCTTTCTTCACAACCTTCTCCACTTGCTCTACCACCTTCAGAGACTTGTTCACTTGCACCCCCAGGTCCCTCTGCGTTTCTATACTCTTAATAGGTCTACCCTTTATCATATACCTCCCCCCTACATTCTTTCTCCCGAAATGCATCACCTCGCATTTATCAGGATTGAATTCCATCTGCCATCTATCTGCCCAAGCTACCAGCCTATTTATGTCCTGCTGCATCGCCTGACAATGCTCCTCACTATCCGCAAGTCCAGCCATCTTTGTATCGTCTGCAAACTTGCTGATCACTCCACTTACTCCCTCTTCCAAGTCATTCATATATATTACAAATAGAAGAGGTCCCAGTACCGAGCCCTGCGGCACACCACTAGTGACCGACCTCCAGCTAGAAAAACACCCTTCCACTATTACTCTCTGTCTCCTATTACCAAGCCAGTTACTTATCCATCTAGCCACCTGTCCTTGTATCCCATTAGCCTTGACCTTCTCGACTAACCTGCCATGAGGGATTTTGTCAAACGCCTTACTAAAATCCATATAGACGACAGCAACGGCTCGCCCATTGTCCACCGTTTTCGTCACCTCCTCAAAAAATTCTACCAGATTTGTAAGGCACGACCTCCCCTTAACAAATCCATGCTGCGTATCCCTAATCAGATCGCAACGCTCTAAATGCCTATACATCCTATCTCTAAGAATACCCTCCAACAGCTTCCCTACCACTGATGTCAAACTCACCAGCCTATAATTTCCAGGGTTATCCCTACTACCCTTTTTAAACAACAATTGCAGAGGCATAGATAAGTCTGAACATTAGCTGGTTTATTGGAAGAACATAATGAATTATAGATATACCAGACTAGGCGTTACTCAGTCTAAGTCGTGAGTGTTCTTTTTCACTCTTGGCCATGTGACTCTCTCTTACTTACCACTTTCTCCAGTCCCGAACACAATCTTCCCCAAAGACTTTACTAAATATATTTTACATTTACCTAAGTCTCGAACTTCATAGGTTTAGTTGGTTTTGGAGTTCTCTCTTGTGAGGTTTAGAAGATTGTTAGTCTCCCTTTGCATTTCATTGCTTTGGTTTGGTTGGCCTTTGGAAAAAGTTGCAGCATATAGTGCATTGTCAGTTAGACTTTTAAAATCTGGTTCTCCCAAGTGTATCACAGATGGTTATTTCAGTTGGATCTAAACTTGATCCTCATTTTCCTCTCCTTGCTCTTATATCACTTAATCTGATGTTTCTCTTTCATGATTGGATTTTATAAGTTAAGCCCTTTCTTTTCATTTGGTATATACCCTATCCTCATCTGTTGAGTTAATCCTTGTTCTTTTTGATGGTTTTGTCAGCTTTTCTTTCATTCTAAAGTGATGATTCCTTGTAGCCTCTGTTCATGAAGTGTTGGGAAATCCTAGACTGCTGTCTCTGGAACTAATTGTTTAGGCAGAACAGGAAACTGCGAGGGAGGCATTTGACCACTATCTTGCATTCTGCCACATTCCAGTAACCTTGTGTTACTGTATGGTCAGTGTCCTCTACTGTAGGAGCAGTGGATATTGTCTGGTTCAGTTTTATCTTTGATTCTGGACTATAGTGACAGCTTGTGTCCTTGTCCACCAGTTTAGGTGGATGTACTTACGAAGGAGTCACAACTATTGAATGAATGGGGCATTGTATCAGTGTATTTTTATCACCTGCTGTCATTGGAGCTCTCCTCCCCACCCCCAACTACATACAAGGAGAAATCCTTTAGAGGAGGATTAGCCTCCTGCCAGTGCCATCTTGGTACTGCCAGATACAATGCCAAAGTGCCTGGGGCAATGCCCAAACTTGGCCTTCAACCCCAAGGGCTTCTATACCCCCAACATGGCCATCACAACTGTTTTTTGTTTCCAAAAATCAGTAGTGCTTTATGCTGACTTGACACAGTGCAAGTCCTGTTTTGGCCCTCATGACCATAACAGGATTTATAGTCTCTAGCAAATGGGGTCACTTGTGTAGACAAATAGGCACCTCAACTTTTAAAGTCCTTGGCTGGGTGGGAGTAAGGACAAATGATTGGGAAAATCCCACCAGTGTTAAAGCTGTTTTGGGACTCCCATGCTATTTGCCATCCCTGCTGCCATTCCAGGCCATGGCGTTTCCAGTATATTTCTGTATTGGAGCATTACTTTAAAATGCTACAACTTGTAATTTATCTGTCATGGACCATATAATTAGATTTCAGTTGTCCTTGACCATTGTTGCTAGCCACATCTTTATCAACAGGACTGTGTCTAATTTTAAATTATTGATGTGTCCATTGATACAAATGTGCACATTCCAAAATATGTATCTTGGATCTTGTTGTACCTCTTTTTGTTGAGATTCATCAATTTCAATAACAGCCTTGTGTGCAAAAATTCTCTCATTACCCCTTGTGAATCAAGAGTTTTTGTCCTGCACAACTTTCCATTGTGTCCAAACCTTTTACAATAGAAGTATTCAGCCATGCTTGTTTGACACTTTACATGTGTGGGGCTTTTAGTGATAGCCATGGTTTAATGGTATCTTGAACCTTTATTGTGGATTTGTCCTTGGAGTGGCTTTGACATTCTTTTGTTTAATATGTTGTGGCATCATTGGGGTTTCTGAACTACTGTAACAAGGGTAAGGGAACAACAGTAATTAATGGGACTGATAACTGATAAATCTCCAGGGCCTGATAACTGACATCCCAGTGTACTAAAGGAAGGAGGCATGGAAATAGTGGATATGTTGACTATCATCTTCCAAAATTCTGCAGATTCTGGAATAATTTCAGCAGATTACAGGATGGCAAATGTAACCTTGCTATTTATAAAAGGAAGGAGAGAGGGAGAAAACAAGGATATACAAACCAGTTAGCCTAACAGCTAGTTATTTCCTAGCAGGGAAAATACTAAGGGAATGTTATAAAGGATGCAATAACATGGAACTTAATAAATATCAATGGGATTAAACAAAATCAACATAGATTTATGAAAGGTAAATCATGTCTGACAAACCTACTGGAATATCTTGAAGATGTAACAAATGGAATAAGGATGGACCAGTCCTTAGTGTTTTTGAATTTTCACAGAGCTTTTGATAAAGTCCCACATAAAAGATTAGTGTGCAAAATTGAAGTGCATGGGATTGGGAATGATTTATTGGCATGGATTGAGAATTACTTAACAGATTGGAAATAGAAAGTAGGAATAAATGGGTCTTTTTTGAAATGGCAGGCAATTATTACCTATAGGGATCAGTGCTTGGGCTCTAGCTATTCACAATATATATCAATGATTTGGATGAGGGAACCAAGAGTAATATTTCCAAGTTTGCTGATGACACAAAACTTGGTGAAAAGGTGATGGTAAAGAGGATGTTAAGAGGTTTCAAGGTGATTTAGAAAAGTTGAGTGAATGGGCAAAAATTTGCAGACGCAATAGTGGATAAATGTGAAGTTATCCACTTTGGATGGAGAAACAGAATAGCAGAATATTATTTAAATTGTAATAAATTGAGAAATGCTGACCTACAATGACACCTAAGAGTCTCAGTCACTGAAAGCAAACATGCTAATACAGCAAGAGGTTAGGAAACAAATGGTACATTGGCCTTCATTGCCAGGGGACTTAAGAACAGGAACATGGATTCTTACTGCAGTTATACAGTGCTTTGGTAAGCCAAGAACTGGAGTATTGTTAGGAGTTTTGGTCTTATCTAAGAAAGTTTGTACATACTATAGAGGGAGTGCAGTGAAGATACAACTGATTGACTCTGGGATGGCAGGATTATCATATGGGGAGAGATTGGGTCGACTGGGGCCTATATTCACTGGAATTTAGGGGAACTAAAGGAAATCTAGTTAAACCATATAAAATTCTGATAGGGCTGGACAGACAAGATGCAGTGATATTGTTTCTTCTGGCTGAAGAGTCTATAACAAAGAGGTCATAGGCTACAAGGCAGGCCATCTAGAACTAAGATGAGCAGAAATATCTTCATTCAGATGGTGGTGAACCTGTGGAATTCACTAATGCAGAAGGCTGTGGAGGTCAAATCATTGAATATATTTAAGAAGAAAATAGATAGATTTTTTTAACTCCAAAGGTGTCAAGGGGTATTGTGAGAGCACTGGAGCATGATGTTGAGATAGAAGATCAGCCATAATCATGTTGAATAGTGGTGTAGGCTTGAAGAGCTGAACGGCCTACTCCTGCACGATTTTCTATATTTCTGCTATTAGAATGAATCTGTTTTGTTGATGACCTCTGATTATTTGACTAACTGTATGGCCTTCTCCAAAGTTAAGTCATCTTTGGATTGCAGTACATCAGATAGGGAGTTATCATTAATGAGGACTATGATGCAGTCTTGTATCTGTTCACATTTAATATCACCATATTCATAACCTTTAATCAGTTGATACAGATCATTGATTCACCAGGTTTCTGGACCTTTTTTTCAAACTTGGTTCCTTCTAATTTCTTGGTACTCTGTAAATTAAAATAATTATCAAAGGCTTTAATGACTTCTTCAAACTTGTCTGATGTTTCATTGATGATCTCATCGTCAGCAATTGCATAAATAAAGTACAACAATGTAGTGCTTATTCAGCCTCTGAATTATTGTTCAATCCAGATGCAATTATGAATTTTAGAAAACACTTACTCCATAATGTCCAATTGTATATCTGATCTGATCCCTCCATGTACCCATGCGAGTTGAATTTGGAATCCATAGCTGTTTTCAGTTCTTAGAAGGTCTGCTTGGATTTTTAAAAACCTCTTGCAATACTGGAGTTTTCCCACACAGGTCAGCCTTTCTTTGACACCCACTTCAATTGTGAAATAAACTATTTTTCAATTATTATTCAGTGGCAGTGCTACTTTTGCTGGCAGAAACCACTTAAGTCTTTTTAAAATTATTTTGAGGGACGAGCACCTTGATGGCAAAACTGGAGAAAGAGAACTGCCTTCTTGAACAATTGCATTCCATCTAGTGTAGGAATAGGCCCAGATATTCTTCAAAGATTTAGTGCAAAGTTTTTCAGTTGTTTATGCTTCTGATGTTGGACAGGTAGGAGCATCCTCTGGAGCTGAAAAGAATGAGAAGAACTACAGAAGGCAGATGTGGAAATGATTTTTCCTCTTGTGGGAGAGCCTAGAACTAACTGACACATAATAACAGTCTGAGACAGAGATGAGAATTTTTTTATTTCGGGGGTTGTGAATCCTCTTCCCCAAAGATTTGTGGACGCAGGATCATTGCATATTTTTAAAGCAGAGATAGATTCTCGATAAACAATGAACTCAAAAGATATTGGGGATAGGCAGGAAAGTGGTGTTGAGACCACAATAAGATCAGTCATGATCTTATCAAATGGCAGAGCATGTTGCTACATGATTACCTCTGATATCTGCCAAGGATCTTTCCTCGGTCCCTTCTTATTTTTCATCTGAAAGCACTAAGTTAGTTTTCAAATATACATTGATGACACCCAGCTCTATTTTGTTATCATCTCTCTCAACACCTTCACTGTTGCTAAATTATCAGACTTAAATCTGACATCCAGTACTGCATGAGCAAAAATTTCCTCAAATATTGGGAAGACTGATGTAAAACTGCATTCCCTGGCTATCACCTCATTGTTCTCCCAGTCTGAAACTAAATCACTAAGATTCATCATCTTGATATCACATTTGATCCCAATATGAAGTTCTGACAATATATTTATGCCATCATGAAGATCATCTATTTCTTCCTCTAATAATACCTAACTCCACTGCTACCTCCACTCATCTGCATTTGAAATCCTCATTCATGCCTATGTTACCCCCAGATTCAACTACTCCAATGCACGCCTCCTTGGTGTCCCATGTCCTACACTCTTGTAAACTTAAATTTATCCAATACTCTACTGCCTGCGTCCTAACATGCACCAAGTCCAATCACATACCATAACTTTGCTCACTGACTTCTGGCTTCTGGTCAAAGACTTGATTTTAAAATTCTCATCCAAATCTCTCCTCCAGGGCCTTGTCTCTCCCTACCTGTATAATCTCTTTCAATGCCATAATCTCTGAGATACCAGCAATGTGCTGGCTTCTTCAGATCCAGAATTTCATTTGTTCCACCATTGATGACATCCTTTCACTTGTTTAAACCTTAAGTCTTACATTTAATTGTCTTTCTCCCTCAATCTTCTTCTTTCACGCATTCCTTAAAACCTTCCTCTGTGACCAAGCTTTTGGTTATCTCATCTAATATCTCACATGAGTCGGGGTCATAGTGTGCTGTATTCTGCTCCTTTGAGGCATCTGGTGTGTTTTATTGTATTAAAAGTGCTATATACATATAATTAAAAACAAAAATGTTGGAAAAACTCAATGGTTCTTGCAACATCCATGAACAGAGAAATAGAATTAATGCTTCAAATTCAATATGACTCCTTTGGATTTGAAGAGAGATGGAAATATGATGTGTTTTATACTGTTGAAAAAGTGGGGACAAGATCACATAAAACAAAAAGGGAAGTTCAAGGATAGGTTAGGGGGCAGAGAGGTTTAAATTACAAAGATGTCATGGAACAAAAGGCAAAAAATGTGGGAACGTGAGCAGTAAACGAACAAAGCATTGGTTCTGGGTAGGTGTTAATAACAGAGTAACAGTCAGTGTTGAAAGGCAAAATGACAGAATAAAGGCCAGTCTGAATAAAAACAATACATGTGAACACAAAACAGACTGGCACTAGGGACAAATACCAAATGGCAGATAGAGTTCATGGTCTGAAATTGTGAATTTAATGTTGAGTCCAGCAGGCTGTAAAGTACCTAATTAGAGATTGAGACTCTCTTCCTCAAGCTTGTATTGGGTGTCAAAGGAACATTGCAGCAGACTGAAGAATGTCCAAACAAGAGCAAGATAGTGAATTGAAATGGCAAGCAATGAGAGAGGGAGTTTGGAGTTACGCAATATGATCATGCAAAATTTGTGCTGATAGATATTTTCTCTCAAACTTCTCCTGTAGCATGGCGTAAGAACCTGATGGCAGTTGGGAGGGAAGAATATTTTTTAACACTGTGAATTGTTAGGAATGCATTATTGGAAAGGGTGGTGGAAGCACATCGGTACGTTTGAAAATGAATTGAATATATAATTGAAAAGGGTAAAGTTTGTATGATTATGAAGAGCAGTTGAATGGGATTAATTGATTGCATAGGACTATACAGAAACAGGCCATTTGGCTCATCAGATCTATGCTGGTGTTTATGCTGCACATGAGCCTCCTCTTTCCATCTTACTTCATAGGAACATGGGAATTAGGAGCAGAAGTAGGCAAGTTCAGCCTTTTGAAACTGCTTGCCATTCAATTTGATCATGGCTGATCTCTGCCTGGTTTCAAATCCACCTCCCCATTGTTCTCCATATCCCCTTAACCCTTTTTCTATTAGAAATATATCTAGTTCCTTCTTGAAACCATTCAACGAATCAGACTCTACCGTGGTATGGGGCAGTGAGTTCCACAAATTCACCACTCTCTGCGAGAAGTACTTCCTCCTCATCTTAGTTTTAAATCTGTCACCTCACAATTTATACCTGTGACCTCTTGTTTGAGATTGTCCCATAAGAGGAAGCATTTGGTCTATAATTATTTTATAAATCCTTTTTAAAATCTTTTATATCTTGATCAAATCCCCTCTCATCCTCATCTCTCCTCATACTTCAACTCTTTCATCACTGGAATCAATCTGGTGAACCTCTTCTAAGCTGCCTCAAATGATAGTACATCCTTTGTCAAATAAGGAGATCAAAACTGGACATAATACCTCAGATGTGGTCTCACCAAAACACTATATAATTGCAACAACACTTCTCTGCTCTTGTACTCCAGTCCCTTTGCAATAAATGCCAACATCCCATTTTGCATGCTTCTTTATTACACGCTGCAGCAGCATACCAACTTTCTGCGATTCATGAACATAGGCACCCAGATTCCTCTGCCCGGATGCATTTTGAATTTATTTTCCATTTAGGTAATAATTTGCCTTTCCATTTATCTGTCAAAGTGGACAACTTCACACTTATTCATATTGAACTCCATCTGCCAAATTTTGGCCCATTTTTCTAGCCTATCTACATCATCCTGTAAAATTTTTATATTTTCTTCATTGGCTGTTTTCCCAACTATTTTAGTATCATCCACAAATTTTGCTATGTTACACTCAATCCCTGCTTGCAGATCATTTATATACATTGTAAACAGTTGAGGTCTGAGAGCTGACCTCTGTAGCATCCCATCAGTTACATTTGCCAGCCAGAGAAGAACCATTTATTTTTGCTTTCTGTCAAACAGCCAATCCTCAATCCAATCCAATATTCCACCCCCAATGACCCCCTGTGATCTCAACTTCTGGATCAGTCTTTTATATGGCATGTTGTCAAACACCTTCTGGATGTCTGGATATACCTCATCCATAAGTTCGCCACTATCCACTTTGTTGGTTATGTCCTCAAAGAACTCAAGCAGGCTTGTCAAGCATGACTTATCCTTCATAAAATCATGCTGACAATAATGGATTGAGCTTTTCCTTTCCCAATGCTCATTATCTCCTCCTTAATGATTGACTCCAGCAACTACCCCACCACAGAAATAAAGCTAACTGCCTACAGTTTCCTTTTTTTCCCTCTCTCCCTTTTTGAATAATGGTGTCACGCCAGCATGTTTCCAATCCAATGGGAGTTTACCAGAATCCAAGGAATTTTGAAATATCACAACCAATGCATCCATTATCTTTGCTGTCAACTTCTTTAATACACTAAGATGCAGGCCATCAAGTCCTGGAAACTTAACTGCGTTTAATCTCATTAATTTATTCAATACCTTCTCCTTAATAATGGTTATTGCACCAAGTACCTTTGCATTAACGACAGCTTTCGGAAAATCTTCATTATTCTCTGCCATGAAAACAGAGGCAAAATATTGGTTTAGTGTCTCCACCATCTCTGTGTTCCTCATTAAGACCGCACCAGGATTGTTCTCGAAAGGGTCAATGTCTACTTTAATTATTCTCTTTCTCTTTGTACACTTATGATGTGGAGAATGCTGGAGTTTGTCACCTGACTAACCTGATGAAGGAGCAGTGCTCCGAAAGCTCATGATACCAAATACACCTGTTGGACTTTAACCTGGTGCTGTAAGACTTCTTATTGTGCCCACCTCAGTCCAACACTGGCATCTCCACAGCATGGCTGCCATCAACACCACAAATTGCTAGCTTAAAATGGAGAGGATCTCTAAAAGATCACATATATCGTCACAGACATCAAGTTTCTATGAAAAAAAGAACATAATAGAAGAAGTAGGTGCAGGAGTGGGCCACCTGGCTCCTTAACCTGCATCACTATTCAATAAGATCATGGCTAATCTTTTTGAGGATTTAGTTCCACTTGTCCGCCCACTCACCAAAACCCTTAATTTCTTTACTGTCCAAAAATTTACCTATCCTTGTCTTAAAAATGCTCAGTGAGGTACCCTCAACTGCTTCACTGGGCATGGAATTCCACGGATTTACAACTCTTTGTGTGAAGAAGTTCCTTCTCAACTCAGTCCTAAATCTGCTCTCCCTTATTTTGAGGCTATGCCCCTTAATTCACCTGTCAGTGGAAACAACTTCCATTCTTCTATCTTATCTCTTCTCTTCAGAATCTTATATATTTCTATAAGATCACCCCTCATTCTTCTGAATACCAATGAGTATAGCCTCAGTCTACTGAGCATCTCCTCATAAGCCGGCCCTTTCAACTCAGGAATCAACCTAGCAAATCTCTTCTTCACCCTCTCCAGTGGCAGTACATCTACACAGCACTCCAGGTGTGGCCTCACCAGCACCGTATATCGCTGCAACATAACCTTGCTGTTTTTAAACTCCATCTCTCTAACAATAAAGAATAAAATTCCATTTGCCTTTTTAATTAATGGCTGCACCTGCAAACCAACTCCTTGCGATTCTTGCACAAGAATATCCAGGTCCCTCTGCACAGCAGCATGCTGCAATTTTTTACCATTTAGATAATAATCCATTTTGCAATTATTCCTACCAAAGTGAATGACCTCACATTTACCAACATTGTACTCCATTTGCCAGATCCTCACCCACTCACTTAGACTATCTACATCCCAGACTTTCAGTGTCCTCTGCACGCTTTGCTCTGCCACTCCTTTTAGTGTCATCTGCGAATTCTGACAAACTACATTTGGTCTCCAACTCCAAAATCATCCATGTAAATCGCAAGCAATTGTGGTCCCAACACCGATGCCTGAATGTCTGCCAACCAGAAAAACACCTATTTACCCCGAATTTTTCCTTTTTGTAAGTTAATCAATCCTCTATCTATGCTGATTCATTACTCTTAACACCACGCACCTTTATCTTATTGAGCAGTCTTTGATGCAGTACCGTGTCAAATGCCTTCTGGAAATCCAGACACACCACATCTACAGGTTCCCCATTATCCACTGCACATGTAATATTCTCAAAGAATTCCACAAAATTAGTCAAGAATGACCTGCCCTTTATGAACCCATGCTGTGTTTTACCAATGGGACAATTTATATCCAGATATCTTGTTATTTCTTCCTTGACGATAGATTCAAGCATTTTCCCTAGTACAGAAGTTAAGCTAACCAGCCTATAGTTGCCCATCATTTGTCTACCTTTTTTAGACAGTGGTGTCATATTTGCTGTTTCCCAATCTGCTGGAACCAGCCCAGAATCCAGCAAATTTTGGTACTAGTGCATTTGCTATTTCCCCGCCATCTCTTTTAATATTCTGGGATGCATTCCATGAGATTTGTCTACTTTATACCTACTGTTGTTCGTACATCGTCATCGATGAGGACCTTGACACATTATCATTTTGAGGCTCGATGCGGTGTGTCCAAAGATGACTGGTCAGGCCAGTCATATTGACACATATTGGATAGACTTGCATAGACACTGTAGTTGTTACGCTGGTGGCTCCGGACTTGTGCAGCTCACACTTAAGTTGTGCTTCAGCAATGCACCTTGCTTCATGAGCTTGACAGCCTTCGTGGATGAGGCAGCGCCAGTTAGGGCTGTTTTGTGCCAGTGGTTTCCAGGTGGTTGTGTCAATGTCAAGCGACTTCAGGGAGGCCTTGAGTGTGTCTTTGAAACATTTCTTCTGCCCTCCATGTGAGCGTCTTCCAGCAGAGAGTTCCCCAAAAATGCTTTATATTCTGAGCTAGTTTACTTTCATAATCCATCTTACTCTTCTTTATAATATTTTTTGTCGTTTTCCATTGATATTTAAAGATTTCCCAATCCTCTAGACTCCCACTAATCTTTGTCACTTTGTATGCATTTTCTTTCACTTTGATACAAGACTCAAGAAAGACTCACCTGATGAAGGAGCAGCATTCCGAAAGCTCATGATACCAAAAAAATCAGTTGAAATTTAACCTGGTGTTGTGAGACTTCTTACTTTGTATATTTATAGAAGCTTGTGTTATTTGTGTTTGTTTTCTGCTAGTTTCCTTTCGTAGTCATCTTAGCTCTTTTGATTCTATTTTTAGTAACCTTTTGCTGAAATCATCTCATCAAATGATCATATCGATGTCTTTCATCATCATATATCT
Source organism: Sphyrna mokarran (assembly GCA_024679065.1). NCBI lineage: Eukaryota > Metazoa > Chordata > Chondrichthyes > Carcharhiniformes > Carcharhinidae > Sphyrna > Sphyrna mokarran. The sequence goes on from JAGIQG010000001.1 coordinate 153,145,825, forward strand.
ACCTTACTCTCCCTTAAATTCATTTATGCTATTCGCCTCAACCACTGTTTTTAATAGCAAGTTCGACATTCACCACCCTGTAAATAAAAAACTTTCTCCTGAATTCGTTACTGACTTTATTAGTGACAATCTTGCATTTACTGCCCTAATTTTGGTCTTTCCACAAGTGGAAAATCTTCTTGAGGAGGAATTTAAAGCCCGTAAGATGAGTTCAGAGGCAGTGGGAAGGTGTAATCGAGTGGAAGCATTTGGGGTAGAGTTCCCACTGTTCTCCTTCCAATATCTGGGTAGGAAGGCTTGCTGGCAGGCTATTTGGGCCCTTTAGCAGAGGCTGGGGAACCCGCTACCTGGGTAGTCCATCTCGCAAATATTGTTGGGTTTTTTGGAGATGGGGGCATCCCTCGTCTAAAGACATTCCGTGCCCAATGAAGAGAGCCAATATAAGGAAAGAGGGCATGAAGGAAGACATCCTCCTACCCTTGATGTTGACGTGCCACTTCAGCAATACCCTTTGGCAATCCCACTCCCCATACTTATCTATTTTCAGAGGATCATCAGCAATCCTCTGGGTAGGCTCAGTGCAATACCAGCAGTGGCCACTGCTCTGGTGCACAGCCGCACAGCAAAGCTGCTGGTCTCTGATTGGCCACAGCTCTCAGGATGGGATTTCTATCCTACTGGGACTTAATTTAGTTGGAAGCCTTTTGTTGTCCAGGTAACTGCCTGAACATTCAGAATAGCCTCAGGTCTCCTGAGGAAAGGGAATATGGGGCTCAAACTGTTTCTTAGCCCATATCACCACCACTAAGTAGTAGTTACCCTATTAAATCCTTTCATAACATTAAAAAACTTTATCAAGTCACCTCTAATTTTTCTTTCCAAGAAAGAAGAGCACAAGCCTGCTCAGCTTTTCCTGATATTTTAACCATCTGTGTTAATAACACCACCATCCATGTAAATCAATTTTGCACTTTTGCCAGTGATTCTATATTCTTTTTCCAATGATTATCATTTTTGTAATGGTGAATGTGGTTTAACCAAAGTTCTATATGAATTTAACTTAGCTTCTTCCTCTGCTTTTGAATTTTATTCCTTTAGAGTTGTTTACATGTTTTATGATTGTTAAACTGCATTATTACTTTTCATAGAATCATACAGCCAAGAGGTGCTTAGGCCCATCGAGTCTGCACCGACACATTAGAAACACCTAACCTCCCACTAATCCATTCTGCTGGCACTTGGCTCACAGCCCTGAATGTTATGATGTGCTAAGATGATTTTAAAGGATATGAGGCAAATTGCCTCTACCACCCTCCCAGGTCGCGCATTCCAGACTGTCACCACCCTCTGGGTAAAAAAGTTTTTCCTCACATTCCCTCCTAAACCTCCTGCCCCTCATCTTGAACCCACTTCTCCTCATGATTGATCCTTTAACTAAGGATAATAACTATTCTTTACCTACACTGTCCATGTCTCTCATAATGTTGTGCACCCCTCAGCCTTCTCTGCTCCAACAAAAATAACACAAGCTTATCCAACCTCTCTTCATAATTAAATAACTCACATGCAGCATCCTAGTGAATCTCCTCTGCACTACCTCCAGTGCAATCACATCCTTCCGATAATGTGGCAACCAGAACTGCACACAGTACCCTAGTTATGGTCTCACCAAAGTTCTATACAACTCCAACATGACTTTATCAATTATGTCTTAATTGATAAAGGCAAGTGTCCCATGTGCGTTTTTCACTACCCTACGAACATTCCTTTCTGCCTTCAGAGATGTGCGGACAAACGTGCCAAGGTCTGTTTGTTTCAAAGAAATTCCTAGTGCCCTACCATTCATTGAGTATTTCTTGTCAAGCTACACCTTGCAAGCTGTATCACCTCACACTTTTCAGGGTTAAATTCTACCCACCACTTATCTGCCCATTTGACCAATCAGTCCATATCTTCTTGTAGTCCAAGACATTCCAGGCCTGATTTTACCATTGCGTCACACCCATTTTTGGCTGCAAAAACATGGTAAAGTCAGGTGAGAGACTATGAACACGATCCACATTTGTATGCATTTAAATTGAATTAATGAACTGCCTGACCAACTTAATCAGCATTTCCCCCTTTACCACCGCGTTTGCCAATCTGGAACCATGCCGTAATGGACCTGCTAAATAAAAGTCTGAATCGGGCACTCCAGCTGCTGAAGGGGCAAGTTCAGAGGTTCCAATGGCTCTCTGACTCAGATCAGTGGTGCGATTGTCCATATTAAATTCCATTTGCCATTTCTTCGTCCAATTTTCCAGGCTATTTATATCCTGCTGTATTCTCTGAGAATCTTTGTCACTATCTGTGACTCTAGCAATCTTAGTTTCATCTGTAAACTTACTGATCAGACTGGCTACATTTGTTTCCAAGTCATTTATATATATTACAAACAACAGAGGTCCCATCACTGATTCCAGCAGAACACCACTAGTTACAGACCTCCATTCTGAAAAACACCTTCCACCACTGTCCTCAGTCTTCGACGACCAAGCCAATTCTGAATCCATCTAGCTAGTTTACCCTTGATCCTGTATGATTTAACCTTTTGCACCAGCCTGCCATGAAGGGAATTGTCAAATGCTTTATTAAAATCCACGTAGACAACATCCACAGCCCTTCCCTCGTCAATCATTTTTGTCACCTTCTCAAAAAATTCAATCAAATTAGTGAGACATGACTTCCTCATACAAAACTATGCTGTCCATCACTAACAAGACCATTCAGTTTCAAATGTGTATAGGTCCTATCCCTAAGATTCTTCTCCAACAATTTCACTATCATTGATGTCTAGCTCACTGCTTATAATTACCCGGGTTATCCTTGCTATCCTTGTCAAATAATGGGACAACATTGGCTATCCTCCAATCCACTGGGACCTCACCTATGGCCAACGAGGAAACAAAGATTTCTGTTGGAGGCTCAGCAATTTCCCCTCGTCTCCCTCATTACTCTGGGATTGATGCCATTTGGCCCTGGGGATTTGTCTATCTTTAATGCCTTTTAGTACACCTAACACTCCCTCCCTTGTAATGATGACTTGCTCTAGAGAGTTTACATATCCCTCCTAGACACCATCAATCAACGAGTCCCTCTCCTTTGTGAATACCGATGCAAAGTACTCATTAAGGATCTCACCCACTTCCTTTAGTTCTATGCAAAATTTCACTCCTTTGTTCTTGGGTGGATCAACTCTTTCTATAGCTGTCCTCTTGTTAATATATGTACAAAATGCCTTAAATTCTTCTTAATCTTGCCTGCCAAGATCATTTCACGACACCGTTTTGCCCTCCTAACTTCCTGTTTGAGTTCTTTTCTACTTTCCTTGTCTTCTTCAAGTGCTTCATTTGTTTTTGGTTGCCTGGACCGCATGTATGCATCCTTTTTCTTTTTGACTGGACTCACAATTTCCCTGGTCATCAACGGTTCCCAAATTCTGCCTTTTCTTGCTCTCTTTTCACAGGCACATGCCTACCTTGCATTCTGATTACCTGCTCCTTAAAAGACTTCCACACGCCTGATGTGGATTTACGTTCAAACAGCCTCTCTCAAACAACAATCCTCCAAATCCCGCCTAATTTTGTTGCAATTAGCCTTCCCCCAATTTATCACAATTAATGCTTTGCTGAAATCCATATAAATTACATCGAATGCACTACCCTCATCCACATACCTGTCACCACCTCATAAAATTCAATCAAATTTTTTCGGCATGACGTCCCTCTGACAAAGCCATGCTGACTATCCCTGATCACGCTTTGCCTCTTTAACTGGAGATAGATGCTCTCCTTCAGAAGTTGCTCTAATAGTTTCTCCACTACTGATATGAGACTCGCTGCTCTGTAGTTCACTGGTTTATCTCTACAATCCTTCTTAATCGTGGAACCATATTAGCTGTTCCCCAATCATCTGCACCTCCCCTGTGGCCAGAAAGAAATTGAAAATTTGGGTCAGAACCGCAGCAATCTCCTCATTTGCCTTCTACAACAGCCTAAGGTACAGTTCTTCTGGACCTGGAGATTTTAATGATTGGTCAATCTACACTTCCACATTCTTTTGTATCCCTAGCACAGTTAGACTTTTATTTTCCAAAGATAAGGTAAACTAACGTTTCCACCTATAAAAATGCAACTTCATACTTATGTATATTGAAGATAAATTATTATTCATATCTCATTTTGCAGTTTTCCTTTGTATATTTCTAATTTGATATTATCTTCAAATTTTCATTTTGTAGTTCTAATAATTCACAAATCCAAATAAGTTATGTAAATGGTAGACACCAGTGATCCCAGCACTGATCCTGTGAAATACTCCAATGACATCTTGCATCTTTCTGGTTGAATGTAAGACTGGAGGCCCAATATTAGGTGAGTCCTGAGTCTTACTGTTTCAGCATTGGGATTTTCTGGCACGCAGATCAAATCTGCCTGCCAAATTCCAGTATAAGAGTGGGATTTTTCACCTCCACTCCCCCTTGTGTGTTTCGCAATAGCAGAGGTGGTCTATTATTGACCTGAAATGGTATCTCCCAATCCTGCAAACGTCAATAGATTTTTCCATGACTTGCAATGTCAGTCACCAGGAAAACTGTCTGTCACATGGGGGAAAGGGGGTGGTTAGGGAGTCGCCATCGGCAGGACCCGAAGATCTTGTCGGTGGGAAGGGCAGGAAACTTTCAGTCTGCATTTTTATTAACCCTCTGATGTTTGTCTATGATACAATATCTTATGAGAAAACCAGCTAGAAACTACGTTTTTTTTTAATTGTGTAAATTATTTAAAAAGCAAAATGACAATAACTTCAGTCATTTCAAATCTTAATTGGGAATTTAAGGAGAATTGTTCAGCAGGGTTGTGGGATTTTCTTGTCCGCTGCAGTGAACGGAATTTTGGCTCATGCCAAATTCTTGCAGTGGTAGCTGGGCTTGAATAGCCAGTAAAATCATGACCTTTGAACTTTCTTTCTACATTTCTGAGAAAGGCACATTAGGCCAAGGACACTAGTTAAAATTGAAGCCTGTGGAATAAAAAGAACAGTGACTGCATGGATCTAAAGAAAAAAGCAAAATACTGCAGATGCTGGAATCTGAAACAAAAACAGAAAATGCTGGATAATCTCAGTAGGTCTGACAGCATCTGTGGAGAGAGAATAGAGCCAACGTTTCGAGTCTGGATGACCTGACCTGGAAGCTCTGACAAAGGGTCACCCAGATTCTAAACATTGACTCTATTCTCTCTTCATGGTTGCTGTCAGATCTGCTGAGATTTTCCAGCATTTTCATGGATCCAAAATTGGTTCAAGGAAAGAAAACAAGAAGATGTGGTAAACTATTGTTCTTTGGGCTGGAAGAAAGTATACAATTGGGTTCACCAGGGTCAGTACTAATTTGCTGCTTTTTTGATATATATTAATGAGTGGTCAGAGCATAATTTCAAAATGTATAGGTGACATTAAACTTGTAAGAACACTGATATAAAGAATATCGTAATGGATTTCAAGTCAGACTGGATAGAATGGATTGGCACCTGGCAGACGAAATTTTACGCAGAGAAGGGCAAAGCGATAAATTTTAGAAGGAAGAATGAGGAAACACAATACGCAAGAAATATAAGAACAAAGAACAACACAGCACGGGAAACAGGCCCTTCGGCCCCACGAGCCCGCGCTGCCATCCTAACGTCTTAATGACATAGAGACCAATATAGGGACAATTTGTTACCCAATCAGCCTAAGAGCACATTTTTGGGATGTGGGAGGAAACCGGAGCACCTGGAGAAAACCCACGCAACCATGGGAAGAACGCGCAAACTCCCGCAGATACAGGCCCAAATCCATGTGTCTGCACAGCAACAGCGATAGTGTCTGAGCTGTCATGTTGCCCATCTGATGGTCCAGTTTAAGCATACACTAACGACATGAAGCACTAGGCCACTCCTGAAGTAACATCCAGGAGCAGCCCTCGCACGACCTGCCGAATGCATGCACCTTGTTGGTCAACAAGGTGGACCGAACAGCCTGTGGAAACAATTAAAGTATTTAAACAGTCCTCCTATATCCCTCTATCTGCAGACCGCTCATGTGGCTGTCCAAGAGACCCTTAAACAACCCTAGCGTGCCTGCTCCCACCACCTTACTCGGTAGTGCATTCCACACCCCCACTACCCTTTGTGTGAAAAAATGCCCTCTAATATTAGTCTTATACATAGCCCCCCTCACCCTAAGGCCGTGACCCCTCGTTCTATCCGAATCTAATGGTGGAAAAAGCTTACCACCATTTACTCTATCTATACCCCTCATAATCTTATATACCTCTAATAGATCCCCTCTCAGCCGACGTCTTTCAAGGGAAAACAACCCCAGTGCGTTCAATCTTTCCTCGTAAGACAGCCCTTCCATACCAGGCAGCATCCTGGTAAATCTCCTCTGCACTCTCTCCAAGGACTCCACATCCTTCCGGTAGTACGGCGACCAGAACTGGACGCAGTACTCCAAGTGAGGCCTAACCAACGTTCTATACACTTGCAACATCAAACTCCTACTCTTGTATTCTATACCCCTTCCTATGAAGGCTAACATACCATACACTTTCTTTATCACTTTTTCCACCTGTACTGACACCTTCAGAGACTTGTGAACCTGCACCCCCAGGTCTCTCTGCGTCTCTATACTCCGGATAGTTTTACCTTTTATCCTATAACTCCCTCTACATTATTCCGGCCAAAATGCATCACCTCGCATTTATCCGGATTAAATTCCATTTGTCATCTATCTGCCCAATTTACCAGCCTATCTATGTCCTGTTGTATTGCCTGGCACTGCTCCTCAGTCCCCGCCAATCCAAGCATCTTAGTGTCATCAGCAAATTTGCTGATCACACCACCTACACCCTCTTCCAATTCATTTATATAAATCACAAATAGAAGAGGTCCTAGTACCTCTTATAGTACCTATAAGTAAGCCACCAGGCCCTTCAAGCCTGTCCTGCCATTCAATATAATCTTGGCTGATCTATGCTGGCCTCAACTTCTTTCCTGTGCCATTTGGCTGTAAATTGGGAGAGGCGAATGTACAGTTGGACCCAGGTGTCCTTAAGCACCAATCACTGGAGCTAAGCATGTAGATGCAGCAGGTGGTAAAGAAGACAAATGGCATATTGGCTTTCATTGCAAGAGGTTTTGAATACAGTAGCAGGGATGTTTTGTTGCAGTTATACAGAGCCTTGGTGAGGCCACATTGAGAGTATTGTGTGCAGTTTTGGTCTCCATTTCTGAGGAAGGATATTCTTGCTCTTGAGGGAGTGCAGCAAAGATCTACCAGGCTGATTTCAGGGATGGCGGGACTGGTGTAAAAGGAGAGATTGATTAGGTTAGGATTGTTTTTGGTGGAGTTCAGATGAATGAGGAGGGTTCTTTATAGAGATGCAGGGAGAATATTCCTGATGGTAGGGGAGTCCAGAATCAGGGATCACAGTCTCAGGGTTCAGGATGGACCATTTAGGACAGAGATGAGAAGACATTTCTTCACACAGAGTGGTAAGGCTGTGGAATTCAATAACACAGGAAGCAGGTGATGCCAAAACATTGAATGCATTCAAGAGGTGGCTGGAAATAGCTCTTGGGGTGAATGGGATCAAAGGTTATGGGGAAAAAAACAGGGTTAGACTATTGAGTTGGTTGATCAGCCACGATCATTATGAATGGAGGAGCAGGCTCCAAGGGTCAAATAGCCTTCAACTCTCCTATCTGTGTTTCTATATTTCTATTTCCCCATAGCCCGCTATTCTTTGATCTATCAAATATTTATCCACTTCCACTTTAAATACTTCTAATGATCTACTACCCTTTAGGACAGTGAATTCCAGAGATTCACCATCCTCTACTAGAATAAATTTCTATGCAACTCAAATCTTCTCAGGATATTACATGTTTGAATAAGGTTATTCCTCATTCTTCTAAACTCCAAGGAATATAATTCCACTCTATTTATTCTCTCTAGATACAACAACTCTCTCATTCTAGGAATTAACCTGATGAATCTCCTTTGGACTGCCTCCAATGTTATTATAGTCTTTTTAAGGTAAGGGGACTAAAACTGCATGCAGTGTTACAGGTCAGGCCTCACCAAAACTCTATAGAATTGCAACAAAATAATGGGTGTGATTAGGTGCAAATGTATAAATCTTTGAAAGTGACAAGGCAGACTGACAAAATGGTTAAAGAAAAGCATATAGAATCCTGGACTTTATGAGGAGGTCATAGTGCAGATCAGAAACTGCATTTGCCTGACGAAGGCTGTAAAGTCGAAAGCTCGCGGATTTACTATCAAATAAATTGGTTGGATTTAAAATTGGTGTTGTAAAACTTTACTGACTTTATGAGGAGGGTCATAGCAATCAAAAGTAAGGACATTATGACAAACCTTTATAAAACATTGGAAAGGGCATAGTTGGTATATTGTGTCCAGTTCTGGACAATGCACTTTAAGAAGGATGTGAAGGCTTTTGAGTGATCAGAAAAGATTTATAAGAATGTTCTGGGAATGAGGGACTTCAGTTATGAGTATAGATTGCAGAAGCTACGATTATTCTTCTTAGGAAAGAAAAGATTAAGAGGAGATTTGATGGTGGTGTTCAGACACATCAGGGACCTAGACAAAGTAGATAGAGAGAAACAGATCCCTCTGGCAGAAGGGTGCAGAACCAAAAGACATCAATTTAAAATGATTGGCAAAAGAATCAAAAACAACATGAAGAAAATAATTTTAATGCAGCGATACCCAAAAGACTAGTGGAGGAAGACTCATTGTGACCTTCAGAGGGGAATTGGATTAGTACCTGAAGAGGACTCTAGATAAAGAACAGGGAAATTGGGTGAGCTAAGTTGCTCTTGCAGAGAAGTGTGTATGTTCAACAGGCTGAATAGTTTCATTTTAAGCTATAACCAATCTATGATTCATTCTAAGAAATGAGGAGAAGAGTCATCATTGTCAGTAGCACTAGACAACTTGAAAGGTCATGCTTCTAAACATATTCTGAACTGCTTTATACTCACTTAAAAACAAGCACTCACAAATGAATAAAGCATCAGTTATATTTTTTAATAATAGTCGCTCATTGGAAAAAATAATCATCACGCTTGTGTCTCAAAATAGGCTTGTTTACTTAGTTCTTAATGTCAGCTTCTTTTCCTATACGCCTTATAAAAGCTGATTAAAATACCAAAATGCAGATAACATTGACTACTGTATTGAGGTTATGGCTAGGCGAGAGTATATTTCATGTCTGGTTTCTGACCTCAGCTTGTAAATTTCCTTTCCCCACTAAGGAGATAAACAAGTTTCACTGCAAGCGACCACCAAAGGTAAATTTTAAACCACGGATAACTCATTTCAGTCACTCACCTTCTTATGGAGCCTCCACTGTCTGGGCTATCTTTACCAATTGAAAAGAACACATGATCAAATTAAGCAGCGTGGAGACAGCTTCACAACTGTGGTTAATCTTAACACAAAGTTAGAAAATATAGTAGACTAGAACTTGCTGGAAAATGAATGGCATATTAATGATGCATACCATTACTAATAAACAATTTGGCCAGCAAGTTCAGTAGATTAAAAGGTATGCTGTGAATTTCCTGGTCAATTTACATTTTTCTTACTTTTCCTTTCTGTCATTTTCTCTCTCTCTTCATCCAATCTTTATTTGCTTCTCTTTATTTTTACTTCCCAACATACTCCCTCATCATAACCCCTGCTCAAATCACACCATCGTTCAGGTCCTTCCTTCTTGACATTGCCTCTGGCAGTATCCATCTGGCACCTGATTGGATACTAATTAACCCTTTTCCACTTCACCCTGGTTCTCCATTCTTCCTCTGTTTCTTTCTGAATCATTGGTTGTGATTTTCCCAAAAAATGACAGAATGACAGGAAAACTGGAGAGATACTCAGCAGTCTGTTTGACATGGAATGGACTACAACTGCATGCCAGTTCTGGGAGGAATGGGGCCTAAACACATTAGTGAGCCCGGGTGCAAAAGCGATTGGGTGCCATTTTGAAAGGACACCCTCATCTTACATTGCACTGAGAGGAGACTCCCTTACTCCCCCCATGACATCAGGACTCCACCCTCATTGGCAACATATTTCCCAATCACCTCCCTGACACAAATGTCAGCGTTGGGGCATTAGGGCCCTCAGAAAAGATCTCCTGCATGACTCCCAAAATGCCCCCTCTTCATGATTCTGAAATGCTCCCCTATCATAGCCCCTGCTCAGACCACACCCTTGCCCTTTCTCCTTGGCAGTATCCAACTGGCCCTGCCCAGCAATGTTCCCAACCACCTGGAGGCTTCAGTGGCCTCTGAGCCCACCAGCATGGCCATCATGGCTGGTCTTGAGACCAGTAGTGATTTCCACTGAGCATACGCCATGCCCGGAGGTCGGAAGATCTTGGGAGTTGGGAGAATCTGGCATGAATGAGCAAAACATATTGAAATGCTACTTTAAATACTAATTGGCCTCCTGCCCAATCCGATTTGCACCAGTAGGAAGGAACTGCTATGATTGCAAACAGTTTGGTATGGGCGCGAGACTCATTTTTAGGTCTGCACACAACTTTTCAGGATCGGCGTGATCTGCGCCAGGCACAGCAAGGTTGGAAAATTGTCCCCATTAAATCCCATTAGTTAAAGAGATACACTTTGGTTCTTTAGTTAATTAAGGCCTCAGATACCTTCTTGCCCTTTCAACAAAATAAATTTGAGCTGAAAGTCACAGGAAGAATTCTGACAGAATGTAACATAACTTGCACCAGCAAGTACTGGCTCACCAGCAAGTATCTGTCCATATTTTAAGAATGAAATAATTAGTGAAACTGCAATGATGAGCACCAAGGAATTTTCATTTGTCTATATTTAATGAAGTGATATAAGTTAAAATCCTGAAAGTTAGACAATCGAGTAGTACTCAGCACTACATGGTGAGATGTATTTACACAAACTAATGCAGCAGCTTCCTATGATAAAGGATGGAATTTTCCCAAAAAAATTGTGTAGGAGAAAACAGGTGTCTTCCATGCCAATAATTTCGATGTCTCCACATTGCAATCTTTAAACACTTAGTGCCATGAAAGAGCCTCAATGCAAATCACACCGTCATGGAGACTGCAGGCGCGTGACTCGCACAAGGTGGCAACAGCTGTGTGCCATTAAGTAAGGCAAACTCCATTTAAACACTAATAACGCACATACAGTCAGTCACGCCAGGAAAATGGCATCTTGTAGGGCCATTCCACGATTTATGGAGGGGGAGTTGGGACAGCTTCTGGAAGAAGAGGTCCATTTTTTCTTCAGAGATGGTCTTCAGCCTAGGGTCGGCCAGCAATGTGTGGCCTGGGAAGCGTTGGCAGTGACTGTCAATGCCTGCATACTGGCATGGAGGATGGGTGCTGAAAGAAAATGAATTACCTTATTTGGGGAATAAGGGTAAGCGTCCATCTCATCCTGGCATCAGTCCTGTCTGTCACACTGGAATGTCCATGTTGGTCCACTTCCTGACACCCTGCGGCCTCCACCCAACCCTTTAGCATCTTCCTCCAATCCCTCTGCCACATAGCCCCCAACATATAACCTTACTTGCCAAGATATAATGCCAATAGATGTCACCCGAATGCATCCATCCCTGACACTCTGTCCCCTGTAAGAATTTAGCAACATCAATTTTAAATCCAACCGATTTATTTGATAGTAAATTTGCGAGCTTTCGACACTCTGTGTCTTTGTCAGGCAAAAAGCATTTGTCGAAAGCTCGCAAATTTACCATCAAATAAATCGGTTGGATTTAAAATTGGTGTTGCTAAATTCTTACCGAGTTCTTACTACCCCAGTCCAACGCCGGCATCTCTACATCATGACTCTGTCCCCTTCCAGCTATCAAGCTTTCAATCCTACCTTCTGTCCCTGCGGGAGAAGATAGCCCATAATCACCAGAAGTGGATGAAGACCAGAGGTGGGATCCCTGAGCTGCATATCCTCACCATGTTCGAGGAGCTGTCAGGGGAACTTGTGACCGAGTTAGGTCTGGGTATGCCACAAAAGTGAGGAGCCACAAAATCTTCAATCATTTGCCCTATGTCAAGTAAATTGCAATCAGCCCAGATATTTGTCCCTTTCTTTCATTTATGTTTCTTGTTTTGCAGGTGATGACCCCGATGAAGGGGCATCGGGAGTCAGTGCTGCTCCCTGCTGTCCCCATGGATACCTCCATCGTCATCTCAGAGAAAAGCACCCAACAGTCGACACAGGCATCGTGTGCGCCAATCAGCAGCACAGATACGGTCATCATGGAAGGCCACGTTTGTGGTGAGGCTTCTGGGGTAATTTCAGATGCGCAGCACACAGCAGTTTATGCAAATCAGCTGAGGACTTGAATGCATGGGAGTCTCTCAGAACCAAGGAAACAGCTGGCCCCTTACTAGGTGCCAGGCCACTGGGATCAGTTTTTCCAAAGCTAATTGAGGTGCAGAAGCAGAGCTGGGTTTGCAGGAGGGTCTGTCAGCAACATTTCAGCAAACCCAATGTTGTTTGGAGGAGTCCCAGAGCTTTCAGTTGCAGGAAATGGTGCTGGCACCATCACCTGCAAGGTGGTGGTGGAAAGTGTGGGTAGGAAATGGTGACCATGGGTGGCTGGGTCCAAGGCAAAGTAAAGTTGGTGAGACCATGACTGAGGGCCTCTGAAGCAAACACAGCGGACCATGACTGCTAACCTTGAGCAAGTCCCAGTCTCATGGAGCGCTTGCTGTGGGCCTCAAGAATTTAGCCCAGTCTTCGAGGCACTCATTGAGGGGATCCAGAGCTTGACCCAGTCTCAGAGGACCACCATAGAGGGCTCACCCACCATGGGGCAGACACAGTTGGACCTCCAGGACTGTCCAACGGAGTGTCCCAGAGCCAAACACCCCAAGGATGGAAGTAGGGCTGAGCCCATGCTAAGACCTTCCTCACAAGAGTCCCTAGCCATCCCCAACTCTGCCAAATCCTTCCTTCCCAATCCAATCCATCTGTCGGGCAGCAGGATGAAAAGGGTGGCCTGGCTACATCTCTGATACCTAAAAATCGGCTAGGCCCCTCATGTCCTGAGCTTCCACGGGAAGCCTACCAAAGGCATCACAAGCCACGGGACACAGAACACAGCTGTTGCCTCCATCTCTGATGTGCATCCTGGTGGGGAACACGTAGACGCAGTAGTAATATAAGGTTAAGAAGTCATAGGGTCACCAAGAGAGCCAAGGTGAAGGCATGCACTAGTTAAGATTCTGTTAATTGTCAGTGAGAAAATCACTTAAAAATTATTGCCCCCTACGGCTGTAACTAATCTGTCTATGATACATCTCCCACATGGATGGTTGTATCACGACTGCATGCACAGAGGCTCAGAACATCATCCTGTGCGAGAGAGGCTTTTTATCCCACCAAGTCGATAATCCCCAGTTCCCAGGACCTGTGCCAGACCCCTGGCTGCTGTGGTAATTCAAGCGCTCATCCCAAGCAGCGAGGGGAGCCATGATAACACCTGTCAAGCTCACTTGATTGGGGAGACATTTGTCAGACCTTCTTCATGTCACTATTATTGGGCCTGGAATGGAATGCCAGTAGTCAGCCACACAGCTTATCCAGCAGGCAGATGACAGGATAATCATAGCAACATTAGTGGGGTTGGGAGTTGATCTTGTATGCAACCCCTTGGGAGTCATTCAGTGGCCAAGGAAAATGCCAGTGGCAACCAGTGACAACCCCCAACATGAGAACTTCATACTGGCACAAGCCTCCCAAACCCCTGCAACCATGAAAGCCCTCTATTCTGTCCAGCACATGGAAGCAGCTGAGACCCTTGCATCTCAGCCATTGGTGCTCAATGCTATTCATCTTCTAGATTTCCTTCGCTACTGCTGCGCCTGAACCACATTTTTATAGAGATTTATGCCAGTCTGACGCCATGTTGGAGAGATAGGAAGCATTCAAGAGGAGGGAAGATTGCATGCTGAACTCACTAACAATATTGAAATCCATTCAAATTCATACTAAAATGGGCATAAAACAGTTTGCACCATTAAAAAGTGGCTGGGAAGATAATAACTTGTTTTGCACTGGGCGCAAATTGAACTTTTAGCTGTTTTCCCAGCTTGCCATTCTGAACAATAGGTGTAACAAGGTGATGAGATTGTGTTCAAACATTTCAATCAAGAAGCTGTTTAACTTTGACCCAAGACCTGATTCCTGAAAGCCAGTTCTACAACTAACTTTTCACAATGAATCAATAATTTCAACCCTTCTTTCTGTTCTCCAGTCTTTGGATTGCTTAATCCTAGATTACGTAAAGGCAGATATACAAAAAGATTGTTAAGGGCATTTGACTAATTTGGCTCATTTAATAAGTTTACATTTATAATTTATGCTCCAATTTCTTACTGTACATATTGTTCCCCACTGACCTTTCAAATAGCAAAAATGGAAGAGCAGTTCTAAAGTTAGCAAGTCAATGGCATTATGGATGATAAGATGAAAGATATGCTGTTCCAAGAGGCAGAACTGTACAAGAACATGGATATCATTACTTGTTTGCTAGGAATTGAGAATTTATTTTCCAGTTCTGTTATGTTTAAAGGCTTCTGAATGCTTATGCAAAATTTAGCCCTTCTTTCCTTTTGGCATGGAGCTTCCAATGTCAAACCTTCAAATGGAAAGGAACGTTCACACCACAAGCAACTCTGAAGGCTAGCAATATTTCAAAAATGGAAAATTCCCTCTAATTACTGTGTTTAGTTAGTGTATCACCATAATGAGACATTTAAAATATATCATATATATTGAAATTTGAATTTACTTCAGTTGAAAGCAATTAATTTAACAGCCACATTTTAATGAACTATTAATATTGTAAATATCCACTTGCACGAAGCCAGTGTGGTGGTGGGTGGAGAGGGCATGTGATTGGTTGGGAGGATGCGAGGTGAAGTTCTTGTCATGCTCAGACTCCTCCTGACTAAGTAAAAGATGAGAGGGATAGCGAGTGGCCTTCCAGCTTAGAGGCCATGCCTTTGGATTCATCCAGGGACTCAATCCAGCAACTAGTCTATGTGCTGGTTGATAGGATGAGGATCTCTCATTCTCAGCAAGTTGTGTTAAATCGAGAGACTCAGCATTGGGAATTGGGACCCTCTGCCTTGCTGGTGACTCCCTCCCTGTGACTCTTATCCTATCCACATTCACATTTACCTGGGAATCCACGGTCAATCCTTCCTGCATGCTCCATTGTAGTACTTGCAGTGGCCATCATTCCTGGTGGTCCTGCCAGTACTGGAGAACTGCTGGACTCTGGCCAGCAGCTCGGGGTAAAATTCCTATCTTACAGGTAGGAAGTCTGATGTTGATTGGAATGTAATAGCATTGAGCCTGTTGGAGAAGAGTGAATCAATGTTCCCATCAGTTCTCCATTTAGTTCCAGCCCGATGTTTAAAGAAAAGCACTGGATCCGATATTCAACTACCAGATATTAGTGGTCATCAAACAGTTCTGTGATACCATATGCATATACTTTTCACCTAGCTACAGGCACTATCTGGGGATAAACACTGCAACTTAATTTATCACTGGTGTTAGGTTAAAACATTCAAACAGCATATTACTTAAAATTAGTAATAATTTTAAAGATCTGGAAAATATGCAGCCAGTCACATGTACTGTACTATTTGCCAATAATCTGAAAGTATTATCCCTTAATGCAGGCAACTAGCACAGCAGAAACATAGTGATTAGCACAAAAAATGCTAGAACTTAGTTTAGGTTAATAATTCATGATTAAAATAATGGATTTATGATCCTAATTGTTACATTCTAATGACAGAAAATGGTGACAAAAACAAATACACAGACAATTTTGAGACAATCCAACTCATATGTCCATAACCTCCTGATGCAATGCTCCTTGGAAAACTGGAAGTAACTGACCCTACATATCATAGGAATACCTGCTAACAGTCTTCCTCATGTGTTGTTTCCTCAGATCCCAGATGCATCTTCTTGAGGTTCCCAAACATGCTGTTTCTTCTTGAGGTCCTCTTCTTCCGGGGATACCCAGGATAACTGCTATCTTCAGCTCACAACTCCTTGGAGTTTATGAGAATAGATATTTCATTGGAAATACAAGAAAAAAATCCAGCTAGATAAATTTCACACAGGTACCAATGATCAAGCGGTGTGAAATTTACCTAGATGGATTTTTTTAATGACATTTCCATTGGAATTGGAACCTCCAAGAAGTTATAAATTCAAGAAAGCACTGTCTGTTCTACCTAATAGTATTAATTGGGCCCAGTGCTAACTGCTACTTATACTATTGTGGGTAAAAATCGTATTGAAGTGTTATTGACATCATAGGAGTTCAATTCAGAATTACTTCAGGCTAATCCCACAAATCATGCAATCGCACAAAACTGTCAAAAACGTTGTTGGTGGATATTTTATGTTGTGAAACAACTAATGCGATCAAACTAACAACAGATAAGACAATGTTTTGTTTAGCTTGTAAACAGCAATTTATATTGTAGAAAAATCTGCAGAATATAGATAATGCAGACAGCTGATACAATAAATCTGACTTCTGCATGCATACTACAGATATTTCAGATTAAAAGTGTGTTCTGATGAGATGTTTTCATTTTAGTATGACTTGAAGAGTAGAGAAGTTACCCAAATAGTGTTATTAATGATTAAATGCATTTTTGCTTTAGTCTGATGACCCCATATATGAACATTGTGCCAGGAAACAGGTTAGCATGTGAGCACTAAACGTGTATCAAGGAATGCACCAACACTACACAAACAGAGCTTTGGAAGGTGGCTAATTACTCCACCATGTTACCAAGTAGACTTCAGATGCTGGTACTAACCCCAACACTACAGCAGGTCCATCAACATGACAATCCTTCATCATATATAGCCAGGCTCCAGTTCGCTCAACCAGACCATCACTTCCAGGTTGTCTCCCTAGATAAAGGCCTTGGCTTCAGCACAGTGCATGTACTTAGCTCAGGCTGGTATCTAACACCATATCTCATTGTAACTCCTACAGCACAGAATCAGATAAGATGATTTCTGGCAGATTCCATGTGCTATGTTGTTTCAGATTTTTTCTGGTGCAGTTGCAATACTTAACTTACCTGATGAAGGAGTAGTGCTCCAAAAGCTAGTGGCTTTTGCTACCAAATAAACCTGTTGGACTTTAATCTGGTATTGTGAGACTTTTTACTGTGTTTACTCCAGTCCAATGCCGGCATCTCCACATCGCAGTTGCAATAAACAGTGAAAATAGCAGTGAGCAGTGCACTGCAAAAACACAAGTAAACTTTTCACATGTATCCCTATAGCAAAATTTTTATTGTTTTAGCAAACTTTTGTCGAATATATTGTTTTTCAGGAGCGCAATTTTTTAAAAAAGTTTTATTCCTTCTCCAGAGTTGCAAAGCCAACACGCAGAGTGAATAGAGTTTTATGTGTAGCAGACAGATGGTTCTCCAGAATACTGTTTTGACAGACTCTTTTTAGTGTCTTTTCATTGGCAAGGTGCACATTTACATCTTAAAATGCCCATTTTTCCTTTGTTTAGTCACAATATTGGCCAGAAAAAAATGTGACTTTACCAAGGAAAATGCAAGCTAATGTCTCTCTTATGAGATAGTGAATTTGGAAGGGGCAGCTCCATGAATTAGTAAACAATCAATTATAATAATTACCTCTGTTCCCTCTAATTTGACATATTGTAAGTTGTGGTTAGTAGGATAAATGTTTAAAGAAACAAAATAGGAAGATCTAGAACTAGTTCTAAGTGCATGACTGATGACTTCCATTGAGGTGAATGAGTTCATTTATAAACAATGCTTAACTAAGGATATGCTTTTTGTGAAAGAAGATCCCAGTACAGTTGTGTTAGAGTCCTTTTTATGCATAGCCCATCATGTCTGTGCCAAACAACAAATACCTATCTGTTCTAATTCCATTTTCCAGTATTTGTTCTGTAGCCTTGTATGCTATGGCATTTCAAGCGCTCATCTAAATGCTTCCTAAATGTTGTGAGAGTTCTCAGCTCTACCAGCCTTTCACAAAGTGAATTTTAGTTTCCTATCATCCTCTGGATGAAAATGTTTTTCCTCAAATTCCCCCCTAAATCTCTGCTTTTTACCTTAAATCTATGCCCCCTGGTTACTGATCTCTCTACTAAGGGGAAATATTTCTTCCTATCTATATCACTCAAAAGATTGTACATGTTAAGCCTCTCCAGCCCCTCTTCATAACTGAAATACTCCAACTCAAGCAAAATCTTAGTGAAAACAAAAGTAGAAAATGCTGGAAAATCTCAGTAGATCTGGCAGTTTCTGTAAGGAGTCCAGATAATCTTTTGTCAAAGCTCAGCTAAACTCAAAACATTAGCTCTTTTCTTTCTTAACATATGTTGCCAAATCCGCTGAGATTTTTCAGCATGTTCTTTTTAATTTCAGATTCCAGCATCCACAGTAATTTGCTTTCAACATCTTAGTGAATTTCCTCTGCTCCCTTTCTAGTGCAATTGCATTCTTCCTTTAGTGTGGTGAACAGAACAGAACGCAGCACTCTAGCTGTAACTTAATGAGGTTTTTAGACACTCCATCCCTGCTCTTATATATTCTATGCCTTGACTAATAAAGGAAACGATCCATATGCCTTCTTAACTGTCTTATCTACTCTGTTCTAATGCCATCAGAGGTCACTGGACACACAAACCAAGTTTCCTCTGGTCCTTTGTACTTCGTAGCCTCCTACATTCATTGTAAACTCTCTTGGCTTATTAGTCTTCCCAAAATGCATCACCTCACACTTTTTTCAAGGTTAATTTCCATTTGCCACCAACTGACCAGCTGGTCTACAGCATCCTGTAAGCTAACATTTTCCTCCTTACAACATCAATTTTTGTGTCATCTACAAACTTATTGATAATACCCCCATATTTATATCTAGACCATTACTGTGCTGTACTGTTCTATGTTCTATTAACGTGCATTATAAATAGCAAGGGATCCAGCACCGAGCCTTGCAGTGCACCATTGGACACAGGCTTCCAGTCACAAAAACGATCTATCACCATTATCCTCTGCCTCCTGACACTAAGCCATTTTTGGTTCCAATTTTCCAAATTGCCCTGGATCCCATGGACTCTTAACCTTCTTGATCAGTCTCCCCTGCAGGACTTTGTCAAAAGCCTTACTGAAGTCCATATAGATCACATCAACTGCACTGTCCTCATCCACATGCCTGATCACCTCCTTGAAAAATTCAATCAAATTTGTTGACAATGTATACCTCATTATTCAGACATCGATAAATTTGCAGACATACACACAAATGGCTTCACCGCTAAACTAGTGTTCTGCTGTTTGTCTCTTCTTTGGACACAGATGAGGTCCCAGAGGACTGGAGAATAGCTAATGTTGTACCATTATTTAAAAAGGGTAGGAGAGATAACCCTGGAAATTGTAGGCTGGTTAGTTTGACGTCAGTGGTAGGGAAGTTGTTGGAGGGGATTCTTAGAGATAGGATGTATAGGCACTTAGAGCATCGAGACCTGATTAGGGATATGCAGCATGGATTTGTTAAGGGAAGGTCGTGCCTTACAAATCTGGTAGAATTTTTTGAGGAGGTGACGAAAACGGTTGACAAGGGCGAGCCATTGATGTTGTCTATATGGATTTCAGTAAGGCATTTGACAAAGTCCCTCATGGGAGGTTAGTTGAAAAGGTCAAGGCTAAAGGGATACAAGGTAGCTAGATGGATAAGTAACTGGCTTAGTAATAGGAGACAGAGAGTAACAGTGGAAGAGTGTTTTTCCAGCTGGAAGTCGGTAATTAGTGGAGTGCCGCAGGGCTTGGTACTGGGACCTCTTCTATTTGTAATTATATATAAATGACTTGGAAGAGGGAGTAAGTGGAGTGATTAGCAAGTTTGCAGACGATACAAAGATGGCTGGACTTGCGGATAATGAGGAGCATTGTCAGACGATACAGCAGGACATAGACAGGCTGGTAGCTTGGGCAAATAGATGGCAGATGGAATTCAATCCTGTTAAATGTAAGATGGTGCATTTTGGGAGAAAGAATGTAGCGGGGAGGTATATGATAAAGGGTAGACTATTAAGTGTATAGAAACGCAGAAGGACCTGGGGGTGCAGGTGCACAAGTCTCTGAAGGTGGCAGAGCAGGTGGAGAAGGTTGTGAAGAAAGCATATGGTATGCTAGCCTTTATAGGAAGGGGCATAGAGTACAAGAGCTGACCTTTAATGTTGAAGTTGTATAAAATGTTGGTTAGACCTCATTTGGAATACTGCATACAGTTCTGGTCGTCTTACTACCAGAAGGACATGGAGACTCTGGAGAGAGTGCAGAGGAAGTTTACCAGGATGCTGCCTGGTATGGAAGGTCTGAGTTACGAGGAGAGGTTAGGCAAATTGGGGCTGTTTTCCTTAGAAAGACGTAGACTTCGCGGAGATGTAATAGAGGTGTACAAGATTGAGGAGTATAGATAGAGTAAGCAGGGTTAAGCTTTTTCCTAGGATGGACTCAAATTGCACGAGGGGTCACGGGCTTAGGGTGAGGGGGTAAGGTATAATTTGGATGCTAGAGGGAGTTTTTTCACACTGAGAGTGGTGGGGGTATGGAACACGCTGCCAAGTAAAGTGGTGGAGGCAGGCAGTCTGGAGTTATGTAAGAGATACTTAGATGGGCACATGAACAGAATGGGTATAGAGGGATATAGAAAACTGATTTAAAATAGGCATCATGAGCCTTGGAAGTTCCCTGGGAAGTGTGTAAATTATCGATGATATTGATGTATTTGTTTTATGCTACAGGTACTTTGGTCCATCTTGTTGTCTAACAAGGGGCATACACGCAATGGGTCGTGAAGGGCTGCTCTTGGATTTTTTGAGAATATCCTAGGGCTTCACGTCATTAGTGTACGCTTGACCTGGACCATTTGATGAGCAACCCGACAGCTCAGTGACTATCGCTGTGCTGTGCAGATACATGGATTGGGCCTATGTCTGTGGGAGCTTGTGCATTCTCCCGTGCTTGCGTGGGTTTTTCTCTAGGTGCTCCGGTTTCCTCCCACATCCCAAAGATGTGCTCTTAGGCTGATTGGCAGAACAAATTCTCCCTAAATTATCTCAAATTTGGTTTCAATGCATAGATCTATAAACATAGACAGGCATCATAGGTAGAAGTGGGAACATCGAAGTGGCGGTGTGGGCTTGTTGGGCCGAAGGGCCTGTTTCCCATGCTGTTTTGTTCTTCTTTGTTCTTTGCTATAATATTGTGAAGATAAGACAGCAGCTGCAAATGTTTTTTTTTTGCTTTTGAGATTGGTGAATTATAAAATTGGGCTTATGCAATGTGTTGATACTGTATCACTGATTCCTAGATAAACAGCCTCTCAGTAAAGATTTTTTTTAATAAGCAGTTATGCATTCTGAGATGTAAAGGTACATGTTGATAATGAAAAGTCAAGGAGTATCATTTTGTGCCAGTATTTTTGGGTACAAAAATTGAACTTGATTGTTGACATTTAATTGTGACTTAAACAGACATCTTTGGATTTATTGTGGTCAGTCAGTCTCCTGAACATATTGCCCGAAAGACAAACTTAACATGATCCAAGACTGAAAGATGAGGGATGCTGAAGAAGGGCCACTTGATACAATGCTTACAAGTGTACTTAATCCACAATTGCATTTGTAAACTTGAGGATATGTTCTGCCAACTGGTTTTATGACCTACCCTCAAAAATGCTTTAATATAAACACCACATTGTCACTCAGGTAAATGAATCAATGGTTTCCACCGAAACAACAACATTAAACTTTGTCTCTGTCCAGATGTTGACAGGACTACAGTGCATGTTTCACTTGTGTGCTGGATTTTGGTTGCCTCACACATTTGTGGCACTTTCTTATGTTGCTTCACTTTTATGAGACTGGATTAATCTTTTTCCCACAAACATACTTTATTCATAAATCTGTGACAACATTACAATCATTCCAAGATGACTATCACACAAAAAGCAAAAAATATTCAGGTTCTTTACATGCATAACAGAGGTGGCATGGTAGCACAGTGGTTAGCAGTGCTGCCTCACAGTGCGAGAGAATTGGGTTTGATTCCCAGTTTGGGTCATTGTGTGGAGTTTGCATGTTCTCCCCATATCTGCATGGGTTTCCTCTAGGTACTCTCATTTCCTCCCGCAGTCTGAAAGATGGGCTGTTTCGATGCATTGGCCATGCTAAATTCGTCCCTAAGTGTACCCAAACAGGCGCTGCAGTATGGCGACTAGGGGATTTTCACAGTAATTTCATTGCAGTGTTAATGTAAGTCTAATTGAGACACTAATAAAAATAAATAATAGTAATTCCAGCACTTTTGCCAAACAGATCGATTCTGCCAACTGGTTCTGTGACCTATCCACAAAAAAAAGCTTTAATATGAACCACACGGTGCCATCTCAGGTAAATAAAACAATGGTTTCCACCCACACCACAAGATTAAACTTTCTATGTCTCTATCCAGATCCAGTTTCACTCGGTCGCCTAACACATTTTCAGCACTTGCTTATTTTGCTTCACCTTTGTGGAACTCGGTTAATCTTCACCGTACCCCCCCCCCCTCCCCAGAAAATTATACTTTATTCATAAATCTGCAAGAACATTGTAATAATTTCCAAGATGATCATCGCGCAAAAAGAAAAAAATGTTCAGCTTCTTTACCACACATCAAGTAACATTGTGAACTGCTGTTTCAAACGTTTAACGCCGAGGCGCTTTCAGTACCTTTGGGTTAACGTTGGGAGAGCGCGTCACCCCGCCGTCCAAATAGGAACTTTCAGAACAATAGCAGACGGGCAGAGAAGGAAGAAAGGAGGGAGGGGTGGTTTGGCTGTTGTAAGACGTAGTGGCGAGAGTCAGCGGGGGTGGTGCTCACTGATAACGTGACGGTGACGGGGAGCCGCCACTGTTGACATTTTCTGGCTGAGGGGAGGGTGAAGCAGCGGCTGGCTCCATTACAACAACAACAGCAACAGCAGCCGCCAGCGGCCGTTGCCGCGCGAAGACAGTGCCGGTCCGCAGTGAAGGGAAGACAGTGCCCGTCGCGCCGCACTCGTTCCGTTTAAACGGCCGCCGGGTTCCTACTGCCTCCTCACTTACCAGCTGCTCTATTTATTTTATTGTATCAAGGCGTTTAACACGGTGACCGGACGATTACACGCTGCCGCAGATATTCTCGTTGCAATAAACGTGTGTTTGAATCGGGGCTGGGCCATCAAGGTGTCTTAAGGCTGCTGTGGAGAACGACATCTTTGGTCGTCAATTTTTTTTTTGGGGGGGGGGGAAATTCGACGACGGGCGACACTTTTACGTTTTAATCGGGGAGGAGGAGGGATTGTGTTAATTGCAGGTGAAGGAAGGACGGTTCTAGCCCTCTCTCTTTCGCCGCGTGAAGAAAGCTCCGCCGCCGCGGCTGTTGTGGAGGATGCTGCGGTTGTCGCTGCTCGGTTAGACAGTTGGGCGAGGCGGCGGTCGAGCTCCTTCGCTCCGTGCCCGCGAGCCTCCGCTGAGATTGATCCGGGCTCCAGCGCCCTGCCGTCTCTCTCTGCCTTTTCGCCGCAGCCGCCACCGGTGATGTGGGTCAATCCCGAAGAAGTGCTGCTGGCCAACGCGCTGTGGGTGACCGAGAGAGCCAACCCGTACTTCGTGCTGCAGAGGAGGAAAGGGCATGGAGAAGGAGGCGGAGGTCTGGCCGGTAAGGATGCCAACTCAACCTCTTCTTAAATCAGTGTCGCAAGTAGGTTTGCATTAACACTGCAATAAAGTTACGCTGTGAAAATCCCGTAGTCGCCACATTCCTGCGCCTGCTCGGGTACACTGAGGGAGAATTTTAGCATGGCCAATGTCCCCTAACCAACATGTCTTTCGGATTGTGGGAGGAAACTGGCGCATTGGGAGAAAACCCATGCAAGATGCTGGGAGAAGATGCAGACTCTGCATGGATAGTGACCCAAGCTGGGAATTTACCCAGAGACCCTGACACTATGAAGAAACAATATTAACCACTGTCCACTGCGCTGCCCCTCTGTATCTGAAAATACTGGAACATCTCAGCAGCTGACAAACCGTTGAAGTCTCATTCTGACTTGAAACATTCTCTCTGCATAGGTGGCTGAGCTGCTGAGATTTTCCAGCATTTTCTGTTTTTTTTAGATTCTAGCATCTGCAGTATTTTGTCTTTATCTATACATGTATGTTTTAATTGATGCCCAAGCCAACAGTGCAAAGGTGTTCCAATGAGTACTGTGTTGCTATTCATCCTTTGATGCTGTTGTTTGCCTGTGACGAGCAGAATTTGTAAACATAATGGCTGGCTTTCGCATGTGTCTTTCACCCATTTTTGACTAGGCGACGTGAGTTTACTACAGTATAGGTGCACATGACTAAACGTGGAATAGGCACGTAAAGTTTTGTTCAGCATTTTTCGCCAAAATCTATCAGTTCAGCACCCGCATTTGAGATCTGTTTGTTGTAAGTCACACAGGACTTGCTTTAGTTGTTGAGGTTAGAAATGGTCAATGTCATTGTGTAATCAGATACTGTGATTATCTAATCACTGTGTGCTCTGTGATTAGTAAAATATCCATATTTTGGATTTCATTTAATGTCACTTAAATGTGGGAGATAATCAGAGAACCACCAATGGTCTCCCAAGATTTTATCCTTTGATTGGTTTCCTTTAACAGAAACAGATCAGTATCTTTACTGGAGACAAATAGTGCAAATAGTTTGTTAGTTACAATCCCCATATTTCTTTGATGAGATATTGGCACTATCACGTGCCCAGTGTGTCATCAGTTACACAATATTGTGTCACTTCAAGTAGATAGTCCATTCTGTTTCATAGTTACTTTATTTATATGTTTTAGCAATAAGACTTTTAAGTTTAACTAAGAAGTTTTAAGATTGTGAGCAGTATGAGGTTCGGTGCTACTTAAGCCCGATTATATAGGCTATTGAATAGCACTTTTTCATTGGTAAATGCTGTAAAATAACTTGTAAGTATAGCTTTATGCAACTTTACATACTGTAAGACTCTTCTCAGTACTGCACGTTCTCATCCATGGGCTTCCAGGCAAAAAGCTTTGCTTCCTGTGTGATCTTGTCATGTGATCAAAGGTTTTTCAGTCTCCCAACCAACGAATATGGAACTGGAGCAACAGTGAATCTCGATTTTAAAGTTTATTTTTCATCAATGCATTTCATAATGTTATTAAAATACAGAAAGGTTGTTTCATGTTAATACAACACTTAATGATGTGAGAAAATAGAAATGATTAAGACTTTATCTCCTGATTTAAATTCTGAATCAAAATTCAGATAAAGTTGCATAGTCTCAGGTGACCACACGCTGCTCTCCCTTTTGAGGGGGAGAGCTGACTGGTGGTGATTTAATGAGGATCACCACACCTCAGGCAAGACGCAGGGTTGTGAAGGTGGGCCTTCATGAATAATCTCAAGGTGGTGCGGGAATTGAACATAGATTATTGGCATCACTCTGCATCATGAATCAATACTTTCTGGATGACTTATTTGAAGATACTGATGCACTTGCTGATAATTAACATCTTTTGCTTCTGGTACCTTGTGTCAGTACCAGTTCAGGCATAGTACAGCCAGATGCAAAGTAAAGTTTCACCTGCTCTTTTCCCAGAAAATACATTAAAAGAGGCAGGATAATATGTTTCTGTTCAAAAATATTGATCTTCCTGCAAGAGAAAAATGATCATGTGCTAGGAAATTATATTGACTATTTTACAGATGGTTTTTAATTAAACTCATGGAGGCAGACATTGTTTTTCAGAGGTCAGCCAGCTCTGATCAGCTTCGAGCTGTCAGTGTCAGCTCCAGTGAAAATCAATGGAGCTGCTCCAGACTACATATCTTTGAGCGCCACTTCCCTGAAGTCAGTCTCTATAAGCCTGGAAACAGCCTGTAAAACAAAAGATATTATCTAGAAGATAACAAACAGTTTTATTTGTTTACATAATGGCACTACACAATTTCAAGTTATAAGACCTTGAGCAGGAATATATTCAAAACCTTTACAATGTGTAATATGTCTCCTTTCTGTTTTAAAATAAGTATAAACCCTTCACTATCACAGAAATCTATCACCATGGGTCTCTCTCTCTTTCTCTAGGCATCAATGACATCATTGATCTTGCAGTCTGAGAGTAGCTGAATTAATTTTATTGACTGTAAATTGCTTTTGAAGCCATACAACCCAAGGAAAGCACTCAGTGAGGGTATGCTGCATGCTGTCAGTGGATATTCTGCATCAGGGTATCCAAACTATATGTTGCAAGCTATTTGAACACCTACCAAGCATTGACAATTTGACTTTGAGTAGCTGGCAACTTGTAATTAATAACTTGCATTTTTAGTTCATTATCCAGTTTGAATGTGAAAGTTTGGAACCCCCTATTGCTTTATTGTGTGATATATATATACTTATGTGTATAAATGAAACTTAGATTTAAGTTCTTATGTGACCTGTGGAGCCATATGATGTACACATTTGTGACACAATCAAAAGATTGGTAATTTTTGATGCAAGAGCTCTATTGATGTTGCTCCATCAATAGAGCAACATCAATAAAGGAAGATCCAGGAGCACAGGACAATGGGATTATTGGTTTTCAGTATTTCCCGTTGATTGTGCTGGCATTGTAACTTTGGTTTTTGAGATTCAAGCTTGAATATTACTGAGCTAGGAAAGTGACAGGTGATCTTTATGCATTGACGTAGTGCTGTAGTTTTATTGTGCTGAGCACCTACAAAGAATATGTTTAAAATTTCCAAATAACATCATATGATTAGCCTTCAAAGACGTTTGTTCTACCAGCCAAAGAGACAAATATATATTTTATGTATTTTTTAACATAACAAGTTTAATCAAAAAGGCAATTTTCTGTGATGTTGCACATGGGAAATCAAGGCCAAATGTAGTCTTCTGGTGATGATAAAAAAGAAAATGCTGGAAATATTCAGCAAGTCAGGTAACTGTGTGGAGTGAAACAATTAACCCTTCTTTGGATATGAAACAGTGACCTGCAACTCCCTGGCTCCCCAGCATTGGATTTTGGATTACCCAAAAGATGCACTATGGAATCTCTCTCAGAAATTCACAGGTAAGAGTTTTCCCAACAATTGTCCAGAAGGACTAACTTTCCTGGACAATTGTGCTGCCATTTGACAAAGCGATTTAAATTACTAACTTCACATGGTTCTGGCAGCGTTACACTCATAATTGCTCTGAAAGAATTAGAAGGGAAAAGAGCACTTCTAACTACTGCACCGGGCAACCCTCACCCTCATGCACAAGACCCTATCCCCCAACTGACTGGCCCCACTCCACATGATCCCCACCCTTGTATCTGACTCTTCTCCCCCGCCATTCCATTCACTTACTATAGAAACTTACCTTGTTCCTGTCATTGGGACCTTTAAATCACCTGCTTTGCAGCAGCTAGTGCCATTAAAAAAAGGGACATTCCTTTCTTATGATGCTTTTACACTTCATCACTGAAGCTGGAAATGTGCTTTGCTTCTTGATTCTCACCTGGCCTGAGTCAAAAAGATCGTGCAAGACAGGCGTTTTAGAATTTAAGCGCAGGTAAGTCAGTACAGAGTGGCAATCTATCACTGAAGTTATGCCTAATTAAGTCTGTTTCTCTCCATAGATACTGCCTGATCTGCTGAATATTTCTAGAATTACCTCTCATTTCAGATTTCCAGTATTTTAATTTTGCATTGATTTTACAGTGAAGCTTAGTTATGGGGCAAGGATAGTAGGAATGAAGCATCTACTTGTAATTCAGTCCTGATTTAAAATTAAGATGTATGTCTTTATCTTTCCATTAGTTGGCTGTCAAATAGTGCCACTAATGGCTGCTGTGTTGCAATATGATACATTGACATAGGCTGTTTCAGTGACAAATTTGAATTTATTTAGAATGAACATGTGAATTTAATATGAAATAGTTGGCAAGAAAATTCCATACCTGGAATTTTTCAGAAGTAGTTTAACTAACTGTAGAGTTTAACAAACCTATAGTGCAAAATAAAAATCGACAATGATCTTTTTTCAAATTCCTGTGAATTGGTATTATTTCTAATTTAAGCAAGTTTGTTTCAACAGATGTGTTTAGCATAAGGTTCAGGAATATTTCCACACTAAGGAAACAAATCTTTCCAAGGAAATGTAGAACATATTGTGTCTTGACGCAAATTATCAAAAGTATGCAGACAAAGCAAATGATTAGGAAAATAAATAGAATGTTATTGTTTATCGCAAGGATAATAGAATATAAAATAAGGAAGTTTCACCACAGTTGTATAGGGCTGAGACCACATTTGGAGTGTGCACTTTTGGTCTCTTCAAGGAAGCATATAATTTACTTAGAAGCGGTTCTGATAAGATTCACTCGACTGATTCCTGGGATGAAGGTTTTCTTACGAGGAAAGGTTGAGCCTGTATCCATTGGAGTTTAGAAGAATGAGAGCTGATTTTCTTGAGATAACTTGATAAGGGAAACATCCTCTCAGCATTTACCCTAAGATACAGAGTTTAAAAATAAAGGATCTCTCATTTAACACAGAGATGAAGATACTTTTTTTCTCTTGGTTGTTAGCCTGTGTAATTCTCTTTCCCAGAGAGCAGTGATGGTGATCGTTGATAAATATTTTTAAGGCTGAGTTAGATTCTTGATTGACCAGGGATAGAGAGGAAAGTAGAATTAGGCTACAATCAGATCAGCTGTGACTTTATCAAATGATGGAGCATGCATGAGTGACTGAATGGCCTAGTGCTACTAATTCAGTGAGTATGTATGTGAAGTATGCATAAATTATGAAGTCATTTTTTGAGAGATTCTGGAATTGAGATGTAGCTTACTTACCTTCCATGTGTTGTAGAATTAAGATATTAGCTGTGTAGCTCAATCTTTCTTGAGATGAGATGTACAGTGTGTGGAGGGTTCTTTAGCTTGGAACTTTAATTTGTTAATTGAATTTGACGAGAGTTAACTTCATCTGCCCAACCCCATACAAATCCTAAGTTTTATGTTTGAGGCAGTTGAAAAATTGGCTCCAAACTAAGGAGAACAGTTTCATGGTCAGCATTGTGAAGGCAAGGTGTTTACTTTCTGCCATCCTAACAGCACTTCTCTGGGCTGCATTTTAAATAATTTGGGGGCACATTTTCATCGTTTTTATCTGGATGATGGAGTGGATTAGCCATATGCTGTCAAAGTTGCTAAATTTTCACCTTGTTAAAGTTGGTTAAATTAATATTCAGCTGGTTCTCATGCTCTTGGATAATTCATTTGGCCAGATTTATACTCAAATGATGGGCAAGAGAATTTGTCTCTTTTGTCCTAGACTTGTAATTGATTTAATACTCAAACTGCTTAAATTAACTGTACTCTATATTTTATACAATAGCAAAGTATTGCAGCTGTTGGAAATCTAAAACAAAGATAGAAGGTGCTGGAAATGGTCAATAGACCCAGCAGTACCTGTGGACAGAAAAGAGTTAATGTGTCAGATCTATGATCTTCCATCAGATCTAATGAAAAGTTGTCAATCTGAAATGTTAATTGTCTCATTCCACAGAGGCTGTCATAGTATTTCCAGCATTTTCTGTCCTAATCTGTCCATGCACTGATTTATAAGATTGAGATTTTGTTTTCACATTTTGAGCCTTTGCAGTTGTACAATAACTTCTATATTGACTCAGCTGTGATAAAGTGTAAGTGGAGTCCCAGAGTGATGTTCTAGCCTGCCTTTTACCAATAGCACTTGTTTCCAGGTGCTGATGTTATGCTTGCATATTACACTCGTATTCTTTTGGATCACCTGTTCGGTTTTACCCTTGGGTCCAAATTATGCAGGTGTACAGAATTTAAGATTTTTATAACAGTGCTTATGGAGTTGGATAACATATCCGTATGCTTTTTGGTTTGTATGTGAAAGTAGCATTTCTTCACTTAAGAACAGTGCATGTATGAGTGAGGGCATGTTAACAACAGCATGTTTGACATTGCACACCTCTATTGCATTCTTCATCTTAAAGCCTATTCCCAGAAGTATCACCTTGTGTTCTGCTGTACTAGAAGCCTTTGGGACATATTTTTATGCTAAGTTTCAAAATTTATATTGCAAATCTTCAATTGTCCTGAAATGAAACTAATATCTTGTACTAGATCTTTTGGAATTGGTCCTTCAGTAAAATATTTATCCACACGATGGAGATGAGAATTTGCCTCTTTTGTCCTGGACTTCTGACTGACATAATACCCAACCTGTTTAAATTAAGTATACACAATTTGCCATTCAAAACGTTCTTGATTTGGTTAAAAAGAAATGATATGAAATTGTTTGAAGCCATGTGCTGGAAATTAAGATTGGATGTGATCTATTTCTGTGGGATTTCTTGATAGAAAAGCTGTGTGGCAAAGGCAATTGACTGCCAGGATCAATATTCTGCAATGACAATGGACAAGGTTTTACTGTCTTTTGTCTCTTGAAATCATTCCAATGTGGAAATTCACGAATGTTGTTTTGGCATATTTGGAGTATAATTTACCCTACACTTTCTTCTGTGCTGTAACCATTATGTGTATAAAGGAAGCAGTGCAGCCCAGATTCATCAGAATGTTCGAAGGCCTTTAAGGCTTACATTATGAGAACTGTTTGAATAAATTAACCTTGTATTCCCAGGCATTTGGAAGATTAATGCCAAATCAGTAATGATTTGATTCAAGTTTTTAGTTTAAAAGGAATTATTGAGATCAATAGAAACTTTCTGTTGATGGCGAAAGGAGGCCTAAACTTAAAATTGAGCCAAGCCATTTGGGAGAGAATCTTAGAACCATTTCTTCAGATAAAGGGTGATTGAAGTCTAGAACTCTTTTCCATAATACATTCACTCAATTAAATCTGAGATCCATAAATTTTGCTAACCAGGGATAGTAGGAGATATGAAGCCAAGGCTTGTGAATAAAGTTAAAATGAAGTTCAACGTGATTTTATTGAATGGTGAAATAGACTTGAGACTTAATGGGTAACTCTTGTTCTTATGTTCTTGAAGACCAGGATAAGAACCTTGCATTGCATGTTCTTAGTATAACACACTAAGAATACTATAGAGTTGCCAGTGACCTGTTACGATATCATGGCTGCAAAAGTTGGCTCTCTAGGATTGCTGATATTGGCACTGTGAAAGCCTGAAGTTCAATTGGGAGCTATCCATTCTCTATCTGGCTCATGATTCCCCCCCCCCCCTCCAAATCACCTGACCATGCATACCCAGCAAGCCTGAAATGCAAGCCATGCTGCCACCAGGAAGGTTATGGATCATATCACTTATATTCTGAAACAATGATTCAGCTGCCTGAGCCACTCGGAAGTCAATCAGTAGTTCAAATTACTTATATCATGCTGTGTTCTCTGCAATTTCTCCCTTTGTTTACCTAAACAGACATCAGAATGTGGCTACTAGGGGATTTTTACAGTAACTTCATTGCAGGGTTAATGTAAGCCTACTTGTGACTCTAATAAATAAACTTAAAAAGATCTTTTATATTCTTTTGGAAAATAAGAAATATGCTTCTTAAGCATGCAAATCAGTTAATCATTGAAAGAATATAAGACGGTTTTCTATCAATCTTATTTGTATTAAAAATATTAACATTTTAGCATACCTTGTGTATCAGATTATTTGGATTTAACCTTAACATGTATGAGATTTGTTTGACTGTATCACTTTCACCTTATTTTATTGACTTACGTTATGTGGCTGGATGTGGTATGTTGTGCCATTTTAATTTTTCAGGATATTACTGCAAATCTTGTTAACAGACTAATCCAAATATAATTTGTCTTATCTATTCTTAAGTGTGTACACAAAGTGCTGGAAAAAATCAGACACTGGCCATGTTTATAAATAGAATTAGTTTTGTTTCTCTTCCCCACCATCAGTGGATTGTAAGAGTTAATATTTTGAGTCAAATATGGCTCTTCAGAACTGAAGAAGAGGAAAAATGTGATGAATTATATGCTATCGAAGGGGAGAGAAGGAGAGAGAAGACAAAATTTGAGAAGATGTGGGAGAGGTTAAATCCCAAAATGTCATGGAATAGAAAACAAATGGAATAATAATTGTAACAAAGAGACAAAGCACTGTGCAAATTGAATGGAAAAACACTACCTGAAATTGACATGACAAAATCAAAATGGAGGACAGAGTTCATAGTCTGAAATTGCTTAACATAATGTAGGGTAGAATTTTCTCAGAAAAATGCTAAGTGAAATTCTGATGGTGAGAAAACAGGAAGTTTTCTTGCCCTTTTTCCAGTGAGTTAAGAGAATTTACGACACTCTGTGCAATACTGAGATATAATCCGATTCACACCAGTTGGGGAAGTAGGTGGGAAGCTGGCTGCAGATTGTTAGGGGCGCTGTTATGCAAGCACCATGATTTTCCAGTATACTGTGTTTAGATAGGACCTCCTCTGCTGCCCCCTTGACACTCTGGTGTCGAGTGAGCACTGTCATGATGCCAGGCTGGCACTGCCTTCCCTGTCTCTGACCATCAGGGCTTGTGGGGGTAGAAGGGGGCTTCAATGGTCTCTGATCCCTTTAGCAAGGTCATCACATCTGGTCCCCACTCTGTTGGAAAGGTAAGTGAGCCTGGGTTCATTAATGATATTTAAATAAATTAATACCTTTTTAAATAGGTGTGAGGCTGATTATGCCAGCAGAAAAAGTACCCGATTTCTCATGTCTCCCTCATATTTCCATTGTTCTATGCTACTTGATCAGCACGGCAGGATAGAAAGATCCCGCTGTTGAATCCAGAAAATGCATAATCAGAAAATGAGGTACTCTATCGTAAGCTTTTGTTGAGCTTCATTAGACCATTGCAGCAGCCTGAAGACAGAAATGAGTGTGAATTAAAATGACAAACAACCGAAAGCTTGGGTCTTACCTGGAGACTGAATGGAGGTGTTCTAATTTCACCTCCCTAATATGGAAGGGACTGAATTGTGAGCAGCAAATATAAAATACTAAATTGAAAGAAGTATAAGTAAATAGTTGTCAATTGGAAGGCATGTTTGGAGCCTTAGATGAAAAGAGAGCGGGTAAAGAGCACAATTTGACATTGCACTGAGTTTGAAAATGAAAGAAATTAAGCTAATAGTTGCAGTGCTATCAGGATAAAAATTGAAACTGCCGTGAAAATAGTGTACCACCAAGAGACTTTGTATTGTAATGATCCATGTGCTTTGGGGAAAGTATGTGTTTCTTTTTTGTGCAATGTTCTTTTTAAGCCCAGGGTAAACTGGGTAATATTCTGAAAGAGGGTTAATTGGTTTTCTGATTATAACGTAACTAGTTTCCAAAAAATACCTATGAGATTTGAGTTTGCCAAGGGATGAACAGCTAAAAACCAGAAGGTTAATAGAAAGTTAATTGTAGTGAGTTGGGCCAGTCTGCGTTTTTTTTTAATTGGATGGGTTTAGTACACACTGGAAATCTGTGTAAAAAGGGAGCAAGCAAGTTTCTTTCCAAATGGAAGCTTTTGGTTTGTCAATCTTCAACAGATCTTGGTGTTGAAGCAGGTCTCTGTGGATGAAGCAGACACTGTGTTACTATTTGTGTTATACAGTTGAAAAGAGCAGATGCTGATGATCAGAAAGGCAAGTGATTACGAATTAGACAAGATCCATTTGCTGCGGTTTTAGCATTGCCATAACCCTCCAGAGGTCAGAAAGGGGAGTCTCTGGAGATTCTGTCATCAGAACTGCTCTGTAATGAATGGGAAGGGGTTTGTAAACATGCATCTTATGAGTGTTAACTACATGGGGACTTCAGATGGGTTATGGCTGTTGGTGAATGTGACTCAAGTCGAAACAATTGGGTAGGGGAAAGAGATCTTACAAAACAGACTGGGTTGGAAAGTCTGTGAGATTGTCTATGGTGCCACATTTGTGCAGGAAGTACTTGCAATTTCTTGTAGTCAACGAGGTGTATCTTTATGTCAACTATTCAAAGATGTGAAATTTCAATTCTGTCTGAAATGTACTTTGTCAAATAATGTTTGAATTATGTTTATCTTAGTTGTTACAGGAGAAGTTTTAAAAAGTGAAATTTTGTCCAGCAGTTTTCTTCCCATTGACACTGTGGGAATTCCTTTCTCTTTCAAAATCAGCCTCTAGAGAGTTTATTGTTCAAGGATGAAATGAGAATCTTCTAGAATATAGCTAATGGTAGATAAAATACGTGAAGTTCTGTTTCTGTAATTTTGAGAAGCACAAATAAAAATGATGTACAAATTTAAAAAAAAACAACTCTACCTCCCTCTCCTCCCACTCTGTCTTTGGCTCATGTTAAAGGAAAGACAACTTGCCCAAAATCTTGGAATTGCTGAAGAAAGCTTAAGGTGTATCAGTGGCTAGTTTCACAATCTCAAAAAGTCACATTACATATTTTGTAGAATGTGGCCAAGTTTGGCATTCTGGAAATGGGTGAAATTGATTCACTCATTGCATGTTAACATGCAGAGGATCGTTTCAATTCAGAAAAGTTTGAACTGATTGCTGTTATAAAGAAAAGATTTAGCTTTAAGTAGGAAGTAAATGCCGAGGTGGGGAACAACATCAAACAACACTGTTTACATTCCTGGCATGTAGCAGCATGAGTGGATTTAAAAAAAGGCATTGGTGAAAAAAATGAACAAATGGGAATGACATACTTTCTCCAATTAATACTTTGCTTTACTTTCGTAGCAAAGTGAATATTTTATACATCTTTCAATCTGTTATATGTTAATACAATTTTCCACACTTTAATGAAACCAGTTTATTATGTTGGAGACCTTCCATTGAGTTTGCATTACAAAGTTCTGCTTTTTATATTTTCTTGATAATATGAATGCACTTATGCAGTACAAGCTGACAGAATAGGACCCTAAAAGAAGTAGAGCCGTAATTTTTCAAAAATTCTTGGATTTTGGAGAAGTACTAGCAAATTATAAACTCAGTGTGACATTCCTATTCAAAAGGGAGGGAGGCAAGAAGAGTAACTATAGGCCAATTATTTCATCTACCATTAGTGATATTCTGGAAGATTCTCATTTCATCCTTGAGCAATAGACTCATTGGAGGCAGTACCAAGAAGGTTCACTAGAATCATGCTTGGTATGGAGGGATTTTCTTTACAGGAAAGGTTAAACAGGTTGGGACTATACTCATTTGAATTTAGAAGTATTAAAGATGATCTCATTGAAACGTATAGGATTCTTCTGGGGCTTGACGGCAAATGCTGAAAGGATGTTTCCCTTCATGGTAGAGTCTAGGAGCAGAGGGCATAACCTCAGAAGAAAGGGGAGCCAATTGAGGACTGAAATGAGGAGGAATTTCTTCTGAGTGTTTGGAACTCCTTGCCACAAGAACTGCAGGGGCAGAATCCTTGTGCATATTTCAGGTTGTGATAGATTTTTTGATTAGTGAGGGAAGTAAAGATTACAGAAAAGGGGCAGGAAAGTGGATGTGAAGAATGTTGGATCAGCTATGATTGTACTGAATGATGGAGCAGGTTCAAGGGCCAAACTGTTCCCTCCTGTTCCTATTTCATATGGTCTTGCATAATCTGTGCCTCAGCATTTAAGATTATCTATTTAGCCAAAATTCTATTTTTAAGAAGTTTTTTGATATTTCAAAAGTTGCATGTATTGTTACATTTTATTCCACGTTCTTTGTCCCCAGTATATGGGATGCACAGCTGCTTGAGTAATACAACATAACTGTACCACTTCTGTCCAGAAAATGTGATGATATGTTCACCCAAGGTGAACAGTTACTGTGAACAGTTACCCAACAGTTACTGTGGCACCTTGCACTTTTACATGCATGTTGTAGTCTGGAGCTATTGATGGTGATGCTAGAGGCTATAATTTTCTTTACATTACGTGACCAACCAGGAATTTTTTCCATCCTTAGAAAGTGCCCTTGTTACATTACAGGAACTCTTTAGAAAAAAGCTTTATCATACATTTGCTGGTTTTAGAATCCTAACCATCAGATTTTTGAATTCAAACCATTATTTTTTTCTGCCAGTCTATTAAAAATGCATTGTGTTTCTGTTCCAGAAGGATAGAAATCTGTCTGCCTCAGTAGATTTTCTGGCAAACACAGTAGAATCCGTTGTTTTGAGTTTCAGAAAGTAGTGACTTGTAATAAAAGCAAAATACTGCAGATGCTGAAGATCTGAAATAAAAGCAAAGTGCTGGAAAAATCCCACCAGATCTGGTAGCATATGAGGAGAGGGAAACATAGTTACTGTTTCGAGTCCAATATGACACACTTTCGTAACTGAAGAAATTATTTCCCATGATTTCCCCTTCCAATTGTTGGATCACATTGAGACTATGGCTGTGATTTTCTGCTCCCTCTTTTGTAAGGTGTGAATGGTGACAGGAGCAGAAAATCCCAAGAAGCCCAAATTGCATTTCATGTCAATGTAAAAGTGATTGTCTCCATCCCTTGTCAGTGACAACATGGACCCTGAAGTTCGATGTCAAGAGCGTAAATTTGAATCTGATTGCCAAGCCTCCAATCTGATAATCCCCCTCTCACATTATCATTCATGCCAACGTGAATTACGGCTAATCTCCCACAGTATGCATGAATCTGGTTGCTGGACCTGCTGGAGGTGAGTAGGTCGCTAGGGTGAGAGGATCACTCCTGGACAATGCTGAGGTAGCTCAATTTTTCCTTTTGTGTACTGGGCCAAACATTACAATGGTCCCCTAATCTTTTTAAAACAAAAATTAAGTTGCTAATGAGTCCACCTCATATCATGGAACCTGCCTGACCCTTGGATTTTTTTTTATTTCTTAAGTTTCTAAGGATACGGCGAAGAAAGCTGCTGTTGGGGTCGATGGCTTCAATGCTGCTTTTCCTGCCCTCTGCAAAAAGAGGAACATTTTGTGCAATGATGATGTTCTTTTCAAATAAGTAAGCTTGTGAAAAGTTTGAATAAAAAATGAAGTTGAGAAGATTCATTTTCAGATTTTTTTTTTAAAACAATGGTTGCATTCAGGAGCTATTAAGTTCCATTGAATTACGATGCAAGAACACTTTATTCATCTGCATAGTATAGTATTTCACATTCTACTTGTTTAAATTCATATAAGATTATAGTTATAATAATTTAAACTTTTTAAGTTATCCATAATATTTTTGCTAATTGGTCACTTATAAGAATTTGTTTTTACATTTAGAAAACTGATCTACTTTGAAAAGTTTAAGTCTGAACTTTTGACAATCTCTAAATATCAAGAATAATTACTATAATTGTGGATGCTTCCCTAGCTGTAAATATTCCAATAATTTTTGTTTTGGAACTTTCAATACAGGTTTGCTTGTGGGGACACTTGATGTTGTGTTGGACTCCAGTGCTCGAGTTGCACCATACCGAATCCTTTACCAGACTCCTGACTCCCTAGTCTATTGGACAATTGCCTGTGGTAAGTTCCAACAGAGCAGTTCATTCTTGTGTAACTTGAATATTAAAAACCATATAAATATTTAATCCTTTTCTTTAAAAAAAGTAACAATTTTTTTAATAGATCTGAAGCCAGAGATGGAACAAACTTGCTATAATTTAACTTTCAGATCTTAGTAGTAATAACACTAGGTTTAAATCTATAAATCATCTATAAAGTGCTAATGTATTACTTATGTTCTAAATGTCTAATGGAAAGCTATCTCCTCTGTATAGTAAAAAAACAATTTTTTAAAAATGCTGCAGCAGTTTTCTTTTGAATATTTCAGGATATCTTTTGATGGGGTGTGCTCTAATATTTATGAGCTGATTCTTTAGAAAAAATACATTTTAATTTGCAAATACCAATTACTCACAATGTAAAATTTATTTTCAAATTATGTTGTCCATGATTTTGCTTTGTTAGTCAATTTTTTGGAGATTAACTTGAGCCTTAGGCATTTTAGAATATCTCCCATTTTAGGATTTCCTGCTCAACTTACAGTTTTCAGTTAAATTGATTTATTTCAAGTAGCAGCACACAGACTCTTCAGTATTTATTTTGTAACTAGAATGCTGATTATGAAAATTGAGTATAAGTTATCTCAAAATTACTCAAATTATAGTTACAGCCTGGCGGGGGCAACAGTGTAAGAAGTCCAACATGTTTATTTGGTAGCACAGTCACAAGCTTTCAAAGCACTGCTCCTTCGTCAGGGCAACAGTGCCGAGTTGGCACTTCCAGAGTGTCAGAGGTGAGGCCTCTGGGGAGTTCCTTTGAGACAATTCCCTTTGTGTGGTGATTGTGGGGTGGGATGGTGGGAGTGCTCTGATGCTTATGTGATAGTAGGGGGAGCTTATCAGCTCTACCGTGTCTTAGTCCCACTAGAATGATGGTGCAAAAATCGCTCCCAGATTCTCTATGTACTGAGTGCCAAATAATCAGGATCAAAAACTTGGCTATGCATCTGGAGCGATTATACACCTGTTTTCAGTCTGAACCTGACACTGCCAAATTTTGGGAAATTTGTGACCTGTGGTATATCATTGGTGATAGTAAACATAAATGGCTGCTATTCACAGAACTAGATGCCACTTTTTTATCTGACCACCTGTCGGCTAAGGATGTTTCTACTGTCATATTCTTTTGTAATTTGAAGGAAACAAGGGAGGCAACAAGTGGTGGGATGGGGTTGTGTGGCTGAAGAGGGAATTAAAGTATGGAACACACGATACAGGCATGAGAGTGAGAGCTTCAACTGCAGGTGGGCTAAAGCTGAGCAAAGATAAATGATTTTGCAGTGTTAAAAATAGGTGGGCTTTATGATGGAGAGGTGTTGATGATTAGATTAGGCAGAATTCTTAACTAAAATAGTTCCTGGAAAGGAGTATGAAATCAATGGCAAGGATAGAGTTTAAAGCTGGGGTGGGGCCAGAACAAATTGCTGTATAGTATTTAGCAAAAGGAAATTGTAGCTCACCCAAGACAGGGTCTTAATTTTTTTTTGACAATGGACATGTGCGCTCGGCAGGCCCAAAAGCTGCAGCCAGCCCAATTTCATGTTGGTTGCCCAATTAACAATTTGCAAAATGCTGAGCAATGCTGAAGAGGGTGAGCAGTGAAAAAAGATTACATGTGAACTGGTGTTTCTAATGTGCCTCTTGGGGACAGCTGCTACAGAGCTGTCTCCAGGGACTGCTGACCTGTGGAAAAATAAATAGCGATGGAAAAACCATACAAAGATATCTAAGTTGGTGAATGAGCCATGTGAGTGACCCTGTTATACCTCAGTAAGCTGCAAGATTGATATTGGGCATGCTCACCAACCATAACCTCGTGGATATATTGAATGTATTATGCATGCTAAATATTTCACAATGGGTTATATAACTTACTTAATCATTCATCTCTATATTAATAGAACAACCATCAACTTCAAATTGTAAAAACAAAATAAATATTTAGATTTTGAATGCAGAGGCAGTGCTCAACCCTGATAGTCAATCTTGTATGCAATCAACACACACTCATTCATGTGCCATTGCTTTTCATTTTAGCAGAAAAAGCTGTGGATGGAGATTGGTGGAATGTGGCAATCCTGCTGGTGGGCAGTGGTTTTCAAAATGCCTTGTAGATGTCACTGAGAATCCTGATGGGGCATAAGTTGCCCATCACTGGTTTAAACCTTCCCCACATTAGTAGTAAACCTCCTTGCAGGGATATTGATCCTAGTTCTATTGAGGTACAGCCCAAAATAATAGGAAGTTAGAAATGAGAGAAATATTAGCATGTTAAAAAGTGTGTAGTTTCTACAATAAAATACTTATGACATGATAATGGAAGACAAATATCAATAGTTAAGTATAAATACAGCACTGGCTATACATAGGCTGCAGTCTCGGCTATCAAACTTAGACTAAAAACTTTTTTGAATGAAACGTAATTGAAATGTACTATTTCTATGAGCAACCTTGTGTCAAACTATTTCTAAAAATTATTTAAGAAATATTTGTAGCTGCTGTTTAGTAGTTCTTGTATTTCCATTGAAAATGTCTTCATAGGGCAAGAATATTGTTAGTTTTATTTATTTGCTCTTCTTACATATACCTTGAATGGCTAAGATATTTCTATATTGATTTTAATAGAAAGATAGAATTGCTTGATACTTAGAATGCTATTGCTTTCTTAGGTGGCTCAAGAAAGGACATAACTGAACACTGGGAATGGATGGAGCACAATCTACTCCAGACACTTTCAATCTTCGAGAATGAAAATGATATCACTACATTTGTCAAGGGTAAAATACAGGTAACCATGAGCAAAATGAGACTGAACTAAAAGATAAAAACAGATGAATTTATAATTGATTAATATATCAGAATAATGAAGGCAGAATACAAGTAAGAACAAATGTACTGAGTTCTTTTAAAACCACAGTTGCTTTATACTGTATCCCAACTTCATGTATCCCAACTAAATTAATAAAAATAATGTCATTTATCTTTCCAAAATGAAAGAGTTAAAAAGAATTCCCCTTTTTTTAGTTCACTTTTCATTATGGAAAGATAAATAACTTTATTTTTGTGAATTTGTAACTATTTAATATTGTATGCATTTTACTCATCTAACTGTCCATATTTCTTTGTTTTAGGGTATAATTGCAGAGTACAATAAAAATAACGACATAAAGGAAGATGATGACACGGATAAATTTAAGGAAGCTACTTTGAAGTTTCGTAAGCTATTTGGGATGCCTGAAGAAGAAAAGCTGGTTAACTACTACTCTTGCAGTTATTGGAAGGGTCGGGTTCCACGGCAGGGTTGGATGTATCTCAGCATCAACCATCTCTGTTTTTACTCGTTTTTGCTGGGAAAAGAAGGTATAGTATTCTTTTGCTGTTCATTTTCAGTTTGGAAAATAGAGTAGGCAATTCATTTTATATCATTGGAGTTTGCATCATTTTGCAACTCTGAATGTTTAATATATAAATTACTTGGCTGTCTTCACTTTGTCACTTCAGCCCTCACCCTCACCCTCACCCTCAATCCAATTGTGAATACTGATTAACCTTATATAGGAGACTGATTTAAATTATTGGCTGAACATTATAAGATCTTAATTGCCAAATGCCCTTCCCATTTTTGCTATGTTTGTGTAAGCATTCTGATGAACTTCAAAGATAACTGACACAAGTTAGAAGCTAAACAGTTTGTGATCTGAATTAACAGTTAAAATGACAAGATTTTATATACTCTTGTGAGTCGTTATCCCATTATTGCAACAGCACCATAGTGACTGCTCAGGTCGTTTCCTTAATTTATTCTCTCCATGCTCATTCTGTGTTCCTTAATTCAACCAAATAAAAATGAACAAGAAACCATTAAATTAAAGTTACAATAGTTATTTATTTTTAGAACAGAATTGATAGCAAAAGTTATCCAGGAAACACTTAAAACCTATATGTTCAATTAGATAAGTATGACTGCCTTCTAAGTAAAAGGATAACTGACTACAGAAAACACAGGAGGAGCACAGAGTCCTATTGAAAATATAGCAACAGAATCATTATTAAGAAACAGGTTAGTTTAAGAAAATAAACTAACATAGTTTATAAACTAACATAGAAGCCTGTTTGCAGGCTTCTATGGAAACC
This sequence comes from Sphyrna mokarran, assembly GCA_024679065.1. Taxonomy (NCBI): domain Eukaryota; kingdom Metazoa; phylum Chordata; class Chondrichthyes; order Carcharhiniformes; family Carcharhinidae; genus Sphyrna; species Sphyrna mokarran. Next base: position 153,187,756 of record JAGIQG010000001.1, read on the forward strand.
TGTCAATTAATTTGCAGATATGTACAAAATCAAGCGTTTGAATGTTTTTGCTGAACTGTTTTTTAATCTCTGTGGAGATAATTAGGAAATATAACTTGTTTGATGTTCTCTTGAATGCATTGATAGAAAAAGCAATTTCAAGTTTCTCCTTTTTTCAGCTAAGCTAGTGATTCGATGGGCAGACATCACCCAGCTAGAGAAGAATACCACGTTGCTCTTTCCTGAAATGATCAAAGTGAGCACACGGTGCAGTGAGCATATTTTTTCTGTTTTCCTCAATATTGGCGAAACCTTTAAACTAATGGAACAACTAGCCAATATTGCCATGAGACAGCTCCTTGACAATGAAGGCTTTGAAGAAGACCGATCGCTTCCAAAACTAAAGAAGAAGTCTCCTCAAAAGGTTTCTGTATTAAAACGGTTAGTAATTTGGCAGTTTATAAGAAAAAGATTTCATTGAGCTCTCACATTTATAGAATTCAGCCTCAAGTCAGTGAAGATGTTTAACTGGTTTTAATGGAATTCATTTCATTAAGTGTATTTTTAAGGTCAGGACCCTCTAATGAAACTTATTATTTTTCTGAAACCGAAGGGACCTTGACGCTAGAGCAAAAAGTGAGCGATACAGGGCTTTATTCCGACTACCAAAAGATGAGCGTCTGGATGGGCATACGGACTGCACACTTTGGACACCATTCAGTAAAGTGCACGTCATGGGTCAGATGTTCGTATCTACTAATTACATATGCTTCACCAGTAAGGAGGAAAACCTGTGCAGTCTTATTATTCCTCTAAGAGAGGTATGTGTCAACTAAGACCACTTAAACTGGTTTTCTGTTTGAAAACTTAAAGGATTTTCGGGCCACACTTGTCCTTGGTAGAAACATTTGTGGATTTATAAGTTGAGAAAGTGATTTGTTATGGCTTAGTTACACTTTAAATCTGACACTTCCATTGTTTCTGAGACTTTTATGCAAAATTGCAATACTGGGTAGAAAATCAAGCCAAGTGTTAGTGGGCTATTTTTTTTTTCACATTGAACAATAAGTGTATACATTCATGTTATTTTGTAACAAAAAGGTTAATCAGATGGTGCTGCTATGTATAATTCTTAGCTTTTCCCTATTAAGTGAGTTTCTGTTGGGATGGAAATTTAATCATAAGACATTAATTGCTTTATTTTATATCAGATTGTTTTAGCAATTTAAAAAAAAGTAGACAGTAAACATTAAAAGAAATACCAGACAAAAGCAGTCAGAACTTGTAGTTGACAACAGATTCAGCAGTGCACAAACTTCCTTTGTTTACTCAAACATTAAGATCAGAATGGCTTCTTCTATTTCTAAATGTCTTTCAGCTTTAAAGAGAAATAGGAGCTGTTTGGTTGCACCATTACTATAACTTTAAAATGCCCCTAGCAGGGCATAATGAACAAAGACCTTTTTTTGACCATCAGTTCAAGAAGTTTTAATTTCAGTTGATTTCTGCGGCCTAATATTTATGTGGACAAGTGAAAACCCTCTCTAGAAGACTGTTATTTTTACATTTCTGTGTAATGATCTTCCTTCTGAAAATTTGATTGATAGTTAATGAAAGTGAACTTCTAACAAAGTTGGGGAATTGCATTCGCAAGTAATGTGAGAAAGGGATTAATTATCAAATATGCAAACTGTCTCACAGTTATGAAAAGGGGTATAAAAGTGGGATTTGAAAAAGGTACTCAATTCATTGAGGTCTGATTAACTTTACAGCTTTGAGTTTAATATTTTTAATGTTTGATTCTGCAACAAATTTTTAAGTTTTAGGTGTAATTGCTGCCAAGTGTATGCATAAATATTGCTTTCTTTTATTACTGTTTGCTTAATCTTTGAATGTCAACAATGAATGCGATGAACTCTGCTTGAAGCATAATTTATAAACAAGATCACCTATCCTGTCCTAAAATAATTCTGCAGGACACTGGTAGTCTTAATCATTGAATTTTCTTAGTGAAAGTATATGTAACCAAATTAGAAAAAATACACATGGTGGACAAACCTACAGTTGACATTGTATGCTCTTGGTGTGTCAATATAAGTAGAACATCTGGAAATACCATATCATGCATGGTATAACTGCGAGTGGCAATGAAATGCAAAGTCCTCCTGTCATAATCCAAGCACTAAAACAATAAAACAAAAGCAAAATACTGAGAATACAGGAAATCTGCAATAAAAGCTAAAATTGCTGGAAATACTCAGCAGGTTGGCAGCATCTGTGAGAAACAATTAATGTTTTACATCAATGACCTTCCATCAGAAATGAAAAAGATTACAGATGTTGGTTAGACATTGGGGAGACTAAAGGGAGATTGGGTGACTGTTTTCCTGAACACTTTTGTTAAACCTGCAAGCTTGACTTCAACCTTCCTGTTGCTTGCCATTTAAACTCAGTACCATATCTCATGCCCACATGTTCATTCTTGAACTGCTGCAGTGCTCCAGTGAAGCCCAACATAAGTTAAAGGAGTAGCATCTCATCTTCCTATTGGGCATGTTACAGTCCTCTGGACTCAGTTTTGAACTCAACAACTTTAGACTGTGATCTTTCTCTTCCATCTTATTCCTTTTTTCAATATCCTGTACATTTTTTTGTCTCCACTCAAAAACCCTGCCTTATCTTCCACTCCCCCTCCAGGCCCTTGTTCTTAAGATAAGCTACATCTTTGTTGTGATCTCTTCCACCCCTCACTAAGCGCTGTTTAGTTGTTCCACTCCTCATACAGTATTAAGTCCAACACATTTTCCATCTCTTTTAGTTCTGACCAAGAGTCAGACTCAAAACATTAACTTTGTTTTCTCACCTTACAGGTGCTGCCAGACCTGCAGAAGTTTTCCAGTATTCCATGTATTTGTTTTGGATTCCAACATCCACAATATTTTGCTTTTATTTAAAGTTAGATATGTGACTGGTTTTGAGCAAATATGGAAGTTTAGGAATGGGAGACCTGTTGGCGTGGAAGGCAGGAGAGGGGAAATGGTGAAAAGATTGATGTGTAAGGTAAAAGGAGATGGTAATGGGACAAGTAGAGAAACAAAAAGTGAATCTACAGGAGCCATAAGTGGGAATAGCAAGATTATTATGATCATACTCATTAATAGGCAACATGCTTCATCTGTTATGTGGTATCATGGTGGACGTTTTCTCATTAATAATTAAAGGTTAAATTTCTTGATATTTGAAAATAAACTGTACTTTGAAAGATATGTATCTATTTTTTTCTTAGGTAACAATAGTGGAGAAAGCAGACAGCTCAAGTGTGCTTCCAAGCCCATTATCTATCAGTACCAAGAACAGGATGACTTTCTTTTTTGCCAATCTTAAGGACCGAGATTTCCTGGTGCAAAGAATTTCTGACTTTCTACAGCAAACAACCTCAAAAATTTGTTTTGAGAAAGAGGTTATAGGAAGTCTTAATTCTGATGATGAGGTATGTGAAACAGAAAAATCTGAAAACCAGGTTTAAAAAAACTAGTAGAATTCATTATAATACTAAATTCTGAATCATTTGAATTTCTTGGTTGAAGTATAGTGAGAATATGGAATAATTTCAAATCAAGAATATTTTGAACAAATTCTGGAAATATTCACAATTCCACAAACTTTTCATTGCGTTTTAAAGTAATTTATTTCCTTGTACGAAAGTATGGGACATGATTTTACCATTTCGCAAAGTACTGTTGTAGTGCAGCCTCTGGAGAAGCGAGGTAACTCAAAGCACTTGCTCTGTTCCTCCATGCTTTAGCAGTGCTTTTGTGTATTCTGAAAGTTGCTGTCCAATTTATTCCATAGTATTGGTGATGCTGTTGATCTCATCATTATTCTCTATGTGAAATTCTGGCCCATAAGTATCCCTAAGTGCAAGAATAGGGAAGATTCTCCATAAATGCTACTCCATTGAATTTGGCCATAGGCTATGTTGTTGGATACGATGAAGGGATCACTCACTAGTTGAACTGAATGTTATTAATTGCACCTTTTGAAATTCTGAATAATACCGTAGTTATATTGGTAATTTAAATTGATTAGATAAATATTTTGATTGTGCAAAATAATTACCTGATAGAGGAAAATAATTCTGATCAATCATAATAATTTGAGGCTGATGCTTTATTTAAGCATAGGAGAAAGTGAAGAGAAATTTTCCTCTCTAAACATCTCCAGGTTTTGCCATATCTTCCAAGAGTGCTTGTTTACAAAAAGATATTGGAACACTCAAGTTCACTATTTCTTCAAAAAAGTTTGCCTTAACATGTTATTGGATATGTTTATAGCACTAAAAGCTTACCCAAGCTTCATAATTTATCGTTCAATAGTTTCCCAACTATTTGTCTTCCAGGTATTTTCCAGACAAAGCAGTATCATTTCAGGTAGTCCACAGAGAAGTCTCAGTTCTACCTCTGACACAGATGGAGAGCGACAATTCAATCTAAATGGGAACAGTGTTCCAATAGCCACACAAACACTCATGACTATGTACCGTCGCAGATCACCCGAAGAGTTCAATCCTAAAGTGGTACAGATTCCTTATTTTGTGTTTGTGTAATTAATTAGCCTTTATTAACATACACATTAATATTGTTGTAGTTTTAATTTGATACATACATTGCCAATAGAATTCACCAAAATCTTTTTTTGATGCGTTCTGATCTGGCGCACAATAATGAGTGAAAAATAGAACATTGTACACCAGTAATTACACAAGCAAAAACCTGGTTGTAAAACATATTAACTGTAGAGAAAACGTAACATTTTCCCCTCATTTAATTTTGGATACACCTAAACAATCCCAACTCAAGTGGCAATGCTCCTTCACCCCTCAAAACCTAGCTGTAAGAGGCATGCTCAACTATATTCTGTGTCTCAATTATAACAGTGCATCTAACTCAAGGGTTCTCTGTGTGAATTGTGGTACAGCCTTGCATCTTATGTTATCAACAGCCTATTGGAACAGCACTGCACTGGAAAACTGCTACCTTCTACAAGATTGAAATTTAAACTTAGAAATGAGACTGCAGTATTATCACTGATAATTTTAGCTAGTGAAGCATGTGCATGGTTATTCTCAGCAAGATGACCCTGTACAACTAATTTTATGCCTTTTGGCAATATTTCTTTCAATTATTTTAAAGTGCAGCTCTAATGGTTAGTTAGATCTGTTTTTGATATTGATGTAATTCGTAAATGAAAATCCATACTTCAGAAAGTTCAAAAGCATATATGGGTGGCATGGTGGCATAATGATTCACACTGCTGCCTCTCAGCACCAGGGATCCAGGTTCAATTCTGGCTCGGGTCACTATCTGTTTGGAGTTTGCACGTTCTCCCTATATCTGTTTGCCATTCTTCCAGTTTCCTCTGGGTGCTCTGGTTTCCTTCCTCAGTCCAAAAATGTGCGAGTTAGGCTGATTGATCATGTTAAATTGACCTTAATTTTGGGGGATTAGTAGGGTAACTATGTAGGGTTCTGGGAATAGGGCCTGGTGGGATTGTGGTTGGTGCAGACTTGACATGCCAATAGCCTCCTTCTGTACTGTAGGAATTCTGTGTTCAATCATTGAATCCAAAATTTGGTACATTATTGATTTATTACGTTGTATTTGACAATTAGGCAAAAGAGCTAATGAAGGAGCAGTCATGGCAAATCCACTTTGCTGAATATGGCCGTGGAGTATGCATGTATCGCACAGAGAAGACCCAGGAGCTTGTGCTGAAAGGCATTCCTGAAAGCATGAGAGGGGAGCTTTGGCTACTGTTCTCAGGTGCGCAAAGGCAGAAGATTAGATCTGCACTAAACTTGTGATTTTTTTTTTTTAAATAGCATCAAGATTACTTATCAGACTAGTTTTTCATGAAATAGAAACATCTGCATCATCACTGTCATGGTTGGTGTTTAGTTGGTGTTTATTTTATTGCAATCTTTTTATTCCAACAATTAGATATTCTAAGTTTGTCTAACATTATGTAATGCATTGAAATGCTCATAAAAATATAATGTATTACATAGGCAGAACAGAATTCAAAGTCACAATATTTAGGATTATCCCATTAAAGTCTTACTTTAAAGTTATTACATGGATCTAATATGAGTTTGATTCAGTGAACTGAATTTAGGTCATGTAATAGTCTGGTTTATCTCAGTGGATGAGATGCTACATAAAGCCCAGTGTAATACCACGTCATGCCAGTTCCAAGAGAAATAGTGTAACAACATCACCTTGGTGGAATTGATGATTGTGAAAAAATTCTTGGCAAGAAGTTGTTCCATTTCACTTTAGAGGAGAGTAAGCAAGAGATGGTGATTTAGGTTATGGACCAATGACAAAATTGACTTTAGCCATATTTGAAAGAAGAAATAGTAGCATTTGTGCATTGTATCTCAAACTAGAAATGTGCAGAGTATTGAGTACTCTTGTCTTTTTCAATCCTCCTCCTCCATAGGGCAGCACGGTAGCATAGTGGTTAGCACTGCTGCTTCACAATGCCAGGGACCCGGGTTCGATTCCCGGCTTGGGTCACTGTCTGTTTGGAATTTGCATGTTCTTCACGTGTGCATGGATTTCTTCCCATGTTCTGAAAGACATGTTGGTTAGGTGCATTTATCCGAACAGACGCCAGAATCTGGCGACTAGGGGACTTCCACTTCATTGCAGTGTTAATGTAAGCCTTACTCGTGAATAATAAGTAAATTTTAGTTTGTTCTTATTGTTTAACAGCCAGATCAAGTGGAAGTATTGGAGCCTAGCATTGAGATTAGAAATATCATGAGGTAATACAGAATGTTGCTCATTTTGTGAAATTTAAAATTATTCTTTTGTCTTCAGGTGCCATTAATGAAATGGCCACTCACCCTGGATATTATTCTGATTTGGTGGAGAAATCCATTGGAAAGTATAACCTGGCCACAGAAGAAATAGAGCGGGATTTACACCGCTCACTTCCAGAGCATCCAGCATTTCAGAATGAGATGGGAATTGGTGCTCTGCGTAGGGTACTCACTGCATATGCTTTCCGAAATCCTAACATAGGGTATTGCCAGGTAAACATATTGCAGCACGGCAGCGATGTACTTGAACTTGAAAAACAGTGATGGTTTTCAATTTATATAGAATCCTGGTGCTTAAACACTTTTTGTCATGAGTACAATAAACTTAGAGAAAATAATAACTTGTTGGATGAATTGGGACAAAATAAGTATTCCTTTAGTAGTTCAATGGACATGTCGTCATGTTGGGAATTCACTGTCCAAAATGTTGTCTAATTCACTCAGATTTTTTCTGAAGTCCTTCCAGAACTGCTGGGATTAATCTCAGTGAGGTTGATTTTGAGTTATTAAAGCAATGTTTTGTACAAAAATGTCTCAGTGAGCTTCAGTGGCAATTGCTAAATCTGTACTTAATTACAATCAATTAATTGGCGGCCGGGAATTTTTGTCAAAAATGTTGCCTCCGTGAAGTACTTGTGCATGCTAGTGGTATTAATTTGTGTTCTTGGAAGTACAAACAGTAAAGGTATGCCATAATATTAAAAAGGAAATGATATTCTCCTTTCTTGGAGTGCATTATTGTAAACAAATGGCTCATAATATTATAAGATATGTTCTCCTGGACTAAATTCACCCTTAAAGTTATGATATATTTCATAGATTAAGCTTGTGTTCATTTTGGTCTAGAAGATGGATCAATCTAATTCAGATGTTGAAGATGATTAAACTATTTGATATAGTGAAGAGAAACAATTTCCCATCGTTGGGAGTCCAAAACCAGAAAGCATAGAGATTGTGTGTTCAGGGGTAATGTCAAGAAGTTAATCAGAAAAAGAGCAGAGGGAATCTGGAATTTGTGTTTGCCTTCCACCCGCACTATTGACCAAAAAGCTTTTGAATTTGGATTAGTTGAAAATTTCAAAACTGAGATTTTTGTTTTGCAAAGGAATTAAATGGTTTTGAATCAAAGCAATACGTGGAGATTAATAGCATGCAACTTCCTGACTCCCCAGTACCAGATTGATGGGCTACCCCAGAGATATAGTGTGGAATTTGTCTGGGAAGTTCCCAGGTAAGGGTTTACCTGGCAATTCTACAGAAGTGCTAACTTCTGGACAATTGTGCTGTGCTGAAAACCTTCCAGCAAAACAGTTTAAATTGCTAACTTTGGATGGCTGTGCCAGTGATATGTTAGTAGTTACTCTAAAAGAGTTAGAAGAAATAAAAGCACCTTAATTTTAGTGTAATCATTTTAAAAACCCAGACCAATCCCTTCATGGGATTGACTGTCCATGTCTGAACTCCCACATCCGATTGACTTACCTTAACATTTACTTTCTCTCTGGATTCTTATTTTCAATGGGATCTAAGGAAGCACCTGACAAATTTGTGGCTAGTAATACAAAAAAAATTAAACCTGATATAGGAAATTTTAGGCTGGAGTAAAGATCAGGGGTGTGTTTTTTTCCCACCCCACAACAGTGGTCGGGGTAGCGTAGCAGAGTGGCAAAGTTAAGAGTGAGGTCAAAAAAAAAGGAATCATGACCTGTATCTGGCTGATTGTAATTTTCCCAGGCCATTTTTTATGATGCAAATCAGCCTTGTGCTGGGGAAGGGCGCAAAACTGATTATTCATTTTGTCATTTCCACCTGTTTTTGTAAGCCTGGGATGTATTTGTTCAGGCTCACGTTTCCAAGCCCATTTGTGGACGTCCACACTAGCGGGTATCACCTATCATTCCCTGCATACTGGGAGATTGGAAGTGATCCCTCAGCAGTCAGCCTCTTGAGCAGTAGGCCCTGTCCATCCCCTACTAGCGTGAATCTTTTGATGGCACAGAGCTTCACTAAACTTGTCAAACAATGGGCAGGAACATAGCTGTTGGACACTTAAAATCTTTGAAAGTACAACTGGCTAGTAAATCTGTTGACAAAAAAAAAGGAATCCTAAGTTCTATACATAGGTGTGGATGACATATTAATAATGTTAAACCTTTGCAAATTATTGGTGAGGCCACAAATGGAATAATATGTCCGATTTTGGCCAACTTATTGCAGATGGGGTGTCAGAGTCAGAGCTGATGTTGAAGAGATTTGCTGAATAATACGAGGGATGGGAGGATTATAGGTTGAGAAACACCTCGAGGAACTGGAATCTTTTCTTGGAATAAAGAAATTTTGAAAAACTATTTGATAAAGGCACTGAATTATGAAACTTTCAGTAAGGCAGAGTGGGAAAACTATTTAACATCCTTGAGTATAGGAGAGAGGGGTTAGGAGATTTTTCTTTACGCAAAGGTTTGTAGATTATTTAAAGCCTAATAAGAAACACTGATGGGAGCAGAATCCTTAAGAAGTGGATAAGTTTGAAAGAAAAGGACAAGTCAGAACTATGGAAATAGCTGTTTTATTAGAGCCTGAATGATGGCTTCCTTCTCTGCTGTTATGATATTCATTGGTAACTAATTTTGTTAAATTAATTTTAAAGTGCTCAGAAATTTTTTTTGTTTTTTTCACCATTAATATAACAAAGCATCTTGATTAGATTTTGATACAGAATAGATTGTACAACTTCTTGCTGAATTATGTATCTATCTACAAATACAGGCAATGAACATTGTCACATCAGTACTGTTATTATATGCAAAAGAAGAGGAAGCTTTCTGGTTGCTAGTTGCGCTCTGTGAACGGATGCTGCCAGACTACTATAACACTAGAGTGGTTGGTAAGTGTTGCTCCGTTATTGAAAATGCCAAACTTGAATCTTGGTGGCAAATAATGCAGTTACTAATGTTAAATTAGAACTGATTTTTAAATTAAGGAGCGATTTGTTGCTGTAAAATTGATCATGTGAACCTTTTCAAGCAATGTTTATTAACACCCTGTCTAGAGAGAATCTGAAAAATTTACATACTTATAACTGGTATTGTTTCAGTTTAATGTTGCAAAAATGAGCAAAATATATCTGCTTCATAGAGAATGGAACAATTATTGTTCCTCTTAAGTTGCAAGTATCTCTGGTATTTGTTACTATGTTAAACGTTTTACATCTTTCCTTCAATCTACTCTCTGTTCTAAGAATCTGTGTCCGCATTTATAATGGAAACTGCTTTTCATACTGTCATTTATACCCTTTAGCTCCTCAATTCTGCATTTCCAAGCTCCTCAGCCCATATTGCAGAAGGGCCGACTACAGTCCAACCATTCTATTTCTCTGCTTCTCAAGTTATCTAAGTAATATGAGCTTTCAATGTATGTATTATATAAACAAATCAAAAGGGCAGAATTAATTATTTTAAAATGATTATGTTTGTACATGGATTGAGTACGTGTATCATCCCCAATTATCCTCTGCTCTGTTATATAAAAGCAAATTACTGTGGATGCTGGAATCTGAAATAAAGTCAGGAAGTGCTGGAAAATCTCAGCAGGGCTAACAGCATCTGTGGGGAGAAAATAGAGCCAAATTTTCAAGTTTAAATGATCTTTCATCAGAGCGGTCCACTGCTCTCTAACCTACTGACTCCCAGTGTGCAATCCAGCAGCAGTTCAGTTTGTTATGTTGAGTTTGGTTCTGCATTTTGGGCTATACTATCATTGGGAAAGAACCTATTCTCTAGGTTAAATACACACTGAAATCCAATGAAGTTTTTTTTTCTAGTAGAAATCATAAGTGTAAACACCCTGAAGCACAGCAATATTTGTCGATTCAGTTTTCAGTTCGCATTTTATCCTTTTCTTTATGTCACATGTAAATTTACACTAAAAGATCTAAATTTAGCATTAAAGGCTCATTGAAGTTCAAAAGCAGTGGGGAGATTTTGAGCCCACAGTCTCTGTCTGTGGAATGGTGGCATGTGCTCAAAGTTTGGAGGGCGGGATTCAGACCATCGAGTTTTCAAGTTCCGATCTTCTACAATGGAGTGGCCTGAAACATGCTGTGGGACCACAGAAAGCTCATTGCAATACATTAATATGTCATTAGTGAGCATTTTCTTTGGTAAGTGGGCCCCCACAGAATTTTCAGCTGGTGTTGCATGATGTCATGTTGTTGCCATTTTAGGGGGAGGGATCAGAAAGGGTTACATGCAGGCTTTTGCTATCCTTCATATGGGAGTATCTTTGTCTAACGGGGTTGGAAGGCTAATATGTAGGCAACATTTCTTGTTTCCTTCCTCCCTGGGTTCATATCCATATTACAGCTGAGAGAGTGCCCTTTTAATAGCAGGCATGTAAGAGGGTTAAAAAGACATAGCACTGCCATTCTCACACTTCACAGGGATGAGTTGCTGGGTGACGTGGAATACCCCAAGTTTGGTGATATGAAAAGACAGGATGGAGGCTTTATGGGTGAACAAAATGAAATTTATTGACAAGTACTCAATAAAATGATGATCTTACTGCAGTAGTACTGATATTCATCCTTGTCCACTAAGTACATATGGATTCCTAATCTTCCTCACTTTCCCACCACATCTAGCTCTAGTTCTATCGCCAGGATAGAGTTGAAGTTGAGGCAGCTTGCTGACTTCTATGTCCTTTTGCCTGAGTCTGAGCACGCCAGGACTTGAGGGTCCAGGCCTGCTTCCGAGCAGTGCAGATGTTGGACTGCTGACTTCCTCAGTGTCAGGGGCTGGAATGTGTTGCTTACAGGGAAGGGAGTGTCAGATGAGCTGGAGACACCCAAGGTCCCCTGGCTGGAGAATCCCAGGCTGTAATCCTGCTGATCCTCTTCCCTTTGGATTCCCAGGGCCTCTGTGCTCCTCCGTGGGATGAAGGGCCAGCTGGAGTGAAATCCATAAGCCTTGCTATCCTCTGGCACTGACACTTGCGATTTCCACCATTGCCTGCACCATAGTATATGCATTTCCTGCTGTAGAATGCATGCCCTGCACAACAGTCTCCAATGAGATGCCAACCTTGCAGTGTTGGCTTCAGTGCACTGCAGTGTTGGCACCACTTCTTTGGATAGAAGATGATGGGACTCCTCCAGTTGGCCTTGCAGTCCGAGGAGGGCTTCTATCATTCCTTCCTGAAACTCGAGACTCTGCCTTTGCAGCTTCAGTAATTGTGGGTTCACCTGGTCCAGGGGCACATAATTGGCCTGAGCTCAGCAGAATCCTGCGCTCCAGCAACTCATCTGTGGGACATCCCTTTCACTGCCTGCTGTGGATCGTCAGCTGTGAGGTTCTCATCAGTGAGTGACTGAAAAGTCTGTCTACTTATTGGACTCACCGATGTGTGACTACATACACTGGTATGCCAGGTGTGGGTGACAACTGCGATGCATCTTCCACAGCAGGGTTGGCGAAGACCCCTCTGAACTGCTGGAGTTCGATGTTTCAGGGGATGCACGGATGTTCTAGTCATGGCATTGGAAGGCATGTGACATCAGTGCATATGGAACAAGGAGGGAACATTGTTTACTCTCTTGAAGCTTGAGAAATGACAGCATTTGTAAGAGGGTTCTCATGTTTCTCTGCTACTCGCACTTCACTAGAAGCACAAGCGTGCTCCTCTCTGGCCAATTCGAGGGCCCCCTTCTCATAGTTGCTGAAAAACTAAGGAGCTCCATATAATGGTCATTTTTAATTTACCACAATTTTGGATGTGCATTTTGAACTACAAGAACTTCTGTGAAAATGCTGGAATATGCATTTTCAGTTTTGGCATAATTTGGGCAAGTTATTAGATATCTAGCAACTTTGAGTGTGTTGCTGACTGAATTGTGGGCTATCCAACCACTGATTTCAGGCTGCAACTGGAGCAATCCTGGAACTACAAAAAATCTTTCAAAAAATTTCTAGCTGTATTCCAGAGTGGTCTCCAGCAATTAATTTTAAAGGCTGCATATCATTGGACACTCTTGTAATTTTGATCGGAAAACAATGGTTTTGCTTTGTACATGTAAGCACTAGTTTCAGGGTGAAAGCTGGTTGCTGTTAGTTGAAAACCACTACTGTTGATGAATTTTGCCTAATTGCAGTCTTTTTATACTACAAGATCAGATCCACATTGTAAAATGTTAAGATTAGTATTTATTTAAAAAAAAAAGTAGAATGAATTATCTGTTAAGATATGCCAGTTTCCAATGTTTGTAAAATATTCAAGCACAAATTTTCATTTATTGGATTTTACCAACTTTTTTCTGTTAATCTTCTTTAAATGGCAAAACAAGATTGAGAGGCTGAATAGCCTACTCCTGCTGCCTGTTCATATATCTGTAGTATTTACAAACGTGCTAATTGAAAGAGATAATCAAAAAGAACAATAGTTATTTTTAGATATATTTTTGTTTATCCTTTTACTTTATATCAGGACAGGAAAATACTCATCTAGTCTATCTAGTATAGTTTTGGTAATCTTTGCATGGTGATATTTATGTTCATTGTGCATCCTGAAGCATGTATTCTCCTGGGAGAGGCAGTAAGTTAGATTAAAAAACCAAGTTTATTAATGCAAAATATCTGGAAAATGTATTGAAAATCAGATAACTGATTTTTCTTTGTAATGTGAACATAAACTAGTTATTCTGACATTTAATGTTATTTATTCTGTTGCTGCTTTCTGTAGGAGCATTGGTGGATCAAGGTGTGTTTGAGGAACTTACCAGAGATTATGTGCCACAGCTTTATGACTGTATGCAGTATTTGGGTGTTATATCCACCATCTCGCTTTCCTGGTTTCTTACTCTCTTCCTCAGTGTAATGCCTTTTGAAAGTGCAGTTGTTGTTGTGGACTGCTTCTTCTTTGAGGGAATAAAAGTGATCTTTCAACTTGCTCTTGCGGTGCTGGATGCTAATATTGGCAAGCTGTTGAATTGTAAGGATGATGGAGAGGCCATGACAATACTTGGAAAGTGAGTTAATTTTATTTCATCTTTCTTGGTTATTATCAATTTGTTGTAATAATTCTGCAATAAAGTAGGTAAATGACATTTGAAAAATTTAATTCCAGCAGATTCATGTGGGTTAGTTACAAATTGGGAATATTTTCACTAATCTTTTATCCCCATGTCTAATAATCATACTAATTTCTGTGGCTCAATTTGACCTGACAAATAATTCTTAATGGTAGCAAAGTTAGTACTTGTTTAGGCTCTGTTATTGTAATTTCCAGCTATGTTAATACTAATGTGACATTCACTGATTAACCTAGATTATATGCTTATTATGAGGTAAGCTGCTCAAAATAATATGGGGAGAAATTATATGATAATATCACACAAATATCACAAGAAAAGTTAATTGGTATATAAATATGAGTTAGCTGCAAGAAATTGAAACTTCAGGAAACTGTTCTTATTAAATGATCTGTGATAGTCAATTGTTATGGAAGTAAAAGTCCATCTCCCGTGACATGAACTTTAATTTTGTTATTTAATGAGATGAAAAGTTTCACAGCATGAACTCTTTTGGTTCTAGATATTTGGACAGTGTGACGAACAAGGATAGCACGTTGCCACCCATCCCTCATCTTCATTCTCTTCTCAGTGATGATGGAGATCCTTACCCTGAAGTTGATATCTTCAAATTGATCAGAAGCTCCTATGATGTGAGTCAGTGTGTATTCAGTCATACCTAATGTGAAATCTGATTTGGTAAATCAGTCTGTGGTGTTTGAGAACATTTGTTGTATGTTATTGATGTCTAACTAAGGAGATCCAAGTTCAGAAAAAAGGGAAAATAATGAAAACTTTTATAAAGGTTTTATGATCATACATATATTGAATCAAAGGCTGGATATTTCAGTAACGTCAATTGATTGTAAATCATATTCTTTAATCATTCAGCTGGATCAGATTTAATTTCAGTCCTTTCACTCCATTCTTGATTTACAGATGGAAGTAAGTGAAGAAAACAAACAATTGCCTCCATGACATTCCTTATTGTTGTCCTTGGTGCCAAGTTAAAATAAACACCTCGTGCTATAATTCATTTTAGTCAAGTCATGTGATTGTGTTACAGTGAAGTGAAATTTTATTGCAACATACTGAAAATATGCTGTCTAGGTTGTGTTTTTTAACTAACAGACAACTGATGGTGTGTTGCAAAATTCTTTACGATTTGAGGCTAACAGTTTGGTCCATACATACTGAATACACAGGTTATTTTTGGATGTTTTGTCAATGGTTCAGGTCATTAACACTGGTTTAAGTTTAAGCAACTTGACTCTATTCTGATAGTATTTTGTCTATGTAGATGTTCAGCCATTAACGAACTGTTGTTTAAGTCACTTAAAACTTATTCTGTGGCATAACCCAATCATTACACAATCATTTTTTGATATGGAAAGGGTTTTCAAAAAGTCTCATTATTGACGACTGTAAAGTTTATTTATTAGTCACAGTAGGCTTACATTAACACTGCAATAAAATTGCTGTGAAAATCACCTAGTTGCCACACTCCAGTGCCTGTTTGGGTACACTGAGGGAGAATTTAGCATGGCCAATGCACTCAACCAGCACGTCTTTCAAACTCTAGGAGGAAACCGGAGGAAACCCATGCAGATACAGGGAGAATATGTGAACTCCACACAACAAGCTAGGAATTGAACCCTGCTAGATTTACAAGAATTTGTGTTCCAACTCCCTCGTTGCTTCCCTTTACTTGAGAAATGATAAGTGATATGTGCTTGAATTAATGGAATAATTTAATAACCATATTCAACCAGAGACCAGAAGGACTTTTCACATTTTTTTCCACGAATAAAAGTATAAGATTGGTCAGAGATAATTACAAGAAGAATGTGATTAAAAGTTTATTAAAACATTTATATTCCAAAATATGTAACATATTTAGAATCCATTTTGGAAGCTCAGTTCCTTTACATGACTTAGTACATGCCTCATTTTGCTGCAGTCTGTATATAGCTGCTGCTGAGGTTTGAATGACATAGTATTTTGTGTATACCTGGAATTCCTCATGAATGCTTTTGAAATATGGGAGACTATAGTGATTTAAAATTGTAACATTTTCGACAATGCTGCAATTGCAGCCAGTTTCATCATTTGGTGTTAATCATTTCAGCACTATTTGAATTTAAAGAATTCTAAATTCTCTTGCACAAATCTGTAATTGCCATTTTCATACATTTAGTCACTGCAGAAGGAAAAATGAAATGCGCGTCATATAACTTCGCTTAACTGCAGACTTTAGTTTTGTATGCTGTCATGTGTGTCTATGTAATTTTCCAGATTCCTGAATCTGGGCCTAAATTATTGAATTTTGGCATGCCATTTTATCTTATCCTTTACTGATATTCTGGATTTTACTCTTATCGTTTTGTTCAAAGTCCAAGATGTTAAAATAAGCAGGTCGTTTTGAAAACGTTGGTGCAAAAATTCATGTAATGCAAAAGAATACTGTGGAAGCATTGGATGGAATTTTCGTCCCATTCCATCCCTCTGCAAGTTGAACTGTTCGGAGTATAAATCTGGGGGTGACATGGCAGGGGCACTATGCCTTTTGACTGGCCAGGCAGATTCTCTGGTCATCCGCACTAGCGGGACTCTCTCATCCCACTACAATGAACGGAAATTTGGTTAAGAACAAAGAACAACACAGCACCGGAAATAGGCCCTTCGGTCCAACGAGCCCGCACTGCCGTCCTAATGTCTTAATGACATATAGGGACCAATTTGTTGCGTGCCAAATTCTGTGTTTTCTCTGCCAGTGGCTGTAGAGTTTGAATGGCTGAAAATGTTTGCCTTCAGCAGGAATATCAGGTGACCACCAGCTTCAGGACTAATTAAGACCCGGCAGAGTCAATTAATGGACATTTATGGGCTTCCTCCTGCCATTTCTGGTATTTTACCAGTGCTGGGATGCTGACTTTAGTTTATTAAATTGAACATCTTTTTTGCCTGAAGTCCAGGCATCCTCAAAGATGTGCTGTAAAATCTATCAAGATAATAATTTGATAATCTGTAAGGTTTTAATATTGCATTCTTTGTAACAGCAACTTGTCTTTAAATTTTCAGAATTAAACTTCCCTATATCTGACAACAGTGCCACACATGAAGCTATGAAGTATCCACTACTGTGGATTTACAAAATTTTGCACCTTTAATATTTAAGATGTCATCATACATTTTTATGCATTTAATTCAGAATTAAATGTTTGAAGTATATATCAAAATATTGAGCAGGGAAGATAGTTGCCCCCAATTATTGACACATGCAATCTTTCATCCATTAATTTTTAAAGATTAACAGGCTGTCTGTGTATTTTTCATGTGCAGCATTTCAGCTTATGTCCCATTGATCTGGAAAAGCCTCCAAAAATGTAAAACTCTGTAAAACAATGTTAAGCATTGTCAATGTTGTTTGCAAATGATAACCAACCCATCATTTTTTTAAAATTTATTCATTGGATATAAGGAGTTCTGACTCGGCAAGCATCTGTTGCCTATCCCTCTGTTACCCTTGAGAAGCAATGCTAACCACTGGCTTAATCTCTGGCTCCGGGCCATATTTTGGGCAAGCCTGTTTTAATGTTTTCTGTCTGACCAAATTTGTGTAACAAATGGAGAAAAAATGAGCAGAATGCAAATAATATGTCTTACATTGTTGTGCATTACATTTGTGAAGAAATGACATGGCAGCATTGTGACACTGGCCTCATGAGGGACCAGGGTTCAAATCCAACCTTGGGTCACTGTGTGGAGTTTGTACATTCTCCCCAAATCTGTATGAGTTCCCTCTGATGCTTCAGTTCCCATAGTCCAAAGATATGTGGGTTAGGTTGATTGGCCATGCTCAATTGACCCTAGTGTCAGGTGATTCGCAGGATAAATGTGGGTTATGGGAAAAGGGCCTGAGTGGGATAGTGGTCGGTGCAGACTCGCTGGGCCAAATGGCCTTCTGCACTGTAGGGATTCCATGATTCTAGAATGGAGAAATTTATTTCTGTGCTAGAAAACTTAGAGGTGAGCTTCAGGGAATATAAATGAAAATGTGTGACAGCTCAAAACTCCCAAAAAATTGAGAGCTTTGTTGAATTTTATTTTCTTGAGTCATGAGTTGGTGAAATGATTTTCATGCAGCACAAATGAAAGTACGAAGTCCATAAACTCCCATAAGCAGGGCTTCTGGAGAAGGTGAGAGGGCATGGGATCCAAGGGGCTTTGGCCTTGTGGATCCAGAACTGGCTTGCCGGCAGAAGGCAGAGAGTGGTTGTGGATGGGTCTTGTTCTGCATGGAGGTCGGTAACCAGTGGAGTGCCCCAGGGATCTGTTCTGGGACCCCTGCTGTTTGTCATTTTCATAAATGACCTGGATGAGGAAGTGGAGGGATGGGTTAGCAAGTTCGCTGACGATACAAAGATCGGTGGTGTTGTGGATGGTCTGGAGGGATGCCAAAAGTTGCAGCGGGACATAGACAGGATGCAAGACTGGGCGGAGAAGTGGCAGATGGACTTCAACGCAGATAAATGTGTAGTGGTCCATTTTGGCAGGAATAATGGGATGAAGGAGTACAATATAAGGGGTAGGAGTCTTAGCTGTGTTGTAGAGCAGAAGGATCTCGGGGTCCGGGTCCATAGGACTCTTAAATCGGCCTCGCAGGTGGAGGAAGTGGTCAAGAAGGCGTACGGTGTACTGGCCTTCATTAATCGAGGAATAGAGTTCAGGAGTCAGGAGGTAATGCTGCAGCTCTATAGGACCCTTGTCAGACCCCACTTGGAGTACTGTGCGCAGTTCTGGTCACCTCACTATAGGAAGGATGTGGAAGCTATTGAGAGGGTGCAGAGGAGATTTACAAGGATGTTGCCTGGATTGGGAGGCATGCCTTATGAAGACAGGTTGAGGGAGCTGGGACTCTTCTCACTGGAGAGACGTAGGTTGAGAGGCGACCTGATAGAGGTTTATAAAATGTTGAGAGGAATAGATAGGGTGGACTCTCAGAGACTATTTCCCTGAGCGGAAATGGTCAATATGAGAGGACACAGATTTAAGGTGCAGGGAAGCAAATACAAAGGAGATGTCAGGGGTAGGTTCCTCACTGAGGGTGGTGAGTGAATGGAACCGACTGCCGTCGGAGGTTATTGAGGCAAACTCACTGGGGTCTTTTAAGAGACTTCTGGATGAGTATATGGAAAAAAATAGGATAGGGGGTTGTGGATTGGTAGATGTGATTGGCGCAACTCGTGGGCCGAAGGGCCTGTTTGTGCTGTATTGTTCTATGTTCTATAACTCAACGAAAAATCTTGGTGCTTTGCAACATAAACTAAGGTCATAAGACTTAAGAATTTTTTTAAAAATTTAAGATGTTATACTGATCTTTTGTAGATTAATAGAAATTTAGACAAATATTTCTATCCATCAAACCTTGTGTTGCTCCATTTTTTATAGAAATTGTCATTCCATCACAACTGTTGAAATGCTCACAACTGATTGACTGCAAAGACCCAATTTCCTATATTTTAGAAAGTGGATTAAATAGATTTGACTTTATTGGGTAATTCCATAGAACATAGGGCTATTTTAGATTTATTAATAGTAGACAGCATATTCAGTGCATATTTAATCTTTTCAGAAATTTGGTAGCATCAGAGCAGATGTGATTGAACAGATGCGTTTTAAGCAGCGACTACGAGTGATCCAGACTCTTGAAGACACCACAAAGCGTAACGTTGTGAGTGCATTTATGAACATGTTGGGAATTATTTCACATTTGAATTTTATTTGCATTCCAAATAGCCTACAAAATGT
Source organism: Sphyrna mokarran (assembly GCA_024679065.1). Classification (NCBI taxonomy): domain Eukaryota; kingdom Metazoa; phylum Chordata; class Chondrichthyes; order Carcharhiniformes; family Carcharhinidae; genus Sphyrna; species Sphyrna mokarran. The sequence continues at coordinate 153,207,492 of JAGIQG010000001.1, forward strand.
ATTTGCTTTTTATTCTAAATATATCCTTTTTAAAAATGTCTTTATTATATCTAGGTTCGAGCAATTGTAACAGACACATCATTCACTATAGATGAATTGGAAGAACTATATGTCCTTTTTAAGGTAAACAGGTTTCTGATGTTAATGGTGATTGTTGTTAAATTAGCATGTGAACTGCTTCTTTGATTCCATGAGCTCTCATCATCGTTCATAATATTCTGTGCAAGACTTATTGTGCAGATAAACTCCGTCTAGTACCAGTTTACATAAAATGGAAATGTTTAACAGTGTCAAATTATTACTTCAGAATAGGTGAGGCAGTATATTATCTACAAAACACCATGCCTGAACAATTTCACTTTATTTTTCCTCCTTCAGAGACAAGCCACATAAATGTCAAACTGCCTCTTTATTCAAGTCATGAAACTGAATTTTAGTTGTTTGGGAAATACTAAACTGTTTATTTTTAAATAATTTGTACAAAATTTCCCCAGGATAAAACTTTTGACTAGAAATAATATGAGAGTCTTTTGAATAGCATCTTGCATATGTATAGGTAATTCAATTCTGTTGCTGGTATCAAACTTCATCTTGCGATGTAAATTCAGCACACTCAGCAGCATCCCTTGTGCTATAGAATCTATCATAGTCAAGTTGTGCAAATATAGAAACATAGAAAAACTACAGCACAATACAGGCCATTTGACTCTCAAAGTTGTGCAGAACATGTACAACCAAAATACCTCAGAGATTACTAGGCTTACCTATGACCCTCTATCTTACTAAGTTCCATATACTTATCTAAAAGTCTCTTTAAAAAACACTATTGAATCTGTCTTCACCTCCATTGCTGGCAATCCATTGTAAGCACCCACCACTCTGAGTTAAAAGCTTACCCACAACATCTCCTCTGTGTCTACTCCCCAGCACCTTAAACCTGTATCCTTTTGTGACAACCATTTCAGCCCTGGGAAAAATACATTTAAACTATTTCAATGTTCGAAATTGTACCAACATTGTAATTTTACAATTGCTCTGTTGATTTAGTACCATTCACTTCATTTAAAAGTGATCATGGGTGAATTAGTAGTAGTGTTCCAATCACTCCAATTCTAGGATCTGAAGTTGAAGTCAGCTCAGAATTTGGATGTTGATTTTTCTAGCAACTGATAAAGACTTCAAATGAACATGACCTATCTCAGTTTAGTTTCCAGTCCACAGCACAGTTCTGCTTATAGTTCAAAATTGACTCTTGTTCCAGTCTTGGCTATCTATTTAATTATATCCAGAGTGTTGCCTGCAATGGCCTTCCTTTACCTTCCCACATTGTTGGATCTGGTGTCCCCTAAGGATATGTTGTTAGCCTTTAAATTTAATTGTTCCACCATGGTTGACCTTCCACCATGGTTGACCTAGCTAGATCTTTAAACTCAGGAATCTCCCCACCCCCGCACCTCACCTCCACATCCACCACCCCCCCCCCCCCCCCCATCTCTTTCTCCTCCTTTAGAATGCTCCTTAAATCCAATCTCTTTAACCAAATCTTTTTACATCAGCCCATGTATCGCCTTATATGGCCTGATGATAAATTTTGTTTTATAACACCCTGTTTTGTTAACTTAAAGGTACAACCAAAATACAAGGTTCTAATTGCCTATCATCAAACATGTTTCATTCAGAAGGTGTGGAAAATTATACTGAACTTTATTTCCATACATTATATCCCTGATAACTCCAAAACATTTATCTATTCATCTCTATGTCCAACATTCAACCTTGGCTTTTCATAGACAATATCCTGCCTCAGTGGCAATGAATCATAGTACAGCAATGAATCATCCCAATCATTAGTTTCTCTTTAATCCTTAATGTCAATGCCAGCTAAATTTATAAGAATCTCTTTTTGGGAGAAAGTTAGTTAATTCTACATCGTGTTTTCACTAAGCATATGTTCTGCGTTTCACGACTGAGTGGATATCAGAGTTTCTCTGAGAGCTGAGCCAAGAATGAGAAATTTCCAGCTTTTGACAGAACTCCAAACTTTTCAAATATAAAGTTCCATCTTTTGATATGCTTTCCAAGCCTTGGCTCCTGCTTTGTGTAGTTCTTTTCAATTTCAGTTATACATAATCCAATTCATGTTGCTTGACTAATCCCTGATCCCACCCATTGCTATATTGACTGGCTGCTTTAGAGACTGCTAGAATTGCAGGAGTTATTGGCCAAGTGTTATGCACCAAATTTCCAGTTCTCTTCACTGCCCTCCCCCCACCGCCCCCCATATTGATATGAAGTGTTGTGTCTTCCTGAACAACCATACTTTGAGAAAATGTTTTTGAACGCTTTGACTAGAAATTGTTCCTTAACCATCAGCAAATTTACAGATGAAAATGCTCTCATAATAAAACTAGTTTTACATATAATGTAAATGCAATGTATTCTGATGAAATAAAAACAAAAAAAAGTTGAAAACACTCAGCAGGTCTGGCAGCACCAATGGAGAGAGAAACACAAAGTTAACGGCTGGAATTTTTCTTGCTATTGGTGAAGTCATCTGGTCCTGCTGAAGTCTGATGTTTTGCATGAGCTTGTGAGTCCTGCCACCAGGAAACACGCAATGGGGATGATATTGGCGAGGCTGGATGATCCCACTGGTTGGAATATCCAGAAAATCCCACTCAATGTTTTAAGTCCAATATCTAGCACTTCCAGTGATAGAACTACCATTGGTAGAGCAATTAAGATCAGGAATGCTCAAATAGCCAGGATTGATGAGTGCAGAGATCTCAAAGGATTGCAGAGTTGAAAAGAGCTGCAGAGAGGCAAGGCCATGAGGGGTTTAGAAATGAGGATAACATTTGAAATTGAAGTATTGCTTAACTAAGTACCCTGGTGAGCGAGTGCAGGGGTAAAGGGTGAGTGGGACATGTTGCAAGACACAGGCAGCAGATCTTGGAGAAAGGAAGCAATCAAATAGACACAAAATACTGTGGATGCTGGAAATTTTGAAATGAACTTGAAAAAACTCACCACGTCTGGCAGCATCAATTCTGACAAAGGATCACTAACCTGAAATGTTAACTATGCTTCTCACTCTGTAGATGCTGCCTGACCTGTTGTATATTTCCACTGTTTGCTATGATACTTTGGTTTTTGTTAGCCACTAAAACTTCTCTTTTGAAACATGTTCTTTTGAGTAATTTTGAATAATTGTCATAATGCAAAGTAAATACTATTTTATTTCTTTTATATTCACTGCCTGATAATTGTTAATGTGCTAATTTTTAAAAATTTTGTCATATTTAGGCTGAACATCTCACCAGTTGTTACTGGGGTGGAAATAGTAATGCTACAGAACGCCATGACCCTAGTCTACCTTATCTTGAACAATATCGTATTGACTTTGAACAGTTCAAAGGATTGTTTACACTTCTTTTCCCCTGGTCACGTGGTGCACATTCAGATATATTAGCTGCACGCATATTCCGACTACTCGATCAGAATGGAGACTCTTTAATAAACTTCAAAGAATTTGTCACTGGATTAAGTAAGTAAAAAATTATTTTCCATTCACAATTTTGTTTTATTTGGCACATTGTGCCAGATCATTTCTCATTTCTAAAGTCTGCAGATGGTAGCAAGTTGTGACAAAGCTGCAGAGATCCTTCAGAATGATCTGGACAGGTTGAATGAGTGGGCAAATCAATAGCAGAGGCAGTATAATTTGGATAAATGTGAGATGCATTTTGGAAGCAAAAAGAAGAGGCAGATTACTACCTGAATGGCTGTAAATTGGAGAGGGGAGTGTGCAGTGGGGCAGGTGGTAAAGAAGGCAAATGGCAAGTTGGTCTTCATTGCAATAGATTTTGAGTACAGGAGCAGGAATGTGTTGTTGTAATTATACAGGGCCTTGAGTATTGTGAGCAGTTTTGGTCTTTTCTGAGGAAAAATATTTTTGCTCTCTTGAGGGAGTGCAGTGAAGGCTGAGCAGGCTGATTCCAGGGATGGCAGGACTGATGTATGAGGAGAGATTGACTAAGTTAGGATTGTTTTCGCTGGCATTCAGACAAATGAGGGGAGATCATTCGTCCTTACAAAACTTACAAAAATTCTATTTGGACTAGACAGAGTAGATGCAGGGAGGATATTCCAGATGACCAGGGGTCACCGTTTGAGGATTCAGAGTAAACCATTTAGGACAGAGGTGAGGAGACATTTCTTCACCCAAAGAATGGTAAGCATGTGGAATTCATTACCACAAGAAGTAGTTGATGCCAAAACATTGAATGTATTCAAGAGGTGACTGGATATAGCATTTGGGGTGAATGGAACCAAAGATTATGGGGGAAAAAGCAAGGTTAGATACTGAGTTGGACAATCAGTCATGATCGTAATGAATGGCGGAGCAGGCTCGAAGGGCCAAATGTCTCCTGCTCCTATCTTCTATGTTTCCGTCATTAATGGGCAAATGGGAATTATATAATATCTATAGTTGCATTCAACTTATTGATCAAACAGTTTGAAAAAGAAATGAGAGGATCCTGTTGACATTTTCACATTAACGACTTAAATTTAAAAAAAATCAAATCAGTAATTGAACACATATCTATGATTATTTCATATGCTAACTTGTTATAATATGCAGTGTAGTAGAACATCACCAGCAGAATGATGTACAGTGGTTAGCACTGCTGCCTCACAGTGCCAGGATCTGGGTTTTAATTCTGGCCTCAAGCCAGTATCTGTGTTGAGTTTGCACATTCTTCTCAAGTCTGCATAGGTTTCCTCTGGGTGTTCTGGTTTCTACTTGCACTCCAAAGATGTGTGGGCTAGGTTAGTTGGCCATGCGAAATTGCCCTTTAGCATCAGGGGGATTAGTAGGGTAACTACATAGGGTTATAGGGATAAGCCTGGATGAGATTGTTGTCAGTGTAGGCTCAAATGGGCCAAATGGCCTCCTCCTGCATTGTAGGAATTCTGTGAACACTTTGAGGGAGATTAGCCTGTTATGATGTTGTGGAATGGCTATGGACTTTGACATGGTGAGCATTCTGTTAATTGATCATTCTGACTTGCATTCCTACTGTTATAGAGCTGGGAATAGCATATCGCTGCAGTCCAACTGAAATGCATTAAAGTTTTTTTTTAAAGCACACAAACCAATTGATTATGACTTTTATTCTGCCAAATAGATTTATCCTGTGCTCCCAAGGCCAATTGTTACACCTGCTGTTATTCATGTGTTTGATTCAAAGTGATTTCTTCCAATGATTCATGGATAATAGTTCATCATTCATATTTTCATTTAACCATCATGTTATTGAAGAATTAACTATTTTTATCGTAAAAGTTTATGACTACAAAAAGGCCTCAAATCAGAATGGGGAAAATCCAAAAATTGAGCTGGACGGTGGTTATTGTGTTTGTTGTTTCAAGGTATATAATTTTTTTCAGATCTTTTAAAGCAGGTTCTGTTTTTTGTCCATAGGTACAATGTGCCATGCAGATCTTGTAGAAAAGCTGAAACTGCTGTATAAAATACATGTACTTCCTGGTAAGAACCTGAATTTCTTATTTTGGAATCACATTCCATTGAAGTAGTTGCTTGAGTACAGTTTGAGTCGAAGGGTGTTCATTCTTAACATATTAAAATAATTTTCCCTTGGTGAATTGAACAAATGAAGTTGTTTATTACTGTGTGCATAAAATGCTAATTTTCTATGCTCCATTGGGAAAGTTTACTGACTAGTCTTTTACCTGATATCACTTGGTTTACGAAAATGGTTTAGCATTCTATCTTGTAAAATGAAAGGAAGCTCCCACCTGCAGTAAAAAGGGACCTGTGCAACAATCATTTGATATCTGTGCACAGGAAAACTGGCTCTCGTAATCTGTGTGGAAATAGACTTCCACACCATTTCCCAGTCGTTACAACCCTATTTTCCAACAAACAGTCCTATTGCCTTTTAAAACTTTTTTTTAACATTTTCAGGACAAGAGGTTTCAAAAAGGTAAAACCATAAGTCAGAGGGCTATCAGTATTCTACTTGTTGCAAAGGAAACTTTTAGATTTGAAAGTTTTCTTTTAAATATTTTTGAGAACAAAAGCAAATGGTTATTCTGTTTGTTCATTTATGTCCTTAGAACCATTTTTCAATGAGCAAGAAGACCCTGATTCTGCATTTGAAGCTACACAGTACTTTTTTGAAGATGTAACACCTGAAAATGTACATGGTAAGTTTTATGCTTATTTTGTGCTTTTATTGAAATATTTCTACAGTTTATAAATCAAGATGAAAAGTTAACATTAAGGGCCATATAATTGTTATATGAACAGGACTGCAAAATGGAGAGACTTACTTATTGCTCACCCTATAAATAAGGTGAGCATTATTTATTGGATGTGAGTAACATGGTTCTGTAGACTTGGCTTTGTGGGACAAATCTGGTGGATAAAACACAAGAGAAGGTTGTGCTTGGGAAGAAATTCCACACCCCTCTGTTTCAGATGTAGCCCATGGAGTATATGTTTTTTGACTGATAAATGTCCACCTGATTTTGGACGTTAGGTGAGATGGAGTCTTTGAGTTTTGGCATACACCTTGTTGCTGAAACAGAACTGTATAATCGATTCTCTCCAATTGAGAACGGGCTAAGGATAACGTGTACGAATCAAAGAGGATAAGACATTGATCTCAATTGTTTGTGGATATTTGTAAGCCATTCTATAAAATATAAATATGTTTGCCAGAACTTCAAGTTTGTAACCAATTCCATGCATCTGACAGACTGAAGTAGTTCCTATCTAACCAACCTCTATTTTCTAATACTACTTTAATCCCATTTCTGTTGAGCACAGTTGTGAAGCTAACCTAGCAAACAAAAAGTAAAAACAGATCATAGCCATCACAAGAGAAGAGAACAGAATTTAAGAAGGAAGAGCATATTGAAAATGAATAAGAGTCCTTTAGATAGTGACCCAGGAGAAGTTATAATGGATATAAGGAAATGGCAGAAACGATAAATATTTTTAGTTTGTCTTCACAGTTGTACGTACAAGGGGAACCAAGGCTATAATAAGGAACTTGAATGAAGCTTGAATTAATTAAGCTTAGCTAGTAAAATGCATTAGCGAAAATAATGAAATTGAAAACTGACATTTCATTGACCTGACGATATATCATCCTACACAAGTATGAGAACCCAAAATTCCCAGTGGAATGTTCTCAGTGGGAACAGTCCCAAATGGATTGGAAGATAGCAAGCCTCCTCTCACTATCCAAGAAAGGAGGAAAAGGGGAACCAGGATACTTCAGGCCAGTTGACATTTTAGCAGAAAAGTGCTGAAATCCTTTAAAAGGATTAATCGTACTTAATCGTAATAATGATTAAGCAGTCAGCCTGGTTTTATGAAAGGGATATTATGCTCAACAAATCTGAATTTTTATCTTTGAAAATGTAACTCGCAGAGTGAATGGGAAGCATATTTAGATTTTCAATGGCATTCACCATGATGCTGCACTAAACTGTTACGTAACACTCACGGATTGGGGTAATATTTTAGTATGGATAGAACATTGATTAATAACCAAAAACACAGTTGGATAAACAAGTCATTTTCCTGTTGGCAGTTTTATTAGTGATTAGTGAAACCAGGATGAGTGCTTGAGTTTCAGATATTTGCAGCCTATATCGATGACTTAGATAGAGGGACTGAGAATAAGTATCTAGATTTGTTGCCAGTACAAAGTTAACTGGGAAAATAAGCTGTGAAGAAGATAGAGTTTGTAAAATGATTAGGTTAAGTGAATGTAAAAGGTGACAGATTGTGTATAATGTGGGGAAATATAAAAGAAAAAATATCAAAACAGAATTTTTTCTTGAAAAAGGCGAAGGAGCGGAAATGTTCACAGTGAAAGAGTCTTAGAAGAATCACAGAAACTTAGCATGGCAGGTACAGAAGACAAACAATTGTGAAAACAAATGCCATGACACCTTTATTACAAAGACAATAGCGTATAAGGGAAATGCAGTCTTGCTGCAATTGGCCCCAATGCCAATGAAAATGGGATAGAGCGGGTGAAGGGAGGGTGGAGTGGTAGTTGAGTCATCATAATACCTGTGTGGACTGGGGTCATGACAATTGTGTTCGAGGATTGGAGGTGTTGTCCCTGTCTGCAGGGGGTCGTGATGTCCCAGACGGGGTTACCTTCACTTTGAGATTGTGGTGCCCTTTAGAAATGGTGTCCTGATTGCTCAATCCCAGTTTTTCCCAGTATCCCCCACCAGCTCAAAATGGCTGTGTAATCCTCACCAACACTTTGAAATTACATAGTGTTGCTTCATCTGACTAAAAAAGGCAGCTGTGAAACCAGAAGTTTCACACTGCTTTTCATTCCTGATCCAGCACGTGTGCAATTTTGGGGAAATTCTGACCCTTATTTCGATACTGAGTGCTGGCTTTCTGATAAGAGGAATTGCAGAAATTGATTCTGACAACTCCATCTTAGTACCAAAGATGTATAAGAGGTGTTGATTCCACTAGAGAACAGAAGATTACAAAAAGGTTACAATTACTTTATCAAATGTATAGTATTCACATTTAGAATTTGACATAATAGATTAAATTTTGCTGGAGCAGAGTATCTTGCAGCTTATACTATTATGAGGTCACACAACACCAAGTGCAGTCTGACAGATTTATTTGAAATCACAAGCCTTCAGAACACTGCGCCTTTGTCAGGTGAAACTTATACCATTAGATAAACATTTGCCTGCATCCTTCAGCTCAAATACTTTGTGTTGTAACTTGCTGGAAATGCAAACTGGAAGCAGCTGAGGGAGGACAGCAGGGCATCTGGCACTTAGGATGGGACCAAGTCAGGCACAAAGTAGAAAATGAGAGGGAATGAAATATTGGTTTAAGAGTGAGGGGGAAAGAAAGAGAACAATAAGAAGATATTTTAAAACTGCTAATGTCATGGGTTATTAATGTGCTTTTTGTTTTTAAAAATAGTTGAACCTATAACTTTAAAAGCTAAATCACAGTTTCAACCAAATTGGATTGACTGAATTGCTAACATAGTAACTTGACTTATTCTTGTTATAGATGTTGAGCCAAGGACAAAACATGAAACAGAAGATGGCTTTGTCACTGTAAACCTGAGGAGTGAAAAAGGTAGACAAATTATATAACTTAATGCTTCTCAAGTTGATTTTAAATAGTTGAAATAATATTGATGTGTTAATATTTTTTAAAACATAATTTGCTCAAGGATATAGATTTAATTGTTAACTTATTGTGGTGAATGCTTGTTTTTTTAAAATTATTTTATGGCCATGTGTTTTATTAACTTATATTTTACTTGTTGCAGTTGAAAAGCGACCAAACCCGCATGATTATCGGCATTACATCAGGATGTGGGCACAAGAAAGAGAATCTAAGTTAGAGAGTATTAAAGATCTGCCTAAACTGAACCAAGTAGGTATCAATTCTTTATTTCCAAAACCAGTACTAGCCAATATGCCAGTATTTTCCAAATTATTGATGAAAAATGTTTATTCCTAACTCTGTGCAGGAACAATTTATTGAACTATGCAGAACCCTGTACAACATGTTCAGTGAAGATGTGAATGAGCAAGAGTTGTACCATTCCACTGCAGCTGTAACCAGTTTACTTCTGGAAATTGGCGAAGTAGGAAAACAATTCGTCACTCAAACAACACAGGAACCAAGCAAAAGTCATGACACTAACAGCAGAGTACATTCAAAAAAGGAGAATCAACCATTGCATTATGGACAGGGGGATTCTTTCTGTCCAATCCCTGATGGAATGGATGATGAAAAACTAGCTTCCAGTGAGCTGCATGATATTAAACTGGATGACGGTTCACCAAAAGACAATGCGATGTCTTCAGCAATGTTGATTTCAGATGATGAAACTAAAGACGATACGTCAATGTCCTCTTACTCTGTTCTGAGTGCTGGCTCTAATGATGATGATAAGCTGCAGTGCGAGGACATCACAGAAGATACAGTGCTTGTGCGTAACAACAATGAGCCCTCACTTCCCAGGAGTAGTAGCACAGACAAAGCTTGGGCTATCACCTTTGAGCAGTTTTTGGCCTCCTTTCTAACTGAGAATGCTTTGGTGAGGTACTTTGAGAAAAGTGGGTTAGTGATGCCTAGGATTACAAATGCTAAGAATATCAGAATGATGGGAAAGCCAGTCACCTCAGCAAATGACTATGAGATTTGCTCAATCTCAGGATGAGGAAGTTGCTGCTGTTTAGTCAACAAATTACACACTCCTATAAACCTACCATATAGACCAATATAATGTTTAGTCAACTCAGTGTACAGTAGTTTCAGAAGAATTGTCCAATGTACTGTATCTCCTTGTATTGTAAATTATAAGTAATATTTAGGTGAATTGCACCCTCCTTAACCTCATGTTTCATTGTATATTATTGAACTTAAAATTTAATTTAAAACAAACTGCCTAGAAAGCTAGAGCATCTGCACTTTGATTCCATGCTGCTTTATAAACCAGTTCAATTATGTTTGGTAATCATTTGTAACCGGTGATTCCTTGTAACTTTATATGTTAACCAGTGTGTCTTTGTTACTGAAACCATTCCTGGAAATTTCATTTTTATACTAGATACAGTACTAATACAACTTCTACATTTTGTTTCTGAATGAAGTTGCTGTTTTAAATTGGATTTTTCCCTTTTTTTTGAAAGGATTTGTGGGGATATTGGCTTGACCTTCAAAATGAAAGGAACAATGTATAAAAAAATTAAAACACCAGGTAAAAGTACTCTGTAGAGCTGGTTAATTTGTTGATGCTTTGCTTTCATTAGGTTTAATCATAGGGAGCAAATTAGTTTAACTCATCATTGCATATGTTTTCTTTTAATAGAATGGATGATTATATGCCATGAAGCTGTGGTTACCTTTATAATGTTTTGCCTTTAACATGTTTCCTGGTTAGTTTTTAAATCAGGAAACAAATTATAGACACAAAATTTTAGATAGAGAGAAGAAAGCATCAGTACATCCTGAAATAAAGAGAAGGGGAAACCACAAGTTATATACTGGTCAGAGAAAAAGGGTAAATTGGAGCAGATGGGCCTAGAGAGAAAATAACATACACTGAACAGAAGAAACAATCATCCACTCTACTGAAAAAAAACACTTACAATGAAGAGTTTTTATTTTTAGGAGCAATTCTGTGAGTATTGTAGCCCATCTTACAACAGGGATGATAGGAACATAGAAAATAGGAGCAGGAGTAGGCCTTTTGACCTGCTCCATCACTTAATTGAGATTATGGCTAATCTTCTATATCAATACTATTTCCCCACACTATGCCCATATCACTTGATATCATTACTATCTAGAAATCTGTCAATTTCTGTCTTGAACAATGCTTGATGAATGAACCTATACCACCCTCCAGAATAGAGAATGCCAATAATTCTGCACGCTACTGAAGAAATTCTTCCTTATCTCAGCCTTAAATGGCCTAAGTTCTTGTTCTTATTCTGATTCTGTCCCCATGGTTCTAGAGACCATCCTTTCTGCATCTACCTTGTTGAGCCCTGTAAGAATTTTGCATGTTTCATTAAGATTAACCCTCATTCTTCTAAATCCTAGAGAATACACACTCTGTCTGCTCAATCTTTCCTCGTGGAACAATTCTGTTATCCTGGAAGTGTTTTAGAAAGTTTATTAGTCACAAGTCATCTTACATGAACACTGCAATGAAGTCATTGTGAAAATCCCCTACTCTGATGCTTGTTCAGGTACACTGAGGGAGAATTTGGTATGGCCAATACACCTAACCAGCGCATGTTTCAGACCGTGGGAGGAAACCAGAGAATCCGGAGGAAACATCTGTCTGGTTGAATGTTCATTGTATTCCTCTATGGCAAGTATGTCTTTCTTGGGTAAGGAGACCAAAATTGTATGCTGTATTCCGTGTACAGTCTCACTGAGGCACCAATTGCAGCAACACATCCTTACTCCTGAACTCAAATCCTGTTAAAATAAAGGCCATCATATAATTGCCTTTCTAATTGCTTGCTCTACCTACTTGTTAACTTTCATCCAGGCCTCTTTGGATATCAACACTTTCCAAACTCTTAACCATTTAAAAAATATCTCTGAATTTCTGTTTTTTCTACTAAGTGGATAACTTCACATTTTTTCACATTATATGCCATGTTCTTGCACACTCATTCAGCTTGTCTAAATCTTTATGAAGATGCATTGCATTCTTCTGTCTGGCCTATAAATAATTCAACAATGTTTGCTACCCCTTCCTGTTTCTTGACTCCAAGTTGATTCAATGTCTTGATCTTCTGGTCTAAGATCTTCTCTCGTTAAAGTATTGAACTCACCCTTTATTAAAAGTGCTATCTCATGCATGTCCTTGCTAAATGTTAAATACTGTTGAACATTCAATTCCTAGCTTTGTCACTCTACACTCGTGCTTCTGTAATGGCAATTAGATCATGGCCTTTTACTTCTATTTGTGTTGTTGATTCATCTACCTCATTGTGTATGTTGTGTGCCTTTAATTTTGCCTTTTACTATTTTTCTGAATGTTGACCCTATATTTGATGCTGGCTCTGATCTGCTGATTTTCAATGAGACTTGCTACTTATCACTGAATTCCCTCTGTTTCCCATTCTCTCTACCAAACTAGTTTAAACCCTCCCCAACAGTACTAATAAATCTCCTCGTGGGGGTGTTGGTTCCAGCCACTGGTTTAGATTTCTGAGGCACTGTAGAATCTAAAGTCCTCCCTCTTGCACTCTCTCCAACCACACGTTAGTTTGCTCTATCTTCCTGTTTCTGTACTCAGTAGACACTGGGAGTAATCGCAACATTACTGCCTTTAAAGTCCTGCTTTTTAATTCCTTCAAAAGTCTCTCAAATCTGCTTTTGTCCCTTTTACTGCTTGTGTCACCAGTACTGATGTCACCTCTGGCATTCTACCCCATAAGAATGTGATACAGATGTATTTGACCCTGGTACCAGGTGGAAACATACTGTTCAGGAGTCATGTTTAAATATCCAAAAATGTCTGTTTTTTCCCTAAATAAATATTGAATTCCCTACCATTTCCTCGCCTCCTGAGCTACTCTTGGTGCCACAAAATTCATTCTGACTGTACTCCGGGGAATGAAGGCCTCACCCTGTATCCAAAATGGAAAACATGTTAGTGAATGAGATGGACAAAGGGAACTCCTGCATTACTTGGCAGATCCTCCCAACCTGTCCAGCTGTGATCTCTTCCTCTTTGGCCTGCAGTGCCTTAACTGTGCTATGACCACTTTCCTTAATATGCTGTCCACATAGTTCTCTGCCATTGTGACTCTAGCCATCACTCAAGTTTGAAAACCAGAGCTCAGGTTTTTGTAGCTGATGCCATTTCTTCACAAATGACTGTCTAAGTCATTGAAAGCATTCAAGACTTCTCATGTTACAGGATGAACATTCCATGTGACCTAGCTGCTCTGCCATCCCTTAACTTTACACACTATTATTAAGTTGGAGCTGCAGTACTGACTCATTGATTTTGAAATTGGTACTTTACCTATTGTCTGGGAGAGATCTGCACAAACATCCTTCTTTTTCAGCACAGTAATCATGTTTCATTTAACACCACCTCCTGTGATTAAACCAGTTGGCTTTTATGCTGTCTTCTGAGGCACACCATAATTAAAGCACAGATTGAAATGAATATTTTCTATTGGTGCTATAACTTTGTTTATAGCCATGGTTCACAGGTTTTTGAGATACCATTTTCCACTGAATAAAAATGAGCTGGAGGACTAGGCTGATTTCAGGCCTATAATTATTTTCCACACTGGAATCATTTGAAGCCTCTGGTCGCTGCTAGTTCTGTGCAAAAGAAAACTGTGTGTGGGATTTTCTAGGGAATAACTATATAGCTTCTTTCAAGTCTGTCCAAATTGTATGACCTGTTTTGAAAAATCACATTACTGGACCATCCTTTCTATTCAGTATTGAATTTCATCCCTTCCCCCCCCCCCCTTCACAGAACTCTATTAAGTTGCATCAATTATGTGCTAATGTAACCAACAATCAATAGTTTTACTTCATAATGCCGAGTTGCCAGATGCTTGCATCTGTACGTGATCTATAGTGCTAACAGAGCAATGATATGCAAATATATATTGAAAATACTGCAATGCTATCGTCCAAAATGCATAAAAGGTGGTTTTGCATTAGATTGTTAAGTAATTTGATCAGGAAATGCCTTCATGAACTACAAGTCAACATGATGGCAGAGCCTGCATTTAAATTTCTCAGATGCTTTTCCTGGTCAATGCTAACATCAAATCAACCCACCATTTTCTTTGTGAAAGACACAATAATTGAACCAAAGTGATTCGCAGGTTTACTTTAAATCGATTATGCAGTGCATTGTCTCTTCCAGTAATGCTTTACACACTTCATAAACTGAAAAAAGTCAAAATTACTGGCATAGAATGGATGTTTTACTGTTAGCGCTCTGATAATTACACAAACTGATACAACATTTGTACATGAAAGGTGAGACCACAACTTATTTAACTTTTCGTCTCTAAGCAGAGTGCCTTTCATCATTGCCATTAAGCAAAGAGGGAGAATTTGACCTAGCCTGGCTGAAACCAGGTAATAATTGCTGTGGTTTATTCACTGGTCTCTAATTTGCTCAGTTTTTAAATTGCAGCTGTCAAAAAATCACCTGGTTATCTTGTGATTTCTGCCAGTTCAAATCTGGCTAGAATGGGAACCAAGACCTGAAAATGCCCCAAATGGGAGGTTTTTTTAAAAAACTTTTTTGTTTTATTTCCTTATAGGCCATGGGTGCAGGAACTCCAGCAGCCCTCACACACAAATCTTGGTTATCTCTGTCCCAGGCTTTCACCCCTCTCCCAATGTGCAACTCTACCACCATGTCCCTGTTTTCTAACCAGCGCATGAAACCATTCAGTTTGCTCATCAATGGCAGCCCACTGCCATCTGAAATCCCACTTCTGTCCACCAAACATATAACTTTTTTCACAAGTCTTGAGCTTAAATTGGAATCTTGCAGACTTCATGTATTGGAAGGCTTGTTGACTTGACATCTACTGTAACCCTCTCAAACTGCTTCCACCTTTCTTAACAACATGCCCCATGACTTGCATAATTCAGTTAGCAAAGACATTTGTATGCTTCTCAACATAGCTTTTCCAGATTCTGAAGCAAGAGATCTCCCATCTGCTCAAGTGCCCTTATGCAGTCAGTCAAAATGGATCAGAAAAATGGTAGCTAAGTTTGAACCCCTGCCCACTTCTACTCATTCTCATTCGGAAATTACCTTACTATATCCATCCACCATGTAACTATGTGAGGAAAATGCAAGTCAAATGTCAGCTACAGCTAAGATTTCTTTTACTCTTACCAGATTTGGGATTCTTTTAACTCTTTCCATGAGGACTAAAACTCCTTTCAGGTAAAGAGAAAGAGGATAATGGTACAGCTTCTTGCATTAAAGTAATTTCTTTTGTGCCAAAAGGAGCATTATGAATTCAATGCAAAACTCTGTTTCTTCACATGTACTTACAAAATGGCCAGGATTTTTTGTTTGTATTTATGGTGGGTGAGTTTGGAGACAAGTGAAAAATATCACAAGGTTGCCTTGGACATGTTTCTGAGTAGCATAAATAAGGACACAATAATTGCCCCTGTCAGTGGCTGGCCATGTTCATTGTCATTTTAGTATGTTGTTACTTGCCCCATCAAACCCCATGTCAAATTAAACTTACATGGTAGCGTGATGCATGACTAGTTTCAAAAGACATGTATCTGGCAAGCAACACTCCAAGGGGAGCTCACAGATGAATGGGCTCAAGCTGGCATAGTACTCATGGAGAGTCTCCTGAGCAGGGGGGACTTTACAGCCAAGTGAATGTCAGGACAATACCTTCAGCTGAGATGAGAGCTCAGGTTGAAATAGAGTGGCCACTCAAATGTGCAGTGTGGGATAAGGTGAAGTGGGGTTTTGCTTAATCAACATATGAACTAAGGACTGGATATCTATGTGGTAGCTGAGATACGTGGCCTTAAGAGATAGTTTCTGATGATGAATGAAGAGCAGGCCTTAGCAGACAAATGCTCATTATCAAGTCTCTTCTGTTGATGTTGCAGTGAGGAGACCATCAGGAACATGGAGACTGGGGATCTCGCTATAGGTAGGAAAGAAGGCAGCTTTAATGGTCGCATTTGGCTCACCAAAGGTGCAGAACTATCAAGAGGAAGGGATGGAAAGACTGGTCTGCATGCAGGGACCTGTCACTCATAGATGCCACATTAGACCCAAGGTCCATAGACAGTGCTTTTGACATAACTGCAGATGTCTGAGAACCAGTATCACCAAAGACTACGCATGTTCAGCAAACTGGTTGGTCACATCTAACATCTGCTGCAGGATTGGGTACCCTAGGAACTGATTGCAGTGCTGAACTGGCTTCTTCAAGGGCTTCACAAGTGACCTCTGGGATTTCGAAAGCCTCCATACATAATTGCATCCAAGAGGTTATGGATGCAATCTTACGAAGGCACTCAACTTCGTGTATTTTGAATGGGATCAGGCTAACCAGGAAGCAAGAGCAATAGGGTTTGTGCAGATATCTGGTTTTACACAAGTGCAGCATACCATTGACTGCACTCATGTGGCACTCAGATCTCTGTGCCATTAAGCTGTCAATTATGTGAATCGTAAAGACTTCTTTCGCTTGCTGAATAATCAGCAACTTTGCAACCATATCAAATATATCCTGCATGTGTGTGCTCAATTCCCAAGGAGTTTGAATGATTCCTGCATTCTCAGTCACTCTTATGATCCTGACATGTTTCAGGTTGACAGAAGCTGCAGGGTTGGCTTCTCTGGGACAAGAGCTTCCCACTGAAGATGTGGCTGATGATAACTGTGCAGAGGCACAGAATGCAGCAGAGACAAGATGCAATGGGGCTAATGCTGCAACTCAAACTTCAGTCTAGCAGACCATAGGGATACTAAAGATAAGGTTCCGGGGTGCCCTGGTGGAGCCCTCCAAAACAATCCACAGCGGGTCTCACACATTGTCATCACCTGCTGCATCCAACACAACCTGATACTATGGAAAAAGGCATCTGTTTGACACTTTTTGGCAATGGGAAGATAGAGGAATGGCATGTCTATTCTGATGAGGAAAATGTCAAAGGAGATGAGGTTCTTGAGGGCAAGGATGTCAGCCATGAGGCCATGACAGTGTTCATATAAGGCAGGTAAGCTTGAGACGTGCTCATTGCTACTGGATTCATGAAGCGTGACGAAGATACCCAATGAGGATGTCTATAATCTTCATATGGCATCTGTGAGCATAGCACTTGTGTCTGGCTAATGGAATCAGACATCTGCTCTCTAATAAGGCTCTTGTCATGGAGAGACAATGGGCATCAATAGCCCTTATATTCCAGGAAGAGGATGACAACTTGCAGTGGGGACAGTCCATAGATCCTTACAGAGCTTATGTGAATGTCTGACTCATATCTAGTTGAGTCAGCTAGTGGTTTAAAAATACAGCTCACCACCACCTTCGCAAGGACAATTAGAGATGGGGAATAAATGTTGCCCTAACCAGCGATGTTCTGTGGATGAATTTTTAAAAAACAAGTACTAGATATTTTCTCCCATTGCCCCAACTTAAAAGGTCAGGGTTAAAGCCTGCTAAGGGGAACACCAGCTGCTCTGTAACCATTTAATGGCCAACTGGCCATTAATAAACTTGAAATAGAACTTTTATCTTTCTGGATCAGGAAGTCCTGCCTCAAAGAGCTGTTAGCTAATCAGTTCTCCAACACATCAGGACAGGTGTGTGACATTGGATTGCAATTTGGGTATCTGTTTGGGGGTCGTTCTGAGGTCAACTGGCAAGTTCTGGTGAGGTGGCTGGGGACCTGGGGTTGAGAGACCATAGACAGGACAATACTTCACATAGGGAAGGGCTGGACACTTGGTATGGGTCTCTTCCAACAGGACGAGCCACTAATTAGGCATTTAAGGCTCTTAAGTGGCCTTAAAGTTAATTGTAGCAGTTCAAGATGGCAGGTAGCCATCACTTTCTCATGGGAAATTATAAAATTAACAATAAATTTTGGCCACCATTGCTGAATATCCTTTTCCTGCAAAGCACATTGGTTTCACGAGCTTATGATGGTTATTTACATTGAGTTAGAACAATTATCATGTATTGAAAATGTGAATACAATGTCAAATAGATTATACAGTATATTAAGGCATTTCTGACTCCTTCAGACTGGAATTAATTCCACAAAGGGCAGGTAAAATTGAATTGTGTCTGTACAACTGTACCACCTTACAAGAACAGAAGACTGTGCTCTTTAAACAGACTAAGAAAACCCCTACTGTCTGACCTGTTCTGAGTGTGGATTACAAAATGTAATTCTTCATGTTAATGGAAATGAAACACATGTAAGCACATAAAATTGTCCTTACCAATGACAAGAGTTGTTATTGCATTATCTGCAAAATATACAGGCTGTAATGGAGATCTGGATTGAAACCAAGATTGTTATCTAACTGAAGACTACAGAATGTGAAACTATCAAAATTTGTTTGATTTTTAAATGTAAGACTTGATTACCATCTCAAAGTCACTCGTTACGTGCTGTCATTTTCATAATATATACTGATCCTAAAGATATGGGTGGTGGGGATGGCAGTATGTTGTCTAATGTCAAACCTTGAGCCAGAACAGGAACCTACTAACATTGTGCAATTTGACTTCACTGAAACCATGGAACCAGTTCATTCATTGGTGGTTCAGTTATGAAACTCAATATAACAGTGACTACAATTCAAAACTACTTCAAAGTGCTTTGAGAAGACCAGTGGTCATGAAAAACACTATATAAATATGAGCCTTTTTCTTTCATTCACTTGCATGTGATACACGATTGGTATATGTGGTAAGGTCAGGAGGTTCCGAAATTAAGAATGCAACCTCTCAAAAGCCAAAAATGGTTGGAAATTAGAGAAGTGGATTGGCAGAAAAATGTTTGACTCTACTATTGCGTAATTGGAACACGTGTGCTTTGTATCATTATTACAGCATCTTCACAAGCGGATCAGGCAGAAGAAGGGAGCAGGACAATGGACATCAGCAGAATAAGAACCCAAATCTCAACAAGATTAGCCATTAGAAACTCCTAGACATAATGCGGCAAAAGAAGAAGACTGCAAGATGCACGTGGTTGGAAAAAGATGTGGAAGGTGCTCGTGGGACAGTACACAATAGAGTGATAATAAGAAGAGGTTTTAACTTTCCCAACATTGACTAGGACAGCCATAGCATTAGGAACTTGGATGGTGAGACATTTGTTGATTTTGTATTCAGGAGGAATTTCTCATTCTGCATGTGGATGGCCCAACTAGAGAATGGGCAAAACTTGACCTCCTCTTGGGAAATAAGGAAGGGCAGGTGACAGAAGTGTTAGTGAGGAATCACTTTGGAACCGGTGACCATAACTCCTTTAGTTTTAAGATAGCTATGAAGAATGATAGATCTGGCCCTAAAGTTAAAATTCTAAATTGGAGTAAGGCCAAGTTTAATGGTATTAGACAGAAATTTTCAAAAGTTGATTGAGGAAGTTTATTGGCAGACAAACAGATGCTTGGTAAGTGGGAGTCTTTCAAAAGTGTGTTAACTAGGGTCCAGGGTAAGCACATTCTTTTACGAGTGAAGCCCAAGAAGTAAGGAATTTTGGATAACTCGAGATATTGTGGCCCTGATCAAAAAGATGAAGGAGGCAGAAGACATGCAGAGGTAGCTGGGATCAATTGGATCCCTCGAAGAGTATAGAGGTTGTTGGGGGAGAGTGAAGAAAAAAAAAATCAGGAGGGCAAAAATGGAACATGAGCTTGCTTTGGAAGATAAAGCAAAGGAGAATCCAAAGAGCTTCTACAAGTACATAAAGGGCAAAAGAGTAACTATGGAGAAAGTAGGGCCTCTTAGATATTAATAAGATCATGTGCTGATCCATAAGAGTTGGACGAGATCCTAAATGAATACTTCTCATCAGTATTTACTGTTGAGACTGGCAATGGGAACTTGGGGAAATAAATAGTCATGTCTTGAGGAATGTACATATTACAGAAAAGGAAGTACTGGAAGTCTTAAAGTGTATCAAGGTAGGTAAATCCTGCGACCTGATGAAATGTATCCCAGGATATTATGGGAGGGTAGGAAGGAAATTGCAGGTTCCCTAGCTGAGATATTTGAATCATCGACAGCCACAGGTGAGGTCCTGAAGATTGGAGGGTAGCAAGGAAAAGCTTGGGAACTACCGGTCAGTGAGCCTAACATCATTAAGTGGGAAGTCTTAGAAGGTATTCTGAGACAGGATCTACAGGCATTTAGAGAGGCAAGGACTGATTAGGGACAGTCAGCTTGGCTGTGTGAGCGGAAATCGTGTCTCATGAATTTAATTGAGCTTTTTGAAGGGGTAACCAAGAAGGTAGGTGAGGGCAGTGCAGTTGGTGTTGCTAACATTGACTTTAACAAGGCCTTTGACAAGGATAGCAAACGTAGTACCGTTGTTTAAAAAAGGTCAGAGGGATCACCCAGGGAACTATAGGCCGGTGAGCTTGACTTCAGTTATAGGTAAGCTAATGGAGAGGATCCTTAGGGACAGGATGTATGAGCATCTGAAGTGCTGCGATCTGATCAGGGATATGCAGCATAGCTTCATCAAGGGGAAGTCTTGTCTTACAAATCTAGTGGAATTTTTTGAAGTGACAAAAACAGTTGATGAAGGACAGGCTGTTGATGTCGTCTACATGGATTTCAGTAAGGCGTTTGACAAGGTTCCTCATGGTAGACTGATAGAGAAGGTGAAGGTGCATGGGATACAGGGTCGGGTATGTAGATGGGTCGAAAACTGGCTCGGGAGGAGGAGACAGAGGGTAGTAGTGGAAGGCTCTTTTTCCAGCTGGAAGCCTGTCACTAGTGGAGTGCCACAAGGCTCAGTACTAGGTCCTCTTCTATTTGTGGTCTACATAAACGACTTGGAAGTAGGGGTAGGTGGTGAGATCAGCAAATTTGCTGATGACACCAAGATGCTTGGATTGGCGGGTACAGAAGAGCAGTGTCAGGCAATACAACAGGACATAGACAGGTTGGTAGACTGGGCAGATAGATGGCAAATGGAATTTAATCCGGATAAATGCGAGGTGATGCATTTTGGCCGGAAAAATGTAGAAGAGAGTTATAGGATAAAAGGTAAAACTATACGGAGCATAGAGACGCAGAGAGACTTGGGGGTGCAGGTTCACAAGTCTCTGAAGGTGTCCTCACAGGTGGAGAAGGTGATAAAGAAGGCGTATAGTATGTTAGCTTTCATAGAAAAGGGTATAGAATACAAGAGTAGGAGTTTGATGTTGCAGTTGTATAGAACTTTGGTTAGGCCTCACTTGGAATACTGCGCCCAGTTCTGGTCTCCGTACTATCGGAAGGATGTGGAGTCCTTGGAGAGAGTGCAGAGGAGGTTTACCAGGATGCTGCCTGGTATGGAAGGACTGTCCTATGAGGAACGATTAGATAGACTGGGGTTGTTTTCCCTTGAAAGACGTCGGCTTAGAGGGGATCTCATAGAGGTGTATAAGATTATAAGGGGTATAGATAGAGTAAATGGAGGTAAACTTTTTCCACCTTTAGAAATGGATAGGACGAGGGGTCATGGCCATAGGGTGAGGGAGGCTATGTATAGGACGAATATTAGAGGGCAGTTTTTCACACAAAGGGTAGTGGGGGTGTGGAATGCACTGCCAAGTAAGGTAGTGGGAGCAGGCACGCTGGGGCTGTTTAAGGGTCTCTTGGACAGCCACATGAGTGGTATGCAGATAGAGGGATATATTAGGACTGTTTAACTACGGCTTTTTTCCACAGGTAATTCGGTCCATACTTTGAGCATGCATTCGGCAGGTGGTGCGGGTACAGCTCTTGGATGTTGATTCATGGGTTGCCTGGTACCTCATGTCGTAAATGAGTGCTTTATGTGGACCATCTGAAGGGCACCATGACAGCTCAGAGACTATCGATGTGGCTGTGCAGACACTTGGAATTGGGCCGGTGTCTGCGGGAGTTTGCGCGTTCTCCCCGTGGTTGCGTGGGTTTTCTCCGGGCACTCCGGTTTCCTCCCACAACCCAAAAATTCGCTCTTAGGCTGATTGGGAAACAAATTGTCCCTATGGTGAAAATTTTCCATATTAGGAATAATATATATATTATTATATAGGAATATTAAAATAGGATAATGTATTTGCTACTATATAGTATGACGGCGGCGCGGGCTCGTTGGGCCGAAGGGCCTGTTTCCCGTGCTGTGTTGCTTAAAAAAAAAGGGTACAACATGAGGTTAAATCTCATGGGATCCAGAGTGAGGTACCCAATCCAGATTGGGTACAAAATTGGCTTGATGACAGAAGACAGAGGGTAGTTGTAGAGAGTTGTTTTTCAAACTGAGGCCTCTGGCCAGCGGTGTGCCTGAAAGATTGGTGCTGAGTCCCCTTTTATTTGTTATTTATATTAATGATTTGGATGTGAATTTCAAAAACAAGGTGAGTAAGTTTGCAGGTAATACCAAGATTGGAGGCATAGTGAACAGTGAAGAAGGTTAGCTAGGATTGCAATGGGCCTTGATCAATTGAGCCAGTGGGCTGATGAATGGCAGTTGGAGTTTAATTTTGACAAATGAGACATGATGCACTTTGGTACATTAAACCAGGACAGGACTTACTCAGTTAATGGTAGGATATTGGGGAGAATTATAGAACAAAGAGATCTAGGAGTACGGGTTCATATCTCCTTGAAAATAGAATTGCAGATAGATAGGCTGGCAAAGAAGGCATTTGGCATGTTTGGTTTCATTGGTCAGAACATTGAATACAGGAGTTGGGACGTCTTGTTGAAGTTGCACAAGACATTAGTAAAGCTACATTTTGAATACTGTGTACAGTTCTGGTCACCCTACTACAGAAAGGATATTATTAAGCTAGAAAGAGTGCGGAAAAGATTTACTAGGACACTACCAGGACTTGGTTTGAGTTATATGGAGAGGCTGCATGGACGGGGTCTTTCTTCCCTGAAGCATAGGGTGATCCAATAGAAGTCTATAAAATAATGAAGGAATAGATAAGGTAGATAGTCAACATCTTTTCCCAAAGATAGGGGAGTCTAAAATTAGAGGGCATAGGTTTAAGGTGAAAGGGGAGAGATACAAAAGGGTCCAGAGGGGGGCAGTTCTTTCACTCAGATGATGGTGAATGAGTTGTAACAGTCAGTAGAAGAGGCAGGTATAATTTTGTCTTTTAAAAGCATTTAGTTACATAGGCAAGATGGGTATAGAGTAATATGGGTCAAATGCGGGCAATTGGAACTAGATTAATGATAAAACCAGGGCAGCATGGACAAGTTGGGCCAAATGGCCTGTTTCCATGGTGTAAACCTCTATGATTTGACACACCAACTTTTAGATCCTAACAACCAGGGGGACAGGGTGCTGTCTCTCAGGAGGTGGAGGGGGTGTCGGGTGCAGGAGGGGAGTGTGGGGTGGGTTGGTGGGCACCAGGCATTCATGTGAAAAATGTTTTCAAACAATTCACAAATTCTGCAAGTAGTACTCCTGTCTAATAAGAAATTTAAAAGATTAGTGGTATGAATCCCTAATGCTACAAGTGTCTGATGAAAAGGCTAACTCTCAAATATACTCAAGATTAATACAAGGGTTATTGATAGTGAAACAATTACTGCAAATTTATTAACAAATTCTGTAGTCAAATATACATTACAATCATGGATCAAAATATAGGATCAAAATTACAGGATCAAAATATAAATCAACACTGTAATACAGTGATATATCTGGATAGCTTTTTCTGTGCCCAGATGGCTCCTGGACTTTGCATTGTTCATGGTTGAAACACTGCAGGCGTAGGCTGTCCCTTCTACAGGACTGCAAATAACAGCCAAAATATTTAACAAATTCCAAGATAATTAATTTATGATCTATTTTGGTAATTCACCTTTCTGTGGATGTATGCATGTATTACTCAGGCCAAAATGCTACAATGTGTGCACAGCTTCCAACTCGAAACAAGCCTAAATGACAAATCTTAAGTTTTGATGGATGCTTTACATTCAAAACTTTAACACAGAAAAATAGAAACTAGAAGCATGAGTAGCCATTTGGCCCTTCAAGCCTCCTCCATCGTTCATTTTTATCATTTGGCTAATATCATGTGTAGTATTGACACGCTGTGCTTGGTTGAAGTCATTAGATTACATTTTAGCTTCATTTGAAGCAATTTTTAAAAGTGGCATCTCAGCCTTTTGGCTAAGATGCAAATGAGATCAAGCCTTGGAGGAGGAATTATACCTACTCCAATCAGCTTGGATCATGTAGATCAAGCCCAAGACAGGAGGTGAGAGCCCCGTCTTGTCAGCTTGGATCGGGAATGTCTCAACTTATTGAGACTCTGAATTGGATTTGATTGGATTAAATTGGAATAAAAACAAAAAAAAAAATCCTGATCTCGCCTTCCCTCTTGATCCATTTAGCTCTAATAACAATATCTAATTTCTTTTTGAAGTCAGACAACGTTTTGGTCTCAATTACTTTTTATGGTAATGAATTCCACACACTCACCACCGTCTCGGTGAAGAAATTTCTCCTCACCTCAGTTCTAAAAGGTTTACCCTTTATTCTCAAACTATGATCCCTAGTTCAGGATTCTCCACCCATCAGGAACATTCTTTCTGAATCTATCCTGTATAACCCTATTAGAAGTTTTTATAAGTTTCTCTGAGATACCCTCTCTCTCTTCTAAACTCCAGTGAATATAACCTCTTTTTTTTTTGCAGATGTCCATATTTCCACATCTTCTATTTAATTCAGATTTTTGGCATTTGTTTGAAAAGATTTATATTGGATTTATTCTGATTTTTTTTTGTAGTATAGGGGCCTGTACTGATACCTCTGTTGGGACAGCATAAATAAAGTTAGGTCATCAATAACTGTCTGCTGTGGCCGTGCATGGCGAGTTTTTCCTCAGTGCAGTGAAACAGATAGCTGGTGATGAGACACTGATGGAATTTTCTTTTACATTCTGTGTGAGATATGAAGGACAGGAGAACAGTGTGACACAACTTGGATTTCCTCCTCTTTAGGGAAGTTTATTGTTTGAAGGTTGTTGGACAAAGAGGACTGGTGTCAATTCGAACAAAACTTGCATATTGGGCTGAAAGTGAACAAAATAGGAGGTGTCAATAAGATGAAGGTTCTCCTCATCCATGATGTGGCCAGGTGCTTTTCAGGTGGTGTCTTGACCAAGATCAAAAATCTTTCTCAAACATAGCTGACTCAATTGTGATCCACTGTTATCCACATTATTAGTTAAATCAATATTTAATTCAAATATAAAATATATATAATAATGCATCATATGGAATTTTTTTATTGCCCATGAGACCCTGGTGCTATGGACTATTTTGAAATTAATGAGATTTTATTTTCATTTGTGGCACAGCTAAAGATGAAACTGCACTGAGGGCCATGTTCTATCAAAAGAAGAAGTTGCCAAGTGAAACAATTTCAGATAACATTCTCCAGTTAACAAAAGTCTCTCGACACTTTAAGAATCAGCTGTAGAGGCATATTTGTAGGAGAATAAAGAACAATAAAATCCAAGCCAAACTTTTGAGTATTTGCTATGTGCTGATGTAGAAAGAAACCTTCAATGAGGCCACTATCATGGAAATGGCATAGAATGATGGTTGCAAATTGCAAAGGTGTTCTTTTCCTGAGCTGGCAGGGGAGGCATGCCTGGTTCCACAGCAGTCAGGTCCACAGCCTTGGAGTCAGAAATTTAGATGGTACCAATTCATGGTACCCACCAACCATTTAAATGCCACCAATCCAAAGACGTACAGATGGATTGGCCAGGCTAAATTGCCTCTTAGTGTCCCAAGATATATAGGTTAGATGGATTAGCCATAGTAAATGTGAGAGGTTGCAGGAAAGAGGCCTGGGTAAGGTACTCTATCAGAGAGTCAGTACAGACTTAATGGTCCGATTGGACTCTTCTATACTATAGGGTTCTATGATTTTATGAATCACAGCTAAATTGCTATATCTGTTGCAAAATCAATCATAACCAGCAGGCATGCAAGAATAGAGAGACTAGTAATAATCCAGGTCATGGTAAAGCTCCAGGTTACAGTCATGCACTAAGTTGAAATCGTAGGTCTAAAGCTAGTTTGGAAATCTGAAAATCCTTGAATGAATATGTGTTTTGATTGATAGCTATAGCAAGATGATAAATGTCAACCAGAATTCTCCAGCCGTTCACACCAGCGGACTTTTTGGTCCCGCCAGCAGAGCATCCCCATCATGGGGATGTGGGGTGACATCAATGGGAAATCTCATTGACAGCGGTGGGACCAGAGAATCCTACCACTGTAAACAGCATCCCCGCCTTCCAACACCAGGAAACATGCAACTGGGAGGCCGGAAAATCTCATCCATTGAGTGCAAGTTCAATATTACAAATTCCAAAACAATTGAGACGTTGCAAAGTTGATTTGCAATTTATGTGTTGCTAGAGAAATTTGTTGCAGGAAATGGTCTGCAGTTTAAATCAGAAGGGTTTGAAATATTTTTGAGTAATACACACTTTAGTATCACTATATCACCCAGCATTGAATGGCATTACAGGAAGAAGTGTACAGATTGTGAAGAAGTCTTTGCAGAAGTATTTGTATTGTCGCAAGCTAGGTAGTAACCATGTTCCTCTTTAACACAGGCTAGGCAAGTTTCTGTTCTCTTACAAAGGTATTCCTGCAGTCTACAACAGGTTGTTCGCCTTATGAGTTAGTGTTTAAACATGTTCCAGGACAAGATCTAATTTACTTAAGCCTGAAGTCAAAATCAAAATAAAAGACGACAAAGTGAAATTGGGCCATGATCCTTGAAGCATGAAACTTGAGAGTTCAGTGCTGGTCAGAAAGTCATGGTGAAAAACCACTAAGATGATAAAGAGGGATATCTGATTGGAATTGTCATGAACAGACTAGGTGCATTCACACATCCAGAGAAGATTGGAGAGAGACTCCATTTATGCCATGTAGACCATTTGCGTGAAAAAGCAAATCTGACATAGGGAGAGCAGGTAAAACTCTCTGCAGTCCAAATGCATCCCACACTGGAAAGGGAAAATCATAAAGAAAGTGGATGTTAAAAAGAAACTGGAATTTCACCAGTATTAAATAGTCCATCCATGGAAAAAAGTGAATCAGGGTCAATCAATTTGATTTGATTTATTATTGTCACATGTATTAACATACAATGAAAAATATTGTTTCTTGCACACTATACAGACAAAGCATACCATTCAAAGAGAAGAAAAGGAAAGAGTGCAAAATATAGTGTTACAGACATAGCTAGGATGTAGAGAAAAGTCAACTTAATGCAAGGTAAGTCCATTCAAAAGTCTGACAGCAGGGAAGAAGCTGTTTTAGAGTCGGTTGGAATGTGACCTCTGGCTTTTGTATCTTTTTCCCAATGGAAGAAGGTGAAAGGGAGAATGTCTGGAATGCTTAATTATGCTGGTTGCTTTGCTGAGGCAGTGGGAAATGTAGACACAATCAATTGATGGGAAGCTGGTTTGCACGAAGGATTGATCTACATTCACGACATTTTGTAGTTCATTGTGGTCTTGGGTAGAGCAGGGGCCATACCAAGCTGTGATACAACCAGAAAGAATGCTTTTTATTTGCATCTGTAAAAGTTGGAGAGAGTCGTGGCTGACATGCCAAATTTCCTTAGTCTTCTGAGATAGTAGAGGCCTTGCTGGGCTTTCTTAACTATACTGTTGGCATGGGAGGACCAGAACAGGTTGTTGGTAGTCTGGACACCTGAAAACTTGAAGCTCTCGATCCTTTCTATTTTATCCCCATTGATATAGATAGAGGTGTGTTCTCTTTCATGCTTCCTAAAGTCAATGATAATATCCTTCATCTTGTTGACATTGAGGGAGAGATTATTGTTGCTACACCAGTCCACCAGATTATCTATCTCATTCCTATACTCTGTACCATCATTGTTTGAGATCCAACCCACTATGGTGGTGTCATAGTCCCAACCATTAAGAGTAATTGGTAGTCAAATTCCAAATTTAGATTTGACATATGAATATTGAGAGAACTGATGAAAATGGAAAAAGTTAGATAGACAGAAAGAGAAATGAAGTCTGATAGGTTGATTGAAACTATGAAGGGAGAAAAAAGAAATATGTGGTTCTTTTAATTATTTCTTGTCAAATGATAGAATGTTTGTTTGGAATACTGGTGTTAAGAAAAATTATTTTAGTTAGATGTAAATTGTTCTGGTAGTATCAGTCATATGTGTGTTGATTATGGCTACAAGTAACAGCAAATAAGCAACACAACCTGTTAATTTTTCAGATATTGTTAATGTTGGTTTAGTCATTTATATTCTGGGGAATAATGTACATATAACATTATACATTATAATTTATAAGTTGTTTTGTTTTTAAATTAGTTAAGGTGATGACCTAGTGGTATTATTGCTAGACTATTAATCCAGAAAATCACCTAATGGTGGAATTTGAATTCAATAAAAAATATCTGGAATTAAGAACCTACTGAAACCATTGTTGATTGTCGGGAAAACCCATCTGGTTTATAAATATCCTTAAGGGAAGGAATCTGCTATCCTTACCTGGTCTGGCCTACATGTGACTTTCAACTGCCCTTGGGCAATAGGGGTTGGACAATAAATACTGACCAGCCAGTAATGCCCATATCCCACAAATGGATTAAAAAAAAGGCCTCCTTCTGCACTATAGGGGTTCTATGATTCTAAATAGATGGGGATAGGGCATGGGTGTGATTAATGTTGGTATGGGCTCAATGAGCTGAATAGCTGCTTCTGCACTTTAGGGATTCTATGCTTCTATTCTATGATTCTAAATGGGGAGGGGGAGTGTAATGTGGAGTCCTCTTTGCAACTTGGGGAGGCATAAATAAGCTTAATTAAATAAAGACTGAGTGCTTTGAATCCACATGCTAAGGTTTTCTCAGTGCAATACCCGTCAATTTTAGTTTTTTGATCTGTGTGTAATTCAGATCATACATATTACATAATATATGTTTTATTTTATAAGCTATCACCTCTTTTATATAAAAAATTCTAACTTCCAATTAGATGAAAACGTCCTTGTGTTTTCATGTAAATAAGATACGTGAGTTCATTGGAAAACACCATGGTATATGCAGGTGTCTCAGTTCTCTCAGCCTCTTTGAGATGGTTAAACAAGCATTGGATATTACTCAGACACGCTTGCAGATTCTAATCTCTCCTTCCTTCACAGTAATCAGCAAAACGTCAGGATTTGTGATAAGCTGCAGGAAATTACTGTCTTCAAGTTGCCAAAGGAACAATTAACAAAACTTTTATTTAATCAGTCATTTACATAGGCAACACTGGCTGGCCAGCATTTATTGCTCATCTCTAGTTGTCTGAAAGCAGTTGAGAGTTAATCACATTGTTTTGGCTTTGGAGTTACATAAGGTTTTAAGTTTATTTATTAATATCACAAGTAGGCTTACATTAACACTGCAATGAAGGTACTGTGAAAACCTCCTATTTGCTACATTCCGATGCCTGTTTGGATACACTGAGGAAGAATGCTAAATCATGCAGGCCACACCAGGTAAGGACAGCAGATTTCCCTAAAGCACATTAGGTGAACCGGATGGGTTTTTCTGGCAATCGACAATGGATTCATGGTCATCTGTAGATTCTTAATTCCAGACATTTTTTTATTGAACTTAGTTTCCACTATTTGCTGTGGCAGGATTCAAACCCAGTCCCCAGAACAATAGTTGAGTTTCTGAATTAATAGTCTAACAATAGTATCACTAGATTGTCACCCTCCCTAAATAATAATGGGCTATATCTTCTATACCAAATGCTGGTGCATGGGGATTATATGCCACTAATGCACATCGAGAGAAAATTGAAAGTCCCGATGTACAGATATGCGTGCTAAAAGCACGCCAAGTTCAAACCTCAGGCACTGTGCTGAAGCAGCTGAATGTAAATAAATGAGATAGCGCTAACTTGATCTGCTTGCCCAGTGTTGGTTAAGTATTTATGCCTAATTTTTTTCTCCTACAGAATCAAAGAACAGAGGCAGGAGATATAACTACTGGATTTTTTTTTTAGGAAGGTTAATCTTTTGCAGTGGTGTTTATAATGCTCAAAGAGTGCATGCAGTGAAAGAAATATATATATTTTAAACTTGGGTTTGTCATGAGGCTGTTTATGAACTATAATGGATAGAGTGGGTTCGGAATGTATGGAATAAGCTTCAGTGAAAGTACATTTGGATTTTGCAATGTATTTTAAGCTGTACTATTTAAGAGTCTCCCTGATGTAATGTTGAGCTTACAAGCCTCAGTGATTACTTCAGATGCTTAAAGAAAGTTTAATGCCTTGGTTGACATATGCAAATATCCTGTAAGCTGATGTGAACTATCTGTTTGATTGAGGATTGCAGAATCCAGTGCAGATTGAAAATCTGGAGTCATGTTCCATATCGCACTTTAGCTTGGCTTCTTAAAATCACTGAAGTTCATTTGAGACTTCAGCGTGGACACAGATCATGAGAGAAAAGACAGGCCACATGCAAAATGTCCAATTAATACATCCAAACCCTCCCTTCTCTTCCCTTCCCCTTCCGTTGTTACATCCCTCCTTCACTTCCTTGTTTACGGAAGGAGAGCAGGACAGTTGTGTTAAAGTTAAAAAAAATTTCGATTGTTGTGTTAAAGTGAAAAAATATATTTCATTGCAAGAAATTTGGAGAAGTGTAGGTCGTTATTAAACAAAATATTGCACTGTAGCTGGTAAAGTTAAACGTTTAGTTAAATATTAACATTGTATCATAGTGATAACATTATTTTTGTTAAATGTTTTCCGTTAAACTTTACAAAATTCTTCAAATCATAGAATCTCTATAGTGCAGAAGGGGCCCATTCAGCCCATCGAGTCTGCACCAACAACAATCCCATCCAGGCCCTATTCCTGTAACACCATGCATTTACCCTGTTAATCTCCCTGATACTAAGGAACAATTTATCATGGCCAACCAACCTAACCCACACATATTTGGACAATGGGAGGAAACAGGAGCACCAGAGGAAACTCACGCAGACACGGGGAGAATCTGAAAACTCCACACAGTCGTCCAAGGCCAGAATTGAACGCAGGTCCTGGCACTGTGAGGCAGCGGTGCTAACCACTGTGTCACCTATTGTTGAAACATCAAAACACAACATTTAAATATGAGATAATAATAAATGAATAACATAACTGAATTAAACAAGGCAGAGGAATACTACTGATAAAGACATGGTGGTTTATATTTTCCGCTGACCAAAACGTGAACTCTTCTTTGCTCACCCTCATGCAACGTGGTGTCTCAATCATGTTCTGAGCAATTCTGATCTCTCTTCTTCCAAACTACGTTTTCAGTTTCCGTATTTTAAATTAAAACATATGAACACTTATAAGCATGCCCTTATTATTGTAAAATGTATAATTGATATATCCAAACCCTCCCTTCCCTTCTGTTACCTTCCTCTTTTGTTGTTACATCCCTCCCTCTCTCCTTGTTTAAAGAACAGCAGAACAGTTAATAGGTTTTGTTATTTGTTTTAAATCTGTGAAACCAATGTTCACTGATACATATTAAATAATAAACCTCAATTATAACAATAAAATTAAAAATTACACATTAAATGAGCCAATAACATAGAAACAATAAAATAAAATGAGGAGGTCATTCGGCCCTTTGAGCCTGCTCCACCATTCATTACGATTATGGCTGATTGTCCAACTCAGTACCCTAAACCTGCTTTCTCCCCATAATCTTTGGCCCCAAGTATAGCCGCCTCTTGAATACAACAATATAACAGTAGGATTTACTGCTGAAGAAAATAACAGAAAAATTATTTTAAAAATTCAACATACCTTTATAATAGTAGGGAATCCTTTTGATTTCTTTGTCTTCACTTTAAAACTCAATGGGGCCATTCTCAGTCTGCTCCTGTCATAAGGGGATGGGGCTACACTCTTCCTGTCCTCACAGGGGCCTGTGTGGAGACTGTCTCACTTCAGGCTGAAGGCTGCTACTCCCTTTGGGAGTTCGGTCAGGATTTTTCAACACAGGTAAGCTCGCGAGAAATTCGGCCATTTCTGGCAGCCCATGGCATACCTCCACTAGAAAGAATTTATGGGCTAATATCTTGAATTGCTGTGTAAGAGTATGGGTGGGTTTTCCAGACCGTCACACCGCTGGGGTATTTCAGTCTTGCCAAAGGCGACCTCTCCCCCCTCCCATCCCCACCCAATGGTGGGTTCCCCAGTGGTGGGACAGGCAAGCAATGCAAAACGCCGTAGACATGGGCAGGACTGGAAGATCTCACTGAGGCTAATGGCGAGTCACCAGTGCTACTGGAAAACATACCGCAGGAAGTGGGTGGGGGGCAGAATATCACATCCTCAGAATCTAATTTTTTTTTAAAATACCCAATTAAACAGCATAGTTTAAAAGTACTAATAAATTAAGTCTCTTAGTTAATATTATATATCTCTAGGATCTTTTCAATATAGTTCAAGTAGCATTGAGTTAGATTGGATCTAGCAATAATGACAAAATGAAATAATAACTGAAAGGGTTCATAGTTACACAAGTTTAAAAATCATACAGGCTGAAAAAAAAACTTCTTATAAGGGTATTCACAGACAGATACCAAGGGCATTAGTCTGGCAAAGCATAGAAATCAGATATCTATAACTGGAAAAAGGGAGTGATCCACAGAGACAGAAATAAGTTGTAAGATGAGGTTTTCATACTGATTGGATACTTTAATGAATCAAGCATAAAGTGATTGTGATTGGTCTATACTAATTACTTGCAATCAATTTTGAAAACTTTAATTGCATCTTGGAATATGCCACTTTGGCTATCCACAGGGATGTGAACTGTAGCTTCCCAGCATTCTTACTTATAGCTTGTATTAAAAGACCTCTTTAAGAAAATTCTATTATTTGTCTGGTTGCTTGAAAGGTAAAGCTGTGGTCAATTAAAAGGCTGATATCAAAGCCCACAACAATAACTATGTAGCTAATGTGTGTATCCCATGCAAAAGAGAATAAATATCTTAAATGGTAAGAAATGCAAAACCATTACTAATCTAATTGTATTGTAATGATTCACATGTAACAGCTGGGGGCAATTCTCCCAGTCCACTACACTACAAAAGCAGCACCGTGGGCCAAGACACTCCAGCAGAGGCTGTTTCATAGGCTGGGCTATGTTCTCTCTCTGTATCTCTGGTTGCTGGATTTCTAGTGCCATCAATTCTGTGCCAAAAATCCAGATGCTGGACATGCAGAAAGGTGAAGGTGGATCCTAAATGGGGGTGGGACCTGAAGAGGTGGGATTCCCATCAGGCATCGGGCAGTGCCAAGAGGCAGGGTTTAATGAGAATGGGGCAAGATGGGGTTGGGGTTTCTGGGGGGGGTTCCATTGCCATAGTGCATTTGGGCTGAGCGACAGAGGGAGCAATCAGGGCTGGACATTGGGTGGGGTGGTGTTAGATGGAGGGGGGGATGACTCAGGAGATTAGGGCTGTGAGGGAGGGTTGAGGCTGGCCTGGGCATGCTTGGGAGGGCCAGCGATTGGGCCATGATAGGGAGGGAATCAGAGGGGGAGTGTTGTAGAGTCATGGGGCTGACCAGTAATTGAGCTGACCAGAGATCGGGAGACTAACAGACAGGGGCCACTGCACAGGTGCCGATTTCGGCACTGACAGTGACTCAGTGCTATGCTGCTGGCCTTTCCAGTGGGAATAAACTTCACCCACTGCTTTTTTTTGATTGCTCCACGTTAGTGCACTCCGCAGTGCACAGGGTGTGGGTGGTCCATTTTGAAAATCTTGCTGAAAAATCCAGCAGGATTTACTCCAGATTTTATACAAATTCAAAACTTAGAATCTTTTGGGAGAATCACCCCCAGCATTTCCCACTGAATTATATGTTTGCCCTTACATGATCTGTAGGAATAGTTTGATTATATTTTCACCAAATGATTTCTCCATTTTACTGTATATTATTCCTTCTTTTTCTTCAATATTCAGGATCATATGAATATCCTGAGTCAATAGGGGAAAAATCACATGAAAGTTGTCTTTTTAAGAGATTTGCAGTATCTTGGGTAGCTTTGGTCCCCAACTTGAGAGTGGCTCATTATCCTGGACTGTTGTTTAATCAGCACTAGTAGCCAACAAGTTCTTATCCAAGTGGTAATTTTTCTAGGGCTTTGTGGAAGAAGACATCAGGAACTCCTTTCAAGGAGCATTGACCAAGTCATTTATCGCCTGATACAAGCAGACAGTTCTATCCAGTTACACATGAAAATAGCAAATAAGGCCACATAACTGGCATGGGAAGTGGACTTACATAGATACATGGTCAGTTACTTTTTTCTGGCAAGTGTGCTGTGCATCTATTAACAGGTCCAAGTGAAAATTACATCTGGTAATCCTTGGATGTTCATGGAGAAGACAAAGTATCCCTCTGACTCTCCATGATTGTCACCCATTTATTCTGAAAATTATCCTGAGGACAGTGTTGTGCAGGAGTTGTAGATTTATATTTGGAGATTTACACATTCCTTGCTTCCTATGCTCAAATATTCTTTTGGATCAAAAGCTTCTAGAGTTATCCAGAACTCTATCTAATGATACAAGTCTGCACATGTAACCATCATAGGTAACTTTAGGACTGAAAATAATTACCGCCTGGAGACATAAAAGAATGCTGATGCCTAGAAAAGAATGCGCAACATACAAAGCAAATAGATAGCTTTTCATATGCATTTTTATAATTTTGGCATGTTGCAATATGATCCCCACTTATTGAGTTGCACTTTGGAAGCCAGGAATGAAAACTATTGCAATGATCAATTATTGACTGTTAGCATTAAGCAAAACACCTTCGTTGTAATTTTAAGGCATTTTTGATTGCTATCAGTTAGTCGCTGTGCAGAGTTGGAAAATTTGGCATTTAAATTCAAAACTGTAATCTTTGTCAATTACATTTCAGTGATCCAATTTCATAGATTGAGAACATTTGTAGAATTCACTGACAAGGTTCATTAGGTTTCAAACTAACACCAATGTTTACAGATCATTTTAGCTTCTTGTGGATTACTGTTCCTTCCAACAGAAACACTGCAGCATTGTATCAAAGCTTCGCATTCGATTACTACATTGAACAGAGACAGAACAATAAAAATACATCTATTGTTATGACCAAGGTGGAAAGAATTTGTGTATTATCTCACCCCACTACTTCGCAAGTCATACCATTAACTTAAAAGTTCAATTTACTCATCAAAATGGTCAATTGTTTACCTTCTCTACTGGTATCCAAAAACTTAATGATTGTTATAGAACACGACTCTTTAAGTTGAAAGAACTGCTCAGCACATCAATGTACTATGGAAGTATAACTATCTATTTCTTCTTAAAGATACCCTAGTACACACACAGACACACAAACAAAGGATAAACTGATAGGGTCTCTCTGCAGAAATGGGCTTTAGAGGATAGGTGTTATAAAATAAAGGATAATGTTTGCAGAGTCTTGAAGCTATAAATCTAGATTTCCTTCATATGAATATAAGGCGATAGTCCTGATAGATATCTGGAAGTTTCCACAAACAGGATTTTGGAGTGGAGGAGAAAATAGGACTGGTTCAGTTCTTCTTGTCTCAGTTTTGCAGGTTCAAATACAGACAAGTTACATTCGGATGAGGATTCTCTGGCAACAGGTTGAGAGCTATGAACAACTTCAGGAAAGGCAGAGAGAGAAAGAGAGAATGACCAGAAGGTGCCTTTCTCATCTTATTCCCCAACAAGACTGACTTCAAAACCAGCAAGTTCAAAACTTAGAGGCTGCCTCTGCTATCTGACTTCCAGTTAGTCATTAGCCTTTGTCTTTCAGTTTTTCTCCATCAATTAAAGTGTTCAAAACAAATAAACAGATGTTCCTCAAATATCATGTAGGTCAGATGGAGAAGGTAGACTTGCTGTCATTGCAAGGTGACTTTGTTCAAAATAGGCTCCAGCTCTGCATTCAAATGTCCAGATAATTCAATATCTTACAAGATTAAAAAAAAATTTAGTTTTGTGAGGTATGATTTTCCCAACTCTACTGCAAAGAAGCCAGTCACTAAGGAGATGGGATTGTCTGTAGCTTTATGAATTCCATTTATGTCTTGTCCTACCAGTATTATATATGTATTAGTATTGTATATACCAATATTTTATATATATAAGTAATATATCTACCAGTATTATATAAATACCAGTATTACATGTATCAGTATTATATACACCAGTATTTCATATATATATATATATATACACTAAACCTATATATACCAATATTATATATATCAGTATTAATGAAGGGTCTTTTGTCTGTAAATAGATTTTACAACTTTAACAATATCCCTTTAGAC
Source organism: Sphyrna mokarran (assembly GCA_024679065.1). Taxonomy (NCBI): domain Eukaryota; kingdom Metazoa; phylum Chordata; class Chondrichthyes; order Carcharhiniformes; family Carcharhinidae; genus Sphyrna; species Sphyrna mokarran. The sequence continues at coordinate 153,244,238 of JAGIQG010000001.1, forward strand.
AAAAAAATTAAACCTTTCTATTAAAGTTGAAAATGAAGAAATGTCTTTATGAAGCAGAAGTTTGTTTTCTTCCCTCCCTCTTTCCCGCACCTTTTACTGGCTTGCTGCCCTGCACAATGGTGTAAACAAATCTTGAGTTGGGAAAATCATACCTTGCAAAACTATTTTTTTAATCTGGTAAGATATTGAATTATCAGGACATTTGAATGCAGAGCTGGAATCTATTTTAAACAAAGTCACCTTGCAATGAGAACAAGTCTTCTCCCATCTGACTTACATGGTATTTGAGGAAGATCTGTTTATTTGTTTTGAACACTTTAATTGATGGAGAAAAACTGAAAGAGAAAGGCTAATGACTAACTGGAAATCAGATAGCAGAGGCAGCCTCTAAGTTTTGAACTTGCTGGTTTTGAAGCCAGTCTTGTTGGGGAATAAGACGAGAAAGGCACCTTCTGGTCATTCTCCCTTTCTCTCTCTGCCTTTCCTAAAGTTGTTCATGGTTCTCAACCTGTTGCCAGAGAATCCTCATCCGAATGTAACTTCTCGGCATTTGAACCTGCAAAACTGAGACAAAAACTGAATCAGTCCTATTTTCTCCTCCACTCCAAAATCTCATGTGTGGGAACTTCCAGATATCTACCAGGACCATCAACTTGTAAGTCAATAGCCTATTACCCCTTGGCACAACATGGTGGGACTCCAATTCAGTGCAGCAACCCTTGCAATCCTAAAAGAAGTGTTTAAAAGATTATATTTTGCCACAAATGGCAAGAATGATCAATTTCCAGGGATACATATGCCTAAGACACTTCTCTTGCATTGCTTTCTAACTGTTTCTGCAATATTGCTGAAACATTAGGTATGTTCAGGATGGCTAATTGATTATTCTAGGAATAAGATATCACATTGTAATTGGAAGCTGAACAAATAATATCACTATCATTGAGCAATGTTCATTAAAGTGTAAGATCTTTTAGCATCTAATGACACATTAGACACATTCAGTGGTAATTAAATGTGATTTAAAAATGTTAATACATACAGAATACATATGTGTCTAAAGGAGAATCAGTGACTCAACTGACCCAGCTAAAATAGTTCATCACACACATAAGTAGAGGAGCGTCAGACTCGCTATCGATTGCAATATAAAATCCTGCTTTGTTGAAAATGATCTATCACAAAGAAATGCAGCATCAGTGTCGAGTTCCTATACCTTCTTCATAGCTTATGCAAATCAGACATCTGAACTCTCCACTTGGGCTTTCCTCAAACAAGGATCAAACATGGATCCTAAAAAAGCAACCTAACCTTACCAGATATTACAGCCACAATTGGTTTGTGACTTATTTGCATTTAATTTTTCTGCTACAATTCCAAACATACATACATCTCACAGATGGTGAGGGATAACATAATTTAATCCCTATGTTAAACTTCCATTTATTATTTTCAGAAACATACCAAGACCATCTGATATCAAAATCCAAACCATGTTTGAGAATAGCTGGGAATTATTGTCAGAAGCTGCTAAATATCAACAGTATAATGTTGTGTGATAGCATAGTAATGGACATCCATTGACTTGCTCTGATGTTCTGGCACCCATTGTAACATCAGACAATTGGAAACATCTATCATAGTAATAATTCAGAGGGGGCACACTTGGGAAAAAGCTATGCACTCATAGCCAGACTCTTTAGCATGAGATTAAACTAAAATTTATTTTCCATGTGGCTCAGTACGAGAGTTGTATTATCATTGTGTATATGCCTTTTTAAATGCCATTCTTGCATCTCTACATTTGAGAATAATGTAAAGGGAGAAAAATTAATGCGAATTAGTTCTGTCAGTGTGTTTCCCTGCCATGCTTGTGCTGTCTCAACTAGCACCGTCATCATAAAGAAAGAGGTAGTGTTGATAAAAATGCAGAAGTTTTCTTTGTTGGACATGCAGAATATTTCCTGAAATCCTGACTGAAAGTATCGTTGGTTTTCCGCAGTGTGCTTTTTCAAAAACAAAAGTAACATTTCCGTAACTTTACTAAAACTGCATCTAATAATGCATTACAGTTGGGTTTCATGCAGTATTCATATTGTTTAATTCCATAAAAGGCTAGCGACTGGTAATTCAGAGGCCTAGAATAAGTAAAGCTTTAAAGTTCATTTATTAATTGCAAGTAGGCTTACATTAACACTGCAATGAAGTTACTGTGAAATCCTCTAATCACCACACTGTGCTGCCTATTTGAATACCCTGAGGGAGAATTTAGCCTAGCCAATGCACCTAACCAGCATGTCTTTTGGACTGAGGGAGGAAACCTGAGCACTCGGAGGAAATCCATGTAGTCACATGGAGACTCCGCACATACAATGACCTAAGCCAGGAATCAAATCCTGGTCCTTGGCACTGTGAGGCAGCAGTGCTAATCACTGTGCCACAATGTCGCCTCAAGTCCAGTCATGAGTTCAAATCTTACCACAACTGTTTGTGAGTTTGGCTTCAGTTCATTCAGCACATTTGTAACAAAAAAGGTACTGTCAGTAATCACAGAATCCCTATAGTACAGAAGGAGGCCTTTGGCCTACTGAGCCTGCACTGACAACAATCGCATCCATTCCCTATCCCCATAACCCCATGTATTTACCTTGTTAATCCCCTTAACACTAAGGGACAATTTTTTAGTGTGGCAAGTCCACCTAACTTACATGTCTTTGGACTGTGGAAGGAAAGTGAAGCACCCAGAGGAAACCACACATATAATAGAGAAAACATGCAAACTCCACACAGTCAGTGACCCAAGGCTGGAATCGAACCCAGGTCCTTAGTGTTTTGAGGGAGCAGTGCCACTGTCACTGTCATTATGAAACAATGAGATTGCTGGAAAAACCTATTTGGTTCACTAACTTTGTAGTGTGCCTCTATGACGACGGATATGTATCTGTATACATCATCAGATATGATGTATGTATTGTGTTCCAGTTTTAGTTTCACTTTTGCTTTAAGTGGTAGAGAAGAAGACAGTTTCTAATGTCTCAAAGCCTTATACTTATGTATAGTTGTCATCAAGTGCCTCATATTAATAAATAAATCCATTGCATGTTTGTCGAGACCTCAATGAATGATTGGTGCCTTATGTCTTATATAGTAAATAAGCTCAAGAACTTATTATAAGAACACACTAATGTCCCTTAGAGATCAAAATTTGTTGTCTGAACCAGATCTTGCTTAAAAGTACTACAGGCCCACAGCATCATGTTGATTCTTGATTGTTCTCTGAAATGGCTATCAAGACACTTGTACTAAATTCTACAAAAAAAAATCAAGGAAGTTGAAGCCAGATTGGCGGCTTGGTACCTAGCGAGGTGTCAGATTTGGAGAAGACAAAAATGCAATTGATCAAAGTCCACCACACTAACATCTGGTGACTTGTGACAAAATTGGGCTCCACATCCCTTCAAACAGACCTCAATTCTGGAATAAAGAAACCTGGAGAGCAAAAAATCCACCCACAGACCACATCAGAATACATCAGGTGCACCCAGAAGCACCTTGCATTATCCCTTCTGAAGAAGATTTTGGCCTCCAGCAAGGCTGAAGAGATAAATCCAGTGAATGTGAATATTGGGAGGAGGTCTGGCAGGGTAGGGATAGGGAGCAATGTGGGAAGGTCATTGGAAGGAGGGTTTGGTGGGGGGGGGGAGATGTCCAGGAGGTGGGGGTGTTGTCCACAAATGCTTTGTGGAGTCAGGAGGAGCAACTTGAGTCATTCTAATTGCCTAAAGCATTTCAAAAATTTCCAAATTATTGAACTGATTATGAAGAGCTTTTAGCAGTCACTTTAAGGTTGTCGAATACTCAAAAATTCATTTGGAGCTTGTACATCACTAATGTGAGAGGGGATCTCATTGAAACTTATAAAATTCCAACAGTATTAAACAGGGAAGATTCAGTCAGAATGTTCCCAATAGTGAGTGTGTTCCAGAATGAGAGATCATAATTTGAAGACAAGAGGTAAACCTTTTAGAACAAAGAACAAACAACAGTACAGCACAAGAAGAGGCCCTTCAGCCCTACAAGCCTGCTCCAAATAGATGCCCTATCTAAACTAAAAAAAACTTCCTGATTTGGGTTATATTCTCCCGATTCGCTCCCTATCATTACCCATCTAGATGCCTCTAAAATGTTGCAAAGATTCCAGTTTTAGGATTGAGGTGAGGAAAAATTTCTTTACATAGAAAGTAGTTGAAGCTAAAACATTGTCTGATTTCAAGCAGGAATTAGATGTAGCTCTTAGGGCTAAAGCGATCAAGGATATGGGGAGAAGGCAGGATCAGGATAGATTTTTTATGATCATGATCATAATGAGTGGCGGAGCAGGCACAAAGGGTCGAATGGCAACTAGCATCTATGCTTCTATGTTTGATGTCGCCCATAAAAGGCCCTGAACAATTCAGCAATGGCCCAAACATCCATACTGCAGGGCCAAGTTCCAAACTGGTTGATATTGCACTAACTTTCGGCCCTATTAAAATGGGCCAAAGTGTGTTAAATCTGGACAAAAACAAAAAATGCTGGAAAATCTCAGCAGGTCTGATAGCATCTCTGGACACCGTAAGTAGTCTCACAATACCGGATTAAAATCCAACAGGTTTATTTAGTAGCAAAAGCTTTCAAAGCAATGCTCTTTCATCACTCACCTAATGAAGGACCAGTGCTCCGAAAGCTCGTGCTATCAATAAACCTATTGGACTGGTGTCGTGAGACTCCTTACTCTGCCTACCTCAGTCCAACACTGGCAATTCCACATCATAGCATCTGTGGAGAGAGGGCAAGAGAATAGAGACAACATTTTGACTCTGGATGAACCTTCACTCGTCATCCTGACTCATCCAACATTTTCTGCTTTTGTTTCCGATTCTAGCATCTGTAGTATTTTGCTTTTATCTTAATGTTAAATTTGGATCTCAACAGCCTCACACATGAGGTAAAAGCAGCCAGCATTGCAATTGTATTCAGTTTCAGCTCCTCTTTCCCCTCCACTTCAGAGTGTGTCCTTGTAGATCTGATTGGGCTTTGATTCTCTTGTCAGTTGACCAATCTCCCCTCAATTACTGTGCAATTTCACACAATTGGCAGCCATTTGAGAGAGGTAATGGAAGGATGCTGGAGCCTCTGGAACTGTCCTGCAGCAACAGACAACATCTCAGGGACAAAGAATAAAATGTGGTGATGCAGGAGATAACAAAGAACCATCTTCTGGAATAGAGTGAGCAATGTATTAGCCTAGGTCTTAGCTTCTGATCATCGCTCTTTGACTTCATAAGGATTGAGTCCCTCTTTATCACCTAGACCCACTGAAACTGTGGGGGTATAGAGAGAGGAATTCCTGTCCTGGTTCCTACCCATTGACCCCAAGATAGAGAAGAGCATAAGAGGATGGAAAATCATGCTTGCTTTGGTTAGGCTACACTTAGAGTTTCACATTCAATTTTGGTCACCACATTATGGGAAGGATGTGGAGGCTTTGGAGAGGGTGCAGAAGAGGTTTACCAGGATGCTGCTGGATTAGAGGATATGAGCTAAAAGGAGAAGCTGGACAAACTAGGGTTCTTTTCTCTGGAGCAGCAGAGTCTAAGGGGAGGCCTGATAGAAGTCTATAAAATTATGAGAGACATAGTTAGGGTTGATAGTCAGAATCTTTTCCCCAGAGTTGGAACATAAAATACTTGGGGCTTGCATTTAAGGTGAGAAGGAGAAAGTTCAAAGAAAATGTAAGGAGCAAGGTTTTTATACAGACAGTGGTAGGTGTCTGCAACGCAATTCAAGGGTGGTGGTGCAGGCAGGCAGATGGGGGTATGTAAGGGCCTTTTAGATAAGTACATGAATTTGCAAGGAATAAAGAGGTATGAACCGGGGCAGGCAGAAGGGATTAGTTTAATTTGGCATCACATTCGGCACAACATAGAGCTATATTGCTCTATGTTCTATGCCCCTGTATTTCCATAGATCTAGTGTTCTGGAATTTCCACAGAGGTTCTCCAGTCTCCTATCATAATGCGATGAGATTGTGAAACTCACAGGAAAGTGAAGTTAGATGAAGTGGGTTCAGGGGAGGATTTTGTGTGCCCATCTTTGTGTTGCAATTTTAACGTAACAATTGTGAGTGACCATTTCCAGCCACCTATGTTATTTCTACAGCAGATACATGGATTTGGGCCTGTGTCTGTGGGAGTTTGCGCAGTCTCCCTGTGCTTGCATGGGTTTTCTCCGGATGCTCCAGTTTCCACCCACAGCCCAAAGATGTGCTCTTAGGCTGATTGGCAGAACAAATTCTCCCTAAATTGTCTCAAATTTGGTTCTAATGCATAGACCTATAAACATAGACAGGGATCATGGGTGGAACATTGAGGTGGCGGCAGGGCTTGTTGGGCCGAAGGGCATGTTTCCCGTGCTGTTTTGTTATTTGTTCTTTGTTCTTTGTCCAGCAGACCTTGCAATAAAGTTGTGTCAAGAAATCAGGGGAAAAGGAGCCAGAAAGTCAGAACTGTTATCAGTAATGATCTTTTGCAACAGTGCAAATGAACAAACAATTGAAATCACATTCAGGTGAATAGCAATGTTGATAACATCTTACTTGACTGGGTTCTGACAACCAAAAGGCTGTACATACGATCTTTTTACAAGTGATATTTATTAGACAGGCATGGGGCAGCATGGTGGTGCAGTGGTTAGCCCTGCTGTTTCACAGTGCTTAGGGACCTGGGTTCAATTCCAGCCTTGGGTCACTGCCTGTGTGGAGTTTGCACATTCTGCCTGTGTCTGCATGGGTTTCCTCCCACAGTTCAAGGACGTATGGGTTTGGTTGAACCTAAAAATCAACCCCAGTGTCAGGGGGGTTAGCAGGGTAAAGGGGTAATGGAAATAGGGCCTGGGTGGGATTGTGGTCAGTGCAGACTAGGTGGGCTGAATGGCCCCCTTCTACATTGTAAAGATCCTATGCTGTTGATAGAACAGTGATGAAAGTGATTCATGCACTATTCAGACCAGTATTTGTCAATCAATTCTCAGTTGCTATTGCTTTTCAGAATATTATCCAAAAACCTTTTTTTAAAAACTTACTAGAAAGCTGAGGGTTGGCTCTTAATATTCTTGTCAGAAGGCAATGTCTTCTGCATTGAGATTTATTTGGTATTCAGAGTACGTTAAGGTATCATAGTGAGATAATGCAAATTGCCGAGCCTTTCTGCCTCTGTAAAGTTCTCCTTCCTGCCAATTATTTCTCCCTGCATCATTGTAGTCATTGGTTTATTTTTAACTCTGTAACATCAGCATTATGCAGTCAAAGGGCTCTTAGCTGAGAGTCCCATCGTGCAGAAATACAGCTCATTCAAATAATTTTAACTGCTACTATAACAAAAAAAATGACAGAATGTTTAACGTGAGTTGAATATTAAAATTATATTATAGGAGCATAATTAAAAATCGGGGTCAGGATTGTACTGCTCTCTGGGTGGAAGACACAGAAGCAGAAGGGGCGGGGACCTGTAAAACAGCAGAAAGTGACTCACTGCAGTCCTGCCACCTGAGAAAATGCCCAGTGGCACACTGCCAGGTAGATCACTACCTGTTCCAAGGACTGCAGGCAGACTATTTTCATATTTAAAGGACATATTAAGGACCATTTTGTTGAGGATGGGCAACATTTTCCCAATGTAGGGTCCTCTCCCTGGCATGGGGAGGCTGCCAGTTTCCTGAAGCAGGGGGAGGTGATGGTCTATTATCGCAAGACTATTAATCCTGAAACTCAGCTTATGCTCTGGGACCCGGGTTCGAATCCCAACATGGCAGATGATGGAATTTAAATTCAATCAAAAAAAAACTGGGGGGATTTAAGAATCTACTGATGACCATGAAACCACTGTTGATTGAATGAAAAACCCATCTAGTTCATTAATGTCCTTTAGGGAAGGAAATCTGCCAATCTTCCACAGCCATAACAATGACTCTCAATTGCCCTCTAAACGTGGGTAACTAGGGATGGGCAATAAATACTAGCCAGCCAGTGACACCCATGTCCCACAAACTAATAAAAAAAATCCAGAGGCTTTCAGATCCTGGGTCTCCATGCCCCATACTGGGGGTTGTGAGTAAGGGCATCTCGCATGGCACCAGCCATCAGTGAGATCTTCCCCCTCAGCCATTCTGAATTTTAATTAGCTTTAATTCTATGATAGTATCTCCATCCTGAGGTGCTTCCCTAAGCTGCCTCAGCAGTGCCAGCCTCTCCCAGAGGGCTGTCCAGCTCCAGCTTTAGCAGCCACACCACCTTACCCACAGCACCAGAAACCTATTCACTCTTCTTCATTGGATGGTGGGTCCACAGTCTGCCTGTGGTAAAGTCACTGAGCTTGTCCTGCTACCAGCAAGCACACAGGCTCAGGGCCCACATTTCATCCCAATGTTGGAATCCCAAACCCCTGGTGTCTGGTATCCCTCTTCCCACACTCACCCCCATACCCCATTTTCACACACACACGCACACACACACAACACACGCACACCGCACACAACACACAACACACGCACACAGCACTCGCACACGTGCACACATGCACACCTCTTAGAATGGGCTGTCTCCTTTTGACAGTCATCACTGCTTTTTGCTGCTCCGATGAGGAGAGCCCATGACCTCAGATGTGACCTTTCCAATCCTATAAGGAGGTGTGACCTACAGTTTGGGGATATATAGCCTACATGCTTAGGAGCAGCATGGTGGGAGAGTGGTTAGCATTGTTGCCTCACAGTGCCAGGGATCTGGGTTCAATTCCAGCCTCGGGACACTGTGTGGAGTTTACACATTTTCCCTGTGGGTCTGTGTGGGTTTCCTCTGGGTGTTCTCACCCAAAGCCCTATTCCTGTAAACCTACAGTCCAAAGACGTGTGGGTTAGGTAATTGGCCATGCTAAATTGCCTCTTAGTGTCAGTGGATTAACAGGGTAATTATGTGGGTTTACAGAAATAGGGTTTGGATGGGATTGTAGTCAATGCAGACACAATGGGCTGAATGGCCTCCTTCTGCACTGTAGAGATTTTATGGCTTCTATGCTGCTTACCCTCTTGCTAGTTACCACAGATCCCCTGTACAAGTCAAAGATACAAACTGACATCAGAAAGAAATGAAGTTCTAGATGGGCCACTAAAACCTTGTCAATGACAAGCAGCGTCCTTCATTACTAACTGCCAAATCCAGACCACTGTTCAATAAAGATCCAGTCACCACCTTGTTTAATATTAATGGTCATTTGATAGATCCGTGTTCAAGGCAGTGTGATGTTTTATCCATGCTAATGACAATGTGATCATTCACAGAAACTTGCAATCTATCAATTAGACTTGAATGCTTTGGGCATGACATTGAACTCTGTGGTGCTCTGGGTGCTGAAGGGTGGAAATTGAACCACCCATGTGTGTATGCCAGTGGTATTAGGAGTGGGTGCTCAAATGATGCAATACTGCCACTCCACCCTGAGAGTAGTTTCAGGAACTTAACCCATCCATGTCTGATGAGTACTTGCAATGGTCACTCTCTGAACACTCACATTCAGTAGCATGAAGGTCAGACAGGAACTCACAGGTACAGTGCGTTTGACTTGTGGATATTCCTTGATGTATTTTTAGAGGGTTACAATTATGGAGGACAGAATATTTGCTGACCAATTAAGGGGACGGCTGATGGAGATCATGGCCTGTAACATGATGATTTGAAGTCGGGGACCAAGTGTAGTGTGTCAAAATTTACAGATGACACTAAAATGAGTGGCAGAGCAAAGTGTGCAGAGGATGCTGAAAATCTAGGGAGGCGATGTAGACAATACCAGCCCACATACCTAAGGGGAGTAAATTAAGGGATTTATGGCCATACCATCTATGCTTGTATATCTTACCAGAGATCAGGATGAAGATAAGAAGGGAGTTGAGAAGGGGCAAAATGTAGGAACATGCAGTCATCATAATTGCATTCAGTAATGCTACAAGTTCTGTGCTAACTGCTACCATGATGCAATAACCATCTGCTCAGTAGATGAGGTCACATCTGCAGGTCTTCCATTCCTATTCCAGATCATCTTGTTTTATTAGAGTGAGAGCAGAATGAAAGCTTGTATGCCCTGCTGTTGGGTGATGATATATGGTAACTGTGAGAGATGGATGTGAAGCTGGCATCATTGGAAAGTGAGCGTGGGCGAGGTGCACTATGTGCAAAGTCTGCATGAGTCATGAGTGCTAGATGATGTTGCTGAGTGAGTGGGTTGGAGTCTGGTGTACGGTGCAGTGTGCAAGGCCGCTGGTATTTGATGTGATGTGAAGATGCATTCGCCACCTTAACCACAGTGCTGAGGTCATCAAATCTCTTACAGCGCTGCTGCCAGGTTTTCGAAATCTGCCTCCAGGCATTGACCTCTGACACCTTTTTTATTCAGAAGGTTGGCCCTGAGGGTGTCTTGAATTCCCTGGAAAAGTGGTCTCTTTCCTTCCACCAACCTCCAGTACAAATGGCTCCAGCACCATATTGACAAACTTGGGAACTCACTCTGCCTGCTATGTTCTATTTCCCTCATGCAAAATTGCAACAGCAGCAACCTCCTGTGATTCACTGCAACCTTCCTTTCAGAGTAACTGCTTTGTGATATGGAGCACCATGTTTTTTATTAATTTGTGGGTCATGACCATCGCTGGCTGGGCCAGCACTCTTTGCCCATCACTAGTTGCCCAAAGGCAGTTGAGAGTCAACCACATTGCTGTGGTTGTGGAATCACATGTAGGCCAGAGCAGGTAAGAGGGTCAGATTTCCTTCCCTAAAAGACATTAGTAAACCAGATGGATGTTCGGGCCTCACACTCTGTTAGGTCAATAGCTGCTACTGAAGCAGTTCAGATGGCACTGAGCTGTAGATCAGAATCATTGTAACGAGGAGGCCGCACAGAGTTTACGTGCTATCTCATTCAATGGAACATTGTGCAGGCAAGTTTCTATACATGATCCCCTTGCCCATCCATTGAAACAGGTACATTTTAGCTCATTATGCCAGTAACAGCTGCCAGACCTAACATAGATCACAGGATGGCTCTGAAGTGCCATAATGGCACACATCTCACTGAGAGAGCATAAAGCTAAGCTAATTGTATACAACTCAAGCTCCACGGAAATATATGCCTTCATTCCCCCAATGTTAAAGTGATTAAAGTCAGAGATGGTCAGAATTGGAGAAGAACAGTAAACAGGCTGGCATGTGAGGGTGGAGAATGTTACAGAGACTGGGAGGAGGCTCAGACCATCAAGCAATTTGAAATTAAGGATGAGAATTTAAAAATTGAGCCAGATCGGGGAGACAAAGTAGGTCAGCAATCACAGGATAAGGTGAATGAGGATATAGGAAGCTGTATTTGATGCTGATAATATCATGTCTTCTTGCTGATGTCTTACAGGTGAATGCAAACTGGCAGCAAGCTGACACAGTGGTAAGGATCTGGTTCATATGGCCAGAGTCTTCTAATAGAATCTGAAGTAGCTGCAATGTAAAATTTCAGGTATTACTAGAACATTTACTTAAGTTGGGATAATTTGAGCTGAGCATAAATCATTGTGAGCTAACTAATGTAGTAGGTTCAGTGTGTGTCTGTTAATAGAGTTAACCAGAATATTAAACAAATAAGACAAGGCATTAACTAGAATCTTACATTCAGGATAGGGCAAAAATCTGTCCTTTCTATGTTTTGCCAAAATGATTCCGGCAGTTGAAGCTTAGTGAACAAATGGCATGGCAGCACAGCGCCAGGGACCCAGCTTCAATTCCTGGCTTGGGTCACTGTCTGTGTGGAGTTTGCACATTCACCTTGTGTTTGTGTGTGTTTCCTCTGGGTGCACTGGTTTTCTCCCACAGTCTGAAAGACGTGCTGATTAAGTGGATTGGCCATGCCAATTTCTCCGTCAGTGTACCCAAACAGATGCCGGAATGTGGCAACGAGGGGACTTTCCACAGTGACTTCATTGCAGTGTTAAGATAAATCTACTTGTGACACTAATAATAAATAAAAAATGAGGTGCAGTGTTCATGTATATGTGTGCACAGTCCTGATTTTCCTATGCAAAAACATACAAGAAGTATAACCTAACATTGTCCATCAACATTGATCCAGAGAAAGGTAAGGTTCCAATTACAGAAACAGTCAGATGGCTGTTTCAGTGCGAATTCAAATGCTGCGCAAGTTTTTGGTTCACTTGAGATTTTGCTCTCTATGCTGGCGATTCATTTTGAAACCTTTGTTGCTGGTGTAGCAATTTATCAATTCCTTATTTTGATTGACTAAAGACGATGTGAGCTGTGTAAATATAGCATATAGAGGAACACAGTGTGACCACATTAAGTTCCACCCTTTTAAGTCCATTGGAAGGAAATACACCTACCTTTTAATCTCACCAAGCCCCAGAAGGGTTAGCGCCAATTAACAAATGGTGCATTTCTTTAAAGTATTGGAAAAGAATGAAACAAGAATGATCAACATCAATAAAAAGATTTTGAGATTCGGAGATCTTTTTCATTCCAAATCACAGAAGGAATATCAGGACCAATATCCGAGAGATTAGAGAAAGTTGAAAGGTGATACCACTGAATGGGAAAGACAACCACAAGCAAACAATTTAGCTTTATTCCAGGATGAGGACAGGAGGACAATAGCAGGGCTTTATGAATGGCATGCTGTTGAGCATGCTGCTTAACTTTATGAATGGCATGCAACCCTAGCTTGGAAATTGCTCCATGGACAACCTGGAAGTTGAATGTGAAAATGTCTTCACCAGCCAATATCAAGTTGTAGTCAGATAACCTGCAACCTCATCAGCATTCACCTAAGCATAAAATGAATGTAAATCACCATCTTTCTCCAGAGTGGTTCAAACATAATTGGACAGAACCAACAGAGCTTCAAGTTGTTGAGAACTAAACTGGGAGTATAAGGCTGGGATTTGCAATTGGCAGGCAGTAATTCTGTCATAAACATTTTTAAATAAACACATTTAAATTGCCCCACAAAGGAGTTTCAATCAACTCCAATTATCCCATTCTCGTAGATGAATGATTCACGGGAAAAGGCCTTCAGGAAGAGAGTTTTTATTTTTGCTGGTGAAGGTTTGCAGGCCCCTGGATGGTGGTATAGGAAAGATACGACCAGCTTTTCAGTTCCTCCAGATTCTAATCCTCAAGGAGTCCTAGTATCATCACGCAGAGGGTGTGGACAGAGATGCAGAGAACACAGCTATGATGTCCAGGAGAGCAGAGCATTGTCACAGGAATTTCAATAAGATGACCAGATAAGGGTAGGTAAGACACTCAGCACACTCTCCCTTTCTGCCCTGACTACTGTGGACAGCACACTTAAGTTTAAGGTGAAACAAGTTGATCAGGGTCTCAAAACAGAGATGACTAAGGCAGAGAGTGTCTCAAGCCTCTGAGCTCTGAATTCCCTGATGGGCTGCTGCATTAGTGTGAACAGATTACAGTTAAGAAGGGGAAGAGGGAGAGCATCCAGAACCTGGTAAGAATTGATCCAGTCCCATTCCACCATACAGGACTTCTCAGCACTAACAAAGGCAGCCATTCTGATCCTCTGAGTTATTTTTTCATGAAGATTAGCCATTGCAATTATTGTGGAGGAGGAAGGGAAGAGCGAGGAGGAGGAGGAGAAGGGTGAGGCGGGGGAAGAGGAAGGAGGTTCTATGCTATACTGTTTCTCTAGGTATTCCACTGATTTAGCATCCAATTATGTCAACGATCAGGATACTCCTGCAGTTACTCCAAGAATTTTGACCTCTACTAACTCTTTTTGGGCCTTTCTATCTCCCACAACTTGCTGCAAAGCTGTCGGGCCAGGATTTCTTTGGGTGGCAAAGTTTCTCTTCCTGCTATCCGAGGAGTGATAAACACTTTGCTGCTATTCCTGGCTGCCCTATAACCACTTCAGTCCCCAAAAATTATCGATTGGCTGGAAAGGGACTTCCACTCCTCACTTGGGGAGGAAGTCCGACCTAGAAATCTCTGAGCCAATCTCACTGGCCAGTAACTCTCTGGATGCACTAGCAGCAGAAGCAACAGAGGACAGGGACTGTGACTGCTAATAATCACCAGAGTGCAATGGCTGGGAGCCCAGGACCAGGTAACAAGGGGAGGCGAAGCATAGGAGGTGGGCAAAGGGAGTAAGGGTGTTGGTGGAGAGACCAGGAGTGGACAAAGCATCAACGGGGCAAAACCTGATTTTGAATATTGGAAGCAATGTAGATTCAGTTGCCTGTTCTGTTGTCTTCCAATTCCAATTGTAGACACGGGATGTTAAAAAGATCAGAAATCACCTCTGGGCTTACTGGCTGTTAGTCCTGCACCGTAAGAAGTCCCACAACACTGGGTTAAATTCCAACAGGTTTATTTGGTAGCACAAGCTTTCGGAATCTTGCTCCTTCAGGTGAATGTCACTCACTAGTGTCCCTACCACTGGACAAGAAGCTCTGAGTTTGAGCCTGATGTCAGGACATGATGGCTACAGAAGGAGCATTCAATATTGATAATCAGCTTGGGAGTCCTTCCCCATTATTTTCCAAAAGGGCGTGAATGTATGTGAGGGAGAGAGTGGTTAGGCAGCAAACAATCTTTATATGAGGCATTTAATAATTTAAGTAACAACACAATAACCACTGCAGTTATGCTGTGATGAACAATATATTGTAATTTTTTTGTGAACAGTTGTGATTTGTAAATTGGCATCCAGTTGCTGCACATCATTTTGGTGCATACTGAGCCAATCCTTTTTAGTTGCTGTGACGTGCCACCTGGTGGCAAGAATTAATAAAATTCATCCATTTAATAGATTGCAATTCTCAATTTCAAATTAACATTTTAAACAGTGAGGGCCTGCTGTGAAAGGATTTGGATAGCTAAAGATGATTTATGACCTTATTACAAAACAACGACAAATGTTAAAAGTAAATTATTGTATGAATCGAAGATCTTTCAACCATATAACAAAGTGTATATCGTTTGTGGAGTTTGCTCCAGTTTCCTTCCACAGTCCGAAGATATGCAGGTTAGGTTGATTGGCAATGCTAAATTGCCCCTTAGCATCAAGGGATTAGCAGGGTAAATGTGTTGGGGTAATGGGGATAGGGTCTGGGTGGGATTCTTGTAGGTGCAGTTTCAATGAGTCAAATGGCCTCCTACACTGTAGGAATTCTATGTTTTCAATATTTCTTCTTTAGAACATAGAACATTACAGCACAGAACAGGCCCTTCGGCCTTCGATGTTGTGCCGACCAAAATAAAAAGCAATGCCCCTCCAAACTAAACCATTCCCTTCTCTTCCATATACTTATCAATTAACCTCTTAAACGCCACCAAACTTGGCGCATCTACAACAGCTGCAGGCAGGGCATTCCACTCCCTAATCACTCTTTGAGTAAAGAACCTACCTCTGATATCCGTCCTATAACTCATACCCCTTAATTTAAAGCTGTGTCCCCTCGTGCTAGCTTTCTCCATCCTAGGAAAAAGGCTATCACTGTCCACCCTATCTAAACCTCTAATCATCTTATATGCTTCAATAAGATCCCCTCTTAGCCGCCTCCTTTCTAACGAAAACAACCTCAAATCCTTCAACCTCTCTTCATAGGACCTGCCCTCCATACCAGGCAACATCCTGGTAAACCTCCTCTGTACCCTCTCCAATGCCTCCACATCTTTCTTATAATGTCTCTTTCCTTATAATTTCTCTTTCCTTCTTTGTTGAGATAAATGTGCTCAGTTAGACATTTAGAACAACAGGAACTGTTTTCACCAATATTGAAGATGGTAGTTGAATGTGAAACTATAACCTTTTAATTATTTATTCCAAAGACTTTAAGAATAGCTTTCTGTCTAGATATCTGATTTTCATAGTTACTCAAAAGATCAGATCAGCTATGATGTGTAGCTGAAACTGTAGTATTTTTGGCTTTTCAGCTCTTTTCTCATTTCAAGAGTTGGGTATGGTTTATGTTGAAATGTTACATTTAAGATCAGCCAGAGCTGAAGAAGGGATGAGATACATTGATAAACTGACTTCTGATCTAATGAAAAGGAGGGAGGGAGTTTTTCCTGCCAATTGCTCTAGCTCATTGTGGCAGCAGCTGGAATTCTTTCAAAGGAGCCCACATCATGCGGTGGGGGGTTTGGGGGGGGGGGGGGCAGAAAAGATGAGGTCGTTGGCAAGATTAAATGACAAACCTACTGGCCAATCTTCTGACAGAGATAAAACTGTCAAATTTCCTGTCCAAAGACTAGGCAAATTGATGGTCAGTTGGTCAGTTCTGCTGAGAGGCAAGGTAAGGCCTGTGCTAATCTACCATAAGAGATTCATCTGTCTCATGACGAGCTTAGCCTAATCAGTAAGCCAGTTGCTCAAAATAAGACATTGTTTAGCCAGTTACCAGTCAGCGTTTACATATCTTAAATATATTCTTTATGATAAGAAGTTAAGTTGAAATAAGGTGAGTTTTCCTGGAAGTTTATCTTTACTGACTGTGGTATGTGGATTCGGAAATCTAGGATCCAGTCACAGGGGGAGGAATTGAGCCCAAGGCCACAGAGTTTGAAAATGAATTTTGTTGTGGTAATACTTTTGAAGGGTGAATTGTAGTCAATAAATAGAAGTCTGACGTAAGCATCTTTGTTGTCCAGACGTTCCAGTGTTGAATGAACCAGGGAAATGGCATCTAGTGTTGACTTGTTGAGGTGATAGGTGAACTGCAATGAATCAAGGCTCCCAAGTTTATCAATACAGTCTGACCTGACCCTGAAAGCTTTGGTTCAAGCAGTGGAATAACCTCTTTCCTTTGGTGGTAGGAGGCAAATGAATGTTGGTAGCTTAACACTCTTGACATGACTGCAATCCCAGAAATAGGGTTAAGGTCAAGAGATAACCCCAGGACAGTGGCCTTAGTTCCTTGGGGAGTAACACTTAATGCCAAATCACAGAATGACAGCATGTCTGCCACCCACTCTGCCATGGCATATTTGCTCCACACAGACTCCTCTGGCACACATTGAGATCCTGCAGTGTGTAGCTGGAGACTGCGCACTATAGCCATTTGATGTGGCCTCAGACTTAAAGCCCTCAAGCTGCAGTCAGTAGGAAAGCATTTGATTGGAGCTTGAGGATAAGAAAGGACCGCACAAAATTCATACCATTAATTAATGATCAATTATTTTTGTTATCTGCTAGATGGGGATAGAATTGATTTGTTTGATAAATTGCTTTTATTTTGTCTTGGATTTGGTGTTGATGTGTATGTGCAGTGAAATGAAGGATAGATCCTTCATACATCTGGATGGGTGTCAGATGGTGATGGGAAGCTGAGTGGTAAGGCTTGTTGTATTGTGAAGGGATATAAAGTCATGTGAAGTGTTCTTTGATGAGTTGGACTCTTAGGAATCAGTAAAACTTTGGGCATTGGCACTAGTGGTCAATGGCGCTCCTGATCCTTACCCTTTTTTGCTACCTGGGTGATGGTGAGGATTGGTTGCTCCTGATGTTGCACATGATGTCTGCAATGAATGGCTATAAACTTGGATACCCACTCAGGGGCAGACTGCAAAGACTCCATGTCCTCAATACCCCCCCAAACAGCATACATCAGTGGAATGCCACTTCATGTTGCTTGTGACCAGGATTTTCTGGGTTCCCAACAAAAGACATGAATTAAATTTGGAGAGGATTGCTGTTGTCAACCAGTAGACTTTATGTAACTTAACGGCCTTGTCTAGAATAAAGGTGGCATAGAAAGATGATTTCTAATTTGATTTTGGCTTCTTTTTTGCTGTGTCAATGTAACGAATATTTCTCATTGACTGACAACTATTATGAACCCATCTTGCATGATGGACACCTTGTATGTTTTATAGAACTGGGGATCAGGGAGAAAGGTTGACAAAGTAACATTCTCCCTATCAAGCTCTAGCTCCATGTTCTCTGCACTAAAGTACATCAGGTTTATCAATCATTCCAATTATCCTTTCTGTCCTCCATCTCCAAAGTTAAATAAACTCATTCCTATTATTGCTGCCTAACTACATGATTTCTTAAAATCACTTGCAGTGACAGCTCAATAGATGCAAGAGGGCATCTTTTATTTTAATAAGAACAACAAGCTGATGCCTCAAAGCACTAGAATCTTCATTGATTAAAACCTGACCTTGATAACACCATAGGATAAAGCATTTAGAAGCTTACTGCGGTCATCTGAAAACTAGGAGTGCACATACTTAGCTTTAATTGACTGATGCCGCTACATTAGCCATTCATACGCTAGTAACCCATCTCACTGTGTGGAGTCTGCATGTTCTCCCTGTATCTGTGTGGGTTTCCTCCGGGTACTCCGTTTTCCTCCCACAATCTGAAAGACGTGCTGATTAGGTGCATTGACCATACTAAATTCTCCCTCAAAGTAACCGAACAGGCGCCGGAACTTGGCAAAGGGGGGATTTTCACAGTAACTTCATTGCAGTGTTACTCGTGACGATAATAAATGAACTTTAAACTTCAGCCATTTCACGTCTAAGATCTCCTCACTTTTTGTTCTAAAAGCAAATTATTATTTGCAAGCAATGACCTCAAAACATTTTGAGTTTGTGACATTGTTAACGTTTTCATTAAAAATGTTTTTGTAAAAAACGCAGTATTTATAATGCCTGCAGCTCTATTTAGCAATGGAAAGACTTGCAAACACCTAGTAAACAAAAAGCTGACCAGTGTAAATGTTGTGTTCACCCTGGGTGTTAATACTAACTGACAGCTTTACTGTCTGTCAGCTGCACGCTGCTATTTGAAGACAGGGCCGACTGTTCTTGTGTCATAATCTTCCTATCACCCACATGTTTCACAGCTAGCAAGACGTAGTGAAACCTTAGATTAGAAAGATTACACTGAAAGCAATCTGTTTTGCATCTCAGGGTCAGTATTGGGGGGAAGGGGGGGCAGTGGGGAAAGGCGTTATTGTCAAACAAATAGATCAGACTCTTTCAGCATTTGCTAAGCCTTCCATGTCAATAGTACAGCAGATGGAAATGATATACTTTTTATTCATTCATGGGATATGGGCATCACTCTTTGAGCCAGCACTTTTCGCCCATCCCTAATTGCCCTTGTTCAGTGGGTATTTAAGAATCGACAGTATGAAAGTGGCTCTGGAGTCACACATGGCCAGACCAGGTAATGATGATAGATTTTCTTCCCTAAAAGACATCAGTGAACCAGATGGGTTCTTGCGACATTTGGCAATAGTTTCCATAATTCACTGAACTTGAATTTCACCAATTGCCATCGAGGGATTTGAACCCAGGTCCCCAGGGCTTTATGCTGGATCTCTGGGATACTAGCCCAGTGACATTACCACTGTGCCAGTGGGTTCCATAGAACATAGGTATGTTGTGAAGAATCCTCCTCAAGAGTGTCATGGTGAAAGATACAAAATTATTCAAAATTCACGTTCTTAAACTAAACTGGTGGCATAGTGGCACAGTGGTTAGCACTGCTGCCTCACGGCATCAGGGTCCCAGGTTCAATTCCTGGCTTGGGTCACTGTCTGTGTGGAGTTTGCATGTTCTCCCTATGTCTCTGTGGGTTTCCTCCAGGTACTCCATCTTCCTGACACAGTTCAATGATGTGCAGATTAGGTGCAGTGGCCATGCTAAATTGCCCCTCGGTGACCCAGGATGTGTAGGTTAAAGGCACTGGAGGGGTAAATATGTGGGGTTATAGGTATGGGGCCTGGGAGGGTTGTTGTTGGTACACATTTGGTGGGCCGATTGGTCTCTTTCTGCATTGTAGGATTCTGTGATTCTGAAACCAACTTCTATCTTCAGCTCTGAAGTTGGCATCTCCAAGAAGCAAAAGAGACAGAGAGAGAGATCAACAACCAGGCAAGGGAACAGAGAAAAGTTAAAAATGAAGCTCCCAGGAAGTCGGAGAAAATAAGAGACGTGCCTCAGAATATTTTCCGTGACATATGAAAAGGTGGGGACCACTGCACTACATCACCACTATGGGGCACCAGAATACTTTGTATACAACTATTGTTGTGTAACTGTGATTAATTTTGCATGATGTCACTTTCAATTTACAACAGAAATATTAAACCTGATTTATGAATTATATGTGCATTTTGGCAATTGAACACTAGAGGGCCACCTGATAGCAGCAATAATACCACAGTAAATGTACGCCGAGGTCCTCTCTTGCATTAGATACTAAGTGGAGAAAACAGCCTAGATATTGCAATCAGTGGTGAAGGAACAATGTTTGCCATTCACCTTGTTGACAACTTCCCACAGATTTAGATCTTTTGAGCTCAGTCAGACCCTATTATGGCAGCTGATCCAATATGGCACCTAGTACATGCAGGCAATGGAGGAGGGGTGTGAAAAGGGGTTGGAAGACAAAGGTTTATCTGAGAGTTAGGATTGGGGAAGAATGCACTCTGACACATGACTGGGAGTGAAGATCAAGGAAAGCCAAGCACATATGTGCACACACACACACACACACACACAGCTACCACTTACTCCAGGAGGAGTTGAAGTCAAAGGTATTGGGAGGATCTCCATTACTAGTGACTCTCAAAGTCACCACTGTATTTAACTGCTGCATTAGTGGTTCCTTACAGGGTTTGACTGGGGATCTATGCAGTATCTCTTGAGCTTCCACTCACAAGTATACACAGAAGGTCGTGGATGCCTTATTTACCAAGGCCCAAAATTATGTGCTTTTTTTCTTTGAGATGAAGCCAGCCAAGCTGTCAGAGCAATGAACTTTTCAGCTATTTCAGGATTCCCGTAAGGGCAGGGTGCTATTGACTGCACTTTTATGGCTTTAGGAACTCCTTGTAAACAGGCATCAATAGAAAACAGTTCCATTCTCCCAATGTGCCACTGCACTGCAGTCACCAAAAACATATTGTGCGTGAATGTGCCAGAATCACAGGAAACTATCATGACTTGTACAGATTGAGTCAGTCGCAGATCCCACAATTTTTCTGAGGGATCTCAGCACATCCAGGGATGGCTACTCAAGAATAAAGGCTATCCATAAAAGACATGTCTGATAATCCCCTCATCAGGTGTCCAGAACAGCCTCTGAGGAAAGTTATAACGATGCCCATCCATCATCATACTCAATATATAGACATAGAGACAACTGGCATCTTGAAGATGTGATTCTGATGCCTCAACTGATCAAATAGCATTCTCTAGCAGTCCTAGATACAAGAGGGTCTCTTGTATCATGGTGTCTTGTCTTGCTGCACCCTACACAACCTGGTGCTCCAAAGGTGGGGTATCTTGTCAGATGATGAGATGGAAGAGCTCGGTGTCTCTGCTGATGAAGACAAAGCTCTGTTTTGTCCACTGAGAGAAAAATCCTGCCCCACGTATGGCCTTATATCCTTGGCCAGATCAGGAAGCAAAGAGTATATTGAGCCAGTAAAGTCACTGCTGAGCTTCATTAAGAATTACTTCTGTTGCTTAAAAAATGTTTCCTGAGTTACATCACTAGATTGTATCTAATTATCTGAGAGGTTAAAGTCTCAAAAGAACAAACTAATGCTGATTGAGC
Organism: Sphyrna mokarran; assembly: GCA_024679065.1. Lineage (NCBI taxonomy): Eukaryota > Metazoa > Chordata > Chondrichthyes > Carcharhiniformes > Carcharhinidae > Sphyrna > Sphyrna mokarran. The sequence goes on from JAGIQG010000001.1 coordinate 153,265,927, forward strand.
ACAGACTCACGGATCTGGGGGTTAGACACCTCTAAAAAATCCTACACAGCTTCAAAGATAGATGGCTAGGGTGTTAACTATGTTACATATAAGCTTAAACATGCAATCTACGTATTATTTGAAGATTAACTGAGAATTATTTCAATTTTTAACTATTTAACCCATGTTATTTCCTGTTGTGAGCTTGCCACATAGTCAGTTTGTTTGTTAAAAAGAAGAAACATAAAATTATAGAATTAAAAAGCACAGAAGACCAGTTCTTTAATTAGTTACCTAATTAATTGTTCTTTTCCATTTTAATTGTTCCTTTTCAAATATTTATCCTTTTTGAAAGTTACTATTGAATCTGAAAGGATTCCACCATCCTTTCAGGCAGCACATTCCAGATCATAACAACTTGCTTTGTAAAAACAGTTCTCCTAATCTCCACCAGATTTTATTTTAAATCTGATATATTTGGCTACTGACCCTCCTGTCTTTGGAAAATGTTTTGCATTCTATCAAACGCTTGGTCATTTTGAATGCCCCTGTTAAATGTCACATTAACGTTGGCTGCTCTAAGGACACAGTTCCAGCTTCTCTAATCCCTCTACAGACAAAAATCCCTCATCCTTTATCTTATTCTCCCCAAGACCTTGACATTCTAAAAAGTGGTATGCAGAATTGACAGTACTCTAGCTAAAACATAACCGGTGGTTTATGAGGTTTTAGTATAAATTAGCTCCACTCTATGCTTTGTTTATAAAGTCAAGGGTCCTGTATAATTTTCAATAACCTTATCAAATTGTCCTGTCCCTTCAAAGATTTGTGTATGTGAAACCTTAGGTCTATGTTTCTGCATACTTTTCAAATTGTATCATTTTATTTCTATCAACTCACATCATTTTCTTTTCATTTTCATTTGCACATTTCTCCATGTTAAATTGCCCTGTTACATGAATGCATATTTCACCAATTTTGTCCACGTCAGCCTCAAGTCTGCTACTATCCTCCGCACCATTTATTATAACTCCGAGTTCTGATTTACCTGCCAACTTTGAAATTATGCTTCTGTACAGCAAATCTAGATTATTAATATACATCAGGAAAACTGTGGACCTAATATCCGATGTGGGGGCACTCTAGTCAGATAAACTACTGCCATCTATCTTTTAATCAATTTTAACAGTATCTATAACGTTTAGTGTCAAGTCCATGAGCTTTAATTTTGCTGACAAGTTCATTGTGCGGCACTTTATCAAATGTCCATACACGCAACATCAACTGCACTATGTTCATTATTTCTCACCATTATTTCATTGAAGAATACAAGCCAGTTTTTCAGACATGTTTACCTTTTTTGAATCCTTGTTGGCCGTCATGTATTAACATGTTTGCCTGAGCAACAATTAGTTTCCTCCCAGCTTAAGGACTTTGAAATTTTCTACATCATCAATGTTAGGCCAATTGGCCAGTAGTAAACTGGCTTATTGCTCTCTCCTTTTCTGAACATGGATAACATTGTAGTACGCTGCTCCTATATCCAAAGTAAGATTGAACGATTGTAACCACGGCTGAATGATTTCCATTATCAGCTGTGAATTGCAATTTATCATTTACCGCTGAAGGCATTTGGTAAGGAAGCAAAATCCCAGTGCAACGTGTTGCACCTGAATTTAGTTGACCAGTCCAAAGATGTGTGGGTTAGGTTTATTGGTCATGCTAATTGTTCCTTAGAGTGGGATTTTCCAGCTGTTTGTCCCAAAAGCAGAACATCCCATCCGAGGTCAACGGGTGATCTGCCTCCCCACCCGTTACAATTCCTGTGGCAAGCGGGAGGGGAAAATTCTCCCCTTAGTGTCCAAGGTTAGAGGGATTAGCAGGGTAAATTCATGGGGTTACAGGATTAAGGTCTGGCTGGGATGCTATATTGGAGAGCTGGTACAGACTCAATGGGCCGAATGTTGGGCTTCTGTGATTCTAAGTTGAAAGATCAGGCACTGATGTTGCCTGGAGTTAATCAGAAATTGGATCCAAACGTTATGAAAGACAGATTTTTTCCATTCACCCCCAGTCCTTGAACAAGCTGGAGGAGTGCACATGGGAGCGGGTAGCAAAGAGTATCTGTAGAAAATCTGTAGAAGCTGGAAAGAGATCAGAAAATCTGCCATGGTAACCCAGCATTAATGCCATCCATGATAAACTCTGAGCCTAGTACATAGACAAAAAAGTCTTCTCTTATATAATGGCCTAATCCTTTCATGCTACTAGTTGTGAATACAAATAGATTCTAGGAAAACTGGGCTGCTAGATTGTCTGTCTAGTTTGTCAGTTTGGGATGGGATTCAAATGCAGAAAGGAAAGGTAGAATTTTCGAATTTGAAACTAAAGAGTCACACCTGTTTAATGAGCTGTTTTGACCCTCCTGACTACCAGCTTCTTTATTCATTGCGTTACACATTAAATGTTTATAATCTTGCTTATGGAACATTATGAATTATGCATTTCTTTTAATCCATTGCTCCTGCTAAGTGTTGGTGTGGATTAACGTGTCTGGAAGTGAGTCAATGTGTACAGTACCGTTGGGGAAAATGTGACGGTTTCACTGCTTTAGCATGTGGGCATCAGAATGGGAATTTTAATTCCACAGAAAGGATGCATTTGGGTCAAGTGGGATTTAGAAATGTAAAAATCTCAACCAACCTAACAGTGGGGAAGATTCCACGAGATTAAAAAATAGAAAATGTAACTCCTTTATTCAAAGTGAGAGGGAGATGGAAAGCTGGAAACTACAAGTGAATTAGCTAAATATCTACAATAGGGAAAATGTTGGAAGCTATTATTAAAGACATTGGGCCCAATTTTCCCAGAAAATTCTAAGTACTAAATTTGCTGGAAAATGGTGTAAATCACAATTGTTGTTTCAGTGGGAGTTCAGACTCAAATCTCCCACAATCTGTGCACTGCAGAAGCCACAATCATGAATATCACTAAAAGCTCAGGGGACGGGGCCCATTCACAACAGAATCTGACAGTTCCAGACCTCTGCACATATACAGTGGCCCTGATCTGTCAGCCTCCTGTTTGCTGGTCAGCTTGATTGCCGCGCTGGACCCCCTCAGTGCTGGCCCTTCAACTTCCCTCCCCATAGTCTGATTATGGCCCCCATGGCCAGTCCTGTCCCACAGTGCCCCACTCTCCAGCACTGCCCCCCAGCAGTGATGACCCCATCCGCACCCTCCACATTGGCAGAACCCCCCCCCCCCCCCCCCCCCCCCCCCGCCAACCCTGACAGGCCCCTTCCACAAAAGGCAAACCCCCTCCAAAAGGCAGACACCACCGCATCCAGCCTGTCTCAAATGCCGGCCTCTCTCCAGCCCTGACCAATCCTGTCTGCAGAGTGGCAGCAGGCCCCGCCCCCTTGCCCACCAAACATCCCTAAGGCCCACCCACCCTTGGCACTGCCTAGGCCTACTGGGCAGTATCAAGGTGCACCCTGAACATGGGCATTTGCCCCTTGGGCAATATCAGGAGGCACAGGTTGGCACAATGTTGGTATGCCCAGGGCATACCAACCCTTCACTGCCCAACACATGGGGGAGTCCCCCCTTCACTCCTGCAGGCTCTCCTGCTAGTTCCCCGAATGTGGGGAGTACTCTAAGTCCCACTGGAGTGAAATACACCTGGCAGGAAGGGAGATGTTATCGGGCCTGGAGAATTCAGTGTCAGGCCCAGTAGTCACAACTAAATTACATTAAAAACAGGTTAAAATCACTTACCTGGTCTTCCCATCTGTTTCCAGTGTGATCTCAACTATGCACACTCTTCATCTTTGGGAGATGCATACGAGTCGGGGATGCATGCACAAATCCCGCGATATGCGCATTTTCCAACCTGCACACTCAAAAATTACCATGTTGCAATGGTAGAATCTGGCCCTTTTATAGCAGGAGGCTGAGATAAATTCAAGGTGTTCAGGCAGAGTCAACGTGGTTTCATGAAAGGGAAATCATGTTTAACTAATTTATTGAAGTTCTTTGAAGGACTCACAGGTGTTCTGCATAAAGGGAGACTAGTGGATGTATTTTACTTAAATTTCCAGCAGGTATTCAATAAGTTGTCATATCATTAGTTATTGTGGGAAATTAAAACTCATGATGTGACATATTGGCATGGATTAAAGATTGGTCGGCTAACAGGAAACAGGGAATTGGCACAAATGGGTCATTTTCTGGTTGGCAAAATGTAATGAGTGGTGTGCCAAAGGGATCAGTGCTGGGGCCTCAACTCTTTCCAATTTATATAAATGATACCAAAGATTTTGTTGCTAAATTTGCTGATGACACAAAGATAGGTAGAAAAGGAAATTGTGAAGAGAACATAAAGAGGCCACAAAAGGATATAGATAGGTTAAGTGAGTGGGCAAAGATCTGGCAAATGGAGTATTACTTAGGAAAATGTGAAATTATCCATTTTGGCAGGAAAAATAAAAAAGAAGCATCATATCTAAATAGTGAGAGATTGCAGAGCTTGGAAATGTAGAGGGATCTGGATGTTCTAGACCATGAATTGCAAAAGGTTAGTATGCAAGTACAGCAAGTAATTAGGAAAGCAAATAAAATGTTCTCATTTATAACAACAGAAGTTGAATACAACATAGGGAGATTATGCTTTAGTTATAGAGGAATTGATGAGGCTACATCTGGTTACTGTGTCCAATATTGCTCTCCTTATTTAAGGAAGAAAGAAAGCAGTTTGGAGGAGGTTTATTTTGTTTTTTAAAGTTTACTTATTAGTGTCACAAGTAGGCTTACATTAACACTGCAGTGTTAATGTGAAAATGCAACTGTGAAAATCCTCTCATCACCACACTCTGGCGCCTGGTAACAGAAAACATCGTGGGTTTAATGGTTGAAAAATTGAAATAGCCCTCAGACAACACATAAATAATGCATATATTGCATGTTTATGGACATACTTAACATAGTTAGCACTATAACCATCTACCTTAGCATTTAAATGTAATTGCTGAGACAGAAATACCTTAAAATAAAGGCTTAGCAAATCATACATATGTTAGTAGTGTAACTGCACCACATAGACTGCAGTAATTCAGGAAGGCAGCTTACCACCAAACCTTCTCAAGGGCATTAGAAATGGGCATTAAATGTCAGCCTATCCATTGAATGGATAACAAACATTTTAGCAGGCATTGGGCTGAGCTATCCCTACAATATTTAACTGGATTAAATACTGAATTTCGGGCAAGCAGCGTGACAAATTAAACACATTGGAAAGATGTTGGTGATGTAAAACTAAGTATAATTAACCTCAATGTGAAATCTGAAGTTGAATTTTTGCATGATTATTGCCGGGGCATATGTAGGTGGGAAATGGGGAAAGGTTAAGTCTAGATCTTTGGGAAACACCAGGGGGTTTTAATTGGGAGCAGGAAGAGAAGCTATTGCAGGAGGAAAGGGAGGTTGGAGATGGGACATTGATTCACAAGGAAAAACATGCCCATGGTGGGCTTTTTGAAGACGAATGTGATGATGAGAGATTTGAATGAGAAAGGGACAGTGTCAAAGCTGGGCAAACTGCATTTAATATCAGTTATCATGGGGGCTGAGTAGAGAATTTGGGTGGTCAGCAATTTGGTGGGTGCAGGGTTGAGAAAGCAGGGGTTTGTGGATAAGGATAAGCTTGAAGAGACAATGAGAGATAATGTAAGAGAAACTAGAGCACCAGACACATTTAGGACTTAGCAGGAGGGAACATTTGGCTATGTTTGCCTTGGACAAAGGAATATCAGGTTGTAAGCATTGGATGTGGCTGAGGAAGGTTAACTGATGGTCTTTGTCTTAAAGGGAAGAAAATCAATTGGCTCTGCAGCAGAATATTAAAATTCTTCGACATTTAGCAGTTGTTGCCCCAGTCAAGAATTAGTCCACCTCCATCAAGAAAGCATGGAGAGGATCAGTACTCATACCAACCAACAAGGTTTGGAAATAGGAACTACTGGAGCTGGCTTCCATCTCACCTCCCAGAACAGTGACTTTTACTGTTTGAAGGACAAGAGCAGCAAATATAGAACATGGAACATAGAACATTACAGCACAGAACAGGCCCTTCGGCCTTCGATGTTGCGCCGACCAATATAAAAAGCAATGCCCCTCCAAACTAAACCATTCCCTTCTCTTCCATATACTTATCAACTAACCTCTTAAACGCCACCAAACTTGGCGCATCTACAACTGCTGCAGGCAGGGCATTCCACTCCCTAACCACCCTTTGGGTAAAGAACCTACCTCTGATATCCGTCCTATAACTATCACCCCTTAATTTAAAGCTGTGTCCCCTCGTGCTAGCTTTCTCCATCCTAGGAAAAAGGCTATCACTGTCCACCCTATCTAAACCTCTAATCATCTTATATGTTTCGATTAGGTCCCCTCTTAGCCGCCTCCTTTCTAACGAAAACAACCTCAAATCCCTCAGCCTCTCTTCATAAGACCTGCCCTCCATACCAGGCAACATCCTGGTAAACCTCCTCTGTACCCTCTCCAATGCCTCCACATCTTTCTTATAATGTGGGGACCAGAACTGCACACAATACTCCAAGTGCGGCCGCACTAGAGTTTTGTACAGTTGCAACATGACGTTGCGGCTCCGAAATTCAATCCCCCTACCAATAAAAGCTAAGACTCCATATGCCTTCTTAACAACCTTATCGACTTGACTGCCTACTTTCAGGGATCTATGCACAAATACACCAAGATCCCTCTGTTCATCAACACTATTAAGAATCCTACCATTAGCCCTATACTCTACACATTTATTATTCCTGCCAAAGTGCATTACCTCACACTTTTCCACATTAAACTCCATTTGCCACCTCTCGGCCCAGCTCTGCAACTTGTCCAAGTCCCTCTGCAAACTATAACACCCCACTTCACTATCTACCACTCCACCGACTTTAGTGTCATCTGCAAATTTACTAATCCATCCTTCAATACCCTCATCCAGATCATTTATAAAAATTACAAACAGCAGGGGCCCCAAAACAGACCCCTGAGGTACTCCACTTGTCACCGAACTCCACGATGAATATCTCCCATCAACCACCACCCTCTGTCTTCTATCTGCTAGCCAATTCCTAATCCAATTAGCTAAATCACCCTCTATCCCATACATCTGCATTTTCTGCAGAAATCTTCCATGGGCCACCTTATCAAACGCCTTACTAAAGTCCATATATACCACATCAACCGCCTTACCCCCATCCACCTCCTTAGTCACTTTTTCAAAAAACTCAATGAGGTTAGTAAGGCACGACCTACCCTTCACAAAACCATGCTGACTATCCCCAATCAATTCATTTCTCTCTAAATAACTATAAATCCTATCCCTAATAATTCTCTCCAATACTTTGCCCACAACAGAAGTAAGACTCACTGGCCTATAATTCCCTGGAAGGTCTCTCTTCCCCTTCTTGAACAATGGGACCACATTCGCTATCCTCCAGTCCTCCGGAACCACACCCGTAACCAACGACGACCTGAAGATCAGAGCCAGAGGCTCTGCAATCTCCTCTCTTGCCTCCCAGAGAATCCTAGGGTAAATCCCGTCCGGCCCAGGGGACTTATCCAACTTCAAACCCTCAAGAATATCTAGCACATCCTCCCTATCTACCTCAATACTTTCCAGTTTACAACCCTGTACCTCAGTGTTCTCCAACTGCCCAGAATTTTATCGCCCAATATCCCGATTCTCATGATTTTACAACATCTGGATTTCCAGCATGACAAATGTCTCGACGTAGATAGGCAAGAGGCTGATTAGTATGTTTAAATTTGTATAATTATTGATTTCCATGTATTTATAATTCTCAGCGTTCAATCAGCCAGGCCTGCTTGCCTTAATGGCCCCGGTAGGAGAAGATTTTCTCCAGTGAGGAAAATATCTGCTCCCCACTCGCTGTTGGAAGTGGGAGATATTGAGGCCCCCGGGGAAGCCGAGTGCAAGATTGAGGTGCCCCTTGGGCAGTGCCAGACTGGCAGTGCTACTCTGGCACCTGGGTAATGCCAGCGTGGTACTTGGGCAATGCCCACTGGCAGTGCCAGGGTGGAGCCCATGGGGACATTGCCGTGAGTGGATCCAATGGGGGGCAGGACCAGTGAGAGTTGGGAACTGTGGGGGTGTGCCATGGAGGGAAGGGAGTGTGCTGCCACTTTGTCTGCGATCGATGGGGGACGAGGGTCCACACTCAGTCTGAGCAGTTGAGGGGTGGCATCTCGGGGCATGGGCCCCCACAATTGTGGCACAGGGAAGCTAGTTGAGGCTGCCTGCTAGAGCAGAGACCTGATTACTCTCTGTCTGTCAGACCCCTGCTACTGATAATGTGTCTGTGCAGCATCAAAGGTCTGCACGTGCGCGATACCTCCCTCTACAGGCTGTCTGCTGAATTAAGCCCAGAGCCCTCCGACTGGAAACTTACCAGCCCATCTTTTCAGAGACAGAGAGGGCGATTCTTCCATTCTGACCCACTAATTTTATGGTGGGTTTGGGTTGGGAGATGCCTGTGTGTGCCGATTCACTGGATTCTTGCGTGCATTCCTGTATCCCACTGCTGGAGAGCAGGTGCAGCCGGGGCCAAATTGGAAACCAGTGAGAAGACCAGGTAACTACTGTAAATCTATTTTTCATGTAATTTAAGTGTGATTATGGGGCCCAGGACTGAATTCTCCAGGCCTGATAGCATTTCCCACCCTGCCAGTGCAAATTCACTCCAACGAGGTTTAGATTAGCTTCCCACTTTTGGGGAATTAGTGGGAGACCCTGCTGGAGTAAATGGTGGCAATCAGGGCGCTGCCTCAGGGGCAGACTGGGAGAGGTGTGTGCTGCTCCCTGGGCTTGGACTCCCTGACATTGCCAGCCTGGGCATCCTTGGCACTGCCCAAGAGGCAACTTGGCACTGCCCATTGGACATTGGGCAGTGTCAAAGAGATGGAGCCAATAGTGGATGGGGCATTTGTGTGATCCGTGGGGGTGAGGGGGATCTGCTGCCACTCTACTTGGGATAGGTCAGTGCTGGGGGAAGGCTGGGAAGGTCGGTCTGCTGCGGGGGTGGGGGTGGGGAGCAAGGATCTGTGTCCTGGATGAGTCTGCCTTCTGTGTGTGTGTGTATGGGGGTGGTGTGGCAGGGAAGCGGTTGTCTGCCATAATGGGGGGGGAAGGTCTGTTGGACTGGAGTGGATCCTCACTGCCGTGAGGTTAATGCTGGAGATGGGGGTGCTCTGGGATGGGCGGGGGTGAGCTGGGCTGACCTGGGAATGCTTGAGGGGGGTCATGATCAAGATGTGGAGGGGACTGGGAGAGCAGCATTATGAGAGTCCCAGCAATTGAGCTGGCGAACAAAGTGCAGGCTGACAGTTTGGGTCCACTGCCCCAAACTGTCAGACTCTGGGGTGAACAAGCCTCATCCTCTGAACTTTTAATGAGATTCATGATTGTGACTTCTGCATTACACAGAGTGTGAGAGATTTGAGTCTGAACTCCCACTGAAAACACAATCATGAATTATACTATTTTTCCCACCAATTCAACACTTAGAATTTTGGGGGGAGAATTGCCCCCGAGTGCATAAAATTGAGCGTGAAAACTCATATAAAAGATGGATCTGGACCCCTCCCATTTACAGACTAGCTGGATACTTTAGAAAAAATTTCATAAAATTCCATCCATTATTTCCACCAAGAAGTCTCACAACACCAGGTTAAAGTCCAACAGGTTTATTTGGAATCACGAGCTTTTGGAGTCTCACTCCTTCTTCTAGTGACTGCTTACTGTGCCAACCACAGTCCAACGCTGGCATTTCTACCAAGAATAGCCTTAGAAATATATTGCTGTTCCTTCATTATCGCTGTGTCAGAATCCTACTTAACAGCACTATGGCAGTACTGAAGCCATAAAGACTTCAAGAAGGAGGCTCACTATTACCTTCTGATGCTGGTCTTGTGATATCAATACCCCATGAATGAATAAAGCAAGCTACTTATAATATGGGCAAGAGGCTATCAGATAACTATTCTCATCTAATTAATTATCATGGCTATTATATGGAACTAAAGCCCTATCAATTATGAATGTTTTAACCTATCCAGGATGACTCTAATATATATTTTAATATTAATAATTTCACTCAATACTCAGCATCCATCATCTACAGGGGTGTAGGCTGATGCTATATAATCTTTCAGTCATAACTATAGAATCAGTTTACATTTATCCTACAGTGACCCTATACCTTTCTTTCTGATGCAGCTAAAAAGCACTTTTGCAATTACTTCCACAATTCTGCAGCATCTTTTTCCATGAATCTCTAGACTAATCATTTTGATTTCCTTAGCTGCGTGCAAAGCATTTCTCTATTCTCATGCCAGTTAACTGCCTTAAATGTGTATGGCTGCTACATGTGATTCTAGTAAGAATAAGAATTTAGGTGGTTAGCTGCTCATTCCAAAACTTTTCTGCTATGCAAGTGGACCATTACCTCCTTCCGTGACTTAGAAGTCTCTTTAACCCATTGGCACATTGGTTATCTCTCTTCGTGGTTCTTCAGGAATTATTTGAATGAGGCAGCTGTGCATTGTGGAAATGGGTTGCCTCATGATAAAACTCACCCATCTCGTGCCAGCCTGATGGTCATGCGCTTCCCTCTGTGGGGGGATGAGCTACAGGAGTCACTAAGGCTCTCATCAGGGTCATTCCCAAACAATTCTCCAGAACTGAACAGGGCTCAATTTCTCTTCGGTGTTGCAGAGAGTTAAAGGATAGTTAAAGTCAAAGTTCTTTGTACAATGGAGCAATAAACTTTACAAGGTCAACAGGATGGTTTTGAGGTATTAAGAGCAGAAAGCATAGCTTATCTTATTATTTGTAATGTTCTTGTGCAAATAAATATGCAACAATAAAGGCATCAGCAATGAACAACTAACATCTGACCTAGGGCTAAGGTGATTAATACAAGTAAAAGCTATCCATTAGGTATAGCATAGAAAGATCAATGTTCAGCCTGTGGCTCAGAAGTTGGCATCAGGTCAGAAGTCTTGTTTGAAAATAGCTTTTGAGTAAATAGTTACAACTGTTCATGTGAATAGATTGTCTTCAAAGGATTTAAAATAAATATGTCATGAGGTGTTATCTATGATGAACTTTTTGATGTCAGCACGTGCATGGTTTACTACAGTTCACTGGAGTGTGGCAACTAGGAGAATTTCACAGTAATTCCACTGCAGTGTTAATGTAAGCCTCTCTTGTGACTAATAAATAAACTTTAACCTCCCACCCCAAGAGGGGTTGTCCAATTGGAGGACTGGTAGCTCAACAGTGCCACTGGGAGTAGTGGCCAATTTTGGAACTGCACTCAGGAGTTGAGGAGACAGGAGGATACCCCCCCATCCCCCCTGCCCCCAATCAGGGAGGTTGCTGTGTCCATTATCCTGAAGAATCTCTACTGGATTAAAGAGTGCTTGAGATGGAAAGTACCACATTCCAGACCACAGACAGGCTGCCAGAAGTTACCAGGCAGTCTACACATGCAGCTGAGGGCCCCACCAGTAAAATGCCATCAGCAGTGGGAAGAGGTCCTCAATTGGCCAAGTTATTCAATTGGCCTCTGGTGAGAGGGCCATTCCCCATCACTGGTAGAATATCTTGCTGGTGGAAATGTAACAGGCAGTCCAACACCAGCCTATTCCCCCTCCCCACCCCACCCCACCCGGCTTCCCTCATCATTTTACCACCCCTTGCCCATCCCTCGAGGATTGTTAAAATTCAGCTCTATGTAGTACAAAGTTCTTTCACTCTTTTGAGAGTGTGCAATGAACCAACAGTGTTCAGAGTTCCGATGGTTTGTACATTGTTTCTGGAAGGCACCAGTTTCAGAACTCAACAAATCAGGGATGAGGAGTGAGGGGGGAGGAGAGAGTTGTGGATTCCTTGAACAGGTTAACATCTTTCTGTACTCCTGCTGCCAACTACTCCTCACTCAAGCTGAGCATCTCATCAGCTCTTCCGTCCTCTGTCTATAATTGTCTGCGGAGATTCCTAGGTTGTTGCTTACTGTAGATGGTGAGAATCAGATAAAGCAGATCAATTCTCCATCTAAGGTTTAGTAAACTGCTACTCATTATCCATCCTGACAGGAAGACAATGCACATATTTCAATCTTCATGAAGCCACTTAACTGACATATCAGTCACCAACATCTTGTGTTGTCTTTTGACAGAATGCCTAAGTAAGTGATATATTCTTTGAAGGAAGTGAAGGTTGCAAAATGAACACCAGTCTGCAGATAGAGGTGTACCCACTTTTGATTTGATTTGATTTGATTTATTATTGTTACACGTATTAGTATACAGTGAAAAGTATTGTTTCTTGCATGCTTTCCAGACAGAGCATGATGTTCATAGAGAAGGAAAGAAGAAGGTGAAGAATGTAAGTGTTACAATCATAACAAGGGTGTAGAGAAAGATCAACTTAACATGAAGTAGGTCCATTCAAAAGTCTGATGATAACAGGGGGAAAGCTGCTCTTGAGTCTATTGTACTTGACCTCAGACTTTTGTACCTTTTACCTGACAGAAGAAGGTGGAAGAGACAATGTCCAGAGTGTGTCCTTAATTATGCTGGCTGCTTTTCCAAGCGGGAAGTGTAGTGAGAGTCAATGGATGCGCAAGTCCCTCTCCAGTTAACTCTGCATCAAGAGTGGATACTGCAAGGGAGCTCAGGCATTAAGTTGGTGATGCTCCTTCTATTTGATGGTCTCCCCTGTTCTGTTAAGAGCCTGTTACTAAAATCCAAGAGATTATTGAAGTGTTGATTGGAATTGGCAATTGATTGCTAAAATCATTATGCTCAAGCACACAAATAAAGGGGGAGCAATTTTGATTCTGGAGCCTCACTAGAGGATTGCCAGAAATGTGAAAGACACCTCTTGCGTGAATATGAATTATTTTCTGTTAGTTTCTGAGAGATCAAAAAGTTGATGAATGTGAAAATATTCCTGGTGAGTGTGCAGCAGTTTTGGGGTGAAAGGATGTGTGTGTGCGGCTGTGCACTACTGTGCCAAAGTGGAACAATGCAAAGATAATATCAGCTGGCAACAAACCTCTACAAACATTTTCAAGATGTTGAACGCTTTCCATATCTGGAAACCTCAATTCGCTGACACAGCATTCATCTACTCCACCTCCTCTTCTTATACAGCTAAGAAAGACGCCTATTTAAGAAAACTTAATTTGCATCACTTCCAAAGCATCACTTCTAATGCCTTGCCCAACAGAGCAAACAGATGGCATGGTGGAACAGTGGGTTAGCACTGCTGCCTCACAGCATCAGGGACCTGGGTTCGATTCCCACCTTGAGTCACTGTCTGTGTGGAGTCTGCATGTTTTCCCCATGCCTGCATGGGTTTCCTCCGGTTGCTCCAGTTTCCTCCCACAGTCTGAAAGATGTGCTGGTTAGGTGCTTTGCCCATGCTAAATTCTCCTTCAGTGTACCCGAACAGGTGCTGGAATGTGGCAACTAAGGGATTTTCACAGTAACTTCATTGCAGTGTTAACATAAGCCTATTGTGACTAATAAATAAACTTTTCTCCATTTTCTTTTTTTCTTTTAATTCTGCCTCCGGCAAGGTACCTTCTAAGCACCTGGCTCATTCTCCAAAGCATACATTGTAAAATATTGCATTCCACAAATTGCCCAGTGTCTCTTTAAGGAGATGGTTTTGAATCTGTCGACTGGGGGAGGTTTAAAATTTTTTTAAGTTTATTAATTAATGTCACAAGTAGGTTTATGTTAATGAAGTTACTGTAAAAATCCCTTAGTCGCCACACTTCGACTCCTGTTCAAGTACACTGAGGGAGAATTTAACATGGCCAATGCACCTAGCCAGCACATCTTTTGAGATTTTTTAGTCAGACAGTAATGGGTGCCTGAAACTCATTGCCAGGGGAGTAGTAGAAGTGGATGCAGTAGTGACCTTTAAGAGATGTCTTGACAAGTACATGAATAGGATGGGAATAGAGGGATATGGTCTCTGGAAGGTAGGGAGTTTTAGTTAAGACGGGCAGCAAGGTCAGTGTAGGCTTGGAGGGCCAAAGGGCCTGTTCCTCTACTGTAATGTTCTTTGTTCTTTGTAGCTTAGTGGTAATGTTACTGGACTAGTAATTCAGGGGCCCTGGTTATGTTCTGGAGATAGGGATTCAAATCTCAGCATTAAAATCAATTAATAAAATTGGAATATTAAGATGACCTTGGCTAAAGTGACCATAAAATTATCATCAATTGTTGTAAAAACCCACCTGGTTCATCAATGACCGTTAGGGAAGTACATCCTGATATCTGGTCTAGCCAATGTGTGAGTCCACCACATTATGTAGAAATGCCGGCGTTGGACTGGGGTAAACTCAGTAAGAGGTCTGACAACACCAATTTTAAATCCAACTGATTACTGAGTCCATCACATTAAACCAGAGGATGGCTACTTAACTATAAAGGCTATTCACTGACCATCCAACTCATAGGATCAGTGCACAAGTCAACCGGGTGTGGGTAGCACGCCTACAATGAGAATCACGCTGCTGTATCAAACGTCTGCAATCTGCCCACCTTCAGCACTGTCTGGACTGGTCTGGAGGAACTCTACAGTGCTCAAAAAACAAAAAGCACATCTTCACTGAACCTTTCTCCCTTTATCTTGAACTTGTAATTGTCATTTCTGCCCTGGGAAAAATTTTCCAACTCTTCACCTTATATATACGCCTCATAATTTCATAAATTTCTATCAGGTCACCCCCTCAGTTGCCATCTTTCCAGGAGAACAATCCCAGTCTATTCAATTTCTCCTCATAGCTAATATCCTCCATACCAGGCAACATCCTGGTAAATCTTTTCTGTGCTCCCTTCAAAGCCTACACTTCTTTTGGTAGTGTGATGACTAGAATTGGACAAATGTGGCCTAACCAATCTCATTATGGGTCATGATTCTTCACGTTTTGCTGCATGCTGCACAATTTTACTACCAGGAGGACAAGGCCCTTGTCACAAGCGATACGGAAAGAAACCGAGGAGGTGGAGAAAAGACACCTCCCATTCTGGCTTCTTCAGTGATGGTAAGCAGCACCTCTCATTATAGAGAGGGAAAGAGGAGTATCTATCATCCCCCCACCTCTCCGTTAGCTGCTACTGTCTCTGATTATATTCTGTAAACTAGGGGGAAGTGTGTCAGTGAGCGTGGCACAATGTATTTGAGTAGTGTGTGCCTATTGTGGTGTGAGGTGTGAGTGTGAGGCTTGCAGAAATGCTGAGTGGTGCACGAGTAAGGTGAAGCTATGAATGGGAACTTTGGGTCCAATATAACTCTCATTAAAGGCATGCTGCCCAGACCAGGTTGACTTGGGCACTGGATCCATGAGCCAGATGGTAGTGAATAGCCTTCCTCTGGTTTGATGTGATGGAGTCACATGAACTTTGCTTGGTGGATATTGCTGATAGGTGAGTGATGAGGGTTAGGAAAAGGGGTAGGGGGGAGGGTGAATGTTGAGCACTGCCTGATGTAAGCGATGCATTTTTAAAACTTTTTCTTTTGCAGAAGAAGGCCATTGGCACATTGAGTCTGCACTGATTCTTGACAGATCATCCCAACCAGGCTTTATCCCCCTAACCCACCAATTTATCCTATCAATCCACTTAATATCTTGGGACACTGAGAAGCAATTTAGCATGACCAATCCACCTAACCTGCACACCTTTCAACTGTGGGAGGAAACTGGAGCATCCAAGGGCTGAATTGAACCCAGGTCCTTAGTACTGTGAGGCAGCAGTGCTAACCACTGTGCTGCCATGGTGGAATGTGCTATTGGAAGATGCATTCACTGACCTTGATCGGTCATGTGAGACCATGAACTTTATCTGGCATTGCTTGGTGCTCAGGACTACAATACAGGCATTAATCTGCCCTCGAGGGTCTCGAGGGTTTGTCTCGAGGGTCTCTTTGCTGTTTTGGAAAGAGGGACCTCTCTCTCCTTCTTAACTTCTGCACTGAAGCTTTCAGTGCTGCATTGGAAAATCTGAGTGCCACTCTTACCATGCTGAGACATTCTTATGTCTTTTCCAGGGTAAAGGTACTTGTGCAATGAATTCCAGCAACTGCTCCAGGCAAAATGCATCTTCCTTTTATTAGGTACCGGATAACTTCAAGCAGCAATTAATCCAATATTGCAGGCTAAAGATCTCCATGGAGCAACAGCAATTGCTTATTCAGCTTCTCTGTTTTTAATAGTGGATTAGGTTCACCGATACAAATCCTTGCATTGTGTTCCTGAATGAACACCGACACTGTGGACCTTGCTTTCATAAATTCAATTCTGTGATTCAGCAGAAACCATAGCCCAGACACTTGCACTTGTCTAAATGTGACGGTAGATTTCTTTTCGAAAGGTTTCGGGATCAGGATGGAATTCTGATACCTCTGTGTCCACAAGGTTAAAATAAACTGTAGTTGAACAAGACCAGGCACAGACAATAGGTGGAAAAGCAAGGGGCAATGTTGATAATGGAGGTGAGACTCAGGAGGGAATGAATCAGCACGGGAATGATCCCTTGTTTGTGACATCAGGAGCTTACTGACTATATCCAGAAGGTGTCAGTCTTGTCAGGGGAAAGGGAGAGGAGAAAATTTGCAACAGTATGAAATGCATGGTGTGACCTTAGTACAGAAAAGGCCCTTCGACCTATTGAGTCTGCACCAACATTAACTACCATGAAAGTCCCTTTAATTCCATTTTCCTGCACTTGTCCCATGTCCCTGAATGTTATGATATTTCAAGTGCACATCCAAATATTTTTAAAAGTTGTAGGGTTTCCAATCTCCACCAGCTTCCCAGGCAGTGTATTCCTTATTCCCACCACTCTGTGAGCGGTTTTTTTTCTCAACTCCCCTCTGAATCTCTTATCTTTTGCCCTAAAATTATGTCCCCTTGTGATTGACCCCTCAATCCCTATCGCTATCTCCTATATTAAATTAAAAAGTAAAGTTTTAAATTCAATCGATAGTTCCTGTTACTTTGCAGGGAACTGTCAACCTAATGAATTTCGTGAAAGATTTTCCTCTTGATTTTTCTTGCTAGTATCAATAAGCACCAACCTAGAGAGTAGTGACACATGTTGGTCAATGTATCAACTGCTGGAAGACAAATCAGTGATGATTGAGAGCAACAATGTCCTTCCATCACCATGGACAACAGAAAGACGAAGTAGTTGACCACTTCTCCTACCCAGAAACAGTATCTCCAGGGAAGACAATGTAGAGATCAACATCCACCCAAGAATCAGCAGAGAAGCATCAACTTCCAAATTGGTCTGGGCATCCAACACCATCAACACAGCCATTAGGCTGCGACTCAGTGAATTCGTGGTTGTGCCGACTGCAATTTTTCCAGTCAGACATGGAAGAGAACTGTAAATTTGGACATCTTGTGCCAGTATTGCCAATATAAAATCATGGGCAGCACATGGACCACTATTGCCAGTGAGGAAGTGTTACAGGGGATTGATCAGAGCTGCATGCAGGACATTGTGAAGGAGAGATGACAGAGACTGGCCAGACACATCTTTCACCTCCTGGGTGTGTCAGAGTGTTAGCAGAATGGACATCACCGGGTGAAAGAAAGAGCAGACCTGGTGAAGTATATTTAAGCAGGATCTCCAAGGATGGAATATCACCTGACACTGCAATGGACTGGGCTGGTGATGGAGTCTTGCTGCCCATTGTCCCACATGTGGCCAGAAGAATTAAGAAGAATTAAGTTAAGGCTAAGGAATCAATGACTTTTGCCTTCTCAACAATGTCACACACCTACTTCATTTGTCACCATAGTCTTTTCTTCAAAAGCTGTAAAGACTTTCCACTTTGATCTTTATTTTACCCACAACTTTCTTTCCTCCATGCCCCATTCCACCTCTCCCCAATCTCCTCCTAAGTCCTGCTCATAGCTTCTTTTATATTTTCCTCATTGAGATTTCTTCCCTTCTCTTTTTTCTGAGTCTCTGCTCTAAGTGGTATTGCAGCTTCCATGATTTTGACCTGCACTGAGATTCCCCTGGTCTTCGCTGTTATGGTTCCCCTATTTTTCCTGTTTTCATTCAATGTCCCTGTTCAGAAAAACTCCCCTCCCAATCCATGGCTACTCCTCAATCTCACCATTCACACAGCCTTATCACCTGTAAAGTTTCAATTACCAACGTGATCCTGATAATTTTCTTTCCCTCTTCTCACCCACATCTCCATCCTTAGCTTAATCTCCAGGAGACAGAAGACCTTCTCTATTAAGGCCTTCAGCATTGCATTGGAAAAGCTGGATGGCCAATCCTACTATGCTGTGCATACCTGTGCCTGCCCCATCTCAAAGTCTAAAAAGCTGCTCTGGCCAAAATGTACATCACCTTTAAGAAGTACATCTTACTTTAAAGTGCCAATTAATCTAGTACTGCAGCTTTAAAAAAGGGATGTGGGCATCGCTGACTAGCCCAACATTTATTTCCCATCCCCAATTGAGAAGGTAATGCTGAGTTTCCTTCTTGAATTGCTACAGTCCCTGTGTTACAGGTGCATTCACAGTGCTTATAGGGAGGGAATTCCAGGACTTTGACCCAGTGACAGTGAAGGAATGGCTATATATTTCCAAGTCAGGATAGTGAGTGACTTGAGGTGAACCTCCAGGCGTTCCCTGGTATCTGTTGCCCATCATCCTTCTAGGTGGTGGCAGTTGTGAGTTTGGAAGGTGCGGCCTAAGGAGCTTTGGTGATTTCAGCAGTGCATCATGTAGATGGTACTCACTGCTGCCAATGTGCATTGATGTTGGAGGGAGTGAGTGTTTGTGGCAGGGGTAGTAATCAGACAGGCTGCTTCGAGGTCCCATTGGAAACTTGTCTGATGAAATAATCCTGTCTCCCACTCAACATCCTCACCAGCTCATCCTCAACCCTTTGCCAATACAAGACAATTACCATGATTACTGTGGCCAGGAGCTCTCCTCTTTCATATTTTTCTGATATTCACACTGGGAAGGTTGGGACAGGATATACTCAATTCCATTGACCCTGGAAGCAAATGCTAGGTAGACATAGAGACATCCTTCAAGAAAGATTGACTTGAGACATACTCCACCTCACTGGGACTTTATCTCAGTTGTTTTAGAAGCCTCATTAGCCCTAACATCTCACACCCCAGGCTTCCACCCACCTCCCATGCTCTCTTGTAACCAACTTATGTCCTTACTTACTTCCATGTGCCATCTTTTACCTCCCATGCTACCTTCATTACACTCCCAGTATCCATCATTCGCATACTTTAAGAGTCAAGTGGAGATTCATTAAAAACTTTTGCCAATCTCTCACTTATACACACTTGATGGTGAAAAAAATCTCATTTGTGAAACCAGTTCAAAGCTTTTAAATCTCTTCAATCTTTTATAAAATCAAACAAACTTTTATTCAGTCCCCACATAAAAAAAATCAAATTGCTTAATAGCTCCTTCAAATAGTCAATCAAACAGTGAATCAAAACCTCTGCTAAGATAATATAAATTTTTGAAGCACAGCCAATCATTCACAATAACAAACTAATACTCCTTAGGTAAATGTCACAAAGACCTTGATTGAAACTGTATGCAGATTGATTTTTTTCTAACCTACACTGGATGACCTGTCAATCAAAGCAATTCAGCAGAGGATTTTTTAAAATTTTCATCGACAGCTTCAGCCTTCTTTTTCACATTTAAAGAGCCGGGGGTTATGAATAAAATCTTCAGATCATGACACTTAAAGAAGTCATGTTGCCCTTCAAGGCTATTTGCCTCTACTTCCATCAAGTTATGAATCCCACACTGCAAGTTGGCATCCTCACGACAGCCAGAATGGGGTCTTTTGGAATCCAGCACTAAGTTCAAGTAGCCCTGCTGACTCTTGGTTTCCTCCTAAATACAGCATGCTCCACAATTTTTCCCCTTGCTGGCAAACCTAGGATCTGTCAGATCAGGACTTCCCATTTCAATATTTTGAGTCAGGATCATTCTGATTTGAAATATTGGCTCTATTCTCTCACTGCAGATATTGTCAGACCTGTTGAGATTTTCCAACATTTTCTGTTTTTGCTTCAGATTCTAACAATATTTTGCCTTTATTCCACATCAGGATCTTGCTCACCATGAAATGACCATCTGCATGAATCATTCCCCTGTTTGCAACTGCTTCACAAGGAGCCCAAAAAGTTAACAAAAAGGGAAGAAAATGAAATATGAGAGCAAACTGGCCAGGAATGTAAAAAAGGTTGTCTGATTATTTTACTGGTAAATGGAAAGTAAGACATTCTCTGAAGTAAACAGTGCTCCCTTGGAAGCTGAGACAGGAGAAATTATCATGGGGAAAGAGGAAATGGCAGGATCATTGAAGAGATATTTTATATCTATCTTCACAATAGAAGACACATGTACATACCAAAAATAGAGGATAGCCAAGGAGAAAATAAATATGAGGAAATTAAGGTAATTTAATTTTGGCAAGTATTAGAAAAACACAAGGATTTAAAATTCTCAGGACTTGATGACTCGCATGTGAGAGTTCTAAGAGAGAAAGCTACAGAGTTAGTAGGTATGCTATTCACAATTTACCAAAATTCCTTAGGCCGGAATCTTGTGGCCAGGGCTGATTATCATTTATGTTAATTACTTCTCATTCAGGAAGGCACCACTAACTCTTCAACAAACTTTGTTAGGAATGTGCAAAGTCAAGGCATGAGGGGAAGTGCAGAAACTTTGAAATCAACCCCACCTACCAACCCTCCAAGCACTACCTATCCTGCATGTGGCAGACTCTGTAAGTCCTGCATTGGATTTATGAACCATCTCAGAATCTATCAAATCAGAAAGTGGTTAAAGAGTGAAAATATATGACAGAAGTCTCCCTAAACAAGTCTAAGGAAGAACATCTGATAGGCCGAGGGAGATTTGGCATTAACAATTTTAAGAAATATGCACAATAATGTTCTCAACTGAAATGAAATGCAAATAACAGTTGGCATAGAAATTGAAGCTGTTTCTTCTTTATTATACCATGGACCATCTAAGTTCAGAAAAGGATAAATTATATCTCTTGGCTGACTAAAGTTATCTTTGATTGAATCCATACTTGCACCTTATTTTCAGAATAGATTCAGTAATCTGTTCTTGCTCCTTTATTGCCAGTGTTCGACAATGGCTGGGGTGATTCATCTTCTAGTTTCCATCCCTAAAGGCAAAACACACATCATCCAGCCAGCCAGAGAAGGCAGGGTAAAAATCTGTGGGGAATCATAAGCATGAATTTATGCTCTCCTGTTGCAAGTGCATTAGACCAGTGGAGTTGAATTACCTCTCCACTCTTCTCAATCATATTTAATCTTAGATCTTTATATTGATCATTCCATGAACCAGAAGAGAGCTCAAGTATTTAAAGGAACATCGCTTTGATGAAAAAAAACCGTTGATACACTTTTTTGTTTGTCAGCAAATATGCAACATTTAAATCATATCAAAATGCATCCTTATATTATGATTTATTTGTGATAAGGCCCTTCTTTTAATTTCCCACTCCTCTAAATAAAAATTTGCCAAATTTTTTTTCATCAAATCTATTTCCTTTTTAGGGTTGTCAACAATGATGTAATTAAAAAGACTGATCCATACTCTCTTCCATCTTCTTCTGTCAGGAAAAAGATACAAAAATCTGAGAACACATACCTACCGATTCAAGAACAGCTTCTTCTTCACTGCCATCAGACTTTTGAATGGACCTACCATACATTAACTGAACTTTCTCTACATCCTAGCTATGACTGTAACACTATATTCTGTGTTCTCTCCTTTCCATCTCCCCTATGTAATCTGTGAGCAGTATATTTTGTCTGCAAAGGTGGTAAGAAACAATACTTTCCACCGTATCCTAATATGGATCCTATTTCCACCGTATCCTAATACATGTGACATAATAAATCAAAACAAATCAAACCAAAATTTCATCAGACATAACTCCAATTCCACTTCATCATTGTGTGTCAGCTTGATTTATTGTCATTTTCCTCAGAGCTGGAATGTTCTAGATTTGGACCTTATTTCAGGGAATTCTTCCAGATCTGTGCTGAGGGAATGCTGTATTTCGGATGAAAAGTGAAACTGAGGTGTCATCTACCTGTTTGAATTTTCCAGGTGAATGCGAAAGAACGTGTGGCACTTTTAAACAAAATAAAGAGGCAAAAAGGAAGTTCTCCAAGTGTGCTGGTCAACATTCAACTAAATACCTTCAATGATGAACTGAAGACATCTTGTGGATGTTGCTGCATTTGTCTACAAATCAGCGAACTTCAAAAATAATGATTTGTGTGAAATGTTTTGAGCTGTTTGCATGTCAAATTTTGATTTCATTTGTTTTGATTTATTTATTAAGTGTCTATATAAATGCAAAACAACATTGTTACATCGACATGTGAATCAAATTATATTCAGGTATTTAGTTCAATAATGCTTTGACTGTTTTCATGAAAGATAATATCCCACTTATTCTATCTTATTAAAATATCTTGAAACCCAAAACTACTGAAAGTATCGCTTTCAGCGACAGTTAGCTTTAGAGAACACGAAGGTTGCATTTCTTTGGTTCTTTATGGGTCAGAAATATAACAAATCAAATTATCAATTGGAAAATACAGCAAACTCCAAACTTTCCTCAGGGTATAACTCACATTATGGATTCTCACGCTAAATACGGTTGGAGAAATGAGATTCCAAAGCAGTTTAATTTCTATAGCTGCACATATGAGATAGAATTACAGAATAATTCTCTGGTTATGTGACAATTCAAAATCAGATGGCCTTTGAATCATAGGACTCCAGAGAATATCTGAATTGGATTCTACAGATCTGGTAGATGCGCAGGTATGACTACATACTAAGGATAGAGATTTTTAAGAATAATTTCCTGTAATTATTAAGTAAAATTGTATACATGCCTTACAGTGACTGCATATGCCATTTGCTATCCTTTCTCTTGTAACAGGGACAATTTCTTAACAACAATGTAGTGATGAGATGACCACCCCCTCCCCCACTGAGATCATCCATAACTTTGTTCCTGCGTCTTAATTTGTACAAAGTCCCATTCGCCCATCAGCCATTAGCTGGGAGACCTACATTGGCACCCAGAACCCAGCACGGTGATGCAATGGTTAGTGCTGCTGCCTCACAATTCCAGGGATCCAGGTTCAATTCTGACCTTGGAGGATCTTATCAGATACCAAAAGGAAATGATCACAGATTGATAAAGAGTGTGGAAGTCATTGATTCATCAAGAACTTCCACCAATATGTTTACGGTGATTGTTTCAGTATCATCCTGGACAACAAGTCATTGCTAGGACTGTTCGACATAAATAAGCCAGTTCCACCGGTCACGTTGACTAAAGTACAAAGATAGTTCTTACTTTTGCCTGCTTATAATTACCCTTCTCAACACAGAACAGGGTCACAGATCTCCAATACCAAGTTGGTTTCCACTTCCACAGATGGTATCTTCGCCACCCTTCCTGCAGGTGCTAGATTTTACTTTGAATTCTTTGGACACTCTAGACATCAAGACGTAGACCCAGAGGGATCTGGTTTTATCAAAGAATGGGTTTAACCGGCTGGCATTTTGACAAATCTGAACAAGTCCAGCCTTACTCACAGTGAAGGGATGAACTTAGCAGTGAAGACAGGTGTTGTTTTGGGGGAGCTGAGTGATAATACTGCCTCCTGGATGACAAGTGCTGCACAGACCAAGGTGAAGATATTGGCCAGGAAATACATTTGGTGGCCAGGAATTGACAAGGAGATGGAGAGCGTGAACAGTCTTTGCAAGCATTGCCAAACACAGCAGACCCTTCTGCCTGCAGCAAACATACACCCCTAAGACTGGCCTAACCACTCTTGGATGAAGTTCCACATTGACATTGCCAGCCCTTTTATGGGAATAAGGTTTTTAATCATAGTGGGTGCCCACTCAAAATGGCTTGATGTTCAGATCATGGGTTCAACACCCTTATCAGCCATATAGACAAGCTGTGACAAATGTTTGCCATACATGGTATACCAGAGGTGGTTGTTTCTGACAATGGTACCACTTTCACAGCAGAAGAGTTTGACATTTTATCAAGATTAATGATACCACACGCATATGGCCCCATATCGCCCCACTTCCAATAGGTTGACAGAAAGAACAGTGCAAGCCTGTTAAGGCATGATGTGGAACCAGTCCAGCAGTCACTGCCACTCCAGTTAGCCAATTTTCTGTTCTCATACAATATGACCCCGCATGCTACCACAGAGGGTTACGCTGGCTAAATTTTAACAGGATGATATCTTAGAACTTTGTTGACCTAACTTACCCAAATTTGACATGGACGATGGGGGCTAAGCAAGTTTCACAGGAGTATCATGACTCAGCTAAAGAACACAGGTCATTTGAAATGAATGATTCATCATTGGAATCTGTCAATCCATCTGTCATAGACGCTGATAATTCCAGTTTGGATAAACGAGTTATGAAGGTGCAATGTTCCCTGATTGATTAGCTTTCTGACCTTTTTCAAATAACCCCCTTTTTGGAAATTCCGTTTTAACTGTACATATTTGTACGTAAGAGAATTTGTTTATACAATTGTAAGAGAACTTAAGGGGGGAGAAATGTGGTAGCGTGGGCCCTTTAACATACGATCCTTCATGGGTCACACAACCCTCCTGGGTTCTATTGGAACAGAGGGCATTAACCTCAGCCCATCGAGTGTTAGGGCATGGATCCAGGGTAGGTGGAACCCGCAGTGTGAGCCCAGGAGTTGATGGGACTAGACCTATATCTGTACTGTGCTTGTCTGTATATGATTAGAATATTATTCAAAAAAAATTTTTAAATCTTCCCTCTGGTATTATCTTGTGCTACAATAGGGGCCATGAATTTAGCTGTCCTAAGCTCTGCAACTCTCTCCCTAAATTTTGCTTTCTATCTTCCTTTCTTCTTCTGTGATGTCCTTTAACTCTTTGGCTAAGTTTTGGTCACCTGTCCTAATATCTGTTTATATATGTCAGGGTCAAGTTTTATTTGGGAAAACTCATGTGAAGCATCTTGGGATGTTTTATAGCATGAAAGGTGCTATATAAATGCAATTTTTTATTTGTTTTTGCAGTTAACTGTTTTTTCACTCAACCAACACCACCAGAACGCAGATGAATTGATCATTAATTTCACTGCTGCCTATGGAGTAAAGGTAAATGTTGTCATACTGATGTCATGAGGTGGAGATGCGGGTGTTGGACTGGAATAAACACAGTAAGAAGTCTCACAACACCAAGTTAAAGTCCAACTGATGTCACCACATTATAGGGTGGTTATTATATATGAAAGACTTTGCTGCATTTCAATAATCACAAGTCTTTCCTTTCATTACAGTGATTTGCATTCCCTCCCACTCCCCCACCCCTTCCCTCCACCCCATCCCACCAACTCCAACCTACCCTACCACAGGAACTTCCCCCAGCACTTCCCCCAAGAAACCGACCCCTCAGGGCAGATACTCACCTGTGTGCCACTGTGAGTCCTTCTCACCAGATGCACATCATGGGGGACTTGTCCTGATCCACATTGACGTGAATGGACAATCCAATTCGGGATGCTGAGGGAAGTGGGGATGTGCTATCAGATATAAAGGCCGGATAATGATATTTAAATCTATTCAAGAGGGAATATCAATTTTCAAAATCAGGATTCCTATTGTATCATTGGTGGAGGCTGGGGACAATCAATCTGGGAAATCCGGCTGGTGTAAAAATCCTTTTGGAATTCCCGTGGGATTTTTGGCCCCCGCCGCTGTTGCTGCCTCTCCTAAATAAAAAGGGAGCAGAATTCCCCCTCCCCCCCCCCAAATTACCCCCATCATTGTCTTTTTATACCTTTTTAATTGCTTTTAACTATTTACTAATCCCTTCTATTGACTAACTTCCCATTCTCTGCCACAAGGTAATTTTCTGGCTGGCTTCTCTTCTGAACTTCTGGGCATTTTGCAGCAGATTTAGGGATTGTAAATAGCCTGAAATGTGTCTTTTAAAGCTACAGTTTCAATAAGTCTGCAATAAAAGCAGCTGTACCTCCTCATTTATGGTAGGTGTTTGAACCTAAAGAAATATTTTATTTACTTCTATGATTGAGTCCTATTGCTGTATTTGATTACCATTTATCAACTGCAATTTTCAACAAGTATTACAACTTAAATCACTTTGTACAATAGCAGAATGAGGCTTTCACCTCAGCAACTGGCTGCAGTTTCTGATCTTGTTGAACATTGTTGCAACATTCTTAGATAGATTTTATTATCATTTTATATTGTTGCAACATTTTGAAATAAATTTTATGACCATTTTTGAAACTACTGTGTCAGCCACAATATACCTCGGAACCTCGATCAGAGTGCATATTAGCTGGTACCAGACAGTAACTGAAATTCAATATGACGCAACATAACAATTAATTGGGGAGGCGATGGCTTAGTGATATCATCGCCAGATTATTACAGAAACTCAGCTAACACTCTGGGAACCCGGGTTCGAATCTCACCACGGCAGATGGTGGGATTTGAATTCAAAGAAAAATGATCTGGAATTAAGAGTGACCCATGAAAAGCATTGTCGATTGTCAGAGAAACCCATCTGGTTCACTACTGTCCTTTAGGGAAGGATATCTGCCATTTTACCTGGTTGACATGTGACTCCAGAGCCACAGCAATATTAAAATTTAAAGTTCATTTATTAGTCACAAGTAAGGCTTACATTAACACTGCAATGAAGTTACTGTGAAATTCCCCCTAGTCGCCACACTCCGGGCCGATTAGGGCCAATGCACATCTTTCAATCTGTGTTAAGAAATCTGAGCACCTGGAGGAAACCCACACAGATATGGGAAGAATGTGCAAATTCCATGCAGATAATGACCCAATCTGGGAATTGAACTTGGGTCCCTGGCGCTGTGAGGCAGCAATGCTAACCACTGTGCCACCATGCCGCCAATGTGGTTGGCTATCAACTGCCCTCCAAAAGGCAACTAGGCATAGATAACAAATGCTGGCCCAACCAGCGACATGTCCCACAAATGAATAAAAGAAATCAAAGCTTTTACCTAATGAAAATGGCAACAGGGCATTCTTTCATTGGTGAATTTGCATAAACTGCATTTGGTAGACTTTTTCACTAGTGAGTGTAGTTGATGCTCATGTTGACTCTAATCACTGCAAGTACTGCAAGGAACCTTTCAATAATAATATTCACACGTTCTAACAGAAATTTTACTGTCAATTCCATGGTTCTCAACAAAAAAGCCAAATGTTCAAGTCTTTCTTTATATTTGTATTACCTTATACCATGTAACACCTACAATACTTTCTTTTGAATAACAACACATCTTCTTTGCAGTGTGGAGCCCATTCTGTGCAAAATTATAGAATCATAGAATCCCAACAGCATAGAAAGAGGCCATTCAGCCCATCGAGGCTGCATCGACAACAATCCCAGCCAGGCCTATCTCCATAACCCCACCATGTATTTACCCTACTAACCCCCCTGACACTAAGAGGTTATTTACCACGGCCAATCAACGTAACCTACACATCTTTGGACTAAGCTCCACAAATGCTGTCAGACTTGCTGAGGTTTTCCAGCATTTTTTTGTTTTAGTTGTAAATAATCCTAGAACAGAATCAGTTATAAACTCTACACCCTACTACTATCAGAAACTGTCTTTAACTTTTACTGCTTATTTCCTTCCTTCTCCTCAGTGTTTAATTTAACATTCCACCCATGGGATTTTCAGAAGCATTAACCTTCTGAATGGTTTTTTTCTGCATGACATCTGGTCAAAAGCTTCTAAAAGTACACTGAAGTAATTGGATTGATTGTCCCTCGCCCCTGTCAATCAGCCATGAGAGGGGAGGGGGGTTCTAGGGGAGCAGCTCCCAATAGAAGGACGGTGACAAGCACATAAGCATCACAATATGAGTTCTCTATAAACATTATATCCATCTGAACCAAACCTGTTCCTCTCTTAAGTTATTACATACACAGAAACAGCAACTATTTAATCCGTTCATTTGGTTACCACACTCCTGTTGCCCACCTATTGTAGCTTAAAAATCATGAGACAAAATCTGCTAAACTCCACAGATTCAGGTTTGGAGCTAAAATTGGGAACAAATTTAGGAAGTCATACATTGGGCCTTTTCGCTGATGCATTCCCTAATCTGAACATTCATAATAAAGGTGGTGCCAAAGCAGCAATGGCAACAGGCCCGACACTGATGGGCAGAAAGCTGAGGCAGTAATTAACGGCTAATTATTGAAGCAGCTGAGATTTCACCCAGGGTACATGAGACCTCGTCTTGTCAACAACTCGCCTACTCACTGGGAGCTGAGAGCAGAGCAGGAGGTCAGAGTGCTGTGTATTATTAGGTCTGAGGGTACTAACTGTCCATCCTTAGGCTTTCCAGCAGCCAAGGTTCACATGTGGATTTGTCTCACTGTGCGTGGATCTATTAGAAATTAGTGGGTGGGAAAGATAGCTATCTGGTCTTGTCTCATACACTTTAAAATATAACTGCAGTTTGGACCACTATCAGTCATCTCTAACCTTTGCTGGTTTTTCCTTCAGGGAGATTGCCAGACACAGAATGTGAGTCACATCTCCATCTGGTGTTGGAGCACGGAGTCTACCCAATAGGCCTGGCATCCATCCTTCACCTCGGGCATTCCGATTTGGTCATGCCACCTGTGCAACCTTAATTGGGCAGTGAACACCAAGGCAGTCTGATAATTATCCGACGCTGGGAAGAGTGTGTGAGTGGCCAGATTGCAGGTACCAGAAGGGTCGGCAGCCGTAACAAAAATGCTGGAAAGTCTCAATGGGTCTGACAACATCTATGGAGAGAGAGAATGGAGCCAAGGTTTTGAATCTCGATGACCCTTCGTCAGAGCTGGATTTGCGAATGGCAGAACAAAGGTGCAGATTGTCAGAGAGCAGCCTGAGGAATCTGACTGTGTGGGGTAGCGGCAGGGGTGGGAGGAATTAGAAGACATGATTGATATTTTAGAAGTGGAAAAATAAAAGTAAGAATATGAAATAATAATAATTACAATCGGAAATAGTGTCATTCCTGAAAATGTTTAAATATCAGAAGATTCAGGTCAGGTCAGGCCTGCTCAAGTATGCTTCTTAAAGATAATTGCTGGAAATATAAATATTGAGCTTATTATTGATATTTTACCACAGGCATAGGTTATTTTTGTTGAATAACCTCCAATTTGTGCAGTATTTCCTTACCATTGTATTCCTTCAAATCTTTTTGGTTCCTAGTGTCAATTAAATCTCATCAAACAAATTCAGCTTCCCTGCAGGGCCACAAATCTGCTACAGGATTGAGATGGGATGAGGAAACATTTCTGCACTCAAAGGGTAATGAAGCTGTGGCGTTCTCTGCCACACTTTCACGGGACATTTATCACTGCAAACATTCTGTAATGCACATATGCATATTCAAGGTGCAAATTCTCTGTTTTCAAATCTTTAGTCACTTTCCCCGTGGAAGGGACATGTTAGGTTGGAGGTTCACAGTGAGATGAAGGAACACAGAACAGCAAATGACACAGCGAGGACAGCAGGGGGTAATGACTATTAAAATTAGTGCCTGGAACTTTCTGGGTTTTCATGTTGGTAGGATTCTCCAGACCCGCCGGCAGTGTACCCACTGGCAATGGGATGACATCAATGAGAATTCCTGTTGACAGTGGCAGGACCAGAGAATCCTGCGGTGAGCAAACAACTCCCACTGATGGGAAGAACGCAGCTGGGAGGCCAGCAAATCTCGTCCACCAGCTAGTTAAATCTATAAAGTTAATTTATTAATCACAAGTAGGCTTACATTCACATTGCAATGAAGTTACCGTGAAAATCCCCTAGTCGCCGTATTCTGGTGCCTGTTTGGGTACACTGAGGGAGAATTTACCATGGCCAATCCATCCAGCCAGTTTTTTGGGCACCAAAAACCAGGGCACCCATAGGAAATCCACGCAGACACAGGGGAGATTGTGCAAACTCTACACAGGCAGTGACCCAAGCCGGGAAGCAAACCTGGGTCCCTGACGCCAAGAGGCAGCAGTGCTAACCACTGTGACATCATATTGCCCAGGAAAGCAGAAACATTAATTCAAAAGGTGGCAATGAGTCGATGCCAAGCTTAGCTTTGAATAGCCTGTAAGCTGTTGAAAAAAGATTGGACAAGTGGGAGACAAAGAAGTCCACAGTTTTAAGGATCTTGAAAAGAATGAGCCAAAGTGGGAGATTCATCTTGGTCTCAATCCAGTGAGGGTGTAGGGAGGAGGAAGAATGTGGAGATTGTGTATTAGCAAGAACAGAAAAAGGAACATATTTAAAGTGGTACGTCTCCACATACTATAAACAGGGCAGCTTAGCAGGCAATATACCACGAATTAGACAGTTTAACTTCACACACACACACACACACACACACAAAAACTGATAGTGGCAGCAAAATCCAGATCACCTCACCCCTGGCCTTCTTATCCATTTGAAATTAGATACGCAGGCAGTTTTGCAAAGCAATTGTTGAGGTTGTGTAATCTGTACAAAGAACATTCAAACTGGTTAATGTCTAACCTGGATAAACTCGACTTGATACCTAAATGCTATTTTTAATTATAGCATTTGATTTGTCATTGTGAGTTCTCAGAGGGCTTCATCGGTTAGTTTCAGTGCCAAATGTATATAAAATATCGTAGCTATATTTTCAATACTAGTGAGCCCAAAGATTATGGACTCTCCTTTTCCACTGATAGAACTGAGACACGGTGAATTCCAGCTGCCAGTATCTTCATTCCTAACCTTGTCCCAAATGCTAAAATAAGAGGTCTGACAACATCAGTTTTAAATCCAACCGATTTATTTGATAGTAAACTTGCTAGCTTTCAGCTTTTGTGCCTTCGTCAGGCAAATGAGGTGTTCTGGTCTCCAAAGGCACACATATCAGCACAGACAGTTTACAGATTGCTGTTTAGAATGCAAATCCTTACACCTAACCTGCTATTCAAGTCTTAAGTGGCTAACAATGTGTGTGGATGGAGCACTGAGCACAGGTTAGAGAGACGTGTATTGTCTCCAGACAGCACAGTAAGTGAGGTTTTTTGCTAACCCAGGCAAGTCATAGGGGTTACAGATAGAGTGACATGAAGCCAAGATCCCTGTTGAGACTGTCCTCATGTGTGCGGAACTTGGCTATCAGTCTCAGCTCAGCGACTCTGCGCTGTCGTGTGTCATGAAGGCTCCCTTGAAGAACATTTACCCGAAGGTCAGAGGCCGAATGCCTGTGACCGCTGAAGTGTTCGCCCACAGGAAGGGAACTGTTTTGCCTGCTGATTGTTGAGTGATGTTCATTCATCCACTGTCGTAGTGTCTGCATGGCCTCCCCAATGTACCATGCTTCGGGACATCCTTTCTTGCAACATATTAGGTAGACAACATTGGCCGAGTTGCAAGAGTATGTACAGTGTGCCTGGTGAATGGTATTCTCACGTGAGATGATGTCATCCATGTCGATGATCCGGCATGTCTCGCAGAGGTTTCTGTGGCAGGGTTGTGTGGTATTGTGGTCACCGTTCTCCTGAAGGTTGGGTAGTTTGCTGCGAACAATGATCTGTTTGAAGTTGCATGGTTGTCTGAAGGCAAGAAGTCGGGGGGTGGGGATGGCCCTAGTGAGATGTTCATCATCATCAATGATATGTCGAAGTCGCCGGAGAAGATGTCATAGCTTCTCCGCTCCGGGGAAGTACTGGGCAACAAAGGGTACTCTGTCCACCATGTCCCTTGTTCTTCTTTTGAGGAGGTCAGTGCGGTTTATCGCTGTGGCTCGTCGGAACTGTTGACTGATGAGTCGAGCGCATATCCTGTTCTTACAAGGGCATCTTTCAGCATCTGGAGGGGTCTGTCACGATCTTCCTCATCTGAGCAAATTCTGTGTATGTAGAGGGCTTGTCCGTAGGGGATGGCCTTTTTAACGTGTTTAGGGTGGAAGCTGGAGAAGTGGAGCATTGTGAGGTTGTCTGTCGGTTTGCGGTACAGTGAGGTGCTGAGATGACCATCCTTGATGGAGATGCGTGTGTCCAAGAATGCAACCAATTCTGCAGAATAGTCCATGGTGAGTCTGATGGTAGGATGGAACTTGTTGATATCATCATACAGTTGGTTCAATGATTGTTCACCATGAGTTGTTTACCAAAGGAAAAAAATGTCATCAATATATCTAGTATATAGCTTCGCTTGAAGATCCCGTGCGGTGAAGAAGTCTTGTTCGAACCTGTGCATGAAGATGTTGGCATATTGAGGTGTGAATTTGGTCTCCATGGCTGTTCCATGTGTCTGGATGAAAAACTGATTGTTCTCAATGTTTAAAATTGGTGTTGTCAGACCTCTTACTGAGCTTACCCCAGTCCAACGCCGGCATCTCTACACCAAATTCTGAAAGCAGGGTTATTTATATAAGGTGGGCATGTACGTACCTCAGATTTGATACTTCCAGGAGTGGGGGTGAGGAGGACTTACCGTCAAACCATTCCGTCAAGCAGTAGACAAACCTTTCCAGAGAAAGACTGAGAGATTTCTGAAAACAACGCTCTATTTTAACATTGCCACCCTCTGCAGAACATTCCATCACTCTAATGTACATATACACCATGAAGATATGTTTGTGTTCTGGACAAAAGAATCACAATTGAAAAGAATAGGAAGAGACATCCATTTACACAGTGCTTTTCATAAATATTGAATATGTTGAAGAACTTTACAGCCAATGGAATTTTTTATTGAAATGCAGTCAATTTTGCAAAGTGGAAAATGGGGCAGCCAGCTTGTGCGTAGTGAACTCCCACATACAACAAGATGACAATGAATGGACAATCTGCTGCCGTGACATTAATTAGGGGATGCATTTTGACCAGGACACCAGGTATAACACCGTTCTTCCTTGAAACATTGCCCCGGCGTCTTATACATTTACCTGAGCAAGAAGTTACGATGTCAGCTTAATATTTCACCTGAAAGACAACAGCCAGGATTCTCCCAGTTCCCTATACTGCTTGAGCTGCAATGAGGTTCGTAACCGGCTGAATGTCTCCAAGACGCTTTTTAGTAGCTTAATCAACTCCATGCTGGAAATCGGCATGGAGCTGATTATCATTAAGAAGTTACAATTTCCTTATGATTAGTGAGCCCGGGATAGTAGTCTCCAGGCCTGCTGGCAACTCTCCTTCTCGCCGAGAGTTGTTCCCACTAATGGGGTTTACAACTGCTCCCTACTAACAGAGAACACGAGTCCTCATTCTGCTGGTGGAGACAGAGGCCATTGAGACCCCCCTGGAGGCTGGGAGGAAAGGGGGGTTCCCTTTGGGCAGTCAGAGGTTGGCCATGGTACCCTGGCACCTTGGCATAGACCAAGGGGCAAACTGGCACTGCTCATCAGGCTCCTTGGCACTGCTCGCCAGACACCAGTCAGTGCCAAGGAGGTGGGACCAGAGGGAGTGGGGCATTGTGGGGGGGCCTAATGCAGGGGGCAATCAGGGGGGAGGAATGCGCTGTCATTCTGCACGGGGAACAGTGGGAGAGGGAGGAAGGAGGTGATGGGGCTAGCCAATGGAGAGCGGGGTTATCGGACCTGGTGTTGGAGTGGGGGAGAGATCAGGGCCTGGTCATAAGGTATGAAAGGGGTAGGGCTGGCCATGGGTGGGAGGCTGGGGATGGGGGAGAGAGTAGACAGGGCTGACTGGAGTGGGGGGGGGTGAAATCTGGGCTGGCAGGGGGGGGGGGAGAGATGGGCCTACCTGGGGATGGGGGGCGTGGCCAGTCGACCACAGGACGAGGATTGAGGGGGTCAGGAAGGCAGCAATCAGGGGGTTGTGGAGAAGGCCATTGAGAAGGATGTGGAGGAGAGGGCGGTGCGCATGCCGATCATCACATGACAGATCAGCGCATGCACAGTGGTCCACTCGGCACTGTGTTGTCAGCCTCTCGGGGGGAGGAGGGGAATAGGTCCTGCTTCCTGCTTTAGCGTGAATCCCACTGAGACACTCTGTACTGTTCAGTGTCGGAGATTCATTCAGGTAAGTATGCCCAAGAAAAGGGTGGGAAATACTCCCACTTTCCTATCCATTGGGCATGTAGTTTTGTTTAAGAAGAATATCGGCCCACATCTTTGATAATGCAGCAACCCTTCAGTACTGCACTGGCACCAACAATTGTTGGGATTTCTGGCACTGACCATCAGCCTGCCAGTCCTGCCTCTCTTCTCACACCATTACTACAAGGAAAGTGATGGGTACACAAAGTAATAGCCCCCTGCTCCCATCAGAACTTCAAATGAAAAAAGACAAAGATCTATTTCAAATTCCTATCTCCTCAGTTGGCCAGCATGTTTTGCTCTCCCAGCCCGTAGAACTTGTGGCTTGTTATCTTCAACTATGTAAGATAGAATCACAGGATCCCTACTATGCAGAAGGAGGCCACTTGGCCCATCTGCACAGACTTTCCAACAAAGCATCCAACCAGACCCTATCCTCATTAACCTCACTAATTTACCTAACCAATATCTTGAGACACTAATTTAGCATGGCTAATCCACCTAAGCTGCACATCTTTACACTGTACAAAGAAACTGGAGCACCTGGGGAGAATGTGCAAACTCTGTAGACAGCCAGCCAAAGCCAGAATCAAACCTGGGTCTCTGGCATTGTGAGGCAGTAGTACAAACCATGCTGCCTTAGATTACACATAGTAAATAATAACATTTGTTATAAGACATCTTTTATGTTAGGCTTCTGTGCCTCTCTTAAGCATGGTAAAGTGTATTTAAATTTATGAATTTAAACTGTAAATTCCTTAATGCAGATTGAGTAATGTGCAAATTTATTTAACATAATTTTTTTGATAAAGAGTGCCTAGTGCACAATAAACCTGCCCAAATTAAAATTTCAACTTTTTTTTGGCTGTCAGTTTTTCCTCAGGATATGAAACTTTTAATATTTAAAAAAGCTTTTAAATTCAGGGCAGATTTTATACTTTTGATCTCCAGGAACTCAGCCTCACTTCATCAGCTGGAAAAACTAATGGATGGAAAATTGTGGCAAAATCACCACCCATTTTCTGATATTCTCTTACATCAAAGAGGCAACATGTAACCTCATTGCATTTGCCCTTTGATGAAAATATACAAGGATTACGAATTTCACCATCATAGAGTCATAGACCATGGAAACAGGCCCTTTGGCCCAACTTGGCCTTTTTTTTTAACTATTAAGCTAATCACTATTGCCCAAATTTGGCCCTTATCCCTCTAGACCCATCTTATCCATGTAACTATCTAAATGCTTTTTAAAAGACAAAATTGTACCCCTCTCTGCTACTACCTTTGGCAGCTCATTCCAGACACTCACCATCCTCTGTCTGAAAATAATTGCTTCTCTGGACCCTTTTGTAACTCACCCCTCTCATCTTAAACATACCATCTAGTTTTAGACTCTCCTAACTTTGGGAAAAGATGTTGACTATCTAACTGATTTATGTTCTTATTATTTTATGGACATCTATAAGATCACACCTAAGTCTCCTACGCTGCAGGAAAAGGTTCCAGTCTATCCAACCTCTCCTTATAACTCAAACAATCTGTCATCCTAGTAAATCTTTCCTGCATTCTTTCTAGTTTAATAATATCCTTTTTATAACAAGGTGACCAGAACTTACACAGTATTTCACGTGTGGCCTTACCAATATTTTGTACAACTTCAACAAGACGTCCCAACTCTTGTATTCAATGTTCTGACTAATGAAACCAAAAATGCCAAATCCTGCTTTCACTGCTCTGTCTACCTGTGACTCCACTTTTAATGAACTATGATCCTGTACCACTAGATCTCTGTTCTATAACTCTCCCCAGTGGTCTACCATTAACTGAGTAAGTCCTGCTCTGCAGGTGTAGATTGGGTGTAGATTTGCAGCTTGGCATTAATTTTGCATTGACGATCAATTGTGCACTACAAAAGCAACCCAATTTTAATTTCCATTGATTTACAGGTCTATTTTAAAGATCTGACCATCACTGGTGGGGAAGGAAAGAAAGAGGGAAAGAAGGATGAAAAGAAACAAAGAAGAAAATAAGCTTAGAAGGAAAAAAGCAAAGAAAGCAAGATTTTTATCCATGTAACTCTTTTCACTCCGTCAGATCTCTAAAGTGCTTTACAGCCAACTCGAATGTAGTCACATATAGGAAACATATAATCCAACTCATGCCCAACCAGCTCCCACAAACAGCAATGTTGGGGAATAAATATAGTCCAGGCACTGTGTTTTGGGGGAAATTGTGCCACATGGATTTTTTAACATCCACTTAGAGAGCAGATAGGGTTTCAGTTTAACATTTCAACCAGCATCATTCACTCCACTAGTACTGCTCAGTAATGTCAGGCTGGATTGTGCATTAGACAACTGGAACATGATTTGAACACTGAATGATCAAAGTCAGAGGCAAAATTCCTCCCTACTGAGTCATGGTTCACATCAATATCAAACCATTATGTAAATGATTTCTAGACTGGTGAATTTTATGTCATCTATTGAAAACTCTGGAGAACATCTGCATGCAAGAGAGAGAGTGATGAGGAAAAAGCTCAGAGGTGAAAAAGATGAAGACCTCAAAATCTTGATCGCACTGCTCCTCTGACAGAAGTGCAAAGGAATGGAGTTTTAATTTTTTTTTATTCACTTGTGGGACATGAGCATGGCTGGCTGGCCAGCAATTATTGTCCACCCCTAGTTGCCCTTGTTCAGAGGGCAGTTGAGAGTCAACCACATCGGCTCTAGCTCTTGAGTCACGTATAGGCCAAACCAGGTCAGGACGGCAGATTTCTTTCCCTAAAGGACATTTGCAAATGAGATGGGTTTTTCCAATACACAACAATGGTTTTATTTTCATCGGTGAATTCTTAATTCCCCAATTTTTTTAATAGAAATTAAATTCCACCAGCTGCAGTGGCGGGATTTGAACCTTGATCTCCAGAACATTCGCTGAGCTTCTGGATTGTGATAATACCAAGAGGCCAAGTTGAGCAATGTAAGAAAACTCTTTCACAACTTCTAGGGACAGATTTATTTGTACAGTGGGGTCAGATGCCAGTAGCTGTAAAAACATGGACCAGAATTCTCCAGCCTCACCCGCGGCTGTGAATTAGCTGGTCCTGCTGCTGTGAGGGGAGAGTTAGTTGATCGCCAAATTCTCCATTCTCACTGGCAGTGTAATGGGGTGTGAGAGACTAGAGAATTCTGGCTATGTGGTCAACATCTGGCCAATCATACGACACAATGTTGTACATGAAAAGTCTCTCTTTTGGGAAGATCTGTTCTGGAAAGGTCTAAAGCTAGCTGGCTGTTGGAAAGTGTTGCTCTCAGGTCTACTGTGAAGCTAAACTGGTGGATTTCCTCAAATAGTCCTGGGATTTCCCTAGATATCTCCTTTGGCCTAATTCAGGGTTTTGGGTGCAATGTTCAGTTTCTGCCTCCCAACCACAACTTTCTAAGCAGCATAAATGCAATAGAATCCTGGTGGGGTTAGGTCTCAATTATCAGTCTACATGTGTAATATCCAGTTCTAGATCAAAGTCACAGCTCCAAGGAGAAGAGAAGACAGAGAGACAGAGTGAGAGAGGGATAAATGTTGACAAAGAGAAAGAGTGAGTGAATCTGTAACCTGTAGTAATCTAGTTCTGGGCACCAGGCCCAATATACAATTCCTGCCCATGCCGCATGAACTATTTCTCGAAATCACCTAGCCTTCACCCAATGAAGTTATCATCAGTGTTTAGACATCAAATCTAAATTGTTCTTGGCTTTTTTCTGGTTATCGGATGACTTCCTCTTCTGACTCCCCAAACTGAGATTAGTTCTAAAGCATTATAAAATCCATTGTCTTTCTATTTCTGAAATGTCAGAGTATAATTGGCAACGAGAATGATAGCAGATTTTTGCAATTAAAAATTAACTTTACGAGCTGAGTCACATAGGCCATTTCAGACAAATTCCACCGAACACACTCAATTATATCAGAATTTGTTGGAGTTTTTTGAGGGTGTTATGAAGAAAATTGACGAAGAAGAGTTGATGGACATAGTATTAGACTTTCAGAAGGTTTTTGATTAAGTCGCCCACAGGAGGCTGATTAGCGAAGTAAATGGAATAGAAAGCGATATACTGACATGAATTAAGGGTAACTAACAGGCAGAAAACAGAATGGAAATAAATGTAGCTAGTGAGGTACTGCAAGGGTCAGTACTTAGACCAGCTGTTCACAATATATATCAATGATTTGGATGTGGGGACAAAGTGTAATATTTCCAAGTTCAATGATGATACCAAGTTAGGTGGCAATGTGTGCTGTGAGGAAGATGTAAAACTGTTAGAACTCTCTGAGGCAGTAATGAGCAGGTTAGACAAAGGAGAACTAGTGGATGTTATCTACTTGCAGAAGGCAATTGATAAGGTATCACACAGGAGGCTGCTGACTAAGATAGGAGCTATGGTGTTAGAGGCAAGGTACTAGCATGGATAGAAAATTGATTGACTGGCAGAGAATGGGGATAAAGGGGTCCTTTTCAGAATGGCACATGGTGACTAATGGAGTTCTGCAAGGATCAAAGTTGGGACCATATCTTTTCACTTTATATATCAAAGATCTAGATGAAGGAACTGAAGGAACTGAAGGCATTATGGCTAAGTTTGCAGATGATACAAAGAAAAGTGAAGGGACAGGTAGTATTGAAGAGGCAGCGAGGCAACAGAAGGACATGGACAGGTTTGGAATACAATGTGGGAAAGTGTGAGGTCATACACTTTGGTAGAAAAAATAGAGGTGTAGACTATTTTCTAAATGGGAAGAGAATGCAGAAATCAGAAGTGCAAAGGGATTTGGTACTCCTAGTTTAAGACTTGGAGGTTGAGTTGGTAGTTAGTTAGGAAGGAAAATGCAATGTTAGCATTCATTTTGAGAAAGCTAGAATACAGAAGCATAATGTATTGCTGAGGCTTTATAAGGCTTTAGTCAGACCGATTTTGAATATTGTGATCAATCTTGGGCCTCGTATCTGACGGAGGATGAGCTGGCTTTGGACAGGATCCAGGGAAGGTTTATGAGAATGAACTAGGGAATGAGAAGCTTGATGTATGAGGAACATTTGAGGATTCTGAGTTTGTATTCAATGAGTTTGAAAAGATGAGGGAGGAATCTGATTGAAACTTAAAGAGTACTGAAAGGTCTGGATAGAATAAAAGGCCATGGAGAAGATGTTTCCATTAGTAGGAGAGACGAGGATCCAAAGGCACAGCCCCAGAGTAAAAGGCTAACCTTTAGAACTAAGATGAGGAGGAATGTCTTTAGCCAGAGGGTGGTGAATCTATGGAATTCATTGCCACATAAGGCTGTGCAAGCCAAGACACTGAGTGTGTTTAAGACATAGATAGATAGTTTCTTGATTGGTAAGGGGAATAAGAGTTACGGGGAGAAAACGGAAAATGGAATTGAGAAATTTATCAGCCATGATTGAATGGCAGAGCTGACTCAATGGGCCGACTTATGGTTTATTCAAGCGACTAACTTGGTGAGTGAACAAGAACATGGCAGATAAAATATAATGTGGAATGTGTGATCCACTTTGGAAAAGAAACAGATATGCAGAGTATTTCCTAAAGGATAAGTAATTGGAAAGTGTAGATGTACAAGGGGATCTGTGTGTCCTTGTTCATAAGTCACTGAAAGCTAACATTTAGGTGCAGCAAATTATTAGCAAGGTTAATGAGTCTTGAAGCAACAGCAATAACATAGATTGCAGCACCGGCTGCCTTCTCCCCAGCCACATGCCTCTTCACAGTACAGAGGGCACGAAACTGTGGTACAGTGACATGAGGTCAACGGGCTGAGAGGATTGGCTGCCCTGGCATATCTGAACACTTCTGGAGGCTTTGCTAAAAATAACAGGAGTTTGGTTTCGTAAATCTAAGGGTACATTTAAGCATTAACAATTGATGAAGGAATGGCATGCACCTGGCTTCAACGCAATGACATGCATGGCACGCTCCCGAGGAATGCCTTATATGACCATCATGCCTTTCGGCTAATGTGGCAATTACATTTTCATTATACTCACAGAAAACACCAGGGAAAATACAAGAGTGTAGCAACAACAAGTGCTGGAATCACAGCAGGCACACTCATGGTCATTCCAGATAGGCATGTAAGTCAATAACTGTTCAAGTTCCACAAGATTCTCAAAAACAAGACCCGTGACTCAGGAAAGGGTGCATCATGAAACTGATTTCACAGAAGATGCCTATTAAGGATTTGCAGCTGGAGTCACTCACATCTATGTGCAATATAAAATTGGCTTAGTTGTAACTGATTTCAGAAGTATAACATTACCTCAGAGACTGTGTAATAATTATTATGAAGATTGGGCTCAAGTAGTGCTTAAACAAGGCTGTGGTTGGTTTCTTTAAAATATTGCTGGAAAATGCTGGGATACAAATGGGGTGAGTAATGTTTCAGCAAACTCCCATCAGAGGAAGTCCATTACATACTGTCACAATGACTGGAAGCTATGACTGAGTGAGAGCTACCTACAACTACAGCCGGTAACCACATCGCAATGAACCATTTAAAGAAGACTTGATTACAAAAAAACTAAACACTGTTCAAAACATGGCTGCCAAGAATCACCTGATATCTCACAAGTGGAAAGTTTTCCGGGAAGTTTCAATATGAATTGCCTGCAGACGTGTTGCACCTAATCTCACACTAGGTGTCAAGGTCTACTTCAAATGGGGGCAGTCTTGAAAGGAAGAAATTAAAATGTGCTGAACCTTGATCAGATGTAGATCTGTCAAAACAATGGGACCTGTTAACCAGCCTGATATTCATCAGTCATTCAAAAACTTTTGTGGAGGATGAAATAACTCTATTTCTTGTTGATTTTCTATTTGACATGTATCACGGGCAGCATGGCGGCACAGTGGTTAGCATTGCTGCGTCACAGCACCAGGGACCTGTGTTTGATTCCCGCCTTAGGTCACTGTCTGTGCAGAATCTGCACAATCTCCCCACGTCTGAATAAGTTTCCTCCAGTTTTCCTACCACAGACCGAAAAACGTGCTGGTTAGATGCATGCTCAATGCAGATTCTCCCCTTTGTGTATCCAAACAGGCGCCGGAGTGTGGCAACAAGGGGACTTTCACAGTAACTTCATTGCAATGTTAATGTAAGCCTATTTGTGACATTAATAATTAAACTTTAAAAGCTCACAATTTTCAGAGATGAAAGGTTAAAAAATGGAATTACTAGATCTGCAATAATGAGTGCAAAACTTGCTAATCAAATTCTTTTCTGGGAATATGCTGACAGGAGTTTTAAAAACTGGGTTTTGCAAGCTGAGTTAGGAGAAGCAGAAAGAAACATCTGAGTCATCTGAAAACGCTGCTGGAAGAGAGTAGTAAAGATTGCTTTTTTCCCCCTCTCTCTGAAAAGAATGCCTTCAAGAAAATGTAGTCTTGAACCAAGTCAACGCCAAAATTAACTAACTTCAAACAGTCACAATGTTGAACAATCTGTACCTCAAAAATAAAGGACTTAATTGTATATTCTTCCAACTTTTTATTTGAGTCTAACTCTCTTACTTCTGATATCATTGTGTGTTGTCATGCCTTTATTATTTTTTCTTGGGCTTAATAATTAATAAGCTTTCTCTAATAAGTTGACTTTTTTGACTCAACGAAATCTGGTTTGGTAGGCTCCTCATTAATAAATAAATATATCTGGATTGGAAAATGTATTTATGGGGGAAAATAAATTTTAAAACCTTTGCTGTGACCATTCAAGAGGCTAACCAGGAGGGGAGACAGCTCATCCTGGTCATAGCAACATTGAAAGTAGGCAGAGCTATTGCTGGGGTTATATAGAAAAAAAGATAGAAACAGAAGATCAATATTATGATCAAGGTAAATTAACTGGCCATTTGAAAAGACATGGTATGAATAAAAACAATAATTGTTTAATTAAAGAAAGAATAAAAGCAATCTAAATTCTAAAAAAGGTAGTTATGACTAAGGCTTCCAATTAAAATTTGCTTCCCATACCTAGTGGTGTGCCACAGCAAATCTTTGTTTATTTCTATTTCTAGTAATTCCTGGAACAGGTCACTAATCTATTGCCAGGGGCTTATACTTTGAGGGGCAGCACTCCACATCGAACGTGGCTCTCCTGCTCTTATTGCTAGCCATTGGCATGTTAAGACATGTCTGTCTCAAACACTCAGCCTTTTTGGCCGTGTTATGAATGCACCTTCCTTGACCATCAAGACCTAAACCCAGAACTCCTGACTCAGAGGCAGGGATGCTACCCACTGCGCCACAAAACCTCTGTGCCTAAGAATTAATTAATCAATAACCAACCCCAAGTGTCTTTTTTTTGTATGAACTTTACATTTATCACATTCCAAGAATATGATAAACCATGGACTACAGGACCTAATAAATGACAAAGTACACAACCAGTTATCTGATGACCAATTGTAAAAATGTGTGCCGATGGGAGGACAACCTTTGTTCAGTTCAACATTCACTTAGGCTCATATTATATCAACACCCTATAACTGTAAATAACTGTACATCAATGAGTAGGATATTTAAATCTTTATCAAAGGGACTGAACTGGGCAACTGTTGTGTAAGACTGAATCTGTAAGAAGAGTACGGGGTAACAATCTGAAGGAGTAGTTTAATTTCCCCACCATGTTTAACAAAAGGAATGATTTTGAATTTATGTATTAGTTAAGGGCATGGACCATGTGAAACTAATTATATCATGAATACACAATCAGTATACTTTTGTGGGCAAATCCTATGTCTCCTAATGGGAAAGGATAAATATGGCATATACAGAATAGGGACAATATTGTTATACCATCTCAGAAAACATGTATTTTCATGGTGAAAGAGTCTGATGCCAACACACAAAGAGTGCATCATACTGACCACAGGTTAAGGTCGTTGCCATCAAATTTTTCAGATTCTGTTGTATAAGGCAACATGACCAAAGTACAGGAGAGAAGTAACCTTCCTGCAGAAGCCTTGAAGGTAATTTGGATGTCTTCTACCTCCCCTATCAGTTAGTTAACAAGGTTAAAGAGGCTGGGTTTATCAACATCAATTAAAAATACTACAAAACAATCAGTAAATGGAAAGATGATTAGGAATTTCAGGAGTTTGCTCATCGTGGTAAAATCTGTATTTTGCAGGAAGAAGGTTTCAGTGATGTTGTTGATATATATCAAGTGGAAAACAGAATACTGCGGATGCTAGAAATTTGAAATCAAAACAGAAAATACTGTTTACAATTTCTGATGAACGGTCACAGAGCTGAAACATTAATAAGATTTCTCTCCTTACACAAATGCTGCTTAATCTGCCAAGCTTTTCCCAGCATTTTCTGTTTTATTGATGATTACTATGTTCCTCATTGTCAGATGGTAATGATTGGAGGACTGTTGACTAGTGCCT
The DNA here is from genome assembly GCA_024679065.1 of Sphyrna mokarran. NCBI lineage: Eukaryota > Metazoa > Chordata > Chondrichthyes > Carcharhiniformes > Carcharhinidae > Sphyrna > Sphyrna mokarran. The sequence goes on from JAGIQG010000001.1 coordinate 153,309,718, forward strand.
ACAGAGTTGGTCCGATGATAGAACTTACTGCTTCCAGGATGTTCTGATCTCAGGTGAAGCAGAAATGGGCAGATCAGGCACTCCTAGGTAGGCCTGGTGACAATAGGAAGGTCAGGTGATTAGGCGAGTTTGGGGTAGCGAGGAGTTTGGCTGTGATGTTCATGTGAGTTATACTGCAGTTAGACCTAGTATTAAACTGTCAAGCATTTCCTAGATAAATATTGGTGGTATGTCCCACATATCTGGCTCAGTCTCAGGGTAGGAGACCTTTCGGGTGGGTGCTGGCAAACAGGGTACCAGCCCATCAAATTAAACTTTTCAGACAATTTCCACACATGCAAATTTTTTTATGTTCTTTGTATAAGACAACATGACCAAAATGCTGATGAGAATAACCTTCCTGCAGAAGCTTTGAAGGATTAATCATCTAGATAATACCACTAGGCCATCACATCCCCTATTGCCCTTGAGAAAGTGGTGGTGGAATGCCTTGGTGAACAATGCAGTCCATGAAGTGTAGGTACATTCATAATGCTGTTAGGAAGAGAGTCCTGGAATTTTTCCGCCGGGCCACATCTACCAATGTATGTCCATCTCCGATGATGTGTAGGGTTGAAGATTTGGGCCATTATGTTTAGCTGGTCTTGGTTTCATTCGAATAAAGAGTGGTTCTTCTCCATTATTTAGCATCAGGGATTGAACTGGTCACATGTCACACTGAGACTATCACACTTTGTTCAATATCATCTTTTAAAAGTAAACCTAGCGCAAAAAAAGATGGTTGTAGCTGTTAATCATCAATCTTCTGAGTCCCAGAACTTCACTGCAGGAGATCCTCAAGGTGGTGTCCCAGGCTCAACCATCTTTCGCTGTTTCATCAATGACCTTCCTTCCACATAAGGTCAAAAGTGAGATATTCACTGACGATTGTATGTATTCAGCAACTCCTTAGATATTGAAATAGGTCTATGCCCATAAGGGAATTTCACAGTAACTTAGCTGCAGTGAGCCTACTTGTGACTAATAAATAAGTAAACTTAAAATAATAAATAAAATAATAAACCCATGTGCAGCAAGACCTGGGAAACATTCAGACTTGGGCTGATAAGCGTAAGTAACATTCACACCACACAAGTTCCAGGCAATTACCAGCTCCAACAACAATCTAACAATCTTTCGTTGACATTCAATGACATTGCCATCACTGAATCCCCACCTATTAACATTCTTGGGTTACAATTGACAAAACATTAAATTGGATTAGCCACTTAAATACTAGAGCAGATTAGAGGCTGGGAATTCTGTGATGAATAGCTCACTTGACTACCAAAGTTTGTCTACCATCTACCAGGCAGAAGGCAGTAGTTTGATGAAATATCTCCACATGTCTGGATCAGTACAATTGAAACAATCCTTAAGGAACTCAACATAATCCAGATAAAATCAGCTTGGTTGATTGGCACTCCATCCACAACTGTTCAATCCCTCCACCAATGACATACAATGGCGGCAGTATCAACCATTTACAGGACGCACTGCAGCAACTCACCAAGGATCCTTCAACAACTCCTGCCCAGCCTGCAACTCTCACAATCTAGAAGGACAAAGACAGCAGATGCATTGAAATGCTATATATACAAGTTCCCTCCAAGTCACACACTATTCTGACTTGGAATTATATCAAGTCAGATATAACTTGATCTTATATATCAAGTTATAGATCAAAATTCTGGGACTCCCTTCCTAACAGAGCTATGGATGCACCTACACTTCATTGGTTCACCAAGGCAATTCACTACCACCTTCTCTAGGGAAATAGGGGAGGTGATGGCCTAGTGGTATTATCTAGACAATTAATCCAGAAACTCTAATGTTCTGGGGACTTGAGTTCGAATCCTGTCACAGCAGATGATGGAATTTCAATTTTATTTTAAAAAAACTGGAGTTAAGAATCTACTGACGACCACGAAGCTATTGTCAGGAAAAACTCATCTGGTTTCTTTAGGGAAGGAAATCTACCATCCTTATCCGTTTGGCCTACACGTGACTCTGGATCCACAACAATGTGGTTGATTTTTAACAGTTCTCCAAGGGCAACTAAGCTTGGACAATAAATGTTGGCTGGTCATGTCCCATGACTGAATTTTTTTAAAAATTGGGAAGGACAGCAAAGCTGGTCCAGCCAGTGATGGCCACATCATGTGAAAAAAATTAAAAACTAATTGTATTGAAATTGGTCAGCACTTTCTAATTTGCATTGATTCATTACCAAATAACAATTAAACTTAGAGTGAACCAAGTCTGAGCTTGCTCAATCAAATTTATGATTTTTTGAGGCGACGAACCAGAATTTGTCATAATTATGTTTTGTACGAGTAACTAAATTAGGTGCTTTAAAGTCATGTACACGATTAATTAGTGAGCAGATAATGTTCATCATAGCTTAACATTGATAGGACACTTTCAGTGAACAGTCAACAACCCTATACAAATACTTCCTCCCTTCTACCTCCCAACTGAATCTCACTTATTGTTCATGTTGGAAATCTACGACATGAAAAGAAATCAAAAAAAAAATTTTGTCATTGTTAAAAATGGATTTTCAAGATTTGATTTGATTTGGTTTATTATTGTCACATATATCAGGATACAGTGAGAACTATTGTTCCTTGTGCACTATACAGACAAAATATACTGTTCATAGAGTATATAGGGAAGAAGGAAAGGAGAGGGTGCAGCACATAGATTTGCAGTTAAAAAAATGAAGAGAAAAATATATGATAGGACCATTTAGAAGTCTGATAGTAGCAGGAAGAAGCTGTTCTTGAATCGGTTGGTACGTCAATTCAGAGTTTTGCTTCTTTATCTCTGATAGAGTAATGTGGAAGAGAATATGTCCGAGGTATATGGGGCTTTCATTATGCTGGCTGCTTTCCTTAGGCAGTGGAAAGTATAGACACAGTCACTGGATGGGAGGCTGGATTGCATGATGGACTGGGTGGCATTCACAACCCTCTGTAGTTTATTGCAGTCTTGGTCAGAGCAGAAGCTATACCATGCTGTGATATATCCAGAAAGAATGCTTTCTATAGAAATTTCCTGCTGAACCAAAATATGATGGTAGCACATGACCACAGGATTGACCCTTTATTACCAATGTAAGTTACTAAAACAAACTAGTTCCTCTTCTGCCCATGGAATCTCACACCTTATTCTCCAGACCCCATGTAATCAGGGAAGGCAGAGGAAATCAAGATGAACTAGCTCCCTAGCCTGAACTATCATACGAAAGAGAGATTGAAATTCATTATACAAGAAGAGATGCTAATAGCCACCTCATCTCTCTGAAGGGCGAGGAATGGATTTCTGGCCAGAAGCACAGAAACTGATGGTTAGCTTGCAATTAATCTTGAATGGATCATGTTACATTACTCAAATCTTTGCCCTTATGGACAGTTTTTAACATTAAATCTTGCCTCACAAGCAGATTGAGGTTTTGACAGCAACTGGAAAGGCTCCAGCAGCCTGGCTAAGCAAGTAGTCGGTTACTGTCTCTCAAATCTACAAAGCCTGTTTGATTTTGAAAGTCTTTGATGAATCTCTGCCAAGCACAGGGAGCCCATCATGTAGCAACGTCATTTGTTTCAAAGATCTCTGCATTGTCATCTCAAACCAGAAACTCATTGGGACTAAACTCCACCACAAAAGAAACAGTCTCTGGACTTTCACTTCTCAGACTCTGGAAGTCATGGGAATTAACATTCCTTTCTGTAGTTCTTGTGATGTTACTATCAACAGTTTTAAACCCTCTTTTTTTAAAAGTTTATTGCTTTATATTTATCCACATTAAAATCCATGTCTTCTTACATCTCCCATCCATATGATTTCATGTACATCTAACATGAGATTTTAGATTGGGGATTTATTTAAAACACACTCTTATTTAACTACCAGTCAATACAATTTTATTTGAATCTAATTGCATGCTTATATTTTACCTAGTAACTTAAACCATCCTCCAGTGTCAAAGTGTTCCTGGTAAATGGAAAATAAATATTTTGAAGCTTTATTTTTATTATGTGGACTGAATGATTAAAAAATACAGAACTGGAAATTTGATATTGGTAGATTGTTGCATGTGTTAAGCAGTATCTGTTTTGGAATCAGAGTTCTTAAGTGTTTTCAAAACAGCAAAAGATCTTACAGGATATTTCCAATCCAATTATAGTTAGTTGCTGCTCTTTGATGGTGGCTAACTGGAAAAACACTAGGAGCTAAAAGGGTCTGTCTTCTTGCATTGACAATGAATTCCCAGCCTCTGACCTGCTCTTATGGCCACAGTATTTATATGGCTGGTCCACTTCAGTTTCTGGTCAACAGTATTTCCAGGATATTGATTGTGGGGGATTCAATAATGGCAAGGAGAGATGGTTAGATACTTTATTTGGAGATGGCCATTGCCTGGCACCTGTGCGGTGAGAATATTACTTGACACTAATTAGCCCAAGCCTCATTTTGTCTTCATCTTGCTACATTTGGACTGCTTCAGTATCTGAGGATTTGTGAATGGAACTTAACACTGTGAATTAATCAGCAAGCATCCCCATTTCTGACCAGTTAATGGAAGGAAGGCCATTGATAAAACAGCTGAAGATAGTTGGCCCTATGCTACTGTCTGAAGACCTCATGCAGCAATATCCTCGGACTGAAATCATCAGCCTCCAACAAGCACAAACATTTCCTTCATGGTGGGCTGTGTCTGCTGTTTGTGGAGGGCTTTCCCAAGATTCCCTTTGTCTTCATTTTACTAAGGCTCCTTAATGCTACACTCACTCAAATGCCATCTTGATGGCACGGGCAGTCACTCTCATCTCACCTCTGAATTCAGCTCTTTTGTCCACATTTGAAACAAGGCAGTAATGAGATTGGAACTGAATGGACAAGTTGGAACCTGAACTGAGCAGGCTGTTGTTGAGTAAGTGCTGCTTAGTATCATTGTCAATGACACCCTTCATCACTTTGCTGATGATTGAGAGTAGATTGAAGGGGTAGTAATTGGTTAAATTGAATGTTTTCTTCTTTCTGAGAATAGCTCATACCTGGGAAATCTTTCAGACCTTTTGGGTAAATTCCAGTGTTGTAGCTGTACTGGAACAGCATAGCCAGTTCTGGTGCACAAGTCTTTAGCACTGCAAGCCAAGTTGTTATAGGGCTATCACCTCTGTTGTGTCCAATACACTCAGCCATTTCTTGATACCACATGAAGTGGATGGAATTAGCTGAAGACTGGCATCCATGATGCTGAGGGCCTCAGGAGGAAGCCAAAATCATTGACAATGCACTTCTGGCTGAAGATAGTTGCACATGCTTCAGCTTTGTGTTACAAAGCCATGCTTTATAAAAATGATTTTAAGAATTTACTTGCTAGAAATCACAGATTGAATTTTAAGAACGACTGAAGTCACATCCCTGTGGTTAGGATCTTGAGCCCGTGAGATCACCGGCAGAGGGTCAATATCTGGCAAAACCTGAAAGTCATGGAATAGATACACACACACACAAATTAGATGCATTGGCCATGCTAAATCATCCTTGGTGTACCCATTAAGGCACTGGAGTGTGGTGACTAGGGGATTTTCACAATAACTTCACTGATTGATGGACTATTGGTTTTTGCTGATTTTGTATTTAATGTTTACTGGTCATTTAAAAGGTGAGCTCATATCGACACAAAGACTTTGATTTTTCTAAGAGTATTCTGAATTCCCCAAAAGTATAACTTAAATCCAGCCTGAATGAGGAAAAGTGACAATGAATGTTTCCCTTCAATTAAACTAAAGTGAAGATATCGAGATTAATCACGAGTTCTGACAAAGGATCAATGAATTTTCAGCACTTGATTTTTTAAAATATTGAATTAATTTTTAATTATAAACTAGACTTCATTATATTCTTTCAGGTGGGTGTGGAATTATTTCTTTTGAGAGTGCCGCCAGCTGTACATTTTAAAAACAACTAACCAATTGTGTCCTGTAATGTAGTCACTCGAAAAGCCTGGTATTGCTGAGCTGGGTTTAGAGATCTTGTTCTTTCTCTGTTACGTAATGCACGGTAATAAATTAATTTTAACTTATGGTTGGATAATTTTACTGAGTAGGGCGGTAAATCTGTTGAGGATTATAATTAGCAAGTGATTCAGCAATTTTTTACCTGTCACGGCAAAATGATTCAGCTTAATAAATCAGATATGCCAACTTTCATCTGTACTTGCGTGTAGGTGTTACGTTTCGAGACTACACACAATGCTGCACCACGGTTACGGTTAGGCGTCTTTGCTTTGGTTGCATAATCGAATAATGCAAACGCAGAAAGTGTATCTAACCTTTGACTGAACTCAGCTCCCGCTGGGGAGTCCTTTTGTAGCTCTAAAGCAGGGTTTGCAATGTCAAAGGTGAACACTGAGCTGTTCCACCAGCACTTTCAACCTCCACGCCAGTTAACGTCAACACGTCCCCTCTGTCTATTGGCTGCCCTGGGTCAGGCCTCCCGGAGCGTCCCTTGCTTATTGGCTGTCTTGTCGCCGGCCTCTCGGAACACGATTGCTATTGGCTCTGCCGGTTCGAGCCCCCCTCCTCCCCCAAAGGCAACAATCAGACAGAGATGCGGAGTCAGCCGGGTCAATCCCATTCCCTAAAACCAGTGCTCGGTGTAGGAGACTGGTGCACAACATGCCACATGGTGAAAATGTGGGCTCCACACATTTCTATTGCACCGTTTCTTCCTTATGACTTCCAATTGGTGCTATTCTCTTTCGTTGCAACTTGATTCTGCGGTAATTCTAGTTTGAGAAAAAAAATGAGGACTTCGACAACTTGGGACAGCAAGGTGGCACAGTGGTTAGCAATGCTGCCTCACAACATCCAGGGATCCCAGTTCAATTCCCGTCTTGGGTCACTATCTGTGTGGAGTGTGCACGTTCTCCTCGTGCCTGCGTGGGTTTCCTCGGGTGCTCCGGTTTCCTCCCACAGTCTGAAAGACGTACTGATTTGGTGCATTAGCAATGCTAAATTCTCTCACCATGTTGCCGAATAGGCACCAGTATGTGGCCACTAGGGGATTTTTACAGTAACTTCATTGCAGTGTTAACGTAGGTCGATTTGTGACACTAATGAATAAGCGTCCACGTAGGCTGCATGTTTTATTGCAGACCAATAATTGACTATTGGGGAAAAAAAGCCAACCATAAATATGTTTAAGATAACACATCTTAATGTTCTTAGTGCCATGTGAAGATTAGATATTGTTGAGAAATCAACAGTGAGGTTTATTCCCCTCCCCACAGCCCTCCCCCGGGCGCAGTCAACCAGCTTTCTTTGTGTAAGTCTACCGGGGGTTGGGGGCGGAATTAAACCACACTCCATCTTTTGCAAAATGTTGACCGATTGCCAAGTCCTCGCAATTGAAATTGTTTGGGGTTCTCACTCTCAGGAACAGCGTGCCCACGGTAAATGTTTACTGGTAATCTAAAAGACAAAATGAACCATAACATCTTCATCTCTGTGCGTCATACAGCAGCCCCATAATCACACGCTACCTTTCTTGCTAGAGGTCTGTTCTCTTTTGGAGGCATATCCCGGAGCGCTGAGCTCAATGTTCTACGAGGTGAAGGTTAAAATCATAACTTGTAGCCAAGCTTCTAGTCAGTATATTTGGTGGAAGGGTGCTCCAACGTTCAAACCGGGACAAATTGCGTTGGTAGAGGCAACCTGCCCACTCCTCCCACAAGGAAACGCCCAACAGTGACTGCACTTTGGTTGCATCACTGGGTTATAAAAGAACAGAATACTCTGGGTTGTTACAAACTAAGCAACGGCAATGTCCTGGTCATTCCAAGAACATTAGGAGGATATGGGAAAAGAATTTCTCAGCTGAGAGTTCCTGAACAGTACAAGCCCTCTGAAGGTAATGTTGAGAAATCTCAATGCATCAGCCAGGTATTTCTCATTTTAGCTTCCACTGGGATGTAAACAGTTGTACAAAGTATTTATTGCACTTTTTGATGCAGACCAAATTCCAATCATTTTTTAACCAATGTCAAAGTAAGTAGCCTGTGGGCAATAGAATTAGTTGCCAAAGATTACGGAAGGTAATGATAAACTGCGGGTGATTCGATGAGCAAGTGAATGAATGTCTGGTGTGGGGTACCACCTGTCAGGCCGATCCCCATTCTGTGCTGAACTAAACCAGTGTTGCATTTGGGGCGAATACATGGAGTATTGGCTTCTGATCTCTATCCAATCAGTAGCTGCATCTAGAAAGTTTACACGTGAGGATATTGGCAAAGGCCAAAGTAGACTTGTATTAGTGATAGCCTTGAATGGCTGGCCTACCGTCACTATGTGAAGGAAGTATTTGAGACAGTGGAACTGGACTCTAGCACACATACTTTCAAGAGAAGAGGGATTAGAGAGACTACCAATTGAGAGAATACGGTGCCGGAGAACTCCACGGGGCTTATGGACAAGTTGGTAAATTCAATAGACGCTAATACAAGAACAAAACGGCAAGTACAATATGAAATAAAAACAAAGTGTAAACTCAGCATGTCTTGGCAGCATATTAGAGAATTAAAGTTCCGAGTCCATATGACTTTTCTCCTTAACGTACAATGTGAAATGGGACAGAGTCTGGTTCAAAGTAAATGTCATCAATGTTAAAAAAAAAATCAGCAAATAATGTACAAAAAACCCGAACATTTAAATGAAGAGAATTGTCACCTGAGCATTACCGACAACAACACGATTGCATTATTTTTCCAGCATTTTGCAAAGTTTGTGTTCAAGATGGTGGGACTGAAACCTTCAAGCGTCCCCCCAACGCCCGGTGTGCGGTTCATGAGCGCTGGTACCGCGGCCTGTTTCGCTGATCTCATTACATTCCCCCTGGACACGGCCAAAGTGAGATTACAGGTAACTAACACACCCCAGAATAATCATTTCTATTCTCTCGAAAGCATATTCTAATACCAATTGTATGTTTTGGGTTTAAAGACTCATTTTCTTCGCACTTAGAATCATAGAATCCCGACAGTGCAGAGGAGGCCATTCAGCCCATCGAATCTGCGCCGGCTCTGATAGATATGTCACCTAGCCCCACACATTTATCACCGACACATCTTTCAACATTAGGGGCAATTTAGTTAACATGGCCAATTCACCTAACCTGCACATCTTTGGACATTAAAAGTAAATTTACTACAGCCAGTCCCACTATCCTGCACACCTTTGGATGATAAGGGGCAATTTAACATGGCTAATTCACCTAACTTGCATATCTTTGGATGCTAAGGGGGTAATTTACCATGGCCAATTCATCTAACCTGCACATCTTTGGACATTAAAGGTAAATTTACTATGCCAATCCCCCTATCTTGCACATCTTTGGATAACAAGGGACAATTTAACACGACCAATTCACCTAACTTGCATATCTTTGGATAATAAGGGACAATTTAACACGGCCAATTCATCTAACCTGCACATCTTTGGACCCTAAGGGGACAATTTAGCATGGTTAATCCATTGAACCAGCACATCTTTGGATTTGATTAATTATTTTGAAGGGCGACCAAAGTTAAGGAATTTCACAGAAATAAAGAGTTAGAGTTTAAAGAAGTGCATCAGTTCTGCTGACTTTAGAGATTCTCTTGTTGCCCCAAGTTTAACTCAGCCATATGGTTTAGGTTCAAGGAGAGACTTCAGGATCCCCCAGGGCTGGAGTTGCCAGGAGTGTCAGATACCGTGGCGTTTGGGGAACAGTGGCTACAATAATCAAAACGGAAGGGGCGAGGAGTTTATACAGTGGCCTTGTGGCTGGCCTTCAGAGACAGATGAGCTTCGCTTCAATACGAATTGGTCTCTATGACTCTGTGAAACAATTTTACACCAGAGGCAGTGACCGTGAGTAGCATCATTTAAACAAGTATTTACTGTGTGCAAATCATTCAGGGGTAAAAGTTAATACAATGCATGCCTTGTGTGAAATAACAGTTTGGAAATCAATGTCTGCTGATGGAGGATATGTAGTTTAAAAGTAAATGTTGCTTAAAGAAATGCAGTTGCCGTCTTCGGTTTTTTTTTAATTAAAAGAATGCCCGGTTCTTCCTGTTTAGTGATGTTTACATGATTGTATGAATTGTGGACAACTGGAAATTATATAAATGCAAAATACTGTGGATGCTGGAAATCTGAAATAAAAACAAAGTGCTGGAAAAACTCTGACAGCATCTGTAGAGAGAGAAATGGAGTTAAGTTTTCAAGCCCACATTATATCTCCTGTTGAATAACACAAATGTTTAACATAAAAACAGCTTGGAATGAAAGAGAAGGCAGTGGTATAGTCACTGGACAAGTAATCCAGATACCCAGCAGAATGCTCTGAGGAGCTGGGTTTGATTCCCACCAGGGCAGATATTGCATTCAAATTTCACTAAAAAATTGGAATTATAGAATTCCACAGTGCAGATGAAGGCTATTCAGCCCATCAAATTTGCACCGACCACAATCTCACATATGCCCTATCCTCATAACCCTGTGCATTTATCTTAACTACTCCCACTGATACTAGGGGGCAATTTAGCATGGCCAGTCCACATACCTGAACATCTTTGGACTGCTGGAGGAAACCAGAGGAAATCCACGCAGACACAGGGCAAATGTGCAAAGTCCATATAGATAGTGACCTAAGCTGGGAACCCGGGTTCCTGGTGCCATGAAGCAGCAGTGCTAACCACTATCCCATAGTGCTGCCCAATTAATTAATTGTTTAATGATGCCCACAAAAGCATTGTTGATTGTGGTAAAGACCCATCTGGTTCACTAATATCCTTTAGGGCTGCACCTTTACCTGATCTGGCCTATATTTGACTCCAGACCCACAGCAATATGGTTAACTCTTAAATGCACTTGAGAATGGACATTAAATGCTGGTTCAGCCAGTGATCCCCATATTCCATAAGAAAATTTTTTAAAATTTTCTTATGTAGTATGATTTTGGCATAATATGTGAAATGCTGATTTAATTCTGTCTCTCTCTATCTTAGATGCTGGTATGATGACCCGTCTCCTGGCAGGGGTTACTACAGGAGGACTGGCAGTAGTACTGGCACAGCCCACTGATGTGGTTAAAGTTCGTTTCCAGGCACAAAGGAACCTCTGTGGTGCTCCAAAACGTTATAATGGCACTCTTCAGGCCTATAAACTGATAGCCAAAGAAGAAGGCGTTCGAGGACTTTGGAAAGGTAGTGTGCAACATTGATCCCTCGGTCTCACCCTGAATTTAGTGACATTTCCACTTTGTTAATCACATCTTGTTTGTCAACCCTTACAGGAACTTTTCCCAACATTACTCGAAATGCCATTGTCAACTGTTCCGAGCTCGTAACCTACGACCTCATTAAAGAGACCATTTTAAGGAACCAACTTTTAACAGGTGGGCTCACATTCATGGAATAGTGTGAAATTCACGTAAAAAAAAACTGGAGTAAATTGCACTTTTAGCGGAACTTTCAAAATGAATCTCCCACATTCTGCATCAGTGTCCTAGCATGAATTGCGCAAAAAAAAAACAGTGGGTGGGGCCTATTCCTACCAGAGAGGCCGACAGCATAGCACTGAGTGGGCCACTGTGCATGCATTGATCTGTGTGTCGAGATCAGTGTGCATGCGCAGTAGCCTGCACTGCACGCCTCTCAATTGCTGGCTAGCTCCACAACTCCTCATCACAGAACTCCCTATTGCAGACTGAAAAATCCTCCAAAACCCGCATGTGTCCAGAACCGTCAACAAATGCCATAAATCAATTACATTGGAGAGAAGGCTTGTAAGAACACTCTGTATTCAAAATGAGAATCTATAACACCTCCTTCCCTAAATTTCAATCTCCGACTAGAACAGAAACATAACAAGTGATATCTTAACTCTAAAAAAAAAATCTGTCAGGAGCATTGTGGTTGCATTGTGATCTATGCAATGCCACTGGTGGATCTTAGAGTCATAGAGGTTTACAGCAAGGAAACAGGCCCTTCAGCCCAAATTGTCCATGCCACCCCTTTTTTTTAAAATCCCTAATCTAGTCCCAGTTGCCCACATTTGGCCCATATCCCTCCATTCCCATCTTGCCCATGTAACTATCTAACACTTTCTAAAAAATAAAATTGTATCCAGCTCTACTACTACCTCTGGCAGCTTGTTCTTGTAACGGTTGATCTGGAATCACACGTGAAGAGGTAGATTGTGAATCTGTAAATGAATATTCCTCTTCTGTTCGTCCAGCAGAGTCAACTGGCAAACCTTGAACCTCAGGAACCACTTTTTTTGGTGAATGCCCACAAGCAGCATTATCTCCTGCCATATAATCAGTAATGACTGCTGACTCCAAAACCTTTTCTGACCTGAATATGTGATCTTGGTGGTTGCGGTCAACTTTTCCATGTTGCAGTCTCATGACCCAAGATATTGGGCCCCTTTGGTTTAAAATGATTTTCGGCAACCATCTCTGGTTACTATTTGTACCAGACTACCTGATTGACTGTTTCTCTTTGGCATGGTAGTTACGTCCCTCCTTCTGCTTCTGTTATCTTCTGCCCACTTTGCTCTGAAATCTGGATGAAGCAGATTCAGTGAGACTTCAGCCTTCTACCTACAAACAATTCCTCTGGAGAGTGCCCACCTATGGATTGTGGTGTGATACAATGCTGGAATGAAAATCTTGAAGGCTTTTATCTCAAAGTATCACCTGACATCCTCTCCATTCCCTTCGTCAGAGTTTGAACAGCTCTCTGACTGAAGCTGGATGAAAATGGTACATGACGTGTATCATTTCTTTTGTATGAATTCTTGAAATAATTCATTTGTAAACATAATGCTGTTATCTGAAGCAGCAGATTAAATCTGGTAACCCACGGGTCACAAAAATGTGACGCAGCTTCTTAATTGTCACATAAGCAGTAATATTACTCATGATGTGGGCAAAGTGGACAAGTTGAAAATAATATCATGCCTTCACTTGAACAGGTACAAACTCTGAAATTGATTAAAAACTTGTTGCAATTTGCAGATAATTTTCCGTGCCACTTCCTCTCGGCTTTTGGCGCAGGGTTTTGCGCGACAGTAGCAGCTTCTCCTGTTGATGTAGTAAAGACAAGATACATGAACTCTGCTCCTGGACAATATAAAAATGCACTGAATTGTGCTTGGACCATGCTGGTTAAAGAAGGACCAACAGCCTTTTATAAAGGGTAAGTTTATTCAATTCAAGTTCATTAATAGTGAAGTAAATCTACATGGAGTTGTTCTTTTCTTCTCCATTTATTGTTTGGGGCCAGTTGTACAGGATTGTATGAATGTATTCATTGAGTGTCCATAGGTGATTCAAGTCTAGGGGTATTACAGTTGAACCTGATCCTGTCCATTCCTGATTCTTGCAGGGACAAGTTCAGGAGTAGGAACCCTTTCCCCAGTCTAGAAGCACCAGGATCGAGTTGCACTAACATCCCTGTTGGTCAGGCAGAGATCAACAAACTCAGCATAGGCTGGGGGTCAAAACCAGGGAAATCCTGCTTTCTGCATCAACCAGAGGCCAGTTTAACCAACTGAGAAATCAAGAATATTTACATACTAAATATCCACCCTGGCTTTAAGCAAAGTTAGAAACATTTCAACTCTAAATGATTTTGCTGAGTCCAAAGATGAGAATTTTAACACGCTATCGAAATCTCTTACATGGATGAGATCTCTACTTGGCTTCCCTAGTCCATCCCATCTTTCATGTCTAAATATTTTTTCTTTTCTATTTTCTAAGAGGTTTCTTATCTCACTCCATATTCCCTTTTCGTTCACAGTGGATTTTAGTTCAATTTGAAATCTTTTATGTGGAACTTGGTCAACAATTCCCTGGAAGTTTAAATGAATAATACCATAAAGCAACTAGTTAATTTCCTAATAAGCTAAAGAAAGCAAATGAGGTTTAGTTGATAATATCCAAAATATCTTTGCCAATTTCCAGTCCTACAGAATCTGTAAAATGCTCAATAATTCTCTTGTAATAACCACCTAAGTATCTTACCCTATTATCCATCAGGACTCTAGAATGTATTCTTTCTTGCCCAGGGAAGTTACTAGTCTCGAGGCCCTCAACATTTCAAGTATTTCTGCCTAGTCAGCTTTGAAAATCCTCAAAGATACTGGAAGTTCAAGAATTGGATAGCATATTAGAATTACTAATAAATATTCTTTAGTGGATGATGCTACAAAAGGTGTATTTCAATTAACTATCTTCTAATTTTTGTCATATTTGACATGCTCCTTTAATTGATCCTTTACAACAGTAGGGACATGGGGAAGAAAGTAGACCATTCAGCTCCTTGAGCTAGTTTCACTATTTTGTTTAAATCATGGCTGCTCTGTAACTTGATGCCACCTGTCTGCCATTGTTCTGTTATCCTTAATGCCCCTGCCTGTGCAAAAAAGATTCACAATGATGATCCTGGAAATGAGAGGTTAGAACTATTAAGAACAGCTGAACAAACCAGGGCTCTTATCTAGAAAAGGGAAAGCTGAATTAATGACCTGAGATCATGGTGAACCACCTCTGCCATAGATAAACCCACCATATGGGGGCTGGAAAGTCCTGGCCCTTGTTTTAGCAGCTTTTTGGGGAAAAACCTCCAGATTCTACACTTCTGAAACATCGTGTTTAATGATTTTAACTAAGCTCATTTCTAGGTTTCTCTTTATATAGCCACAGGGTAGGATTTTCCATCCACATCATCCCAAAATCGGAAAATCCCACCCGAGGTCAACGGTTCTTTGCATTGTCCTGTCCTGCCTCCATTACAATTTCCATGGTGGGCAAATTCAGCCCACTATCTTTTCAAATCCATTTTAGCACTTTCCCACTTTTCTCCCTACAGTGATTCATTTCTATTCGCCTGCAAACTTTATATAATTTGTTTCTTTTCCCTATTTTTATGCCCTACCAGTTCATTTTGGAAGGATTCTTACTTAGCTTGCATGGATTTTTTTTCAGCTGTATGATTTTGGATATTCAACATTATTGTTCCAAAAGCATCTTGTTTTCCCTTAATGAAAATGATACCAACATAGTATTTCTATCCTTATCAAGCTTGGGGAATGAGAGAATGTAGCAGTCATTTATTACTAATCCTCTTTCTCTCTCTCTCTCCCACGGCATGTTGAATATTCTGGATTCACTGCCAATGTTCATTTCTCTTGTAGGTTCCTTCCCTCTTATCTGCGCCTTGGGAGCTGGAACGTGATCATGTTTGTGTCTTATGAGCAGCTGAAAAGAGCAATGATGATGACCAGAGAAAGTTAGGATTGTGCGATATGATTCTGTGTTGGCCGTATATTACAGCTGGATCATAGAATGACCTCTCTGCACTGCCAAGCCTGCATTATGGACATAGAACTTGTTTTATGAATGTGATCATTTTCGTTATGGGATTATTTTGTATGGAATGAAACGTCATGACCAGCATACCAGTGATTTAATTCAATTGCATTTCAAAATCTGGTGATATTCATTATGTCTTAGAAAACATATTCAGGACAAATGTTTTTAACCAGAATGAACAGTCAAAGAGAAGCACTTTATTTTTTTTCATGAGATATGCTGTGTAAAACAATTTAATGCCATCTGACGGAATTTGTATTTTTAAAACAATATACTCAGTAACATGCACTTTATTGCTAAGATTTAGCATCCATAAGCCTAAGGAAAAACTAATATTCAAATAGTTTGTCTTGAAGTTAATTTCAGTCTTGTCTCTTAAATGCCATTTGTTTGCATTGACAGCCACATATCAATAAATACTATTTGTCAGTATTTTTACAAAATCAGTTTTAATAGAAGCATAATTTACAATTTTCTAAGTATACTGGCTTTTCATGTTACATTTGAGATGGAATAAATTATAATGCAAGTGACCAGTAACTGCTGTTGGCATTGCCCTTCTCTGTAGTTATTATATGATTACAGACTGGGATAACAGGCCTATCTAGTTAAATAGAGTGAGTTATTCCTGGCAACACTTTAAACTGGGAAGTGGAGCCCAACTGCCTGCAAGATATATCCAGGTCAATTAATTCTTAAGATTTGACTAGGGTGCCTACTGAGTTGTACTTGCCTGAATAATTATCTTTGGTTACATACAAACATTCAATTGCTCATTCTATTGTGTCCTTGATCTTTGTGATTGGTAACTCTGGCTCCTGGGAGCCTTTAGCTTGAAATATAAGTTGGAGGCATTTCTTAACATCTTTAGTTCAGTTAGGTGGATTGATACGGGAATTATACCATGGGCATGCAGTAACCATCAAGCTAGATTCATTAAAGTCTGTGAAAATAGTTTCTTCTATAAATGCTGCTGTATGACAAATTGTGAAAGAAGTACATTTGAGAGAAAGCTATTTTCCTTCTGTCTGATACTGCATTATATTTTTAGCTCCTTGCTACCTTACTGTTTTGGTGTATTTTTTTTTCAACCATAACTGTTATTTGTTTAATATGCATGGTTTGGATTGTAAAGTTCAGATGAAGCACAATAACAAAGCAGGCATCCTATATAACTGACATATCATAGAATCCCTAGTGTACAGCAGGAGGGCATTCGGCCCATCAAGTCTGTACTAACCATAATCCCACCCAGGCCCTATGCTGTTAACCTCACAATTACCCTGTTAATCCCCCTGACACTAAGGTACAATTTGACATAGCCAATCAACCTAACTTGCACAACTTTGATTGCAGGAGGAAACTCATACAGACACGGGGAGAACATGCAAACTCCACACAGACAGTGACCCAAGGCAGGAATTGAACCTGGGACCCTGACGCTGTGAGGCAGCAGTGCTAACCACTGTGCCAACATGTTGCCCAATATATTTAACGGGTGCTGGCTGGTTTTGTGCACATGCCCTCAGCATTTGTAAAGGTCATGTCGCTGGTTCGCGGGCATATTCCAGAAAACTGTCTTGAATACACAAAAGGTTTTTGTATCTCTCAATTAATGTGGGAATTAAAATTGCTCATTGTATGAACAGAAGGTAGTCAAGTGAAGTGTGACACAGTGATTGGAGGGTCGTGAAGGAAAACAGGAGCTGAGATTGTTGAGAATAGAGATGAGGCAAATTGATGGACAAGCTCTTTTCTTTCATGATGTCACTGAACTTGCTTAGCATTGAATGTTTGGAATTAAGCCTGATTTCTTTAGCAACCATCCAATAATAACTCAGCCCAATTATTGGGCAGAATTTTACCGTGGAGGAAGGCAGGTTCTGCTGGTGGGGGTGAGAGCACAAGCTTAATCCTAGTCCAGTGAATGGTAGGGTGGCATTTTGCAGCCAAATAAGAAGCAGCCAAGGGGCCCTGCTCCAATTGAGGATGGCAGCTTGCCCCTTGACCCTACCAGCCCAACCAGAGCCCAGCAGCCTTAGCAATGTCACTGCTAGTGATAACCAATGCTGAGCTGCATCATCAGGCTGAGAAACGCTCTAGAGCTTGCAGGTTAATTTACAACAGTCGTTGACAGGACAACAGCCATTACCAGGAGCTAAATTGGGGGTGGGGTGAGCAGGGCAGTTGTGGGACATAAGCTGCACGTTAGCTTGCAGGCAGCCATCAACAAAAAGGGCCATCTGTGGGCTCTGAAGTGCCCTTTAAACAGGCAATCCCCTCACCTTAAAAGGTGCTTAAATTTAAAGCTTATGGGTCCTTGATTTGGACTTCCACCATAGAAAATAGAGTGAATAGAAAATATCAATTCCTTTATTTAGCTGCAACATGTAATTTAGTGCAAGTTTGTGGCACTCGTCTTCATAATTTAATCCTGGTTATAACTATAGTGAATTGGCACAACAGCCCCTTCAAGGTAATAGACCCTCTTTATACAGGCATCATACTAGAGTGGCCTTTAACTGGAGCAAGAAGTGGTTCAGTTGGCTACCCAGTATGTGACCATGCCACTAAGTTCCAGTCACCAACTCTATGCCATGACTGCAGGAACTCATCACTCCCCCCTCATGACAATTTCCCCTGCAATATGCCCAGCCCTCCTGCCTCCCAGTATGCCAGGGAAATTCAGCATATTGTCTTAAAGAGTTGAAAAGATGTTAATCTCAATGGTAATGAAAGCATATCAAAGATCAGGGAATTATTCTAAAACACTATACCATTAAAAATCAAATGTTCCACTTAATTACTTGACTCTTTTGCATCTACTGAGGATCACATGAACGAGTTTAAACTTGCAATGCAACATTACTAGAATGCCCATTATGAACCTGTTGATATAGTTGGAATTATTTGTAATCAAGTTATTTAAATACAAAGGTAGTAATTTCAGCCTTATTCCAGTAGAGGTACACTGATGCTGAGATTTATTTTGAAAATGAATGATGCAGCAATGAGACACCATGTTCCTGGGGTAGTACCAATTGCAGTTACGTCACACAGCTCATTTATCAAATAAATTCTATGGGC